>CM038557.1:37616116-39068616 GCA_021527575.1 Ensete glaucum
TAAAGAAAGAAAGGGTAACTATAGTGCTATCACTAGCTCTAAGGCTTACTACTATAAGAGTGGATTGAACACGCTTACTATCACTATTCTATTCGCACCCTTACCTTATTCTCTAATTCTTTATGAGATCCCCATGGGGGCTTTAACAAAATAGAATTTTAGATTTACTTATTCCCACTCATACAACATTAGAGAATTATTGAAAAGAGCTCTCTAGCATTAAAACAAGGGTCCCTATATATCCTTGCTATAGTATAGAACCTTGTAATTCAATAGAATATCCACTCACTAGTTCTCCTATAGAGGATAGTTGGTCGGGTTAAAAGGGAAGGGTGCGGAATCACCTTACTAGCTCTAGATGAAAAAAAGACTATAGCACCACAACGAGGGTAGATAAGTTCTCATCACTTAGCTTACTTGCAAGTAGGGTACAAAACACAAGATGGATACGAAGTAGGCTTGCAGGAATTTATCCCATGCGAAAGGTCAAATGACGGAGATTTCTTTACCCAACAATAAGGGATGAACTCAAGGAAATAAGTAGTCAATCCTATCCTACGACGCCAGCCAATAGAAGAAAAGAAGGGGAAGCGCTCACTTGGTCAATCGCGGATTGTAGACAACTATGACATCTAATGCACTGATAGCAAGCATTCCTCTAGAGTTACTATAAGCAATTTATTCAAAGAGTTAGATCCGTCGACAAGCATGTTTCTTTGCGTATGTCGATTTCCTGGTGTCTGGGCACCTAGCATAATCGGTCTACTCCAGTATATCAAATCGTTGGTATGTGATTATTTAGTTTATGGTACCCAGAAGATATCTTACGACTTTGAAGGCTACTTTCCACTGCTCTATGCTTGGATTACTTTGGTATTTAACGTAGCCCTCATGCGAGAAGCAAAGTTATGATTATCCCAAAGTATAATCATGCGAGAAGCAAAAAGGTTGGTCCATGTATACTTCCTCATGGATATATACCCCATTGAGAAAAGCCGTCTTTACATCCACTCGGTGAAGTCCAAATGAGCCAACAAAAAAGGTATGATTATCCCAAAGTTAGTCCTTCTTAGAAATCGGAAATAAGGTCTTCTCTTCTATGTAGTCGTAGTGGACGTCCTCTTTTAAGAGTTGAACTCCATGGCGGCTGGACTTGTATCTCTCAATCTTAGCTTGAAGGAGGAGCAAGCCCCCTCCTATTGAAATGGTGTAAATAGCGTATGTTAACAGTGAAAACACCCTCTCATCACAAAGAGGTGCATAAGAAAGAGGCAGTGAAGGTTATACCTGCATTTTCCTTAATTCGATCTAGAGAAAAAGAAAGAATCCGAACGAACACAATGTGAATTGACTCAAGGTAAAACTTTTGACTCGCATCGGCAACCAAGCAGCAACTAAGTGGGAACAGGGAGCTTTGAGAGAACTTACACTCCGGGATAGAGAATAGGGTCCCGCTTGGCCGAAGGAACAAGCAACAATTGACATCGACTCCTCGGCAAGTATACTATACTATTCCAGCCACCCAACCAATCCTGTTGATCCTGACCTAAAGAAAGGGTTTCATAAGGTAAGAGAAGCCCTCGTGTGTTTGTGTGTTTCGGTGACCAAGAAAGGAGAGTCAGTCGGAGATGGGTCTGTGCTTTCTTCGCTTTTGATGTGTAGCTGGTAGCTCGTCATTTCCAGGTGTTGCATCCAATCTAAAAGAAAAAGGGGGCTTTGAAGACCAGTTTTACATCATCTAATTCAAGAGAGAGTGAGTCATTGATCCAATTCCTACGTTCATTCACTGAGGGACCCGAAAAAGAGATTGAGTGAAAATGATGCAGCACTATACACCATTCGCGCCATTTTTACCCTACGAAAGCAAGTACCGAGTTGGTCCGTAACAACCAATAAGATTGGCTTCATTTGCCATGTTTAGGGTTTAATGTATAAGAAAGAAGGGTCATGTTGGTTGGAAAGCAAGCATGTACAAGAACCATTCAATTGCGCCTACGCACTCCTTTCTGGGATCGCTTGATTCAACATACAACATCAAACACACATCTTTGTGGTCTTGCTTAATGCCCTAATCTTTAATGTTGAACCATAACCAAATAGGTTCTTGTTAGACTCGGTTTGCCATTCGTTGGCAAACCGTAGGTGGCTTAAGGAAAGTGGAGAATGAATGGGCGACTGTTGTCTGCTTGAACTACCCAATATAATTGAAACATATGAAACAAAATAACGTACCCAGTGTCCAAACATCTAAGTCTCGATTAGGTATGAAAAAAAGCCTTTGTGATCTATAGAATAAAAGTATCTTGCGATCCATTCGACATAGCTCTACTCTACTCCGGAGCACACATGCTCGAACAAGGATACTACGTACCATTCCGATAAATATTATGTGATTTAAGCTAGTAGTAAATAACACCATAAGCCAGGATCATACTCAGTACAAGGAAAGGATAACTATAACGGAGATTTGAGTCGACAACACTTGCTCGTCCCTCTTATTATCGAGTTTATATACAAAATATTGGGACCTTATTCCTTGCGCTGCTCCTCTAGGTGCTTGTAGTCCAGTTACTTAATAATAGTAACAAACATGTATACATCATATTCTATCTTCTTCTAAAATTAAAGGAGGGTCTTCGAAAGGAAAGTGTTTTTTTAGTTTCATAGATTATTTACGGATATATGGATATACTAGTTGCAAGAAAGATCCCATTGGATCTAAACCAGCAAGCGCAAAAAAGAATCCAAGATATGTTATTTGCCGAGTAGTAAGCGGTGATGATACACTTTTGAAGTATAGGAGAGGTCGGGTCGGGGTTGAAGTATAGTAGAGAACTTTTGGAGCTGCAAAGTCCTAATAGTAGTAAATCCCACCTATAGAAAAGGCTTAAACAAATAAAATAGAATAAATAGATTCAAAAACCAATGGAATGAATAGAATATCTGAGGGTAAAGGGTTAGCTAGAGCGAGGCGAGCAGTAAGATTGATGCAAAAGTAAGAAGCGGAATATAGATCGATAAAAGGGGTCATAAGAAGTAGTAGTAGGTACAAAATATTAAGTCGGAAGAAGGCGGTAACCACTTGTTTGGAGTAATCAGTAAGAGTTTCAATTGAAGCATGAGATATAAATGTCCGGAGAAATAAGATAAGATGCGGGAACTTGAGCAGAATAGGGAATTCAAACAGGCAAAGAGAAATAGGGAATTTGAAAAGAGAACAGATACGATACGGAATATTATTTACTTAGTAGTTCTATGCTAAATAAAATACATTATTGTTAATTCTTCAAGTTTAGAATAAAGGGAAGGGGGAATCATCAAGTACTGGGCCCGGCGTTGAAGCAAAATGCGGTTATATATTTGTTGTCCTAGAGTAAGGGTGCTCGATATACTAAATCCAAAGATTTTATTGGTTAACAAGGCCCATAAAGGGAGTTCAAAAGTAAAGATTCTGGGCGTCAAAGCATTACAAGATCCTCGCAGGTTAAGGGCAGGGCAGTAAGGCTTTTTTATCATTATTTAAGGCGGGTTTACACTCTGATAATGGCAAATTAACTAACCATCAAGCTACCGTAATGCTGTTATAGTGCACTTATTATTAATAACATAGACGGAAAAGTAGGGCACTTATCTAAGGAGGGCAATCAGGTTTCTTTATAGTACTTGGCGCACTGTATACAGGAATATTCTATTTCTTGCTTAGCGCCCGTGAAAACAGGAATAGAAAAGAGCCCCTCAGGGACAAGAAGTTGCATTACTTACTATAATCCTTTAAGGAGGGCAATCAGGTTGCATTAGATCCAACGTCGTTTAACTCACTATTGCACAACGTTAGTCACTACCGCGTAACATTAGCGATTACTTGGTGGTTCCACCTCGAGACATGACGACGCTACGTCTCTGTCGCGACACTAGTTCTTAACTGTATTAATAAATATAAATAACCGTTATAAGGTTGCTAACACACAAGCATCTTACGTTGCTTACTTGTCATCTTGTCTAGTAGTTACTTGTCACCTTGTTTGGTCCTCCGCGTCTTAGCGCTTGGTCGTTAGTAGTAGCTTGGAATCTAGTAGTGTCCTGGTGCTCGGCCTATAGGCAAACAACTAGAGAATATTGTATATGAAAACCAATTCTAATAGAAGTTAATTCATTCATTATTGTATTATTATACATGAATGTTTGAACAAGCACTAAAGCACTCGACCGATCCATAATCTTTTGTTTGAGCACCCAACCCTCGATATTAAGAACCAAATGTAGTTGACTTCCTTGATCCAACAGAGTCTCTTTCTTCCTACTATAACTCCTAAGTGAGAATTAACTCTTTCGTATTGAGCACCGCTTATAGAAGTCTGTAAAGAAACCAATTTCCCCGAATCAGACTTGCTTGCTGCTGACCTTTTACTTGCACCAAACACCTTACTTTAGCATAGTTGATGATCTAGCATATGATCTCATCGCTAATGGAATGCTATAATGTCACTTTCAGAATTACTTTACTCAACTTGCTACTTGATAGGGGTAATAGTTGGCCCCTCCCCGAAGTAGACAACGTGGTCCAAGACAAACTACGTCCTTTGACCCACACGAGTCATGTCACAAACAGGCGGATGTGCTCAAGGTTTTATGACATCGGGTGTCATGAAGTTGCCATTGGATCTCCAAAAGATCTGAAGAGACTATACGACAACAGAGCGGAAGCAACACGCAATGCCCTCACCAGCAGCGCGAACAGCCACCGGTGGTGCCTACAGCATTAAACAGTGGCGAGGCGTCGACGTATGATGAGGGTGCGGTGTGACCATATGCCGATGTGTAGGTATAAAAGGCCACCCAGGGGCAACTTTGGGGCGGCATCACTTCAATTCCAAAAGAGAAAAAGCTCCGACGTCCGAAAAAGGGACACTGGACTACACCCTTAGGGGCAACGCTAACTTAGCCATTGGAGGGATCTCTCGGGGACCCACCACCTAGGCGAAGGTCTTTCTTTGTAGGAGCAACCTGACGGGATCGGGAGAAAGATCCGCATCAAGGCGACAACCCGAACCAAGTACTCAAGCACCCCTTCCCCGGACTCCACGTCATGTTGGGCCTCCTCTTGCACTTACAGGCCGAACCCCTGCTATCCTAACTCCTCAGACACGGTGGAATACCCAACAATATTTTTGGCGCTAGATGGAGGGCTTGATGTCGCAAGAATGCTCAGTGCCTGGCAACCTCGAAGAAAATGTCCCTCTCGAGATGCAACCGACCTCGGGAGAAGCCCCGCAACCATCGCTCCCTTTGTTCGGAGATGGTAACTTGCCTTTGCACACCCCAGGACAATACTGGCACCTGTTCAATGATCCCGGGCTAACTCCGCCCCCACCGAATCTCGGAACCCCGGTGGTGACCCCTGAGGCCTTCCAAGGGCTCGCCAACTAGGTTCAAGCTATAACCAGGATGCTTCAAGCAATTATCCCCTACATTCCACAGCTCGCTCCGTAGCCGAGCTTGCAACCTCTAGCAGCCTCCCCGCCCCAGATAGGAGCGATGCTGCCACAAAAAAAAAGCCTCTAGCAACTCGGTCCGTCGGTGACCGACCCTGTCCTCCCCCATAATCTGACCAACCCCTTTTAGGCGATGTAGCTAGACGGCTGGCACCTACACCCAATTCATCAGTTTGTAGCTTGTCGGATCCCGACACACTCCTCAGATTCCATCGACTCCCTGAGGGCGCAACTGTGCCTAGTGAACCAAAGGATCAATGACGTCCATAAGACAATCAAGACGAAGGACAAGCGTGCAGAGAGTTCTCTTTGTGGCTTTCCCTTCGTCCAAGAAATCCAAGACACACCTGTTCCATAGCACTTTCGGCTCCCGATGCTTGAGGCGTATGATGGTGGCTCCGACCCAATAGAGCACATGGCGCATTCGGCTTATGGTCTGTATGGCACGTCGGATGTCATAATGTGTCGCGACTCTCTGAGGAATCGCTCGAGGATGGTATGGCCAATTGCCACCCTCCTCCATTCACTCTTTTGATCAGCTCGCGAGGGAGTTCGAGGCCAACTTCCTCGCAAGCGCATGACCGAAGCCAACTGCCGCATCCCTCCTCAGGATGAGGCAAAAGGAGGATGAGCACCTCGGTCGATACCTTGCCTATTTTGCAAAGGAGATTAGGGTCATTCCTGACATGCACCCATCATTGGTTATTCAGGCCTTCATGATCGGGATTAGACCTTCCTGCCTCTTTTGGTCGCTCGTGGAGCGACCCCCGACGATCATGCTAGGAATGTTGCAGAGGGCCAATCGATATGTCGCCATTGAGGCCCTGGTGATAGAAAAACGTGAGGATATAAAGCGCCTCCAGGCTAAGCTTTCTTAGGGTCCACCTCCCGAGCTCCCAAGGAGGAGAATGGAAAGAGCTGAGTAGACCATTCCATAACTGCCAACATTCCACTCAACTCTACCTGGACGGAGATTTTCCTCCAGATCCGGGAGAAAGGGCTCCTCAAAACCCCTAACTCGATGAAGTCTCGGCCCGAGGATCGGGACCATGGACATTATTGCCGCTTCCACCGTGACTATGAGCACGACACAAAGGAGTGCTATGATATAAAGAACCAGATCGAGGACCTCATATGCCATGGCCACCTAGACATATACACAAGAAAGCCACATGAGGCATCCCTCCGCCCGAAAGGACCAGTGGAGAGGCAGGTAGAGATTATTGTTGGCTGCTCGACCGTGAGCGGTGATAGCTACTTGGCGAGGAAGGCTTACGCCCATGCAGAAGTCTAGAAGAGGCCTCGAGCCTTAGGCCCTGGGATCACCTTTGAGTCCGAGAACAAATATCTGGATCACGATGATACCCTGATGATGACTGCCCGTATTGTAAACACCCGCGTTAGGCACATCATGATCGACACAGGGAGCTCCGCCGATATACTCTACCATAACGCTTTCCAAAAACTCGGAATGACTAATCGGGATCTCATCCCTATGACTTCAACTTTGACAGGATTCACCGAGGACGCGATAACTCCAATGGGCATCGCAACTCTCCCTATGATTTCGGCGATGAACCAAGAACCAAGACCTTCATGGTTCCTTTTATGGTGGTCGACCTTCCCTCCATGTACAATGCGATCATTGGTCGGCCAAGGCACACCTAAAGACTCTGCACTACCATAGGGCAGTTGCTCGACTTTATAATCGGAGGGTTCGACCCCGACCCGTTGGCGAGGGGGATCTAGTCCTGAGAAAGGTCGAGGTCAGCAACCTTAGGCGCACCAGCGGAAAACTCACCCCGAGATGGGAGGGGCCGTATCGCGTCACCTAAGTTGTTCGGGACAGAACATACACCCTATCGACAATGCAAGGGAAGACACTCCCTCGAACTTGGCATGTGTCGAATTTGAAAATTTTTTATGTCTAGTACAACAGTGTTGACTCGGTATTTGAGGCCATTCAGATAAAGCAAAATGTTTAGAAAAGAAACTTCAGTTGATGGAGAAAAGTTACAAAATGGTTAGGCAAAACAGGAGGAAGCAAATCTTAAAATGCCCAATACTCCAAAAAATTATTATAAGGTCAGCTGCTTCTCGGAGGGGGTGCCGTCGTCGAAAGGCTAGTCGAGGTCCATCTCGACATTAGCATCTTCGGGACATTCGACAAAGGGGTCCCGTTCGATCATTATTTCGGGGTGCTTCCCCAAAGTTGCTTGAGTGCCACCTGGTACCCGAACTCATAGCTGACCCTCCCTATCTTCTCGAGGCCTAACTTGAACCCTCGGGATGCTTTGTAGGTGGCCACCAGCTTCGGACTCTCAGCCTTCAGCTCGGCCTCGAGGAACGCTGTCACTTCGCTCAACGAGATGATGTCACCCTCCAAGTGAGCTCAGCCATTCCAAGCCCCATCCAAACTAGAGCACAGGACCCTGACTTCCTGCTCAAGCTCCCTTCGCTGGCTCCTAAGGGACTCCAGCTCAGTCCGCATCTTCTCAATCTCACCCTCCAGCTCTTTCACTCGACACTCAGCTACTACGACTAACTCTTGGCCGACTCCTACCTTTAGCTCCTGCCTAAAGAGTCAGGATCTTCTCATGTTGGCTCCGAACCAGTCGGCCCACGTCATGGACCCGATTGAGAATGGCGTTGACGAAGTGAAGCCCTTGCAAGCAAAGGGAAGTTAAGTTTGAAGGGAGAATAAGAAACGAGGAAAAGAGGTGTCCCTTACCTAGACAACCGACTTGTCGGCCTGGTTCATGAGCTCCTCGGAGGAGCATTCATATACTTGCTTCACTAGGATGGGGAGTAGAACCCCCCCGCAAGTACTCCCTGGACAATGGACCCTCGGTCCAAAACTAGCTTGATCCGGAGATGGTTGACCACCTTGGCACCAGAGGGTCCTCACTATCGACGCACCTCAGTAGTGTCATAATGGAGGCGAAGTACTTATCCACCCCCGCTCGGTCCTCAACCTCATAAAGTTCCCATATGGTACCCCCACTCGGGGACCTCCTCAAGTTCTACTATCCCTTTGCCCTTGTCGGTAGAGGTCCTCGCGGTGCTTCCCGAAGCATCTACAAGTTGTTCGGCGGCTGCCTTCCACAAGCGCTTCCTCAAACCCGCCCCCACTCCGGAACTAGGGCGTTTCTCAGCTATGGACGCTTCGGCATCCCTGTAGCAGGCATGCTAGCTACCAACAGCGCCGTTGATCCACTACCCGTTCTGTCATCGGACTTCATATTACCGAGGTTGAACATCTCTATAGTATGATTAAGAAAAACTCGAGCCTGATACAAAAATGAGAAAAAACATACCCCGAGGGGCTGGTACTTAGCCGCTCGTAGTGGATTCCATGTGAACAGTGCATCTTCTAGCAACAAAAGCTGGAAGTCACATTTTTTCTTTATTCCTGCCGCGAGGGCTGGAGCTTCCCAACCGAGTGGACCTCTCGGACGGTGAACAGCTCTGTACCGGTGCTTTTGGCTGATGAGACCGAACTAGTCGAGATTCTTCAGGGGATCCTTTCCATTTCAAGGGGGGTGAAGGACATGAATGAGGCCTAGTTGGCCGATCGAGACTTGGAGTGGGAGGAGGCGGAAGACATCCGACGTGCTCGAGAAATCGTCGGGGGAAAAAGGAGGGGATGAAGGTCAACAATGTTTGCGTAGCTGGCGCTGGAGTCAACAAAAAGCAGCAGCAACAACGGAGAAGCAGTGAACAAAAGTAAAGGATGGTTGTGAAGCAATCAAGAGGGATTAATACCTTACCCCAGTGTCAGTTGGCGCTCCGCCTCCCCCAAAAAGTGGGATAGCTCATCATGATGCCTCGCACTCCACACTCGATAAGTTACCATGCAGGACACGTGTCACCTCACAAAGGATTTCGATCAACAAATAGATCATCATCAATCCCAAGAAAAGTCTCCCTAAGCATCTACAAGCGAGCTCTCAGCCTCTCTTAAGGGCTTTCACTTAAATTAGTGCAAGTGTAAATTTTTCATTTTAAACAAAAAACATTTAGGTTTAAGCACGATAGGAAGATCCAAAGTTTGTTGTTTAAATAAAGCAAGTGAATGATAAGAAGATTGCTAAGTTAATTGCTTACTAATTACTTAAGAAAGAGCAAGAAAATCTGAAAGATAAGAAACATCGTAAGTGAAATATTTGCTTTCAAAGAGTAAATACAATCGGAAGCGTTAATAAGAAAAGTAAAAGATGAGTCATAATTTTTATAGTGGTTCAACACCAACGACCTACCTCCATTCCCAAGTACTCCTTCTTGAGGCACACCGGCGTCCACTACCGATCTTCTTTGGGTGAAGATAAAACCCTTAAAATTACACTATTTGATCACTCCCTTACCCTTTTTCTTTTTTTTACAATTCTTACACAATATTTTCTCAGAATATAATCCAAAAATTATTGTATAGAATGTAAGAAAACTTAGGGTATTTATAGGCTCCAAATTGGCTTCAAAACTGAAGCCAAAATACAACTGTATCCGAAAATCCAAGTACGGGTGGTTCACCCGTCGGCCTGGGCGGGTCAACCGCTGAAAGTACCCAAATTCCTGGGTATGGGCGGTTCAACCGCCTAGCCTAGGTGGTTCAACCACCATCAGCCGCTCGAAAGCATGGGTCCCACCGCTCACCGGCGGTTTACCTGTCGAGATTTCTGCATAAATGGTTTCATCCACTTTTCGAATTCTGGCTTGAACCTGATGTTGACCAACCCTCTGGTCAACCAATTGAGCTCAACTTAAGCTCAATCAAACCCCAATAGTGGACCTGGTTGCCTTATTAAGTTGATTTGGATTTCATCCAAATATAACTTAATTAGGACTCATTTCTAACTATAACTCAACGATTACAACGCTTAAAGACCACATGCTTAAACTAAGACCCAACTTCCACTAATTTGGTAACCTCCGATATTCTTGCGGTAAGACCTCCGGTCTTCTTCCGGCGATCTCTCGGCATGTTCCTAGCGAGCTTCCCAATCCCTTCGACGAATCTCCTGGCGAACTTCGATGAGATCCCACTACATCGTCCAAACCCCGGCCCGATGCTCAAGCTTGATCTTGGCCCATCATTTGGTTGTAATTTCATTGCTCTTGTCCTAATTAGTCCTATACGATGCTAATTATAACTTAATTAAATATAATCATAATTGTCAAACATCTATTACAAGACCATCCTAATTCTCGATAATCTTTTCAGCTACCCCCAACAATCTTCTTGTGAGTCTCGGTCTTCTTCTAGCGAACTCCCTTGTGCCATCCTAGCAAACTCTCGATACCCTCGGCGAGCTCTCGACGTACTCCTAGCAAATTCCCAACTGCATCGACCTGATGCATGGACTTGACCTTGGCCAATCCTAATTGTAATAATCATCTTGTCGTAATTAATCCTACATCAATCAATTTCTAACAATCCATGGTAGATCAAAAACCCATCAATTGATTTCATCATCACAATATTAGATTCAACAATCTCTCTCTATTTGATGATGACAATCAATTGATGACATGAGTTAATCCTAACTCCTTATAAATCAATGCCACTTAAATTTAAGAGAAGCACACATTCTTAAATTCAAGCAATCAACATTATATGCAAATTTCAACATAAATTTGCATCAAGTCATCAACTCATAAGTAAAAAAGAATAAATTATCTATATCCAAGATGTCCAATTCATATCTTTATCCAAGATATCCATGTATTTCAACAAGATCATGTATCATCAATATATATTTCTTCCCCTTTGTCATCAACAAAAAGGTGAAATTTAGCTAATAATTTCAAAGCACAAGATGACATTATTCTCCCTTAGTATATACATTATAAAATTTTCTTCCCCTTTAATAAGGAGAGAAATAAGGGAGGTATTGTTGAATAATTTCATCATAGAGAAGAACTCTTAATAAATTTTAAAAGTAATACTAAGATGAGCTCAAAAGTTCAAGAGATTTAA
This sequence comes from Ensete glaucum, assembly GCA_021527575.1. Taxonomy (NCBI): domain Eukaryota; kingdom Viridiplantae; phylum Streptophyta; class Magnoliopsida; order Zingiberales; family Musaceae; genus Ensete; species Ensete glaucum. Next base: position 37,627,586 of record CM038557.1, read on the forward strand.
AAATTACTTATGTATTTCAAATATAGCAAAAGTTATCTTTTAATATCAAAAATTTTCTCTTGTAAATTTTAAATGTGGCACATCTTCATGCAATCTTTTTTCTTTTTTTGAAAATAATAATATAAAATATAGAGAAAGTTTTCAAAAAAAAAGTTATCACAAAAGACTTCATTTCATGAAATATATATTAGTAATTTATAAATTTTTATGATTAACATTTCTAGGTCTCAACCTCAATCTTGTATTTATAAAATTTTGAAGAAGAGCTCAACAAAATTTTCTCATGTAAATTTCAAGAAAATGTAGTAAATAAATTTGAATAATAATAAATCATTATCTTTATGTAGATTTTCAAAATCATCATTACATGTATAATCATCATACATAATTTTACATCATTATACCTTCTCTCTCTTTGTCATCAACAAAAGGAGAAGCGCAATTAGCAAGTTTTTGATATATGAAAGCTTAGCAATTTAACAAATTTTTCGTTACCTTAGAACATGCAAGCCAGTGAATTCATTCTTCTCTTTTGAGAAGTGCAATATAGCAAATTTATAAGCTAATAAGTTTTGCTCTTACTTTGTCATTGTCAAAACGAAAGATGGTTAGAATAGTGCAAAAAATTTTCTATTATATTATTTTTAAGAAATAAATTAAGAAATATACCAATCATCACATGAAATATATTATGAAAAATTAATATAGTGATGAGATATTCAATTTATGAAAATAAATTATGAATATCAAGAGACAAGTCATAGGAGAAACAAATAAAATCTCTTAATTTATCCATAAGAAATCTTAAGTTATCAAGTTCATGATTTATATAAAAATTTCCTTTTAAATAATATGAAGGCACATAATAAAAGATTTTGATTCATAAAAGATTTCAAGTTATAATTCCAAGAAATCAAAACCACGATATAGATAAATCAATCATTCAATTTCAAAATCATCAAAATCACTTTCAAGAGATTCAAAATGTAATTGACTTATTAATCTATTGAAATGCTAGTGATTTTCTTTCTCCACTTATGTGAGCAAAAAGGTAGTATCAAGGTAGATAAATGAAAAATATCATATTACAAAAATACTCAATTTTAAAGATGTAAATTTTATAGATGTGAATTTCAAAATTTAGCTCAAAACATCAAGATATTAAAGGAGAGTCAAAAGTTTAAGAGGTCCTCATGCATTTAAAATCATCTTATATAATTTCAAGTAAAGCAAAAAATCATCTATTGTAAATTTTGATAAAAAACATCAAGAATTTCAAAAGAAGGCATGATAGTAGATTAAGCTCAAATTGTAAATTAAGTATTTTGCATGCATTTAAAAAAGTCTAAATTTTCTTCTAAGCAAACTGTTTCTCATTTAAGGTTATCATATCTAATTTACTTCTAATCATATTAATAATTTTATCTCTCCCTTTTTGTTATTATCAATAAAGAAATATGATGACATAATTTCTTTTTGGCATTCATATTCAAATTATACCAAAAAGTATAAGAAGATCATGTCATTAAAGATAAAATCAAATTTTTGAATATCAAAATATATGAATTTATTTAATAAGTTTCTTTTCCCTTTTTTTTATGAATAATAAAATGAGTCTTAGGGGATAATCTCAATTCATCCAAGATAAATCTTTTTAATAAAGAAAAATGATCTTAATGAAAATTTTAATTATTATTGTTAAGATTATAAATCTTATTTTTATTAAAAAGAGAAAATTATAAAGATCAATAACGTGATTCCCATAACGTAAAAGTCAAGTCAAGAAATTAAGAGAATATTCATGATAATACAAATCTTTTTTAATTTTTAACTTATCACAAATTTAAGAAATATTAATTTTAGTGATAAGTTATACTAAGAAGAAAGTCATAAGTAATCATATCATGAAGAATATTATTATCAAATCATAAATGCCAAGAACATGATTTATTTTGACACATTTTTCTAGATATAATTTCAAAACTTTTGAAATTTTAGGAGATCAAAAAGAAGGATCTTGTTTGTTATAGAAATATCAAGTTATAAATATTGACAAATCAAGTCCATGATTAGGATGAAAGCTTTTCTTTAATAAAAAGAAGGAATCTTGGTAAACAATCTTGGTTTATATAAAGATCTCAATTTTAATTTTTAAGATTTCATGGTCATGATTTAAATTACCAAAATATCAATAATGTTGGATAGATTCAAACATATCCATTCTTTTAAATAAAATCATTAAAAAACATATCCAAAATCATAATAAAAAATCACTTTTCAAAATATTTTAATAAAGTTATCATAGATTGTTTTCCAAAAGAAAATAGCTAAAGTTTTCTAATTCATTTTTGTAGTTAAAGAGATTCAACAATAAATGTATCATGTTATCTTTATTGAAGAATTCATGGGATAAAAATTCTTTCAAGAAGAATTATCCTTCTTTTGAAATTTATTTCAAGAATGCAATGACATTTAAAGTCAAAAATAAATTTTCATTATGATCATTACAATAAAATATATTCAAACAAAAGCTTCGATTTATTTTTGAATCAAATGATTTTTGTACGTTGGAAGATTCTATCATGTTATCAAGAAGTTTTTCTTTTAAAGAAATATGATTTCATATATTATTTCTAGGTTAAAAAATAGCACAAATCATCAACACAAGTTAATGCATATCAATACAATAATCATCATCAAAATCTTTCTTTCATACATATGACTTTTATTTAACTAAACTTTCTCTTTTCTAATTCTAGCAGTCTCTAGCTATGCAAAGATTATGAATCATTGAGAGTAATCAAGATTAATTATAACAAAGAATCATCCTTAAGATTCATTACCAATAATTTTATTTTCAATAATTTTTTTTTATTTACTTAGGCCAGTGAGCTTTGAAAGAGTATTAGATCTCAAATCATGTGCCTTGAGCATGTACTTTCAAAATATTACTTAGTGATCTTAGCCTTGTCATGATGCAACTTTATATTATGGGAGGTTTTGATTTATGTACCCATTTGACATTGGGTCCTTCATGACATGTTCTTCCCATTTTCTCTAATTACATATGATTGTTTATAGTTCCTTTAGGAACCCAAACTAACTTATGAAGACTATAGTTTTTAAGTAGACATTTGTAAGCCATATACCATAATCTACCACAAAAATTGTACTTAAATCTTGGTGGCACATTTAAAGTTGGTCCTTTAACAAAAATAGTTGACTTTTGTTGATATTCAACAAAAATAGTTGGCTTTTGTTGGGTATTGCCCACAAAACCTATTTTATTTTTTCTATTAATATGACCCGTATTGGCAAGGATCAAATTCAAGGATTTATTACTAATTTTAAAATTTTCTAACATTGTCTTAATTATGATATTTTTTCTTTAATATTGTCTAGCATTTCACATTTAGAACTAGGATTGTGTGATGCTAATAACTCATGGATTTCATCAACTTTACCAACTAACAAATCATGTTCATGTTTAAGCAACTTAAAAGATTTACCAAGTTTTTTAAATTCATCAAACAAATCATAAAGCATATTTAATAATTCTAAAAAAGAATTACTTAATGAATCACTAACCTCATTATTGATGGTCATAAGAGTAAGGTTCTCCACTTCTTGGTTGTGCATTTAATCTTTGGAGCTCCTTGGCTTATTACATTCATAGCAAGAGGTTTTGTCCATATTTAAATCATTTTTATGGTTTATGTTGATTAATTTTTCAGTTTATTTGTCAAATGTTCAAAGTCTTCATCACTCGAGATTTCACTCGAGAAGTCATATGTTCTTCTCGGTTCACATTCCTTCTAGTTCTTAGGAAGGTGTTCTTCTTGTTTATTTTTAAAAGTATTTTATTTAATAATTTATTTATATTAAGTGTGCTTTCATATGTTATTTCTAATGCATGCTAATCAAAACAAGAAACCCGATCAAATTCATTTTTATCTAAGACGCAAAACAAGGCATTTATAGCCTTGGCATATAAAAAGAAAGTCTTCTCCAAATCATTCCAATTGTTCATTGAAAGTGAAGACATTTTAAATCCATTTTTAACAACCGTCCATAAATCAAGGTCTAAAGAAAGCAAGGAAACTCTCATCCGAGTTTTCCAATAAGTGTAGTCCGTTCCATTGAATATGGGAGGATGAATGATAGAAAAAACCTCTTGAAAGCCAATAAGAGTCATTTCTCTTGGGTGTTAAACCAAATGAGAAAAACCGAGACTTTGATACCAATTATTAGGATCAATTTGCACTAAGAGGAGGGGGGGGGGGGGGGGGGGCAAGTGTAAATTTTTCATTTTAAACAAAAATATTTTTGTTTAAAAAAGCACGATAGGAAGATCCAAAGCTTGTTGTTGAAATAAAGCAAGTGAATGATAGGAAAATTACTAAGTTACTTGCTTACTAATTACTTAAGAAAGAGTAAGGAAATCCAAAAGATAAGAAACATCGTAAGTAAAATGTTTACTTTCAAAGAGTAAATAAGATCGAAAGCATTAATAAGAAAAGCAAAAGATGACTCATAATTTTTATAGTGGTTGGGCACCAACGGCCTACGTCTACTCTCAAGTCCTCCTTCTTGAGGTATATTGGAGTCTACTACCAATCTTCTTTGGATGAAGACCAAACCCTTACACTTTGCTTACAATAAATACAAGATTACACTCTTTGACTATTCCCTTACCCCTTTTCTTTTCTTACAATTCTCACATAATATTTTCTCAGAATATAATCCCCAAAATTGTTATATAGAATGTAAAAAAATTTGGGTATTTATAGGCCCCAAATTGGCTTCAAAACTGGAGCCAAAATCTAGCCGTATCCGAAAATCCGTGCAGGCGTTTCATTCGCCGACGGGCGAATCGTGAAAGTACCCAGATTCCTAGATACGAGCGGTTAAACCACCCGCACAGGCGGTCATCATCAACCACTCGAAAGCTTGGGCGGCGGTGGTACACCCGCCTCTCACCGACGATTTACTCGTTGGAATTTCCGCAAAAGTGGTTCCCTCCACTTTTCGAATTCCAGCTTGAACCTGATGTTGACCAACCCTCTGGTCAATCAATTGAGCTCAATCAAACCCTAATAGTGGACCCAGTTGCCTTATTGAGTTGATTTGGATTTTATCCAAATACACCTCAATTAGGACTCATTTCTAACTACGACTCAATGATTACAACACTTAAAGACCATAAGCTTCAACTAAGACTCAACTTTCGCCAATTCGGTAACCTTCGACATTCTTGTGGTAAGTCATCCGGTCTTCTTCCGGCGATCTCCTGGCATGTTCCCAGCAAGCTTCCCAATCCCTTCGGTGAATCTCCTAACGAACTTCGGCGAGATTCCACTACATCGTCCGAACTCCGGCCCAATGCTCAAGCTTGATCTTAGCCCATCATTTGGTTGTAACTCTATTGCTCCTGTCATAGTTAGTCCTACATGATGCTCATTATGACTTAATTAAATACAATCATAATTATCAAACATCCATTACAAGACCATCTTAACTCTCGATAAGCTTTTTGGTTACCCCTAACAATCTTCTGGTGAACTCCCTTGCGCCATCCTGGCAAACTCCTGACACCCTCGGCGAGCTCCTGACGCACTCCTAGCAAGTTCCCAACCATATCGACCTGATGCATGGATTTGACCTTGGCCAATTCTGATTGTAATAATCATTCTGTCATAATTAATCTTGCATCAATCAATTTCTAATAATCCATGTTAAATCAAAAACTCATCAACTGATTTTATCATCAAATTTCGAGATTCAACATGCTCAAGGGCTTTCAATCCCGATCATCTACAAGTGAGCTCTCAGCCTCGCCCAAGGGCTTTCAACCCGAATTACCTTCAAGCAAGCTCTCAGCCACGCCCAAGGGTTTTCAGTCCTGATAATCTTTAAGCGAGCTCTAAGCCTTGCCCGAGGGCTTTCAGTCCTGATCATCTTCAAGCAAGCTTTCTGTCTCGCTTGAGAGCTTTCAGTCCCGATCATCTTCAAGCGAGCTCTTAGCCTCACCCAAGGGCTTTCAGTCCTGATCATCTTCAAGCGAGCTCAATCTCGCCCGAGGGCTTTTAGTTTCGATCATCTTCAAGCGAGCTCTCAGCCTCGCCCAAGGGCTTTTAGTCCCGATCATCTACAAGCTAGCTCTCTACCTCACTTAAGGGCTCTCAATCTCGACTACCTACAATGAAGCTCTTGCCTAAGGGATCGACGAGGCGGATGAAGCGACACAACCTCAAGCACGCATGCAAATCCCTCCGTCATACCTACCTCGAACCCGAAGGACCCTTCCCCTTGCCTTCAAAAATGCCTCGGAAAAGTCTCCTCCTCCTCCAAGAGAGAGAGAGAGAGAGAGAGAGGAGGGGGGTTGTGGGGGGGGGCGGCAAATGATAGAGGTAATAGTGGGCCCGGCCACTCCTTAGACCAAATAACGTGGCCTAAGATAAACTACATCCTCTGACCCACACGAGTGACATGTCATAAACAGGCGGATGTGCTCAATGTTTTACGACATCGGGCGCCATGCAATCGTCATCGGATCTCTAAAAGATCTAAAATGACTGTACGACAGTAGAGTGGAAGCAGCATGCAACGCCCTCACCAGCAGCACGAACAGCTACCAGCGATGCCTGTAGTGTTAAACAGGCTTACAGAGAGCGTCAGAAGCATGATCAGGGTGCAATGTGACCAGGTGCCAATGTACAGGTATAAAAGGCCACCCCAGGGGCAACTCTGGGGGGCGACATCACTTCAATTCCAAAAGAGAGAAAAAGCTCTGGCGTCTGAAAAAGGGATACCGGACTACACTCTCAAGGACAACACTAACTTAGCCATCAGAGGGATCTCCCTAGGGACCCACCACCGAGGCGAAGGTCTTTCTTTGTAGGACCAACCTGACGGGATCGGGAGAAAGGCCCACATCAAGGCGACAACTCAAACCAAGTACTAGAGCGCCCCTTCCCCGGACTCCACATCACGCTGGGCCTCCTATTGCACTTAAAGGCCGAACCTTCACTGTGCTGACTCCTTGGACACGACGAAATACCTAGAAACACTATTGAAACTGAAACTATCAACTCATATTAGTAATTGTTTATGACTTCAAAACTTGACTTGAAATGAGGAATGGAATTGAAGAGCATCAGGTAGAGAACAGAGTCAACCCACACCTTTACTTTCTTTTGTGAATATTACCCGCTTTCATCCGCTCTTGTTATTGCTCCAGCTTCAAGAGAAGGATTATCAGAATGCAAATACTAGAGTTGAATATGAAATATAGATAAGAGATAGGCAAATGAGAAACGAGATAAGAGTCTAAAGTAAGGGAAGGAAATTAAAGTGGAGTTTATTTCGAAAACAGGAACCACTCTTAAAGCTACCTAACACGTAACGAACAAGCAACGAATCAAGTTGTTAGCATTGTGCTTATGGAGTCATTTCAAGCATTAACTTTTTGATCGGGGTACGGGGTGCTTCGTTAGAAGGGTGCTTATTCCATTGGTTTACTGTTCTATTGGTATACTGAGCACTCACCTGTCCTTTCTTTATAGGTATTTATTGGGTTGGAGTCAAAAAGCAAGTATAAAGAGTGATTTCGATGCAGTACCTCTGCCTCTAAAGAAGGAATTGGCCTGCTAATTTAGGTGTGCTAACGCTTACTTCTTAGGTGCGTCAGGAGTTTAGTTAGGTGAGGTTACGAACTCGTACACATAAATAAATATAAGATAAAGACAAGTAGTAAACAACTCGGGATGCTAATGGAAAGGAAAGTCGACTAGAGAATCTGCAGTTAGAGCAGTGTCTTTGCTCAAATCTATCCCAGGTGGCAAGATAACAAGTTTATGAAGAAGCCTAATATGTATCTGAAGCATCAAAAAGATATGAAGCAAGAGAAGGATCCAGCTCTGAACTTAAAAAGTCCAAGTTTGAGTCAGAATCCAATCTAAAGTAAGCTGTTATTGTAGTTTCAACGGAGGGAGCAGCGGTCTTTTACCCGCAGTTAATAAGTGCGCAAAGTCCTTTTTGATTATGCTAAGTCATCAGTTATTTATTTTCTTTCCCATGGTTGACCCGGCGCTTTTAATCGTATTTTAAAAAGAAGCTTTGCGGAGGTGCTCTGGCTAGATGTGAAAGTTGGTAGAGTCTTCATCAACAAGGAACATTGGAATTAGTATCTTCATCAATAGATGGGGCAAGTCTTGTTGAGGTCGTTGTGAAAGTTGTTGGAGTTAAACTTGTTAAAGTATTATAAAGAAATTAATTTTATCATATGAAAGGTTTATGTCATTAAGATAAAATATTTATGAAAGGATAAGTCAAATTGACTATTGATTCTTGAAGGGATTTCTTGAAAAAGATAGATTCATTGTTAATATATTAATGTAATATATCTTTGGGGACTATATAAAACCCATATGTTGAGTCATGAAAGATGTAGAGTTTTTTCAATTATAAAAAATATTGAAAAAAATAGAAAAATTTAAGGTAAAAAAACTCCCTCTACAAATTTTATGAGCCAATTTAAAAAAATTACAACAATGTACTTCTGAAACTATTTCTGATTATTTCACAAAAATTATTTCTATTGTTCATTAAATGAGAAGAAATGATAAACAAATAAGTAATTAAAGAGTGATTGAAAAGATACTAAAATCACTAAATTCAAAATTTAATTTTATTACTGTTGCGGTTGAAGATTCTAAAGATATAGAAAAAATGTCTTTAGAATAACTTGTGGGTTCACTTCAAGTTCTAAAGACATTTTTTCTATATCTTTAGAACAACTTATGGGTTCTAAAATCACTAGATTCAAAATTTGATTTTATTATTGTTGCGAATGAAGACTCTAAAGATATAAAAAAAATGTCTTTAGAACAACTTATGGGTTTCCTTCAAGTTCATAAATAAATGATTACAAAATGAGTAGAAGATAAAACTGTGGAACAAGCACTACAGACCAAGCTTACTCTTGAAAATAAAAGTGAATCAAATTTTCAAAGAGGAAGAGGTTGTGGACAAAAAGGAAGAGGTGGTAGAAATCAGATCTATCAAGAATCTCCAAACAATGAAGGAGGTGGAGAAAATTTTAGCTAAAGAGGCCGAGGTTATGGTCGAGGACGTGGCTGAGGCCGTGGACGTGGCATAAATTCTAAAAGGTCTGAAATACAATGCTATATTTGCAAAAGGTATGGACATTACTCCTTTGAATGTTATTATAATCCTAACAATCAAGGAGATTATGTAAATTTTATTAAAAAAGAGAATAATAAAAATTAAGTTTTGCTAATAAACTATGATAATTTGAAAGAAGATTAGTCTATGACATGCTATCTAGATACAGGAGCTTTAAATTACATGTGTGGCATCAAAAAATTGTTTTCAGAAATGGATACAAGTTATTTTGGGAATATTACATTTGGTGATCTGTCTCAAAGACTAGTAAGAGCCAAAGGTAAAATTATTCTTAGACTCTAAAGAATTATGCATTTCAGATGTTTATTGTATGCCTAATATGAAAAATAATATTCTTAGCTTGGGATAATTACTTGAAAAAGGTTATAATATTGAGATGAAAGATATAACTCTTTCAATTTATGATAAGAATAAGACATTAATCTCACATATGAAAATAACAAAGAACATAATATTTCCTCTATATTTATATATTTTTTATTGATCAAATTATTTTAAGATTGATCTTGAGGATATTTCTACATTATGGCATCTTAGATATACACACTTAAATTTGGAGGCTTTAAACATTTTAGAGAAGTTTAATATGGTGACAGAAATGCCAAGAATTGATCGCCCATCAAAATTATGTGAAGTATGTGTTATGGGTAAGAAAGAAAGAAAGTCTTTCAAAATCAGCAGAATGAAAAGAGCATGACATCGACTTGATTTGGTACACTCAGATGTTTGTGGCCCTATTAGCTCAGTATCACTTAAAGGAAGCATGTATTTTCTTACATTCACTTATGATCATAGTGGCAAAACTTGGGTCAACATGTTAAAGGAAAATAAAAAAGTATTAAATAGATTCAAAGAATTTAAAAACTAAGTTGAAAGACAAAGTGGTTGCAAGATTAAATATTTACGAACAGATAAAGGTGGTGAATATACTTCAAACGAATTTAGAAGTTTTTGTAGAAATAATAAAATTTTATATCAATTTACAATGCCACACACCTCAACAAAATGGTATCTTAGAAAGGAAAAATAGGACTATACTTACTATAGTCTGGTGCATGTTAAAGGAAAGAAAAATTTCTAAAGAATTTTGGGGAGATATTATTGCTTGTGCAGTTTATTTGCTTAACAGGTTTCCAACAAGGTGAATTGATAATTTTATACTAGAAAAAGTATGAAGCTTATAGAAACCAAGAGTCGATCATTTAAAAATGTTTGGAAGTGTTGCATTTGCCAAGATACCAGAAGAAAAAAGAACAAAACTTGAAGATAAAAGATAAAAATATATTTTATTAGGTTATACTGAGAATTTCAATTGTTACAAACTCTATAATCCTATCACAAATAAAGTTATGATGTCAAGAGATGTTGAGTTTAATGAACAACAGATTTGAGACTGAAAAAGTAATGAACAACATAAGAAAACTATATCATCATAAAAGGATATAATACAAGTAAGCACAAAAGATGCTTTATCAGAATCATCACCGAGATCAGCTAGGTCATATGATTCAAGAAGTCCGATTAAAAGAAGGACAAGACCGATTTAGGAGCTATTATGATATGACTCGAAGAATTGATACTAACAATGATGAACTTTCTTTATTTTATCTTTTTGTAGGATATGATCCATTAACTTTCAAAGAAGCTTTGAAGAAAAATTGAGACAAGCTATCAAGGAGGAGATTAATGCTATCAGCAAAAATGATACATGGGAGCTTACAACACTTTTAGAAGACCACCAAGTGATCGGTGTTAAGTTGATCTTCAAAATAAAAAGAAATGCATAATGAGAGGTGGAGAAATATAAAGCACGATTGGTCACAAAGGGATATAAACAACAATATGGGATTGACTATGAAGAAGTGTTCGCACTAGTTGCTCGATTGGAGACAATAAGATTACTTATCTCCCTAGCACCTCAAATGAAATAAAAATTTTATAAATGGATGTTAAATTAGTATTTCTTAATGGAGTTCTTGAAGAAGAGGTATATGTTCAACAACCCCTTAGTTTTGTTATTTATGAGCAGGAAGACAAAGTATATAAGTTAAAGAGAGCTCTTTATTGGCTTAAATAAGCCCCATGAGCATGAAATTATCGGATAGATACTTATTTTATTCAAAATAGTTTTTTTAAATGTTCATATGAACATGCTCTTATACGAAATCTAACTCTGATGGAGATATCATGTTTGTATACCTGTATATAGATGATTTAGTATTTACAGACAGTAGTAGCTCCATGATTAAAGATTTTTAAACACTCTATGAAGGAGGAGTTTGAGATGACCAACTTGAGTCAAATGACTTATTTCCTTGGTATTGAAGTTATACAAGATAATAAAGGAATTTTTATCTCACAAGGAAATTATACAAAAGAGGTTCTAAAGAAGTTCTCCATGGAAGATTGTCATCTTACATATACACCTATTGATATGGGACCAAGTTGACCAAGGAAGGCGTAGGCAAATACATTGATCCAACTTATTATAAAAGTCTAGTTGGATGTTTAAGGTATTTGATATGCACTCGACTTGATATACTATTTGGAGTTGGTTTAATAAGTAGATACATGGAAGCTCCTAAAACTTCTTATTTAAATATTGCTAAAAGAATTTTATGATATATTAAAGGAATAATTGAGTATGAAATATTTTATTCATCATCAAAAAAATTGGATCTAATTGGATATAGTGATAGTGATTGGGTTGGAAGTTATGATGATCGAAATAGTAAAACTGGTTTTGTATTTTATTTTGGTAAAGCTACATTTGCTTGGTCTTAAAAAAAATAGCATATCGTTGCACTATTAAGTTGTGAAGCAGAATATATAGCAGCATCTTCCTGTGTTTGTTATGCAATATGACTAAGAAGATTACTTCATGAACTTCATATACCATAAGAGAAGTCAACTAAGATTTATGTTGATAATAAATCAGTTATTGCCTTAGCCAAGAATCCAGTCTACCATGAAAGATCGAAGCATATTGATACAAAATTTTATTTTATAAGAGATCATGTCAAAAATAAAGATGTAGAGTTACATCATGTCAAGACAAGTGAACAAGTGGCTGATATACTTAGAAAGCATCTCAAATTTTAAATGTTTCAACAATTTCAAAAAAAACAGCATATTGGATGGAACAAGTTTAAGGGGGGAGAATGTTAGAATTAAATTTATTAAAGTATCATAAAGAGATTAATTTCATCACAGAAAAGGTTCATTTCATCAAGAGGAAATATTTATGGAAGGACAAGTCAAATGACTATTGATTTTTGAAAGGATTTCTTGAAAGAGATAGATTCATTCTTAATACATTAATGTAATATATCTTTACGGACTATATAAACCTCATATGTTGAGTCATGAAAGATATAGAGTTTGTGAAATTATAAAAAATATTGAAAGAAATACAGAAAATTTAACCTTCTCCTACTCTTCTTTAGTGTGATAACTCTATTCCTTCTTCCTATCGACTTCAACAAAAGTAAAAGTAAAAGCCTCAGGTCAATAGGAAGTTTTTAATTATTCAAGAAAACAATAGTTGTAGGATTTTGTATTACAAGTTATGTATTTGACTCCTATTTGACTTGGCGATTTGGTGTTGAAGCCCTCTTTATCGTTGTTTTACCCCTGTTCAACAGAGCTAATGACAAAGCATCTATTGAGTGAGGGTACTTCTATCCGATGTTCTACTTCATATTATCCTATCATCTTTATTGTTCTTTTTCTCGCTTGCCGCCCAACACCGGCCAGGCCAGTATGAAATTTATGCAATTCCACTCTCAACTAAACTCCTTATTCTCAACTCACAGTGATGCTTCTTGTTCTCAACTAAACTCCTTATTCTCAACTCCTTATTGTTCTGTGTTCCAACTAAGAACTCTAACACACTGTGCTTCCTTGTCAGTTACATATTTGTATTATAGTATATAAATGCATTGTTATCAATCAGTTAAGTTCTACATCGACAACAGAAGTGAATGCAATGGTAAAAGTTTGCGTGAAAGGCATCTGGAACTATACCATTAATTGCCCGAGAGTCACCTCGGAAAGGAAAGTAATTCACTAACACCACTCATTTGCTCGGAAAGGAAAAGAAGAGAATATGTGCTCAAAGTGGGAATTGTGAGCCTACCTTTCTTGAAGGATTGCTTGCTAGTATCAATTTTCATTCTCATATATGGGTTTCAAATGCACTCTAACACAACTTCTGTAGTTTTATGGTCGCAACTAAACTGATTGTGCTTAGTTGCTTGAGGTAGATGATATGAGCCAGAGTTAGTGGTGAGTTACTTCAAACTTTTATAACTATTAAAGTATTAGTACTTCCCTTTCCTCGCCCTATAGCTCCCATACTAAAAAGGTTGTCTGTCCTCTATGCGATCAAGCTACGTTCGTCCCTTCTAGTTTCATCGTTTTAAAAAGAAGAGGTGTAAGCAGAAGCGATAGAAGTGGTAATACATAGTTGCGGACTCAAGATCTGACTTAGTTGAATGAACCAGAGGGGAGGGGTCTAATCAAAGAAGTACCCTCAGATAGCAGGTTGCTTGTCAGATTATTTTCTTTAATGAGAAAAGGCTTTGTTGCCATAATCAACAGAGTATCTTGAAGGCGGGTCAAAGTTCTCTTATATAAAGAAAAGATGAGGATTAGATAGATTAGCTCTCAATCAGGTGTTCAAGCCTTTCATCCTAGTCTCCAAGATAAGTCGTAGGGTGCACGAGCAGTGTTGTGGTAAGCAAGAAGTGGGTAATCCTCATTCTTTGGGTGCTTTATAAGTATAGGCAATTAAATCAGTGTCGAGCTCTTCTCTAACACGCAACATTCTAGGTTTAATTTAAAAGGACCAGATTGAGGAAGGGAAAATAGAATCCTATCATTTTCCACTATTTTATGGTATAATAGATTGATCTGAACTAGAATAATAAATTTAGATTAACCCAACGTGCCCTTAATCAGGTATGGGTATAGAATCCCGTAACCTAATTACTAATAACTCCAATAAGGTTTTACTGAATAACTAAATAATTCCATTCTGATGCCTCATCTTACTTTAGGGACAACTCATAGACATCCTCGGATATTGGGCAGATGGACAGATTGGCCTAGATTCAATCATAATAGGTTTTAGTGAAGCCCACAACCCTAATCTTCATTTATCTTAACCTAAACCCTAGATTTGGTGGCTAGGGTTGTGGAAAAGAAGGCAACAACGATTGAAAACATGGGAGAGAGAAAAATGACTACAGATAGAGAGCATAAAATAAGAGATCCAAGAAAGAAAAGAAGACAATGACAGAAAAAAGACTATTCTCAATCATCCATATCTCAGGTTAGATCAGTTTGCAGTAGATTATTACTACGATCACTTGGCAAGTTTTTAGATATTGTACATAGTAATATGGTCATTGTATCCCTGTGATTCTTTTATACCTGTTGCTTAGGTTTAGGCAAAAAGCCTTGAGATCTGTATATTCATTATTTTGATAATGGATTTTCTCTAGCTTGTCTCATGGTTTTTACCCTTCGAGTCAGAGGGATTTTTCATGTAAATCTTGATGTTCATTTGATTATGATTTCTGTTTAATTCTATTGTGTGTGACAGCCTACTAGTATTTGTTCATATACAAAGTTTATTTCTTTTATTCCCATCAATTGGTGTCAGAGCAGGGTTTTGGTGGTATTTAACTTTTATATTCAAATATAGAGGTCGGTAATGTTTCTCACATGATTAGCTTGAACAGAAAAAATTGGATGATATGAAGACCAAGAATGAAAGATCTCTTGTATTACAAGGACTTGTATGGACCTTTGTGAGGGGATAGTGCAAAACCAATAACTATGATAGATGATGAGTGGAAGAGATTACACCGAAAAATAGTTAGTTTTATTTGATAGTGGCTAGATGATAGTGTCTTTCATCATGTTTCTAATGAAAGTTCTACTTACTCTCTTTGAAAAATGTTAGAAGGTCTTTATGAAAGAAAAACGGTTGGCAATAAAGCTTTCTTGATCAGAAAACTTTTGAACTTGAAATATAAAGAGGGTACTTCTATCCTTAAGTATTTGAATGAAATATAGAATATTACTAATCATTTATCCTCTATGAAAATGTCTCTTAATGATGAGTTACAAGTATTGTTACTTCTTAGTTCATTGCGAGAAAGTTGGGAGACACTGGTGGTTTCCCTTAGTAATTCTATACCAAATAGTGTTGTTACCATGAGTCAAGTAATAAGTAGTTTATTGAACAAGGAGTTGAGGAGAAAAAATTTAACAACTTCTTAGATTGATTTATAGGCACTTGTCATAGATAACAGAAAAAGATCAAAGTCGAAGGATAGAAGTGGTTCACGCATGGGCAGAAGCAAGTCAAGATCAAAAAAAGATATTGTTTGCTACAATTATAGTGAGAAAGGATATTATAAGAATCAATGCAAGTAAACTAAGAAGAATAAGAAAAAGGAGAAAGAAGTAGAGTATACAAAGTCAAAAGAGAATATCATAGCTACAGTACAAGATAGTGATTATTTGATTTTGTCTACTTCTGATGATATTTTTTCTTATATGTACCAGGATCTCGAGTGGATAATCGACACAAGTGCTTCTTATCATGCTACACCATAGAGGGAGTTCTTTGCTACTTATAGGTTTAGAAATTTTGGTGTTGTCAAGACTGACAACTATGATACAACAGATATCATTAGCATAGGTGATATCAGTATAAAGACCAACCTTGGCTACAAGTTGGTGCTTAAAGATGTGAAGCATGTGGTTGACTTAAGGCTAAATTTAATTTCAGTTGGAAGGCTGGATGATGAAGACTTTGATGTCAGATTTCATAGAGGGCATTGGAAGCTCAATAAAGGTTATCTTATTGTAGCTAATGGGAAAAAATGTCATATATTATACAGATTATAGGCTAAAGCTTGTGGTAAGCAGTTGAATGCTACAAAGAAAGACTTCAGCATGGAGTTGTGGCATAGGCGACTGGGACACATGAGCGAGAAGGGGCTACAAGCTCTTTCCAAGAGAGAGATATTACCAGACCTTAAAGGTACACGTTTGAACTCTTGTATTGATTATTTGGCCGACAAACAACATAGAGTTTTCTTTGTTAGTCTTGTTTTATCTAGAAAAATACATGCCTTAGACCGTGTCTATACAGATGTGTGTGGTCCTTTGAGGATAAAACCTCCTGGTGGATCTATTAATGTTCTTAGTATCAGTGGTGCACTTTATTTTGTCACTTTTATATATGACTTTTCCAAGAAAGTTTGTACCTATACTTTGAAGACTAAAGATCAGGTTATTAATATCTTCAAGAAGTTTCATGCCAGAGTTGAAAGGGAGACAGAAAGACAATTGAAATGCATAAGATTATATAATGGTGTTGAGTATATATGATTATTTAATGAGTATTGTAGGTCACATGGCATCCAACATGAGTTTACAGTTCCTAGTACACCTCAGCATAATACAATTACAGAGAGGATGAACTGCACTATCATGGAAAAGATCAGATATATGCTTTCACAGGCCAAGCTATCCAAAAGATTTTGGGATGAGGCTTTAAGGACTGTAGTTGATGTTATTAATTTATCACCTGTACAGCTCTAGATAGAGATGTTGCAGAGCATGTATAGTAAGGGAAGGATGTCTCCTATAAGCATTTGAAAGTATTTGATTGTCATGCATTTGCACATATTCCAGACAATAAGAGGTCTAAGGTAGATGATAACATAAAAGAGTGTTTGTTTCTTGGCTACTCACATGATTAGTTTGGTTACAGGCTTTGGGATCTAGAAAAGCAAAAGGTGTTTAAAAGCAGAGATGTTATCTTCTTTGAGGATCAAACCATTGATGATTTGAAGAATGAAACGCCAGCTAAAACTTATGTAGAGGGATTTATAGGCTGTGATATAGTTATTCCTCTAGTATATCACGGTGATGGGGGAGGTATTTAGGAAGATGGTGCAAAGCCAGATATTGATCTACCATGGTGCAGAGCCAGATATTGATCTACCTGCAGGACATGTTAAGTAAGAAGAAGAAAGGGAGCAAGTTCCCATAGAACCTCAATTAAGAAGATCTTCTAGACTATGTCAACCTTCTAGAAAATACTCTACATATGAGTATGTGATGCTTACTGATGCAGGTGAGCCAGAGAGTTACCAGGAAGTAGTTGAAAGTGAGCAGAAAAGAAAGTTGTTTGTTGTTATGCAGGTAGAGATAGATTCTCTACAGAAGAACCATACATATGATTTGGTGCAACTACTAGAGGGAAGTAAGGCCTTGAAGAATAAGTGGGTTTTCAGGTTGAAGAATCAAGAATATCGTTCTCAACCAAAGTACAAAGCTAGATTAGTTGTGAAAGACTTTGGTCAAAAGAAATATATTAACTTTGAAGAGATTTTTTCTCCTGCTATTAAAATGTCTTCTATCCGTATTGCTCTTGCTATTGCTACTAACCTGGACTTGGAGGTTGAGCAGTTTGATATGAAGACAACTTTCCTTCATGGTGATTTGGAAGAGAAAATTTTTATGGAGCAACCAGAAGGCTTCAAAGTCAAAGGTAAAGAAAATTTTGTCTGTACATATGTGTGTGGTCCTTTAAGGACAAAAACTCATGGTGGATCTGTTAATATTCCTAGTATCGGTGATGTACTTTATTTTGTCACTTTTATAAATGACTTTTTCAAAAAAGTTTGAGCCTATGCTTTAAAGATTAAATATCAGGTTATTAATGTCTTCAAGGAGTTTTATGCCATAGTTGAAAGGAAAACAGAAAGACAATTGAATAAGATCAAATAATGGTGGTAAGTATATAATATTATTTAATGATTATTGTAGGTCACATGGCATCTAGCATGAGTTGACAGTTCTTAGTACACCTTAGCATAATGCAATTGCAGAGATGATGAACCGCACTCATGAAAAAATCATATATATGCTTTCACAAGCCAAGCTACCAAAAAGGTTTTTGGATGAGGCTTTGAGGATTGCAGTTGATGTGATCAACTTATCACCCTGTATAGCTCTAGATAGTGATGTTGTAGAGCATGTATGGTAAAGGAAGGATGTATCCTATAAGCACTTGAAAGTATTTGGTTATCGTGCATTTGCATATACTCTAGACAATAAGAAGTCCAAGCTAGATGGTAGACAAAAGAGTGTATTTTTCATGGCTACTCATATGATCAATTTGGTTATAGGCTTTGGGATCCAGAAAAGCAGAAGATGTTCAGTAGTAGAGATATTATCTTCTTTGAGGATCAAACCATTGAGGATTTGAAGGAGGCATCAATTAAGACTTCTATAGTGGGATTTATAGATTGTGACCCAGTTATTCCTCTAGTATATGTGATGGGGAGATGTGCAAAATGGTGCGAGCCATATATTGATCTACTTGCAGGACATGTTGAGTAGGAAGAAGAAAGGGAGCAAGTTCCCACGTAATCTCAGTTGAAAAGATCTTCTAGACCATATCAACCTTCCAGAAGATACTCTACATATTAGTATATGATGCTTACTAATGCAAGTAAACCAGAGAGTTACCAGGAAGCAGTTGAAAGTGAGCAGAAAAAGAAGTGGTTTGTTGTTATGCAGGAAGAGATGGATTCTCTACAGAAGAACCACACATATGATTTGCTGCAACTACTAGAGGGAAGTAAGGCCTTAAAAACAAGTAGGTTTTCAGGTTAAAGACTCAAGAATATTGTTCTCAACTAAAGTACAAAGCTATATTGGTTATGAAAGGCTTTGGTGAAAAGAAATATATTGACTTTGAAGAGATTTTTTCTCATGTTGTTAAAATATCTTCTATCCGCGTTGCTCTTGGTATTCGCTAACTGGACTTAGAGGTTGAACAACTATATGTGAAGACAACTTTCATTCATGGTGATTTGGAGGAGAAAATTTATATGGAGCAATCAAGCTTCAAAGTCAAAGGTAAAGAAAATTTTGTCAGTTAAGAAAGAGGTTGTATGAGCTAAAGCAAACTCCAAGATAGTGGTATAAAAAGTTTGATTCATTTATGGTTGAAAATGGATACAAAAGAACAACTTCAGATCATTATGTGTACATTAAACGGTTTGGTGAGGATTTTAGTATTCTCTTATATTATGTTAATGATATACTTATCCTTGGGAAAGATATGTCCATAATTGATATATTGAAGAAGGAACTGAGTGAGTATTTTGCAATGAAGGACATGGGGCCAGCAAAGCAAATACTGGGTATGTAGATTTCTCATGGTAGAAGAAACATGAAGATTTGGTTGTCATTGGAGAAATATATTGAGAAGGTATTGGATTGATTTAAGTTGTGCTCAAAGCAGAGTCTGTCAAGTAATGAGGAGAAGGAGAAAATGCAAAAGGTTCCTTATGCTTCAGCAGTTTGAAGTTTGATATATGCGATGGTATATAGGAGGCCGGACATCGCATATGTAGTGGGTGTTGCTAGTATATTTCTTGCAAATCCAAGCAAAGAGCACTAGGCAATAGTGTAGTAGATTTTTATATATCTCATAGGAAATTCTAAAGTTTGTTTAAGCTTTGGATGTGGACCACCTATGTTGACAGGTTACATAGATGTAGATATGACAAGAGATACTGACACAAGGAAGTCCCTTTGTAGGGGAGCTATGTTATAACAATCCAGTTGTAAGGTGTATTACTCTTTCAACAGGCACTATAAAGGTTTACAAAGAAATGTTATGGATGAAAGGATTCTTACAAGAATTGGGGCTTAAATAGGAAAACTATGTAGTATATTGTGACGGTTAGAGTGTCATCTATTTGTGCAAGAACCCAACATTACATTCCAAGTCAAAGCATATAAATATCATATATTACTATATTAGAAGTATGTTTGAAGAGAAGTAGTTACAACTTCAAAAATTCAGACATATGATAATTGACATGTTGACAAAAACTTTACCGAAAAGAGACAAGAGATGTCGTGATCGACATGGATTCACATTGAGGAGTCATGAGATAACCTCCTTATCGGGTGAACGGGGAGGTTGCTGGGCAGATGGCCTAGATTCAGCCCATAATAGGCTTTAGTGAAGTCCACAACCTTAATCTTCATTTATCTTAATCTAAACCTAGATTTGGTGGCTAGGGTTGTGGAAAAGAGGGCATCGACAGTTGAAAACATAGGAGAGAGAAAGAAGACTACAAATTGACAATAGAAGGCAAAAAACAAGAGATTCAGAAAATGAAAGAAGACAATGACAGAGAAAGACTATTCTTAATTATCCATATCTCAAGTTAGATCAGTTTATAGTGGATTCTTACTGCGATCACTTGGGAATATTTTAGATATTGTGAATAGTAATATAGTCCTTATATTTATGTGATTCTCCTGTGGATGTTACTTGAGTTTAGGCAAAAAGCCTTGAGATCTGTATATTCGTTATTTTGATAGTGGATTTCCTATTGTTTATCTCGTGATTTTTACCCTTCGAGTTGGAGGAGTTTTTCACATAAATCTTGATGTTTATTTGATTATGATTTATGTTTAATTCTATTGTGTATGACAGTCTGCTAGTATTTGTTCGTATACAAAGTTTATTCCTTTTATTCCCATCATCGGAGATAAGAGGTGGCCTCTCGATCTTGTTTCGTTACTTGTTCATTGATGAGTTAATAAAGGATGAAAACAACTTTACTTACCAATGGTCGAATTGGGAATCTTTATTTATTTCCCCATACCATGTTAGGCTGTTCTAATGTAGAGTTACTTATTTCCATTAAAGTGTCCTTCCCATCCTTACGCGTGAGGTTCTGTTGTCAATGAGCTCCAAACTATAGCTTTTACATTAGTTCTTTAATTAGTTACCGAATATCATGATTTAGGTATCTATTGCTTTGCTTAAGAGTCAGCATGAACCAAAGATCAATAGAGTTTGTATCGGCAGCATCAACTTCGATAAGTGTTAGCGAGCCGAGTATTCTAGATAAAAAGGGTAAAGAAGATGGAGTAGAAGCAGTTAGGTATAAAGTGTTGTATCTTGCACTCGTCAGGTCATATGCAATTCTTAACTTCAAGTGTCGATCGGGAAGGATTCATTTTCTCAAGCCCATGCCACGTTTAATCAGTGTTGTCTCTTTATATTCGAGTGAATGACTACATATTGAAAGCGAATATCTTTCTCTGCCCTAACATTATAGTAAGAACGACCATGTAAAGGTTAGGTGAAGGAAAAGCCATGGTATCAGGGTGTTGGTGACTATCAATCGAGTTCTGACACACAGCTAAGCATATTCCCTTGATTTGAGAAGATCCTTCGTATCGTATAGAACTTGGTAATAATCAATATCAAATCTTAGATGTGATACTCTCTTAAAGCAATCTTCTGTGGGAAGGGATTGTTTAAACAAATTCTTTTGGATTGCCCTATGGTATCTCTTGCGCTAATGGAGCTCAATGTTGTTGCATACGGAGTTTTGGAGTTCGTGATATTAGGGAGTTGTTGCTCGGGTGGCTAAGGCTTATTCCACGATTCACATATGAGTTCTTCTTCTTCTTTCACCTTTTGATTATCGATGGATTTGAAACCATTGCTTTAAGAGCTGGACTTGAAACGTATACTTTGGTGGATACCTAAGGCATCTAACTGAAGATCCGTATTCCGACTTGAAAGTCTCATTCTTCATTTTTCCATTTAGAGCCCAAAGATGTTGTTCAAGCCTAAAACTAAAGCTCGGTGTTCAACTATTTCTTCTTATCGCTATTTGGCTCTACCTAATACTTCCCTATTCTCTCTTTCTCTCTATTTACTACCTATCGCTATTTGGAGTGCCTATACTTGTTGTTCTCTTCAGCCAAGGAGGTGCTCTGGGTGGGCAAGAAAGAAGTCAACTAGTGAGTTACTTAAGAAGAATGAATAGAGTACTTACCGGAGATTCTTATCAAGTAAGGAGAATGTCTAGTTTGAAAGTGCGGGTGTTGGATCGAATACAGGATCTTGGAGGAGTCTTAGAATCAAAACAAAAGGGTAGTAAGCCCAACGACTGAACTCAAGAATACAAATAGGTAGTACAAGCTTTAAAGCAAAGGTGGTAAGAATGAAAACACGATCGAGTCTTTGAATCAAAGCAAGTAAAGGCGGCTTCGTCGGGAGACATGGGCTTCATGGGCAATAAAGAAAGGTTCCACTCCTATGGTTAAAGAAATAAAGTAAAGAGAGGTAGATTAAAGCGATATGGTTTTAAAGCTAAGAGGGATTGGTTTACCATCCTATTCTTTTATGATAGGCATAGTTGCAAGTGTAAACTTGGTTGTATTACCATACTCGGTTTTGACTCTTGTACTACTTAGTTTGATTACTACTTTGACATAACACCCAATCCATAGCTCCACCGTTCAATATAGAATAACCGTAGCTATTTTTGATTGAGTCCGATGGAAATAATTTCATAGGAAAGAAGCACCGATTGATTTCTTTGTTCGTTATTTAATCTCTCAGACATATGAACCCGTATTTGTCTTTGATTCTTATACTCATAGGTACGATGTAGTGCATCCAGGGCAAAACAAGGAAGTAACAACTCGTGGCATGGGCTAGGAATACATAATGCAATTCTAAAGTAAGAGTTACAAGAGGCATTACTATGGATATTTCGTGGAAGGATATATCGTATAGGAAACTCATAACCTAAGTAGAATACAAGTCACAGGAAAGCGTACGATCAACAACCATCACTATCCGAATGAAACCATCAATACATAATTGACTAATTGATAGAAGACAACAATCTATTTCTATGCTAGATAGGTGGGGTTCATACCTTTACTTGTTGAAAGAGACTAGAAGGATCAATAAGCTCTTGATCGATCGTCGACATTAAGTCAACTGTTTGACAACATGAAACAAAAGGAAGCAGAGGAGTTACGAATCACGGTTTAAGCAACTTTTGATGGATCTTTTCGGTGAAGGCGATGTGTCCCCCACCCCCAAAAGCGGATAGGGGGCCTTTATTTATTTGATTTGAGTAGAGGTCATGAGAGAGCAAGAAGCTTGTTGGAATGGTCCTAGCCAAATGAGCGAGTCATGATGACACGAGGAACTAAACTCTTGCTAATTTTTTCGGTGAAGTGGACGAAAAGAAAGAGCGAGTAGTATTTTAGCCAACTCCAATTTTAGGGTGTACATTCATAGATTACCGAGTTTCCATTTATGCCAAAGAGGTCTGTGATAGTATCATATCTCCTTGTTAATTATTTAATATTGAAAAAAATATTGAATATAAAAAATATTTTTCTCTTTATGTATTAAAATAAGATTCTCACTAAACTTATCAACTTGTTACCAAAGGTAAATATTAACCAAAACAAGATATATATAATAAAATAATAAATCATCCACAAAGTGAGACACTAAATTTTAACATGAAAAATCTAATCCAAAAAATTATGGGACCGTAGTCTACTTAAACTTCCACTATCACCACTATTGATAATAGATTTATAATAAAATTTCTCTAGAATAACTAGAGGATTAGCATAACATCAAGAACATATATTTTGGTTACCAATGACATAGTATCATCAAAATATATGGATCTCACAATAGTTAAATACTAAAACTCACTAAGTGAGTATTGTAGGAAATCATCATAAAGAGGATAGATTATATATCATTTAGGATTATAGAGCTTCGCAAGGATTCTCCATATAAAATTTGGACCAAATGTGAGGAAGTTTTACCGTTTGATCTTGCCAAAACTTCCTCTCTCCTATTATTTTCTTTCTCTTTCTCCTCATTATACTCCCTCTGTTTCTCGAGACTTCAACTTACGTGCACCGCCACAACCTCCACTTAGGTTAGGGTTTTTAACTTTACCTTTTCCTTTCTTTTTTTATTAATAAGTTTGACTAGTCTAAGCCCACCTATGGGTTGGACCCAACAATTCTCCCCTCCAACTCATATGGTGTGTAAAGCTCTGCTCTACATGCTTCAAGTTTCTCTTTCGGCATAGACTTTATTAACATATCTGAACCATTCTCATCCATATGTACCTTTTCTAAGTATAATTCTTTTATCTCAAGTACATCACGAATCCAGTGATATCTTACATCAATATGCTTAGATCTAGAATGATATGTTGAATTCTTGGAGAGGTGGATGGCACTTTGACTATCACAATAAACAGTGTATCCTTCCTGTTTTAAACCCAATTCTTGTAGAAAATTTTTCATCCATAAAACTTCCTTCAGTAATTGCTATATATTATGCTTCGTGGTCGATAGAGCAACACAATTCTATAACTTAGGCGCCAAGAGCTCCCCGAAAAAGTCATCAAGAACCCTAAGGTGGATTTCCTAGAATCAATATCAACAACCATGTTTGCATCTGTTAACCCTCTAGCATAGGTTTACCAATGCCAAAACATAAATACAACCTAGTAGTACCTCTTAAATATCTTAAGATCTATTTTACTACTGTCCAATGTTCCTTACCAGGATTAGAGAGAAATCGAGACTCAAATGCATAAGCTATATCCGCCTAATACAAACCATAGCATACATCAAATTGCCAATTATTGATGAGTAAGGCACTTTGGATATTTCTTCTTTTCTTTCTCACTTGTAGAACATTGTTTTGAACTCAGCTTGAAATCTACAAGTGGAGAATAAACTAGTTTGGTTTTATTCATATTGAATCTTTCATGAACATTTTCAATGTAGGTATCTGAGATAACCAAATCTTTCCATTCTTTCTATCATGAAGAATCTTTATGCCAAGAATTTGTCTCATCGATCCTAAGTCTTTCATAGCAAACGACTTACTTAGTTCCCTCTTAAGCTTCTCAATTTTTCCAACATCATGACCAACAATCAGTATCATCAATATATAGCTGGAGAATAATGTAATCATCATCTGAAAATTTTATAAACACGTAATGGCGGATATGATTTTATTGTACTCGTGGTTCATCATAAATGAATCAAACTTCTTGTACCACTATCTAGGTGCTGTTTGAGTCTATATAAGCTTTTCTTAATCTTACACACTACATTTTTTTCCTTTGACTTTGAAACCTTCCGTTGCTCCATATAAATTTCTTCTTCTAAGTCACTATATAAAAATGTAGTTTTCACATCAAGTTACTCTACTTATAAATTCAAGCGGGCAACTAAACCAAGAACAACTCTGATAGAAGATATTTTCACCATAGGAGAAAATATTTCTTCAAAATCAATACCCTTTTTTTGACTGAATCCTTCACAACTAATTGTGCCTCATATCTTTGTTGTGAGCTATTATTTTTAGTCTTCAATTTATAAACTCATTTATTCTTGAGAGCTTTCTTCCCTGTAGGTAACTTTACCAAGTCATAGGTGTGGTTCTCAAGCAAGGATTTCATCTCTTCTTACATGGCTTTAACCTACTCATTTTTATGCTCATGTAGAATAGCTTCTTGGTAAGTTTCTGGTTATCCACCATTAGTCAACATAACATAATCACGTGGAGGATATCTTGTAGATCGTCTTCTCTCTCTTGTAGATCTTCTCAGTGAAATCTCATCTGGTGGTGGGGGTGCTTGCTCAGTTTATTTAGTTGGATCAACTTCATCAACTGGAGTATTATCATCACTAACATTCTCACCACCATCTTCCTGTCCATCTCCCCTTGATCATCATGAACTATAGGCGGAGGAACTGGGCTCAAACTCCAAGGAGTATAAGATGTATTTTACTTCTCAACATTATCACCATCTTCAAATAATTTGTCTTCAAGAAACATGACGTCTCTACTTGATAATCTTTTATTCTTTGGATCCCATAATCTGTAACCAAACTATTCATGACTATATCCTAAGAAAATACATACTTTTACCTTATTATCAAGCTTGGATCTCTCATCTTTAGGAATATGAATAAATGTTTTACACCAAAAGACTCTCAAGTGATCATAAGATACATTTTCCCTTTTCATACTCTCTGGAACATCACCATTCGAGGAACCGATGGAGAAAGATTTATCGATCAACTCAGTTCTCATAGCCTCCCCAAAAGACTTAGGTAGCTTGGCATGGGAAAGCATGCACATAATCCTTTTTAATAGTTCCTCGAACATCACCATTCGAGGAACCGATGGAGAAAGATTTATCGGATCAATTGTAGTTCTCATAGCCTCCCCAAAAGACTTAGGTAGCTTGGCATGGGAAAGCATGTACCTAATCTTTTTTAATAGTTCTATTCATCCTTTCGCTACATCGTTTTGCTAGAGTTTTAGGAACTGTCTTCTCAAGCTCGATACCATGAAACCTACAATAATTCTCAAAAGAACCCTCCCCATTATTTGCTCTAACACACTTCAATTTTCTTCCTATTTCTCCTTCAACACTAGTATGAAACTCTTTGAAAACATTGAGTACTTAGTCTTTAGATTTTAAAGCAAAAGCCTAAACTTTTCTAGAATGATCATTAATAAAAGGAACAAAATAAATAGTGCCTCAAAGAGTTCTAGTTTGCATAGTACGACATGTGAATCAAATCAATGACATTTAATCTTTTAGATGATGGATAAGTATGAATGGTAACTCTATGTGTTTTTCCATAGGCAATGATCACAAGATTTAAGAGATGTACCTTATAGCTTTGGTAAGAACTGCTTTCTAGTAAGAGTTTGAAGTCCCTTCTCATTGATATGACCAAACATTTTATGCCAAAGATCTATACTTTTATCCTTTTGGATTGCATTAATCTCTTCTTTGTGTAGCTTAGTCTCTATAACATAGAAGGAGTTCTGCTTCTTTCCTCTTGTCACAACCAGAGAACCTTTAGTGAGTTTCCATTTGCCACAACCAGAGAATCATTAGTGGTTATCTAATCTTCTTTCATCCTATAAACAAACACTTACGTAAAAGGAAAGGAAACTGATTTATGTCTGCAAGTGGAATAATTCTTCGGGAAATGTAGTTCCAATTTAGGTTCTCCATTCATTCGATTTCTAGGTCAACTTATTTCAGCTCGATCCACTATTACATTAATAAGGTTCCAATACCTAGACTCACTCAAGAGGCTATAGTAGAGGCTATTGCCACTCCGCGGGCCTAAAAGTAAGAATTTTAACTTTGACCCAATCCTTACTATCAAAAGAAAGGTGTGGACACTCACTAAGCCAAGGCGAAAATAAACTATATTGTCAGGTATATTCGTTTAAAATCCTGTGACCAAGAAGGAGGTTCAGGTGCAGATTCAAACAATTATCTAAAGCTTTCTAGGCTGAAACAAAGAAATATTATTATTCGAGCCTAGGCTTCAAAGACGGATTAGCTTCCTTTTGCCTTTCTTCTCGCTTAAATTTTTGTGCTCTCTCGGTACACTTGACTAATGAATCTAGTTTTTATACATTGAATAGAACATTGATTGGTAACTGACTCTAAGAAAAATAAGCCCTATCGCTAAAAAGAAAAGTTGTTAGGACCCTAGCTAAATCGGGTTCATCTATTTAGGTTGAATCATATTAGTCAAAGTTAGTTATAGGTCGGGTAAACCTAATCAAATCAGTTATGAGTAGTTAGAGTTGGTTTTTATCTTCGGTTGGGATAGAGTCAGTTATTATTTTCAGTTAAAAGTTTATCAGTTAGTTAAGAGTCGAAGTTGAATAGGACTCTTAGTAGAGCCCTATAAATAAGGTTGTAAATTCTTTATGAAAAATCAAGGAATGAAGTATTAGTCTTAGCCAAAAGGCAAGACCTTAGGAGGTAGATCTCCTCGAGTGATCTAGGAGGCCCGATCCCCTCGAAGAGATCGCTTATCCTCTTCCTCTACGATAGAACTCTATAGTTCTATCATTTGGTATTAGAACAGCGTTCCTCAATACTTCACTGCTACCATTCATCACCCTTGCCATCGTCGTCATCACCATCTTCCACACCGCCTCTTCTCATCTCCGTGCTGCCATATACAACATTGATGTTCATCTATTTCATCTTTGTCGTAGCTATCATTAGGTAAAAACATAAAAAAAAGAAAAAAAAGAAGAAGAGGGCGGAAGGAAAGAGAAAAAGAAGAAGAGCACTGCTGCCACGCTACTCTTCCCTTTCTCCCCTAACGCAGTAGCTGTTGTTGCTGCCTTCATCCTCGTTGCCCACCGCTTTCCTCTCCTCCCTCATTTGCGGCAGCCTTCTTGGCCGCAACCCCCGCCATTACCCTTCTCCTCCCCACTTATTGTTGCTGCCATCACGCCACCCCTTCTTCCTCTCCTGCCACAGCCACCATCTCCCTTTCTCCTCCGGTGCCACCTCGCCTCCCTTGCTCTCAACCGTAACCATTGGTGCTCCTTACCGCCGCTTCCTCCCTCTCCAGTCCTCGGCCATCACCTTGTCGCTACTACTAACCACTGCCCAACCACATCGATGGTGCCCCAGCAACTGCCAGTATCCCGCCTTCCCTGCAGCAGCCCTCGTCGGACCCCACTACCCCCTTCTTCTTCCCCGCTCTGTGACCGAAGGCTGTAGCCAACCACAACACCTGCTGCCATCACCCTCTGCTCCTCCTCTGTGCAGCCACGCAAGCCGCTGCCACTGTTGCCCCTTCTTCCTCTCCTCCCCACTGCTTGTCGTCGCTGCCAACCGTCGGTGACTATCGCTGCCCTCTTCCTTCCTCTTCTGCCAGCTGCAGACTTGATCGCCCCTTCTGCCTTGCTGACTTACCTGCCTGCAAATCCAGCATTGTCGTTTCTACTCCCTCTAGTGCTGCCCAATCGCCCCTTCCATCCTTGCTGCTGCATCTTCCTCCCCCTATTGCTACCTTGCTTCCTCTTCCTCTCAGGACCCCGCTGGTCCTCTCCTCAACCACTTTAGTGCCATCAGCTACCCCAAACACTACAGCACTCGTCGGCCACCTCTGTTTCTTCTCTCCCCTTCAGCCTCCTCTGTTTCCTGCTGCCCTTGCTTGCCACAACTACCGTTCTCCTTAATAATCATAGCTGTAACCAAAACTCTCATCGGTCATAACCACTGCTCTCTCCTTCAGGCTTCTCTTCTTCCTGCAGCCCCTGCTTACGTAGCTACCTTCCTTGTTAATCGCAGCCTCACTTGCCACATAACTGTACCATTGTCCCCTACCGTAGCCCTCGCCATCCCCTGTTGTAGCCCTCACCACTGCCAACCGTTGCTGTCCCCCGCTTGCCGACACCGACAATCTCGTTGTGGTCAAGTCCTACTACATCTACGACGTATGCCTTTGACTCGACAATAGGAAAAAAGAATTGAACATCATTGATGTACAATCGTATCTGATAACTACGAATAATATACTAAATGCAAGATTTAAAGCCTTCGAGGCCCGTATAAAAGACAGATTCCAAGAACTCCTTCACAAATTTAGAAGAAGCCGATCAAAGAGCCCTAACATAACTCAATATGGTGAAAGTTCCAAAGGGAGTCGATTTGAAAAGTATAATCATGGGCAGGACACAGGATGCACACATATGAGGGTGAGTTTCCCAGATAGGAAGATAAAGATCCAATCGGTTGGATCTTATATGTTAAAAAGTTTTTTCATTTTTATATGACTCTCGAGGAATCCATGGTATATATATCTTCCACTCAACTCGAAGGTAATATGATCTAATGGTATGATTTGTATGAAACCTATCACAGAGTCCCTTCGTGGGGATAGTTCAAGAGAGAGCTCCTGATTCATTTCGGACCATCGGAGTACAAGAATGTTAATGGACAGCTCGTCAAAATCTATCAGACTTCCATAGTATAGGAGTACCAGAGTAGATTTGAGCATTTGTCGAACCAAGCCTGAGATTGGTCCGAGATATAACTGGTGAGAAAATTTATTGAGGGACTTAATCCCGAGATTCGGTGTGAAGTTAAAGCTCACCATTCCCGCATCATGATAGCAACCACATCATTCACCAGCGTGCATGAATGAAAAATCAATATAGACATTCGTCGAAATAGAAGCTTTAATAAATAGGAAAAATCAATAAAGGATGATTTTAAAGTGGTCAACATATAAGAGCAATTTATGACAATTGAGCCAACTAAAGTGGAATAAAAAACTAATAATGTCGAGTCTGATAATGAAGGCTGTGACAAACTGTTGACAATTAAACCAGCTAAGGAGGAATCAAAAATTAATAATGTAAAGTCTGATCAGGAAAGCTTTGACAAATTCGAAGACAAGATAGTTAATAGGCGAATCCTAATTTATGATAACAGGTGCTCGAAGGAAATACTGATTATACATGACATACAATTACTTATAGATTTTTTTTTTGATGCCACGAGAAGACTTCGAAGTGATGATCCTCAAAAGAAGACATGATGCGACCACTAGCCATCAGATAAAAAAGGATCCTCAGAAGACTATAATAACTACTACACCAGTAGATCGACCCATTGTTTACACCAAGTGGAGATCCTATTTGATTGATCAAAGGGTTATGATGCGTGATAAATATTCTAGACCAAAGTGCTCTTGAAGTTCAATGTTGCTCAGCCTTGAGGACAAGACTAATTTAAATATGGTGGGTCTGTTAGGACCCTAGCTAAGTTAGGTCCATCTATTTAGGTTGAGTCATATTAGTCAATTATGGGTCGGGTAAACCTCATCAAGTTAGTTATGAATAGTTAGAGTTAGTTTTTATCTTCGGTTGGGATAGAGTCAGTTATTATTTTCAGTTAGGAGTTTATTAGTTAGTTAAGAGTCGAAGTTGAACGGGACTCTTGCCAAAGCCCTATAAATATGACTATAAATTCTTTATAAAAATCAAGGAATGAAGTATTAAACTTAGCCAAAAGGCAAAATCTAAGGAGGCAGATCCCCTCGAAGTGATATAGAAGACCCGATCCCCTTGAAGAGATCGATTATCCCCCTTTTCTATCTTCTTTCTCTATGATAGAACCCTAGAGTTCTATCAAAAGAGCATGCCACTACTTATACTTAAGCTGGGGGGTGGGTGATAGGCCTGAGTGCCCAATAAGTGTACCTTAATGAGATACTAATTGATATCCTTTGCGCTTCAAAAGAATATGAGCTGCAACTCAAATAAGAGAGGTTTACTCGATTCAAATAAGGGAGGGGTAATTCCTTAATTGCAGAAATAGAGGGTCGGGCGACTTTGAAAGCATCTTGGGATGGACTAACCGCTTGAAGGGAAAGGATAGGCGCTAGGAAAGAAAGGGATGGACTAATCATAACATCAAGAATATAGCTATCAAATAGGCCTAAGTGTCCAATACGTGTACCTTAATGAGATACTAAATGATTTCCTTTATGCTTCAAAAGAATATAAGCTGCAACTCAAATAAGAGAGGTCTTACTCGATTCAAATAAGAGAGGAGCATTCATCTGCCCAATAAGAGAATAAAGAGATGGATAGACTACCTATCTAGACCTAAAAAATCATTTAATGACACAGCTTAGCTCCTGCACAAACATCTACACTCTTTATTATACACTCGAACCAGTATGTCTAATATCACATATCAGAACCATGATCCTAAGATACGTTATGAAGTACTTCCCCTATGGCTCCTTACCTTGCCTTAACCGATAAACAATGATCCCATCTACATAGAAGTGAACAAAGGAACCTCAATAAGACTACCATCGACATGTTCAAGAACCGAGGAACCTATATACTTAAGTCCGTCCCACCCCTTGCCTTGTCATTTATGAAGTATAGTGAAAATAACTACTGGTAACCTAAGAAATTGATAGAAAGAAAGGATAGAGTTAGCATACTAAGGAAGAGTAGGAGAAGGCTAAATCTTCTGTATTTCTCTCAATATTTTTATAATTTCATAAACTCTATATTTTTTATGATTCAACATATGGGGTTTATATAGTTTCCCAAGACACATTACATTTATGTAGATTTATGCAGTAAGAATAAATTTTTCTTTCAATAAACTCTTTCAAGAATCAATAACCAATTTGACTTGTCATTCCATAAATATTTTTCCTTAAAGAAATGAACCTTTCTTCTGATGAAATTAATCTCTTCATGATAATTGCACAAGTTTAATTCCAACATTCTCCCCCCTTAAACTTGTTCCATCCAACATGCCAAGTTTTCTTCGAAGATGTTGAAATGTTTTAATTTTGAGAGGTTTTGTAAAAATGTCAGCCACTTGTTCACTTGTCTTGACATGGTGTAGCTCCACTTCTTTGTTTTTGACATGATCTCTTATAAAATGAAATCTTGTGTCGATATACTTTGATCTTTCATGGTAGACTGGGTTCTTGGCTAAGGCAATAGCTGATTTATTATCAATATAAATTTTGGTTGACTTCTCCTGTGGCATATAAAGTTCCTGAAGCCATCTTCTTAGCCATATTCCATAACAAACACAAAAAGATGCTACTATATATTATGCTTCACAACTTGATAGAGTAACTATATGTTATTTTTTTGAAGACCAAGTAAATGTGGCTCCACCAAAATAAAATACAAATCCAATTGTACTCTTTCGATCATCGTAGCTTCCAGCCCAATCACTGTCACTATATCCAATAAGATCCAGTCCTTTTGATGATGAATAGAATATTTCATACTCAATTGAACCTTTAATATATCGTAAAATTCTTTTAGCGACATTTAAATGAGAAGTCTTAGGAGATTCCATGTATCTACTTATTAAACCAACTCCAAATAATATATCAAGTCGTGTGTATGTCAAATACCTTAAACATCTAACTAGACTTTTGTAATAAGTTGGATTAATATATTTACCTTCGCCTTCTTTGGCAACTTGGTGCCATACTCAATAGGTGTATCTGTAGAATAACAATCTTCCATAGAAAACTTCTAGAGAACCTCTTTTGCATAATTTCCTTGTGAAATAAAAATTTAACTTCTTCAACAACTCCATTAAGGAATGTTGATTTGACATCCATTTGTAAAATTTTCCATTTCATTTGAGCTGCTAGGAAGATAAGTAATCTTACTGTCTCCAATCGAGCAATTGGTGCGAATACTTCTTAATAGTCGATCCCAAATTATTGTTTATATCCCTTTGTGACCAATCGTACTTTATATTTCTCTACCTCTCCTTGTGCATTTTTTTTTGTTTTGAAGATCCACTTAACACCGATCGCTTGGTGGTCTTCTGGAAGTGTAGTAAGCTCCTATGTATCATTTTTGTTGATTGCATTAATCTCTTCCTTCATAGCTTGTCTCCATTTTTCTTCTTTACAAGCTTCTTCAAAAGTTAATGGATCATATCCTACAAAAAGATAAAATAGAGAAAGTTCATCATTATTAGTATCAATTCTTTGAGTCACATCATATAGCTCCTGGATCGGTCTTGTCCTTCTTATAATCGGACTTCTTGAATTATGTGACCTAGCTGATCTTTGTGATGATTCTATTAAAGCCTCTTCTGTACTTGCTTGTATTATATCATCCTCTTCTGATGATATAGCTTTCCTATACTGTTCATTACTTTTTCAGTCCCAAATATGTTGTTCATTAAACACAACATCTCTTGACATCACAATTTTATTTGTGATAGGATTGTAGAGTTTGTGTCCACTGGAATTTTCAGCATAACCTAATAAAATACATTTCTGACTTTTATATTCAAGTTTTGTTCTTTTTTCTTCTAGTATCTTGGCAAATGCAACACTTCCAAAAATTCTTAAATGATCAACTCTTGGTTTTTGCAGGCTCCATACTTCTTCTGGTGTAGAATTACCAATTTGCCTTGTTGAAAACCTGTTAAGCAAATAAACTGCACAAGCAACATCATCCCCCCAAAATTCTTTAGGAATCTTTCTTTCTTTTAACATGCATCGGACCATATTAAGTATAGTCCTATTTTTCCTTTCTGAAACACCATTTTGTTAAGGTGTGTATGATATAGTAAATTGATGTAAAATTCTATTATTTCTATAAAAACTTTCAAATTCATTTGATGCATATTCACCACCTCTATCTATTCGTAAACATTTAATCTTGCAATAAGTTTGTCTTTCAACTAAGTCTTTAAATTCTTTGAATTTGTTTAACACTTCTTTCTTTTCCTTTAAAATATAGACCCAAGTTTTGCCACTATGATCATTAGTGAAGGTAAGAAAATACCTGCTTCCTCCAAGTGATACTGGGCTAATAGGGCCACAAACATCCGAATGTACCAAATCAAGTCGATGCCATGCTCTTTTTGTTCTATTGATTTTGAAAGACTTTCTTTCTTGCTTATCCATAACACATACTTCATATAATTTTGATGGGCGATCAATTCTTGGCATTCCTATCACTATATTAAACTTCTCTAGAAGTTTTAAAGCTTCAAAATGTAAGTGTGCATTTCTAAGATGTCATAATATAGAAATATCCTCAATATCAGTCTTAAAACAATTTGATCGATCAAAAATACATAAATATAGAGGAAATATTCTATTCTTCGCCATTTTCACATGTGAGATTAATGTCTTAGTCTTATCATAAATTGAAAGAGTCATATCTTTCATCTCAATATTATGACCTTTTTCAAGTAATTGTCCCATATTATTTTTCATATCAGGCACATAATAAACATCTGAAATGCATAACTCTTTGTCATTATTGAGTCCAAAAATAATTTTACCTTTACCTCTTATTGGACTTTGAGATAGATCACCAAATGTAATATTTTCAGAATAGCTTGTATTCATTTCTGAAAATAATTCTTTAATGCCACACATGTGATTTGAAGCTCTTGTATCTAGATACCATGTCATAGACTGATCTTCCTTCAAATTATCATAAGTCATTAATAAAATTTGATTTTCATTCTTCTCTTCTTTTTCAATAAAATTTGCTTTATCACCTTGATTGTTAGGATTATAATAGCATTCAAAGGAGTAATGTCCATACCTTTTGCAAATATAGCATTATATTTCAGACCTTTTAGAAATTTTGCCATGTCCACGACCTCGACCACGTCCTCGACTATAATCTCGGCCCCTTTTGCTAGAATTTTCTCTACCTCCTTCATTGTTTGGAGATTCTTGATAGGTCTGATTTTTGCCACCTCTTCCTCTTTGTCCACGACCTCTTCCTCTATGAAAATTTAATTCACTTTTATTTTCAAGAGTAAGCTTGGTCTGTAGTGCTTGTTCCACAGTTCTTTCTTCTGCTCTTTTTGTAATCCTTTGTTCATGAACTTGAAGGGAACCCATAAGTTGTTCTAAAGACATTTCTTCCAAATCTTTGGACTCTTCAATTGCGACAATAAAATCAAATTTTGAATCTAGTGATCTTAGTATCTTTTCTATCACTCTTTGATCACTTATTTGTTCACCATTTCTTCTCATTTGATGAACAACAGAAATAACTTTTGTGAAATAATCAAAAATAGTTTCAGAGGTACCTTGTTGTAATTTTTTAAAATCGGCTCGTAAAACTTGTAGATGGAGTTTTTTTACCTTATCAACAACACCAAATGCTTTTTGAAGTATTTCCTAAGCCTCTTTTGAAGTATTTGTTGGAGCGATAATCTTGAACATCGTATCATCAAGCCCTTGGTAGATTGTGAACAAGGCCTTTTTCTCCTTCTTTCTTCTTTCTTTGAGTTGCTCTTTTGCTTTTGCATTCATCGCTCCTTCTTCTGCTGGACTTGGTTCAACAAATCCATCTTCTATAAACTCCCATATATCTTGGGAGCCTAAAAGAACCTTCATTTAGATGCACCATATGTCATAATTTTTTTTGTCAATCTAGGGATTTTAAGTTGGAAGGTGCTTGAGGATGAAGCCATAGCTCTGGTACCAATTGTTGAAGTTGATAGGAAGAAAGGATAGAGTTAGCACACTAAAGAAGAGTAAGAGAAGGCTAAATCTTCTGTATTTCTCTTAATATTTTTATAATTTCATAAACTCTATATTTTTCATGACTCAACATATGGGGTTTATATAGTTCCCAAGATACATTACATTTATGCAGATTTA
Organism: Ensete glaucum; assembly: GCA_021527575.1. Taxonomy (NCBI): domain Eukaryota; kingdom Viridiplantae; phylum Streptophyta; class Magnoliopsida; order Zingiberales; family Musaceae; genus Ensete; species Ensete glaucum. Next base: position 37,663,712 of record CM038557.1, read on the forward strand.
TGCAGTAAGAATGAATCTTTCTTTCAATAAACTCTTTCAAGAATCAATAACCAATTTGACTTGTCCTTCCATAAATATTTTCTTTTCAATAAATGAACATTTCTTCTGATGAAATTAATCTCTTCATGATAATTATACAAGTTTAATTCCAACAAAATCATCATATCTAATAATATCTACACCCAACCTAATAGTATTCAATAATCATTTGGGAACTAAAACAAACATAAACAAACAAGATAATTCAACTACTAAAGAAGGAATAAGGTTATTACGGCGTATATGTCTCTGTTATAATGTTTTAGTATATATATATATATATATAGAGAGAGAGAGAGTAAGCAGTGAGTATTGTAAGGGAAGCAAGAAAGACAGACGTTGTGTGCTAGAGTAAGAAGTTGTGTTTGTTGAGTTTAAGAGTTCAGTTATCCTATGGGAAATTGTGTAATAGAGATTTTTTTCAGTATGGGCAAGGGAATTAGCAAACAAGTAGTAGAGCTAAATTACCCCTTTCTAGATTTTGCATTAGCTAACTTTCGGGCTTATTTCATATTTGATTGATAGCGTGTAACATATTGCTTTCTTATGAAAAACACTGCTTATTTAATTAGGCTTTAATTCCATCTCACTCCTGCTTTCAAATCTTGTTACTTACTCACATTCTTTTCTTTTTTTAATATAACTGTTATATCCTAACACTCCGAAACTAACGTTAGGACAACAGTGTTTTGAGTACGCCGATAAAAGTGATTAAACGAAGCAATGCTGTCAGGTTATCTGCTTATGGACATGTGCACTTTACAGTTCTATTTAAGTCAGCGGTGTTGGTTACTATGTTTTCTATAATATGTTTGCACTTCCATTTCCATTCTTGTCAAGGAGTTTTGTGTTGGTTATTATGTTTCTATTATATATATATATATATATATATATATATATATATATATATATATATATATATATATATATATATATATGTGTGTGTGTGTGCGCGCGCGCGCACCTCCATTCTATTTTCTTTTTTTACTTTACTGTGAGTTCTATTTCATTAATTTCAATACAATAAAAGTAAGAGAGACGTTATCTACAACATTCTTTCCTTGGGCCCTGAAGAAGAGTTAGAGAAGCCCGCCCTTAAGTGTTAAGTAAGCAGTAAGTTTTTATGATGACTCTTTCAAGTAAGCTCTTTTAAGTCAACAGTAAGTTGCGAGGGTTATACTCTTTCTATATTAAGTGATTTAGTGTTGTTACATAATTCTATATTACTTACTTACTTATTAACAATTCTTACCTGTATTATTTTTATTAATTCTTTGTGAGCACAGGCCCTACTGTTGTCGCTTGAGAAGTTAGTAGTGATGTTAGGTTACATAATGTTATAAGATTTTATATTTTATTCTTTAGAGTAAAGAGTTGTAATCCACAAAGAATCATAGCTTAGGACCAGTGGTGATCATCGTTCACGTCTCTTCTTCCAGGGAGGCAAAGTCCTCCTCTCGTTGCTTGTAAGTAGTCGTCAAATGTTACGAGGCGACAGGTAACCATTACGTCACCTTATAAAGGCAAACATCTGGGCAAGGTAAAGCACAATGCTTTATAGGCGTTTTATTTTATATTCTATTTTGTTAGTACAATCATTTACTCAGTAGTGGTTAGCAGCATAAATACAGAGGTGACACAATCCGTTGATCAAAGCCTCTTTGTTTTTTTCTCATATGAAAGGAAAATACATGGAATTCTTAGCCATTCTTCCTTGTCTCAATCGGTACAAAAGGGCTAAGCACTCACAGGAAAACTTGTATTGGTTCCCCGAGGGGTGCTTCTACCGCCTCTTAGTTATCCAAAGCATTTCAAACAGGTTTCCCAAGCTATTGTAGAGGAAGATGCTTCTGTACTAAGCTCCAAGCATCGTATCCGAGGGCGGGCCGCATCCATTAATATTCACCGAATAATACGAGGCATAAGGGCTTTCTTCACCACAGAAGGCAGCTTGTCTATGGTCCTAATTCTATAATCACAATGGATCATTGTCTATAGCCAACTGGATTGCATTAAGACTTGTCGATTCGCGTCATACCCAATCCTATAATTCTATTGTAAAAGCAGATGATTTCATCATAACAAACGTAAGTGTTGGAAATAATTCAAGTAGTTAAGATAAAATTAATTAATTAGGATTAGATAAAGATTTAAATCTAAATCTAGTTTAGATGAGGATGTGATTACTTTAGATGAGAGTAAGATTTATTTATATGTGATAGATTTTTTAGTATTTTAAAATATCTGTATTCTATCTTTTAATCAATATAAATAGGTGCTCTTGGCTCATTCCAAATCACTATAAATTGCTGGTTGAAAGTACTCGTGGTGTCCTCTACTATTCTCTTCTCATTCTCCCTGAAATTCTACAGAAAAGTCAATCACCCTAAAGTTCTGTAAAAAAGTCAATAGTGGTATCAGAGCCTGGTTCAAAGAAAAATCAAAAGGAGTACATCAGTCAAAAGGAAGGAAAGACTAGTAGATCCAAAAAAAAAGAAAAGAAAAATAAGAAGATGGCGAGCTTATAGTAAGTGTTCCTAATCAGCTTCTTCCTATCTTCAAAGGTGATAATTATCAATTTTGGACTGTTAAAATGAAAACTCTACTTATTTTACAAGGATTATGGAATTTGATAGAAAATAATTTTGTTGAGTATGATCTATAGGATCCTAAAATTACTAAGGATCAAATGAATGAAAATATGCAAAGAGATGCAAAAGCCCTTTACATGCTACAACAATCAATAGATGATTCCTTATTTCCCCGAATCATGATGGCATCAACATCAATAGAAGCCTGGAAGATATTAAAATGTGTGTTTGGAGGCATAGAAAATATAAAATTTTCAAAGCTTCAAATTCTTCATCGTAAGTTTGAAACTCTTATGATGAAAGATTCAAAATCGATCACTGATTTCTTTTCAAAAGTTTCTTTTATTGTGAATCAAATGAGATCATACAGTGAAAACTTAAAAGATCAAATTGTAGTAGAAAAAGTTTTACAAAGTTTATCTTCGAAATTTGATATGATCTCTACTACCATAGAAGAAGCTAAAGATACAATAATATTATATATTGATGAATTAATGGGTTCTCTTTTAGTTCATGAACAAAAAGTGAACATATCTTCAGATGAGGTTTCAGAACATGCTCTCTAAATGAAGATAGATAAAGAAAAAAGAATAGAAGAAAAATTAAGAAACCATATCTCAAAGGAGAGACCAAAATGGAAGAGGAAGAGGTCGATCAAATGAAGGTAATAAAGAAACTCGACAATGCTTTTATTACAAAAGAATAAGACATATTGAAAGAGATTGCTGGTATAAAAATAAAAATTCAAATGTTCCTCTATGTTCTTATTGTGAAAAATATAAACATTTTGAAAAAAATTGTTGGAATAAAAATTAAACTAACTATCACGAGGAAAGTAATGATGATAAAAGAGATGAAGAAAATATTTTCTTTATAGCATCTGATAAAAATATTCTAGATCTGTTTGGTTTTTGGATTGTGGATGCAATAATCATATGACATGGGATAAAAGTCTGTTTTAGAAGCTTGATGATTCGGTCAAATGTATCGTGTATATGGAAAATGGTAAAAAGGTTCAAGTAAAAGGAAAATGAACAGTTGCTGTGAACATAAAGTCTGATAAAAAATTATTGATGATGTATTATTTATTTCTGATTTAAAATAAAATATCATTAGTATAAGATAATTAATGAGAAAAGGATATTATGTTATTTTTTATGATGAAAAATACCTGATTTATGATAATAAAATTGGTAAATTGATAGTAACTGTAAGGATGACAAAAAATAAAATGTTTGCCTTATTATTTTCAGATTTTGCTACTCCTATTGATGAATCAATATTATGACATAAAAATTATGATCATCTAAATTTGTGTGGATCTATACAAACTATCTCAGATAATACTGGTCATAATGATGATGATACACATGTACATAAAAGGGGTGAAGCTCTAAACTCTAAGAACAATAATGAAAATACTCATACAGGGTTGGTAGAAGTTTATATGATGTGAAAAAAGCTAAGAGAAAAAATAAAAGAGAAAACTTCCGTATACAAAGGGATTCAATCCTATAAATATAAAGTCTCCATCATATCAGCAAAGATGACTACTGAAGAGAAAAAAGTTAAGAGAAAGGATAGAAGATTTCATATCAAAAGTTCTCAAAGATCCATGGACAGAAAAAAAATATAAGATAGCCGTTGGTGAAAAAAATTCTTTGAAAATAATTTTTAAATCTTAACTACTTGAATTAAGGGGGTATGTTGGAAGTAATTCAAGTAATTAAGATAAAGTTAAGTAATTAGGATTAGATAAAGATTTAAATCTAAATCTAATTTAGATGAGGATGTGATTAGTTAGATGATGGTAAGATTTATTTAGATGTGATAGATTTTTCAGTGTTTTAAAATATTTAAATTCTATCTTTTAATCAATATAAATAGGTACTCTTGGTTTATTCCAAAATACTAAATTGATGATTGAAAGTAATTCTGGTGTACTCTACTATTTTATTCTCCTTATCTCTGAAATTTTACAGAAAAACTAACAGTAAGTACCATTCTAAAAAGAATCGACCACTGGTGCACAACAGGATCTACTACGCTACAATTGCTTTAGTGGGAGCACCGCAGGTGGTGAGCCCCCAATCCTATTTAAGCATGGCCATCAATGATCGTAAGCAACACAACGTCTGGGGTAAGGGCGGATCCCTCCTTGGATCAACCCTTGATGTAGGAGAATGAACTAGATACTATTTCAAGAGGAGAAGAATATGTATGTGAAGCTGAAGTCGAGGATCATGCTTAAGGATAAGAATACGTATATTAAGCTTACGTCAGTTAAGTCTCAATCGAGTTTGAGGTCAGGTCAGAATCATTTCTACTTAATAATGCGCGCAAAGGCAATTTATTCTATTTCCAATGTAGAAGCCGAAGAGAATCAATGAATGCCCGCCCAAGTGAAGGAAGAGTATAAAAAGGTAAGCGGGAAAGAAAAAATAGATGTAGGGCCGGGTACTTGTGTGTGTTAAGCAATGGAAGTGGGAGTTCCGAGAGAAGATGGTATAGGCGTCGAAGCTCCATCTCCATTGAGGCCAATTAGTATATGATCCGGTTGTCTATACGTTGCTTTTTTTTTATTGGTTCTAAGTCTTCAAAAGATCAGTTATTGGCTATGCAGTAAGCGGTGATTAACTAACTTTTTAAGTATAGGTTGGGTGGTCTCTATTGAATCCCGAGTATCGGTTGAAGCAGAAGCAGAGGTGGTTTCGTTCCATTCTGACTTTAGAGTTTCATCTGACTATAGAAGAATAAGATAGGATCCACGCTAAAGGAGTTATAATAGATTCATTCATTCTATTTTTTTTTTCGCATCTGCACCGTAATAGATTATTTCAAGTAGAGAGTAAGGAGCTGGATAAGAATTGAAAGTAGAGGATGGGTCGGCAAGGTAATCAATGGAAGGTATTGCGATAAATCAATAAGAAGTTTCCAGATCAATAGCAGTCTCAAGTCTCATTAAGTCCTTAAGTTTAGTTCCAGAAGTCGAGGAGAATACCTACTCTACTCAGCTGTGAAGTCTCAAGGAACAGCATCAAGCGCATCTGTGCCCTTAAGTATAATTACAGTTCGAATGCTCTCTTTGTTTTGTCTCCGATAGAAGTAGTAAAAAGGTAAGAGGAGTTGTTTCAGTTTGGCAAGTAAGCAGCAAGAGCTAGGTACTCTCTTACGGCCCAAACTCCATAAATGTTGTTAATAAGCATATTCCTGTGGCACCGAGTATCCTTCTGTTGTAATGTGTTCAAGATGATGGATCGAAGGGGCATAAGCGAGATCGGTAAACAAAAAAAAAAAATCAGATTTAAAAGAAGGATAAGCTGTTTATTTATTAACTCTATACCTTGTGCTCGATAAACTCAATTCCAATCTTTTCTTGGTTTCCTATGCGCTAACGGAGAAGTAAGCTTATGGAGTTTCTTTTGGTGCGAGTTTGGTATGGGTTCTTTGCTTTCCCTTTGCCTTTGCATGCATGGCTTGACCTAGTATCGTAGTGATTTGGATGGTGAACCTTTCTTTATGTGGTAGCAGCGGAAGCTTATGAAAAAGACTGTTCGAGTTGAATCCCATACACAAGAAGAAGCTAGATCATATATGAAGGATTAGATGCTAGTGATAAGAAGCTGGATTAGGATCAGGAGTAGGAGAAAATGTAGTTAGTATCTTTACATGCTTTCTATACCTTATATAAGATGAGAGATATCTTCAAGATGAACCTAAAGTGGTGGGGCTTCCATACGCATTATTAGAATTATGTATTGCACTTATGGCTGGAAGAAATTCTATATATGTTGATTGAACACGAAACTACAATATCGAGGGTAGGAGCAGGTCCAAAGGAATTTCAATGGGTAGTGGCACAAGCTCAAAGACAAGAGCTAGAGACTACAACAGGGGATAAGGTCTGAGATACCATATAAGCGAGTAGGGATCCAATACAGTCACACTAGTTTCAAAAGCGAGTAGGTCAGGATACGAATCAGCGGTTCATGTTTAAGAGAGTGAAAAGGGAGGCTCATAGGCAACAATGACATAGTCAGCTAGTCATTTAAGAATTGAAGATGCTAGTGGAAGTTTTCAAGTATAGAGTCTAGCCCTAGGTAATGAATAAGAATAATTAATAGGAATCCGAGGTTGGTGCTCTAGTTTAAGGTAAGGTAGAGGTTTCCATAAAACATCATAATTATAGGTCTACTAGTTCGGTGAGGTAAGTTTATAGGTCTAGTTCGAAATAAAAGAATAAAAGTAAGGATGCTAACACCGATATCATAACAAAAAATATCAATCACAACAACAATATTGAAACTTCTAGACAACCAACGCTATCAAACTAAATTATGTAATCATTTCTTTAACTACAAACTCATTACTGCCTTGCCTTGATCAACCTTCTCTCATTTCTTTGCCAAACAACCTAGTGCAGTGTCTGTAACTAGCAAACTAGCACTCTTTTCTCTTATTCTCCCTTTCCTTTCTCTTACTCTTGCTTCTAGTAGTCAAAACTAATAATAGTCTAAGGGGAGACTAGTAGGAATACTAAGAAAGATACTTATAGGGGGAATCAAACAAGCCAATAGGAGAATTAACCCTATCACGCCAAGAATCAAAGTACCATACCAGTTCGAAGAATATAATTTATGTTATGATCGATACCCCTTATTAGAATGAAATCACCCAGAGCGAGAATACAAACACCAACTATGAGACTAACACTACTGATTCGGATCACCTATTTCACCTGTAAGTCTACCATTTCCCTCTCTTAGTCCACCTTCCCTGCCCATAAGGCTTACTATCCCAGCTTTTGTCTTTACTACGGTCTTACCATCCTTTCTTTTAGCCTTGCTTGTGAGTTTAAGTTATTCAAAAGAACTCCTTGCCGATAACTACTATTAGAGTAAAACAAAGAATAGAGAATACAGGTGTGATCTAACGCACCTACTGGATAACAAGAAATCAACTACTGCCCTCGGACCTCACTACCTTCCCACATAAGTATTAATTACTTTCAAGCTAAAACGCCCCTCTCTAACTATCTTCCCTAGCTATCAAACTATACCAACCCTTCCTTTAAGAATTGAGCTCATTAAAATAAAAGAAAGAAAACCCGGTTGTTCAACCTTTAGTTCGATACTTCCACGCCTGCCTTAAAGCCTATCGTTCCACCAAGTAACTACCAGAAAGAACTCCGTTTAGGCTTATTAGAATGCGGAATAGTAGTCCACGAATAAGAAGAAGCAGTATGGGAATGAAAGTAAGCAAAGGTATTAAAATATGTGTTTAGAAGCATAGAAAAAGTAAAAGTTTCAAAGCTTCAAATTCTTCGTCGTGAAATCGAAACTCAAATGATGAAAGATTTGAAATCGATAACTAAATTCCTTTAAAAAGTTTCTTCTATTGTGAATTAAATGAGATCTTACAGTAAAAATCTAAAATATCAAATTGTAGTAGAAAATTTTTTACGAAGTTTATTTTCAAAATTTGATATGATCTCTACTGCTATAGAAGAAACTAAAGATATAAGCATATTATCTATTGATGAATTAATGGGTTCTCTTTTAATTCATGAACAAAAAATGAACAAATATTCAAATGAGGTTTCAGAACATGATTTTCAAATGAAGATAGATCATAAAAAAGAACAAAAGAAAAATTCAGAAACCAGTTCTTAAGGGAGAGATCAAATGGCAAAGGACGAGGCCGATTAAATGAAGGTAACAAAGAAACCCATCGATGTTTTTGTTGTAAAAAAGTTGGGCATACTGAAAAAGATTATTGGTATAAAAATAAAAATCTAAATATTCCTTTATGTTCTTATTATAAAAAATATGAACATCTTGAAAAAGACTGTTGGAATAAAAATCAAACAAATTATTATGATGAAAATAATGATGACAAAAGATATGAAGAGAATATTTTCTTTATAGCATCTGAAGAATATTTTAGATCTATTTGGTTTTTGGATGGTGGATATAGTAATCAAATAACAGGGGATAAAAATTTATTTCAAAGGCTTGATGATTCAGTCAGATCTACTAAATGACAATAAAGTTCAAGTGAAAGAAAAAGTAACAGTTGTTGTGAAGATCAAATCTGGTAAAAAAAGTTATTAATGATGTATTTTTTATTCTTGATTTAAAATAAAATCTTATTTGTATAGGACAACTAATGAGAAAAAAGATATTATGTTATTTTTTATAATAAAAAAATAATTTATTCATTATAAGAAAATTAAAAAATTAATAGCAACGACAAGGATGACAAAAAATAAAGTGTTTCCCTTATTATTTTTGGATTTTGCTACTCCTACTGATGAATCAACATTATAACAAAAAAATTATGATAATTTAAATTTGTGTAAATCTATATAAACTATCTCAGATATTGCAAGTCATAATGTTGATGACATACATGTATAGAAATGGGGTGAAAATATAAACTCCAAGGACAATAATGAAAGTACACATACAGGGTTGGTAAAAATATATGATGATATGAAGAAAGGTAAGAGAAAGAAAAAAAAGAGAAAGCTTCTGCATTCAAAAGGATTTGTTCCTATAAATACTAAGCCGCCATCAAATCATCAGAGAAGGATGTTAAAGTGAAAAAGTTCAAATTATCAACCTAAGCAGAAGTATAATACAACCGCAACAGAAGATCACGACATCTTCACACAAATTTTAGCGAAGAAAAATATTTCTCTGAAAATAATTTTAAATCATAACTACTTGAATTAAGGGGGGTGTTGGAAATAATTCAAATAGTTAGAATTGTGTTAAGATTAATTCAATTAGTTAGGATCAATTTAATTAGTTATGATGGAATAAAATAAATGATAGATCTAGTTTAGTTTAGATGACGATGAATTTGGTTTGATATGATAGATTTTCTATTATTTTAAAATATTTATATTTTATCTTTTAATTAATATGAAAATATACTTTTGGTTCGTTCAAAAGTACTATAAACTAATGATTGAAAATATTCATTGAAAATATTCCTGATATTCTCTATTATTATTTTCTCTTTATTTCTGAAATTTTATGCAAACATCAACAATTAAATCGGAATACAAAGTATTAAAAATTAGGTCGAGCAATAGCTTGTATGAAAGTAAGTCTGAAAAGTGCGGAAGGATATAGGTAGAAGTACAAGTCTAATAAGTACTAGTTAAATTCTATAAGTTTTATTTCGACTCGCCTTTCTTGTTAGCGTTGTTTCATCACTAGAAGCGTGGATGCATTCGGTTCAACTTAGTAGCGTAGTTTCATTCCGAGAAACAGTAGGTTGAGGTTGAAAGTGAGTAAAGGAATATTAAAACTAGAGTATAGGCATTGATGGAACAAATGAAGAATGATAATTTATGTCAAGGAAACAGGATCAAACTCATTGATATAAGACTAAAAGACAAGAATAGCAGAGTCAAACTCGAACATCGGCATTGAGGTGGGAAGTAAAAGAATCAATATCCGAAGGACAAGTACAAGAGCGAGGTGGACAAAAGTAAGGCTTGGGCTAACGAGCAATGCTCTAACTCTTACCATCATCCTGTCTCTGATTCTATAACTACCGATCGGTATACTTTATTTCATCTGTTAGTTAGTCTATCATTCTCCACGCTTTTGCCCGCTCGTTTCTTACTCTTAGGCTCCCGCCTTACATTCATAGATCACTAAGCTATAAGGCCTATACTGGTAGTAGTAGTCGTTGGAACCTCACTCAACAGAATCAGAACCAAACTAACTAGTAACAAAAAAGAATTGACCTACCGCCGATGGGACTTTAACACACAGAACCAAGGATTCCACGCCTAACTCTAAACTGTATCTGCTCCACTTAAGTCTTACTTCCCCTAGCTCTCATTCTGATATCCGTTCTTTCCATCCTCACCTCTCTTAGGGTGACTCCACCTCTCCTCTCTCTAAGCCTTGGCTTGTTGGGTTTAGGCTGCCCTTCCTGTCTCTAGCTCCCCAACCACTAATCGTAAGAATCGAACCGTTGTGTGTTGATGAGACTGTAGAGCTATTGACCTCAAACCTTCCGCCTTAAACACTTCGTTATTCTATTCCTTTTTTCTTCTACCATGGACTAAAGCACTACCCTAATAGATTGAAACTAGATACTACTAGAGCCAGGGGCTTCCACTTTCTTATTCAATTATGCAGTTCTATATACTGTCACTAACGCGCAACACAAACACATAACTTGTAATAACTATAAATAACCCATTACTTTCCTGCCTTGTAGCCTTAGTAAATAGCTGGCCTAGACTTAGTAACTCAATGCTCATGTCCGAGCTAGAGGATTACTTTCCTGCCTGTAACCTTGAGAAGCAAACAAGCTTACTACTACTTGGAAGAATTAAAAAAACGGTACTTATTAGAATTGAGCTGAGCTACTGATAATATAATAATAAAGGATGATGCAAAGAATTTCACTATCACTAGGTAGAATGAAACCGTTGATAACCAAGTGTAGAACAAGAGCATACAAGACCAGGAGGGGCAAATCAAAGCATGAAACTAGGGTTGAAAAAGGGCAACTAAAAGAGTGAAGTGAGCAAGTAAGGCTTGTACCTACATGCAATTAGTTCGTTTTGTGGTCAGCAGTGACAGACTCCCAGTTGGAATACATTATTTAAGTAGGGAGCCTAAGCCTTATACTATAGTGGAGCTACGCGATGCGAGCAAGGGGCCTAGGGTTGAGCAAGCAAGGATGCGAAGTAAGCGTAAAAGAATCAAAGACAAGAAGGGTAGGCTAACTTACAGTAGTTTGAGTTTAATAGCTAATAGAGATAGGCTGAGTAGGCATAGTAGGAGAGTGAAAGTGAAGAGTAGGTCTTGTTAGCACTATAGTTCACCAAGTAACTGCTATTGTTACGTGGTAGTGTTGTTCCTGATCGGCTCTCCATTCTTTGACTACTTCTACTAATAGTAAGTTCGATTCTGAGAAGTACTAGTCCAAGTCTATGAAGCAAGTAGGTTCTATTCTAATAGAGTAGATCGATTCCTAGTTCTGATTTCAAGTATTATAAGTAGGATAGGTGGACTACAGATCTGAGGTGAGGAATGGTGGAATCAAAGAAAAGAGTGACAGGCTCATGGGCAAGAATAGCAGTTTCATCAGTCGTAGTTGGATTGCCGGTTGCTAGCTAAAGTCCTGTGTAGAGTAGTCAATTTCCTAATTGTTAGTTGGATCATCTCTTTACTGGTTTATTTCCTGCTCCGAGTCCAAGTATTAGAGGTACCTAGGATAGGCGAGTATAAGTAAGGCTTGGGAAGCTGAGTCCAATTCTCATAGTAGTCCATGTGTTCGACTTAGAGTATTATAAGTATTATAAGCACTACTGATTCTAAAAAGCAGTAGTAACAAGTCTGTTTATCAGTAGTTCAATCCCAGTATGAGTAGCTCAATTCTTAGTCCTTAGTATTATCAGTGTTGAAATCGATAGAAAGAAGGGATAGGGTTATCACACTAAGGAATAGTAGAAGAAGACTAAATCTTCTGTGTTTCTCTCAATATTTTTTTATAATTTTATAAACTCTTTATCTTTCATAACTCAACATATGGGGTTTATATAGTCCCGAGAGATATATTACATTAATGTATTAAGAATAAATCTCTATCTTTCGAAAAACTCTTTCAAGAATCAATAGCCAATTTGACTTATCCTTCCATAAATATTTTCTCTTGATGAAATACACCTTTCCTGTGATGAAATTTATCTCTTTATGATACTTGAACAAGTTTAATTTCAACATTCTCTCCCCTTAAACTTGTTACATCCAACATACCAAGTTTCTTTCGAAGTTGTTGAAATATTTGAAATTTGAGAGGCTTTATAATTATATCGGCCACTTGTTCACTTGTCTTGACATGATGTAGCTCCACTTCTTTGTTTTTGACATGATCTCTTATAAAATGAAATCTTGTATCAATATGCTTCGATCTTTCATGATAGACTAGATTTTTGGCTAAGGCAATAGCTGATTTATTATCAACATAAATCTTCATTGATTTCTTCTATGGCATATGAAGTTCCTAAAGTAATCTTCTTAACCATATTGCATGACAAACACAGGAAGATACTACTATATATTATGCTTCATAACTTGATAGTGCAACGATACGCTATTTTTTTGAAGACCAAGTAAATACAACTTTACCAAAATAAATTACAAAACCAGTTGCACTCTTTCGATCGTCATAACTTCCAGCCCAATCACTGTCACTATATCCAATTAGATCAAATCTTTTTGATGATGAATAAAATATTTCATACTCAATTATTCCTTTAATATATCATAAAATTCTTTTAGCAACATTTAAATGAGAAGTCTTAGGAGCTTCCATGTATTTACTTACTAAATCAACTCCAAATAGTATATCAGGTCAAGTGCATATCAAATATCTTAAATATCCAACTAGACTTTTGTAATAAGTTGGATTAATGTATTTACCTTTACCTTCCTTGGTCAACTTGGTGCCATATTCAGTAGATGTATATGTAGGATGACAATCTTCTATAGAGAACTTCTTTACAACCACTTTTGCATAATTTCCTTATAAGATAAAAATTCATTCATTGTCTTGTATAACTTTAATAGTAAGTAAATAGTCATTTAGCCCAAATCGGCCATCTCAAACTCCTTCTTCATAGAGTTGAAAATCTTTAATCATGGAGCTACTACTGCCTATAAATATTAAATCATCTACATATAGGCATATAAACATGATATCTCCATCAGAGTTAGATTTCATATAGAGAGCATTTCATGTGGATATTTAGAAAAATCGTTTTGAATAAAATAAGCATCTATCCAAGAATTTCATGCTCGTGAGGCTTGTTTAAGCCCATAAAGAGCTATCTTTAACTTGTATATTTTATCTTCTTATTCATAAATAATAAAACCAAGGGGTTGTTGAATATATACCTCTTCTTCAAGAACTCCATTAAGGAATACTGATTTGATATCCATATGTAAAATTTTCTATTTCATTTGAGCTGCTGGGGGAGATAAGTAATCTTACTGTCTCTAATTGAGCAATTGGTGCGAATACTTCTTCATAGTCGATCCCATATTGTTATTTATATCCCTTTGTGACCAATCATGCTTTATATTTCTCCACCTCTCCTTGTGCATTTCCTTTTGTTTTGAAAGGAAATGTTTGACGCCGAGGACCTCATTGAGTAAGGGACAAAGCAATCAATTTCTCAAAAAAAGACACAAGTTGTTCAACGATTTCAGATGGAATAAACAAATTCATTCATGAGTAGAGGAATTACACTATGATCGGTCATAACTTCACAACAAAATAAAATTTGACCAACTATCAAAAATTAAAATACATATGACAAGACTTTAGATCGAAGGAAGGTCAGGGCTTTTGTTGAAAGGAACCTCATTTGACATCTCACATTATCATCCTCAGGAAGGCTGGTGAATGGATCTTCTTTGATCTCCAGATTGGGTACCGAGCTCGAAACCTAGCCAATGCAACTCGGTACCCATATTCATGTCGCCTGCCCCGACCTCTAGAGTCTGAGTTGAAACCCTTGCAACTCCTTGTACTCCTCAACACTTTCATCGCCTTCTCGAGAACATCTTGGGTCTCCTCGGCAAGGGCCTCTTCTACCTTCTCTGCCTTATATCGGACCTTCGCTACGTCCCATGATAGCTTCAGTAGCTGATCTTCCATTGATCGAAATTTATCGTGAGACTCCTTTAGCAACCATTGAGACTCCTCGAGGTGTCGTTCAGACTCCTTGGGTTTTGACTTCATCTGCACAATCTTAGCCTCTAGCTCAATCGTCCATTGCTTGACTACTGCAACAGCCTCGGGTGCGACCCCAGCCTTTAGCTCTGCTATTTGGCTCTGGAGCTTGGAGATCTCGTCTCCCATGTTGCTGATCACCCAATCCACATCATTGACCCAATCTATCAGTGCCATCTAGTAGTGCAGATTCTACATAGCAAAGGTAGACATCAATGGGTTGAAGAAACACTGAAGAAGAGGGAAATATAAAGAAAAAGGAGAAACATCCACACCTAGATCAAGGACTTGGTGACCTTTTAATCAACACCTTGGATGTCGAGCCATAGAGTTGCTTCGCTATCCCCGGGCACAAGGCTCCTCACTCATAAGTTGTGGTGGAGGCATCGTTCGACCATACCCGAGTCTCAATCGTCAATCTCGGCCAACGTGGCTTGAGACACATACCCAACACCCCCTCGAGTAGGTAGTCATTAACAAAGCTTGGAAATGCTCATCCTCACTATTCATGTGGGTTTAGTATAAATCCCAAATTAACACCGACTGAGATACCTTCACGAAGTATCCACCCCCGAATGAGGAGACACCCCTGGTGCATGCGCTTCCGGTAGTAGAACCTGTTAAATCTCAGATTTTGATGATGCAATTAATTGATGAGTGTTTAATCTAACATGTGTGTTAGAGGAAGAATTGCAGCTCTAACTATGACAAGAGCAATTGAGTTACTACTAGATGATAGGCCAAGATCAAGCTTGGGCATCGGGCTGGGATTGGACGATGCAGTGGGTTCTCACCGGGAGTTCGTTAGGGGATTCACCGAAGGGATCAGGAAGCTCGCTGGGAACACATCGGGAGATCGTCGGAAGAAGACCATAGGACTCACCGCAAGAATGTCGGAGGCTATCGGAGTACGTGGGAGTTAAGTCTTGTTTAAGCTTGTTGGTCATTAAGAGTTGTAATCATTGAGTCGTAGTTGGGGTTTGAGTCCTAATTGAGTTGAATTTGGAAGGAATCCAAATTTATTCAATGAGGCAACCGGGTCTACTATGGGGTTTGATTGAGCTTAGGTTGAGCCCAATCAATTGAGTAAAGAATTGGTGAACATCAGGTTTAAGTCGAAATTCGAAAAGTGAAGGAAACCACTTTTTCAGAGATTCAGGTAAACCGGTGAGCGGTGGATGTACCATCATCGCCCAAACTTTTGGGTGGCTCTCGGTGGCTGAACTGCTTGTACCCAAGAAATTGGGCGATTGAACCGCCCAGGACAGGCGAGTAAACTGCTCGTACCTGGTTTTCGAGCGGTTAACAATGAGTAAACTGCCCAAGTCAACGGGTAAACCGCCCATACCCAATTTTTTCGGGTGAGTTTAATTTTTGGCTCCAAAAATCTGAAGCCAATTGGGGCCTATAAATACCCCAAGTATTTTTGCATTCCACATAATAATTTTTGGTTTACATTATGTGAAAAAAGATTGTGTGTAAATTATAAGAAAAAAAAAGGGGAAAGGGAGACCGCTTAGAGTTCAAAAATTTTTGAAGTCTCTCTTATAAGCAAAGTGTAAGGGTTTGGTTTTCACCCAAAGAAGATTAGTAATAGATGTCAGTTTGCCTTAAGAAGGAGGACTCGGGAGTAGACGTAGGCCCGTTGGTGCCGAACCACTATAAAACTTGTGAGTTCATCTTTTGCTTTCCTTGCTTACTAATTTCATATTGATGCTTCCAATCTCATTTACTCTTTGAAAGGTAAGATTTTCACGTCAAACACTTCACTTATGACGTTACTTATCTTTTAAATTTCATTGCTCTTTCTTAAGTAATTTGTATGCAAGTAACTTAGCAATATTCTTGTAATCATTCACTTGATTTATTTAAATGAAAAGCTTTGGATCTTTCTATCTTACTTAAAGTCAAAAAGTTCATGTTTAAAATAAAAATTTACACTTCTAATTCACTCCCTCCCTCCCTCCCTCTTAGTGCTAATTGATCCGAATAGAACCTTCACCTTGGAACCCCGTAATGCCTCTCCTGAGCCACTAACTTTTTGAGCAGCTGCTTCCCTAGTCATGGGCCCCTCGGACAACTTTCTGCTTCTTTCGCGGTTGATCATTCTCTGTGTCCCTTGATCGTGCTCTAGACATTGTTTCTACTATTGGGGGGGGGGGGGTTGGGCTTGGTTTCAGTTGGGGAGGATGTGGAGCCGAAGAAGCATGAGGCATCCCCTTCATCTCTTTAAGGTTCACCATGCATAGTAAAAGAGAAAATCATACACCTTAGTAAGGCACTTAACAAGCACAAAAAATAGCAAGGACAGGCTCAAGCCATACCTTGAGGAGTCAAACTGATGTCTGCCTCTACCAACCACTCTTTAGTCATATTGTAGTTATGCGAGAAGATGATACAATCTCCTTCAAGTGCCTATCCTGTTGGGACTCTTAATATGACAAACCTGGGGGAGTGTTGTTGATGCTCTGAGATGCCCATTTAAGACCAAAATCCCACCCCCGGCCACAACTGATGAAAAAGAATCAGGTTTTTCCACCCTTTATTATTTGAGGGTGGCTCAGGTTTTCCACCCTTTATTATTTGAGGGTGGCTTGGTCACCCTGAAACCACCTTGAGATGATATATAATAGCTCCCCACTCCTTCGAGACCTGAAAACATGACAAGAAGAGGGTTCCATCGAGGTAATCCATGCTCTTTGGCATTCTTTAAGGAAAGCCACCATATAGCACCATGAGTTGAGTGCTATTTGCGACCACGAAATTCACCACCATGTGTGGTAGTCCTCGATCACCAGATGCAATGGGAATCAAAGCCCCACCTTGAGTGCATCAAGAGTTAGACCAAACCCATTCGAAAACATATCATAGGCATGTTCCCCAGGTCAAAGAACATGCAACTCATAATTGGCGAGATACTATAGAGCTCCCTCATAAGACCAAGAAGTCGCTCGGTCACAACTGAATCGAAAATGTGTAGTAATTTTAGGGCTTCAATGGCCTGGGTGGCCTTTTTATTCATCGGAGACATCCCTCCCAAGGATGAACTTATTACCTCTAACCCTGGGCTACCCGAGGTCGAAGCCACTGCCTCGGGCATTGCCAAACCCGATGAAGAAGAAGAAAAGGAAGAAGAGGAAGGTGACATCCTAACTAACTTAAACTCTTATCAAACAAGTGCACGAGTAGTGTTTCTCAGCCAAGCAAGTGCTAGAGCAATATTGCTCAGCTAGACATTTGCTCGAGTAGTGTTGCTCAGCCAAACATATGCCTAAGTAGTGTTGCTCAGTTGAATGTATGCTCGAGTAGTGTTGCTCGACGAAACATGGGCCTGAGCAGTGTTGCTCGGCCAAGCAAGTGCTCAAACAGTGTTGCTCGGCCAAGCAAGTGCCCAAGCAGAGTCGCTCGACTAAACATGTCCCCGAGTAGTGTTGCCAACCAAGCAAGTGCTCAAGTATTGTTACTCTACCAAACATGTGCCCTAATCTGTTCGGCCACATGTGTGCTCGAGTAGTGTTGCTCAGCCAAGCAAGTGCTCGAGCATTGTTGCTCGGCCAAGCATATGCTCAAGTAGTGTTGCTCGACCAAACACATGCCCGAGTAGTGTTGTTTAGCCACACTTGTGCCCGAGTAGTGTTGCTCGGCCAAGTAAGTGCCCGAGTAGTGTTGCTTAGCCAAACACATGCTTGAACAGCATTGCTCGACCGAACATGTGCCAGATTAGTATTGCCCTGCAAAATAATGCTCGACTAAACATATGCCTGAGCTATGCTGCTTAACCAAGATCAAGATCGAGTAGTGTCACCTGGCCAAATACATGCCCGAGTAGTGTTGCTCATTTAATCTTAAGTCTAATGATCACCAATGAAGAATTGGTAACTAAGTACTGTCAGTATATGAGTATCGTCACTCAGCCAGCTGCATGCCTAAGTTACAACCCTCGGCTAGTCTTACGCCCAACATCCAAACTGTGTCACTCGACCAGTCTAATGTCAGAGTGGTATTACTCGGCCAATCTAGTCCTCGAGTTGTGCCATTCGACCAATCCAACCCCGAACGAAAGTTTTCGATCAACCAACAATTATACCATCAATCTCAACACAACAACAAAAGGTACTAAGCCAGGCCCCTGGCCATCACCCGTGCAAGGGACCCGAGACATGCCTCTTTTGGGGGGGGAAAGAATGATATGGCATATTCTAGCATAGCCCCCATGGCAACAATCATCAAACGTGGAGGCGCCAACAAGGAGCCTCAACGTTGATATGTGAATCTACGTCAGCACAACACCTTGGATGTACAAATGCCCAAAACCTATACAAGGCGGCACGCAAGGTCACTCCAGAAAGCTTGGAGTGGCGTTGCATAGGACCGACCGATGTGGGTCAGTCGATGCCCATACGAGACGTACGAGCACATGATCACTCCGAGAAGCTCAAAGCGGCTCCATGCGATACTAACTCTTATAGGTCGATTGGTGCTCATATGTGACGTACGAGCCGATTGCTTAAAGTGACATAAGCTATAAACAAGCCATGTACCACTGGCTTCCATCTGTAGGTATATAGTAAACCCCCTGACAAACACCAAAAAGGGAACTATCTGGATTTTTCTTTTTTTAACTTAATCTTCGAAGGGGTCGGGTTGGGAAATCCATGACTCCGATCTATATGCAGGAATTCAGTAGGCGTGCATTAATTTGAGAAATAGTGTTGGTAGGGACTGAGAAAGAGTGTTGGTAGGGATTTGTGGATTTTGTCAAGATTTCATTAATTTGAGACTTTGATATTTCAGTATTTCTAGTCATGATAAGACTTACGGAGGTGTGCCATTACGTGATTAGTCTCTTCTGGTCGTAGATGCTATCGCCTGTGGTAGTCTCATATGACATTCTCACTGTACAGATCTTATTCTATAATTGACATTATTTCTTGAATTTTTAAGAAGGTGTTGATTCTCTGAGGTAAATTGCACTAAGAAAATATAGATGTCTATAGTCAATTAGTAAAAGCATTCTCTTGATGCTTCCAGTGCCTCTTGTTTGATTGTTTAACGGTTTAGGTCAAGCAATTTAAATTGTTGTGTTGTAGTGTAACTTGGTGGGAGGTAGTAAGAGTAAAATGGGTAGCTCTCTGGTGTTTTATCTGTACTAGACGGCTCCTTCTGTCGATGTAAACTTCAAAAAAGGTTTGGAGCAAAACATATAATCTAACAAATATTCTTTGGAGCAATGGTTACAAATCTTGCGGTTAATGTTGCAAAGATACACATATGATTAATATGATATCCTGTTCGGTGATCTCCATTGTGCCCCGATCATTTTTGTTTCAGACAAATCGATCTATTATGCTAGTAGTCCATCAGGTCGGATCCTAATAAAAGGTATAGGAGCCAATGTCATAGTACTCGGCACAGTGAATGCAAATAACAAAGGAGGATTACTCATGAATAGTGCATGAGACATCCGATATAGAGTCATCGCTAAATTCAATCTCACATATCGCTTGCCATGGACATCCGATATTGGATCTTGAGTCTTGACCAGAACATCAAGATTTTAATTGAGGATGTGTTTTCAAGCTCATCATGTTAATGGATCTTGTGTTTTCAAAATATTTAGTTTGTAATTTTTAGCCCTTGACATAAACAGGTTGACATTCCTCCATCCATAAGGGTTCAACTATATAGCCTAGAACTGGAAAATCTCACATAGTCTACTTATTTTGAAAGAACCAAAACCCCTGCTATATTAGGTCCTTCACATGCCTATTTATTTTATAAAAAAAAATCTTTTCTAAACTTGAAATTCTTCAGGAGTTTCAAATGGCTGAATGAGTTTCTTTGTATCGAGTAAACTTCTAGTACCTATTCTCTTCCTTTTTCCAACTTTAACTTTTTATTTTTCTTATCATCTGAATGTTATATATATATATATATATATGTCCATGATTAATCAGCAATGATTTTAGTATTATTCAACCCTACTCGATCAGGCAAAGCTTAAGCTTAAGAAACAATGAGCCTCTCACCTTAATTTAAGTTCTTATAAGATTTAGATTACGATAGTCATTATCCAAATAGGAGTAGTCACTAAACAAAGAGAGGGTGTTAGCCCTACAAGAAAATTAGTAGTTGTGCGCACACTATAAAAAAAGCCATAAAAAGAAAATCCTAGTTATTGTGCTCATTGGAAAATCATGAAAGATCACATGTGTAGTAGAAGAATATAACAAAATCAGTTTCTCATGTCGTCATACAAAGATTGGTGTGCAAAAAATTACAAAAATCGAAAACTACAACTAGCGTGAGATTGATTACCTAGAGAGATCATATATCCCTAAATTTTCAGATCTAAATGAAGAGGATGAAGGAGGTCAAGTATCCTCCTCTCTAGTGGTATCCACATAATAGATCATTGCAGTGATGCTCCTCAAATTGCAGCTCAAAAACCCCTAACTCTTGTGCACTTTCTTATAGCACTCGTGGAAAAAGATATGCTATCTTCTTTGCTGTCCTCTCGTAGTAGGGAGGGGCTGGTCGGCTGAGAAGATGAGGGATAGAGGAGAATAAGAAGGGGCGGTCAAAGGTTCAACTTATCACTATTATATCATCCCTACCTCCTATTTATAGAGAGCCACTAAAACCCTAATATATCATGTCTTAATGGGCATTGGATCTCCATCCAATACCCTCAATCCTTAAATTATTAGATCTCTATCCAATAATCTATATTAGCCTCTAATTGTGCCCCATGCAAAGGATCAATCAATGTTAGGTCTCATCCAATGATATTAGGGGCTAATTAGATAACTCATGTCCAAGCCTCTACTCGCTATAATCATCCACCATATATGTGTGACCGACCCTCTAGGCCCAATACCGAGCTGGCCATGAATTTCTCCTATCAGAACATCTTCTAACTCAGTTAATTATTATCTCAGAATAATTCACTCAACTCATCGATGGATGTACTAAGCCACTACGCAATAGTCCCCATACAGTACAGGAGATCAAATCCACTAGACCTGTATGTCCTGAATTACCGTGTATCTAAAGTCCCTCATCCATTTAATATCCCAAAGATTGTATATTTGGTATATTACTATCAGGCCAAATACGAAATCCGTTTAAGTCTCGTTCTAATCGGATTCTTATAAAAAACTACTTCTCTCTTGATATGAACAACCTCGGCTAGAGATTTATCTAAGTAAGAATAAACGAGATATTCTTCTTATAATACTGAGAGTGAATAATCCTCTATTGACACTCAATTACCTTCATAAGGTTGGCTACCAATCCTGATAACCAATTGTACCAAATTTCTAAAACTTTCTAGACTTGTAAGTCTGGCGTCAAATATTATTTTGGTGTATTAATTTTAACTCTTCTTTTATTATATTGTATCATTTTTTAAAATCATTATTTTTCATAACTTATGAAAACAATGAGAGATTTTTTTTATTTTATAACATAATCTAATTCTTATACATACATCACATATAATCAAAAATACTAGGTCATCTTTTCCTTTAAAATCTTCTAAATGCCGTTAGTTGTGGTTGTTTTATAAGATCATTATCAATGATATGAATATTATGTGAGAGTTTATCAATGTTATTTGTTATTCACCCTCATCAATTTTTTTAGTAACTTAAGGAACAATAATTTCTCGAATATAAAATGATATAGTATTGTCTCAATATCAAAATAAAATTTTAGGATTTTTTATTCTTACTATTTTGTTATTTTTCTTATATTACTATATTTAACTATTCTTGTACTATAATTAGGGCAATACAATTTGTACCCCTCTTAATTTTTCTGGATAAATAATAAAATATTAAAAATAGTCTTTAAATCTAAATTCCTTTTAAGTGAATTGAAGACATGTATCTCTTCAGGACAATCTCAAATATGTAAATGTCTTAAATTGGGTTCCTACGAGTTCATAACTTAAAAAAAAGTTAATAAAATTAACTTACTATGAATCTTATTTAAGATATACATAATTATCCTTAGAGCTTTTCCTCACCTTATCTATTTTCCTCTTAGACATATTTATATTCATGATGTATTGAGAAGTGTCTAACACATATAAGCCATTTATCAAGATCCCTCTAGTTATGATCTCATCATCCATAATTATTGAATTATTATTATTCATAAAAACTAATTTATATCCACTAATTGTCAAACAAAAGATGAAAATAATATTTTTGATAATAGAGAGAACAAAATAGCATGCATCCAATCCAATGATAGCTTCACTGGGCAGATGTAGGGTAACCTCACCAATGACAACTATAGCAACTCATGCTCCATTACCCATCTTTAGGTCTATCTCACCTCTGGCCAATCTCCTAGGTCTTACCAGAATCTGTAATGAATTACAGATATAATAAGCACTCTTAATATCCAATACCCATGTGTTATCATGGAAATTTAACAAGTGAAGATTTATCATGAATATACATGAAGCTTATCCAAGCTTCTATTTCACCTTGTCTGCAAGATAGTCCTTACAGTTCCTCCTCTAGTGCCCGCCTTTACCACAGTGGAAGCACTGGCCTTTATCCTTGTAGGGACTTTCTTGGCAACCTTTGCCTTACCCGATTTGCCCTTGCTTTTGCCCTTCTTAGGAGTCTTATCAGCTTTCCTTTTCGTATTGGTCTCACCAATATAAAGAACTAGCTTCTCTTTCTTTATGTCACTCTCAGATTCCCTCAATATATTGAGGAGCTCAGGGAGAGTCACCTCAAACTTGCTCATGTTAAAATATATGATAATGTGAGAAAAGGAATCTGACAGGGACTGAGGTATAAGAGCATCACACAGGTTATCCTCTATGACTGTTCCTAGACTTGTGAGTTTCTCAATCCACTCTATCATATTTAGGATATGGTTCTGAACTGATGCCTCTTCTGTCATCTTGGCTCAGAAGAGACTCTTGGATATCTTATATCTTTGAGTTCTTCCTTGTTCCTCAGCAGCTAGCGGAGATGAAGAAGGATGAAATTTCCATCTGTACTCTCATGTTGCCTCTATAATTCAGGAGTCATGGAGGCCAATATGTAGCATTTTGCCAATGTGAAATTGTCTATATACTTTACATAACAAGAAACCTTATCCTTGCTTGCCCCTTCCTCTAGTATTGGCAGAATCATGTCAAGGAACTAGACGATTTTTTTTATCGTGAGAACAATTTTTAAATTATGCTACATCTTATTTGTTAGAAACATGTTGCTTACAAACCCCTACGTGGCATACTTGATGCCAACTGCCTCACTGGTCCAAGTTGGCATCAAGTATGCCACGTGGGGGGTTTGTAAGTAACATGTTTCTAACAAACAAGATGTAGCATAAATTAATAACATGTAAATTTTATAGATAATTAATTAATTAAGATACACACTTCTATCTTAATGTATTCCCACTAATTTTTTGGTGAATCACGTGACACCCTTGGCTCGTGAAACGGAAGTCTCCGGTAGAATTCTAGTGGGGATCGACATCCGATCGGTGTCTCAGTATACAAGGGACTCGACCAATCACACTAAGCCCAGAAAGATAGGCAACTCATGCCAATCACAACTCATTGTGATTTCTGTCATGTTCCGCCTCCGAACCATCATAGTCTCGAGGGACTTGACTAATTATGATGTTCAGTTAAGTCATCACCATCGTTGCTAGATGAGTCTGATTTAATGATATGTCCTAAAAGGACTCGACCAAACATACCATGTCCTTAGGTCATTGATGACATCTTTATATCGTAGGGAATACCTCGATCACATAGATAAGTGGACCTCGAGGGACTCAACTAACTCAACATATATCGTGTAATTTCTTCTTATAACGATGGAAGGCCACGTGAGCCAATCTTAGTACCTCATGCTCACCGACTTAATATTATCATAGAAAAGGTTTTATTATTTTATACTGATCTTATGTTATGTCCCACGTATACATATTATGATCACATATGAATGCCATACCGGATGATCATAAATCATCACCTAACATGATTAGGCCCGAGCTAGTGGGCCAATCACTCATAATAGGATCTATGTATGTATCGACGCATCTCCATGCCCTGTGATCATTCTTCTCATCATCATCGGTTCCTTCCAATCCTTGGCACATCACCATGACATGCGATCGTCCATCATGATATATGGGTCTCGCTAATGCCTCCACACTCCCACTGTGCCTCTTCATGTAATTACAACATAATAACAGGCACATAGGCCTAATAATAAACGAGAAAAATAGAGTCTCGCATGCCCCTATAATAAGAATAATAATAATCACATTTACACACATCACAACACGTGGTTCATGATCATCCATCCACATTATGCACCACATGTACACACATCATTATATAGGACTACTAGATAAATAATATTTAATTAAATTATTTAATTATTTTTTTAGGAAATCCAAACATGCTAGGAATTTCTACAATTGACAAGGGTATTTTCAGAATTTTAGATAAAAGATAGATCACAAAATTTCTCAAATTTTGAGGGGTAGAATCATCTTTTTACAAAAAATCCATAGTTCCCCTTCCTTGCTCGTTCCAATTGGTCGTCATCTTCGCCCCTGCATAGGCAGCGGTGCTAAATGTTAGAGCGATTGCCCCTGCCAGCAAGTGACCACCACTACCCTCCGGCGTGTGATGTTGCCTCGCGCGATGACCTAGCCCGTAGGTGGTGGATCAATGCCTATAGGCACTATGTCTACAGGTGTCACCCTTGCGAGTTGGCCACATGCAGCCGCCCCTGCTAGCGACAGCCCTGGTCGCGGGCGACTACCTCTTGCGGCTTGGCTGCCCATGCAAAGGGCTTGGCCATGGGCGGTAGCCATTGCAGGCGGCCTTGGTCGCTTGCGACCTCTCCTACAAGTAGCCTAGTCATAGGTGCTTGTGCTCCTCCTTGTTACCTTCACTATGAAATGCAATAATAATGTGTAGAACAATTCTATGCAATTCAATATCATCACATTCAATTTAAAAACTAATCTTTTGCATTTGCAACTTAGCTCTGATACTACTGTTGGGAAACTTAGTGGGAATATCATATATGAAGTGGAAGAACAAAACAAAATCGATTTCCCATGTAGATCAAATCATCATGCAAAGATTTATGCATGCAAAATCTATGAAAATGAAAACTACCATATGTGAGAGATTAATTATCTAGAGAGATCGTATATCTCTAAAATCCAGATCCGAATGGAGAGGATGAAGGAGTTCAAACATCCTACTCTCTAGCGATATCCACACGATGAATCGTTGCAGCGATGATCGTCCAATTGCAACCAAGATCTCATAACTCTTACATAAAAGATGGAGGGAGGAGAATAGGAGGGGGTAACTAAAAGTGCAGCCTATTATAATTTATGCTCCCTACCTCCTATTTATAGAGAGCCACCAACAAACTCTAATGAGTCCTACCTTAGTGGGTATTGGATCTCTATCCAATTACCCACTAATATTGGATTATTGGATCTTTATCCAATAATCTCAATTGACCTCTAATTGGGCTCATATAAGGAGCCCATCATTGTCGAGTCTTATCCAATGAGAACAGGGGCTAATTGGAAAACTCATATATAATCTACTAATCGCTGAAACATCCATCATATTTGTCTGACCCTCTAGGCCCAATATCAAGCTCGTCATGAGTCCTACTTGTTAGAACTCCTTCTGACTTAGTGAATTGTTATCTCATAACAATTCACTCAACCTATTGACTATGAAAGTATTAGGCTATTACGCTATAGTCCCTAGACGGTACAGGGGATCTAATCTATTAGACCTATTTGTCCCCAATTACCATGTATCTATAGTCTCTTATCCATTTAATATCCTAGAGATCGTATATGGAATCCATCTAAGTCTCGCTCTAATTAGAGTCTCCTAGAGAACTCATCTCTCTTAATCCGAATAACTGGCCGAGGATTTAGTTGAGCAATAGCACATGGGATATTCCTCTCCTGATATCGAGAGCAGATGATCCTTTATTGACACTCAATTGCCTTCGTAAGTTTGGCTAACAATCTCGATAATCGATTATACCTTATTTAGAACTTTTTAAACCCTGATTAGATCATATTTAGAACTTTTTAAACCTGTAAGTTCGATGTCAAAGAAAGAAGTATTTAAATAAGGCATCCTTTATCTCTCAAAACTAAGACCAGACACACAACTGGGACTACAGAATCATTGTTTGATGATAGGTATCATTAACCATCTTGCATTTCGTAAACGGATTAATCGGTGAACTCATTTTCCAACGGCCACATATATTATATCCTTAGTATCTCCACACAAGTGGCTATGAGACTAGCTACCTCCATCATATGAACAGATATATAGTACATCAAACAATCCAATTATCTCGATGTCCCTCTCAAGTAACCTCTAATCAGAATTATTTATGATCTTTATTTTAAAGGTGAATCGGTCTCATTATCATTATCTCATCACGATTCGATTTTGATTGCACAGAACTAAGGACATTATAATCTATATATTTAACAGATAATATAATATGAGAATATGCTAATAATAATAATATAAAAAGGTCATGTAGTGTGTCATACGTGTCATCACTCATGTGATTGGCTTGTATGGCACTTTTAACTAGCATGAAACTCATGGCCAGCTCAGTATTGGGCCTAAAGGGTCATACACATATGGTGGATGATTGCAACGGGTAGAGGATTGGATATGAGTTATCCAATAAGCCTCTGTTGTCATTGGATGAGACCCAACATTAATGGATTCCTTATATGAGGCCTAATTAGAGGCGAATTGAAATTATTGGATAAAGTTCCAATAATCCAAGATGTTAAGGTAATTAGATAGAGATCTAATATCTACTAAGGCAGGATCTATTAGGGTTTAGGAGGCTCTCTATAATAAGAGGTAGGGGTGGCCAACAAAGGTGATAGGCTACATCTTTGGTTGCCCCCTCCTATTCTCCTCCCTCCTATCTCTTCTCAGCCAGCCACTCTTTTCCCTACTGCGAGAGGACAACATAGAAGAAAGGAGTCCTTCTTCCATATTTGTTGTAAGGTGGTGCGCACAAGCTACAAAGAATGTGCGTAAAAGTTACGAGCTTTCTGCTATGATTTGAGAAGCATCACTATATTGATCCACTATATGGATACCACTAGAAAGGAGGACATCTGACCTTCTTCATCCTCTCCTATTGAATCTAGAAGTTTTAGGGATATACGATCTCCCTAGGTAATATATCTCACACAATTTATATTTTTATTTTTATGATTTTTTTACTCACCAATTATTGCATGATGACATGATAAATGTGGAAAACCTTTTTATTTTATTTTCTTGCTACTCATGATACTCTCATGGTTTCCCAACATTATGTCTTAAGTGTTCTCACACAAGCATCTAAGTGACCAACCACCTCAAATAGGTATACAGTACATCAGTATGTCCGGTTATCTTGATATCCCTCTCAAGTAACTTATATCCGAGATTATTTAGGCTCTGTGTTTAAAGGTGAATTAGTATCATTATCATGATCTCATCATGATTAGATTCTCAATACATAGATCCAAGGACATCATAATATATATAATAGGCAATACAAAGTGAGAATATACTAATAATAATAATAAGTAAAATGATTGCACTATGTATTACACGTGTCATCACTCATGTGATTGGCTTGCAGGGCACCTATAACCAATAATCCATGCTCCTAAATCTTGATCATTGTCGGAATATCCTTGGGATGGTGTCCCCTAGCTTTCATTTCCTCCTTTCCAAGTAAGTGGGGTTGATTTTCGACTTGAGGAGGTCAAGGGCAGTGTTGCTGACTCTGTGAGAAGGTACGGAGGTGTTGATCCCCAACACCTGATGCCAAGGCTAGAAGAGCGCTCCTAATGAGGTGAGTGCGAGGTTTGCCCCTGCTCTTTCGGATAGGGAAGAGGAGCCTCTTTTTGCCTTGGAAGGTTTGCCAGGAAGAGTAGAAGGTGGTGCCTGCGATGTTTAATCCTCCTTCTAGTGTTAGAATGATAGTGTCATAGATATCATCGCCTAATGAGTTGGCCGAGTTGGTTCTCTGCCGACGATGCAGACTCATCTCGGTGTCTCCCCCTAGTTGATATAGAAGGCTTGGAGGGGGTGAGGTGGCATAAGTTCCCTAGTCGGAGGTCATTCTGTTGCTATGTATCCAGCTTGGGGGCGATTAAGTAAATAAACTATGGTCCTCCGAGCTATAGGGTTTCTCCTCCGATGGTTGGTCACTGACTGGACCTGGACCTCTCCATCAATCGAGATATCAGGTAGGTAGGTGGTTCTGGGCTAGTTCATCCTCATTAAGCTTTAATTTGAGGTAGGATACACAAAAGACCGGATGAATTTTAGAGTCTGCGGGCAGATCCAATATGTAAGCCATAGCTCCAATGCGCTGCATAATTATGTAGGGTCCATATAAGCGGGGTGACAGCTTCATAGATGCTCGGGTCTTGATGGATGTTTGTTTGTAGGGCTAACAGTAAAGGAATACCCATCTCTAATAGCAAACTCTCTTTGCTCCTGTGTTTGTCAGCCTGCTACTTCATTCTTGCTTGAGCTGCCAAGAGGTTATCCTTCAACAGTTAAATCGTGTATTGTCAATCAGCTCTTGGTCTACCTGATCTACCTTTGATGTGTTGGCTATATATTTAGTGAATACAGGGGGTGGTCAACCATATACAACTTCAAAAGGAGTCTATTTTATAGATGAATGATACGTTGTGTTATACCACCACTCGACCTAGGGAAGCCACTTTATCCATTCTTTCAGCTTATCACTGGTGAAGCATCTGAGGTAGTTCTCCAGACACCTGTTCACTACTTCAGTTTGGTCGTCGTTATGGGATGGTATGTTATACTCATCTTCAATTTAATGCCCTACAACTGAAAAAGTTCTATCCAAAATTTGCTGGTGAAATGATCACTTACAATAAAAGGAGGCATCCCATGTAGTTTAGTAACATTTTTCACAAAAATCATGACAATACTGGCAGTAGTATAAGGTTTTTGAACACAAAAGTGGGTATATTTCATAAGTGATCAACCACAATGAGGATGGTACCTTTTCCTTGTGATGTTGGCAGCCCTTCGATGAAGTCCATGGAGATATCAGTCCAAGCGGAGTTCGGAATGGGTAGTGGCTGTAATTTTCCCAAACTTGCTACCTACCATATCTCCTTTGTGCCATTGATAGGTGTCACATCGAGCCACAATTCAACAACAATCTTTTTCATCCCATTGTAATAAAAGGTTTGTCAAATCCTCTTGGAGGTCTAAAGGAATCCAGAGTGTCCAGCCACTATTGATGAGTGCATCTCCTATAGGATGGCAGTTTGGCATTGGGAGTTAGGCAACAACATAATTTGGCCCTTGTATCATAGGTCCTTCGAGTCCCAACTGTAGTATGCTATCGAGCCCAGTTTCTCCTCTAATTTTTTATTGAACTCCTAGATCTTTGGGTCACTTTGTAACTCCTTCCTGATGCCTTCAAAGAGGTCATAAATCAGAAGGGAGATGCCTAAAATTTTAGCATGCTTAGATAAGCGGGAAAGCACATGCGCGACCAAGTTATCCTTCCCCTTTTTATAAATAATTTCATAATCAAATCCCAAAAATTTTGTTACCCATTTCGTTCCATGAAGTACTTTCGGCTCTTATGGTTGATTTTGATCTTGAAGTGTCGACCAATTAGGTAGGGTCTCTATTTTGTCACCCCGTGCACAATGACCAGCATCTCCTTGTCGTAGATCGATAGCTTTAGATGAGATAGGGAGAGAACCTTGCTAGTGTATGCTAGTGGTCGACCATCTTGCATTAGGACATCACCAATTCTAACTCTCGATGCGTCAGATTCGATCATAAACACTTTATCGAAGTCGGATAAGGCTAGCACCGGTGTAGATATTATTGTAGCCTTACGGGCATCGAAGGATGTTGTTGCATCATCCGACCATAGGAAGGCATCTTTTTTCAGCAATAATGTGAGGAGAGTGCTAATCTTGCCATAATCCTTCATGAACTTATGGTAGTAGTCGGTCAACCCTAGAAATCTTCTTAATGCCTCGATTGATTTTTGCAGCAGCCAGCTTTGCATTGCTTCAACCTTTAAGGGGTCTACTGCTACTCCTTCTTCTGAGATGATGTGGGTAAGGTACTCCGCCTTGCTCTGCAAAAAGCTACACTTTTACTATTTGACAAATAGGGTGTGTTCTCGAAGAATCGTCAAAGCAAGTCGTAAGCGTGAGAGGTGGCTTTTGAGGGAGGAGCTATAAATCAAGATGTCATCAAAGAAGACCAAAACAAACTTACAAAGGTAAACCCGAAAGATGTCATTTATCAAGCTTTGAAAAGTGGATGGGGCATTAGTTAGACTGAAAGGCATTACCATAAACTCGTAGTGCCCTTTGTGCATTTGGGAAGCGGTCTTCGGTATGTCTTCATCATGCACTCAAATCTAATGGTATATGGATCGTAAATCCAGCTTGGTAAAAATTTGTGCTCCCTTCAATTCATCGAGCAATTTGTCTACTACAGGGATTGAATACTTGTCCTTCATGGTGATGCTATTGAGGGCTCGGTAATCCATACATATTCGCTATGTTTCATCTTTCTTTTGTACAAGGAGCATCAATAAAGAATAGGGGCTAATACTTGGTCTTATGATCCCTGTTTCTAGCATCTTTTGGATGATTCTCTCAATCTTGGCCTTTTGAAGTTGAGGTCGAATATATGTTGGTATTTTTCCTGACATGATAGGTATGTGGTGGTCATGCAGTTGATAGGGGGTAGATTTTTTGGTTCAACAAATGCATCTGAAATTTCAACAAGTAGAGAGGAGAGATTCGGGTCTTAATTCATTGTTGGGTCTTCAATTTGCAGCCCCACAATTGGATTAGAAAGCCAACATGTGTCTTATATAGCACCCTCTCCATTCATTAAGTTGTAATGGCCAAAACTTTGCCCCCACATTTACCTCATAGGATCACTTACTTCCCGTTGATGAAAAATTTCATATGATGTTTGAGGAAACATCACCTAAAGTAGATAGCCACTCAATGTCGAGCACCACTTCGTAGTCATCTAAACGGTAATAGGAAGAAATCCACGGTGATCTCTTGGCCTTGCATGATTAGTTTCACCCATGAACACTTATGGCTATAAGAGAGGTTTCGACCATTGGTAACCTTCACATCAAACCTGCTACAATCTTCAATCCAGAAGGCCAATCGGGCAGCAACCTTGTTGTTCAAGAAGTTATTGGTGCTTCTGGTGTCGATGAGAATTGTGATTGACTGGTGTTTAAGGAATTTGTCAATCTTCATTATTTGTAGGTTAGCATAGCCAGATAGGGCATATACGTTGCTGATGGCTGATTGCAGTTCTTCCTCCATATCTTCCTCCTCAGGTTCGCGATCTATGTCCTCGAGTTCTGGATCCTCAATTGGTTCAGTCTTCAAAAGCTTTCCCTTTTTGCAGTGGTGATCTCTACTCCATGGTTCGTCACAGTACCAACATAGCCCTTTTGCAGATCTCTCTTAGAGTTCTTCTTAGGTAAGTCTCTTGGGCTGAGGGGTTCGGTTGGCAACAAGGGAAGTTGAAGGCTTGACGGTTGCTGGTTGGTTCTTGATCTTGGTCCTTCGGGAATCGATGTTCAACTTTTCTTCTTGGATGTAGATGAAAGAGATAGCAGCCATCAATGTGTATGGTTGTCATGCCTTGACTTTGCATTGGATCTCTGATTTAAGTCCTTCGATGAAAGTCCCTAACAACTACTTCTCAGACCAATCTTGAGTTTGATTTAAAAGACATTCAAACATGGTTTGATATTCTTGTATGGCTGAGGTTTGACGAATCTTCACGAGTTGGCCATCCACGTTCTCGTACTTCGACGGTCTAAAGTGGACCAACAATTTGCTCTTGAATTGCCTCCACGTAGGTACATCATGTGTGTGTGTTCAAACTAGTTGTACCACTAGATCACGTCTCCCTTGAGGTGCATGGCGGCGATATTGACCATAGATGCTTCAAGAGTCTTGTGGAAATGAAAATATCTTGCAGTGCACAAGATCCATCTGATTGGACCTCTATCTTCCCATCTAGGGAAGTCCATCCTCATGCGTGAGTATGTGGAGTCCTGCACTTAATCACCCTTCTCAGATTGGTTCTTCTTGCGATCTAAACTTTCTCCGTACTGAGATTTTTTTGGGCTTTCTGATCGGCCCAATCTGAATTCTTCGAATAGTGCATGTAACTTGTCTTCCATGTGGGCCTCGAAGGTTTCAAGCTTCACGTCAGTTGCATCGTCTGAGGCTATCATGTAGGATTGAAGACCTATAATATTTAAGTCCTTTTGTTGACAAGTTAGAGGCATAGGTTGACGGATGGTGTTGGCAGTAATGGAGAAGGGGGGAGGTAGCAGTAGCAACGATCTAGGAATAGATGGCTGTAGTAGATGACTACTTTTAGGGGTGATAGCAGGGGGGTAAAGATGGCAACAATGGTAGCATTCTAAGGTTAGATGGTTGCCCTAAGGTTGTGGGTTGTAGCAGCAATAAGGGGTGTTGGCTGTGACTACAACAAGAGGGGTGGCAGTGATGGCAACAAGGGGCAGCACAAATGAAGGTAGTAGCAATATATGGAGATGGCAGCAACAACTAAAGATAGCAGCAATAGATAAAGACAGCAATACTCGATGAAGATGGTATATGAAGATGGCAGTAGTAATAGGGGTCGGCTGCATATGAAGGTGGCAGGGACAACACAGGGGTCGGTTATAGATGAAGGTGACAGCGACAACACAAGGGTCCATTGCAGTAGATGAAGATGGCAGCGGCAAGGGTATATGAATAGCAAGACGCTAAGAATGCTACTCTGATACCAGATTGATAGGAACCCAATGGTTTCTATCAGGGATAGATGATATCTGTAGGGGATCGGCCCTCCTCAATCTATATAGGAGATCAGCCCTTCTAGTTTTTGGCTATAAGAGCTGAAGACAAATCTAAATTTTCATTTATAAGAAAAAAAGGTTTACATGCTTTTATAGGGTTTCAAGTTCAAACCCTAATAGGACTCCTACTCCTAACCAAACTCTTCCTAACTGAATCCTAGTCTAACTAGGATTTAGATCCAATCAACTCCTACTAGGGCATCAATTCAGCCGAATATGAATCCCACTAGGATTTGAGCTGATTTATTCAAATTGACTCAAATCAACTCTTAGCCGACTCAATGTCAGGTCTAGGTCAGCTAACATGACCCAATCTATGGACTTGACTCATTAGACTATGATCCAACCCAGGTAGGATCCTATCAGGTTCCTTTTATACCTGTTCTATGGGCTTCACTTATTGGCTGGCCCGGAATAAAATGAGTCTAATAACTTGATCGTTGCTTCTGATAAGATAGGATAGTTATTATTGATCATTGGTACAAGGTACTTGAGGACACACAATGGCATTAATTGGGACCTGATGACATGAAGTCCTATTTAAGTCTCAATCTTTGTGACGAATGAGCTAGCATAGACCACAATTATCACTATCAACATACAAAGCATAAGCTTATAAGTTGCCACATGATGAGTCAAACTATGAATATATATAGATTGCTAGAAATAAGGTCTCCATGACACTAAAGCTCGCTCTTAATTTTTGTACTGCCCTCAATGCACTTAATACCGCACATATGAAAAGAATATTCATTATGTAAACTAATTGTAACCGGAATTATTTTCCTTCTCCAAGGATGATTATGGACAATATTTATACTTAATTGACTCAATATACACACTTATAAGTTGTTAATTTATGGCTCAAACCATGAATGCATAGATCGTAAGAAACAATCTCATTATAAAATCATAGCTTGCTTTTATTTTTTTTATTGGACTTAAGAATAAATAATCTAAAATCTAAATCACAAAGAGTGAGAAATAATTACCAATGCTAGAAGCCTCTTAGCCGTTGATAAGAAAAAAAAAAAGAAGAATCTTCTTCTTTCTTTTCAATATAGTTAGTATTTTTCTCAACTTGATTGTTTTTAACACAACAGTATTCAAAAGCATAGTGATCGTTTTTTTTATGATAATAGTCTTAAATTTGGGATGATTATACCTTTGGACTTTCGTATCTTGTCTCTCTTGTTCTTTCTTTACACTTTGGGTTTTCTTATTATTTCTTTTTCTCCATGGCCATCGTAGTCTTTATTTCTTTCTTTCACAGTGAGATTTATTTAGAGAACTTGTTCTATCACATTTGATTTTTTATTAATTAAATATTATTATGCTTAAAAAGAATACATTAGCTTATCAACAGTATTCGATCTAAATCTTTTGATTATTGGATAAAGACCATAATAAATTTGAACTTCTTATGTAATGATGGAGGTACTTCTTTTATCATACTAACATCTTCTAAATTCTCACAATTTATTCTTAGTTGATTAAAATAATGGGAACTAATGTAAAATAATCTCGAATAGTTTTAGATTCATTCATTTATAAATTTTAAAATTTAACTCTAGGTAATTGAAGTAAAATTTTTCTCACCTTTTCAACTTCTTTGAAGGTTCTAAAAAATATCCCAAGCTTCTTTAGAGGTGTTGATGACCGTAACTTTTTCGAAGTTGCCTTCATATACTCTTAGTACATGAGAAAGAGTATTCTTATCTTTCTTTCTCTAGGTTTTAAAGGTATATTTTTTACTCATTATAAGGATGATAGGGTCCTTTTTCTCTCTATCTACCACCTCTCACATGTCTCGAGAACCAGACAAGGCCTTCGTTAGATGATCTAGTTCACATAGTTCTCTTTTGTGAGAGGATGAAGTTGGAGTTGCTTAATACCAGTCATTTGAACTTAGTTCTTGTCGGCAAATGTTTTTAGGAATCCTAATTATATTCAAATTAGTTAGGAGAGTCCTAACTAAATTAAAACTCCTTGGTAAATTAGGATTTATTCCTATGAATATACCTTGGGTCTCAAGGTTTTAGTGAGAGGGAGAGATTGCACACTTTGGGTGCTTATGAGAGTCTGTCTAGAGAGAGTTGAGAGAAAAGTTCTTCTGGTTTATGTGAGAAGGTATAGAAGGGGGATTCAGTAGAGATAACTCAAGGATCTTGTAATTGATATCATAGATTAAAGAATTCAATTTATTTTTGTAAATGTAGGGAGCGGGTTGTTGAGCTATGTTATATCTTGCATCGACATTCTAGTATGTTCTCTTATTGTCGATCATTGGATTTATTCTAGTATGTTCTCTTATTGTTGATCTCTGAGTAGATAGAAGTTGGTGCATATTGAGCACAACTCATTTGGATGAAGAATACTTTAGAATATTTTGAAATTCACTTAAAAAATATTCCTATCAAATACGATAATACTAGTGCAATATGTTTAACTAAAAAATCACATTCAATACTCAAGAACTAAATATATTGATATTATGCATCACTTTATTAGAAATCATATGAATAATCATAATATATTTTTAGAATTTATTGATGCAAAATAGCTGATATTTTCACAAAGCTATTAAATGAAGAGCAATTTGACATATTAGAAGAGAGTTAGGAATGTTAATCATCTAAATGCATGATTTACTATTTTTTGGGTTTCTTAAGCCTTTACTTGAAATTTACATGAGATAATTTTAAATACATGAGTAGCTCTTATATTCTACTTGGATTTCTCAACTTTTTGAGCTTTCTTTCAAAATGATTCTCTTTGAAATTGACATTTATATGAGAGAAAATGGAATTCAAAGTTCTTTTCATGATGAGATTCATTTTTATCCTCTCTCAAATCTTATTTCAATTCATGGATCCTTTATCCTTGATGAATATTTTTGAACGTACACCCCTCCCAATTTCTTTATGTGATAAATGTTTAAGAATGTTCAAAGCATTTCTCTTTTTTGTTAATGACAAAGGGGAAGAAATAAGATAATTTATTACATTAGAGAAGAATAGTGGTGTAATGATTGATGTCAAATGATCTGATTGAAATCTATGAATTAAATGTTGTAATGTTTGAAATTTTGTTCTGAAAATTTTATCACGTATGGTATCATGAAATGATTAAATTGTGCAAATTTCAATATGGTCAAAATATTTTACTTGAATTCAAAGGTGATGGGTTCAATTGAATTCGAATTTGCTTTATTTATGATATATATATAGGAGGAGTTAAGGTTAACTTCATCATCAATTGGTTGTCATCATCAAAAAGGGACAGAATGTTAAATCTCATATTTTAATGATAAAATAATTGGTGTGTTTATAACCTCTCTGTTGATGATAAGTAATGCAGGATAAACTATGACTAGTAAAATGCTAAACAATTAAGGAAGAATCTATCATGGGGGCAGAGTCAAGATCGGGCATTTGGCCGAGAGTTCATCGGAGGTTGACTAAGGTTTGGACGATGTGGTCGGGAGCTCGTCAAAAGTTTGCTAGAGGTTAGCCAAGGTTCGGACTATGTTGTCGGGAGCTCGCTTAGAGCTCATCAGATGTTTACCGGGAAGTTCGTCGGGAGTTCACCAACAAGTTATCGGGAGTTCGCTTGGTGTTCACTAGAAGGATGCTAGGAGTTTGTTGTGAATTTACTGTTAGGACCCTAGCTAGGTTGGCTGCTAAGTTTATTAAGTCATGAATATAATAAACCCTAATCTAGCCGTCACCCCCTAATAAATATGTGGTCAGCTATGGTTAGGGAGGAGTCCTTATGAGATGGGAGTCTCCTAGCTGCCTCCTCCTCTTAAAGAGAGACCGGCTAGGGCAAGAGGGGAAGAGTCTCACTTAGCTAGGACTCTCTCCAAGGTTAAGTAGGAGTCTCCTATAGTCGCCAACCACCTAGTTGGCTAGGGGTTAGGAGTTGAGGGGAAGATGAGTCTTTTCAAGATTAGGAGTCCTATTAGGAGTTAAGATTTAGAGTCCATATATAAACTCATGTAGCCACCACTCTTTTATCAATGAATAGATTAATTTCCTTTCAGCCCTTGGCTGAATACACTAGAGGAGGAAACCCCTATAGCGTTCAAGAAGGCCAATCCCCTATAGAGATCAAACCCCAAGCTTAGAATCTGAAAGGGTTCTAATACTTGGTATTAGAGCAATGTTTCTTGGTGCTTTCCTGCCTTTCCAAAGCCATCTACCATCTTCATCTAATTGCCCAAGCAATTTCCATAATTCCTAAAGATCATCACCAAACTCCACCGTCATCACCACTACCGCAGATCTCTCATGTAAATTGCATTAGGTTCCCGTATTTTACCTTACTGCTGCTGTAATTTAGTTATCTGAAACTAAAAAAAACCAAAAAGTGTTCCTCTTTTTTTATGCACAAACTTATCATTACAAGGTTGTCATATTTACGATGAAATTTACATAGAAGATTTCAGTCGCATACTACTTCCCTATATTGATCTTTCTGCCACTATTTTGCTACCCTATCTTCTATGAGTTTTTTATGATGGCTTTCATTTCTTATCGACGGATTTTCTTTGGGTTCTATGAAAAAATTTATGATACATACCACTTAACTTTTAAGTCTAAACTGCTGAACTTTAGATGTAAAAATCTGTCATAGTACCTTCTCCAATTCCTTGATCTCGCAGAATTTATTGTTGTCATATTCTCCCACGAAATTTTTGATGGCATTACCTTTTCCTTACTAGTGGATTATCATTGAGTTTTGCTCGAATCCTTGTTAAAGAACTACTGGAAATTCTATATATATATACTACTAAAATTTTTTATGAAAAATTTTATGCTATATTTTTGCCCTTTTTCTTCTCGTAAACCACTAGATCCTACCGAATTTTCTACCACCAACAAGAAGATGTCTACGCATGAAATTATTGTTGTAGGACTAAGAGATAATTGCTTATTTCTTCCTCCTCCCACTCGATCATTATGAGGCTGTGCTCAGCATCGAATGGCTGATGATGCTAGGTGATGTTTCCTGAAATTTTTTGAAATTAATTATGAGAGATTTTAATAAAGGAAAACATGTAATCCTACGCGGAAAGCATGGGAGTGATGTGACGTTGGTTTCAGCATAGCGAATGGAGAAAGTCTTGCACAAAATGAATAACGGCTTCCTAATGCAACTCCAGTAGCAACATATGAGGGAGCTGACAAAAATTAAAGACTCAAACATTCTTCAATTGCTTGCTAAATTTTTATACATCTTCGCCAAATCGCGCAGACTA
The DNA here is from genome assembly GCA_021527575.1 of Ensete glaucum. Classification (NCBI taxonomy): domain Eukaryota; kingdom Viridiplantae; phylum Streptophyta; class Magnoliopsida; order Zingiberales; family Musaceae; genus Ensete; species Ensete glaucum. The sequence continues at coordinate 37,702,387 of CM038557.1, forward strand.
CCTCCTACCCAACAGCATGACCATCGAATTTTGATTTTCCTAGGACCACCAACAAACACTCGGCCATATCATTATCCTCACCTCCAAAAAGCTGAAATAGAAAGGATAGTATATGAGATGCTTGAAACATGGGTCATTCGGCCAAGTTAGAGCCCCTACTCTTTGCTAGTGCTTCTTATATGAAAGAAAGACGGAACGTGGTGAATATGCATAGATTACCGAGCTCTCAATGGTATAACATTGAAAGACAAGTATCATATTCTAGTATTGGATGAATTACTCAATGAATTAAAAGGAGCACAGATCTTTATGAAGCTAGACTTACGATCCGGATGTCATCAAATTTAGGTACATGAAGATGACATACCGAAGACCACCTTTCGGATGTGCAACAGCCATTATAAAATTTTGGTAATGCCCTTAGGTCTCACCAATGTTCCTCCACCTTTCAGAGCCTCATGAAGGATATTTTCCAGAGTTATCTTTGTAAGTTTATATTATTTTTCTTCAACAACATTATTATTTACAACCCTTCACTTGAAAGTCATCTTCACCACTTACGACTTATTTTGATAGTTCTTCGGGAGTATACTCTTTTTGTCAAATAATTGAAATGCAACTTTCTTCAATATAAGATGGAGTATCCTGGGCACATAATCTCAAAGGAAGGCATGGCGGTAGACCCTTCCAAGATCGAGGCAATGCAAAGCTGGCTGACACCTAAGAATATAAAATCGCTACACAACTTTCTCGGATTAACGGGTTACTACCGTAAATTCATCAAAGACTATGGGACGATCAGTGCCCCCCTTATATTACTTCTAAAAAAAGATGTTTTTCAGTGGTCGGGCAAAGCTTCCCATGCCTTTGATGCTCTCAAGGCAGCCATGACATCTACACCTATGCTAGCACTACCTAACTTCGATAAAACTTTTATTATTGAAGCAGATGCATCTGGAGTTAGGATCGGTGCCATCCTCATACAAGAAGGCTGGCCCCTCGCTTACACTAGCAAGGTATTATCTCCTTCCCATCTAAAAATTTACATCTATGTTAAGGAGATATTGGCGATTGTGCATATGGTGACAAAATGGAAACCCTACCTGATCAGTCGACGCTTTTAAATAAATATGTAAATATTTTTTAGAGTAAAATATATCCTTCCCTAAGCAGCAAAAATAGGTAATAAAACTTCTTGGGTATGATTATGAAATAACTTATAAAAAGCGGAAAGAAAATGTTATTGTAAATATGCTTTTGTGGCTACTCGAGCAAGTTAATTTTTTGGCCATCTCCCTTCCAATTAGCAACTTCCTTGAAGACATTAGGAGGGAATGGAGAGATGATCCAAAGATCAGGGAGATCATTAAAAAATTAGAGGAGGATTCAAGCTCCATGGTACATTACAATTGGGACTCGAAGGATTTGCGATATAAGGGATGCATAGTGCTACTGTCGAATTCTCCATACATAAAGATCATCCTACAAAAGATGGATGATACACCAGTGGTGGTGGGGCACTCCATATTCCTTCGAACTTACAAGAGAATTAAGTAAAATTTTTGTTAGAAATGGATGAAAAATATTGTTGCTAAGTTTGTAGCATAGTGTGACATATGCTAACGACAAAAAGGCGAGACAGGGGCAAGCCCCAGAAAGCTGCAACCTCTACCTATACCGAACTCGCTGTGGACTAATATATCGATGGACTTCATCGAAGGGCTGCCCTCATCCCAAGGAAAAGGTACAATCTTTGTCGTGGTCGATCATCTCACAAAGTATACCCACTTTTGCACTGTCCGCAACCCTTACACCACCACTAGCATTGCAAGAATGTTTATGAAAAATATTATAAAATTACATGGGATGCCTAGATCTTTTATAAGTGATTATGACAGGGTCTTCACCAACAAGTTTTGGATATAATTATTCCAATTGCAGGGCACCAAATTGAAGATGACCATGTCATATTATCCACAAATCGATGGCTAGACTGAAGTGGTGAACAGGTGCTTGGAGATATACCTTAGATGCTTTACCAGCGATCGACCAAAAGAGTAAATAAAGTGGCTTCCTTGGTCGAGTGATAGTATTATATAACCTATCATTCCTCGATAAAATGTACTCCTTATGAAGCCATATATGGCCGACCACCACCTGTAATCCCAAAATATGTAATCGACTCATCTAAAGTAGATTAGGTAGATAGGAAGCTTAGGGACAGGGATAAAATTTTAAAATTATTAAAGTATAATCTCTTAGCAACCTAGGCAAGGATAAAATAGTAGCATGATTAGCACAAAAGTGAAAGAGAATTTTTAGTGGGAAATTGAGTCTTCCTTCGGCTCCAGTCCTGCAAGCAGACATCCATCCACACCAGAGCATCCATGAAGCTCTCACCACCTTTCTTCGGGCCTTACCAGATCTTGGAGCACATTGGAGTAGTGGCATACAAGCTGGATCTACCCGCAGATTCTTGGATCCATCCAATTTTTCATATGTCATGCTTGAAACCCAAAGTGAAATAAAATGAGACAACCCAGAGCCACCTAGCGGACACTACAACCCATGGAGAGTTCCAGATTCAACCGAGGGCCATCATTGATCATCGGATCATAACTCAATATTAACGACCCACTACTGAAGTGTTGGTGTAATGGACAAATTTACCCATAGAAGATGCCATTTGGTAGAATACGAAGACTTAAAGATCAAATTTTCAGAGTTCATGGAGCCTCAACCTTGAGGACAAGGCTGATTTGAAGAGGCAGGTCTGTTATAACCCTAACTAGGTTAAGTTTTTGAGTCATGAATGTAACAAATCCTAATCTAGTCGTCACCCCTAATAAAGAAGTGGTTGACTAGGGTTAGGGAGGAGTACTTATAAGATGGGAGTCTCATAGCCATCTCCTCCTCTTAAAGAGAGGCTGACTAAGGCAAGAGGGAGAGAGTCTCACTTAGCTATAACTCTCTCTAACCCCTATAGCCGCCGACCACCTAGTTGGCTAGGGGTTAAGAGTTGAGGGGAGGATGAGTCTTTTCAAGAGTAGGAATCCTATTAGGAGTTAGGATTTAGAGTCCTTATATAAACTCATGTAGTACCTCTCTTTTATCAATCAATAGATTAATTTTCTTTCAGCCCTTATCCGAATACATTAGAGGAGAGAACCCCTATAGCGTTCCAGAAGGTTGATCCCCTATAGAGATCAAACCCCAAGCTTAGTTACCGCAAGGGTTCTAACACTTCGCCAAAGAAGATCGGGAGCTCATCGGGGGTTCAATGGAAGGATGCCAGGAGTTCACCAAGAGTTCGCTGAGAGATTAATTGATGGCTGAACAATGAAGATTATGTGTTGTAATTGTTTGCCTTAAGTATTGTAGTTAGCATCATAATGATAGTTAGTTTTACTAAATCAATTAACATATCATTAGGCCTTAATTAGGGTTAATTTTAACTTATTTGAAGGCTCATTTAAGTAACCCAAGGTTAGATAAGATACGCTCTTTGATGACATAGTCTTCAAAATTGTGTCAAGCGATGGTACTACCCAGGCTAGTGGTACTACCACCATAACACAATCTCTAAGGGGAAAGGCTACCAACACCCCATAAATTCTCAAAAATTTAAATTGTGGCTTCACTTTTGAAGTCATTTGGGACCTATAAATACCCCACCTATCTTGCTTGAGGGAATAAGAATTTAGAGCAAAAAAAAAACTTATGAAAATGATGTTACAATTTCTTGAGAGATCCCCTTGTTTTCTCCATGTGTAGTTTTGTTTAAGGGAGGGCAAAGAGAGCTGTAAAGATTGTCTCCTAAACTTGTGGAAAGAATAATAGAGTTATAAGAGGGATAGTTGATCTTCACCCGTTAAAAGAAGATCAATAGTGGAAGCCGGTGACCTCAACGGAGGAGGAATCGGGAGTAGACACAGGTCACGATGACCGAACTACTATAAAATCGGTGTGCCTTCTCTTCTCTTCTCTATTGTTTAATTGCTTATTTATTGCTCCATTTATTCATTATCGATCCTAATAGCCTTTATATACTCTTAGTAGAAGAGAAAGAGTGTTCTTATCTTTCTTTCTCAAGTTTTTAAAGGTATTTTTTTACACATCATAAGGATGATATCATCTTGAGAGTCCTTATAATCTCTCTCTAGCTACCACCTCTCATATATCTTGGGATCCAAACAATGCCTTATCTAGTTCTCATAGTTCTCTTTTGTGAGGGGATGAAGTTGGAGTTGCATAATACGGGTCATTTGAACTTGGTTCTTGTTAAGGCTGGCAAGTATTTTTAGGAATCCTAATTATATTCAAATTAGTTCATAGAGTCCTAACTAAATTGAAACTCCTTGGTAAATTAGGATTTATTCCTATGAAAACACTTTGAGCTCAAGGTTTTAGTGAGAGGGAGAGGTAGGCCACTATGGGTGCTCATGAGAGTATCTCTAATGGATCTGGAGACAGTTGAGAGAAATGTTCTTCCGGTTTATGTGAGAGGGTATAGAAGGGGATTATGATTTATTTTTTTTCTTTGTAAATGTAGGGTGTTAGTTGTTGAACCATATTATATCTTGCATCAACATTCTAGTATGTTCTCTTATTATTGATTATTGGATTTATTCTAGTATATTTCATTATTATTGATCTCTGAGTATATAGATGTTGGTGAATGTTGTGCATAAGTCATTTGGATGAAAAATACCTTATAATACTTTGAAATTTACTTGAAAAAATATTGATATCAAATGTGATAACACTAGTGTAATATGTTTAACTAAAAATCACATTCAATGCTTATAACTAAATATATTTATATTAGGCAACACTTTATTAGAGATCATATGAATAATCATGATATATCTTTGAAATTTATTGATATAAAGCATCAATAAGTTGATATTTTCATAAAGCCATTAAATGAAGAGCAATTTGACTTTATTAGATGAGAATTAAGAATGTTAACCATCTAAATACATGATTTGCTAATTTTTAGATTTTTTGGGCCTTTGCTTTAAATTTACACGAGATGATTTTGAATGCATAAGTATCTCTTCTATTTTATTCAGATTTCTCAATTTTTTGAGCTCTCTTTCGAAATGATTCTCTTTGAAATTGATATTTACAAGAGAAAAAATGGGATCCAAAGTTCTTTTTGTGATGAGATTCATTTTTATCCTCTCTCAAAATTTATTTCAATTCATAGATCCTTTATATCCTTGACGAATATTTTCGAATATATCCCCTCCCGCAATCCCCCCTCTCTCTTTTATTCCTCTATTTTATTTACAAAGGGGGAGAAAGTAAAGTAATTTCTTTATATGATAAATATTTAAGAATATTGAGTATTTCTCCTTTTTGTTAATGACAAAGAGGGAGACATAAGATAACTGATAACATAAGAGAATATTTTTTAATATATCCCCCCTCCCCACCCCTCCCCACCCACCCCTTTCTTCTTCTATTTTATTTACAAAGGGGGAGAAAGTAATTTCTATATGTGATAAATATTTAGGAATATTTAAATATAAGTTGAGCATTTATTCCTTTTATTAATGACAAAGGGGGAGAAATAAGATAATTGATAACATAAGAGAAGATTAATGTTGTAATGATTTATGCCAAATGATATGATTGAAATCTATGAAATGAATGTTGTAATGTTTGAAAATTTGTTCTGAAAATTTTATTATATATAGTATAATGAAATTCCTACCTATCAATAAATAGATTAACCAATTTCCTTCAACTTACTCATTTGAGTTCTATTTGCACTTTCGTGGCCATCTATCCGGGGAGACAAAAGAAATAGAAATCTCCTCGCCGTTAACTAGATTTCTTTCCACCCAGAGTCGAGTATCCTACTCCCGCCTATAATGGTCCCACAAATTTCAAGATGGTCAAAATTCTATACTTGAATTCAAAGGTGATGGGTTCAATTGAATTCAAGATTACTTTATTTATGGCATATAGATATTGTGTGTTAAGGTTAACTCCATTATCAATTGGTTATCATCATCAAAATGGGGAAGAATATTGAATCTCATATTTTGATGATGAAATCAATTGGTGTATTTGTAACTTGTGTGTTGGTGATAAATGATGCAAGATTAACTACGACTAGAAAAAGGTAAAACAATTAAGGAAAAATCTATGATTGGGCCGGAGTCAAGATCGGGCATTTGGTCAAGAGTTCATCGGAGGTCGACCAGGGTTCGGATGATGTGGTTAAGAACTCTTCAAAAGTTCGTCAGAGGTTAGCTAAGGTTCGGACGATGTTGTCGGGAGCTCGCCAAGAGCTCACCAGAGATTTGCTGGGAAGTTTATCAGGAGTTTGCCAACAGGTTATTGGGAGCTCACTAGAAGTTCGCTAAATAGATGCTAGGAGTTTGCCGAAGGAGATTGGGAGCCCTTCGGGAGTCCACCAGAAGGATGCCAGGAGTTCATTGGGAAATCAATTAACGATCGGACATAATTATTTATATTGAGTGTCATAGTTAGAATCATATTGAGAGTTAGTTTTCCTAACTTAATTAAGAGGTCATTATGCCTTAACTAAGGCTGATTTGAACTTATTAGAAAGCTTATTTTAGTAATCCAAGGTTAGGTAAGACATAGTCTTCGAATACATAGTCTTCAAAACTGTGTCAGGTGGTGGTACCACTCAGACTAGCTATACTATCGCTAGAACACAATCTCCAAGGGCGGAAGCTGCCAAACACCTCAAAAATTCTCAAAAATTTAAATTTTGGCTCTACTTTTAAAGTCATTTGGGACCTATAAATACCCCACGTATCTTGTTATATCTTGCATCGACATTTTAGTATGTTCTCTTTTTGTTGATCACTAGATTTATTCATTTTATATCAATTTTATAATTCGTCTATAAAGTGGTGTTAAGCCTAAAAGATTCAGTGATTAAAAATTTAACAAATATGTTAATTACTTCTGTTAGCTTTATTATAAAAAAATTTGATAGAGGAGGGTGAAGGATCTTCTTGTTTAGCAAGACATAGCAAGAACATTCAAGGGATAATTGGGCAAACTAGAAAAGATGAACGATAAAGATTGAAATGAGCTTGAGGTAAAATGTATGAGTACTATTCCTCTTTGAATAACTGATAGTATTATCAATAATTATATTAATGATGACTCTATCGCAATTATTTGAGATAAGTATAAAAAGTTTTATCTGGCTAAAAGCTTAACTAATAAGTTATTTTTGATATAAAAGTTATATAAGTTGAGAAATGGAGGATTGCAAAGACTTGATAGAACATTTGAATATATTCAAAGAAATATTAGATCTATTGAAATAAATTGATGTAAAGATTAACGAAGAAGATAAGGTGTTGTTGCTTCTTACGTCACTCATGGTATGACAACTTTATAGAGATAATACTATGTGAGAATGATATAATAACTCTAGAATAAGTTGAGAAAACTTTAATATCTCATGCTTCCAGGAAATGTAAAAATATTAGGAACATGGATGTTGACGCATTTGTTGCTCAAGGTGGAGGTCATTGAAGAAGATTTGATGACAAGGGTAGATCTCATTATGGCAAGTATCAAGAGTTAGGTTTTTAAATGATGTTTAATGCTATAGATGTAAAGAGTATAAACCTATCAAGCATAATTTTGTAGGATAAAAGATAAAAAAGATTGTGATAGATGGTAACAAAAATGTCCTCAAAACCTCCAAAGGTAATGATGCATTTTCAAAAGAGTTGATTCTTAGATTTTGCTTATGTTACTCTTGTTTGCAGAATGATTATTTTTATTCACTAAATAATAATATGATTATTAAGATGAATATAGGCGATGAGTCGATGGAGGTCATGAGTATTAATAAAGTGAAGATTAAAATATTTGATGGAGTGGTACATACTTTCAAGGATATAATCATAAGTTTTGTTGAATCTACTTTTTGTTGAATCTACTTTTGTTAAATATTAAAATATTTGATGGAGTGGTACATACTTTAGAGGATACAGCTATAGGTCATGAGTATTAATAAAGTGAAGAATCTATCTTTTTTGTTGAAACTTTTAGATTTTCAAAGTTATTGCTTTAAGTTTAAAGGTAGAGTTTTAAACATTACTCAAAGTTGCATGGTCCTAATGAAAGGAAGATTGCATCCAGAGTTATACCATCTAAAAGAAAATATAATAAAGGGGTGGAAATAAGTAGCACATAGAGGGGACGGTATGTGCCTATGATAGTGAGCTTCATCACAATGTAAAAAATGAAAGGCGATATTCATAATTTCTAAGATCCAAATAGATGTGAGGAGGAAAATTAGCAGTCATAAGATGGTGAGATTGAGGTCTCTCCATGAAATTTAGTGTCACTGATTTGGTTCCAGCTACACATATAATATTAGTGAGCTTATTGGAATCGGGTGTTGTACCATGATCTAATTCTCTCTGCGGTGAATTTTTCAAGCTAGTGGTTCAAGTTTTACAAAAGATAATACATGAGAAAAAACTCACAAAAGTTTAGATTAGTAGGATCTGTAAATATGTTTTGGAATCTTAATTGTATTCAAACTAGTTGGGGGAGTCTTAATTAGATTAAAATTTCTTGATGAGTTAAGATTTTATTTTTATAAATACATGTTGAATCCCAAGATTTTGGTAAGAGGAAGTAGCAAGACAGTTAGAGTTTCTCTAAACGTTTATCTCAAGTAGATCTAGAGAGAGTTGAGTGAAGAGTTCTTTATGGTTATGTAAAAGGCTATATAAGGGGATCGTGCTTGTGTTGGGATAACTAAGGGCCTTGTAATTGATTCTATATATTAAAAATTTTGATTTTTCTCTATGGATATAGGTATAGAGTTATCCAACAACATTACATCTTACAGTGATTTTCTGGCATATTTTTTTTATTGTTGATATCTAGATTTTTTCTCTTTTAGTATTAGTTTTGAAAGTCTTCTCTCTCTTCCTAATGGCTCTAATATCATTTTGATAAGAAAAAAAAAAAGAAAGAAAGGATAGAGAGGAAGAGTTAAGGGAATTTAATTATGGCAGCAAATATTTTGTTTTTGTGTAAACAAGACATTATATTTTTTAAATCAATATATCGATAATTGACCATAAAAAATCTTACATATTGATAGAACCATAGATACAGATACATGAATAAATTTTCGTAGCTACATTCGTACACTTACTTTATAATATTTAGTCTATCAAATTTACTATTAATTTTTAATTTTATAACCTATAAAACATCAATCATGATCATTTTTATCATGGTATAGCCTCTCTCTTCTTTCTTTAAATTATAGAGCATACGGTTATTTTTATCAAGAAGAAACATTTGAATTCGCTCTTTTAACTAAATTTATTTTTCCTAACTGTGAAACACCTAATAATAATCTATAGATCCGGTTTCATATATAGCCTAAGAAACAATTACGTCACGCCAATTATTATTATGCATGCTAATTAGCCTTGTAAGTGTAAATTTGTCCTATCAAATTATAGCTTCACTCGTGGTCAAGGGAGACTCGGGACCCACCTCAATCAATGTGATGAACGTGTTTTCTTCTCTTTTGTTTTAATAAAGAATAATTTATTATCCACATTACAAAGCTAACATATTTGGCTCTAGCAGGGGAAACATATACAGGTATGAAAGTGACGTGACATGATTCAAAATGAATTATGAAATGTGATACATGGCTCCATATATTTATATATTTTATTAAAGGAATATATGTTATGCTGGAACATGAGACTTCCACCGTCACTGCTTTCTTGTCTTTTAGTATCGTCTCTACGAAGCCGTCCTTCACCATAATCTTAAGAGTGGACTCAACTAGAACTCTTAATTGTTCCAATTAAAGGTTACATGTCTAGATTCAGTCAAGAAGATGCTATTTATGTTTCTGCTGAATTACTCTTCGATTTCTTTTGGGTTTGGAGCAAAAGTTGCGTTACACAATCGAAAAAGGACTGAAAAGTCCCACTGCTGCCACTTTTTCCTTTTCAGCCGCTTGTTCTTCGAGTGAACATTGCATTCATATTGATAATTTTACCGAACAAATGCAATTTAATTTGAGAAAGAAAAGGATCATATAATGCGATAGTTGCTCAACTGAAAAAAATCAAAGGCGAGAAAGAGAGGTTTCGTGTCTCATGTTGTTTTAATAAAAATCATTTTTGAACATAAATTCTTTATCCTCCAAATAACTTGTCTTCCAAAAATTACAAAACATACTTCTCAACCCAACTCTTATAAACTCTGTGGCAGCATAAGAGTTCATTGAGGCCTCCTTTTATGTATTAAATAATTATATATCTTGTATAATATAGGAAAGAAGATTCCTATTTGCAGCCTCTTATTACTATTTATAATTATATTTTAAAATTTTCTATTATTATTAAATTATCCCTTTTATCAATGGATGCAAGTATCTCTCCTTTTCCTCATCTTTCTTTTTTTTTCTCCACTTATTCTTCTTCCTCCTCAGATAGCGTCAAGTGAATGTTGGGAGTAAGCGGTATCGATGATGATAGCTAGCGACATTGGTAATAAGCATAGAGGTGTTGGAGGAGACGATGAGCAACGATATGATCGATGATGATAACATCAATAGAGAGAGGCAACTACAATAAGGATGAAAAAGAGGTTGTGAAAAAGAAAAAAAATTTAAAAAATAGAATCAATAATACAAGAACTATTAATAATAAAATAATATGTTATTATTTTTCAAACGATTGTCAAAAGTAAAAAATTATAAATAGTAAAGAGGGACGCGAATAATTAAAATTATATAGAAAATAATATCAAAATGTACTGATAATGTTATACGATGGCAACGGTGGATGGGTAGAAAAAATATATATATAATATAGCTATGTGACTCAGAAAGGAAGAACGACAAAGTAGTTGTGCGCTTATCCACTTGATCGAGCAAAACATTGAACACGTAAGATAAACAAGAAAGATCACGGGCTCCAATTATTTATCGCAAGGATCCAACTAATGCTACTGTTAGAGAGGAATCCCACTCTATAAATCCCAACGAAAATAAACACCCCCTCTCCAACACTCCAAGCCAAGTAGCCTTCCTCCTCATCTCATACTCCGTCATCATTGCCTCTGCAACCTTAGCCAACTAGTAGTATGGCATCCACTGATAACATTCAGCAGCTGACGCTCGAGGAGGAGGAGGCCGGCGCGCGCGCCTTGCAGTTGGTGAGCAGCTGCGTCCTTCCCTTCACCCTTAAAGCCGCGATCGAGCTCCGGCTCCTCGACATCATCGTGGAGGCCGGCCCGGGCGCCTCGTTGAGCCCGGTTGAGATCGCCGCTCGGCTGCCGACCAAGAACCCGCAGGCGGCCACCATGGTGGACCGAATACTCCGCTTGCTCGCGTCTAACAGAGTCGTCAGCTGCAGCACCGTCCACACAGGGACGGATGACCACCCTTTGAGGAGGTACAGCGCGGTTCCCATCTGCAAGTACCTGACGAAGAACGAAGACGGTGTGTCACTGGCTGATATGGCGTTGGTGCATCAGGATAAGGTCTTCGTGGATGCATGGTAATTTAGAAGGCGAAGCATAGAGTTGAGACCATTAATTCTCCATATATTTTTCTTCTTTCATTTGCCGAGCAAAAATACTGAGAAGGATTAACGGCAGGTACTATTTAAAGGATTCCGTGTTGGAGGGAGTCGTCCCTCTGAACTCCGCCTACGGGATGCCGTTGTTCGATTACATAGGCACAGATCCACGGTTCAACAAGGTGTTCAACGCTGGCATGAGGGGCCACTCCAGCGTCATCGTCAACAATCTGCTCCGCGTCTACGGTGGTTTCGATGACGTGAAGGTGCTCGTAGATGTCGGTGGCAACGACGGTGCCACCCTCCAGATGATTACCTCCAGGCACACACACATCAAGGGCATCAACTACGACCTGCCCCACGTCATCTCCGGTGCCAAGCCCCTGCCAGGTCTCCGCTTTCTTCCATCATAAACGGCTACCTGCCTATAAAGAAAAAGAAGAATTATTATTGTATCGTTATATATTTGGGCTTACATCGATGGCATGCCATGGTTTCTTTGCAGGTGTTCAACACGTACACGGAAACATGTTCGAAACTGTTCCGAGCGGAGACGCTGTGTTCATGAAGGTCAGGACTTCTCATCCTTTATGGCTTAACATCCGATAGGCTGACCTTGATCTTTGTTTTCTTTTTTCTCCTTTATTTTTTCTATTTTTCTTAATATTTCGAGTAGCTACGAGCATCGTTGAAGCCAAAAAAAACATAAAAAAGGAAAAACTCAACCACCAAATCACTATGAGAGGGACTGTCTGCGCCCGTATCCAAGTGTGACAAGGTACAACTCATAGGATTACAAAAAGCCGTCTTCGTAAGCTAACAACGCCATAACACGGACAAAGGGTCAAAAGTCAAAAAGAACAAAGAATGATCGACAAAAGTTGGGGTCAACCATCGAAATCGCAAACTATTCAAAATGACCTCAAATTATATGTCCTCCGTCCCAAGCCATAAGTCCCAATCGTTTCATTCTTGTTGTATGAGAAACTATAAAAAAAGAAAAAAAGAAAAACCATTAGGCACGGACAAATATTGTCATTAAGACTAGAAAAAGAATGTCACTAAAAAAATAAGTGACAGAATTAGATTCGCATGAGTGATCGTTTATCATGGTCTATTCCTAAATGATTAGAGATTTCAGCGCAAATCCCGCTAAAATAAGAACTCAACCTTGAGTGAACAATCAAGTCTGTGTTTTCGATATGTGTTGGGAGCTAACCTTGAGCAAGTTCAAAACTTGCAGTGGATTCTTCATGACTGGAGCGACGAACACTGTATGAAAATATTGAAAAACTGTTGGAAAGCGTTGCCAGAACATGGAAAGATTATTGTGGTAGAACATGTGCTTCCAGCAGTCCCAGAACCGACTGCAAATGCTCAAGCTGTCTTTCAATTGGATCTTGCCATGCTGGTTTACTGCGTTGGTGGGAAAGAGAGGTCCGAGAAGGAGTTCAAGGCCTTGGCAACGGAAGCCGGGTTCCCCGGGTTCAAAGCTTCTCATGTGTTTGCGGACAATTGGGTCATGGAGTTCATCAAGTAGCTGACTGTTACGGTTTGTTGCCGGTTGCTTGAAGTTACAAAAATAATTATTACTGTATCTGATATTAATTATGAAGGATCCATCGTGTTAGCGTGTGTTCATCCATGGACTCATCGACTGCTTTGTTCGAATGAATTCATATCAGTGAGACTGTGTACCCCATTGCATCATCAAAAGATTTGACTCTTGCCACCATCAGAGAGACTGCTATCCAGCTATGACATTGATGAGGAGGTAACAAAGAGGTGCAGATAATAAAAGTTGGGTAATTTATACAAAATAAAAGCCCCCACTAATATGTTTTTCCTGGGTGAAATATCTCAATTCAGAATTTACCAAAGGGTGTATCGTTTTTCTAAATAACTTTTTTCCAAAATTTTCTGAGCCAATTCAATGAATTGGTTGAGGGCCAACACTAAGCATTATTACCAACAGTTTATTCAAATCACTTCAATTTTGCACCATGTTAAGAAAACATGTCAAATTTTGAATCCATTAATATTTTCAATTTATGATAATTTTAGGGTTTTTTTTTAGAAATTGTTATGCTTGAAGCCTTTTTGAAGTATTACAACGAACAAATACAGAGCTCTCAGAAAGGTATCCATAACATGGATGCTGCTATAGTGAAATCTGTGATCAGTGCAGCCATAAGAAGAAGAAGAAGAAAGACACAGGGGCAGTGATAAGGAGAAGAAGAAAGAAGAATGAGTGGATCGGTGATCAAATCCTTCTTCGAGCAGATTTTTTTTGTTGGAGGATTGATAGGGAAATTAAAAGAAGAAAAAAATAATCTAGATTACTTCTTAAAAGAAAAATTAATTATGCAACTGTAAAAAAGATTTTTGAACTAAAAGCTAAGATTTTTATTTTGCAATAGCTTGGACCTTTTTTTTTTTTAAATACAAGTTTAACTCCTTAAAGTTTCTCTCTTGCTATCACCTTTCACTAGTTTTTACTTTTTTTTTTTTCTCATGGCTAATAACCATCTTACTTATCATCGTTAGGGTGAGAAAAACTCCTAAGAAGTTTCAGTAATTCAACTTTTAGCCCGATACAAGGGAACCTTCGACTCCTAAAATATAGGATTCTAGTTTTGAGTTAAACTCAAATTGAGGCTGAAGTCTTTTGAATTTGTCAAACTTGGACTTAAGCTAGGTCGATCATCCCTCATCATCAAGCGATAGAGGAGGAGAATAAAAAATGAATGATAGAGGAGGATAAGAATAAATAAGAAGGGGTGGTGGTGGAGTGACGATGGAGGAGAAAAAGAAGAAGAAGAAGAAGAAGAAGAAGAAAATAAAAAAGAGTAAAGAATGGTGGATGAAGAAAAAGAAAACAAATAATAAGAAAGTAACAGTGGAGGGGCAACCAAGGAGGGGGAAAAGAAATACCATGGACGGGCAGTAGTGAAGGGCCATGATAGTGACGTAATGGAGGCAACGAAACTAAAAGAATAAACAAGGAGAAAGATTGAATCAGGCCAAATTAAATAACACAAAAAATAAAACAGATTCTTTTTAACAAAATCAATCTTATTAAGAAAAATAGTATCAAATAAAATTTACCAAAATTATGTCATAATTTAGAATGAGCAAGCGCATATTTGTTCATTTAATAAAAAAAGTTGCCCCTCGTTAAATTTTGAATAGAAGGGTGTAATCTGGTAAAAACATATTAGTGGCAACTTCTATGGATAAATTGGGTGTAAAAGTTCCGCTCAACAGTTAATTGCATCAATCCTCCAAATATGTTGGTTTCTATTCTTCTTCAAAGTTAAAAATGAGTCCAATGACAAGCTTACTGAGTTAAAAACAAGGAGCAGTTCATTTGTTCTTTGTTTTCATCCTATCATATCACCTGGTCACCTCTATGGCTCGATCAAAGAGTTCAATTTGCTTGCATTCATAGCCTTGGAAGTCTGATCTTCTCGTTCATTTAAGTCTTTCATAAGAGCCTCATTACATCCAAACCTTCTCATTCATATACAACACGATATGTTACTCCAATCTTCTCATTCTTGCTCTACAGTAGCACCCATTGTCACCATTGGTTGTCCCAACCACTTCTTCGCATATAACATTAGCATCAAGTGGCATTTAGGTTCACCACCAACTTTTTCGTTCACATGAAACATATCATCGAGTACCTACCACTTGTTAGTTCTTAAAGCACCACTTGTTACTCCAATTTCTCATTCACAGATTTAAGAACGACATCTACCACTCTATTGGCATCAAAGTTGCCCAAATAATAGGGGCTGTGGGAAGCTCAAGTAGGGTGATGCTTGAGTTCAACGACGACAGCAAATGCCTTTGTTGCGTGGTTGAACTTTCATATTTTTTCAATTAATTATGGTAAAATAATTAATCAGATTTGGATTTTAAAATAGTTGGTCAAACTCAGATTGTGTTTCCAATAATTAATATCTTCTATTAAGAATATGAAGATTTTGGATAGATTCACGAGGACCAATAGTATAATATGGTTTGAAACCAAAATTAGTGTTGTTATGACGGTGGTACAATCACCGCTTGGGCGGTACAACCACTGCCCACCGATGGTACAATCGTTGGAAATCTTAGAAAAATGATTCTCTCTATTTTTTCCAATCCCGACTTGTAACTTCAGTTGACCATTTTTAAGGTCAACTAATTAAGTTCAACCTGAGCTCAATACAATCCCAAATGTGGATTCGGTTTGCCTCACTTGATTTAATTTTGATTCAATTATTATCAAAATCTCTTTTTCATAAATTTTAATATAGATAATTTTTCATTAAAAATAGCAAATGTTTTTTTATTCTAATTTATTTTTATACTAGCATCAATTGGCTAAGTATAAGCCATTCATGATCGAAGACAAATAAGATTAATTTTATAACCATGAATCCTCATCAGATTTTTCGTTAATAATTTTAGTTACAATATTTTTTTATTATTGTTATTTAGGCTAGTGAGCTTGAAAATAGTATTTTATATCTCAAGTCATATGCCTTTAGTATCCAATTTCAAGATATCATTTAGTGCTCCTAGTCTTTGTTAGGAAACAAACCTATAAGAGGGGGTTTTAGTTTAGGTATTCATTTGACTTTGGATCCCTCATGAAAGGTTTTACCCATTTTATTTTTCTAATTTACTTTTGCACTAGCATCAATTGGCTATGCATAAGCCATTCACGATCGAAAGACAAATAAGATTAATTTTATAACCATCAATCATCATCAGATTTTTTGTTAACAACTTTAATTTCAAATATTTTTCTTATTATTGTTGTTTAGGCTAGTGAGCTTGAAAAGAGTATTTTAGATCTCAAGTCATGTATATTAAGCATCCACTTTCAAGATACAATTTAGTGCTCCTAGCCATTGTTAGGAAATAAACCTATAAGAGAGGGTATTTTGGTTTATATACTCATTTGACTTTGGGTGCCTTATAAAATGTTCTACCCATTTTTTCTATTAGCATTGAGTTGTTTATGGTTCCTTTAGTAACCCAAATCAACTTATGTGGACTATATTTTTTAAATAAATATTTATATATAAAATATCTTAATCTACCATAAAAATTATATTTGAGTTTGGGTGAAGAGTGTAGTGTAGGTCCTTAATGAAGATAGTTGGCCTTTCTTGATTATTATCCATAAAGCCAATACATTTTTTCCTATAAACATGACCTTTATTTGAGAGGATCATGATTTTTTAAACTTTTCTAAAGTTCTTTATGGTATAATATTTTCCTTTTGAATTAATTCTAATGACTTACGTTTAGAATAAGAAATGCATGTTTTCAAGTTTACTAGCAAGTAAAGCATGATCCTTCTTAAATAATTTATAAGTTTTTTTAAGTTTCTTAAATTCATCAAATAATTTATGAAAGGCATTTAGTAATTCATCAAATGTAAAGGAGACATCAGAAGATTTACTTACCTTATCATGGATGGCCATGAGTGTGACATTCTCTACTTCTTCTTAGTTGTAGTCTTCATCTTCGAAGTGTCTTGGCTTCTTGTGTTCATAGTAAGAAATTTTATCCAATTTCAGTTTATTTTTATATATTTTTTATTTTTATTAATTTATTTAGTTCTTTTGTCATAAGTTCAAATTAATCATTCTCATCACTAGAAGTTTAACTTGAGGAGTCATCTATTATTTTCAGTTCAATTTCTTTCCTATTCTTTTGAAGGTATTATTTTTGTCCTCTCACTTCAGTATCCTTCCTATTCTTTGGAAGGTGTTCTTGGGTTCTTAGTGTCAAATCATTCCTATTCTTTGAAAAGTGTTCTTAGGTCCTCAGTGTCAGATCCTTCGTGTTCTTTAGAAGGTATTCTTCTTATTTATTTTTATAAGTCATTTCATTCATTGATTCATTTAATTTAATTATGTTTTTATATATGATTTTTAATATGTGCAATATATCAAAAGTCGAATTACAAGTAGAAACCCGATTAAATTTATTTTTATCTAAAGCACAAATAAAGCATTCACAGCTTTGGTATTTAAAGAAAACATTTGTTTTTCATAATCATTCCAATTATTTATCAGATTAAATAAATTCTAAAAATTATTTTCGATGATGCTTCATAAATCAAAATCCAATGAAATAAAAAAAATTTACATTCTCATTTTTTAAAATGTATAATCTATCCCATTAAATATGAGAGGACGTGTGATGCATTGACCATCGTTAATGCCAAAATAAGTCATTAACTCATTTGGCTGTTAATCCAATTGAGTATCACGTGGCTCTGATACCAATTGCTAGGATCAAGTTGGAACTAAGAGGGAGGCGAGGGGGTGGGGGGTTGGGAGGTGAATTAGTGCAAGTGCTAAAACCTTGGTTTGAAAAATAATAGTCGAAGTAAAAATAAATTTGAAAGCTTTTCTGGGACTCCGTTAAGAGTAAATAATTGAGAGATTTAAAACGAAGCCAAAAGAAGATGTTCATACTTTTCTTTGAATTAGCTAATAGTAACTAAGTTTAATAGCAAAATTAAAAAAGAGCTATGTGAGAATACTCACAAGGCTTTTATAGTGGTTCGGTTAAAACCTTGACCTACATCTACTTCTGATATCTCTTTACTCAAGACCAATCGGTGTCTACCAAAACTACGGGTGAAGACCAAACCTCTTATATTTCTCTCCTTTTCATAGGTTCAGGAAAGAAACTTTTTACTAGTTTTTATCTCTTCCTTTAGACTCGCTTATCACTTAAAGCACTCAAGGAAGCTTTTAAATTTTACAACATTTTAACAGAATTTTTACTTATTTTTTGTGCATTTTCTTACTTTTTTTTTTTATTTTTAATGTAAGAATACTTGAGATATTTATAGGCCCCAATTGACTTTAACAAATGAAGTCAAAATTCGATCAATCCCTAAATCTTAGGCACGAGTCGTATTACTATCAGAACCGATGGTATTATCATTGAAAGTACCTTGAAAATAGAGACAACAATGGTACTATCACCACCTGAACAGTACTACCTCTGTCTATCGATGGTACTATCATTGAAAATCCTACAAAAGATACACTTATTAAGGAAATTACTTTTAACCTAACACGAAACCGGATGTTCGCTTTGTACAAAGATGTTATATTTGTCAAAAGGCCAAAGGAGCGGTGCATAATACTGGTTTATAGCAGAACCTTCATATTCCTAATGCTCGTTAGGAGGATGTCTCAATGGATTTTGTTCTCGGTTCGCATAAAATATAAGATGGGTATAATTGCATCTTAACAATTATTGATAGATTCTCAAAGATGATTCAGTTCCTACCTTGCAAAAATTCTCTTGATGCCTCACATATGACCAATTTATTCTTCAAAGAAGTGATTATGAGGTTCAAAGGCCTATTATTTCATATTATGATATGTGATTTGTGAGTATTTCTGGAAGACACTTTGGAAGCTTGTGGGTACTAAACTAGAGTTTTCTAATGCCTATCATAAATCACTCTCTTGCGAATTTATTGAGAAGCTTGGTTGGTAACAATCCTAAAAGATGATAGTTTATACTTTCTCAAGCCGAATTTACCTACAATAACTATCTAAGAGATTTAAAAAAAAAAATCTCAATTTGATGTGGTTTACGACAAAAACCTTAATCAAGTTCCGGACTTCGTTTTACTTGTAAATCAGTCACCTGTTAGAATGAATGCGAAGGAGTTTGCTGCCCACATTAAGATCATTCATGATAAGTCCATGAACAATTGAGACAAACTTCCCAGCTCTACAACTCAAAGGCAGATGTGGGGCACAAAGAGTTTGAAGAATGTGATCTATAATGGGTTATCTTCGAAAAGAAAGATTTCCTTACGTATAGTAAACTTAAGCAGAGGAAGTTTGGAACATAAAAAGTTACAAAAAAAACTCAAGCCAAATATTTATCACTTAGAGTTACTGGATGGCTTAGCAATCAGTCTAGTTTTTAATATGTATGATTAAGTTCATTCGAATTCCATATTTTAATAATAAAATTAATTAATAAATTTTATAAACTAGTATGCTTTTGAGATAAGTGATACGAAAAATACTTTGATTATGGACTCAAGATTATCGAGGGTCTAAATAATGAGTAAGATTATTGTGTTAGAAGATTATCATGTCAAAAATTTAATATTGAGATAAAAGATTGATCGATGTGCTGAAAAATGAACTTCATACTAGAGGCTTAGATATCATATTGAAAGGATTGGATATCGTGTCGAAAGATCGAATGTCACGGTGAAGTTAATATATCAGAGGATTTGATGATAAGCTAGATTATAAAGCAATATACTAGATATTTAAACAAAGTGTCGGAAGATCGGATGACATATCGAAAGATTAGACAGCATGCTAAAAGCTTTGAAGATGTGTTAGATGAGTAATTTATTTCTCAATATCTTGATCGAGATCATTTTGGGCCATAACACAACCCACTTATAATGAAAGCTATTGGATCTAATTAATTTATCAAGATCTTGATTAAGATCATTTTGGGACAAGCTGAGTCAACTTATTATGGAAGTCATTGATCTTGAAATTGGATCAAATTGAGCTAGTTAGAAGGTCAAATAGGTTGCCTAAAACTATTTAGAGTCTTGGTACTATCAGACCCCAGTGGTAGCACCGTATAAGTAATCCGACAAGCACCATTTGTCTTTTACTAAAAGTTTCAATGATGGTACTATTGAGAAACCCAATGGAAGCATCGCATAAGCAGTGGAAGAATAAAATAAAATTAATTTTCCATATTTATCACATCATCGAGCAAAGATTCGTGCATGAAAAAATCGTAAAACTTAAAACTATGATACGTGAGAGATTAATTACCTAAAAAGATTGTATATCTCTGAAATTTTAAATCTAAATAAAGAGAATGAAGGATGTCAAATTTTCTCCTCTCTAACAACATCTATACGATGAATCATTACGGCGATGCTCCTCCAATTGTAGCTCAAAGTCCTACAACTCATGCGCACCTTCTTATAACACTCGTGAAAAATATATATCTTCTTTGCTGTCCTCTTGCAACAAAGAGGGATTGGTCGACTGAGAAGATGAGGGAGGGAGAAGAATAGGAGAGGACAACTGAAGGTGCAACGTATCACTATTGTGCCGCCCTTGCCTCATATTTATAAAGGGTTACTAAAAACCCTAATAGGTCATACCTTAGTTGGTTTTGGATATCTATCCAATTACCCACTCATCTTAGGTTGGTGGGTATCTAATTGGGTCTTATGTATGGAGTCTATCAATGTTGGGTTTCATCCAATGAGAATACAAGCTAATTAGATAACTTATATCCAATCCCCTACTCATTGAAACATTCATCATATATATGTGACCTTCTAGGCCTAATACTTAGCTAGCCATGAGTTTTACTTGTCAGAACTCCTTCTAACTCAGTGAATTGTTATATCATAACAATTCACTCAACTTATCGACGATGGATGTACTAGGCTATTGCACCATAGTCCCTAAACATTACAGGTATCAAATCCATTAAATATTCTATCATTAGTTATAATGTATCTATAGTTCCTTATCCATCTTATATCCCAAAGGTCGTATATTAGGCAAGTTACTATCTAGCTATATATGGAATCTGTTCGAGCCTTAGTTTAATCCGATTCTCCCAGAGAACTCCTTCTCTCTCATTTCGAACGACCCTATCTAGGGATTTGTCCAAGTAAGAACACAAGAGATATTCATCGAAGACTGGATGGTCTGTTAACAAAAGCTATACCAGACACCTCACACTTCACAATTCACCCAAGTTCTCAAATCCAAACTAGTTGTAATTATTTTTTTTTTATCCGAATTACGTATAAGTGGATGAGATATATAACCTATAAGACGTTTAAACATGAACTTCCGCAAAGGTCAGCCCTCCCCGAGATCTCCTAAAATCCCACAGACTTACAAAAAGAGAAAACGGGCCAGAAGAAGCAACTCCCACGGGATCCACAAGCAACTGCTCAAGAAAAACACTTTATAAAGCCAAAATACAAATTACACCCATGGACATTAAAAGCTCAGAGAGGTTGCGCACAAAGGATAATGGTCCACTACAGACCGATGTCCCCACAAGTGCTTATAAGACACACTTGTATTTATAAGCCAAACTTGGCCATAAAGCAAATCAAACTAGGGCTTCCAAGCCTACTGCAAGCCCGCTTCTTGTTGTACAAGATATGTACATAAACCGAAGGACACGGACTAACACAAGCATTTCATCGAACACCTTGTTTACATTGTTGTCCGTGACATTTTTCTTGTCATCCAAAAAAAAAAAATAGAGAGAGAAAGATGATAGAATCTCCACAAATAAATCTACAATATGATTATCCTTGAATGATGTGATTTTTCATATTTTTATTTATTTATTTATTTATTATTATCATTATCATTATTATTTTATTTAATGGTCTTGGCATCTTTTCTACTCCATTATATCCTGGAGATGTTTAGATCAAGGTTCACAATCTCGTATCATAATGATGTATCTATCAGTTGTTAGTACGATATCTATCAAACTATACTAAGTATATTGACATATGATATATATACTAAGGTATTGATCTATACTAAACGTACTAATTCTCTATTGGATCGATACATATTAAACATATTGAACGGTATAATATTGTATTGTAAATCCTGATTTAGACGTTATCTTCTCAAAATAATATATAATGAACCTACTTGAGCCATTGGATTTATCCTCATGGGACCATTGATGCAACTTATCTTACATTTATTTGTTAGGTCTTCAATTTATTGGATTATCAATAATTCTAATATTTTAAGCAGTTGATGGACATCATTATATATATATATATATATATATATATATATATATATACATATATTAACCAAAAAATTTGTTGGGGGTGATTCAAGAACTGCAGATCTATCTCAAAGCAGGCCACCATGAGGTCATCACAGCATGAAAATACCAAATGCAAATTAATTGGATTTGTAGTATTGTTCAATTTTGTCTTTAATCAAATCAAAATGATCTGATGCGAAGTGGCTTTTAGACAAGCAAATACATTATGAGGGAACACTCAGGACCCACTTCATTCGACTTGTCATATTATACACGTGGGTCGTTTTCGTTTTAATAAAGAACAAATTTATCACCCACGTAACAAATCTATCATAAATCGGCTCCACCACCATGTGAGCGCAGATCCATATTCCAAAAACCTGAAGGTATTATGACATCTGATGCTCGGCTCCATGTTTTGTATGTGTTTTATATCATATATATATATATATATATTTATCACACACAACTCCTGTCACTTGCACAGATATTGCTTGCTGGTTTCATCTGGGCCCCCTTCCTCTGAGTTCCACCTTTTTCCCGGCCGTCCAAAACCATTCTTAGAGTGGACACAACTTTTGCAACTATAAGGATATATTGTTTAGCTTCTACAGTAAGATGCGCATGCTGTTAGATTATGTGATTTTTTTATAATCAGATAAGATATTAGTTAATATTAAATTAAATTTTATATTATATTAAAATTTTTTAGGAGATACCTTTAATATGAGAACCTCTCCTAATAAACTATTATTGACTCTCTATTCTTGTTTAGACATGACATCCTCTAAACCTAATACGGTGTAGAAGAAAATATAATTGAGAGATCACAGTTATTCTCTTATCTTCCTATTATTCTCTTATCTTCCTAAAACAATCAATCTTAGTGGTCCTATGAAAAGACAAGAGGAGAAGAGAAGGAATTCTAAAATCTATTCTAGTTCTCTTTGCATATCGACGTTATGGTATTATTCAGATCCGGAGAATGATATTTTTGCATATCAGAAATATATCTTATTCAGATGAAACTGAAATGTACGTATCATAAACGAATATAATGTTATTTGATTTCAATCATGGAATAAAAGTTTTTCTTATAACTTAATTACATATTATAGTTTTATGTTTACAGTTGGTATCAAAGCCTCAATTCTTGAGATCAAATACATTAGATTTATTATTTTGTTTATGATTCTTTAATTATCCGAATGTTTTATCGATCTAAATTCCTATGTATTATGTCTTATCGCTTGCTTGTGAGCGATGTAAGATTTTTGACAATATGATCTATGATGATCGTGAGACAGTGATGATCGCTATGTAGTACCTATGGTAGACGCAACAATCTCGTTGCGTATGGCAGCGACTACATCGGGCAACGTGTGCACACCACAGTAACAAAGGGCAATTGTAGCAACCACGCTGGCCAATCGTGTAGGCAGCCATGCGCTAATAGTGGCTGCACAACCAACAACTATGTCCAAAGGCGGTCGCACATAGATAGCAACCATATCCAACTGCGACCGCGCATGGGTGGAGACAACCACAAGACCTATTATTAGTTTGACATTTCTACCCTTTTGATAATTCTCTTTTATGTCTATCATAAAAGTATGGTTTTGCCCTTATGAAATTGAGAAATTTTGGTTTATATTCTCAATTATAAAATTGATCAATATAATATAATTTAATTTAATTATGATTATATTTTTGATTATTTATTGATTAATTTATTTTTGATTAAATCTGGAAAGGATTAAATCTTGATCAATTTTTGTTATTTTGATCAATTTGTTTAATTAGGCTTATGGGCTTTCCTAATTAAATAAAATTAATTAGTTTAATTTAATATTAAAAAATATAAATTATTGTGTCCTTTATAGTTTTCTAATATGAGTTATTAATTGCATGTGGTAAATAAAATCCAATTATTGGCACTAAGAGGGAGGGTGAATTAGTGCAAGTGTAAATTCTCATTTTTAATGAAAAAATTTTTGCTTGAAGCAAGATAGGAAAATTTGAAGCTTTTCTTTTAAGTAAAGTAATTCAATCTTATAGAGAAATGTTAAGATTCTTGTTTAAAGATGACTTAAGAAAGAACAAGCAAATCTGAATAACGAGATAGGTAATGTCGTAAGTGAAGTGATTGATTTCAAAATTTTACTTTCAAAACGTAAATAAAATTGGAAGCATCAATAGAAAAGTAGTGAGTAAGATAAGCAAAGAGAACTCACAATTTTATAGTGGTTCGGCACCAATCGGCCTACTTCCACTCTCGAATCCTCCTCCTTGAGACACACCGGCGTCCACTATCGATCTTCTTTGGGTGAAGACCAAACCCTTACAATCTTACGGGAGATAAGATTACAACTATTTGATTACTCCCTTACCTCTTTTCTTTTTCTTATAATTCACATAAGTTTTTCACAGAATTTATCTCCTAAAATTATTGTGTAGAATGCAAGAAAACTTGAGATATTTATAGGCCCCAAATGGTTTCAGAATTTGGAGTCAAAATTTAAACTCACCCAAAAAATCCAAGTACGGGCGATTCAACTGCCAGCCTGGGTGGGTCAACCGTCGAAAGTACCCTGATTCTAGGGTACGGACGGTTCAGCTGCTAATAGCCGCCCAAAATCCTAGGTGACAATGGTACACCCATTGCTCACCCGCAGTTTAACCGTTGGGAATTCTGGAAAAGTGATTCCCTTCACTTTTCCAATCCTGACATGAACCACATGTTGACCAATTCTCTAGTCAACTAATTGAGCTCAACCTGAGCCCAATCACTCCCCTTTAGCGGACCCGATTACCTTTTTGAGTTGATTTAAAATGAATCTAAATCATACTCATTTAGGACTCAATCTTAACCTATGACTTAAAGATTATAATCAAACATGACTACCAAGCTTACGACCCCACTCTCGCAATCCGACAACCTCCGGGATTCCCTGTAGTGAGTCTCACGGTCTTTCTCTAGCATCTTCTGGTATATTCCTAGTGATTTTTCTGATACCTTTGGCGAAGTCCTAGTGAACTCCTAGCGAGCTCCCACCGTATCATCCAAACCTTGGCCTAATACCTAAGCTTAATCCTAGTTAAAACTATATGTTACTAACTATAACTTAATTAATTACAATCAGTATAGCCACAAATCCAATTCAAGACCTTCCCAACTCCCGGCAAGCCTTTCAGCTACCCTTAACAATCTTTCGACAAGTCTTGGTCTTCTTCTGGTGAACTCCCTTGCGTCATCCTAGTAAGCTCTCGGTACCCTCAGCGAGCTCTCAACACACTCTTGGCGAGTTCCCAACTACATCATATGAACCCTGGGTCGATGCTTGGACTTGACTCTACTCAAACCTTTGATTGTAATAACCTCTCTATCATAATTAATCTTGCATCAATCAACTCTAACAACCTTGTTAGATCAAGTACTCATCAATTGATTTCATCATCAAAATCTAAGATTCAATAATCTCCCACTTTTTGATGATGACAATTAATTGATGACATGAGTTAATCCTAACTCCTCCTAAATTCATGCTTCAATAAGGAAAACTTAAATTAAAAAGAACCACACCCTCTTGAATTCAAATGCCATGAAACAAATTATATTCCAAGCAAATAATGTTTCAAGTATTATAATAAGATACTCATACCTTAGCAAAAAATTATTTTTAAATTATCAAGTCATTAACTCATCAAGGATTATCATGAATTTCAAAAATAATTATACATCCATATCCAAGGTATCTAAGTATATGATCAATATCATATATTATCAATGTATATCATTAATATTATGTGTCATTAATGTATATCAATATCATATGTTATCAATGTATATCAACAATATTATGCGTCATCAATATATATCATCAATATCATGTGTCATCAATGTATATTTCTCCCCCTTTATCATTAACAAAAAGGTAAAATATATGGCTAAGAATTTTAAGGCATATGTGTTTTTGCTCCCCCTTCGTAAAATATGATATGAGTCATAAAGAATTTTCTTTCTCTTGTGAAAAAGAAGGAAAGAAAATAAGAGAGAAGTTGTAAAACATCATTAAGTATAGTTCTCAATTTTGTAGATGTGAATTTTGAAGATAATCTCAAAGATTTAAGATATTCAAAAAGATTCAAAAATTTAGGAGCCACTCATGTATTTAAAATTATTTCATATAATTTCAAGCAAGTGTAGTAAATAAATCTGTAAAGTAGTAAAACATCATGTAAAGTCTCTCCCCTTTTTGTGAATAATAAGATAAAAAACATAGAGAAAGTTTTCAAAAATATTATCATAAAAAACTTAATCTCATGAAATCTAGATTAGCAATTCATATATTTTTATGATTTTATATTCTTACCTCTCAACCTCAATCTTGTAGATATAAGATTTTAAAAGAAAATTTCGAATATGAGCTCAACAAATTTTCTCATATAAGTTTCAAAAAAATATAACAAATAAATCTAATTAATAACAAATCATTATCTTCATGTAGATTTTCTTCACTTTTTGTAAACAATAAGGTAGAATCAAGGTAGAGAAGTGAAAAACATCACAAAAATACTCAATTTTATAGATGTAAATTCTAAAATCCATGAAAAAATCAAGAACTACCCATGCAATTTAATTTATCTTATGCAAATTTCAAGCAATATAGCAAATCAAGCAAATTATGTATTTTACATACAAATTTTGATAAGAAGTGCAATTTATAAAGTCTAAGAAATCCAAAGAAAAATAGTAAATCAAGCGAATTATGTATTTTGCATGTATTTAGAAAATTTAAAATTCTAAAGTTTTTCTAAGTAAATTATTTCTCATTCAATATTATCATATCCAATTTGATCCTAAACATATTGATAATTTTATCTCATAATTTTCGTCATTATCAAGAAAGAAATATGATTGTATAATTTTTTCTTAACATCTATATTCAAATTATGTCCAAAAAATAAATAGAGATAATACCATAAAATCAAATCTTTAAGTACCAAAAGATATAATTTAAATTAATAAATTTACACTTTCTTTTTTTATTAATTTCAATGTAAATAATCAAGAATCTTATGTATTTAAAATTACAAGTAAAATAGAAATCCAAATCTCATGTATTTAAAATTCTTAATTTTTTTAGTAAATTACTCCTCATCCAATGAAGGTTTTTCATAATCAAAATATTTAAATTCATTATTACAAAATAGCACTTTTGTCTCTCCCTTAGTCATTGTCAAAGTAACAACTAAAATACAATAGTATCAAATTTTAAGATCATAAATTTACAAAATATAAATATAGGATGATGATGTATATATATAATTTTAAATCATCAAGATTAATGTTTATAAAAAAATTCAAATTATAGTTCTAAAATGATAAACTTATGATTCATTTATAAACTTTTCAGACGAGCATGATTTATGTAAGGATTTCAAGTTTCATTTTCAAAACTTGTCAAAGTCATGATAATAACTTATTCAAGTTCAAATTATCAAAATCACTTTCAAAGTTTAAGAGATCTATAAAAAATAATATAATTGATTCATTAATATCTTTTTTAAAAAATTATAAGATAGAGATTGAGAAAATTTTAAAATAGATCATCATAAATATTATAATAAGATATTTTAAACATGATTTTTAATTTATCTTTTAATTCAATGATATTTCTTTGTTAAGAGTGTCAACTCTTTTAGACTTTAGTGAAGAGAGTTGCACTTGTCATGTGTATTTCATATATATATATATATATATATATATTTGAAAGTACTAAAATGATAAATATAGAAATTTTTATTTAAAGTTTCAATTCAAGAATCATCATCCAATTATAACCTATTTTAACATACAACTATCATCGTAACATTTAAATCATTCCACAAATTTAGTTAATAATACTATTTTAATAATCAAATTATTGTGGTTTAGAAGATTCAATAATAATGTTATCATTATATCTCTTGTTGAAGGATTGATAGGATAAAAAAATATTTCTAAGAAGAATTATCTTATTTTTATTTGTTTCATATGATTTCTTTCAAGAATGATTTTTAAATTAATAAATTTTTAGTTAAGATTAAAAGCCAAATTTCATTTTAGAAGAACTCATCAAAGTCATTACTATAACACATAAAAATAATAAAATATTTTTAAAACAAAAATTCAGCCTATCTCAAATCCAACATTCAAATAAGTCTAACTCTTTACACGGTGCAAGGACTTAACAAACTTATTTCCAAAATACTTAAAAATGAAGCATATATATCTTTTTAACAAGCTTATTCTATACTCAAATTCTAACATTCAACACAATCATTTAATTATCATGGCATTTCAATAAACATAACATTTAAATAAATCATTCCACAAGCTTAGTCAATATTTGAACCATTTAATAATAATCTTTACATTTATCCAAGTTAATAATTTTAAATCATTATTCAATCATCATCAGAATCTTATTTATATAAATTTTCATATAAATATATTTTTCAATAACTAAGGTTCTTTGTTCATTTTTATACTAGTATGCTCTAACTATGTATTATTGAGATTAATTATATATTCATAAACTATTTTTAATAAAAGGATTTGTTATAATAGAAATAAAGATCGTTAAGTTTTAAATATCTTGATTCAAATAATTTTTCTTATTTTTAATATTTTGGCTAGAGAGCTTGATAAGTAAGTTAGTTCTCATATTAAATGGCTTAAGCATCTACTTCAAAATATTATTTAGTGCTCATAGTCTTGTTAGGAGGTAACTTTATGTTATGGGAGATTTTGATTTAGGTACCCATTTGAGTTTTAGTCCTTCATGATATGTTCTTCACATTTTCTATAATGGTTTTAGGTTGTTTATGGTTCCTTTAGAACCCAAATTAATTTATATGGATTATAATTTTTAAATAAACACTTATAAGCATAGTGTCCATATTTACCATACAAATTATAACTATTTTTGGGCAAAGAGTGTAATATGGGTTTTCTATTCCATATTTGATTTATGAAATCCCATATTCTGTTAGCTTATATTAATACAATCTAAAGTCTATTCTCTTATAATACAATAGGTAGTTGATCTTACTTGGACTTTCGCTCCCTTATCTTATTCTGAAATTAATGGCCTCAATGTTTTATGCTCTTCACACTTCATTATGAGGATAATTGGCTTTTGATAAGTCTTACTCACAATGCCAATATTTTTCTTATGAACATGACCCTTATCAACATGGATCATGTTTAGAGACTCATTATCTATATTAAGCCCTTTTTAAGTTTGTTGTAATATGTCATTTTCTTGCTTAATTACCTCTAGTGTCTCATACTTAGAACAAGAAAAATATGATGTTAATGGATCATTCAAGGTTTCATATTTAGTGCATGAAT
This sequence comes from Ensete glaucum, assembly GCA_021527575.1. Classification (NCBI taxonomy): domain Eukaryota; kingdom Viridiplantae; phylum Streptophyta; class Magnoliopsida; order Zingiberales; family Musaceae; genus Ensete; species Ensete glaucum. The sequence goes on from CM038557.1 coordinate 37,732,225, forward strand.
TGTGTGATGGTGATGTATCGTATATTTGTTCAAATTTACTAACTAAAAAATCATGGTCTTTTTTAAGTAATTTATAATATTTATTAATCATTCTAAATTCATCATAAAGCTCATGAAAAGCATTTGATAATTCATCAAAAGTAAATGAGACTTTGGAGGAATCACTTACCTCATTGTTAATGGTCATAAGCACATGATTCTTCACTTCATTTTGATTGTGCTCTTCATCTTCAGAGTGTCTTGGCTTATTGCATTCATAACAAGAGTTTTTGTCCATGATTTTAATATCATTTTTATGGTTTATGTTTATTAATATATTCGGTTCATTTGTTAAAGGTTCAAAGTCCTCATCACTCGAGATTTCACTCGATGAGTCATATGTCATGCTCGGTTTAAATTCCTTCCTGTTCTTTGGAAAGTGTTCTTCAAGTTTATTTTTGCAAGTCTTTTTATTTAATGATTCACTTAATTTAGTAGTGCTTTCATGTATCATTTCTAATATATGTCATATATCAAAAGTCGAATCAAAATAAGAAACCCAATAAAATTTATTTTTTGGGCTAGTAAATGACTCCAAATTTTTAAAGCTCAATTTCAAAAGAAAGATATGTAAATTTATTTTTGAAGAAGCTAAGTTCTGTCCAAATCAGAGGTCTGTACTAAAAGTTATAGCAAGAATAAGGCAAATATATCATAATCTTGATAATATTACATATTCATACTTAAGCATCCAACAAAAGAGATTTCAGTTTTATCCCAAATTTTCCTCATAATCAAAGGAAAAATAAGAATAAATTTTAGTAGAAAAGGATAGAAAAGGATGGGGTTAGAATACTTGCCTTTACAAATTTTGATTCCAAAGATGTGAATTAGAACATAATCTCAAAATCCCCAAATTTCTTCTTCTTCTTCTTTCTTCTTCTTCTTCTCCTAAAAGTTCACGTTGCAACCAAAACCCTTTTTTCCCCCTCTAATTATTAATTATTTAATCTAATATATGGGTTAAAATATGGTAAACATGTATGCAATATGCTTATGTGTCACCTATACACATGCACAAATAGCACTACTTTAAACAAGGTAGTGACACATGTCTTCACCATATTTTTTATTTTTTAACTTAATATAAATATTTCATAATTTATTTCATATTTTTAAAATTTACATTTAGGTCCCTATCAATCAACTTTTAATATAAAATTATTTAATCAAAAGAATTAATAAATAAATCCTCAAATTTATAAATGGGTCCTCATAAATAATTTAAAATATATCATTATAAATATTTTAGAAATGAGAGATATTACACTTAGAACAAGGATAAATTTTAGTATACTATATCATGAGAGGAATATCTCGTATGTACTCGCTCAGATAAAATCTTTGGCCAAGGTCGTTTGGATTGAGAGAGGAGTTCTTCGAGAGAATCTGATTAGAGATAGACCCAAAAGGATTCTATATCTGGCTTGACAGTATCCAAGCTCAATATACGATCTCTGGGATAATAGTTGGATGAGGGATTATAGGTATACAATAACTGTTGACAGACAGATCCGATGGATTTGATCTCCTTGTACTGTCCGAGGATTATGGCGTAGTGGCCTAGTACGACCATAGTCGATGAATCGAGTGAATTATTATGAAGATAATTATTCACTATATCAGAAGGAGTTTTAATGGGAGTAACTCACGGTTAGCTCGGTATTAGGTCTAGAGGGTCATACACATATGGTAGACGTTGCGACGTATAGAGGTACGGATATGAGATATTCGCAGAGATCTTGATGTGGATAAGATTAATCGGATAAGATCCAATGTGGATAAGATCAATTGGATAGACATCCGGAATACATTCAGGAATATGCTCATCATTCATTTATATAAATAAGAGGCACTCTATTATTCATAGACTAGAACAAGGGAGAGCCAGAAAAGCCTCCTATTACTCCTCAGAGTTCTTCTCCTTCTCCTTAGTTGAGAGTGTGATCCCATAGTTGAGGAGATGTTGTCACGTTTGCCATGTTGATTATCGCTATAGAGGAGTATGTGTGCTCCTTCGTCTTCTCCAACCTGTGTGGTAGTTGGGCAGCCTGCATGATGGCTGCCCACACTAGCCATTAACGCAGCTAACAGGTATGCGCCCTTGTAGGGCGCCCATGACTCATGGTTGCTTATGCGGTCGACAGTGGCCGTGACTACGTAGGCGATCGTGCGTGAGGCGAACATAAGCAGCCGCATGAGGTGGTCGGACCGCCTGCGCTAGCAAGTGGGTTGCACGAGGTAGCCCACTGCCTTTGCGTAAGGCGGTGGTCGCCCGCATGACCGCCTCTACCATGCAAAGGCAGTGTGATATGACTCCAGTAGGGTTGAGTCCTAATCTCCCTAAAAGTAGTCAATAAAAATTTGTTAGATTGTAATTAAGTCATTTCTATCTTATAAAGGAGTATGACTAGGGTTTAGATTAGCCCTTAGGGCTTAGTGGTCGTCGCCCCCTTTACTGGGTTGGTTGGCCAGGGTTTCCCACTGCTTAGGTCGGCTATAGAGCCAACCTAGTTGCCCCCTGTTCCTATTAAGGTAGGTTGACTATAAGAGGGGCAAAGAGATAATTTTACTTAGGCAAGCACCCCCTTATGCTAGGGTTTTGATCTCTATATAATGATGTAGTCACCCCCTCTCTTGAATTAAGCAATCTATAATTTGAATTTAGCCTTGTGTCGAGTCTAGGAGGGAGGAACCCCTACAGCATTCCAAGAGTTGATCCCCCTCAAGGATCAAAATCTATAGAGCTCCTTCTGGGGGTCTATCATCTAGTATCAGAGCAGCGATCTTGCTGCCCCTGTAGCCATCTCAGCCGCCTCCACCTTCCTAAGCAATTCCCATAATTGTTGCGACACGCATCTCCACCTTCCACCCCAATCGTAGATCAAATCAATCTACCGCTACCCCTTGTGTTTGATCTGGAAATATGATTGGAGATCATTATGTCATGATATATGTGGGCTTATTCAAAGCCAAATTGGAGGCTCTTGAGATACGTATGGATGTTAAATTATGTACTCTCTTTTAGGAGTTTAGATTGGGATGATCACTAAGCCCAATAAGATCACAATGCGATGCAAATTTGGATTGTAAAAAGAACCTTAGCGAAGAACTAGCGATGATCTATCAAACCTCCACCATCCAAGAGTACCAAACCAGGTTTGAAAGGTTATCTAATCAAACTTATTATTGGTCTAAAAAATAGATATTGAGGAATTTTATTGAGGGCTTGAAGCCGGAGATTTGGAAAGAAGTTAAAGTGTGACAGCCATACACATTTAAGGCAGCCATCTCCTTTACATGACATCAAGAGGAGCGATTGAACTATGCAGCTCGGAAGACTAGAGTTGCTCCCCAACCAGCAGCATCAAAGCTTTCACCTCCTCCTACTATTGGCCGACCCTCTCAGCCATAGAAATTGATAAGAGAAGACCTTCATGACGGATCGTAAAAGGGCCTATGTGGGTGTTATGATAAACTGTGGAGCCTATAACACAAATATAAAAAGGAGATACCACTGATGATTGTGCCTACTGAAGAATCCAAACTTGAAGATATAACTCTCAAGCCTAAGGAGAATGATACACCACAACCGGTTACCCGCATGATCCCTACCTTAGCCCGCTACATTAACATACAAAAATTAAAGATTGAAGGGTTTCTCGAGCAGTAGTCTATCATCATCCTCGTCAACACTAGAAGCACACACAACTTCATGAGCAGTAAGGTTGCTGCCCACTGAATGCTCCAAAAAAAAGATTACAATGGGTTCGAAGTCAAGGTAGCTAACGGCCAAATTCTTAAGTACAACCAGAAGCGCCCGCGGGTTAAACTGAGCCTACAGGAGCAAGACATAGTTACTGATTTTTTCCTCCTCCCTCTTGATGGTTTTAATATAGTGCTTGGCATTAATTGGTTGTCCATGTTTGGAGATATTTTTTAGAATTTTTCGAAGCTAACCATAAAATTTATCAGAAAAGGAAAGAAGGTGATTCTACGAGGGAGCCCAGCGACTACAATCACAACACAACACTTGGAGGGGGTACCAAAGAAGAATCTAGTGGTTTCCCAATTCAAATCCAAAAGTTTTATGAGATTGAAGAGAAAAAGCCCCTCCTATAGCTTGTTGAATTTTTGGATGTCTCCACCCAACTGAGTAGACTACCTCCTCTGAAGCTGGCTGACTCCCATATGCTTAACAGGTCGAAACTTCTACCAGTTGTTGCTCGACCAGATTGCTTCATATAACCTCATAAGGTCGAAATAAAAGGATTGTCTAAGAGATGATAGAGACACAAATTATGCAGCTATGTTTATTTCTTGCTACGACATGTCCCTACATCCTTTTCCCCGGAGATAAGCTACTTCAAAAGTGTTACATCCTGTCAAACTCACCATGATTACTGATACAACACTTTCATATCTCAGGTGACTTCCACGACTTTCCACATGATTAAACCATGATGCTTAAAGACTTCTTTGATGATGACCTCCGATCTATGACCCAAGACCATAAGAAAATTGAGCACCTCCAATGGCGAAATCAGAAAAGGAGAAGGATCATTTGTAGGACCCAATGAAGCATGAACATTATCCTCTCATTATAAAGAAATATGCACCACCTTGGTCGAGTGGAACTATAGCCCTCATGACCATAATATTATCTACACCAAATCGTATCCAAATGTTCATTATTAGAGCAGACACATCCAGAGTGGGGTTCAACACTATTCTCATACAAGATAGTTAACAACATGAAGAAGTGAAAATAGGCCCAAAAAAATCATCACTCCTATCCACCTCAGACTTAGATCGAGCTCACACTACTAGAGATTTTATCAAAGGACAAATCTCACTCTAAAAGAAGGCACAACTACTATTACACAGCAACCATGTGGCAGCCCATGCAAGGAAAAAACTTCCCCCTGACAAGCACCAGAACATAAGAAAGTTTCTTGAGAAATATCAAGTCCCCCCTTTATCTCTAGCTCCATCAGCAGGAAATTCAAGCCTCAAGAAAGTGGTATTCCTATTTCTTTGGGCCTTACAAAATTGGGGATCATATTGGGGCCCTAACTTGGAGATCAGATCTATGCACCAGATCAAAATTATAATTGATCCTCCAAGTATCTTACCTCAAATGAAAATTTAAAGATGACGACTCAACTCAAGTTCTTCCAACTGACACCCAAGCTGATGAGGAGCTAAAGACCTAGTTCCCTAAGTTCGTGGAACTTCAGCCTTGAGGACAAGACTGATTCTAAGAGGGCGGGTTTGATAGGACTCTAGTAGGGTTGAGTCATAATCTCCCTTGAAGTAGTCAATAAAATCTTGTTAGATTGTGATAAAGTCATTCCTATCTTATAAATGAGTCTGGCTAGGGTTTAGATTAGCCCTTAGGGCTTAGTGGTTGTCGCCCCTCTTACTGGGTTAGTTAGTCAGGGTTTTCCTTACTTAGGTCAGCTATAAAGCCGACCTAGTCGCCCTGGGTTCCTATTAAGGTAGGTTGGCTATAAGAGGGGAAAAGAGATAATTTTACTTAGGCAAGCACCCCCTTAGGCTAGGGTTTTGATCCCTATATAATGATGTCACCGCCTTCTCTCTTGAATCAAGCAATCTATAATTTTAATTTAGCCTTGTGTGGAGTCTAGGAGGGAGGAACACCTATAGGGTTCCAAGGGTTGATCCCCCTCAAGGATAAAAATCTATAGAGCTCATTTTGGAGTTCTATCATGGTACCTCAAAGGGTGATGACGGTTGTAAAAGTTGCAATTACCACAAGAAAGAAGGGATTAGGGCATTTTGGTGGTTAAATGATGATTTTACCTCTCAGAATTTAAGAAACTCCAAGGGATATCCCTTTTAAAATTACTAAAATGTCCTTATTAATTCAAAAAATTTTCTTTATGTCTCGAGGCTTAAAAAATAGTTAATTAAATTATTAATTAAATATTAATTATTATTATTTATCTAGTACTCCTACATAATGATATATATGTAATGTATGATGTGAAAAGATGATCATGGACCTTGTGATGTGTAATTGATTATTATTTATTTGGGCCTACGAGCCTGTATTATTTTCATTGATTATTGAGCCTACGAGTCTGCAATTATGTTATAATTACATAAAGAGGTACACAGAAGCCTAGAAGTGATAGTGGGACAGTTGAGGCTGATTTGGATGATCATGACACATGGAGATGTATCGAGATGCCATTAGATCCGATGAAGACAAGATGGATAATCACCGGGCATGGAGATACACTAATACACACATAGATCTGTTATAAATGATTAGATCTACTGGATTGGGTCTAATTATATTAAGTTGTGTGGTCCATGATCATATGGTGTGATTGTGCATATGATTGCTATATACCTATAAGATAAATAAGTATTATATGTGTGTGAGTGAGAATCTCACCTATTCTCGTGATTCGATGACCTAAGGACATGGTATTGCTTGGTCGAGTGATAAAACTCTAACAGGATTGAGTCATAATCACCCTAAAAGTAGTTAAATAAAACCCTATGAGATTATAATAAAACTCCACCTAGTCACTTTTATCCTATAAAGAAATGTGGTTAGGGTTTAGATTGGGGCCTTAGGGCTCAGTGGTCGCCGCCTCCCTAGGCTGGTCGGCCAAGGTTTTCCCCTGCTAGGGTCGGTTATAGAGCCAACCTGGCTACCACCTGTTCCCTCTAAGGAAGGTAGACTATAAAAGGGTTACAAGAGTAATTTTAGTTAGGTAAGTACCCTATGAGCAAAAACCTTGTGAAAACGCTGTAATTGAGACTTCTCCTCATTTTTATCTTGTACAGAATTTTTATTTAAGGGAGAGCTTAGAGATTTGTAAATGTTATCTCCTAAACCTGTAAAAGAAGAATAGAGTTGGAAGAGGGTAGTCGATCTTCACCCATTAAAGGAAGATCAATAGTGGAAGCCGATGACCTCAACGGAGGAGGAATCAGGGGTGGAGTAGGTCATGAGACCGAACTAATATAAAATCAGTTTGCTTCCTCTTCTTTGCTCTTCATTTTCATTGCTTTCTTATTTAACTACCTATTACCTTTGCTTGCACTCTTATAAATATCTCTATGCTTAAATACTTCTCTACGCTTAAACTCATCTTTACACTTAAATATATTTTTGATACGATTTTTATTGAGCGAATATTTAAATCGACGTAAATTTATGGAAAAAGCATTCATGTCCTAAGTTAGTGTCCTGATATTATGAGAAGAATGCACAAGACAAAAAAAATATGCCCAAAGAATTTTGGGATAAAGTAGTATCTTGTGTAATTTATGTCCTAAGTTAGTGTCCTAATTCAAATTTAGAGAACAATACTCCAAAAGATCAAAAAGAAGCATAGCAAGTCCATACTTCACGATTTTTAGGTGTATTCCTTATGGATACATTTCTAATCCAAGAAGAACCAAGTTGGAAGGTAAGAACTCCAAACGCATCTTTATTAGGTATGATGCTCAACTCAAAGGTTACACATAATTTAATCCTAACTATTCGAATATTGTTATAAGTAGAGATATGAAGTTCAATTAAGAAGATGTATAGAATTGGGTATGCCCCATCTAAAAGTTTCATGAAGAAGAATAAAATCAAGTAGAGTTTGATTATGAATTAAAATATATTATAAATATTAGATAAAATTTATTTATTCAAATTGTGGCCTACTTATAGGATATTGATGTTGTGTCCTGTCGACTTTCTATTGAGTAGTACTTATTAGTTAAAAGTTTTTGAAGTGGACGAGATAGATGTAGTGACATGGAAAAATTCAACTCATTTTCCCTGTTATATTCAATAATGATGTTCTTCAAACCATATTGTATAATAGAAATGATAGACTCTCGTATACCTCCAAGGCTTTGTCCACAAGCAAGTTTGTGATATATATATTTTTTATGAACGATGTAATTTCTCAAAAGTTTGTGTATTCTTATTCGTTATTATTTCCACTTGATGTTCTTTGCATCTTTTTCACTTCACTATAACCTTCTGTAAGTGGCAGATTTGGAGATCTTCTTCCAAACAAGAAGTCAAAGAGAAGTAGCAAATGCTATATGACTCATATGGATCTGTCCCCAACAAGCTCTATGATTGCATTTGATGGTGTCGGCACACAAGATCTCATCTACCGACGGTTGGTGTGAGTCGAGAATAATAAAAATATAACACAAATTTGATGCGCATGTGATGACTCATGTAAATGATAGAAATTTAAGTCATAAAAGAAGAACAGTAAGGTTGATGTAAATTTTGATGTACCAAACTCAATTTTTTTAATAATTATCAATTATTAAGAATATAAATGAATAGTATCTTAATCTAGAACGTTAATTTTTTAGATAGATTCTTTAAATAAATATTTTAATATGAGATCAAATATTTGATCTCATCAAATATTTTAATATGTCATTATCTTATTAAGAATATATATATATATATATATATATATATATAGAGAGAGAGAGAGAGAGAGAGAGAGAGAGAGAGAGAGGTCAATTTCCCGATAGTTGTGGTGTAGTTGTCTAAAAGCAAATGCATTTCCACATCAAACACTTGAGTAGGGGGACAGGTCCCAGTTTGTCATATTAAAACATAATAACGTCCTTATCTAACAAGATAAAGAATGGATTAATGGGTTATTAATTAGTCCTTCCACATTCAAAAGGACACGTTGAAATCATGCTCTTTTGACATATGGATTCATTTTCTTATATGACGTTTTTTCTTAAAAGAACATAAATATACGCTGATCAATCAAAACGTCAACATTTATATGATTTTTCTAATAAACATAAACGTACAATGACTACTTTGGAAATCACTAGTGTAATGATTGATAACTAATACCTCTCAAGGTTCACATCTGAATCCATCGCTAATCCAATTAAAAGATAACTAATCATGATTTGAGAACTAGACATAAAAGCCTGAATAAACTTACTCATTACGTTGTTTTTTTTTTTAAATGAATGGCATTCCTATTTATATTACCAAGTTTTGTCATAGAAAAATGTTACTATATTAAAAAAATACTTAATATTTAATTATTTATATATGTCCATTTACTAATCATATAAAAGTCTATAGCATTGGAGATAGAGAGTGGGTAGCTGATTTGGGATGTTAATCACACTTGATTCTATTTTATGTTTAACTTAGTTTAGAGATAGGTTGGTGCTAAGTTCTTATTTTTTATTTTCACTAAACGGGTATGTAGAGTTAAATAATGAATATAAATATTTATATCACTCCACTGAGTCTAAATTAGAGAAATTTATATCATTTTATTGAGTCTAAATTACTGACTAAAATAATTAATACACCTATCATATTCACTTCAATGTGATATTAACCGAGATGTTACATTAAATGATTAAAAAAAATTAAATCATAGTTTCACAACACCACTTATTGCATTAATCAAGCATAGATTATTTGCTTATTTAACCTAACCACCTTTTACTCTATCAAAATAAATGATTATCTATATCTTATTTTTAAGCACACTCCTCAAATTCTTCTTACCACCATGTGAAAACTGCGCGGTTTGATCATGAACAGTTAATTAGCATTAGGTAGCGTTAAAAGTAATAAGCATACATGATCCCTCATAGGCAAAAACTGATGAAATACCAGTAACACAAAGAACATGCACATTTCACTTCATACAAATGGCTCTAATTTAACTGTCATTTTGCTTATGGATTTTTGTCCAGCTAATGTGAATTGGGAACGATCCTCTTTGTAGGAGAGGAGGAATTCCACACTATAAATCAGGAAGGAAACCCCCTCTTATACCACCCCAAGCTCAACCAGTCTTCCTCCACATCTCATAGTGCTCCACCATCACTTGTTCTGCAAACTAGCTAGCTAGCTAGCAGTATGGCATCCACCAAGAACATCCAGCAGCTGACGCTCGAGGAGGAGGAGGCAGGCGCGTGTGCCTTACAGCTAGGGAGCTGCTGCGCCCTCCCCTTCACCCTCAAGGCTGCTATCGAGCTGCGGCTACTCGACATCATCGTCGAGGCCGGCCCGGGTGCAATGTTGAGCCCGATTGAGATTGTTGCCTGGCTGCCGACCGAGAACCCGCAGGCGGCCACTATGGTGGACCGAATGCTCCGCTTGCTCGCCGCCAACCGTGTCGTCAGCTGCGCCGTCCAAAACGGAGCCGATGACCGCCCTGCGAGGAAGTACGGCGCAGCTCCCATCTGCAAGTACCTGACCAAGAACGAGGATGGTGTGTCCATGGCTGCTTTGGCTTTGTTGCAGCAGGATAAGGTCTTTGTGGATGCATGGTAATTTAGAAGTAGGAGGATAGATTTCAGGTCTTCTATGCACAATTGCTGTAGCTTTTCTCCTACTGATTGGTAGCACCTAAGGCTCGGTAGTCATAAAGCAAAAACACTGACGGCAATCAATCTCAGGCACTATTTGAAGGATTCGGTCCTTGAGGGTGGCTTCCCTTTTAAGGCTGCCTACGGGATGTCGCTGTTCGATTACATGGGTTCTGATCCACTGGTCAGTAAGGTGTTTAACGAGGGCATGAGGGGCCACTCCAGTATCATCATCAAGAATCTACTCCGTGTCTACAGTGGCTTCGACGACATGGAGGTGCTCGTCGACGTCGGCGGCAATGACGGCGAATTCCTCCAAATGATCACCTCCAAGTACCCACACATCAAGGGCATCAACTATGACCTCCCTCATGTTATCTCCGGTGCCCAACCCATGCCAGGTCCGCTATGATCATGTTCTTTGATCAAAAGCAGCAACCTAGCTAGAAAGAAGTATTCTCTTATACGTTCATGGCATGGTTTGGTTGCAGGAGTTGAGCACATCAGCGGAGACATGTTTGAAGCTGTTCCAAGCGGAGATGGCGTCTTCTTGAAGGTCATGTCTTCTAATCACTGGATGCCCCTCCCTCACTCATTGACATTATAAACTGGAAAATATAATGAAATATTTTTTTCTCCTTTTCTTGATCTTATTATATTATTAGTAATTAATATGATTCAACAGGGAAAAAATAATTAATCATCAATAACCACATTGATATCTTATAATAAATTTTTTTAGAGCGACACCTCTGGTAAGAAGCAAAGGACCAGACATAATATCACAAAATATATTTAGTTTTTGCGTAAATTGAAACTATATTCATAGTGAAAAGAATTGAGATTCTCTACTATTTCAGAATTATATATATATATATATATATATATATATATATATATATATATATATATATATATATATATATATATATATATATATATCCTTAGTTATGCATGGTACTTATAATGCAACCAACTTTAAATTTTAAAAGATTCTTTCTATATATTTTTTCAAACTTGAATTAATTATCCTTTACTTTGTCATTTAATACGTTGTGCTTTAAATAATATATTATTAAATAATAATATTACTTTTTTCCTTTAAATAATATATTATTAAATAAAATATTATATTAAAAATACTTTTGAGAAAAAGAAGGAGACTGATTTCTCTTTAGCTAGCATATACCCTCACCTCAATAATTATGAGAAAGAGACAACTCATTCGATAACGAAAAGTCATTTTCGATAACAAACAAACGTTCTCTACACCGAAGATATATATAGTTTTATTAAAAAGAAAAAAAGAGGGCCATAAGGTTTGTTACAAAATGAAAACCTTGATGATTTACTTCAGTTTCGATCCTGCTAAAAGAAGTATCTATTCTTCATTAATGAACCATATACAAACAAATTATTTCTGTCATATGTATGCTGGGAGCTAACACTGAAAAAGTTCAATTTACAGTGCGTTCTTCATGACTGGAGTGATGAAGATTGTGTGAAGATATTGAAGAATTGTTGGAAAGCATTGACAGAAAATGGGAAGGTGATTGTGGTGGAATGCATACTTCCAATAGTGCCAGAGCCAACTGCAAAAGTCCAAGCTGTTTTCCAGTTGGACCTCTACATGCTAGTTTGCAGCAACGAAGGAAGAGAGAGAAGGGAGGAGGAGTTCAAGGACTTGGCAATAGAAGCTGGGTTTCCAGGATTCAAAGCTGCTCATGTGTTTGCGGAAACTTGGGTCATGGAATTCACCAAGTAGATGGTAAGTATAAATTGTGCTTTGTACTTGATGTTACCAGAAATAATTTTTTTTGTCGCATAAAGGAAGGATCCATATTGATGGATTGTTTGTCTTTGGGCTGCTTTATTTGAACTTTAAAGGCATTTGTTGGTGAAATGTTTGCTTCATTACAAAAAATTGTTCTTTTCCACCATCAGACACTATGGTATTGATAAGTTTGTGAGAAGTCCACCATTATTACATAAACAAAATAGTTTGAAATAAAGGTTCCGAGCTAATTACACCTAGAAGAATAAGCAAGAATCGAATGGAGTTGATGATTCATAACCAAGTGGTGCACATCATCCTAGTTAACACATGTTGAAATTAAACTTGTTTAATTATCATGAATAGATTAATTTTATTAGAAGAAAATTTTATTTTTTTTAAAAAAAATATTTATGAAAAGATAAGTCAAATTGACTATTTATTCTTGAAAGAATTTCGTGAAATAGAGCGATTCATTCTTAGTGCATAAATGTAATATATCTTGGGGGACTATATAAACCCCATATGTTGAATCATGAAAAATATAGAGTTTATAAAATTATAAAAATATTAAACGAAATACAGAAGATTTAGCCTTCTCCTACTCTTCTTTAGTGTGATAACTCTATTCTTTCTTCCTATCAACTTCAACAATTGGTAAAAAAAATTATGACATATAGTGCATCCAAATGAAGGTTATTCTAGGCTTCCAAGATATATGGGAGTTTGTAGAATATGAATTTGTTGGACTAAGTCCAACAGAAAAGGAGCAATGAATGCAAAAGCAAAAGAACAACTCAAAGATAGAAGAAATGAGAAAAATACCTTATTCACAATCTACCAAAGGGTTGATGATACAATGTTCGAGATCATCGCTCCAGCAAATACTTCAAAAGAGGCTTGAAAAATGCTTCAAAAAGTATTTGGTGGTATTGATAAGGTAAAAAAACTCCATTTACAAGTTTTATGAGCTGATTTTGAAAAATTACAACAAGGTACTTCTGAAACTTTTTCTGATTATTTCATAAAAGTTATTTCTAATGTTCATCAAATGAGAAGAAATGATGAATAACTAAGTAATCAAAGAGTGATAGAAAAGATATTAAGATCACTAGATTCAAAATTTTATTTTATTACTATTGTGGTTGAAGAGTCTAAAGATTTAGAAAAATGTCTTTAGAACAACTTATATGTTCACTTCAAGTTCATGAACAAAGGATTACAAAAAGAGCAGAAGAAAAAACTGTGGAACAAACAATACAGACCAAACTTACTCTTAAAAATAAAGGTGAATCAAATTTTCAAAGAGAAAGAGGTCGTGGACAAAGAGGAAGAGGTGATAGAAATCAAACCTATAGAATATCCAAACAATAAAGGTGGTGGAGAAAATTCTAGCAAAAGAGGCCGAGGTTATGGTCGAGGACATGGTCGAGTCCGTGGACGTAACAAAAATTCTAAAAGCTCTGAAATATAATGATATATTTGTAAGAGATATAGACATTACTCCTGTGAATGCTATTATAATCTTAACAATCAAGGTGATAAAGCAAATTTTATTGAAAAAGAAGAGAAGAATGAAAATCAAGTTTTACTAATGATATGATAATTTGAAAGAAGATCAGTCTATGACATGGTATCTAGATACATGAGCTTCAAATCACATATGTGGCATTAAAGAATTATTTTCAGAAATAGATATAAGTTATTCTAGAAATATTACATTTGGTGATTTGTTTCAAAGACTAGTAAAAGGCAAATGTAAAATTGATCTTGGACTCCATAATGACAAAAAATTATGCATTTCAGATGTTTATTATGTGCCTAATATGAAAATTAATATTCTTAGCTTAGGATAATTACTTAAAAAATATTATAATATTGAGATTAAAGATATGACTCTTTCAATTTATGATAAGACTAAGACATTAATCTCATATGTGAAGATGTCGAAGAATAGAATATTTTCTCTACATTTATATATTTTTTATCGATCAAATTATTTTAAGATTGATATTGAGGATATTTCTACATTATGACATCTTAGATATGCATACTTAAATTTGGAGGCTTTAAAACTTCTAGAGAAGTTTAATATGGTGATAGGAATACCAAGAATTGACCGTCCATCAAAATTATGTGAAGTATATGTTATGGGTAAGCAAGAAAAAAAGCCTTTCAAAATCAGCAGAACAAAAAGAGTATGACATCAACTTCGCCATCATATGTGAAGATGGAGAAGAATAGAATATTTTCTCTATATTTATATATTTTTGATCGATCAAATTGTTTTAAAATTGATATTGAGGATATTTCTACATTATGACATCTTAGATATGCATACTTAAATTTCGAGGCTTTAAAACTTCTAGAGAAGTTTAATATAGTGATAGGAATACCAAGAATTGACCGTCCATCAAAATTATATGAAGTATATGTTATGGGTAAACAAGAAAGAAAGCCTTTCAAAATCAGCAGAACAAAAAGAGCATGACATCAACTTGATCTGGTACACTCCGATGTTTGTGGCCCTATCAGCCCAGTATCACTTGGAGGAAGCAGGTATTTTCTTACCTTCACTAATGATCATAGTGGCAAAATTTGGGTATATATTTTAAAGGAAAAGAAAGAAGTGTTAAACAAATTCAAAGAATTTAAATACTTAGTTAAAAGACAAAGTGGTTGTATGATTAAATGTTTACGAACAGATAGAGATGATGAATACACATCAAATGAATTCAGAAGTTTTTATAGAAATAATAAAATTTTATATCAATTTACTATGCCATACACACCTCAACAAAATGATGTTTCAAAAAAGAAAAATGAGACTATACTTAATATGGTCCGATGCATATTAAGGAAAGAATTATTCCTAAAGAATTTTGGAGGGATGCTGTTGGTTGTGCAGTTTATTTGCTTAACAGATTTCCAATGAGGCAAATTGGTAATTCTACACTAACAAAAGTATGGAGCATGCATAAACCAAGAGTTAATCATTTAAGAATTTTTGAAAGTGTTGTATTTACGAAGATACCAAAAGAAAAGACAATAAAACTTGAAGATAAACTCTACAATCATATCACAAATAAAGTTGTGATGTCAAGAGATGTTGAGTTTAATGAACAATAGATATGAGACTGGAAAAGTAATAAATAGCATAAGAAAGCTATATCATTAGAAAAGGATGATATAATGCAAGCAAGCACATAAGAGGCTTTACCAGAATCATCACCAAGATCAACTAGGTTAAATGATTCAAGAAGTTCGATTATAAGAAGGACAAGATCGATTCAGGAGCTATACGATGTGACTCGAAGAATTGATACTAACAATGATGAACTTTTTCTATTTTATCTTTTTGCAGAATATGATCTATTAATTTTTTAAGAAGCTTGTAAAGAAGAAAAATTGAGACAAACTATGAAGGATGAGATTAATACAATCAATAAAAATGATACAAGGGAGCTTACTACACTTCCAGAAGACCACCAAACAATCAGTGTTAAGTAGATCTTCAAAACAAAAAGAAATGTACAACGAGAGGTGAAGAAATATAAAGCATGATTGGTCGCAAAAGGGATATAAATAATAATATGAGATCATACTATGAAGAAGTGTTTGCACCAATTGCTTGATTGGAGATAGTAAGATTACTTATCTCCCTAGTAGCTCAAATGAAATAGAAAATTTTACAAATGAATGTCAAATCAGTATTTTTTAATAGAGTTCTTGAAGAAGAGATATATGTTCAATAACCCCCTGGTTTTATTATTTATGAATAAGAAGACAAAGTATACCACGAGCATAGAATTATTGGATGGATGCTTATTTTATTCAAAATAAATTTTTGGATGTCCACATGAACATGCTCTCTATACAAAATCTAATATTGATGAAGATATCATATTTGTACGCCTGTATGTAGATGATTGAATATTTATAAGTAGTAGTAGCTCCACGATTAAAGATTTTAAATACTCTATGAAGAAGAAGTTTGAGATTACCAACTTGTGTTTAATGTCTTATTTCCTTGGTATCGAAATTATATAAAATAATGAAATAATTTTTATCTCACAAAGAAATTATGCAAACTAGGTTTTAAAGAAGTTTTCTATGGAAGATTGTTATCATATAGATACACCTATTGAATATGGCACCAAGTTAACCAAGAAAGGTGAAGGTAAATATATTAATCCAGCTTATTACAAAAGTCTAGTTGGATGTTTACGGTATTTGATATGCACTCGACCTGATATATTATTTGGAGTTGGTTTAATAAGTAAATGCATGGAATCTCCTAAGGCTTCTCATTTAAATGTTGCTAAAAAAATCTTATGATATATTAAATGATCAATTGAGTATGAAATATTCTATTCACCGACTGGATCTTATTGGATATAGTGATGGTGATTAGGCTGGAAGCTACGATGATCGAAAGAGTATGACTAGATTTATATTTTATTTTGGTGGAGCTACATTTACTTGGTCTTTAAAAAAATATATATATAGTTGCTCTATCAAGTTGTGAAGTATAATATATAGCAGTATCTTCTTGTGTTTATCATGCAATATGGCTGAGACGATTACTTTAGGAACTTCATATGTCACGGGAGAAGTCAACCAAGATTTATATTGATAATAAATTCTATTGCCTTAGCCAAGAATCTAGTCTACCATGAAAGATCAAAACATATCGACATAATATTTCATTCTATAAGAGATCATGTCAAAAACAAAGAAGTGAAGCTACATTATATCAAGATAAGTGAACAAGTGGCCAACATATTTATAAAACCTCTCAAAATTAAAATATTTCAACAACTTCGAATAAAACTTGGCATGTTGGATGGAACAATTTTAAGGGGGGAGAATGTTGGAATTAAACTTGTTCAATTATCATGAAGAGATTAATTTCATCAGAAGAAAAGTTCATTTCATCAAAAAAAATATTTATGGAAAGACAAGTCAAATTAGCTATTGATTCTTGAAAGGATTTCTTAAAAGAGAGAAATTCATTCTTAGTGCATAAATATAATGTATCTTGGGGGACTATATAAACCTCATATGTTGAGTCATGAAAAATATAAAATTTATAAAATTATAAAAATATTGAAAGAAATACAGAAAATTTAACCTTCTCCTACTCGTTTTTAGTGTAATAATAATTCTATCATTTCTTCCTATCTCCTTCGACAGCACACTCTACCAAGTATATGCAAGCACAATGGTTGGTAGCACTGGTCCCACAAGTGTATTGTAGTGCTTCTTTTTATTGTTCGCACGGACTTAAAAAAATCATTATTTGTTTTTGTCGAACTTTACTATCTCCCTGTCCTATATATGATATGAACAAGATAGCAAGGCGTTGTATCATGATCATTGATACAAGTTTTTCATCATATAAATAAAAATTATTACAATAAATGATCAAAGGTGGTAATTCATATTTTGGAAGCTTTAATGAGTGGCTCTAAGATTTCTTATAGGCACAAACATTTCACCTATGCGAAAATTGACTTCAACCTTCGACTGGAAAAGATGCAGGCTGAAAGGCCAAGAAGCTTTGTTAAACATTTTGACTAATGATGCAAAAAGAAAATTTCTTTAGCAAGCACACAACATTGTCAGATGAGGTGTTATGAGAGGTTACAATAGCTAGTGTTTATGGCTTAAGCTAGAGGGTTTGTACACAGACAGAACTCTACCAAACGGTTTATTTGAAACAGCATTTGTACATCTTTTAGACAGCAGAAGGTATGCAAATTAAAAATTCTATTAATGAATTCAATAAGATTATTACGGGTTTAAAGAATATCTATTCGAAAATTGATAATGAGGATCTGGCTTTAATCAGGATTTAACTTTGTTATGTTCCTTACCTTTATATTTATATTTTATCGATAAATGTTGTATGGGAGTGATAAAATCCTTATGGAGGATGTCAGGTATCTTTGTACTCAAAAGAGCACAAGAAAAATGTGTTAGAAAATCAAGCTAAAAATTAATGAAGTCCTAGATCCAATAGAACCAATAATGATGAGATGAATGATCAGAGGGGCATGAAGATATATTGATACACATATAGATTTTATTATGAGTGATTGGACCTATTGGCTCGAGCTTGATCACATTACATGATGGTTCATGATCATTCGATATTACATGCATATGTGATATATGATTATATACCTAATATATATATATATATTAAATACGTATGTGAGTGACATAACATATTAGGAGGTCGAAACAAAACAAAAACTCTTTCTATAAAAATATTAAATCGGAAAGCGTGAGATAATAAGATTGACCCACATGACTTTCCATTGTTATAGTAATAAATTAAATCACAACATAGATTGAGTTGGTTGAATCCCTCAAGACTCACCTATCTATGTGATTCGAGATATTACCTACAATATAGAGATGTCACCTTTGACCTAAGAATGTGATATGTTTGGTCGAGTCTATCAAGGGCATATCATCAAATCAAACTTATCTTGTAACAATGGTAATGATTTAACTGAGTATCATAGTTGGTCAAGAGGTTGAGACCATGATGGTTCAAAGACCGAACATGATGAGAATCAGAGGAACTATGATTGACAAGAGTTACGTAACTTTTTGGGCTTAATGTGATTGGTCAGGTCCCTCGAGATTACACTAAGATGCCGATTGGATCCTGGTTCTCACTAGAAGTCTGTCGTAAACTTTCACGTACCGAGGGTGTCATGTGATTTGCTAGAAAATTAGTTGGACCAAAAAATTAGTTTCTTTTTATTGTAAAATCTACATGTATTCATTTTTGTTACATTTTATTTATTAGAAACATATCGCTTGCAAATCTCCTATATGACATACTTAATGTGAACCATTTTACTGGTCCAAACTACATGGATTGACTTCGTAATTTGAGAATTATTCTCATGACAGAGAAAATCACATATGTCCTTGACATGACTCTGCCTAAGAAAAAGAAACCAGTTCTAGCTCTCTATATTGGTGAGACCAAGAAGAAAATGAAATCTAATTATACCAAGTATTTGCAAGCACAATGGTCGATGGTGCTGGGTCCCACAAGTGTGTTGCGGTGATTCTTCTTATTGTTTCACATAGTTTTAGAAAAATTATACAATCAATTGTTATGTGTCTTCGTATAATTTAACCATCTTAGAGATTGACTCCCTATCTTATATATCATATGAACAAGATAGCGAGACATTGTATCATAATTATTGATACAAGTTTTGGTTTTCATATAAAAAATATTTTATTACTATAAGTGATCAAAGGGTGGTAATTCATATTTTGGAAGCTTTATATACAGTTCCATTACTACTAATGAGTGGTCGTAAGATCTCTTATAGGCACAAGCATTTCACCCAAGTAATCCATTCTTATAATTTTTTATTATCTACATGCGATTATTTTTTTAGGTGTTCATTTTATGTTAGTTTTCAGTTAAAATTTATATATAGTGATTGTGGTTCTTGACAATATTAATGAGTGATTTTAAGTTGAGACTTTAGTCACACATCTAAATCATAGAAGATAGATGCTTCCCTTGTAGCCCATAAATAAAGGTTTTCTTGCTCCAAATGTGAAGTACCAAGATTAGCTAAGTTATGGGTCTAATGTAACTTTGGTTATACTTTGTTAACATATTGTGGGTATATTTGGGTTTTGGGTTTTGGGTTTTGTGTGTTAAAAATGTCTTTTATACCCTTTTTAACATTTGGGTGATTAGTGAAATTATTCTCTTCTTTGCTCAGGACATAGAGTTATGTGTCCTCCGTTTCGTTTATTTATTTATTTTTGTTTCTCATATATATGTAGATGTATTATAACAAGTGGTATGATAGCACTTGATTTTAATTTGAATTTGATTATCATGGTGGTAAAATTTGTAAATATTAAATTCAATGGGAAGAACAACTTCAACCTTTGGCTGGTAAATAAAAGGGTTTAGGGAATAATAGAGATAAATAAAGATCAAGGTAAAAGACCAGAAAATGGAAATATAATCATCATCACAAGGAAAGCAACTGGAAAGTTGAATATCCTAAACTCAAAGGTAAGGAAACTATTGAAAAATTATACAAGAATTCTAACTATGCTAAGATTGTCTTAACAGTATCTACGAGTTGCTGAAGCAATATTTATATTCTTGAGTCAGTCTATACATATTATATATGCCCTAATACAGATTTGGTTGCTTCGTATCAATCTATTGATAGGGGTGCTGCCTTATGTGAAATAACGTGTCTTAGTTGGTATTAGTAGTTCAAATTAATTTGCATGATGTGATCATTAGGCCTTGGCTAATATCCAGCATATACGATATTTGAGAAGAAATCATATATCTTTGAGTACCATTGACTCACAAGGCTACAAGTCATCGACTGAAAGTGGAGGGTTTATAATGGTACACTTGTTTTGATGAAAGGAGAGATGAATGGTCTCTATTATCTCTAAAGTAGTATTGTGTTTTGGTGCTACAATTATTTTATCATCATCAAATGTAGATTCAGATAATATTCATCTTTGGCCAATGCATTTAGGATATATGAGTTAGATAAGAAAATATTTTGAGATAATACTCATTAGATGTAGATTGACATAATACTCATCTTTGGCATATTCTTTTATGGAAAATTAGTGAGAGAGGGATGTTTATTTTGAGTGAGCTTGACAAACGATTAGAAAACTAGAATGTCTGGCTTTTGTGAGCATTGTCTATGAGAGACAATGTAGTGTCAAATTTTGTAATGTCATCCATGGACAAAAGAGTTCGTAATATTTAATGACATTAATTGATGACTACTTTAGGCCAGTTTGGGCTTATTTCTTGAACCATAAGAGTGATGTTTTTCTTACTTATTTAAAATGAAGCGTTTGTATTGAGAACAAATAAAGAGTACTACCACACATGCACCGGAACAAATAAGTTTGGGCTTACTTTTTCAATTATTTTACAACAAATAAAGGTCTAAATTTTTTTAGTGGTTTATTTAAAGAGTACCTACCACACATGCACTGGAACACCACAGCTAAATGGAGCTGCAGAACATATGAACAAAACCCTTTTGGAAGGAACACATTATATGCTCGCTCATTCTGATTTAGTTGAGAATTTTTGAGTTGAGGCTATTAACTATTCCTGCTACTTAGTGAACATGTCTCAATTGAGTTGAAAACTTCAATTGAGGTATAGTCTGATTCTCCTGCTAATTATTCTATTATAAAAAAAAATATTTGATTATCTTGCATATGCTCATATAGATTATGGTAAACTTAGGCAAAGGTCACGAAAATGTGCATTACTTTGATTTTGGCATCGGGTGAAAGGTTATCTTTTGTGGTGTGTTGAACCAAAGTCACCTTAATTCGTAATTAATAGAGAGAGTAAATTTAATGAGAATATCATGCTAAGGAGAAAAACTAGTTTGTTGTTGCAGGATCAAAACCTGGTGTCAGCAAGCAGGTGGAGCTTGAGATTAAAGCTTCAAAATAAGTGCAAGATAGCACTTTTGTTTAGCTAATTCAAGAAAAGACACATGATTCAACAGATATTATGGATCTAGTGGCAACATTACAATGCAACGAAAGAGAAAAAGTGACAATATATTGATCTAGCAAAAAGGTAGATTAAACAACCTTAGAGATATGCTTATGTAGGCTTAGATTCTTTTATACTTAGTGTAGCAAATAATTTTGAGGTTTAGAAACCATCTAGTCATCATGAGGCTACCACAAGTAGTGAGTCGGCTCGGAGACTATGTATTGAGTGAAGGCATTTAATCTTTCTATAAGAATCGTAAATGGGAATTGAAGAAACCACCTAAAGGCCATATAATTGTAAGGAAACGGAGGATCACATGCAAGCACATCACGAAACCAAATAGAAGAAGAAGAAACCTCGACGAAAAAAAGAATTTATTAAACTTCTAAAAAATAAAAACACTGTTGAATGACTTTTAGGCTTGACTTGAACATTTAAGACTTTAATTGATCTAAACATAAATATCATCTATCTTATAGATGTTAAATACAAGAGTCTCTAATATCTATAACTCTATTTAATCTTATTTAAAAAGATAAGATATTTGTTAGAATCATGTTTTCACTAAGAGAGGGGGAGGGATAATTATTGCAAGTGCAAAAAAGATCCATTTCTAAAAATTTGATTGAAGTAAAGAAGAAATCAAAAGCACTTCTTGGAATTCATTGAATGCAAGTAAGTGAGGAAACTTAAAACTAAATGAAGAACCTCAATTTAGTTATGGAATGCTAAAATAAAAAATAAATAAAAGAAGACTCATAAATTTATAGTGGTTCGACCAAAAGCTTGACCTATATCTACTTTCTGAGTCCTCCTTTATCGAGTCCTGTCGATGTTCACTAATAATCTTCTTCCATAGGTAAAGATCAAAACCTCTTACACTTTTCTCCTTTTCATAGACTCAAGAGAGGAACCTTTACGATTTTTCTTTTTTCCCTTGGACTCACTTTGAACTTTGTAGCACTCCAGGAAAGCTCTCAAGTTTTACAAAATTTTGACCAAGATTACAATCACTTTTCGTATACTTTATTATCATTTTCTTTCACTCTAATGCAAGAATATTTAGGATATTTATAGACCTCAATTAACTTAAAAAAATAGAACTAAAATTCAATCTTTCTCAGAAAAATCGAGTATGGGTGGTACTACTACCGGCACCGACAATACCATCGTCGGTAGCCATCCGAAAACCTAGACAATGGTGATACTATCACTCCCCCCTGATGGTACTACCATCGACAACCCAGGAAAAGTAATTTCCCATACTATTCTATACCCTAGGTATATCTTCTATTAACCCTTTTCTAGGTCAATGAAATGAGCTCAACCATGAGCTCAAGTCTAACCCAAAATGAACCCGGTTGCCTCACATTGAGTTAATTTGGATTTTCTAAATCTAACTCAATTAAGGCTCAATTATGATGCTAACAATAACACACTACACAATTACAATCGTTCTTGTCCGACATGTCAATTGATCTTCTGAACTCCCAATGAGTCTCTCGATTATCTTCTTGTGAACTCTCAATGTACTCCTAGTGGGATCACAATTACCTTTAGTGAACTCCTAGCGAACTCCCAATAAGCTCTCATTGCATTGTCCAAACCTCGACCTGATGTCCGAACTTGACTCTGGTCCAACATCAGATTGTATTGCCTTTTCATCGTCGTAGTTAATCCTGCATCACTTTCTCTAACACAAAAGTTAGATCATAAAAATCATCAATTATTTTCATCATCTAAATTTGAGATTCAATAATCTCCCCCTTTTTTTATGAGGACAACTAATTGATGATGGGAGTTAACATTACTCCCCGTGTGTATATGCCATAGGATATATAGAGCAAACTTGAATTCAAAAGAACCCATCACTTTTGAATCCAAGTATTTTGATAATATTAAAATTTTTATAATTTAACCATACATGATTCCATACATATAAAATTTTCAAGGCATTCTTCTTCTTAGTATCACATAAAAATTTCAAACATTACAACATTCATTTCAAAGATTAAATATCATTTGGATTATATCATTTGGTATTTTATTTCTTCCCCTTTGTCATCAACAAAAAGGATGGATGCTCAATTATATTTGAATATTTTTTAAATATTTAGCATTTAGCACATAAAGAGAGGAAGTTTGTCCATTGCTCTCCCCTTGGTAAACTAAGAAGAAGAATAAAGTTTAATCCATTTTTCATCAAATTATGAAAAAGGATGAATGGGGGGTACATGTGACATTATTTTATTAAAAATTTAAAAATCCATGAATCGAAATATTATTTCTTAAGAGAGAGGATTAAAGAGACCTCATGAATCTTATCACAAAAAAATTCAAATCATATTTTTCTTTTATAAATATCAAGGGAAAAAAATCATTTGAAAAGAAAGCTCAGAAAACCAAGAAATCCGAGAAAAATATAATAGCTTCTCTTTGTATTTAAAATCATCTCATATAAATTTTAAGAAAAAACTTAAAAAATCTGAAAAATAGCAAATCATGTAATTAGATTGTTTAACATTCCTAACTCTCTTCGAATGAAATCAAATTATTCTTCATTTAATGGTTTGGTGAAGATATCAGCTAATTAATACTTTATATCAATAAATTCTAAAGATATATTATGATTATTCACATAATCCCTAATAAAGTGATGCCTAAAATTAGTATCTATAGTTCTTAAGTCTTGAATAAGATTTTTTAGTTAAACATATTGCACTAGTAGTATCACATTTAATAGGTTTTTAATTAAATTCCATAATCTTCTAGGGTGTTTTTCATCCAAATAACTTGTGCACAATATACACCAACTGCTATATACTCAGCTTTAACTATATATAATGCAATAAAATTTTATTTCTTAGAAGACTAAGAAACAAGAGTATGTCCTAAGATTTGGCATGTTTCGGTTGTACTCTTACTATCTATTATACAACGTCCAAAATCGATATCCATATATACAAGTAAATCAAAGTTTTAGACTTAGGATATCATAATCATAAATTAGAAGTTTCTTTTAAATATTTAAATATTTATTTAACTGTCTTAAAATGAGAATATTTAGGATTGGATTAAAACCTTACTTACTATCCAATACTAAATATTATATTCGGTCTAGTACTAATTAAATATATCAAACTACCTATCATTCATCTATATGATTTTTGATCAAAATTTTCACCTTCATTATCCAAGACTAACTTTGTAGAAGTACTCATGGGTGTGTTTATAGCCTTAGCATTATCCAAACCAAAATATTTTAACAAATCTAAGATATACTTAGTTTGACTTATAAAGATACCATCATTTAATTATTTTATTTATAACCCTAAGAAAAAAATTAGTTCGCCCATTAGGCTCATTTCAAACTCTCGGCTCATATTCCTAGTAAAAGCTTCACATAAGGATTCATTAGCAGAACCAAAAATAATATCATCTATATAAATTTGAATACTAATAAAATTATTTTCAAAATACTTAATAAACAATGTGGTATCAACCATGCCTTTCAAAAAAATATTTGAAATAAGAAAAGAGCTAAGTCTTTCGTACCAAGCTCTAGGTGTTTGTTTCAAATCATAAAGAGTCTTGGATAATTTAAAAATATGATTTGAAAAAAATCATTTTCAAAACCGAGGGATTGTTAAACATAAACTTCTTCAGAAATAAAAACATTAAGAAAAGTACTTTTGACATCCATTTAAAATAATTTAAAATTCTTAAAAGAAGCAAAAGTAAGGAGCATTCTTATGGCTTAAAGTCTAGCCACAAGAGCAAAAGTTTCTTCATAATCGATCCCTTCTTCTTGGTTGAAATCCTTGGCCACTAATCTAGTCTTGTTTCCAACTAAGATACCATTTTCATCTTACTTGTCTTTAAAGACCTATTTTATACCAATCACTAAAAGGTCACTAGGTCTAGTAACAAGCTCTCACACCTCATTACTCTGAAATTGGTTCAACTTTTCATGCATTGCAATAACCCAAGAATCATCTCTTAGGGTTTTATCAATATATTTTGGTTCAATTTGAGATAGAAATAAGGCGTTAGCATAAAAAATTTTAAAAAATGAATGATTTTAAATACTTATTGATATATCTTCTACTATCAGCTCCTTAGAATGAGCATTTACATACTTCCATTCCTTGGGTAAGGATTTGAAAGTAGATTCACTCAAGTTTCTTTTAGGAGGATTTTTATTTAAATTTAAAGTGCCAAAATCAAAATCATTATCAAAATTAATTTTCTTAAATTCAAAAATCTCATTAAAAATAACATGAATATATTCTT
Organism: Ensete glaucum; assembly: GCA_021527575.1. Taxonomy (NCBI): domain Eukaryota; kingdom Viridiplantae; phylum Streptophyta; class Magnoliopsida; order Zingiberales; family Musaceae; genus Ensete; species Ensete glaucum. The sequence continues at coordinate 37,758,261 of CM038557.1, forward strand.
CATTAACTAATGTTCTTTTATTAAAAATGTGATAAACTTTTGAAGTAGAAAAATAACCAAGAAAATTAATTTTATTAAATTTTTCTAAGACATCTTTTTCATTTAAAAATGAAGCATTTACAACTAAAAACTTTAAAATATAAAGTATTATATTTTTTACCATTCCATAATTCATAAGAAGTTTTAGATAGTAATGGTCTTATAAGAACCCTATTTATAACATAATATCTCATGTTAATAGCTTCGGCCTAAAATATTTGGGTAGGCTATGTTCATTTAACATGGTTCTAGCTATTTCTTGTAAGTTTCTACTACTCCATTTTGTTATGGATTTCTAGGAATAGAGAAATTATGGTTGTACCTATTTGACTCACAAAAAAGTTTGAAAATCATGATTTTAAAACTCTCCACTATGATCACTATGTATAGATGAAATCATAAATTTTTTTTCGTTTTGAATAAGTTTACAAAATTTTGAAAAATATTTAAAAAATCATTTTTGTGTGCCAAGAATTAAGTCTAAGTGTATCTACTATAATCGTATACAATAACAAATACATATTTGCTACCTCCTAAGCTTATAGTATCAATTGGTCCAAATAAATCCATATGGATCAATTGTAGTGGCCTAGAGGTGCTTATTTGAATTTTTGACTTAAAACTATTTTTTATTTACTTTCTTATTTGGTAAGCATCACAAACTTTATCTTTGATGAACTTAATGCTAGATCTTACTAAATCTTTAGTTGAGATTTGATTAGTAGTTTCATGCTAGCATAACTTAGTTTCCTATGTCAAACCTAAGCATCATCATTCAAAGCCCAAAAATATATTTCATCACGAAAAAATTTCAATGTCAATAGTATGCACATTTTTATTTCTTAAGGCAGACGTAGATTTATTTTTGTGTGCTATTTCAATTATACAAGCATTAGATTCAAATTTAACAATGTATCATTTATCACATAATTAGTTAATGCTCAGTAGATTATATTTCTGGTCATCAACTAATAGCACATCTTCAAGCAAAAGGTTTGATTTATTAACTATAGTTTCTTTCCCAATGATTTTTCCCTTGTTGTTGTCTCCGAAGGATTCATTTAAGCTAGTGAGCTTAGAAAAATAAGTTAGATCTCCAATCATGTGCCTTGAGCATCTACTATCAATATACCATTTTGTGCTTCTAGCCTTTGTTTGGAGACAAACCTACATGAAAGGTGGTTTTGATTTAGGTTACCATTTGATTTTGGGTCCCTCATGAAAAGTTCTACCTAATTTAACTAAGGGCATTATGTTGTTTATGGTTTCTTTAGGAACTTAAATCAATTTATGTAGACTATATTTTCTAAAAAAATACTTATAGGTAAAATGCCCTAATCAACCACAAAAATTGTATTTGAGTTTGGGTGAAGAGTATAATATAGGTCATCTAACGAAGATAGTTGGCTTTTGTTAAGTGTTACGCATAAAGCCAATACCTTCTTTCCTATGGACATGACCCTTATTAGCAAGGATCATGTTTAGAGATTTATTTCCTATTTTAAATTTTTCTAAAGTTTGTTGAAGTATGATACTTTCCTTTCTAATTTCCTCTAGTGTTTCACATTTAGTGCAAGAATATGATGTTTCATGCATGTTTGTAAATTTACTAGCAATTAATGTATATTTCTTCTTAAGTAATTTATAAGTTTTGCTAAGCTTCTTAAATTCATCAACTAGTTCATGAAATGCATTTAAAATTCATCAAAAGTAAAAGAGTCTTCAAAAGATTTACTTACCTCATCACAGATAGCCATGAGTGCATAGTTAGCTACTTCTTCATTTGTTGTTGTCTTCTTCATCTGACAAGCTTGAATTATCCTATGTTACTGAGAAGGCCTTCTTCTTATTTGGGCCTTTTTTTTCAACTGTGGACATTCACTTTTGAAATGCACTAGCTTCTTACGTTCAAAATATATTTTATTATTTTTTGGTTTATTATTATAATTTTCTTTTTTTCATGAATTTTTTAAGTTTTCTTGTTAGTAGTGTAAGATCATTGTGTTGAATCTCAGATTTTAATGATGAAATCAATTAATGGATTTTATGATCTAACTTGTGTGTTAAAGAAAATGATGCAGGATTAACTGCGATAGTAAAGGGCAATACAATTGGACATTGGGTCAAAGTCAAATTCGAGCATCAGGCCGAGATTCGGACGACACAATAGGAGCTCGTCGAGAGTTTGTTGGAGGTCGACGAGGTTCAGACAATGTTGTCCGGAGCTCGCCGAGAACTCACCAGAAGTTTACTGAGAAGTTCATTAGGAGTTCGTCGACAGGTTGTTGGGAGTTCGCCGGAAGAATGCTAGAAGTTCGTTGAGAGTTCACCAAAAGAAATTTGGAGCTGCTTTGATCATAACAATTTGTATCAGAGCCACGTTTCTCTCTATTTGGCTTAAAATCTAAGATAGATGGTTTCTGTTAGCAATCAAAAGGGACTTTCTATCACTCGTCCTCTAATTTTCAATGAGACAGATTACACATATTAGAAAATTCGAATGAGAATTTTTCTACTTTCTATGGATTTTGAATTATGACATATTGTTGAAAGTGGTTTTAAAAAGTCTTTCAAACCTATGAACAAATGAAATGATTCGGAAAAGAAGACTTTCTCTTTGAACGCTAAAGCGATGAACGCTTTATTTTGTTCTCTCGATAAAACCAAATTTAATCAGGTTTCTATTTACAAAATTGCACACGAGATTTGGCACACACTTGAAGTTATACATGAAGGCACTAATCGAGTCAAAAAGTCAAAAATTAATCTTTTGGTGTATAACTATGAATTATCGCATGAAACCAAGTGAGATCATAGGAGACATATACACCTGTTTTATGGATGTTGTCAATGGTCTAAAAGCGCATGGTAAAAATTTTTCTAATTTTGAATTTGTTAACAAAATATTAATATCCCTTCCTAAAAGTTGAGATCCTAAAGTAACAGCAATACAAGAAGCAAAGGACCTAAATAATTTTTCGCTTAAAGAACTGATCGGGTCTTTGATGACTTACGAAATAACATGTATAACATATTATGAACTCGAGAACAACCTTCCAAAGAATATGAAGGACATAGCACTTAGAACCAATGAAGACTACTTGGGAGAAAACTCAAGTGATGATGATGATGATGACTTTGCACTTCTTACAAGAAAATTTAAGAAATTCTTAAAAATGACTAAGACAAAACAAGATGCTAAGAACAAAAGTCAATTCAAAAAGGACTCAATAATATATTACGAATGTAAGAAGCCATGACACTTTAAAAATGAATATCCCTGAGTAAAAAAAAGCAACCAAAAAAGGGAAGAAGGCACTCAAAGCTACTTGGGATGACTCAAGTTCATCCGAAGATAAGGAGCCAACCAACAAGAAAGAAGTTACTAGCAATGAGGTAAGTAACCTAAACGAGTCTTCTTTATCTTATGATGAATTATTTAATATATTTAATGACTTATATGATGATCTTCAATTAGTTAGTAAAAAGTATAAATTATTAAAGAAAGATCATGCTTCATTAGTTAGTGAGTTTCAAAATTTAAAAGGGGAGTATGATGAATATATGATAGCTCCTTGCACTAAGTGTGAAGAATTAGATATACTCAAGAAAGAAAATATTTCATTACAAGAGATATTAAAAAATTTAAAATAGGTAACAAATCCTTAAACATGATCCTTGCTAATAAGATCACGTTCATAGAAATGAAGGAATTAGCTTTGTGAGTAACATTCAACAAAAGCTAACCATCTTCGTTAAAGGACTTACATTATATGTTTTACCTAGAAATAAATATAATTTTTGTGGAAGAATTAGACATTATGCTTATAAATGTTCATTTAAAAAGCATAGTCCACAAAAATTAATTTGGGTTCCAAAAGGAACCATAGACAACTTAACGCCATTAGTAAAATTAGGTAGAATTTTTCATGAGGAACCCAAAGGCAAATAGGTACCTAAACCAAAACCCTCTTTCTTGTAGGTATCTCTCCAAACAAAGGCTAAAAGCACTAAATGGTACATTGATAGTAGATGCCCAAGGCATATAACCGGAGATCCAACTCATTTCTCCAAACTTACTACCTAAATGAATGATTTATCATCTTTGGAGACAACAACAAGGGAAAAATCGTTGGAAAAGGAACCATAGGTAACAAATCAAACCTCTTGATAGAAGATGCATTAGCCAATTGTGTGATAAAGGATATATTATCAAATTTGAATATAATACTTATATAATTAAAATACCACATATAAATAATTTTATGATTGTCTTAACAAGCAATAATGTGTATACTATTGACATTGATGATTTTTATAATGAAATGTGTTTATCGGTCTTAAATGATAATGTATGGATTTGGTATAGAAGATTAGGACTTGCTAGCATAAAATTATTAAATCAAATCTTAACTAAAAATCTAGTAAGAGGAATGTCTGGCATCAAGTTCGTTAAAGACAAAATTTGTGATGGATGTTAATTAGGAAAACAAATAAAAAGTAGTTTCAAATAAAAAAATCAAATAAGCACCTCTAGGCCACTTCAATTGATCCATATGTATTTATTTGAACCAATTGATACTACAAGCTTAGGAGATAGTAAATATACATTTGTTATTATAAACGATTATAGTAGATATATTTGGACCTATTTCTTGGCACATAAAAGTGATTCTTTAAATGTTTTTCAAAATTTTACAAACTTGTTCAAAATAAAAAGGGTTTTATGATTTCATCTATACATAGTGATCATGGTGATGAGTTTCAAAATTATGACTTTCAAAATTTTTGTGACTCAAATGGGTATAATTATAATTTTTCTACTCCTAGAAATCTACAATAAAATGAAGTAGTGGAAAGAAAAAATAGGAGCTTACAAGAAATGGCTAGAACCATATTAAACGAACAGAGCCTACCTAAATATTTTTGGGCCAAAGCCGTTAACACAACATGTTATGGTATGAATAGGGTTCTCATAAGATCATTACTCCCCAAAACTCCTTATGAATTATGAAATAATAAAAACTAAATATTTTGTATTTCAAAGTATTTGGTTGTAAATGTTTTATTTTGAATAAAAAAATATCTTAGGAAAGTTCGATGCAAAATCTGATGAATGCATATTTCTTGGCTATTCCTCAATTTCAAAAGCTTATTGTGTCTTTAATAAAAGAACTCTAATAATTGAGGAATCTATCCATATTATTTTTAATGAGGTTTCCAAATTGAAGAAAATTGATTTTGATGATGATTTTGATTTTGATACTTTAAATTTGAATGATAAATCTCCTCTCCAAAATAACTTGGATATATCTACTTCCAAGGAATCCTTACCTAAGGAATGGAAGTATGTAGATGCTCATCCTAAGGAGTTAATAATAGGAGATATATCAAAAGGTATTTAAACTCATTCATCATTTAAGAATTTTTGTGCTAATGCCATATTTTTATCTCAAATTGAACCAAAATGCATTGAGGAAACCCTAAAAGATGATTCTTAAGTTATTTCAATGCATGAAGAGTTAAACCAATTTTAGAGAAATGAGGTATAGGAGCTTATTCCTAGACCTAATGATTGTTTAGTAATTAGTACAAAATGGGTCTTTACAAACAAGAAAGATGAAAATAGTATCGTAGTTAGAAACAAGGATAGCTTAATGGCCAAGAAATTCAACCAAGAAGAAGAGATTGATTATGAAGAGACCTTCGCTCCTGTGGCTAGACTTGAAGCCATAAGGATGCTCCTTGCTTTTGCCTCTTTTAAGAATGGTTTCATTTCAAAAGAAGTTTATGTTGAACAACCCCCCGGTTTTGAAAATAATCTTTTTTTAAATCATATTTTTAAACTATCTAAGGTTCTTTATGGATTGAAACAAGCCCCTAGGGCTTAGCTCTTATTTAAAATAATTTTTTGAAAGACAAGGTTGATACCACATTATTTTTTAATTATTTTAAAAATAATTTTATAGTTATTCAAATCTATGTTGATGATATTATGTTTTATTTGACAAATGAATCATTATGTGAATATTTTGTCAAGAGTTATGAGTCAAGAATTTAAAACGAGTCTAATGGATAAATTAACGTTTTTCTTAGGATTATAAATAAAATAATTAAATGATTATATCTTCATAAGTCAAACTGAGTATACATTAGATTTTTTAAAATATTTTAGTATGGACGATGCTAAGGCCATAAACACACCCATGAGCACTTCTATAAAATTAGACTTGAAAAATGAAGGTGAAAATTTTGATCAAAAAATATATAGAGGAATGATAGGTAGTTTATTGTACTTAAGTACTACTAGACCCGACATAATGTTTAGTATTGAATTGTGTGTAAGATTTCAATCCAATCCTAAATATTCTCATTTTAAAGCAGTTAAACAAATATATAGATATTTAAAAGGAACTTCTAATTTAGGTTTATGGTATCCTAAGTCAAAAAAACTTTGATTTGCTTGTCTATGTGGATGTCGATTTTGGAGGTTGTAGAATAGATAGAATGAGTACAATCGGAACATGCCAATCCTTAGGATATGCTCTTGTTTCTTGGTCTTCCAAGAGACAAAATTCAGTTGCATTATCTACAATCGAAGCTAAGTACATAGCAGTTGGTGCATGATGTGCACAAGTTATTTAGATGAAAAATACCTTCAAAGATTATGGAATTCACTTGAAAAATATTCATATCAAATGCGATAATACTAATGTAATATGTTTAACTAAAAATTCTATTCCACTCTCAGGAACTAAACATATTAATATTAGACATCACTTTATTAGAGATTATATAAATAATCATGCTATATCTTTGGAATTTATTTATACTAACCAAGCCATTAAATGAAGAATAGTTTGACTTTATTAGAAGAGAGTTAGGAATGTTAAACTATCCAAATGTATGATTTGTTATTTTTAAGATTTATTAAGTGTTTTCTTGAAATTTACATAAAATGATTTTGAATACATTAGTAGCTCTTATGGTCTTCTTGGATTTCTCAGCTTTTTGAGATCTCTTTCAAAATAAATCTTAGATTCATGAATATGTATCTCCCCTCTTAATAATTTATTTTGTTTTGGGATAATTGATTTTTGGATCTTTGACACCTCCCCTCCCCTTCTTCTTCTGTTATTTTAATTACAAGGGGGAAGAAAGCAATTTGATACGAAATGGATTAAACTATATTCTAATTTTTCTTCTTATTTTACTAAGGGGGAGAAATGGACTAGATTTCTTTCTTTGTGTAATGATTATTTATAATAAATGTGTTGACATATGTATTGAACACTTAGTATTCAAATATGTGATGGATATTTCTCTTTTTTTATAACAAAGGGGGAGAAACGACATGATTGATGACATATGATAAATGTTATATTTAAAAAGTTATCATATAATAAATATTTATCATCAATATATTATTTCTCCCCCTTTTGAAATATTCAAAAATGATAAATATTCAAATGATGGATATTTGTGATAAATGTTTAAATATGAATTATACATTTCTCTTTTTTGTTGATGACAAAGGGAGAGAAATGATATAATTGATGACATAAGAGAGATATTTTGATATCTTTAAAATAGTTAAAATTTTTATCATGACATGGTTGTATTGAGAATATAATGATTGAAATTTTTATGTGATACTAAGAAAATGAATCTCTAAAAATTGTATCATGTATGGTTAAATTATGAAAATTATCAAAATGCTTGAATTCAAAAGTGATGGTGATTTTGAATTCGAAGTTTGTTGTATTTATTCTATGATATATACATAGGAGTTACGGTTAACTCCCATCATCAATTGGTTGTCATCATTAAAAAGGGAGAGATTGCTGAATCTTGGATTTTGATGATGAAATCAATTGATGGATTTTATGATCTAACTTGTGTGTTAAAGAAAATGATGCAGGATTAACTACGATAGTAAAAGGCAGTACAATCAGATATTGGGCCGAAGTCAAGTTTAAACATCGGGCCGAGGTTCGAATGATGCAATGGGAGGTCGCCGAGAGTTCGCCAGAGGTAGGTCGTAGTTCGGACGATATTGTCGGAACTCTCGAGAACTCACCAAATGTTTGCCAAGAAGTTTATCGGGAGTTCATCGACAGGTAGTCGGGAGCTTACCGGGAGTTCACCGGAAGAATGCTGGAAGTTCGTTGGGAGTTTACCAAAGGAAATCGAGAGCTCACCGGAGGTTCATCGGAAAGATGCTGGTAGTTCGTTAAAGAGACGATCAGACAACGAAGATTGTACATTGAGTGTCGTAATTAGCATCATGATAAGAGTTAGTTTTACTAAGTCAATTAAGAGGCCATTAAGTCTTAATTGGGATTGATTTAGATTTATTATAAAAGTCATTTCAGTAACCCAAGGTCAAATGATATATGATCTTTGAAGACACAATCTCCAAGATGATATAGTCTTCGAAGATGTATCAGGTGACTGAACTGATTTTGATTCCTTAGAATTACTTAAATTTTGAATTTTGATTCTAATTTTAAAGCCATTTGGGTCTATAAATATCTCACCAATTCTTGATGAAAGTATACAAGTAATTAAAAGCAAAAACCTTGTGAAAATGCTGTTGTAATTTAGAGCTTCTCCTCATTTTAATCTTGTGTAGAATTTTTGTTTAAGGGAGAGCTTAAAGACTTGTAAAGGTTATCTCCTAAAACTGTAAAAGGATAATAGAGTTATGAGAGAGTAATCGATCTTCACCCACTGAAGGAAGATCAATAGTAAAAGTCGGTGACCTTAACGGAGGAGGAATCAGGAGTGGAGTAGGTCACGAGGCCGAACCACTATAAAATTAGTTTGCTTATTATTCTTTACTCTTCATCTTTATTGCTTTCGTATTTAATTGTCTATTACCTTTGCTTTCACTCTTACAAATATCTCTACGCTTACTTGCATCTTTACGCTTAAACGTATTTCTGATATGATTTTTATTAAGTGAGTATTTAAATTGATATAAATTTTTTATAAGCACTAATTCACCAAACCTCACCCCCCTCCTTTGTGCCTTCATGTGTGACTTCTAATATGTCCCAAACATCATAAGTCAAATCATAAGTAGAAATCTGATTAAGCTTGTTATTATCTAAGGTGCAAAATAAAGCATTCAATACTTTGGCATTTAACGAAAATATTTTTTTGATAATTCCAAACATTCATCAGATTGGATGACTTTTGAAAACTGTTTTCAACAATATGATATGCATTCTAGTTTTCTAATATGTGTAATTCATCCCAAAAAATATAAGAGGACGTGTGATAGAATACCCCTCATTAATACCAAACGAAGTCATTTACTCGCTTGGGTGTAACCCACTTTGATACCAATTGTTAGGATCAAGTTGGCACTAAGAGGGGGTGGGGTGAATTAGTGCACTTGCAAAAAGGACTTGTTTCAAAAAATTTACTTGAAGTAAAGAAGAAATCGAAAGTATTTCTTTGAATTTGTTGAAATCAAGTAAGCGATTAAACTTAAGACTGAATGAAGAATCTCGATTTCGCTACATAATGTTAAAATAAAAAGTAAGTAAAAGTAGGCTCACAAGTTTATAGTAGTTCGACCAAATGCTTGACTTACATCCACTTACTGAGTCCTCCTTCGTTGAGGCCCCCGATATCCACTAATGATCTTCTTCCACAGGTGAAGATCAAAACCCCTCACACTTTTCTCTTTTTCACAAGTTTAGAAGAGGAACCTTTATAATTTTTCTCTCTTCCTTTAGACTCACTTTGAACTTTGTAGCACTCAAAGGAAGTTCTCAAGTTTTACAGAATTTTGACCAAGATTATAATCACTTTTCTTGCACTTTCTTTCACTCCAATAGAAGAATACTTTGGGTATTTATAGAACCCAATTGGCTTTAAAAAATGGAGCCAAAATTTAATCTTTCTCGAAAAAATCAGATACAAGTGGTACTACCACCGATAGCCGCTCGAAAACCTGGGTGACGACGATACTACCGTCAAGCAGCTCGGGAACAATACTTTACCGTACTATTATATACTCGAGGTGTACCTTCTGTTGATCTCTTTCCAAGTCAATGAAATGAGCTCAACCATGAGCTCAAGTCTAACCGAAAGTGGACCTAGTTGCCTCACATTGAGTTAATTTAGATTTCTCCAAATATAACTCAATTATGATGCTAACTATGACATACTATACAATTACAATCGTTCATGTTTGGCATGTCAATTGATCTTCCGAACTCCCAGCGAACTTCCTGACGAGTCTCTCGATCATCTTCTGAGGAACTCCTAGCATGCTCCTAATGGGCTCCAATCACCTTCGACGAACTCCTGGCAAACTCTTGGCGAGCTCCCACTGTATCATCTAAACCTTGGGCCGATGCCTGAACTTGACTCCGACCCAACATTAGATTGTATTACCTTTTCACCACCGTAGTTAATTTTACATCACTTTCTCTAATATAAATGTTAGATCATGAAATCTATCAATCGATTTCATCATCAAAATCTAAGATTCAACGATATCAATTTAAAATCTTTTAAAACATATTTTAATTTTTTAAACTAAAAAATTCTTATCCCTAAATCTAGATCTAATATTTTTAAAAAATAAAATATTAATTTATGATCTTTCAAAATATACTTCAACTTCTTAACACTCTCTCTTGAAGTATACTTTAGGATATGATTTTCGACTTCATTTGCAACGTTACACCAAAAACTACCATCGAGTTTGAGATCACCAAAAGAAATATGATCTTGACCAAAGTGTTCTCCAGGGTGCATGTGAATATTATTATATAGATCCTTTCTTATATTGCTCAAAAATCTACTTGAATCAAATTACTTTACTTGAAAACTATTAAGACCATCAGGAATACATCTTTACCCAGAGCCTGATTTAACTTACTAGATTGAAGATCATTAAAATCTCTAGCTAGACTTTATGTAGATGGCACAATGTCTATATGATAATCGGATTTAAGAATAGGTTTGTGCAAATCAGAAATATCACCAAATTCCACGTGAAAACCAACACGCAATGATCAAAATCTTTCATATAGCAAATGCTTAAATCTATCTTTAGGCAATCCACCATTATCTATGCACAATCTTTTAATTTTTCTTTCAAGAGTACTTTCAACTCTTGAACTTTTGAAATTTTAAAAAATACTTGTGATTTTTTCTTCAAAAAATTGACCAAAGTGAACATTGTAAAATCATCAGTAAAGAGAAGCATATAATGAGAACTTGAATAAAATGATGTTTGAGTAGCGCCCATTAGATAGCTATGAATAAGCTCCAAGGGAAATTTATATCTTGAGAGTGATATATCAAAAGGTTGCTTGTGTTCTTTGTTATATTGACAACTTTTATAAACTTCATTACTACTAAAAGTAGTATGATTTGGAAGATCATTCACTAAGCTTTTTTGCATCATAATCTTTAATTTAAAAAAGTTTCATGACCAAATCTAGGATGCCACATTGATGCATTATTATTTGTACTCATTTTATCAACATAAGAGGTTGATATGACAAAATATATAAATCTTTGCCACTTTTACTAGTATGTACTACATTTATATTTATTTTTTTTATATTACAAGAAAATTTGTCTTCATTAGGATGAAAAAGAATATAATTTCCAACATTAACTACGTTTGCAATAGAGAAGATATTTTTCTTCACACTTGGAATATGGTACACACTCTTCAATATAATAGGGTCATTATCTTTATCTGATATTATGATAGTGTCTTCCTTTTCCATTTGGTGAATAGTAAAACCTATCATGATAATTGCATCATTATCTTTATATTAATGAAAATTGATGAATTTGGTACTATCACCAGTGAGATGATAACCACATCCTGGATCAACAGTCCAGTCATTTTCAAAATTAATATATAGCATGGCCTCAGTAGTTTCAGCCATAAAGCATTTGCCATAATCTTCACCGGTAACATTAAAACAATCTTCTTTATTTGCAACATTTTTACCTTTCTTTAATCTTCACGTCTATACTTTATTGCATTTGCATCTTTCAAGATAGGTTTGATTCTTTTCTGCCCTTTACCCTGCTTTCTAAGCAATTCTCTGTGTCACCAACACCGTCAACTATATAAAAACCTGGGTAGGAGCAAGCCTACTTTCAACCATACTCTTAACCTTTGAGCGAAGCGAAAGTTGGATAGTCTAAATCTGAAAGTGATGTATCTGAATATAAATTTTTAATCTTAAAAAAATATTGAGAAATTAAGAGATCACCATAAATAGTATTTATCAAATCATTCTCCAAAAACTAAAGCCAAGCCATATTCTGTTTGTTGAGTAATGCATCAAGAGTGATCTAAATCTCTGAAGTTGATTTGAAATGATTAATACGTTCAAAGATACTATAAGAAATAGACCCCTCTAGTACAAATTCAGCCTTTGCATTTAAAAGTCCATCTCTTCATCGCATCTCCATTTACAACATTGTTGTATTGCTACCAGTCACATCCCATAGATATTCCTATATGAGATAAAACTCCAAACAAATCTTCTAGATCTTGTAGTTAGATTGATTGAGAAGTTTAATACCAAATCAACTAACACGAGGATATTTTTTTATAGTCAAAAAAGATTATCTACATCATCAAGAAGATCTTGAAACATAGATTACCACCATGCTCTAATACATTGTGAAGAAAGAGGATCACATACAAGTGTAATCCTTTCTTAAATAATAGTTCTAAGGTGCTACTAGCCCAAGATCAAACCAAATAAAAGAAGAAGAAATCAAGGCATAAAAGAAAAAAAATATTTTTTTTTAAAAAAAATATTTACATATCTTGAATGACTCTTAGACTTGGCTTGAATACAAAGACTTCAATTGATTGATATATATAGATGTGAAATACAAGAGTCTCTAATCTCTATAACTCTATCTAATTTTATTTAAAAAGATAAGATACCAATTTGAAATCTTTCAAAATATATTTTAACATTTTCAACTAAGAATTTTTATTCCTAAAACTCTATTTAATCTTATTTAAAAGATAAAAAATACTAATTTATAATTTTTTTAAAATATACTTTAACTTCTTAGTTAAAAAAATATTATTATTGGTTGTAGGTAGAATTTCAAAATAAGAAAAGAATCTCAAGGGTTGAAACATTGAGATTCAAAGCATGAGTGGCGCTAAGGGTTATAGTTAGAGAGAAAGTGGACTTCAAAGAAGTATTTTCATCAGTTGTTAACCATAGTTTTATTCACATGTTTTTTTGCCTTGGTTGCATTATCTGACTTGTAGGCAGAGCAGCTAGATATTAAGATAGCCTTTTTTTTCTACATGGTAAGTAAGCATGAGGATCAAATCTAAATGTTTGTCTATTAGATAGCCTTTTTTTTCTACATGGTAAGTAAGCATGAGGATCAAATCTAAATGTTTGTCTATTAGAAAACTCCGTTTGTTTGAAGTAATCTTGTAGATAATGGTATAAATAGTTTGACGCCATTATGCTTTTGTTACAAGCATCTTTTGTGTAATTCTTTTATTATTTTGGTGCTCAAGTTGATGATATGCTCATTGCTTACAAGTATAGGAATGAGATCAACAAATTGAAAGCTCAGCAAAGTGGCGAGTTTGAAATGAAAGATTTGGGTGCTGCTAAGAAAATTTTGGCATGAAAATTCAAAGGGACAGACAAGCGGGTAGGTAATATGTGATTGATGTCAACAATATATAACCCAAACTTCCTAAAATACTTTGATATAAAGGAACACCCAAAATATTTTAACTAAGTAGAGCAAAAGTTTTAGTCGTCCCGTAATGTAACTAAGTGAATTTTGATACTTGATTATGGAAGAAGGAAGGCCTTTATTTATAGGCCACAAAGGATATATCTATCTACCATGCTTTAGATGTGGGATTAAAGTCTCAACTCACCCTTAACCACATTGCTAAGTTCTTTATATTTTCCATTTCTTTTATTTTATTTTTTATTTTTAAATTTCTGGGTTGCATCATAACAGGCAAGAAATTATTAAAATCCTAAACCTTCATTTGGACTCATAAAATTAAAGGCTACTCCTACTCAATCTAGAGCTTTGAGGTTTGTACAACGACATACTGTTTGGATGATTTGTGATATTTGACTTGATAAGATCATAATCATTAATACAAGTTTTTTCATAAATAGAATCCTTTAATACTAGTGGCATTTAATTTGATAAAATCATAATTGTTAATACATGCATTTTCAACATTGGGAATATTTTATTATAATCGAACAAATAGGTACATGGCATATCTTTCGCACTAGAGCCTCTAGAATTTTATTCAAGAAGTGCATTTATAATTTTTAAAGCTAAACAACTAATTAATTAACTATTTATTTATAATCTATCTACTAGGGCATTACCATGTTTGCAGCTGAGAACAGCCTAAACCTAATAAGGGCACATAAACTTGCTTGTGTGATTGGCAAACAATTGAAACAATTACGTGAATGCAACTCTCTCGGTAAAACTGATCAGAGAATCTAATAATTGATCTTGTTAATTGTGGGAAAAAAATGCTACATCCCTAATCCCATCTCCAGATGTTAAAAGTTGCAGCAAAACAGCCTAAATCAAACAACCTCATAACATAGTTCAGGCTAAAACTTTTAATTCTTCCTACTCACTCTCGTAGACCAGCCCAGCCCATATATGCATCCCTACAAGTTTCCTCGTACGTTTCTGATACCCATATTAGCCTCAACTCGAGTTAAACATAGTCAAATGTATAACTACAATAATGATCATATTACGCTCAATTATATGATAAAGTAGATACATATTATAGGGCATTTGTGTACGAATAATAGTTTTATCCACATCAAGCATATATGTAATCCACATGACATCCAAGAGGTGATGACATGTCTCAAATTATGTCATAGTGGCATCCACGACATATGAGTGTTGCTGGTGTCAATTTAACACTAATGTATTAGTGATCTCGTTTGAAAGTTTGTATCCATAATTTTTCCTATTCTAGAATCCCAATTAGGAACTTTTATCTAGAAAATCCAAAATCAAAGGGTCAAAAAATTATCTTAATTATATTAAATATTGATTAACGAATATTGTTGGGCTGTCAGAATATATTTTGTATGTATACGCCAATTGATTTGGATTTAACTCTTCTTCTTTATCCCCTAGATGCCTATATAGTTTGATGTTTTCTGTCATTATCTCTCAAATACGATAGTTCTTTTGATATCTAATCTTCATTTAATTTTAACCCAGCCTTCATCTTTTTGAACTGAACCTAATTGAGAGAAAATAGATTGCAATCTTCCAACTTATTTCCAAAGGCATACAATCTTCAAGCTTAATCTATTTGGCCTTCTTAATCATATTGCAATCTTAATCCTCCTTTGCTAAAACCCCATTTGCTATTTCTTTGCAATGTACCATATCCGCTATCATTTCCCTAAGAATGTCATGTTCCTATCCATCATATTAAATGTAAATAGAACTTCCTTGCTGCCCCTGCAAATAGATTCACTAACCAAAAAAACCAAATTTTGTTTGGAACGTTTTGGCTTCCTGAAAAAAAAAAACCAAACAATTATTTAACACCAATGAAGACATCAATAAAAAAAAGACCATCAGATGGAGGGGCATCATCATTTGATAAAACGTAAATAGTGAAGACATTTTAGGTTAATTTGGAGAACTACAACAAATAATCTAAAGTTGTTGAACCAGATCAAACCGGTTCAAAAACAAAAAAAAGAAAAAGAAAACCACATCATTTAACAAAATGATTGAAGCATCTGTCCATTAAAAAAAGAAAACCTTAGTAATTTTTTGATAGAAAGACATTATTTGATAAAAACACAAATAGTGAATAGTTTTTCAGGTAGTAACATCATTTGATAAAACGCAAATAGTGAATAGTTTGTTTTTCCGGTAAATTCCCTAATGTTTTTTAGCTTTTCCTAAAGGTTTTGGGATTTATACCATAGAAAAGAGGGAAGAAAAGGTACCCCATGATTCATAGGCCGCCAATACAATGAAACAAGAGACTTGTCAGAAAACCAAAGAAATTTTCTGCAACATAAGCACACAAATTAAAATTAAAAACTAATGTGTTTGGAAGTTGCGGCTGCCAACAGAACGAAACAACCTTAGTATGCTGACCCCAATCTGTCAGTGAGGGATCATCAATTAGAGTGGTAGAACCATTGATCTATATTACAGACAACATAAAGGTAGCGTAAAGCTTCCAAAACCTTATATAGAGATTCACATACATAGATGGTAGGTAACGACTCAAATGTCACATGGACCACTCTCCTTCACAGAACTCTTACAGATAAAGCTGCCAAATTCTATAGCAAGATTCTCCAGAGAGCACCATTAGTTAGTCTACTCTTTGCTTGTCTCATCTATCCAAGTAGATAATCTTCAATTTGCTCAAGTTCAGGTATTTATGCATATCAAATAAGGACACTTGCGCTCCCATCAGAAGAACTGCTCAGGTGGTTCTCTACCCCAAACTTGCTCCAAAATTTTGTTGCTAGAAACACTGGAAGAAACTTCATTGGATCTGTATATGTTATCAATTTGATCACATCTTACTGAAACCAGCAGTTGCTGAAACCAAGTTAAAGAGTTCTGTTAACCACTGCTTAAACAACCTCTCTAAATATTTAGGTATTGTCTCTCATATGCTAATGTGCCACTAATTTCCCTCTCAAGAGAGTAATTATTTTTCAAGCAAAGAAATAAATAACTAAATGCGACATCTGAAGAGAAGCCAAAGGTTGTATTAACCAGAATGAAAGGCCAGAGCAATGGCTGATAATAAGCACAATTTATGAAGTAATTAGCTATGAGAAAGGATATAGAACAACTACTAAATGAATTGTCACAATAGATTTGACTCCAATTTACACTAAATACAATTTACTGTCACAGAATAACGTTCAGATGCATCTAGTGTACAAAATGGAAAGACAGATAAATAAACTAAACCACAATAGCATATTTCAACAAGTATTAGCCTAAAGTGGCACCAGCAATTACAATAATTAATTCCTGCTCCTAACTGTTTATGGCCAGACCAGACCCAAGGTTCACCTCCTCTTGAGCTTTGTCGAAGAGACATGTCATAATCATTCCTTAGCGTCCAAATTTTTGTTTGATATTTGACATTACCCAACTTCAGTCTCTTAATTAATGTTGTGAACTAAAAGGTTATTAAGCTCGGCTTTCGAGTCTTTGCATGTGACACTAATTTTAACCTTCCATATTTGATAGGTGGTAGCTTTGACTTGTTCATTGAAAATTATAATATCATAGATATAGCAAAATCTCAAATCATATCTTCTGTTTCATCTCACATTTTGTCATATAAATATTCAGAAAAGTTTAATTTTAAACATACAATATATTATTTATGGGGACAGATTATCATTTCTCCTGAGACAATTTTCAATAAGAAATTCTTCCACATTGTCTGTCAACCTCTACAATATTATATTTTAGTCTTATGGAGAATAATCTTATATTTTCCTTTCATGTTTGCCTTGATAAATAATTCCAGTTTTGTCAACTTTTTTCGTACCAACTAAGGTTCTGCAAGCAAATTTTATTTTATACTCGTAAACATTACATCCACCCATCTCATTCCTTACCTTAAGGAGTTCCTAATTAAAAGTTGCCAATACTAGCTTGCTGTTAATTCATTCCTTGTAGCAATCCAAAATAATATTTGAACCCTTTCTTTCAGCGCATATATATGCATAAGGTTCCAATAGCTCATTTCCACACGACATCCTAGCCCACAACGTTATTCCCTTTGATGAATGTCAACATGATAATGCCACATGTCACTTGCCCAAGACACCCTAGCCTAACATCTATCAGTAAAGGTTCCAAGTTCTCGTTTGATCCAACAATTTTGCATCAGTTATTAGCTAATCTGATACAATCCTTAAGCTTCGGACTGGACTGGGTACAAGATGAATACACAACATTTTGCATAAACAAGCAAAGTTCTTAATGTGTACCTGTGTGTTATAATTGGACACTGGCATATATATATACAAATCAAGCAAAAGCACAAGCTGAATTTGAAGATCATGGATAGTCTAGGCACGTATGTAAAACCATTCTCCACAAACATGAGTTTTACAACAAGTTTGGTGCAGAGGAATCAATTTTATCATCTCAGTGGCTAAAAGAGAAAAGTAGGATAACCTTCAAGTACAACATTTTCCATGGATCAATCACTACTCAACGTGACTCATGCATCCATACTCTCCTTAAATATGTTTATATCAATTCAATATTGTCTCAATCACAATTTAAAATAGCGAATTTACTGGTTGACACAAGCTGATATTCACCAGTCGAACAGCCAACTGAGATACAGATCGAGCAATTTCACTTAATTTGCTCCAAGGTTTGACTTACCGGTCCATACCGGTGTACCAACATATTATCGGTACTGGCACAGTATGATACCGCGCATATGCACAGTGAATACCACCTGATATATTAAAATATAATATAATACTTTATAATATAATATTACCTATAAAATATTTTTATTATAAAATATTTTATAATATAATATAATATTGATATTAATATATTAAATATATTTTTTAAAAATAAATGGGCGACGTCGCCTTGAGAGAAAAAGCAGGCAAGGACGGCGATGGTGCGCGAGCGAGGACGGTGCTAGGTTTTCTTCTTCTCTCTTCTTTTTTCTTCTTTTCCTCTTTGTCTTCTTACCTTTTTCTCCCTCAACCGATCCGATTTCTCCCTCAATCGACCGCTGACGATCGATTTTTGATGGTACCGCCTGGTAACGGGCGGTCCGCATACCGACAACCTGGCGGACCAGTATGTACAGGTCAAAATTGCAAACCTTGGTTTGCTCCACTATGGACTGAACCATTCAATAAACTTACTGTGCCTGGTGAAAAGGACAGTAAGAGACCAGCACCAGTATCATTTTTTTTCTATAACAGCTGTTGATTCTTCTTCTTCCTTGCCTCTCGGTCTGTCTCTATAACTCCGTTTCATTTCTCTTACCCTCCTCTGCCTCCTCCCCCCTGTCAAATCCTTTCTATTTTGTTCAATAGTCCCCTCCTCTCATAGACAAACCTGTACCGGTCAGCTCAAGGGTCTACTGACACATCATATGACCAACCATGCTGGTAGTTTACCAGTCAGCTAAAAGATCAAATTAGGTTTTGGAACAAGATTAAAACCCTGATTATGATAACAATTATACAAATCACTCTAAAGCAAACAACAAACAGTTTTTAAAAAATTAGGTTCTATGTTAATTGAATTAAATATTAATTATTAAAATCTTCAAAAGAGTTGGTAACTCATTCTATAAAGATAAAATTAGCACTATCAAACAAAGTACCACTTACAGGCAAGTAAACTTGCTTAATACACATATAGTAAAATTGCAATTTTCACTCACAATTTATGCTTGCCAGGTTCAGCCATTTATGTTTTGTATGCAGTTTCAAGGGGCAAATCGCTTCTTGAACAATACATGTCTCTTCGAGGGATCCTTCGGTTTACTTTTCAAACTATGCCCAGCCTGTTTGCTCTTCCCAGTGCTAAAAAATAGCAATAAGAAAACTCATTGATAAGATCAACAATTACAAAATCAAATAAATACTACTAAAGGCAGAAGGATAAGAAGGCATACTTGTATTCCATATACACCATCCCAGTCGCTCCAGAGAAAGCACTCATTGATCCGGCAGAGCGTTTGCTTTTAATATTAGCAATATCATCTGCATCTTCTTGCAACTGCTCCAGACCCACCATGTCATCCCCCGCATTCAGTACCTGTCATAAGAATATTTGTCATTAATATTTATAATTAAACTGTAAAGATTGATCTTTAACCAGAGAGACATTGAAAATACCTTGCTTAGTAGTTCAATTTGCTCCTCAAGGCTATGATAGTTGAGTTCAGCACCTGAATCAGGAGGCGGCAAGCTGGTGATTACCTGCAATAGTCATAGTTTCCATTGATTATATAGAATCTCAATTCAATCAACAGATCAAGAAAACCAAAGGATAAACAAAAACCGATACATGAAAATACACCAAATTGAAGAACTTAATCTTGCATTCTGAAAATTCAACAAAGATACTACTAAATATTTAGCTCAGCATTGAAGATATAACATAAATAAAACGTGGCGGCTTGATATTATGCCTTTCTGAATCAGACGGAAAGATGCAAATCAAAGCTGGAGATCAAGGACAGACAAATAAGTTGTCATTTGTAAGCCTCTACAAACATGAAAATAGATTATTGTAGTGGGGAGGGGGGATTACCACCTTGAAGCTATATCCTTGATCAATTAAGAATTGCTGCCTTTTAGTAGAGTAATACATCTCCTGTATCAAGTAGAAAGACCAATTATTGATAAATCATAACCAAATAATGCATGACTAAGCCAGTGAGCAAGGGAAGCAAAACACAAAAAAAAAAAGGGGTGGGGGAAAACAAACAAACCTGTGTATCTGTGGAAACAAGGGAATAGAAAAAGGCATTGTATTCTTCTTTTCCACCTGCCATTCTGTCTTGATGTCGGCCCTATGTATACAGTAAACATCAAACACCTAAACAAAAGCAAATTTCAACATACACACACTAAAAATTCAATCAAAAAGGTGAAATGACGAGCACACATACCCTACACAAGAACATGCATAAGGTAACAGTTGACAATCGCAATCTCAACATACAAGATAAGAACTTTACAAGGTAAAACAAACCTACCATTGAACATATGACTAATAAATGATGATATCCAATGGTAAAGAGGGTAAAGAATACCAACCCATTAAGATTACATCTAATAACAAAAAAAACATAATAGACATAGATATGTCCTTGACAAGTTATATTTCTGAACATTGTTACAGATAATTCAGAAATTCTAGAATCAAAAGTATCATACCAGGTAAATACAAGAAAATGAGTGCAGGTAAATGTAAATGCTTCACTTAAATTTAAGCAGATTGACATGATGTCGCATGGATTGAACATAAGTCAGTCTTAGTCGCATTCAGAATGTTAGATCAAACAAGAAGAGAAAAAAGAAATGAAAGATCCAGAGATATATAGCTATCATTATATTCAGATGATCGTGGCCTTGAATTGTATTAATAAAAAATTTAAAGATAATTAGTTGAAAGCTACAGTAAGAAGTGTTTATTTCTGATTTAATCATGTTGTACAAGTCCAATAACACACAACTGCAACTTCTTATTCACTCAAACATGTTGAAAATGAATTTCCTCAAGGTGAAAGTCACGGTCCATGTAATGCGAGCTGATAGTCACATGATACTCATGTTGATCTGCTCTTCAGTGTATTTTCTATCAAGCTAATAACAGCCCTTTTAGCTTTTAAGCTCACCAGCTTCATCTGGATTCCACTTGACCAACTTAAAAGCCAAGTTAATAAATTCATTGCTCTAGTACCATTAGGTCTGAACTGCCTGGAAGACAAATTAAAGACACATGCACACAAATAAACAAAAACTGTCCAAGAGGTGAGCTCAATGGATTCTGATGACAAGACGCAAACAAGCCCATATATAAGCATGTCAACCCAGCTGATGCAAGCTCAAATCAGAGCTCTTATATAATGAGCCAGATAATAGCTGCAAGTCCAATTCTAATCTCAAGATATGAAATTAAACGATTTATGAATAAGTTGTTGAATTGCCAAACATCATATACAAATTGGTCATCCTAACTTCATTTCCTTGTCATCTAGCAACAACAAAAGTACCTTCGCCCTAAGAATACGACCCAAACGTTGGGCTTCCTGACGCCGTGACCCAGCATGAGAAGAAATCTGGATTATCACATTTGCTTCTGGAATATCAATTGAATTATCACCCACCTGTATAAGACAAAAGAGAACAGTTAGGAAGTCAAAATGTGCATTCAAGGACACTTGTTTTTGAAACAAGAAAAAGAGGTAAAAAAATGATAGAACATGGACTGTCTAGAAAAAAAAGATGCCATTAAGCATTAAAGCATGGATATGTAGGATTCTTTCCCTTAATTCACACATGAAGCATGTAAACAGGCTCTGTGGCAAATATTAGTGAACCAAACTAAGACACTGCATTAGGCTTCCATGAGCAGAAGGATTTTAGAACTACTTGCAGACTTAATAGTTAGTAAGAATAAACATGAGATTCAGACATGTGTTAATTCAATCATCAGATGGTTCCCCTATGCTTTTTCTACTGCTCGAATCTGATTAGACTAATATGTACCATTGAGGCACATCCTCAGAAAAAAAAAGTAATTGGACTAATATCAGGACCAAAATTCACAAACCTTGGACAAGAAGATTGTATTGACATCAGGGCTATTCTTAAATGCTTGAAGAATCCTTGTTCTCTCATTGTGGCTGAAAAATAACAAAGGAAAAATGCACAATAATAAAACAAAGAGCAAGGACAACGAATGTAAACACAAGAATAACACCATCAGCGTCCCCAATACCTAGTTGCACCATAGATCATGGGCTTGCGCAGCTTCATTGCATATGCAGTAAGTGCAAATAGGTTATCAGCAAATACAATAATCTTATCACCACGCTGCTGCTCATGAAAGCGAATCAAAAACTCACAAGCTCTGAACTTATTTGGATTCATCACATAGAGTGCCTGGTAAGAGGAGAATGAAAGTAACAAGAAAGGCGACCAAGATTATAGTGATCTGAACTGATAGTATCAACTAAATCACAAAATATGGTGTTCCTAGGCAGTATGGATCCAGCTGTCTCTTTTAGGGGAAAATTGTTATCAGATTGGACTTTTTGCTTGAGGTGAGTATGATGACTGTCTTCTGAATCCAAGAAACTCATGGGCCAATCAAGATAATTGACTAAGATATCAACAAAAACCTGATTTGATAAACTACGCTAGATACCAACAAACATATGATTTAATAACTAAATTGCTCTAGAAATAAGCTACAAATCATGATATGCATAATTACATCTAAAAAATTAAATTGTGAGTTTGCATAGCCTCAATAATGCCGCTAAGCAAACCTTTCTAAACCTCAAGAAAAACCAGAATGGACAATGACTGCAAATCCATGATCATCATTACCTGTTTCCAGAAACCATTAGAACTTCCACCTAAAAAGGAACCAAGTTGCTACCGATAAGAAATCAACTTGTTAATGCATGATTATCGTAGAGTTCCACTTGCAGTGAATATGAGGTGACTTTAAATTATCAGAAGTTCACATTACGACAAAAGATGTGATTGAATATGCATTTCATCACCAGAAAGCACCCATATTATGGAGGATAGGATCAGGTAACATCCACAACACCCTTGTTGCCTGCATTACATTACCTGTTCTTCAATCTTCCAAAAATTGAATTATCAGTCTTCTGTTTAAGGATCATAGCTTCCCAATCAGATCTAGAGATCCATGATTCTTTTTACAACATTATCATGATTTGGCCTAACTCAAACATTTATACCAATATAATATGTTTTTATATATGTGTGTATATATATATATATACACACACACATATATATATATATATAAACGTATACATATATGTGTGTGTGTGTATATATATATACATATATATGCAGGGTTCATTGTACCACCCGATATGGTACGGTAAGGACGGTATGTACCAGTCCGACAAGTGACCAACGTGGACCACCCTACATCAGGTAATATAGGATCTATACCGGATGACAAGATCGAAACTTGACCATTACTAAACTGTACTGATCGGTAATGGTTGGATTTCAACCGATATCGATCAAAGGCTCAGATTTGATCCCTTCCAACGGTCAATTTGACCATTGGAACCAATTCAAAAAGTTCTTAAACCCTTCCTCCCTCTCGTTCAACCGCTTTTACTCTCTTACACTCTTCGACTCTCTCAAACCCATTATCACTCACATCTCTTATTCTCACATTCTCACTCTCTTAAACTCAAGCAAGGCTACGATTTGTGGATTTGTGGATTTGTGGATTAGACCAAATTTAGAAGGCTAATAATAGTATGGTGATAGTTGCAAGGTTCTCCTTACTGAGAGGTAAGGCCCCATACCGGGCGGTACGTACTGGTCCGCCAGTTGATCGCGCTCACTATCGGCAAGATACTGCCGAAATCGACTGTCGACGATCGATTTCGGCCATCGACGGTCCATTTCAACCATCGAGGTCGATTGAGGGAGAAATAAGAAAAAGGAGAAGAAGAAGAGCGAGAAGAAGGAGAAGAAGAGGAGAAACATACCTTCACTAGTTCCCCGCACCGTCCGTCGCCCATTGGCGATTCCTTCTCCCGAGCGTCTCCCCCACGGGGAGAAGGATCAAGGCAACGTCGCCAGCTTTTTATTCGTTTAATATATAATATAATATAATATAATATACTATTATATTATATTATATTATTATATTATAATGTACAGATCAGTATGCACTATGCATACCGCTCGATACCGGCTACCATACCGTATCGACCGATACGGCGAACCTTAGATAGTTGGTCATTCTTTTATGAAGTTGATCGGTCTTATAATATAAAGCAGTAGGTCAGTGGTGAAAGTAGAATTTTGGCATTCTCTAACCTCTGCACCAATACATGTCACAATCATACTTGCCTCAAGAGCCACCTCGGACACATGCGGTTCACAACAATCGAGCTACAACCATCACCACATTGATACACCAATAACATACGATGTATCAATATATCACATCATAAGAGCAATTTCAGGATTGGATCCGACAAAGATACTATATTGATATACAAATACATATGAGGACCCCGATCCACTGTCTACAGAGTCTCATCATTCTTTTTGGTGGTAAGACTAGGTATATCTATCGATCGATCCAATTATTACTTGATTCATTTGAATCTTAAAGCTTAGCTCATAATCTAACAATTCAAGTCATATCTTTGTAGATAAATCAATATCAACGAAAGGGCAATTTGGAATATGCCACAATGCAGCTCCTCAAAGCTCGAAAAAGATATGTACAACTCTTCCTTCTTGATTTAGATGATTTTTGATGAAATTATAGTCAACTTACATTTAGTTCCAAATAAAAAACCCTAATCTAAGTTTTTTCCTACTTTTAAAATTTTGTGGGCTT
The DNA here is from genome assembly GCA_021527575.1 of Ensete glaucum. NCBI lineage: Eukaryota > Viridiplantae > Streptophyta > Magnoliopsida > Zingiberales > Musaceae > Ensete > Ensete glaucum. The sequence goes on from CM038557.1 coordinate 37,783,494, forward strand.
TTTCTGTCATCGGCATACCCCATCATACCAACACTTAGCATGTCGATATAGGACGACATATGCCAGACCACCGACCGACACACTCGATCGACATAAGAAGTCAAACCCTATATATATATATATATATATATATATATATATATATATATATATATATATACATATATATACATATATGCATATATATACATATACATATATACATATATATATACATATATACATATATATATGTATACATATATACATATATATATATATATATATATATCGAAATAAAAAGTTAACATATTGTTAGTATATAGAAGTTCTAAAACTATTTCAAAATAATAATACAGACTAAACCATCAAAAGTTGTATGGAAGATACCACAGAACAGGTTGCATTCAAATAAATTAACATATCTAATGAAAATGACAAACCTGCTTTTTCTTTGAATTTTCTTTTTTCAAATATTCAGCAAAGAACTCCTTGGTCATGGGACACCAGACTTCAGCACACTGGACATTAGCTATAAATCCTCCTTTTACCAGATCCAACCAGTTTGCCTCATACAACTTTGGTCCGATAAGGAAATTCAAATCTGTTATCCGTTCATCCTCTCTCACAAGGGTTGCTTGAATAACAACCAAAGACAATTCAGCAAAACAAATAAAAATATACAGCACAGGAAGAATCACACACACACACAGACACACATATATACAAGAAATACTGACCAGTAAGCCCAAGTTTGCAATGAGATTTAGTTATGCTGATAACTTTACGAAACATGTGCGCAGGAACGACATGCACCTGCAACAATAAAAAAGGACAAGAACCAGCATATCATATTTTTGTGAAGAATCAATAAAATAATTTTCCTGTAGTTCAAACAAATGGATGATGTTTGGATGGACAATTGGAAATCCACTCCTCTAAAGATGTCACTAGAGCTAGAGATTTAATCCTTGGAACTAGAATTGGTATTGAAATGACTATTTTCGGTTCACAGTGTTCAGCTGAAAGAATACGATACAATTTCTGTTCTTAGGGAATATAGTTTTCCCTTTTGGGGTATTTGAAATTCTGTATGATGAGGAAATCTGTGGTTACCAATAAATTTGTGGGGTATTTTAAATATCTAATTTATCTAATAACTTTATCAGGTAGAAAAACAGAGTTCAAATATCAGATCTTAATGTATACAAAACTAGTTTATCAAAACAAATATAGTTATAGGACTATCAGATTTGTCAGATTCCAGTACATGAGCCAAACATGAACCATTATTTTTCCAATTTTGATTCCTATTATGACGCTAATTTGAATGACAAACCAAATGCCACCTAAAATTTATATGAGAGAAAAAATACCTCATCCATAAGAAGTAGTCCCCACTCTCTATTTCGTATTTCTTCAATAATTTTCTCAGAATCCTCAGATCGCTTCCCACCAAAAGCAACCATGTTATAAGTGGTCACAACTACACCAGCCAAACTACGAAATTTTTCCTTGTTATCAGATGTGAACCGACTGATCTGCTCATCTTTGATGGTGGACCAAAGCTTGAATTGAAAAGCCCATTGATCTACAGAAACAGCATTTGTGGCTAAGCAAAGGCAGCTCTTTTTTACACGACAAGCAGCAGAAACACCAACTAGAGACTTTCCAGCACCACAAGGTAGTACAATGATGCCAGACCTTGCTCGGCCTGCAGTTTTCCATTAAAAAAATTAAGAAAATTAGTTAATTCTCAATTAGTTGATTTAACAGTTTCCATAATCTCATGATATTAAACAACCAACTATATGTAAAACCTTGAGGAAAAAAATGCACAGTATAAGTCCCAAGTTCAACAGGCATTTGGACATACATTTTGCAAGTATCATATTTGATGGGTCTGTCTTGAAATTTTGAAGCTTCAGATGAAATTATAAATACTATAAATTTTATGTCAAAGAATATGGAAAGCTAGATGATCAGTATCTTTCATCTTATGGAAACTAACAAAAAAAGTCAGTCTTGTTTTTTCAGTATGCAACTATTTTCAGGGAACAACAATTATGAGAGCAAATCTGATACACCTAATAAACATAACAATACAAATTCTTCAATTTACCATTCTGGAAAAAGTTTTGGTAAAACGAGTACTTAGCCTAGAAGCTTAACTGTCAATACAGATTTCAAATTATTTTTCTTAAACATTCTTTTCCTATTCGGAGTGTTGACCGAAGTTAAACAAAATGAGCAACTAAAGCAACAGGAGAAATCAGTGTCAATTTTAATTTCCCAATTGCTTTAATCCAATGGAAGGATTCACTGGGACAATTTTTTAAATGATAATTTGAAAAAAGATTATAGAAAGGAAGAAATGAAATAACACTTTTTTCTCATATTTTCAAGCATAGGGAAACTGTGGGACATATTGGGAATCCTCTCAGATTTAATACCAAAATGAATTTCATGGTTTATTTTCCCAGCAGGATGACTATAAAACAAATAGACAATCGGGAAAACTGCCCACAACAAGCTAAGTTGCTTAGAGGAAATACAATAAAGGGATGAGGTAAAGAAGGGCTTGGACTTGCATGAAAGACAATAGAGAGATTGGCTTTATAGACTAAAGAAGGGCTTGGACTTGCATGAAATACAATAAAGGGATGGGGTAAACAAAAAAAGCAGAAGAGATGGCAGCTCTAAGGAATAATGTTGAGGAACTTGTATTTAGCAACTAATTCCTTGCAATGACTAGATATTCACGAGTTGGTTACCCCAATATGAAATGAAAACAAAGAATGAGATAACATAAAGTTGATCAAGCAGATAACAGTACTTTCCTATAAACTTCCTGTTAAGTGTATGAGATAAATAAACAAAAGATGGAACAAAAAAGTTAACTAAATTTCTCTAGCCATAAAAGCTATTTCCTGATACATCTCATGTGCATAATGAGCAACTGACACTTGCAAGCAAAACAAAAGTCGCAATGACTCAATGAAATACATAGCACATCATTGTAATATTATAAATCTGGAAATTAGGCAGACATCACTTCTTTGTGTTACAAGTACAATAATGTGTAGATGACATGTAGATATAAAAGTACTCACCATTTCCAAACATCTTACTGAGACTTTTCTCTTGATATGGTCTTGGTTGGGCTTGTGGTTTCAATTCTATATTCAAATCAGGGTTCACCTAGAAGATGAAGACCATGTTCCCTAATTAGTTACGTGGTGCAACAATCATAATGGCATACCATATAAACAAGGAAAAGGAGAGTTCACCAAAAAGCCACAACATTAACAGCATAATGATATCTCTCAGGGAAGCTACTAAAATACACTATCCTATAATCAGCGGAGAAATTTGCACTTACATGACAATACAGAGAAGTCCATATTGGGAAGCAAATTAGTTTATGAAAAATATTTTTGTTCAAGTGTGGAACTTTCGGAAGACAAACTGATAGTACAATATGTTTCTCTGTGTAGAACACTCAAGATAAAGATATCCATACTTTATAGGTGTGAATTATTATTTTGCTTCTTGTTCTTCTGATGAGCAAAAGCAAAAATGAAGGCACGGCAAATTGTATCTCTCCTATAGTTTCATAATTCTTTGACCCCTGCTTTTATGGAAGAGAAGAATGGCAACAAATCAACTTATTGTAGCATCTTTTTCTCAATATGTTAAGCAACAAGTGGAAAGACAAAAAAACTGATTCTCCAAACTCCAAACAGGTGCTTTAAGTATCAGACATCCTAATATTAATCTCTTCCATACAGAAACAAATCAAAATTGCCTCCCCCAACAACACCCCAACATTCCTCACCCCGCCACCCCCCGCCCTTTCTCTCTCTCCCCTCCTCTTTCCCTTTCTGTTTCTGTTAATAAGACTAAGCAGAACCATCGAAAAGGTGCCCAATGTTGATAGTACCTAGAAGTAACTATATCTACAACTATTAAATAAATCATGCATTTTTTTTTGACAGTTGAATAAACACATTATCCATTGGCCATTGTGAAATTTTGTTAGTTTAAGACAAAATAGCAAAAGAAATAAACACATTATCCATTGGCAATTGTGAAGAGTGCTTCTACCAGACCAATACTATTGATCAAGGTATAAACAGAAAAAATTGACACCTTACTATTAAATACTTACAATGTTCAATCAGGTTTTAAACCGATATATGACTTGCTAGAATTTAGTTTGATTCTTAAAAAAGCTCAATCAAGTTTGTAACAGAGATATGACTCACTGTATCATTCCGAAAATCGTACTCCTCAAGCATAGGGTAGTTCAGAGCATTTGGCAAGCAACGTTGCTTGACGTTCTCCACCTGCAATTTGAAAATGATTACAGACAAAGTTTCATCTGTAGCAAGATACTCACACTATAAAAGTATGGCACCTGAGCAGGATCTATTTCAAATGAATGGGTTTCCTTTTCTTCAGCTGCAGCAGCCAATTCAGCCCCATTCAGCAAGTCCTCATGACCACCTTGTATCTCACGCACAGCTTTGCTAATTGTGAATGTCTCAGCACCATGCAAATCCTAAAGAATGAATTAACAGAAGCTCTAGTGGATGAGAAATTTTTAAACTTTAAAGGTATTGCAAATGAGAACAAGGTAAAGAAAGGTATTGAAAAATAACTCAGCAAAACTGCGAAGTATCTGAGGAACTTGGTAAACTGACTAAGCATACAGCCATGCACTACTTTCATGTGAAAAATCCATACAAAAGGAACTGATTTTTGTAAATTCCCAAATAAAATAATGGAACCATACTTGGTAACTAGGTCGGATCCCTACTTGCCTATGCCTGGTTCTAAACCTTGCTTTCCTGGCTATTAGTCTGCTCCCAGGGGGTACCATTCTTTATCCGCTGATCCGGCTTTGCTAGCTACGTTCTGTAACTACATACTGATTCTTTTTAACTACCGATGAAGAAATAATGATATGTGTCGTCTAAAGAAATAAGGAACAATCTACATATTGACTTGATTGAACAAATTCATGAATGCAAGCTTCCATTAATAATCTTAAAGATAGAAAAGAATATTTAATACCTCAGAATTAATCCGTGCCTTTGATATGACATCATCCTTAAGCAATCGCTTCAACACCTGCATTCATGAATTTAAAGTTCTCAGCACCAATAGCAAGAAAAAAATTTGCAAAGAGAAGGCAAAACAATGTTACCTCAGGAAATGGTGATTCAACGAAATACCGATTCTTTTTCAACACGAGCTTAACTTTGCCGTAGTTGGCTGTAGACCCATGGATGAAGTCAATTATCTCAGCTGGCAACTTGGTTTTTGACAGCTTGCTCAGGACGCTGATGATGGTCTCAGTCTCCAGACCAACAGAAACCGCAGCATACAGAGAGTGTGGCGTCAAATTATATTCATGCATTGATTCGGGCCTACGAATAAAGATCTAAAGATTGAAGACACACAAATAAGCCTAAAAAGAATTGACGCTCCAAACGAAACCCCAATACCTGCAGACGGGCTCCGCGATGGCAATGAGGAAATCATAGGCTTGCTTGTAGAGAGGGGAGAAGGTTTCCAAAAAGATCCGGCCATCAGCACAGGCCCAAAGCGGCCTGTTCACGTGATCCGGCTTCAGCTCCAGCTGGGTGAAATCCCTCTTCTTGATCTCCCTCTCGCCTTACCCATTCAAAAATTCCACAATTATCACCAGAAAAATAATAAATAAATTCACCCAAGAACACGTTTATTTAGCACATATCGAATACCATCCCGGGAATCATCGTCGAAATCATTGCCATAGTCATTAAAGTCCTCTTCTTCCATCATATGAACCGCCTAATGGACCAAGAGAATTAGAATTCAGGAACAAGGGCACAAAATTAGGGTTTCATAATCAACGATTGAACTCACTTTGGAGTAGGAGGAGGAGGAGGTTTTGTGTTTCTTCATCGGTCGGCCTCTTTCTCCTGAATTGGGATTCGAGCGCAGGGATTTAAAGAGACAAACGGCAAAAGAAGAAAAGCTTTGAGGAAGAAAACAGAGGAAAAATAATTGAATTAGGATATCGGAAGGATCAAGTGGGGGTTAGTTACGTACCGTCGCCGGCCATTCGCGATGATGCGGTCTTCCTCGTCGAGGCTGAGAGCGAGAGGGAAGAGAATAGTGCGGAATGTAGAAGAAAAAACGCCGTGACACGACGGGGACGGGTGGGTTGGTTTTTATAATGGTGGAGGCGCAGCCGGACCGCCACAATAAATGGAAGGACCGGGGATCACATTGGCCCCACCGAGCCCAGAGTTTAGAGTCAACATGAAATGTGGCGTGACCAACTGCGAAGTCGGGCATTACTTTATGACCGGTTGATAATTCAATTGGAAAACAGAATCATAAAGCGGATGATAATTCGATTTTATAATTTTTTATTTATATTTTTTCTAACAAAAATATGACTTTATGATATACTGTAAAAAATTTACTAGCCAAACTAGCTGATATCTTTAAAAGATATATCAACTAAAATTTCAAACAATCAACCCTTTACTATTTTTTTAATATTTTAAAATATCCTTATAAATGTAAAGATCTTCCTCCTCAACTTCCTTTTTTTTTTTTTCTCGTCTCGCTTCTTCTTCCATGAAAGATGACTTAGAAGAGGTAATGAGCAGGGTTAAATGATGATGAGTGACATTGACGACAACATCAAGGGATGAAATAAAGGGCTATGACTTTTGCGTAGCTAGAGCATACTAAAAGAGATTTATAATATAAAATTATCTAAGTTAAAATTTATAAAAAAAGATATTTTGATGATAGGTTAAAAATTATTGGTGTGAATGATTAAAATATTTGATGAGTTATATGTTGACCAAAAGTAGGTTATATAATTGAATGATATATTATTTTTGAATTTGAACTTAGAATAAATATAAATTCGGAGGGTGACTTTGATGCAAAATCATAGTACGAGAGGTCACTTATACAAGTTTTAAAATACGGTAGGTTATTTTGATTTTGAGACATAGTACGGGGATCACTTATACGAGTTTTAAAGTACGGGAAGTGACTTTGATTATAAGGCATAGTACAGAGGGTCACTTATACGAGTTTTAAAATACGGGAGGTTGACTTTGATTTTGAGGTATAATACAGGGCCTCAACGAGAATTTCAATCTAAAAGTTAAGTATAAATCACTACTAACGAAAAGTTATAAGTCTCCTCGTTCAACACATAAATTAGGCATGAATCAATAGTTCTATTTTTGTCATCAATATAAATACGAGTTACTTCTTCTTTTTTGCCATCAATAAATTGGGGTATATAAGTCATGAATACAAATGAGATACAAAATAATTCTTAACTCGTAATTTATTTGAATAAATCTCCTCTTTAGTAAATAACAAAAAGAATCATAGAAGAACAAATAATAAAAGATCTTGATTCATATAAATATTAAGTTATAAATATTAAGAAGTTAAGTAAAAAATTATGATTCATTTGAAAAAATCTCTTCTTTAATCAAAAGTAAGAATCATATGAGAATAAATAGTAAAAAGTCATGATTTATGCATTTGACAAATATTTTTCAATGAAGAGTGAGTTTGAATACTATTTGATGTATCTCTAATAATTAGCTCCTTTGAATGCATATTTATTTATATACTTCTATTTCTTAGGTAAGGTTTCTTGGGAAATAAATGTATCCAAGTTACTTTGGAGAGGAAAAATTCTCATTCAAATCTAATATATCAAATTATAAAATCATCATCAAAATTATTTTTCTTACCTTCGGAGAATTTATTGAAAACAATATGGATGAATACCTATAAAATTAAAAAATAACTAAAGTTTTTTAATTCTAATTTATAAGATTAATTTCATACTTGAATGTCTTAATCTCCTATATTAAAATCATGCATCATTATTTAAAATAAAAAAATAAGTTTCATCATTAAAAATATCAAGATCAATAGTATAAATATTATCACTTCTTAAAGCAATCATAGAATTTTTTTTATTTGATATTTGTGATGTTAGCATTAGATTTAAATTTTATATTTTATCTCTTTATCATAAAGTTGACTAATGCTTAATGAGTTATGTTTTAAATTATCTACTAACAAAATATTTTAATTAAAATATTTAATTTATTACTAATATTTCTAATGCCGGTAATTTTTTTCTTTGTTGTTGTCTCCAAATGTGACATATTATCTATCTCAACTAGTAAGCTTTAAGATGTGTATTGGATTTTCAGTCATATGTCTTAAATATCCATTATCAGAATGTCATTTTTTTCTCGTAGCTCTTGTATAAAGATATAGCTATAAGAAAGAGGGTTGGCTTTAGGTATCTATTTAACTTTGGGTCTTTCAAGATCTTTTTTTCTGGACTTTTGATATCAAATCGTTTATAATTCTTTTAGGAATCAAAACTAATTTATGAGAATTATATTTTTTAAAAGAACATATATAAGCATAATAATCAAATCTTCTACCAAAAATACATTCAACTTTAGTAAGAATATGTAGTGCAGGTCATTTTACAAATTTAGTTGGATTTTGATGTGCACCATTACTTATGAATCTAATACCTTTTAATTTTTTTTAGTGTTTGTTATGGTAGTATGTTTTCCTTTATTGAGAGATTCTAGTATATGATTACTAACAGTTTTTTCTTCTAAGCAATGTTCTAGGTAATTAGATTCTTTTTCATATTTTCCAAAGCATATGATTTTTAAATGACTCCTTTTGAAATTCAAGATTAGATTATCTTAAATCTTCACATTTAGAGCAAGGAGGATAAGATGATATATATTTGTCATACATAATTTTTAATGTATCAAATTCGTTAGTAAGTAATAGATGATCCCTTTTTAGTGAATTATATTTCTTATCAATCTTTTTGAGTTCATCATATATATTATGAAATACATCAAATAATTCATCATAAGATAAAGACATTTAGGAAAATTTATTGTTAGGACCGTAATGGCAATAAAATGGGAGGGGGAGTGAATTAGTGCTTATAAAAAAAATTGATTTAAAATCATTCGAATGAGAGTACAAATCGAAAATCCATTTAACTTGAAAGTATGAGTAAAGTAGTGAGTAAGATAAACAGTAAGTAAATGATAAGTAAAAACAAGAAGAAAATGCAAACCAATTCATAGTGATTTGGTCATTCTGATCTATATCCACTCTCCATTCCTCTTTACTCGAGGCCACTGGTTTTTACTATCAATCTTCTTTCCAATGGGCGAAGATCAACTACCCTTATAACACTTGTCTTTTTACTAGGCTGAAGAGAGAACATTTACAAACTCTTTCTCACAAGACCTCAACCTTCCTTAGAATGACCACTAAGCTTAAGGAGGAAGAGACTCAAACATTAAGAGTTTACAACATATTTTTCTCAAGAATTCTTTCTCTTTTTACTCTTATTCATGCTTTATTAAGCAAAAATGTGTGGGGTATTTATAGACCCCCTAATGGCTTCAAATTTAAAATAAAAATTTTAAATCCCCAAGTTTTCACAATATTAGTAGTACCATCACCTATACTAAGCGGTACTACCATCAAACAGAGCTCAAAATCATAAGCTCTAGTGGTACTACCATTAAAATAGGTGGTACCACTATTAGAATCTTCGAAAAAGCATAGAATAATGCTTTTCGTAGCTTGGGCTATACCACCACCAAGACCTGGCGGTACCACCGCCTAAGTTATTTTTAGGGTGCTAATTTGGCCTTTCATCAAGCCCAACACAACCTTGGTTCAGGCCCAATGAGCCTTGAATCAAGTTGCCATGAGGTCCAATACTAGCCTAATTCGACTCTAAAAAATAACGATCAAGATCTAACCACTTAATCACGTATTCAGCACAATCACAAAGCAATCGACAAGTTGTCTAGAATCATGGCATATCATTTGATCAATCGACACCTTGTCCGAACCTTGGGCGCATTGTTTTTTCCTTTAGTGTATCGCCCTATCTATCAGTATATTGACTTCCTATAATATTTGATCTTTTTATGCAATACCCTATCCTTCTGGCCTGATGCTCGAAATCCACATAAAGTCTATCCTATTGCATGTCCACCAATCATTTGGCTCAGCATCTAATCTCTGATATGATACTCTGTTGTCCCAACATTTGATTCTCTTATTTTGATAATTTGCATGTGATGGTTCATGTTTGTGATCAATCATTTCTGTGCCACTTAAAAGCTTATTAGTTCATATTTTTATCAATTAATTTTATAATCAAAATTTAAGATTTAATAATCTCTCACTTTTTTATGATGATAATTAATTGTTATTAGAGTTTCAACTAAACTTTTCTTCTCTATATGTCATGTTGAAATAAAGTAAACTCGAATTCAGAAAGATTGATTACCTTTGAATTCAAGTCAAAACAATGATTTCACATGATAGCAAGCATTTTAAAATCATGAGTATTGTATGCATAATTTCAAATCATCATAATTTTAAAATATTAAAGTATATCATATTATGTATAATTCAAATTTCAAATCATTATCATAGCTTCTCCCCCTTTGCCATCAATAGAAAGGAGAAAAGTGCAACTAGCAAGTTTTTGAAACATGTAAGCTAGCAATTTTTTTTTTTTTGAGATATGTAAGTTACCAATTTTTGCTTCTCTTGAGATATACAAGCAAGCAATTATTGCTTTTATTTTAAGATGTGCAAGCTAGTAACTTTTTACTTCTCTTGAGATATGTAAGTTTGTAAGTTTTTGCTTCTTCTTGAAATGTGCAAGCTAGCAAATTTTGCTTCTTTTTTGAGATGTGCAAATTTGTAAGTTTTTTCTTCTCTTGAGATGAGCAAGATACAATTTTTTTCTCTCCCTTTTATCATTGTCAAAACGAAGGGAAGGATATAATGGTATAATCAATTTCCTCTTATATCAATGTTCATATCATCATATGAAAGATATAATAGAAAATCAATTTTATGATGGGGTATATTTCATGAATACAATTGAGTCATATGAAAATCATGATATGAAAAATATCAAAGATCATGAAGGATCAACTCATGAATATCAAAAGACCAAGACTTATTTTCATAAGTGTCATCTTTAGTAAAATACGAGAACAAATAATAAGATATTTTGATTCATAAAAAAGATTTTAAGTTATAATTCTAAGAAATAAAAAAAATATGATTCATTTAGATAATTCTCCTTTTTAGTAAATGACAAGAAGAAACATAGGAGGACAAATAGTAAATCTTAAGTATTAAGTGAAAGATCATAATTAGTGTGGATAAATATTCTCTTTAATAAAATAAAAGAGTCATACTAGAATAAAAGTTCTCAATTTTGCATATGAATAAATATTTTTCTATAAAGAGTGAGTTTGAACACGTTTTGGTGTATCTTAAACGATTAGCTCCTATGAATGTGCTTCTAAATGGTTTCATTCCTTGGGCAAGAATAATTTTGAAGTAGATGTATCCAAGTTATTTTAGAGAAAAAAATTAAATTATAAAATTTAAAATCATCATTAAAATCATCTTCTTAATTCAAGAGATTCAAAAATAGATTTATTAATGACTAAGGGTCTCTTATTTAAAAACTTAATAAGCTTTAAGGATAAAATTTTTTTAAAAAATACATTCTCCTTTTTAATTTTAATTTATGTGATTGATTTCATACAACATGCCCTAGTCTTTTATGCCAAATCTATGCATCATCGTTTAAAATCGAAAAATAAATTTTATCGTAAAAATCATTAAGATCGATAGCATAATCATAAACCATCTTCAATCAAAGATATATTATAACTGTAACAAAAACCGTCAAGTTTCAATCATTTTAATTCAAATGGTCTTTCCTTTCTTATTGTTATTTTGGCTAATGAGCTTTTTGAAATGTGTTGGATCTCCGATTATATGCCTTGCGTATCACTACCAAGAGATTATCTTTTGCTCCTAGCTTTCGATTGTAGACACATCAGAAAGAAATGGGGTTTGCTTTTAGGCACCTATTTAACTTTGGTTCTCTCATGAATAGATCTACTCATCTTGACTATTGGCATTAAGTTATTTATAGTTCATTTAGGAACTCAAACTAATTTATGTGAGCTATATTTTTTGTATAAATATTTATAAGTATATTAACGATATTTATCATAAAAATTATATTTAATTTAGAGAAAATATACAATGTGGGTCCTTTAACAAATATAGTCAGCTTTTGTTGAGTGTTAATACTTACAAAGTTGATTCCTTCATTTTTAGGTACATAACTCTTATTGTTAAGAATCATGTTAAATGATTTATTATCTATTTTAAATTTTTCTAATGTTTATTGTAATAATATATATTTTTTTAAATGACTCTAATTCTTCACATTTAGTACAAGATATTAACATGCAATTATCATGCTCATTTTTTAATTTTTCAAATTTACTAAAGAGAGAAGTATAATCATTTTTTAATAATTTATATTTATTGTAAACTAATTTAAATTAATCAGACAAATGATGAAATGCATCAAGTAATTATTGTAAGGTAAACGGGTTTCGGTTGAGTCACATACCTCAACATTGTGAGCCATCAAGGCATAGTCGTCTTTATTGGTTTGCTCTTCATGTTCTGATGCACTTGATTCGTCCCAAGTCACATTTTGTGCTAGAATCCTCTTCTTTAGTTATGGATATTCACTTTTGAAGTGTTCGATCATTTGTAATCATAACAAGTTATTATGTTCTTTTTAAGTTTATTTTTATTCTTAGATTCTTGTTTTATGAACTTTTTAAATTTTATTATAAGGAATTCAAAGTCATCATCGTCACTTGAGCTTTCACTCGAGTGATCTTCTTTTATTTTTAGTATAATATCCTTCTTATTCTTTGAAAGATTATTCTCATATTCGTCATGTGGTATACAAGTCATCATATAGGTCATTGATGATCAAATAAATTTTTTAAGTGAAAAATAGTTCGTCCTTTGCTTTTTGAATTGAAGTTTCTTTTGGATCTCAACTTTTTAGAAAGGTTCTTAAAATTTTATTAATAAGTTCAAGATTAGTAAAATATTTACCAAGAGCTTTCAAACAATTGACAAAATTCGTAAAACGGGTGTTCATGTCACTAATGATTTTGCTTGCCTTTATTCAAAATAACTCAAAACTATATAGTAAGAGATTAATCTTAGATTTTTTTAAACTCTACTTGTATCTTCGTATGTAACTTCAAGTGTGTGCTAAACATCATATGCAGATTCACAAGTTAAAATTCGACTAAACTCATTTTTATCCAAAGTATAAAACAGAGCATTCATAGCTTTAGCATTTGATGAAAATGATTTTTTCTCATGCTCATTCCATTCATTCATTGATTTAGAGGATTTTTGAAAATCACATTCAATGATATTTCATAAATTAAAATTTATAGAAATAAAAAATAATCATTTATATTTTTCAATACGTGTAGTATGTCCCTTTGAATATTAGGATTAATGGACACTAAGAGGAGGAGGGGGGGATGAATTAGTGCAAGTGTAAAATCATGTTTTAACATAAACTTTTTATTTAAGAAAAAATGAAATCAGAAGCAGTTTAAGGAGAATAAGTAAACAATTTAAAATCATAATCGAAAGATGATGTTCTTACTTTTCTAACTAAGAATAATTAAAAGTAGAGAATAAGCTAAATAGAGAACACTTGCCATTTATAATGGTTCGTTACCAATCTTAGCCTACGTCCACTTTCGAGTCCTCTTCATAAGGCCCACTAGTGTCTATTATCGATTTTCTTTAGGTGAAGACCAAACCCTTAAAAACTTGAAGTTACAAGGGATATTCTTTACATGAATTTTACAACTTTTAGCTCACTTCCTTTCCCTTTTTTTTTTCTTACAGTTGTCACATACAAATTTTTTTATAGAATTTTTATTCCAAAATTATTATATGAAATACAAGAAAACTTGGATATTTATAGGCCTCAATTGGCTTTAGGATTTGGAGCCAATATTCAAATGTATCCAGAAAATTTGGGTACATGCGGTATAGCTATCGGGGCCGATGGTGTAACTGCTGAAAGCAACCCTAAAAATAGGGTACAGATAGTGTAATCACCGACCTGGGCAGTCCAACCACCGTTAGTCACTTGAAAACCTGGGCAGCGATAGTAAAACCATCGCTTACTGGTGGTTCAGTCATCGAGAATCCTAGAAAAGTGATTCCTTTCACTTTTCACATCCTATCATGTACCTTCGGTTGATTACTTCCCTGGACAACTAATTGAGCTCGACCTGAGCTCAATCCAACCCCATAGTAGAATCGGTTACCTCTTTGAGCTGATTTAGATTACTTTCAAATCATACTCATTCGGACTCAAACTTAACCTACAACTTAATTATTACAATCATACATGTCCACCAAGCTTAATTAACAACCTCACTCTTACAATCTGGCAACCTCCAGCATTCTCTATAGTGAGTCTCACTATCTTCCGCCAGCGATCTCCCGACGTATTCTTAGCGATCTTCTTGATACCTTCGGCAAAGTCCTAGCGAACTCCCGGCGAGCTCCTATCGCATCATCTAAACGTTGGTCTGATACCTAAGCTTGATTCTAGGTCCATGTTTGGTTTGTAACTCCTTTTTACCGTCGTAGTTAAACCTTAATAATATTAATTATGATATAATTAATTACAATCAACATGACCATAAATCCACTTCAAGACCTTCCCAACTTCTTGCAAGCTTTTTGGCTACCCCCGACAATTTTTCGGTGAATCGATTTTCTTCTGATGAACTCCCTAACGCTATCCTGGCAAGCTCCCGATACTCTCGGTGAGCTCCTGACGCACTTTAGGAGAATTCCCAACCGTATCGTCCTCACTCCGACCTGATGCCTATACTTGACTTTGGTCAAACCTTTAATTATAATTTTCTCTCTATCGTAGTTAATCTTATATTAATCAAACTAACAATCTTGTTAGATCAATAACCCATCAATTGATTTTATCATCAAAATCCGAGATTCAACAATCTCCCCTTTTTTATGATGACAATCAATTGATGATGGGAGTTAAACCTTACTCTCCCTACATCCATGCTATGATTCAAATGATAAAAACATAAATTCAAGAGAACCCACCACTCTTGAATTCAAGTATCATAACATCCATTTATCGAATTTTGAAATAATATAAAATCAAATCATCAATGATATAACATAAATTTCAGCCAACAATGTATCATCAAATTTTCAAAGTATATGAATTTCAAAATTATGCATCAATCATATATTAAGTTGAAATTCTATTCCTTAAGTCATAAATTATTTCTCCCCCTTTGTTTATCAGCACAAATAGGAGAAATATCTATTTTTCATTTTTTTACGTATGTCATCAATTTGTCATTTCTCTTCATTTGTCATAAACCAAACAGTGAAATGTTAGAGTAAATGATTTTAAGGCACATGTGTCATTGCTAACCTTTAGTAAAATAGGATATGAGCCATTTGTTTTTTCATAAAATTTTCTTACTCTTTGTCATGTATCATTTTTTATATATGTATTACCAATACACTATTTCTCCCCCTTTGTCATCAATAAAAAAGGTGAAATAATAAATAAATAATTTCATGATACATAAACTACATTACTCCCCCTTAATAAAATAGGATAAAAACCTATTTTTCTCATGAAAATTTTTTTCCCTTTTGTAAATAAGAAACTAGAAACAATGGAGGGGATTTAAAAACATCATCACAAAAATAGAACTTATATCAAGCATCATAAAAGTTCATGTTACATATTTTTCTTTGTTAAATATCTATCATGAATTAAGATAATCTTTGAGAAAGGATAAAAGTATTGTCACAAAAGGAACTTTGAATGTCAATATCAAGGTAAATCCTTTGAAAGGTGAGCTCAAAAATCCAAGAAATCCAAGAAGAGCTAAGAGCTACTCATGCATTTAAATTATGTGATCTTTAAACACAAATAGCAAATCATGTTTTTTATAGATTATATTTATGCATATTTTCTTCCCTTTTTGTAAATAAGAAAGTACAAACAAGGAAGAGGAGTGAAAATATTAAATTTTATAGATGTAAATTCTAAAATCTAAGAAAAAATCAAGAGCTACCCATTATCTTTAATTCATCTTAAATTTCAAGCAAGGTAGCAACTCAAGTAAATCATGCATTTTGCATGTAAATTTTGATAATAAGTGTAATTTATAAAGTCCAAGAAATCTAAAGGAAAATATAATAGTAAATCAAGGTCAAATTTTGAATTATGCATTTCACATATATTTAGAAAATTTAAAATTCTAAATTTTCTTCTAAGCAATTTGGTTCTCATATAATATAATGTTATCATATCCAATTTACTTCTAATTATATTGATAATTTTATCTCCCACTTTTTTGTCATTGTCAAGAAAGAAATATGATTACATAATTTCTTCTTAACATCCAAATTTAAATTACACCCATAAGTGCAAAGATATCATGTTATTAAAAATAAAATCAAATCTTTAAGTACCAATAAATATCTTCTATTTTTCTTTATAAATAATAAAAATGAGTCTTAGGGGATTAGATACTCTTAATTCATTCAATATAAGTCTTAAAATACCCAGTTTATTTAGATAAGTCTTTTTAATAAAATAGAAGAAAGATATTGATAAAAATCTCAATTATAATTGTTAAGATCATAAATCTCTCTTTTATTATAAAGAGAAAATTATAAAGATTAAACATGATTCCAAAAAGGATAAAGTCAAGGAATCAAGAAAATATTCATGATAAAACAAATCACTTTTTAATTTATCACAAATTTAAAAAATATTAATTTTGGTGATAAGTTATACCATTCATGAGTTATAAAATGAATCATATCAAGAAATATATTAATATAAAAAGACATTCATGAATACAAAAAGACATGATTTAATAAATATTTTCTTAGAGGATAAAATAGAATATTAATAGATTTAAAAAGAATATTCATTCATAAAAATATCAAATTATAAATATTAAGATCATGAGTTAATTTCAAGAAAGAAAAAATAGAAGATCTTGATTTATACATTTCTAAAACTTTTTTGAATTAACTTTATTTATATAAGAATTTTAAGTTTTAATTTATTAATATGTCAAAATCATGATTTAAGTTATGAAATCATTAAGATGCCAAAAAGGTTAAGTAGATTTATCAATCCCTTTTCTAAAACAAAATCATTTGAAAACATATCCAAAATTATCATCAAAAATTGCTTTTTAGAAAATTTCAATAAAGGGCACATAGATTGTTTTCCAAAAGAAAATAGCTAAGGTTTTCTAATTTATTTTTGTAGTTAAGGAGATTCAACAATAATAATATCAATTTATCTCTTGTTAAAGGATTGATAAGATAAATATTTTCAAAAAGACTTATTCTCTTTTTAGTTGTTTGTTTCAAGAATGATTTTTTCAAATCAATGAATTTTTAATTAAGACTGAAAATCAAATATCATTTCAAAAGGAATCATTAAGGTCATTACATCAAAATAATAAAATATCCTCAAAGCAAAAATTTAACCTATCTTAATTTCAACTTTGAAATGAGTCTAACTCTTTATACACAGTGTAAGAAGTTGATAAACTCATTTTCAAATTTTTATTTATTTCATGTTCAATTCAAAAGTAATCTATTATTTAACAACATACATTCAATTTTAACAACTATTTAACCATTTAGATCAATCATTCAATAATAATATTTATAAGCTAACTTGGTCAAAAACACTATAATATTTAAGTTATTAAACATTAGTCTTTACATTTAAACCAACATCCAAGCTAATGATTTTGAACATATTATTCAATCATCATCAAAGTCTTATTTTTGTAAATTTTAATATAAATATTTTTCATTAACAATGACTAAGGTTCTTTATTTATAGTTCATTTTCATACTAGTATGTTCTAGCTATGTATTATCAAGATTAATTATATAATCATGAACTATTTCTAATAAAAGGATTTGTTATAACAAAGATCATTAAGTTTCAAACATCTTGATTTAAATATTTTTTCCTTATTTTTGATATTTTGGCTATAGAGCTTAATAAGTAAGTTACATCTTAAGTCAAATGGCTTGAGCATCTACAAGATACCATTCCATTTTGATTCTATCCTTAGTTTGGTGAGAAACCAATAAGAAAGATTTGGAGACCCATTTTACATTGGGTCCTTCATGTAAAACTTTATCTTTCCTTTGTAATGATTTTTGGTTGTTTGTTGTTCTCTTGGAAATCTAAACTAATTGGTTTGGGCTATATTTTCTAAATGGACATTTGTTAGCCTTATGCCCTAATCTATCATAAAAATTATATTTGATTTTTGATAGCAAATTTAAGGTAGGTCATTTAATAAAAATGGTTGACTTTTGTTGAGTGTTACTAACAAATCATATACTTCTTCTATTAATATGACCCTTATTAGCAAGAATCATATAAGAAATTTATTTTCTATTTCAAATTTTTCTATAGTTTGCTTTAGGATAATGTTTTCTTCTTTAATATTATCTAATATTTCATATTTAGAATAATGATTGTGTGAAGCTAATGAATCATGCATTTCATCAAGTCTACTAACTAGCAAATCATGTTCATTCTTAAGCAACTTAAAAGATTTACTAATTTTTTTAAATTCATCAAACAATTCATGAAACCTATTTAATAATTCGGTAAAAAAATACTTAAAGAATCACTAACCTCATCGTTGATAGCCATAAGCGTGAGATTCTCAACTTTTTCTTGATTGTACTCTTCATCTTTGGAGCGCCTCGACTTTTTGCATTCATAGCAGAGGTTTTGTCTATCTTAATATCATTTTTATAGTTCATGTCATTAATTTATTTAATTCATTTGTCAAAGGTTCAAAGTCTTCATCACTCTAGATTTCACTCAAGGAGTCATATGTCATGCTCAGTTCAAATTCCTTCCTGTTCTTTGGAAGGTATTTTTTAAGTTTATTTTTGTAAGTTTTTTCATTTAATGAATCATTTAATTTAGTTGTATTTTTATATGTGATTTTTAATTGATGCCATATATCAAAAATCGAATCACAAGAAGAAATCTGATCAAATTTATTTTTGTCGAGAGCATAATATAAGGCATTCATAGCCTTTGCATTTAAAGAAAATATTTAATTTTTATAATCATTCTAATCATTTATTGGATTGGATGACTTTTGAAAATTTTTTTCAATAATACACCATAAATCAAAATCTATCAAAATAAAAAAAATATTCATTCATATTTTTCAAGATATGTAGTATGTCCCATTAAACATAGGAGGACTTATGATGCATTGACCCTTATTTATGTCAAACAGAGCCATTTACTCAAATGGGTGTTAGTCCAATAAATAAGTACCTTACTCTGATACAAATTGTTAAGATCAAATGACACTAGGGGGGATTAGTGAAAGTATAAAATCATATTTTAATAAAAACTTTTTATTTAAGAAAAAACAAAATCATAAGATTTTCTTGAACTTGAAGGAGAATAAGTAAATGATTTAAAATCACAATCGAAAGATGATGCTCTTGCTTTTCTAATTAAGAACAATCAAAAGTAGAAAATAAGCCAAATAGAGAAAATTTATGATTTTATAGTAGTTTGGCATCAATCTTGGCCTACATCCACTTCCGAGTCCTCTTTGTCGATGCCCATTGGTGTCCACTACCAATTATCTTTGGGTGAAGACCAGACCCTTAAAAACATGAGCTTACAAGCAAGACTCTATATAAGAATTTTACAACTCTTAGCTCACTCCCTTCTCCTTTTCTTTTTCTTACAATTATCACACATAATTTTTTTTACAAAATTTCTATCCCAAAATTGTTGTATGAAATGCAAGAAATTGGGGTATTTATAGGCCCCAATTGACTTCAGAATTTAGAACCAAAATACAAACATATTCGAAAAATCGGGGTACGGGCGATATAACCATTAGACGAAAGCAACCCTAAAAATATGGTACGGGTAGTACAACTATCGACCTGGGTGGTCTTATCATCTGTAGTTACCCGAAAACCTGGGCGGCGATGGTACAACCACTGCTTATCGGCGTTTCGATCGTCGAGAATCCCAAAACAATGATTTTCTTCATTTTTCACATCCCGTCACGTACCTTTAGTTGATCACTTCCCTGGTCAACTAATTGAGCTCGACCTAAGCTCAACCTATCCCCATAGTGGAACTAGTTACCTCTTTGAGTTGATTTGGATGTCTTCTAAATCACACTCAATTCAAACTCAAACTTAACCTAGATTTAAGGATTATAACCATACATGAGCACCAAGCTTAATCAACAATCTTACTCTCGCAATCTAACCTCCAGCATTCCCTGCGGTGAGTCTCATGGTCTTCCTCCGGCAATCTCCCGGTGTGTTCCTAGCGATCTTCCCGATACCTTCGGTGAAGTCCTAGCAAACTCTCGGCGAACTCCCACCGCATCATCCAAATCTTGGCCTGATGTCTAAGCTTGATCCTGGGTCCATATCTAGTCTGTAACTCCTTTTCACCATCATAGTTAAACCTTAATGATACTAACTATGAATTAATTAATTACAATCAATATGACCACAAATCTACTTCAAGACCTTCCCAACTCCCGAAAAGCTTTTTGGCTTCCCTTAACAATCTTCTAGCGAGTCTCAATCTTCTTCCAATGAACTCTCTTGCACCATCCTGATCACTCTCAGCGAGTTCTCGACGCACTCCAGGTGAGTTCCCAACTGCATCGTCCTCATTCCGATCTGATTCTTGGACTTGACTTTGGCCAAACCTTTAATTATAATTTTTTCTCTGTCGTAGTTAATCTTGCATCAATCAACTCTAACAATCTTATTAGATCAATAACCCATCAATTGATTTTATCATCAAAATCTAACAACCTTGTTAGATCAATAATCCATTAATACTGGGTGGTACTACCATTGAACAAAGCTTGAAATCCTGGGCTTAGTGGTACTATCGTCGGAATCTGTAATACCACTGCCACCTGGCGATACCACTGTCAACTTGTCACAAACTTAGCTGATTTTGCCTAAATCATGCGGCACCATCGCATATCCATCCATAAAGGTTAGCCTCCCTAAAACCTCGTCTAATCCCTTAGGACCTATAAAAGAGAAAAATGGGCTAGAGAAAATATTTCCCGTGGGATCCACAAGCAACCATTTTAGCAAATACTTTATATAGCCAATGCACATAACAGTCATAAACTTTACAAGCTCCAAATGATCACACACAAAAGATCATGGTCTATTATAGACCGAAGCCCTCACAAGTACCTACATGACATAACTCTCATTTACAAGCCGAAATTGACCATAAAAACTAACTAAACTAGGGTGGCCAAGCATACTACAAGCTTGCTACTTGCTGTATAAAGCATGTACAAAAATTGAAAGATATAGACAAACATGAGCATTACATCAAACACCTTGTTTATATTTTTATTCGTGGCATTCTCCCCCACTTATTCTTTTGACGTCCTCATTGAAGCCATTGCAAACGCTGTATCTCTTCACCTTTTACTGAATCTTCAATCTTCTACTCTGGCTATAACACACCTCTTAACTCCTAACTGCTCTCCATCGCTATTGTTGAGTAGTCAAACTTTGATCCATTATGTTGTTTCAACTCATTAATGACTGACTCAGATGTGGGGTCAGTTGAGTTGTGCTAATCCTTGTTGATTCTTATAGATTATTTGATAAACAAAAAGACCTTTCTTGTTTTACACCGGTATCTTAAGCATCTCACATCACTTAAATTGGGCAGATGCTTGTTGGAGCATTAATGAGCATTATCTTATAGACTTAGAAGTTTTTGAGGTCCTTCCTTCATAAAATTTTTCCATCAATTTTTCTTCAACTTAGTTGTCGCTTCCAAGTAGGTTCACATCACTTCTACTTTCGGTTGTCATTCTGTTGAGAAATGAAGCAGACAATTTACTCTTAGTGGCACTGATCATTATTAGTGAAGATTTTATAACTATTATCTTCCAATAGATTCTTTCCGAAAGGTTTTTAAATCTGCACAGAGCTCCTCTACTTGATAAAAAATAGAACTGGGGTACTCAATTTTGCCAATTCTGTTAAGAGTTGAGAAGACAAAAGTTACTTTACTTTGTTTGCCTCCTCGAGAGTGTACTTCATGTATCAAGCTGGTTACTAATCTTCACCTGCTCTTTGCTTATACTTCTGAAGCACCCAAAGTATTTGTACTCCTTGCATTGAGTTAGCTATTGTGATTCACTTTCTCATTGCTATAGAACTTTTGGAATGCAAGAAATTTTACCCAAAAAGAGTAAAATTTCACCGTAACTTAGAGCAAGTCTATGATAGTTTTGGTCATCTCTGAAATTGTATCATTTTCTCTATCATCTTTACCGCCTACTCCTCTAAGTAGAAAAGGTCCAGCACCACATACTACATACTTCATTTCTTGGTCGAGTACTCTTGTATCAACCCAAACTCCCCCATTTTTGACTTTCTTGATGAGAAGCCCATTGAGACAA
Source organism: Ensete glaucum (assembly GCA_021527575.1). NCBI lineage: Eukaryota > Viridiplantae > Streptophyta > Magnoliopsida > Zingiberales > Musaceae > Ensete > Ensete glaucum. The sequence goes on from CM038557.1 coordinate 37,806,038, forward strand.
GTCTTATGAAGTTCCTTGGTCTTTATCCTTCAGCCTTATTTTAGTACTTAGCGTTTACCTCTGTATTATCTACCTCCACGGCCCCTTTCACGACTAACGCTCTCTCTATGAGAGCAAGGGATCGATGACTCCATGGAAGTCCCACCTCTATGGTACTACGGCATTGCCAAGCCATGGCATTACTATCTATTGTCTCGTATCTATGTCCCTTTCTTTATAATTGATAGATTCGCCTTTGTGACACTATGACACTCCTCTACATCCACCTTCATTCTGACCTACGCTTAGCTTTTGGGTAGCAGAGCCCTTCTAGACTCGTCATCGCTTCCTCGCTCCTTTCAACCACCTACTTCAACACCCTTGTATTCTTCAAGCAGTTTCCCTTACTAGATGGAAAGATAGACTGTAACTCCCATGCATGACCTCCGCTATCTTCTTGTAGGGCTCTTGTCGATTTTATTCTCCTTAGCTTTATTATAGCAATATCCGCTTACTCGGCCTTATCCTCTGACTTGTCGGGTTTCCTTAAGTGATTATAAGCACTTGAGTAGTCTAACTCTCAACTCACTTCGATCATACCTCTGTATGATTAAGTCCCTTCATGGGACAATTCGATGCACACATATAGAAGACCCGTATTTGCGGTACCATAATATTCACTCCTTAAATCCATAATCCTCCTTGTCATTGTGTTATTCACCGAAGTGGAGCTCCCAGTAGCTCCTAATCATACCTTCGCATGATTAAGTCCCTCATGAGACTTCTCTTGCTTATGTTGTATTGCCTCAAACTATTCCACCAATGATCCGCTATACTATGTCGTCTCCTGGTGATATCTCTATTGCATTCAGATTCTTGTAGGATATACTTGGACTATGATCTCTCCATGTATGACTTCTACTAGCACATGGTAGAGCCTCTGCCACCTCTAATTGTGTTCACTCCTTCGCCTACCCATTCCTGGGTCACATCCAGACGAAGCATCGCTCTTAGGGAGTCCATCGTTTAGTAGCTCTCAAAGGCCCCGAACTTCATAAAAATTGGTGTATTATTGTCTAGATCCTAGGCCTATATCCCTCACCAGCATAATCTCCATTGTGCACCATTTTCTTCATGACAACTCGAATGCTAATATTGTGGTATATTCTTTAAGAGTGCTCGCCTCTGTTTTCTCTTGCCTCGTGCTAAGGCTTTCTAATCCTAACTTCACTTTCGCAAGTTGAATCACCTTAATTCCTCCGTCAAATACATCTTTAAGATAAGGTGCATGTGCCTCGGGCTAGTTACAGGTGCCCTGCAAGCCAATCACGCGAGTGATAGCACGTGTGACACACTGCGTAATCTTTTTGCTTATGATTAATATTGACATATTCTCACATTATATTATATGTAGCATATATATTGTGATGTCCTTGGTTATGTGTAATGAGAATCGGATCGTGATAACATCACGATAATGAGATCGATTCACCTTTAAACACAGATCCTAAATAATCTCGGTCATAGGTTACTCGAGAGGGACATCGAGATAACTGGATAAACCGATGTATTATATACCCATCCATATGATGGAGGTAGCTGGTCTCATAGCCACTTGTATGGAGACACTAAGGATATAGTACATGTGCTCATTAGAGAATAAGTTTACTAATTGATCCACTTATGGAATGTTGTATGGTTAATGATACCTAATGTCAGACAGCGATTCCATAGTCCCAGTTGTGTATCTAGTCCTTGGACTTGAGATACCAATGATGCCTTGTATGAGTACTCCTTTCTTTGACGCCAGACTTACAGGTTTCGAAAGCTCTAGATCTGATACAACTGGTTATCGAGATTGGTAGTCAACCTTATGAAGACAATTGAGTATCAATAGAGGATCATCCACTCTCGGTATCATGAGAGGAATATCCCATTTGTGCTTGCTTAGACAAATCCTTGTCTAGGGTTATTCGGATTGAGAGAGGAGTTCTCCGGTAGAATTCGATTAGAGCAAGACAAACTGATTTCGTATGTGACCTGACAGTATCATATCTATTATACGATCTCTGGGATATTAGTTAGATGAGGAATTATAGATACATGGTAACTGTGGACAGACAGGTCCGATAGATTCGATCCCCCTATACCGTCTGGGGACTATGGCATAGTGGTGTAGTACGTCCATAGTTGATGAGTCGAGTAAATTATTATGGGGATAATAATTCACTATATCAGAAGGAGTTATGATGGGAGAGACTCACGGCCAGCTCGGTATCGGGCCTAGAGGGTCGCACACATATGGTGGATGCTTCAGCGAATAGAGGATTTGATGAAGATCCAATTAGCCCATATTCTTATTAGATGAGACCCTATGCTGATGGGCTCCTTGATTAATGCCCAATTAGAGGCCTAAGAAGATTATTAGATAGAGATCCAATAATGCAAGGTTAGTAGGTAATTGGATGGAGATCCAATACCCACTAAGGTAGGAGCCCTAGGGTTTTTTGGTGGCTCTCTATAAATAGGAGGGGAGACTCTTGGTTGATAGGCTACAACTTTAGCCACCACCTCGTATTCTCCTTCCTCCCTCTGAGCAAGAGTTGCAAGATCAGATTGGAGGAGTTTCGTTACAGAGATCTATCGTGTGGATACCGCTAGAGAGGAGGACGCTTGACCTCCTTCATCTTTTACATCCGGATATGGAATACAGGGATATACAATCTCCCCAGGTAAAATCAATCTCTCATACATTGACCCTAATCTTTTACACGATGATTTGATCTATGTGGGAAATCAATTTTTGTTTTGATTTCCGCTGCACATGTGATGCACCTGTTGTAGGTTTCTCAATAGTGGTATCAGAGCCAAGGTTTTCGTGCGAAAGATTAGTTTTAAACTGCGTGTGAGGAGATTGAATCGCGTAGAATCGTTCTATGCATTCTTGCTGTATTTTCATAACGAAGGCAGTGAGGAGAAGGGGTAGCCGGGCATGGCCACCGCCACCAGCAAGGGGGCTACCGGTTGCAGTCAAGGCACCCCTACAATGGGGCGACCAGCCTGCCCCCCCGCGCAGGGAGCCCTCATGGGGTAGCCACCGTGGGCATGGTCGGTCAGCCACCGCCGGCCAGGCGGGCAGGGTGGCCACCTCTTGGCGATGGCGCATGTAGGGGCAAGGAGATGGCTAGGGCATCCTTTTGAGAAAAGGATGATCCTGCCCCTCTGATTTTTAAAAATTTCGAGGATTGTCCTTATGTACAAGATTCCAAAAATACCCTCAATAATTCTAAAAATTTTGAGGACTGTCATCTCATCCAGAATTATGAAAATACCCTTGACAATACTAAAAATTCTGAGCATATCCTGATTTTCAAAAAATAATTAATTAAATAGTTTAATTAGTTATTATATATATCTACTAATCCTACAAATGATGTGATGTACATGTGATGTATGATATGGATGGATAATCATGAGCCATGTATTGTGATGTATGTAATTGTGATTATTATTATTATTGGGGCCTACGAGCTTGCGTTTTTCTCGTTTATTGTTGGGCCTGCATGTCGGTGATTATTTGTAATTACATGAAGAGGCGCAGTGGGAGCGTAGAGGTTACAGCGGGACCCACGATGCCGTGGCGAGAGATTATGACGTATAGTGATGCGATAATCCGACAGAACCGATGATGACGAGATCAACAATCACAGGGCATAGAGATGCGCTAATGCACACATAAATCTTATTGTGAGTGATTAGGCCCATTGGCTCATGCTTAATCATATTAGGTGACGGCTCATGATCATCCGGTGTGGCTTGCATATGTGATGTGTTATACACCTACTATATATATATTTGCATGCGACATAGATATATATTAAATATGTATATGTGACATGACATATTAGTTGACCGATACGAAACAAAAATCCCTCTTATGATAATATTAAGTCAGTAAGTTTGAGGCAATAAGATTGACCCACGTGGCCTTCCATTGTTATAGGAAGAAATTGAATCATGACATAGGTTGAGTTGGTCGAGTCCCTCGAGGCTCACCTATCTATGTGATCGAGTTCTTACCTATGACATAGAGATATCACCGGTAACCTAAGGACATGATAGGCTTGGTCGAGTCCTTCGAGGGTATATTATTAAATCAGAATCATCTTGTAATGATAGTGGTGACTTAACTGAATATCATAGTTGGTCGAGTCCCTCGAGACCATGATGATTCAGAGGTCGAACGTAACAAGAATCATAAGGAGTTGCGATTAGCAAGAGTTGCCTACCTTTTGGGTTTAGTGTAATTGGTCGAGTCCCTCGAGGTTGCACTAAGATGCCAATTGGATCATGATCCCCACTAGAAGTCTACCGGAGACTTTCATCTCACGTGTTGAGGGAGTCGCATGATTCACTAAGAAAATAGTGGGAGCATATTAAGATAGAAGTCCATATCTTAATTAGTATTTTTTGTAAAATCTGCATGTTATTTAGTTTTGCTATATCTTATTTATCACTTGTAAAACCCCTATGTGACATACTTGATGCCAACCGCCTCATTGGTCCAAAAGCTCCATAATTTGAGAATTGATCTCACGAAGGAGAAAATCCTAAATGTCCTTAACATGATTGTGCCCACACCGGAGGAAAGGACAAGCGAGGATGAGATCACTCGCTTTATGAAGTATATAGATAGTCCTAGAGGATAACATATGTATGATCTTATACTTCAACCCCTATCAAATTTCTTTTCATAGTTCATTATTAACTTTAATATGAATAAGCTTAAGGTGACTCTATCTGAGCTCCTCAATATGTTGAGGGAAGCTGAGAGCACCGTCGAGAAAGAGAAGTTAGTTCTCTATATTGGTGAGACCAATAATAAAAGGAAGGCTAGTAAGACCCTTAAGAAGGGTAAGGGCAAAGAAAAACCAGGTAAGGCAAAGGTTGCCAAGAAATGGTAAAGGACAAAGGATAATACTTCCACTGTGGCCAAGATGGGCACTGGAAGAGGAACTGTAAGGACTACCTTGCAGATAAGGCAAAACAGAAGCTTGGAGAAGCTTCATGTATATTCATGATCAGTCTTCACTTGTCAGATTTTCATGATAACACATGGATATTGGATACCAAGAGTGTTTATCACATCTGCAATTCGTTGTAGGTTCTGGCAAGACTTAGGAGATTGGCTAGAGGCGAGATGAACCTTAAGATGGGCAATAGAGCAAGAGTTGCTCCAGTTGCTATTGGAGCTTGAGTCACCTAGATGTGTGATATGTAGAGAGCATTAACATCCAGCCCTTTTACCTCAACATGACTTTCTACATTCTTAAGCAGATCTAAAATGAAACTAGCTTATTTCACAGGCCAACATCCCTTTCCATTTGGGTGACGGCCCTTGGCTTGAGTTGTGTGGCCTACACCTCCATAGAACCTTCGAAAAGGAATCGCCTACTTATGAGCAATTACACCATGTTACTAGAGATGTAAGGCCAGACGAGAGAAAAGCTACAGGTCTGGATAGGAGAGTAGGATGCCTGAGCTATTGATGTATGACAAAAATCTATGGCAGGAGCGAAAGGCGATAGTGGCAACATGTCCACGCTATCGTCCAGGTGCATCAGTCCCCTTAGTAGTAACACCCATCCGCTATTGATTTAAGATTGACGTCAGTCCTATTCTGCTTGAACCAGCCCTTCTTGGCTTTGGAAATGGTGCATCAAACAACGATCTTCGTTAAAGATAGTGAGACTGCTAATGGTGGAAGATACAAATGTCATCATAGATCTAGAAGCTTCCAAGCTTCACAGTTTGCAGTGAGAAGAGAAATCACTCCTCTGCTAGAGCGATGCAGCAGAAGCTTCTCCGAGCATCAGCCTCTTGATAAGCTTTATAGGAAGGTCTACTACTACATGAGCTGCAATGTCTAGTTGGAAGAAAAGGAGGTGTCGTGTTTGTTCTACTTCGTCTAGGTAGAAAACAGGCAACGATGGTCGAGGGAGAGGGAGATCCTGAGGACAATACAAGCGATGGGAACAGTAGGAGCAAGTGTTGTCGATAGCATCCAAGAGTTCTTGGGTGCTGATGGAACAGTAGAGAGGGGAAGAGGAAAGCAGAGACCAAGGGGTTACTCATTGCAGATTCCGCCAGTAGGAAGAGCAATGCTGGTGGTATGACAAGCAGCCACCTAGAGATGAAGAAGAAACACTACTATTGACCACCGGAGTAGAAGAAGAGGCGAAGCTAGGGCAACGGTAGTGCTGCCTGTTGTGGTTGCAGTGTTGGAGATAGGAAGAAGTAATAAAATATCCATTGAGTTCATTGATTCATCATCAATTTATATATGTGAAGATAGAAGAATTTCCTACTAACGTACGTGATTTCCTCATTCAGTTGGGGAAATCATATATAAATCCTATCTTCTATCATGCCCCCATAAGATCGAGCTCCTGTAAGAATGCTAATCTTGAATTGATGATAATAAATCTGAATGAAGGAAGATGTTGTGTTGTCAACCGTAGAAGATCTAACAGTAGTTGGCTTCAACAACAATGTCAACCTAGCTGAGAAGGAAGCCGTTGTGTTGTCAACTGCGATGAAGATCTTATGGCAATTAACTTTGATGGTGATATTAGCCTGGTTGAGAAAGAGCAGACGATTCTACTGGAGCCAAGTTTGAAAATATGATTAGATCGGACTATCATCAGACTATCATGCCCCTATAAGATCAAGCTCTTGTGAAGGACGTAGATCTTGAACAGATACCAATGAACCTGAAGGAAGGAGCCCGCTATGTTGTCAACCACGGTGAAGGTCTGACAGCAGTTGACTTCGGCGACCATGTAAGGCCTGGTTGAGAAGAGACTACTATGTTGTCAACCGTGGTGAAGGTCTAACGATAGTTGACTTTGGCGGCTATGTAAGCTTGGCTGAGAAGAAGGGTGCAGGCATAGCTGAGGAAGAAGGCCTCGGTGCATAGCTGAGACGAGGTCTAGAATGGGGCATGCGCAGCAAAAAGGATGGAGCATAAGCTATCATTGGACAACAGAGTGGAGAACTAATAGAGTTGGGGTTGACTGCTGAGGAAGAAGGCCTCGGTGCTGCCGAGCAGCGGCAGCAGATAGAAGGATCACGCCGTTCAACTGAAAGTGAGGAGAGAAAGATGCAGCATTGATGCCCTATCTTCTTCTCTTTCTCACTTACGTTTCTTTTTCTTTTTTTTGTGACTATTGCTGTAGAAAATTACAATGGTGATGAAGGCAAGAGCAGCGACAGAGGAGGAAGAAGGGGTAGCGGTCAGGCAGCTAGCTAGAAGAGGCTGCGGCAACAGGTGGTGGTAGAGGATTTGCCGTAATTTGACAATGAATAAAGAAAGGGCTGAGGCACGGTTGCACACTGGTGAGGAACAACAGTGTGGCTATGTGATAACAGGTGTTGTAGCCGGAAAGGAGCCATTGGCTGTGGGAAGCGCTAGTGGTGGTGGTTTCCTATCACTAGCAACGTCGCTGAGCAGATTGCAGAAGTGACAGCAATGAGGGGAAGGAGCGGCAGACACTCACTTGGGAGCGATAGGCGGTTGATTGAAGAAAAAGCCATAGGGAGCAAACGATGCAGCGACAGGGGAGGAAGATGCATGGCTGCGGCAGAGGCAGCTACGTGGGTAGCAGCGGTGTCAGCGCCGGGCAGTGGTTGTCAGAGCAAGGTAGACGACGACCTCGAGTGAGTAGCAGATGGAGCAGCCGAGGTAGCAGTGGGAAGCAGCATGATAGAAATGGCTATGGTGGCAGAGGAGGGCACGGTTGGACAGCGACAGCAAAGGTGGCTGCGGGGTTGGGGGGGAGGTAGTAACGTCATCACTGTTATGTATGGCCGAAGGGGAGTGAATTGGCCGCCAAAAAAAGAGGATGAGAGGTTGTAGGAGGAGCAGGAGAAGGGGTTGAACGATGCCGGGGAGATCGACATCGATCTAATGTTGGATCTTGTCCAACACAGCAGCAGTAGGGGAGCTCTTAACGAAGGATGAAGAAGAGGTCCCGAAAGTCGTCAATAGAGCAGAGGCGGTAGGGCCGTCGGGCAGAGGTTGAGGAAGGCAATGGCTCGGTTGGCAGAGGAAGAGGATCGTGGCTGCTATGGCTACCTAAGCTGTAGGGATAGATGAGGGCAGCGACAACAGCGGTCAGGCGACCGACTAGAAGTGCTTGTGGAAAGGATCAACACTTCTACTGTGAGAGAAGCAGGGGAACAACCACCGATGGAGAGGAAGGAGATGAATTTGCCGACCATGTGCAACGGAAAGGCTATGCATAAGTCGACACTGGTGGCAACGGAAGCAGTAACGACGCTGCCGTGTGCTAGTGAAGTGGAAGGAAGAGACACGGCTGTGGGTCTGACACTGTCATGAAAGAGGGAAGGAGAGATCTGCAGAAGAAAGAGATCAACAAAGAAAAAAAAAAAAAAGGCAGCAGATCTGTCGTAGGAGAGGCCGGTGGTGCCACCAGGACTACAGTCGCTGGACCTATTTGACGCAAGCAGGCACCGAAGAAAAGATGCCACAAGATAAGGATCACCTAGAGCAATTGCTCTAGCAAGGCCAAAGAAGCAGAGGAAGTTGCAGAAGCAGCTAAGGATCAAGCAGTAGTCTATGATGGGCGACAACAATCTATGACGTCTATCCATGAAAACTATTGGTCAAGGAAACAAAGGTAAAATAGGAGCAGAGGGAGAGACCAGTAGCTCTGGTTGACGAATTTCAGGTCTGATGAACTGAAAGTTGTCGATTAGCTCAGCAGTGACTGTGAGCATGGTTTATCATTGGCTGATGTTGCTATAGGGATGAGTAGATGGTAGCGCTCCATGCATTAAATGAGCGGATGGAAAGGGACGAGCCAGGATCAATGACAAGATCCTAAATCACAACTGAGGGAGAGGGAAGGGACGTCAATGATGTTGTCATAGATCTCTGCGTCGAAGACAACCAGGATGTCAACGTCGAAGTACTCGCCTTGGAAGATTCACGACCAGCAGACCTTGTAGGTGGCAACGCTGGCATGAGGCGAGATGGTTTAGCTTGCGACTGCTTGATGTGTTATCATTTGACAATGAGAAAAGAATTTTCTCTAGATCTAATGCTTTGATATTATGATAAGAATAAAAGTAATGATCAAATTTATATAAAATTAAAAGAAAGAAAGATTTTCCTGAATTGATGAACAAGATCTTCCCCTTCAATTAGAAAAATATGTACAGCTAACATCATTCCCATCTAAGCCAAATATAATATAATATGAAAAAAATTTACCAAGCATCAATTCACATTCGAAATATGTACTGAAGATTCATATTTCAAACGTGTTTCCAAAAGTACGTCCTTGATATCTATGATACTATATTAGATGAACGTGGTGGCTCCTTTCTAGTGGTCAACAGCTCCATAATTGATGTAGAATCTGTTTCAACTCATGTGTGATAATTTTTTATATTTTCGGATTTCTTTACATTGCAAATATTTTTTTGTTTTTGCTGATATAATATTGTCTTGCAAAGCAGCAACATCCTTCATGGATCTCTTGTGATGAATCTAAAACCTCCATCCTGCAAAAGGGAGGCACCAAGAGTATTAAGTTTAAACCATCCTATAGGTGATTTTTGTAAGTCTAAGAGTATTACGCATCTAATTCCCTTCAGATAAGGTTGTTCTGTAATAGCTTGTATGAGTCAAAGCTTGGGCCCAATTAATAGATGACCTTTTCTTATTAAAAAGGCATTAGTGAACATAGTTACACTACTTAATAGAAGATAATTAGGCTTATAAGCTTCACGAACAAGTGTTAATAGGAGTAAAGGATTAACCCTTTTTACATGGCAAACTTACCATTCACATATCATTTCACCAATTATAATTAAAAATAAATTGTAAGTTCCACTTTAAAGGGAAGGGATGTGATGATGATGATGTCGAAAGGTGAATCCTTGAATGGTAGAAGGTTTAGATTAGGAGAATCGTCCGACATTGACCGAGGAAAGTTTTAAGTGACAGGATTTTCTCACATGATCAAATACCATAAATTTATTATTGTAATTCTCCTTGAACCTTTAGATATCGTTTTCAAACTTGCTTCTTATACGTAGATTTCTTTTTATGGTTGAAAACTATACTTAATCAAGTGTATTTTAATTATTTTAGGCTATATATGTAGCTCTCTCTCTCTCTCTCTCTCTCTCTCTCTCTCTCTCTCTCTCTCTCTCTCTCTCAATGGGATTAGGTTGACTACAGGCGGGGGAAAAGAAAAAAAAATAGAGGATTGGCGAGTAGGAATTCTTAGAGGTAAATATGTTAAAGTTTCTAAATTAGATTTGGATTAAGAATCCTTAGAGATATGACATCTATCCTATAGATACCTTCCCTCCTCAATTACCAAATGGAGCATGATTTGAGGCGAGGAAGGATAAGATGTCAGAGAGAGGTGCTGAAGACGAAGAACATCGTCATATCAGCATAATATGGTATCGATAATGAATATAACATATTTACATTAATATATGACATGATAGGATTTGATCATCACATTTAGTGTTTAATAAATTTATTATTACGATTTATATAAAATATTCATGAGATTATTCAAGCTTCCATGGGATTTATAAAAATTTTAAGTGATGATATAGATTGAGATTGCTTACATTTTAATTGATGTTGGAAATTGATATTTAAATTATTATTATATAAAAACCTAAATTCACATATTGTTGCGACACCACATGATTAAAAAGTATTTCGACTATTTGGTTGGATTCTTGTATTGAACAAGTTTTAGATATATTTAGGTGCATAATAAACTTGATTATAAAAAAAAATGTAGCACAATTACATGTTGGATCAATTGAACTATTCATTAGAATATAAATAATCATCCTGAAATATGAGTTTTGTTAAAATCTAAATTATCTTTATATATATATATATATATATATATATATATATATATATATATATTCGATATGATATGCACAAATGAGTATATATATATATATATATATATATATATATATATATATATATATATATATATATATAGTATTTGACCAACATATTGTTATTAGCCTTTTTTTGTATTTATATCTTCTATTTGGTATTTGTTCTTACCAAAAACTTCACATATTAAGTCTAGTTAGTTCTAAGGTAGCATGGCAATAATTTCAAATTATCATTATAGCCGGAAACAATCAATAAAATATGGTGTAATTTTTATGAAATGATCATCCAAATTATTTATGAAATTACATGGAAAATATCTAGATAATATATTTTTAAATGATATTCATAAACAATATAATTTTCTTGATTATAAAATTAATTTGAGGCATAACATAGTTAATCTTGATTATATAAAAATATATATGCTATAATTAGTTTATTATTAAAGAATAAATTTAAAAATAATCTTTATATTTTCAAAAATAAAGCATATAAGCCCCTCCCATCAAGTCTGAGTTGACAGCAGTTAGAGTTTACTTATGTGACATATTGGCTTACAATAAATTATTAATATAATGACACATGTATTTTAATTTTAAAAAAAAATATCTTTTCGAGAAAGAGGAAGCTAAGAGGTGAGGGAGAGCTAAACGTTAAAGTTTGGTTACATGACATATTGGTCATAGCAATGGACGAAGGCAGAGAGGCAGAGATAAGAAAGGTCGGAGGCAGAGTTGAAGGAGAGCTAAACCACTATGTCGTGGGCATGACGAGTGGGCACGTGAGAGAGGATGAAGTGGGAGGCGGTGGGGATGAAGATGTGTAAAAGGAGGAAGAGGGACCATAAGACCATTGTATACTTAGCATAAGACTCATTGACGCACATTCACATAAGGCAGGACCAAAAGCGCTTAAGCTCATTATTAGTGTGAGAGAGGCTATGTGCATATGACGCCTTGCTAGACAACAGTGGCTCAGTGTTGCTGGTGGTGGTCGCTTTCATTATGATGTCTCTTCCCGCCATTGATGGTGGTCTCAATTGTTTAATTAAATTATATATATTATTACATTAATAGTTTATTATGAGTTAGCATGTCATATAAGTAGATCTTACATCTTTTAACTCAAACTTGACAAGAGGGGCTTATATGCTATGTTTTTAAAAATATATGAATTATTTTAGACACGAGCAAAACCGTAAGAGTTTAAATGATCAATGACCAGAACTATAAGAGTTAAAATTGATCTTTTTTAAAAACTTAAATTATATGTGTAATTATATTAATAGTTTATTATGAGTCAGTATATCACATACGCAGACTCTAACGTTTTGTCACGGACTAAAATATAAACAAGGTGTTTGATGTAATGCTCATGCTTGTCTGTGTCTTTCAATTTTTTACATATTTTGTACAGTAAGTAGCAAGCTTGCATTAGGTTTAGCAACCCTAGTTTGATTAGCTTTCATAATCGGTTTCAGCTTATAAATGAGAGTTGTGTCATGTGAATACTTATGGAGGCTTCGGTCTATAATGGACTTTGATCCTTTGTGTGCAACCATTCAAAGTTTGTAAAGTCCATGGTTATAATTTGCATTGGCTATATAAAGTGTGCTAAAGTTATTGCTTATGGATCTCATGAAAAATCCTTTCTCTAACCCGTTTTCTCTTTTGTAGGTTCTAAGGGACCCTAGAAGGTTTCGGGGAGGCTGATGTTTACGGACCGACACGCAAGGGTGCCGTATGACTTAGGCAAAACTAGCTAAGTTCGTGACAAATAGTATCATAGTGGGTCACACGTAGAAACACTTACCATGTAAACATAAGGGGGGGGAGGGGGGTGGGGGGTGAGGGAGGACCTAGCTGGGTTGCATGGAGGGCAGCCAACATATGTGACCATATGAGGAAACAGACATTGAGATGTAGGGAAAGGAATCACTTAGAGGAGCGGGCATCTAAGATTTGCATTCAGAGGAATAACCAACATTTTATGCGAGAGGCACCACGAGGACAAGCAAACTAAGAAGACAATTGAGTTCGAGCTATAGTTCGACGTTAGCAACCAAACTTGATAGTGCTCAAGGTAAGTAGGGCACTTGTTAAAAGATAAAACCATACAAAGTGGGATGTGTTATTCAACAACCAAATAGTAGTGTAAAAGCTCACAGAGGTTAGGAGAATTGCTAACTCGAAGAATTTGGTACTCATGCAAGGGCTTGTATACGGATGATGGAGTGTTCTTAGCATCCTAAGGCGATCAAAACTTGACGCTATGAAGCATTAAAACTTTCTCTTCAGCATAAAAATGATATGTCCATAGGAGACTGAAGTGTACAATAAGTTCATCACATTGCTAGGCTTTGAAGGGTGTAGTAAGGGTTGTATTAGCGAAGAGTCTCAACTAGCAAGTGCATTTATAAGGGCAGAACAATGCATAGATTGTTTAGTAAGATGGAGTAGTCAAAAGAGATGGTGGTCTTCAAAACTTTCAAAGGAAAGAATGCAAAGAGAAAAGTTGCTCCAATAGGACAGATATCCAGGAGGGATAGGTCCTGGTTCTCTAGAGGGAGAATCATGTACAACGGACTACACATGTTGAGGAAGAGTATCTTAAAATAATATCTCCACAAAGCTCAAGGCCGAGCGAGCAGCAATGAGTCATTGCATGATCTTGAATGAAGTAATGTATCAGTGGATGTATTGTAAGATCAAGTGGGGAGAAACAATGACAACATCATCCGAAGGCACACTTAGAGTTGATGTGGAAATCAGACTCAACAAAGGGTTGACCCGTGGAATTGTGGGCGTGAGGACCACCATCAACTCAATGAAAGTCAAGGAGTAAAGCAACTTGGGTGAAACTTGGTGAAATATGCAAGCCGTGTGAAAGGAGTCGACATAGAAGATGAAACATGGAGCATTCTTTAGACAGAAGTTAAGAACATGAACTCTTGTAGAGGTAAGAGTGGGATCATGTCGTTCCATGAGTTCTTCATTCTGATAAGGCAGACTCATCTTGTATGGTGCCAAAGTCAAAGGGAGCCTCGAGGCACATGCACCTTATCTTACAGATGCATCAGACGGAGGAAGTAGGGTGACTCAACTTATGCAAGCGAAGTTGGGATCAAAAGGGCTTAGCACGGGGAAAGATGATACAGAGGTGGGTACTCTTAAAGAATATGCCACAGTGCTACCATTCGAGTTATCATGAAGAAAGTGGTGTACAGCGAAGATTGTGCTAATGGGGGATAGAGGCCCAAGATCCAAATAATAGTGCATCAATTTTAACGAAGTTGGGGGACTTCGAGAATCGCATAGCCCCTCCAGAGTTAATAGAACTCAGAAAGCAGTTGGAAGAACTACTAAGTGGTAATCTCATTCGTAGTTCGAGTTCATCACACAAGAATATGAATCTAATGGAGATGTTATCAGGAGGCGACATGGTACAACAGATTATGATGAAAGAGTTTGAGGTAATACAACACATATGATAGGTGTCCAATGAGGGACGTGATCATGCAAAGATATGATCAGGAGCTACTAGGAGCTCCACTTCGGTGAACAACATAATGGAAAGGACTATGGATTCAAGGAGTGAATGTCATGGTATTATAGAGGCGAGCTTTCCGTGTGTGTGCATCAAATCTTATATTAGATGAAAGCCTTGGTCATCAACATATGGGGGTTGTGTACCACCAAGGGAGAATTCAAATTGCAAATACTAGTGAGTCCTACAGGGGGACTTGATCATACAGAGGTATGATCAAAAAGGCTGAAAAGTTTGACTCCTTCAGTGCTCATATTTCCTTAAGGGAGTCTGACAAGTCAGAGGACAAGGTCGAGTAAGCAAACATTGCTATCAAGGAAGCTAAGAAAAATAGAATCGACGGGAATCTTATAACAAGATGGCAGAGGCCATGCATGAGAGTTGCAGTCTATCTTTTCATCGACTAAGGGAAACTGCTTAAAGAATACAGGAGTGTTAAAGCAGGTAGTCGAAAGGAGCGAGGAAGTGACAACGAGTCTAGAGGGACTCAGCTATCTAAAAGCAAAGTGTCGGTCAAAAAGGAGGTGGACTCGAAGGAGTGCTACAATGTTGCAGAGGCGGATCTACCGATTACGAAAAAAGGGATGCATATGCAAGGCAATGGATAATAGGGCCATAAGCTTGGCAGTGCCATGGTACCGTAGAGGTAGGACTTTCATAAAGTTATCGATCTCTTGCTCTCATGGAGGGAGAGCGTTAGTCGTGAAAGGGATCGAGGAGGTAGAGAATATAGAGGTAAACTCCAAGTACTAAGACAAGGCTGGAGGACAGAGGCCAAGGAATTTCATAAGACTAGTATCAATGGACTTCTCATCAATATAGCCCAAAGTAGGGGACTTCGGGTTGATGTAGAAGTGCTTGACCAAGGAATAAAGTAGGCAGTATATGGTGTTGTACCATTTTTACTCAGAGAAGTAGGCAACAAAGGTGATAGAGAAGACGGTACAACCCCAAAGGCAACCAAAACTATCAAGACTTGCTTCAAGTTGGGGTGAAATTTTACTCTTTTCAAGGTAAAACTTCTTACATTCCGAAAGTTTGATGGCAGAGAAAAAGTGAATCATAGTAGCTAACTCAAAGCAAGGAGTGCAAACACTTCAGGTGCTTCGAAAGTGTGAACAAATAATGGGCAAAGACTAGTAACCAGCTCGATACATGAAATACAACATCGAGGAGGCGAGCGAAGTCAAGTAACTTTGTTTTCTCAACTCCTAAGAGAATGGGTGAAATCGAGTACCTCATCTCTTATTTATCTTGTAGAGGAGCTCTGCATAAGTTCAAAGACCCTTTAAAGAAATCTAATGGAAGAGTTGTTAAATCCTAACTATTGGTAATCAGTGCTACTAAGAGTAGATTGCCTGCTTCATTTCCCAATAGAAGGCCAATCGAAAGCAGAAGTGATGTGAACATACTTGAAAGTGATAACTAAGTTGAAGAAGAATTAATTGGCAAATTTTGTGAAGGAAGGACCTCAAAAAACTTCAAAGTCTGCAAGGTGATGCTCGTTAAAGCTCCAACAAGCATCTACCGAGTTTAAGCGGCATAAGACATTAAAGATAATGATGCAAAACAATGAAGGTCTTTTCATTTATGGGAAGGATCCACAAGAATCAACAAGGAACAACATAACTCAATCAACCCCACACCAAAGTCAGCTATTGGTGAGTTGAAGCAACATGACGGATCAGAGTTCAAATACTCAACAATAGCGGTGGAGAGTAGTTGAGAGCCAATAGGCATGTTGCAACCAGAACATAAAATCAAAGATTCAGCAAAAGGGAGGAGATGCAACGTCTGCAGGGGCTTCGACGAGGATGTAATGACTAGTTTCGACGAGGATGGAATGACCAGCTTCGATGATGATGGAATAAGTGAGGGAGAATATCATAAACAAAAATATAAATAAAGTATTTGATGTAATGCTCATGTTTAATACATGCTTTGTACAGTAAGTAGCGAGCTTACAGTAGGCTTGGCAACCCTAGTCTGGTTAGCTTTTATGACCAGTTTCAACTTGTAAATGAAAGTTGTGTCATATGGACACTTGTGGCAACTTTGGTCTGTAATGGACTGTGATCTTTTCTATGTAATCGTTTAGAATTTGTAAAGTCCATGGTTATAATTTGTATTTGTTATATAAAGTGTCTGCTAAAATTATTATTTATGAATCCCATGAAAAATGCTTTCTCTAACTCGGTTTCTCTTTTGTAAGTCCTAAGGGACCCTAAGAGGTTTCTGGGAGGTTGATTTTTACGGACGGACACACAAGGGTACCGCATGACTTAGGCAAAACTAGCTAAGTTCGTGATAGTTTGTCAACTTACACTTGACAAAAAAGATTTATATGGCTATATTTTTAAAATATAAGGGTTATTTTAGATATAAGTAAATTATATAGAATTAAATAATCGATGATCAAAATCATATAAGCTAAAATGGACCTTAACGTAAATTTATTAAGCTATATCAAACATCATGATAGAGAACGAGCTTGTACAGAGTTGTCTTTAAGTAATTGAAACACTGAGGTTATCTTAGAGATCAGCTCAAACAGAGTTGCCTTAAGTAATTACATGTATCATAGATAGCCATATAATATTATGTGACCTTTTATTAATTGAATAAGATATATTTTAGATTATTTAGATTTTTATAAAAGATATTAGTTAATATTAAATAAAGTCTATATTATATTGGGATACTTTAGGGGATGCCCTTGATGGAAGGAACTCTCCTAATAACTTACCCTAGACTCTCTGCTCTCACCTATAAATAGACAGGACCTACTATAAACCTAAGACATAGAACAATAATAGAGAATAGAGTTAGAGAGATTATGGTTATTCTCTCTATCTCCCCAAAACCATCAATTACAGTGGTCCTGTGAAAGGATAGGAAGAGAATAGAAAGGGTCTAGATCCATTCTACTTCTCCTCGCAGATTGATATCTTGGTATTATTTAGATCCAGAAAGTGGTGCTCTTGAAGATCTAATTGGATCTCAATCAGATGGCATCTAAAAGTACGTATCGTAAATAGATCTCGTATTATTTAATTTTAAATCTTGGCATACTAGTTTTTCACATAATAGTTTGCATAATTATAATTTTTATGCTAACAATTGGTATCAAAGCCTACGGTTTGAGATAAACAATATTAGATCTATTATTTTTGTTTAAAATATGTAGATCTGATATATGATCAATTTATATTCCTATTTGTTAAATTCAATCGTTTGCTTGCGAACGATTCTTGATGGTTGTTGTGCATCATAGAAAAGACGCAGCAATCTTGTCGTGTTTTTGGATCGTCTATGGCGACTACATCGGCGGTGTGCACGATCAATCGCGTACGCTATCGCTGACCGCGCTCGGTCGAGCATAGGCGGTAGCCATATCAAGCAGCGGTCATACGCGAAGGTAGCTACGTGCAGCAGAGGTCGTTGCAAGTGACAACCTCACACGTCGCCAGTGGTAGGCCCCGCAATTGGCAGATTTAAGAAGATCTCAAATAAAAAGGAAATATACCATTTCTGATGATTATGTGGTATATCTGTAAGAATCAGATTTTAATATAGGAATGAAAAGAGACCCCTTATCGTTTTCACAAGCCATAGAAAGTAATGATTCTTAAAAATGGTATAATACAATGAAAGATGAGTTAAAATCAATGGATCAGAATGGTGTTTGGGAACTCGTTGAATTACCCAATAATTGTAAAAGAGTCTATTGCAAATGGGTCTTTAAGACTAAATGCGACTCGGTAAGCAATATCGAATGATATAAAGCCATACTTGTGGCTAAAGGTTTTTCTCAGAAAGAAGACATTGACTATCATGAGACATTTTCTTCAATTTTTCGAAAGGACTCATTAATGATCATCATAGCATTAGTAGCTCATTATGATCTTAAGTTATATCAGATGGATGTGAAAACAACATTTCTGAATTGTGATCTAGATAAGGAAATCTATATGAAACAACCTGAAGGATTCATAAAAAAGGGAAGAAAGTTGGGCTTGCAAACTTAAGAAATCTATTTCTGGCCTTAAATAAGCTTCCAAACAATGGTATATAAAGTTTCATGATAACACTAATTCAGTGTATATATTTGAAGGTTAGTGGGAGTAAGTTTATTATATTGGTCTTATATGTGAATGATATATTACTTACAAGTAGTGATCTTGGTTTGTTGCACGAAACCAAGATATTTCTCAACAAGAACTTTAAGATGGTTGATATGAATGAGACATCCTATGTTATTGGCATTGAGATATTTAGGGATAGGTCTTAATGTTTGTTAAGACTATCTCGGAAAGGTTATATTAATCGTATCTTGGAAAGGTTTAATATGTAGCTTTGTAAAGCCAATGATACATCTATTACTAAAGGTGAAAAATTTAGCCAAAATAAATACCCGAAAAATGACTTAGAAAGGGATCAAATGAAAAATGTTCCTTATGGGTGTACAATTAGAAGTCTATTATATGCTCAAACATGTACAAAGCCAGATATTAGTTTTGCAGTGGCAATGTTGGATAGATACCAGAGTAACCCAGGAATGGAATATTAAAAAGCTACAAAGAAAGTAATAAGATATCTACAAGGGATAAAAGATTATATGCTCACATATAAGAAATCAGATCAGCTTGAAGTAATGAGATATTCAAATGTTGATTTTGTAAATTGCCTTGATAGTAGGAAATCCACTTCAGGATTTGTATTCATGCTGGCTGGTGGGACAATTTCTTGGAAAAGTATAAAACAATCACTTAATGCATCATCTACGATAGAAGCTAAATTTGTGGCATATTTTGAGGCCACAAATCAAGCTTTATGGCTTCAGAATTTTATCCCAAGACTTGCTGTGGTCGACTTAATTGCCAAGCTACTGAAGATATTTTGTGATAATACTGCAGCAGTTTTCTTCTCTAAGAATGACAAGTATTCTAGTGGTTCCAAGCATATTGAGATAAAATACTTGGTGGTTAGAGAAAGAGTCCAGAAACAACAAGTGTCAATTTAAAATTTGAGCACCATTATGATGAATGCTGATCCATTTACTAAAGTTTTACAGTGTAAAATATTTAAAGAACATATTATTAGAATAGGGCTTGTGAGCAAGCCATAAAGGATATAGTGATACATGTTTAAGTAGATGCTATTATTGATTTTTTATATAATTAAAGTTATTTATTTCTATTATCTTGTTTCTGTTTATGATTATGTATATTATGGTTGAATGCAAGAAACAAGATTGTCTTGACAAGATAAATTACAGGGGTCATTATAGACTATATAAGGAAAGACTAACAATGTTGTAGTACATAGAAAGAAGTGTGACACTGATGACATACAACCGCTATGACTCATATTGATAGTTAGACTGAATATAGTATTATTATGCTTATTGGACTTATTGGCTTATTTTTAAAATCATGGCGATGTATAAAATGCTTTTCAAAATTTTTAAAATCTAATTATATAAAATTATTTTTAAATAAAATTTATTTTGTTTATTTTGATTTTGGATATTTTTTATAACTTATCAATTAATGGGTCAAGTGGGAGAATGTAAGATTATATGACCTTTTATTAATTGAATAAGATATATTATGGATTATTTGGATTTTGATAAAATATATTAACCAATATTAAATAAAGTCTATATTATATTGGGATATTTTAGGGGATGCCCTTGATGGAAGAAACTCTCATAATAACTTATCCTAGACCCTCTGCTCTCACCTATAAATAGACAGGACCTACTATAAACCTAAGACACAGAATGGTAATAGAGAATAGAGTTAGAGAGATTACGGTTATTCTCTCGATCTCCCCAAAATCATCAATTATAGTGGTCATGTGAAAGGATAGGAAGAGATGAGAAGGGGTTTAGATCCATTCTAATTCTCTTTGCAGATCGATATCTCGACATTATTCAGATCTAGAAAGTGATGCTCTTGAAGATCTAATTGAATCTCAATTAGATGACATCTAAATGTACGCATCGTAAATAGATATCGTATTATTTGATTTCAAATCCTGATATAATAGTTTTCCACATAATAGTTTGCATAATTATAGTTTTTATACTAACAAGCCAGGAACAAATTATGCTTGATGACCATAATTAAATTAGTCATCCTATAGACCAAGTGATCAATTTTCATTTAGTCCGCTAAAGAGATCTCAAATATATTACTAAATACTTTATTTTGTGCATTTTTTAGCATATTACATTCCAAAGTTTATATGTAGAACGCAGACATTAAATATATATCAGCTAATTCATGATCATGGGCTACATCAGAGAGAGAGAGAAAGAGAGAGGAGTTTATCCTTGCATATGAGAGATCAGAAATTTTGCACTTGACTAAACTAATGTTTTGGCCATCATCCATTGTTATCCATTCTCAAGAGTGTCTGCTTCATGCAGAGTGTATGATCCTGAACCAAGAAATGCATTATCATTGTTTTTTATATCCCTATTATATTTGGTGACTTCTGCAAATTTGCTGCTAAAATTATACAGAAGGCAAAAGAAGTCCATCTCATGTTTGCAATCCTTAAAGCAATTATGTGAGACTACAAATTTTCAATTAAGTTAAAAAGTCAAATTTATATCAATTAACTTCATAAATATTGGTTGATACAAAAGAAAGAACACAAATTTGAAATAGTTGACCATAATTTGATGTATATGAAGTACAAATAAGTCAGTAGCAAAGCTCTCTGACCTTTTTTTCCCCACAAGAAATTGCACATTTGTGTCATTAACTGTATTCATCATCGCAGAGACTTGAACCAGTTGCTTTGAGGTGTGATCCAACTGTGGTCATATATATACACATATCGTATGCATGAGAGAGAGAGAGAGAGAGAGAGAGAGAGAGAGAGAGAGAGAGGGTTCATGGTTAAGCTTCTTATTCCAATCCCATCCTAGGCTTAGACTGTTCTGGGAAGAGCTCTGAGGTAACTAGACAATGCTATGTTGAATAAAGACACAGAAGTGGCAGTCTGTGCATGTTTGGGAGGCATGGAAACCAGGATTGTCTCCATTTTGGTGTGAACTTTGAAATGGCTTCGATGATGACAAGCTACAATTTGGTTGTTTGGATTTTGGTTGTTCTGAATACATAGGCTCTCCAATCATATTCTGATTGCTTATGTTTTCAGATCTGAAACAAGACGGCTTTCAATTATGGTGAGTGTGGTTTTTAATGTTTGTTGCGCAAGCAGGAAGCCGCCACGAAGGTACACCTCCCTTAGTAGGGACTTTATTGTTTTCTTCGATGTGTTCTCCTCTGCTAACTACTGATGATTCACAAGATTTTAATGCTTGTCTGTCAGCAAGCACTTATATTCTTCTATGCTTCTTAAGCAGCTTTATATGTGCAAACTTAAAAGAAAAAAAAAAGAGTTGAACTATTCGATTGTGTATTGTTACTTATGAAGATAAAACTGTATACATTGATCCTCTAAAATTTGCATGTCGTACGAAGATAAGACTGTATATCCTTTTTAGTTATCATCAAAACTATATATTTTTATTCCCGAATGAGAAAACCGAAGGCTTGGAGTTAGATCGGTGACAACCACCATATACAACATGTCATACATCTGCTGCATACCTTTCATGCATAAGAAATGACTTGTGCTTGCACCACTGAGATTAAACTTGCAATTACAAGTTGAGGTCATTTGCAATGTGACATGTTGGAAGCTCAGATGTGCGCATTCTTGCTTTACGGCCGTAGGCATGCATATAAAAGTCAAGGCTTGTGCTAATCTATTTCTGGATGTTCTCAAAGAAGAGCTACATGTGTGTGTATCTACCCACGTGCAGGCACAACAACCTGCACACCCTTTAATCCAAGAATTTTACCAACATAATTCAAGCAAATCCAAAAACAAAACAAAAAAAAAAGAAAAAGGATTAGTACTTCTCTACAAACCATGCTGAATTATGAACCCATTCATGTCTTCCTTGTACTTCCAAACTGTCTGAAACCTGCCAACCAATCAGATTTCTGTGTTGAATGGCATCAGAGCCAAATTGTAGTAGCGACAGGACAGAAATAGCTGTCATGTCTCACCACCAAGAAAACAACCGCAAGTGCACATCTTCTTATTCAATTATCTGATAGAATCTCATAGGAAGTTTTATAAATTTTAATTTTTAAAAAAATATTAACATAAATAAAATTGATAATTACTTGATTCAAGAAAAAGATACTACATCATTATATAGGGATCAAAACCTTAACTTAAGGAGTGTTTACCTAATTAAAATTACTTCTTTACCTTTCTTATGGTCAATCTGTCTTAATAGAAACAGGGGTGACTAGATTTATTTTATAGCTAACCTAAGTAAGGGAAATCCTGGTCAGCCAACCAAGGGGCAATGACCATTAAACCTTAAGGCCCCGATATAATTCCCAATTTTACAAGGCCCAAAGAAATAGGAAGATCACTTTCTTGAGGCTTGAATTATATACTGGTGGAGCTAGAGATGAAGGGGGACTTGATCTTTCTCAGAAAACATTCTTCTACTTCGGCATTTGTCAGGGGAAAGTTTCTTCCTTGCATAGGCTGTCACATGGTTAATCTTTAATGATAGCTAATATTTCTTTTGGAATGGTGACTGCCCTCTAGTATGGTTCAAGATGATGAAAGTCCAATCTGGTATGAGCATGGATTGTAATTCTTCTAGTTTAACTCCTCTTTCGTGTCATGGACCTACATTCAATCATATTTTAAATTTAGTAGTAATTAGTATCTCTTATAAAAATATATTATTAAGTGTGGGGGAAGCCTCGGTGTAAATTAGGATTCAACTATCTTGCATAAGAATAGCCCAAATTCCAACTCCTAACGCATCGGCCTCAATGACCAAAGTGCGACTGAAATCGGGCAGCGCTAAGATCGACGTCATCGCCATGGTTGCCTTGAGTCGTTCGAAGGCCGTGAAGACTTTATCCAACCATAAGGAGTCTTTTTTCGGTAAGGACATGAGCAAGGCACTGATCTTGCCATAATCTTCACAAAATTTTGGTAGTAGCTCGTGAGTCCAAGGAAACCACATAATGATTATATATTTGTAGATCTCAGCCATCCTTGTATTGCCTCGATCTTTGTCGCGTCCACTGCCACTCCATCCTCTAATATAATGTGCTCAAGATACTCCAACTTACATTATAAAAAGTTACACTTTGATTGTTTAACATAAGGAGTATTCTCTCGAAGAATCGTTAGAATAGTTCGTAAGTGCTGAAAATGTATATCAAGCGTAGGGCTATAAATGAGAATATCAATAAGAACTTATGTAGAAAACTCCAGAAGATGTCATTCATCAGGCTTTGAAAATTAGAAAGAGCATTCATAAGTCCGAAAGGCATTATCAGAAACTCGTAGTAGCTGTTATGCATGCAGAATGCAGTTTTCAGAATATCTTTAGTGTATACCTGAATATGATGGTATCCAGATCGGAGATCTAATTTAATGAGGACTCGTGTTCCTTTAAATTCATCCAAGAGTTCATCTATGAATGGGATATGATATTTATCCTTGACGGTGATGGCATTTAGAGCCCAGTAGTCAATGCACATCCGTCACGTACCATCTTTCTTGCACACTAGCAACACCGGTGAGGAGTAAGGGTTGCAGCTCGGTCGAATCACCTCGATGTCAAGCATCTCTTTAACAATATTTTTGATTTTGTCCTTCTGCAAGTGAGGATAGTGGTACGATCATAAATTTGCTAGAGGTTTGCCTGACAAAATAGGAATGCATTAGTCATGCGGCCGGTTAGGGCGCAGCCCACGCGGCTCCAAGAAAATATCCCCGAATTCATTCAAGCAAAGGGTAAGCTTAGGATCTAAGTTTTGTATCCTATAGATGGCTACTAAATATATATCAAGAATCCACCATGTGCTTTGTACAAAACTTTCTCCATTTGTTATGACGAGACGGTGGAAATTTGGCTCTCGTGCTTGCCTCGTAACGTGACCTATCTCCCTTTGTAATAAAATTTTATGGTTAATTTAAAAAAATTCAAGAGATATCACCTAGTGTTGTGAGCCATTTGATCCTGAGTACGGCTTCATAATCATCGATGGGTAGGAGGAAAAAATCAACTATCACTTCTTGGTCTTGGAGGAGAACTTTCACCCGCGAGCACCATTGGTTACAATTAAAGATTCGGCCATCGGTGACCTTTACGTTAAACTTATTGTAACCTTCAATTTGAAGCACTAAATGTGCAGCAACCTTATTGTTGAGGAAGTTATTGGTGCTACCTATGTCGATAAGAATGGTGATGAATTGCTATTTTAGAAGTCATCTAACTTTCATCATCTACGGTTAGAATAGCCGGCCAATACATGCACTACATAGTTGGCCGGTTGGGACTCTTCCTCCATGGCTTCTTCTTTAGGTTTAAAGGTTTCTTCAGATGTTTCATTGTCCTTATCCTCCATTGGTTCAATCACGAGGAGCCAACCCTTTTTGTAGTGATGTTGGCGGCTCTACGATTCGTCGCAATGCCAACACAACTCCTTGGCCGATCATTCGCGAAGCTCATCTCTTGTCAAATTTTTTAGTGCAGGGGCTTGGATGGCAGTAGAGAGTGTAGTAGGCCTTGGCATGGCTAGTCAGGGAGTGACCCTTGTTCTTCATACCTCGTGGTTCAATTGTTCTTCCTGGATACACGTGAAGGAAATCGTCGCCATAAGAGTGTACGGTTGTCGCGCCTTTACTTCTCCTCAGATCTCCGGCTTTAGACCCTCGATAAAAGTACCTAAAAGTTATTTAATAGACCAATTCTCAGTTTGGTTAGATAAACACTCAAACCTTATTTGGCATTCTTATATTGTAGAGGTTTGACGAATCATTGCTAATTGTCCGTCGATGTTGTTAAAATCGATTGGTCCGAAGCGGTCTAGTAGTCCTTCCTTGAATCACTGCCAAGAGAGTCCTCTATAGGTATGCTTAAACTAATTAAACCACTGAATAATATCTCCCTCGAGGTGGATGGCAGCAATCTCCACCTGTGTGGCGTCGATGGTTCGATAGAACCAAAAATAGTGCTCCACGCGCGAGATCCACCCGATTGGGTCTCCTTCTTCTCATCTAGAGAAGTTAACTTTCATACATAGATTATTGAGATCAGAGGTGATGTGGTTATATTCATAAGGATCGTCTCTCTAATCTAAAGTTTCTTCATGTTGTGATTTTCTCAGGTTTGACAATCGGCTAATATTGAATTCGGTGAAAAGGGATCACATCTTCTCTTCCATGCGCTTTCTAAAGGCTTTAAGTTCTACATCGATAGCCTCCTCTGATGCCATAATATACGCCTCTAGATCTATAATATTGAGATCTTTTTTCTGTTGTCGGGTTAGTTGCATAGGAATTTTGGAGAAGGGTGTGGTCGGTTGGAAGATGAATTGGTTTGGATGGAAGTAGGCTGTGATTTAGGGCAGATTTGGGGCTACAGTTTTGTGGAGTTTAGGCTATGAATTAGTGTGGTTTTAGGATTGTGATAGTAGTAGATGAAGGTTAAAAAAATAGATTTTAAATCTAGGATAGATGGTAGCAAAGGTAGGTGTCTCGGTAAGGAAATTTGGCTAAAAAGGTAAGTGGATCGATAAAGAAGTAAGCTGATTTGGGTGGCTGATTTGGGGGTTGTTTAAATTTGGTTTAGGATAATATTTAGAAGGGTTTTTAGTAAGGATGGTAGGGTTTTGAGATGAGGAAAAAATAGTCTAAAATTCTACAAAAAATAGCACTCAAATCTGATAGAATTCGATGAAAAGAAGTGTTACGATGTGCTGTCCTGCTGAACCAGTTTTATATCAGAGAAATGATGACTTCTCGACATAAATTCCAAATGAAATTTTAAGAAAATTATATAAAAACCCTTGATTTAGATGTTGTTAATACCAGTAAAAAGTTTGACGAAATTTTGGCAGCATAACAGTAGGGAAATAGGGTAAAAGACAAAAGGCAGATTCCTTCATCGTAAAATTTTAGAACTACGTGATGGTCAAAAATTATATTAAAAAATCAGTTCTAGAAGGGTTTTTTTATGAAATTAAATCCAGATGAAAGCCAACTTGATCTTGAGAATTATATAAAAATTTTAGCCAAAAAAGTTAAACAAAAATTCAGTTTCAAGAGACCAATAAACGGAAGGCAGATTCTATATTATAAAATTTTAGTACTATGCAATAAAGAATCACACTGCTATAAGTCCAGATCTAGGAGTTTTTTCACGAGATCAGTCTTAGATGAAAGCTAAGATGATCTATAAAATTGTATAAAAGTTTTAGCCAAAAAGAATGATTAAAAATTTAGTATCAAAAAGCAACAATTGGCTGAAAATTTTTGCAGTATTTCACCTTTGCAATGATGATAATGTTTGCAATGAACAAAATTTGCAGCAGATAAAATTTTAAAAAAAATCTTCAACATATAAAGTAAGGAATCTTGCGTATTGAAGAGGTGTGATTTGCTATTAGGGTGGAAGGTAGAGGCGCGTGTCATAGCAATTGTGGGAGTTGCTTGGGAAGGTGGAGGTGGCTGAGATAGCTACAGGGGTAGTAAGATCGCTGCTCTGATATCAGATGATAGAACTCTAGATGGAGCTCTATAGATTTTGATCCTTAAGGGCGATCAACCTTTGGAACATTGTAGGGGTTCTTCCTTCCTATATTCATCACAAGGCTGAAATAAAATTGATAATTACTTGATTCAAGAGAGGGACGGCTATATCATTATATAAGGATCAAAACTCTAACCTAAAGGGATGCTTGCCTAAGTAAAAATATCCCTTTACCCCTCTTATAGTTAATCTGTCTTAATAGAAACAGGAGGCGACTAGGTGACCTAAATAGGGGGAAACTTTGGCCAACCAACTAAGTAAGAGGGCGATGACTACTAAATTCTAAGGGCTAATCTAAATCCTAGTCATACTCCTTTATAAGATAAGAATAGTTTTAGTTTTATTATAATTTAACAGTATCTTATTGATTATTTTAGAAAAATTAAAACTTAATTTTAGTGAAATACTATCATTATCCAGTACAGCAAATATTTTATGAGACACCTGTTTTTGTAATCCCTCTGTATATATTGAGGCTGAAGCTGAAGATGACAGCCAACCAGCTGAGAGGCCAAAACACCACCCAAGAAAGACTACAGAAGCCTTCAGAACTGCTTTGCCAACATCAAGCATCATGAGCAATATTGTTGCTGCCGTTCTTCCCACCGCTGCTTCCACCGATGGTAAGTCAGGAGGAAGAAGGCTCATACCGAGGCTGGGACAGATAAAGACCAGAATAGCAGCCACCGCAGTCAACTCCATCTCCTCCATCCTGCTTAGGGCCTTACCTCAACTTTCACATCACAAATGAGTAGTTTTTAACGATGTAACTCTTCTAGGTAGACATCATTCGTTTGGCATCAATGATCAATGACAGTTTTTTGCAGTTAGAGTAGTATTCACAAGACACTACGAAATCCTATGACCACATATCGTGCTCTGGGCTACATTGTGTTTGTTCTGGTGCATCTTTCCCTCTGATGGGACCCACAATTTGAGAATGCCTCTGGCAACTGTGTTCTTCTTCAGCTTCTCTTCAAGATTGCATTCAATCAACTGAGTTATGAAAACTGCAGACCAAGGAGGAATTGTGGGGATTTCTTTCTCTTTTTCCACGAGGACAGACTTCTAATGGTTTTGCCTACTGAGAGATGTCCTCTGTTCTGCTAAGAATATGAAGCTGGAATGACAATTCCCCACCTATGTCCTTCAATGTATCTCTCAAGTCTTAACCATATAACTTCTTTGTTTACTTCCTCAAGCAAGTAAATACCTCCGTATCTTTATCCTTATCAGATGTCAATGGAGAACAAAGTCTACATTTGGAACATCACTTTTTCCAGCATATTTAGTCAAAATCTGGAGCAAAAGGACATCAAGCTACTAAAAGTTAGTTGGAGCAATTATTGTCAGAATAATCAATAGGATTCCTCAAAAAAGCAACCAGCCAAACAACCTTGAATGTTCTCATTGTAGTCTTTCAGTGGAAGACAAGGATCTCCTCTTATCCAAAATAAAAAAATAAAAAAAAGGTTGCACATATATTTTCTGAAGGGCCATTGTCTTTCCAACTTAATATGTGTTGCCCCCAGAAATGCTGCCTACCATAGGCACAACATTCTCCTATGAAGAACAATAAAGCGAACGTATCACCAAATCCACCCTGATGTACATGTACACAACGCCACAATTGCTAACAAAATCCAAGCAATCAGAAAGTTATACCACAGATTCACAAACAGCTTATAATGTACCTCCTCTACCAGCCAGACATGAAGTTGTAGGACACTCAGTAAACATGTCTTCTTATGATAGATAAAACTGAAATCACCTGCTAAAGAAAATTGTATAAATATCTATTTTCAGCATCGAAAGAATTTTTGCTGGCATGTATTCCTACCAGAAACCAGTAACCAGAGCACAATTTCTCCACTAAAGATCAACTTATCACATAATTTAGAAGGATTCTTTTTTTATGATCTATATAAGAAGTATAATAAATAGAGCCTCCAAGTCTAAATATCTGGAACCATTTATACCATAGAGACGGCAGACAAAGTCCAGAATAGCAATTATGAAATACACTCAATTACACATCCATGCTACTTAAAACCTTACCATAACATTCATGCTCACATGAATATTGTATAATATCAATAGCTTTCTTAGTAGTCAGCTCTGTTGAAGATTGAAGAGTTTTTTTTCACTGTGTCCACTAATTTAAATGATCAGAGATGAGACGATGTTATGTCACGCAACTCTTAAATATTACAATAAATATGAATCCTATATCTTGCTCTTGGCGCTGAGTTGCATGAGTGCTACTTTTCTCTGCTGCTGCTGCTGCTGCTGCTGCTGCTAGGTTCATCTTCAGGCTCTTCATCATCGAAATCCTCAGGGAAGCTTGAGTTACTACTAGATGGCTTCACACCTATGTTGCTAAAGAGATTTCTGAACCATGTTCCCTGGGCACGAGCAGCAACACTACCTGAATCACTCGGGCCTTCTGATGTGGTGGGTGCATTTGAACCCACACCTGGTATGAACCTATAAGCTACTCTGCTAGCATTTATAATTTCAGCTTTTGCTTGTTGCAGCTGTAACCCACAAAAGAAGAGGACGAAGACAACAGCATCAAATTAAAGCTGCCAAATCTATGGTGGCAACAAATGACACGAGAACCATAATTTTCTAATTCTGCATATTACACTGCCAAGTATGTCACTAAGTGCTTCAGCATGCTGAAAGACACTGTAGCAGGATTCAGTCAGTAGATGCAACAGAGAACAACTGATACAAACACAAATACAAAAACTGGCAGGCGATAGATACCCAGCTTAAAACAATCATATATACTTAAAAAAGTATCTTTTGGCAATGGATTAATGCATTTTGCTAACACAGTCAATCATATTGTACCTTAAGTAAGAAAGTTGAATAACTAGTAGGTGATACCCAGCTTCTTTACTTTCCAAATGGACTTAAACCAGCCAATTTAAGCTGTAAACAAATAGAATCTGGTCCATCAACAAAAAATCCTGACCTGATTCAATAATTGGTGAATCAACTATGAGCTGATTTTGTTATATTTACTGGAAAATCAAATTTCTCATCCCGAACATACTCGATAACAGTTGAATTTTTTTATTTTTTTTATTTTTTATGTACATCCTAGGTCACCAGCATGGTAACCATATCCAATGGTGTGTTTATTTATTAGAAAATGTTTAAGATGAAGTTACATAGTTACTACTTAGATCTACCATACATGAACTGAATTGAGATTGATCTATGATTGATGCTATTATTATTAGGATTAGTTATATTCTGATTAAGTTGATCAGATTCCCTACTATATCAAATCTGCTAATAGACTTATTACCCAACTGTTTTGGCCCTCTTGTATCAAAATAATGTATAGAGTAAGGTGTGATTAGATCTACTGAGGTTAAACTGTGAAGCCTTGCACCTTGACCAAATCACTCTGATAGGAGGCATGAGCTGTAATGGTACCAGGCCGGTGTGAAGTGGGATAATTGGCAAGCACCAGTCTTGCAATCTAAAGGCACAATTTCCTCTACTCTCATAATAAAAGCCTTTTCTTTTGGAACCTCTCTTTTGGAAATCCTTTGTGCCTACAACTCACTACTATCACAGGATGTGTGTACCCGGCAATCTCTATTGATCCTTAAGGGGCACATTCCAGAGTCCCACGGACTCCTATTCATTGCCATAAGAAAATGGATATGAAAATTATCGAGAATAAAAATGTCCTAAACCAAAAGTAATTCTTGATATTGTCATGACTGTCCATAACCCTTGTGATATATATAGTTTCAGCAAAAGCAGTGGCTTATTGATTGCCTATCCAATTAAATAACTAAGGAAGGTATAAATCTAAGGTTAACCCAGGTTCTCAGGTATCTGTGCATAGGATAGTCAAACACAAGATCTAAGAAGTTCCTTTAAAACAAGATGGTTATGCAGTTATTAGGAACAACCCACATAATATAAGGAAGCAGAAGGGTGAGGCCTAAATCAGCACTTTATGGCTTCAAGCCTTCAAAGGTAAACAAAC
This sequence comes from Ensete glaucum, assembly GCA_021527575.1. Taxonomy (NCBI): domain Eukaryota; kingdom Viridiplantae; phylum Streptophyta; class Magnoliopsida; order Zingiberales; family Musaceae; genus Ensete; species Ensete glaucum. The sequence continues at coordinate 37,837,220 of CM038557.1, forward strand.
TTCAATAGGAAATATCATTTTTCTCTACAACTACACCTGGGGTTGTTGTTTCTTGCACATAAAAAAGCGTTTATTCATATACAAATCACGTACATGTGCAACAACTAAGTGACAGTAGCTTGGGAAGGAACCCACGTAGAACAAGCAACAGTAGGGGTTGATTGACAGTGCTTTGACCCTACTTTTTTCTTTCAACCATCAAGCCCGTTCTTGTAATATGAAAATCCAGGGCCACGCTTCATCCTCATGAAAGATCATATACCATGTACTAGTCAGTGCTCATGACTCCATTCAGTGTAATGATTTGTGCATCATTGTTTGTTCTGACTTTTGATAGCATTTCAAATGAAACGAAGGCAATGGCATAACAAAATCTATCAACCATTTGCTATATTTGTAAAGTGCCTATAAGGTGGAAACTACCTCAAGCATGAAACAAATCATGAGATCTCTTTACTTCTGAAAGTAAAATGCAATTACTGCATAAACAGAGACATGCATCAAACCCCAAACATTGATATACTAAATCAAAATTCGAACAATCACTATTTTGCTGAGATCCTTTTATAAAGAACAACCTGAATTAAACAGAGAAACCTACAAAGTCTAAAAATTACTTCTCACCTTGAATGCTGTGATTTCTGCAACTTCCATGGCAGCATCACCAGCATTTGCTAACCGATTCACCCATGCTGCAGGCATGATATTATTATAAATATGGTAGAGAAGAATTATATCATTGAATTTGATGATATGATCTATGTAGCGAATATAATTGAAACTAAACTAAAAATAGCTTAAAGACATCGATCAACTTTTCAAGACACTATATACATCCTCTGAACATTAAACATTCTTCTAATTCATTAACCTTCTTAAATATGTCTCTTAGAAGAGACATCCAACACTAGGGGAATAATTTACAAAAAGAAATTTTCCTGGATTCTCCTTTGTGCTTATTAGTATATAGCTCCCAACAAAGTCAACAACAACAACAACTAATGCTAGGAATCAAAATTCAGTAGTCTGGATGGTTTAATGAGACAAAAGTCAGGTAGCAATCATTGAGGAAGTCTCACAGGGAAAAGGAATGAAGTGTTCCAAATGGAATGCAACAAACTACAAAACAAACTCTCAAATTCCAAAAGTTGTCTAATAACAGAAAAGACCATTCAATTTACAAGAGAACTTATCAATAGACAAAACAATTCTACTACAAAAACCTGATGGATTCAAGCTTCAGTCCTATTGAAAAAGTTTGTCAGAAAGCCAAAGACATGAGTAATTTTCATATTTATGTAGAAGACAAGCTATCAGAAATGAGAACGAAGAGAAGAAAGAGGATAAGTCAATTTTCTTTCTGCTTCTCTTCTTTTTTTTTGTTTCTTTACTCCTTTATCTTTCTATTGTCAACCCATTCAGATTAGACAGTGCTATATGGCTTGTTAGTATTAGACTGTTAATTGTTTTGGTGGAGCTAAATCTCATCCTTTCAGTTATTCCCCCAGTAAAATGGCTCCCATTATTTTGAGCCAGTCCATGATATTTCCTTGTTCAAAGGACCCATGTCTTGCGTGCTAAGTATAGAGCTTTTGACACGAATAATAGAGAGAGAGAAACACACACAAGATACTTTTATTTTAAAAGATTAAAAGAGTTATCGGTTAGCCGAAGGATGGTTATCGGTTCAAAGACATAAGATGACCTTGCTTTTTCAGGGTAAGAAGGGGTAGAGGAAATGTCTCGAGCCAATGTTCGAATACCAGGCGTTACAGCATGAAAGTAACCCATGCCATACTCGCAGGAAAAGCTCGAACGACCTTCAACAAAAGGGTACCTGTACCTGAAACCAACACAGGTGGGTAGGTAGAGAATACCTAGGGGCACGAGACAACTCTCTCTAAGGAACTCGACAAAATAGCCCCGTAACTTCGGGAGAAGGGGTGCCTCCTCACAAAGGGGGTCGCAATGACCAGGTCCGGGCGACTGTTTACCAAAAACACAGTGAGAAAAAAGAAACCCTTACCCTCTTCAATAAAATATATTTTTAATAAAATGTATATGCTAATAAACCCTATCTTTGCTTAACTAAGATCAGAAACTATAAACAAAGCACAAAGAAATCTCAATGAGCACACCATCAAGTATTGACATGTGAAATCTAGTATTTGCATCCAACATTACCAAATGAAGGACCTGACTGACCTGGAAGTTTTGGAACATCAATCATTTCACAGAAAGCATCACAGAAGTGGTTGCAATTTCTTGAAAGCAGATCATATGAACTTCCACGCCATTCTCTGCTTAGTTCCCTCAAGATTTGATTCATCGTGAATATTGAACAAGTTGTCTCTCCAAGGACAATTGATTCTCGATAAGTATACATAGGATTTTTACATGGTGGACAACTGAAAACTCCACTACCATATTCACAAAAACCAAATGACCATTCTTCATCACCATATACCTGATAATTACAAAAAAGAAAAAGCAAGCAAATTACTACTAGAATCATGACTTAAATTGTATTGCCCAGAAGGACAAACGATAAAGAAAGAAAAATGACTTCCTACTTACCTAGCAATAAAATGATAAGGAAGTTATAATGAAAAATAAAAACTAAGTGAAAAGAAACCAACAAAGTTTAATCAAAAGTAATCAAATGACTCCAGAAAGATAACCTCTTTGATCATTAAAAACCTTCCCAGATATTCTTCCATAAGATCGAGGACTTTTCTCTCCCTGCTTCTGATAGAAACAATAACCACTCTGTCAAATGTCAAATTATTTATACTTAAACTGAGCAACTTTGTGCGTTAAAAATTTCAAGTAAAATCCAAAGTAGGAACCACAATCACTGTCACATTCACCTCCCAAATCAGTGTATTCTATGCAAATGGTGTCTAATTACAATGGAAGACTCCCTGACCAATGCCAACTCACATAACTACCCAAGGAAATAAGAAGAAATAACGAAACTGGAACTCCAGAAAGGAAACCTTCTGGATCCTCCTATGCATTTCTTTAGGACGATTCCTCTTGCTCCGTCCAGTAAAAAGTATTCCCATTTGATCAGTTTTTTATAGAAGAGATAAAAAAAAATTTCATAATGCAATTTTAATGCTACAAATTATTATTTTTTGTGCCTTGTGCATTGGCACTCATATAACTCTCACCAATCACCTCGATTTCTCTAAAGTTCTCCTAATAAATCACTGGGATCCGTGCAAACGGTGCTTAATCACAAAAACAGAGAAAACACCTAATCCAATCAATGCCCACTACCCAAAATACCCCCCCGCATCAAAGAAAAGGTAAGATCTTGGACAAATCCAAGAACAATTTCAACGGAGAAGAACACGGGGTGCAAGGAAAGAGAGGGACCTGGATAGCGCTATGGAAGATGCCGCCGACGCCGATGCCGTCTTTGAAGAAGCGGTTGATATGGAGGATGGTGCTGTTGGCCTTCTCCGACCCGCTGTTGGTCACGTCGTACACATGCGCCACCACCTCTTTCATCATCGTCTTCCTCTCTCTCTCTCTCTCTCTCTCTATTGACAACAAAGGAAACTAGAATTAATGATGTTTGCGAAGAGGCAAGCCTCCGCCAAGCGTCGCCTTCTTCGTCTCTTTCCCTTCCCCCTCTGCGTTCTCCCTCCCCTCGGGTCTCCGTTCCGTGATGGTTTAAGGCGGATTTGAGGTACGTCACAACTGTTTTACTCATCCTACGTGGAGGGAAAATAACGACGCGGAAATGTGGGTCCCACTTAAAAGGAAAGTGGCCCCGAAACAGAGCTAACCAATCCCAAGTCGACTCCTGGAAATGCCTCAAATTCCTTATAAAATTAAATGACTATAATGCCTTTTATTGCACGCAATTTGTTACTCCTCTTCCTCTCACTCTCTCACGCACCGCGGAATTATAGATCGATGTCAGATCGGAACTCTCACAGGGAGATCTCTTCTCTCGGCTATGATGGTTTTGCTCGCTTTCGAGGGCTCGCTTGGTTTCTTGCCTCAGTCGCGCAGGTATAGCGCACCCGTCCTTCTATTTCGATTTTTCAGTTTATTTGCGAGGTTTTTCTAATCTGAAAACTGACAGTGAGTGGAATGCATTTTTAGGTTATGATTGTTGTAGCGGAATGATGGTTCTTCGTGGGGATTAGGGCTTTGGAGATTTCTATTTTCTTGAATTCGGTATGATTGGTGATGATTCTGGTAGCTTTATGCTTCAGATCGAGAATCAAAGACCGCGAGCAGGGAGATTTAACATTTGGAGGTAATATGGTCGTGAATTTGGTTCTTCTTCTTGTGAACGCCACCAGCATTATGATGGTAGAAATATTTGAAGGCATGATGCAAGGAATGGCTGGTTAAGATTTAAGAGTGGAAACTTTACATTTATTTTCACAGTAACTTATTGTCTATTGTTGGACACTTAAATCATCCATATAAAATTTGAATGCATGTTGAATATTGGTAATGTGTATGCAATTGCAACCTTTGGATCAACTCTTTACTATTATGCTTCTATTTGTCAACTATCTTTGTGAACATAGTAGTATGCTTTTTTTATAAGGTTATATATAGGATCATCATGATCGTGTATTGTATAAATTCTGTGGAAGTGTATAAATACAAATAACATATGGAAATATACATGTATCAATTATTCATTTCAATACCTATTGGCAATGTAGTCCTTGCTATTATAAGATCTGGCAACTTGTTAGGGGACCCTATTTATGTTTTTTTTGGATGGCTTCATTTCTCCACCCTTAACCTCGCACATAAGCAAGATTTCTATCTTGTATGTTTTAAGCAGACGTTGAGAATAATTTCTTTCGCTTTATTCTTGACGTGATTTTGATGAGCATTATTTTGCCTGACATGTTGTGTGTGGCAGTTAGTAATTGAATTGACCTACAAATATTTGCTGGTTTCGTAGTTGCTCTGCTGCTTCCTTCCCTATTTTTCCATGGGGAACTGTTGGTTGAGATTCTAGGTATGAAGTTTTGCCTCCCATCTGTTTACTAAGTCTTCTGATCCTTATGACCAAGGGGTTTTTGATATTTCCGATCAGGCCATTGTGGTTGGTACTTTGGTATGGTAAATTTGGATGGGATGTGTTCTGCAGAAGTATTTGAGATGTGGTCATTGTGGTGTGGGAAATTCGGGGGCGATGAGTTCAGCATAAAGTATTTGAGATTTGGCAATTGCGAACTTTGGGAAGGGATGTATTTTGCTAACACTCAAATGATTTCTTTTCTCCATGAAATTCATTTTTATCTTTTTTAATAAACCAATCCGTGAAGTTGAAACGATTTAATCAATCTAGAAAGTTACATGAGCGGTCGACAGCAGAAGTAGCGCTCATTTTCGATTCATAAAATTTAAAAGTATATATTTTTTTGAAATATATTATTTTCAGGATTCTACCAAATATTAACAGATTATGCATAAGCATTTACGTTTATGTTAGTATAATGTAATAGATCCTAACGGATTTTAATATGAGATTAAATTATTTTCATATTTAAGATGGTGTAGAAATAGTAGTTATATTCGAGTATTAATATTTGAGATGAACAATATCCCACCCGCCTCCCACGCACACCTCTGCTTCTCGCACGAGGAAACACAAGGGGCGGTGCGTGCGTCGGTGGAGGAGAACGGAAGGAGAAGAAGAAGAGAAGGGAAGAGAGAGAGAGAGAACAGAAGAAGGAGAGAAAGAAGAGAAGGGGAAGAAGAAGAGGCTGCGGCTGCGGCTGCGGCTGCGGCTGGGAGAGAAGAAGAAGAAGACGAAGGGGAGGAAGGAAGGAAGAAGAGGAGGAGGAGAGTAATGATAGAAGATAAGATTTAGTAGTTTGGATTGAGTATAATCATATCTAAATCTTAACTTAAATCATATCTTCTATCAAGTAAGACGAGAAGGGGAAGAGAGAGCAAGCGACTGCGCTCCTCTATCTTTCGCACGAGGAGCTGCGGCTGTGGAAGAAGAAGGGAAGGGAGAGAAAGAAAGAGGAAAAAGGAGCAAGGAGAGGGAAGAAAGGGCTGCGGCTGTGGGGGAGAAGGGAAACGAAAGGATAAGGAGGAGAGGAAGACGAGAAGGGGAAGAAGGAAAAGAGGAGGCTGCGGCTATGGGAGAAGGAGGGAAAGCGACGCAAAGAGAGATAGCAGTGAAGGAAAGGAAGAGGGAGTGGCGGTCGTGGCTGTGGGAGAAGAAGAGAAAGAAAGGAGAGAATGAGAGGGAAGAAGGGCTGCTGCTGTGGGAGAAGTGAAAAGTCGAAGGGAAAATTTATCGTGAAATGATCGAGTGATCGAAAGAAAATTTACTAATTTAATAATTGAATAGTAGAGATAAATAATATTTAAAATAAAAAATTTATGGTGAAAATTGTGCTTTTTTAAGAGATGAGTTAAATCGGAAACCTTATTACAAGAAATATGTAATCAATGAAATTAAATAATCATTCATAATTTTTATAGTGGTTCAGTGTCAAGAGCTTATGTCTACTCCCGAGTCCTTCTTGTTAAAACGCATCCATTACCGATCTTCCTTGGGTGAAGATCAAACCCTTACACTTGAGCTTACAATAGATACTATATTTACAACTCTAAGCTCTCTCCCTCACTTTTTTTTTTACAATTCTCACATAATATTTTCTTAAAATATAATTCCCAGAATTATTGTCTTGAATGTAAGAAAACTTGGGATATTTATAGGCACCAAATTGACTTGAAAATCGAAGCCAAAATCTAACCGTATTCAAAAAATCCGGGTATGAGCGATTCACCCACCGACTTGGGCGGTTTACCTACCGAAAGTGCTGGTCGTCGCTCGGATTCTATGGTAGGGGCGGTTTACCTGGCGGTTTACCCACTGAAAGCTGTCTGGTCGTCGCCCGAATTCTGTGGTACGGACGGTCCAATCATCGCTTACCAGCGGTTTACCCATCATATTTTCTAGAAAAGTAGTTCCCTCCACTTTTCTAAATCCGACATAAACCATTAGTTGATCACACCCTTAGTCAACTAGTTGAACTCAACCTGAGCTCAACCAAACCTATAGTGAACCCGGTTGTCTTATTGAGTTGATTTGGATTCTTTCCAAATCCAACTCAATTAAGACTCTAACCCTAACTACGACTCAATGATTATAATACTTAATGATCAATTAAGCCTAATTAAGACTTAAATTTCGCATAATCCGACAGCCTCCGACATTCTTGCAACAAGTCCTCTGATCTTTTTCCCGGCGATCTCCCTTCTTGTTCCCAGCGAGCTTCTCGATCCCTTCGGCGAATCTCCTAACGAACTTTCAACGAGATCCCATTGCATCGTTCGAACTCGGCCCGATGCCTAGGCTTTATCTTGGCCTGATACCTAACTCCATTGATCCTATCATAGTTAGTCCTACACGATAATAATTATGACTTAATTAAATAGAATCAAAAATGTCAAAACATCTATTACAGGATCATCCCAACTCCCGACAAACTTTTCGGCTACCCCCGACAATCTTCCGACGAGTCTTGGTCTTCTTCTGGTGAACTCTCTTGTGCCATCCTAGCAAACTTCCGATACCCTCGGTGAGCTCCCGACGCACTCCTGGCGAGTTCCCAACTGCATCGACCCGATGCATAGACTTAACCTTAGCCAATTCTGATTGTAATAATCATTCTGTCATAATTAATCCTATATCAATCAACTTTAAATAATCCTATTAAATCAATAATCCATCAATTGATTTCATCATCAAAATCTGAGATTCAACAATCTCTCTCTTTTTGATAATGACAATCAATTGATGACAAGAGTTAATCCTAACTCTCCCTAAATCCATACTACTTAAATTTAAGAGAAGCACACAGTCTTAAATTCAAGCTATCAACCTTCTATACAAATTTCAATACAAATTTGTATAAAATCATCAAATCATGAATTCTTTCAAGTCATCAAATCATAATTAGAATTATGCACTCATATCCATATCCAAGATATATCAATCCATATCTATATCAAGATATCCATATTTTTCAACAAGATCATGTGTAATCAATGTATTCATCAATTAGTATCATGTATCATTAATGTATTCATCAATTAATATCATATGTCATCAATATATATTTCTCCCCATTTGTCATGAATAAAAAGGTCAAATATAGCTAATAATTTCAAAGCACATGATGACATTACTCTCTCTTAGTATATGTATTATAAAATTTTATTCCCCTTTAATAAGGAGAGAAATAAGAGAGATATTGTTGAATCACATCTTCATCTAATTTTTTTTGAAAATAATAAGATAAAATCATGGAGAAAGTTTTCAAGAAATGTTATCACAAAAAGGCTTCATTTCATAAAATCTATATTAGCAATTTATATATTTTAGCATTTCTAAGTCTTAACCTCAATCTTGTATATATATAATTTTGAATATGAGCTCAACAAATTTTTGTCATGTAAATTTCAAGTAAATGTAGCAAGTAAATCCGAACAATAATAAATCATTATCTTTATATAGATTTTTAAAATTATCATTACATACATAATCATTATACATGATTTCATATCAGTATACCTTCTCCCTCTTTGTTATTAACAAAAGGAGAACTACAATTAGTAGGTTTTTAATATATATGAAAGCTTAGCAATTTAATAATTTTTCATTATTTTAGAACATGCATGCTAGTGAATTCATTCTTCTCTTTTGAGAAGTGCAAGCTAACAAATATTTACTTCATTTGCATTATTCTAGCTAGCAATTTTATAAGCTAAGTTTTGCTCCCCCTTTGTCATTGTCAACAAGAAGGGATGGTTAGAATAGTGCAAAACTTTTCCCATTATATTATTTTTAATAAATATATCAAGAAATATATCAAGCATCACATGAAATATATCAAGAACAATTAATATAGTGATGAGATATTCAATTTATGAAAATAAATTATGAATATCAAGAAATAAATCATAGAATATCTTGATTCATGCATAATAATTCTTAAGTTGTCAAGATTATGATTTATGCAAAGATCTCATTTTAAATAATACGAGAAGACATAAGAGATTTGATTTATTAAAGATTTCAAGTTATAATTCTAACGAATCAAAATCATGATATAGGTAAAAACTCATTTAATTTTTAATAATCAAAATCATCAAAATTATTTTCAAGAGATTCAAAATAAAATTAATAGATTTATTGGTCTCTTGAAATTCTAGTGATTTCCTTTCTCCACTTTGTATGAATAAGAATATAGAATAAGGTAGAGAAATAGAAAATACTATATCATAAAAATACTCAATTTTAAAGATGTAAATTTTATAGATGTGAATTTTAACTTCAAGATATTAAAGGAGATTCAAAAGTTTAAGAGCTAATTATGCATTTAAAATCATCTCATATAATTTTGATAATAATCATCATGAATTCCAAAAGAAAACATGATAGTAGACTAATCTCAAATTATGAATTTTGCATATTATATATATTTAGATAATTTAAAATTCTAAATTTGTATATAAGAAAATTATTTTTCATTCAATGTTATCATATCCAATTTGCTTCCAATTTTATCTCCCCTTTGTTAATGTAAAAAAGAAATATGATTGTATAATTTTTTCTTAATATCCATATTCAAATTATGTCAAAAATACAATGGATCATGTCACTAAAGATAAAATCAAAATTTTGAATATCAAAATGTATGATTTCGTTTAATAAGTTTCTTTTCTTTTTATAAATAATAAAAATGAGTCTTAGGGGATAATCTTAATTCATTCAAGATAAATCTTTTTAATAAAAAAATGATCTTGATAAAAATTTTAATTATTATTATTAAAATCATAAATCTCTTTTTTATTAAAAAAAATAAAAAATCATAGAGATCAATAACATGATTCTCATAATGTAAAAGTTAAGTCAAGAAATTAAGGAAATATTCATGATAATACAAATCTCTTTTAATTTTTTAACTTATCACAAATTTATGAAATACTAATTTTGGTAATAAGTTATGTCATTCATGAGTTTTAAAATAAATGATGTCAAGAAAGATATTGATATGAAAAGACATTCATGAATACTAAATGACATGATTTAAGTCAATAAATTTGCCCCTCCTTATTTAATAAAAAATCTTATATATTCAAAATTCTAAGTAAAATATAAATCCAATCATGTAAAATCTCATATATTTAAAATTCATAATTTTAATTTTGGTAAATCGTTCCTCATTCAACAAAGATTTTTCATAATCAAAGTATTTATGTAAAGATTTCAAGTTTCATTTTCTAAACTTACCAAAAATTATGATAATAATTTATCTAAGTTCAAATCATCAAAATTATGAAAATTAATCTATTTTTGAAAGATTTATAATATAAAGAAATTTTCAAGTAAAAATGTATTTCCTTATTTCATAGAAGCATGTCTTTATCTTTTAAACCAAATAAAAACATATATCTTCGTTTAAAACCAAAAAGAGCTTTCATTATGACAAGGATCAATAATCTATAAATCATAAAAATCATCGTACATAATTTTGAAATATAAGCATAATCGCTATTAAGCATGGTTTCATAAAACATCTTCAATCAAAAGTCAACCTCTCTAAATTTTAACTTTTAACCCTTTTTCACATAATGCAACGAGCTAATAAACTCATTTCTAAATTTTTATTTATTTTATGTTGGAATTCAAAGGTAATCATCACACATTCAATCTTAACATAAAACTATTTAACTATCAAATAGTCATTTCTACAATAGTCTTTCCAAATATTCAAACTAATTATTTTGAATTTATTATTTAATTATCATCAAAATCTCATTTATATAAATTTTAACATATTTTTCAATAACTAAGGTTCTTTGGCTCTGGTTCATTTTTATACTTATATGTTCTAGCTATTCATCATCAAGATTAATTATATAATGATGAATCATTAAAAGATTTAATTTTAATAATTTTAATTCTAATAATTTTCTTATTACTACTTAAGCTAGTAAGCTTGAAGGAGTGTTAAATCTAGCATCTATTTTAAAAATATTTTTATTGCTCCTAGCTTTATTAGGAAACAACTTTATATTATGGGAGGTTTTGATTTAAGCACCCATTTAACATTAGGTCCTTCATGACATGTTCTTCCTTTTTTTATGGCATAAAGTTGTTTATGGTTCCTTTAGGAACCCAAATTAACTCGTAAAGACTATAATTTTTAAATGGACATTTGTAAGCTTTATGTCCTAATTCTTTATAAGAATTACATTAATTTTTTGTGGCACATTTAATATAGGTCCTTTTACAAAGATGGTTGGTATTTGTTGAATATTACTAACAAAGCCTATGTCATTTCTATTATTAATATGACCCTTATTAGCAAGGATCATATTTAGGGATTTGTTCCCTATCTCAAATTTATCTAGTATTATTTTAAGCATGTAATTTTCTTCTTTAATATTATCTAGCATATCACATTTAGAACATAGTTTATGTGATGCTAAGGAATTATACATTTAATCAAGTCTTTTAACTAACAAAACATGATCATTCTTAAGCAGTTTAACTGATTTACTAAGTTTTCTAAACTCATCAAATAAATCATGAAACATACTTAATAATTCAGAAAATGAAATATTTAAAGACTCACTAACCTCATCTTCGATGACCATAAGAGCGAGGTTCTCCACTTCTTGGTTGTGCATTTGATCTTTGGAGCTCTTCGACTTCTTGCGTTCATAGCAAGAGGTTTTGTCCATCTTTAGATTATTTTTAAGGTTCAAGTTTATTATATTTTTCTGGTTCATTTGTCAAAAGTTCAAGGTCCTTATCATTTGAGATTTCACTTTAGGAGTCATATGTTCTTAGTTCAAATTCCTTCCTGTTCTTTGGAAGGTGTTCTTCAAGTTCATTTTTGTTAGATATTTAATTAATTGATTTATTTATATTAATTGTACTTTCATATGTGATTTTTAAAATATGCCAAATATTGAAAGCTGAATTACAAGCAAAAACACGATTAAACTCATTCTTATCAAGAGCACAAAGCAAGACATTCATGACCTTTGCATTTTAAGAGAAAGTCTTTTTCTCCAAATTATTCCAATTGTTCATTGAAAGATAAGACTTTTCAAATATGTTTTCAATGTTAGTCCATAAATCAAGGTCTAAAGAAAGCAAGAAAACTCTCATCCGAGTTTTCCAATAAGTGTAGTCCGTCCCATTAAATTTGGTAGGACGAATGATAGAAAAGCCCTCTTGAAAGCTAATAAGAGCTATTTTTCTTGGGTATTAAACCAAATGAGAAAAACCTTTGCTCTGATACCAATTGTTGGGGTCAGTTGACACTAAGAGGAGGAGAAAGGGGGGGTGGGGTATAAATTAGTGCAAGTGTAAATTTTCGTTCTAAATAAAATCTTTTTGATTAAACCAAGATAAGGAAACCGAAACTTTTCGTTCTTAGTGAAATGATTGAGTGAACAAAGTAAAGTTGCTAAGTTAATAATCAAACCAGAAATATAAGCAACGTTTAAAGTAAAGAACTTATCGTGAAAACTTTTCTTTCAAAGATTAAAGACATAATTTAATTTAATAAATCTCCTCTTAAGTAATAAAAATTTTAGGAGATCAATTTTGTAAGCAAAATCTTAATACATGAAAATTATCAAGACACAAGTATGATATTGCAAAATAAGATATGGAAATATTGGATCTCAAATTATATATGTGATTTCAAATAATCAAGATCAATATTTAAATTCATATTATTATTTCAAAAATATAAACTTATGATTCATTTATAAACTTCTCCAAACAAACTTGATTTATGTAAAGATTTCAAGTTATAATTTTTATCAAGATCATGATAAAATCATCAAAAATATCAATAACGTTGGATAGATTCATCAATCTCTTTTTAAAATAAAATCATTTGAAAACTTATCCAAAATCATCATCAAAAATCGTTTTTCAAAAAATTCAATAAAAGCGTCATATATTTTTTTTCAATAGTTAAAGTTATCTAATCCATTTTTGTAGTTTAAGAGATTCAACAATAATATTATTTTGTCTCTGGTTAAAGGATTAATAGAATAAAAATTATTTCAAGAATAATTGTCCTTCTTTTGAAATTTATTTCAAGAATATAATATCATTTTAAAGTCAAAAATGAAATTTTATCAAGATTATTGCAATAAAATATTTTTAAATAAAAACTTTAATTTATTTTAATTTTAATAATTTTTAGACTTAGCGTAGTGAGTTACCATGCTCATTTCATTCTCATTAAATATATTTATAATTTATAAAAATAGTAGACAACGCAGCATGATTTTTCTCTCACTTTTCTATATTGTTCTATGCTAAAATTTTATCATTCAATCATAGTATTTCAATCAATGTAATATTTAAATCAATCATTCCGTAGACTTTGTCAATATTTGAACCATTTAACAATAGTCTTTACATTTAAACTAACATCCAAGCTAATGATTTTGAACCTATTATTCAATCATCAGCAACATCTCATTCATATAAATTTTAATATATTTTTCAATAAATAAGGTTCTTTGGTTCTAGTTCATTTTCATACTTGTATGCTCTAGTTATGCATTATCAATATTAATTATATAATGATGAATCATCAAAAGATTCATTGTCAATAATTTTAATTTTAATAATTTTTTTATTATTATTTAGGCTAGTGAACTTTGAAAGAATATTAGATCTCAAGTCATGTGCCCTGAGCATCTAGTTTCAAAACATAACTTAGTGCTCCTAGCCTTGTTAGGAGACAACTTTATATTATGGGATGTTTTGATTTAGGTACCTATTTGAGTTTTGGTCCTTCATGATATATTCTTCCAATTTTCTCTAATGGCTTAAGGTTGTTTATGGTTCCTTTATGAACTTAAATTAATTTATATGGGTTATAATTTTCAAATGGATATTTATAGGCTTTATGTCCTAATCTATCATAAAAATTATATTTGTTTTTGGTAGCAAATTTAATGTAGATTCTTTCACAAATATGGTTGGCTTTTGTTGAATGTTACTAACAAAACCTATATCATTTCTTCTATTAATATAACCCTTATTGGCAAGGATCATATTCAAGAATTTATTTTTAATTTCAAAATTTTCTAACATTGTCTTAAGCATGATATTTTCTTCTTTAATATTGTCTAGCATTTCACATTTAGAACTAGGATTATATGATGCTAATAACTCGTACATTTCATAAATTTTACCAACTGAAAAATTATGTTCATGTTTAAGCAAATTAAAGGATTTACAAAGTTTTCTAAATTCATCAAATAAATCATAAAATATATTTAATAATTTAGAAAAAAATTACTTAATGAATTACTAACCTCGTCATCGATGGTAAAAAAAGTAAGGTTCTCCACTTCTTAGTTAAGCATTTGATCTTTAGAGCTCCTCGGCTTCTTATGTTCATAGCAAGAGGTTTTGTCCATCTTTAGATTATTTTTAAGGTTCAAGTTCATTAATTTTTCTGATTCATTTGTCAAAAGTTCATATCCAAGGTTCTCATCACTCGAGATTTTACTCAAGGAGTCATATGTCATTCTTAGTTCACAATCCTTCATATTCTTTGGAAAGTATTCTTCAAGTTCATTTTTATAGAGTATTTCATTTAATGATTTACTTGATTTAGTTGTGCTTTCATGTATCATTTCTAATGTATGTCATATATCAAAAGCCGAATCATAATGAGAAACTCGATCAAATTCATTTTTATCTAAAGTACAAAACAAGGCATTCATAGCCTTGGCATTTAAGGAGGAAGTCTTCTCCAAATCATTCCAATCGTTCATTGGAAGAAAAGACTTTTCGAATTTATTTTCAATAATAGTCCATAAATCAATGTCTAAAAAAATAAAAAAACTCTCATCCGAGTTTTCCAATAAGTGTTGTTTGTCTCATTGAATATGGGAGGTCGAATGATAGAAAAACCCTCTTGAAAGCCAAAAAGAGTCATTCTCTTGGGTGTTAAACTAAATGAGAAAAATATGGCTCTAATACCAATTGTTAGGATCAATTGTCACTAAGAGGAGGGTGAATTAGTGCAAGTGTAATAGTGCTCGTTTAAAAACTTTCTTTCATGAAGTAAAGAGTTAACAACGGAAGATTCTTTTGATATTTTGATAAAATCAATTTAAGAGAAATTTTGAGAATGATGCTTCTAACTTTCTTGAATTAATTAAGAGCAATAGAAAGAAGTAAACAAGGCAAGAAAAGAGCATTCACAATTTATAGTGGTTCAACCTTAACCGGCTTATGTCCACTCTTAAGTCCTCCTTCTTGAGGCACACTGATGTATACTACTGATCTTCTTTGGGTGAAGACCAAACCTTTATACTTCAGCTTACAAGGGAGGTATGATTTACAACTGTTTGATCACTCCCTTACCCCTTTATTTTTTCTTACAATCCACATAAATTTTTTACAAAATTTTTTCCCCCAAATTGTTGTATATAATATAAGAAAACTTGGGTAATTTATAGGCGCCAACTGGCTTCAGGTTTTTGGAGCCAAAAATCAAACTCACCCGAAAAATCTGGGTATGAGCGATTTACTCGCCGACCTAGGCAGCTCAGTCACTCGAATAGTAGGGTACGGGCTATTTACCCACTAGCTCTGGGCGGTTTACCCACCGTCAGCCGCCTGGAAACCTGGGTGGTAGTGGTTTACCTATCGCTTACCGGTGGTTTACTCGCTGAAAACTCAACAAAAGTGGTTCCCTCCACTTTTCAAATTTTAGCTTGAACCTGATATTAACCAACTCTTTCGTCAACCAATTGAGCTCAACATGAGTCCAATCAAACCCTATTCTCCACCAGTGATCGCCTAGTGTGTTCCTAGCGATCTTCTCGATAACTTCGGTGAAGTCCTAGCGAACGCCCGGCGAGCTCCCACCGCATCATCTAATCCTTAGCCCGATGCCTAAGCTTGATCTTAGGTTTATGTCTGATCTATAACTCATCCCATCATAGTTAAACCTACATAATGTTAAATATGACTTAATTAAATATAATCATAATGGCCAATACATCTATTACAAGACCATCCCAACTCCCGACAAGCTTTTCGGCTACCCCTGACAATCTTCCAGCGAGTCTCGGTCTTCTTTTAGCCAACTCCTTTGTGCTATCCTAGTAAGCTCCCGATATTCTCGGCGAGCTCCCAATGCACTCCTAACGAGTTCCCAACTACATCGTCTGAACCCCGGCCTAATGCATGGACTTGACCTTGGCCAATCCTGATTGTAATAATCTTTCTATCGTAATGCATCAATCAACTCTAACAATATATATTAGATCAATAACCAATTAATTGATTTCATCATTAAAAATCCAAGATTCAAAAATTATAACTCTCTTACTCCTTTTTTTTTTTACAAATCACACAACTTTTTTCACATAATTTTATCCCAAAAAATTATGTGGAATGCAAGAAAACTTGGGATATTTATATACCCCAAATGACTTGAGAAATTAGAGCCAAAAATTGAAACAAACCCATAAAATTTGAGTACGAGTGGTTCAGTTGCAGGCCTAGGTGGGTCAACTAGCCGAAAGCACCCAGAATCTTAAGTACAAGCAGTTCAGTTGCCCAACCTGGGCAATTTACCCGTCGTTAGTCGCCCGAAAACTAGGTACGGGCGTTTTACCCACCGGTCCTAGGTAGTCCAATCACTAGCAGCCACCCTATTTCCAAGGTACGGGTGGTTCAATCATCATTAACTGACAGTTTATCCGTTGGAATCTCCGAAAAAGTAGTTCCCTCCGTTTTTTGAATTCCGGCTTGAACCTGATATTAACAAATTCTTTGGTCAACTAACTGAGCTCAACCAAACCCCATAGTGGACCTGGTTGCCTTATTGAGTTGATTTGGATTTTATCTAAATCCAACTCAATTAGGACTTAATCCCTAATTACGACTCAATGATTATAACTCTTAATGACCAATAAGCTAAACCGAGACCTAACTCCTAACTATGACTCGAGTGTCTGGCTATAGACGATGATATCGTCTAGGTAGACAACCACAAACTTGTCTAAATACTCTTTAAAAAGTTGGTTCATCAGAGTACAGAATGTGGCCGGAGCATTGGTTGAACCAAAAGGCATCACCAGGAACTCGAACACTTCATACCTGGTTACACAGGTATTCTTCGCCTCATCACCTTCTGCAATGTGCACTTGCCAATACCTCGACCGAAGGTTGAGTTTTAAGAAATACTTGGCCTTGCCTAATTGATCGAATAAATCCGCGATGAGTAGAATAGGATATTTGTTCTTCACCGTCACTTTGTTTAGGGCTCGATAATCGACATATAATCGGAGGTTCCCATCTTGTTTCTTCTGGAAGAGTACTGGAGCTCCGAGTGGTGCCTTTGAATTGCGGATGAGACCACCACTTAGCAGTTCATCTAACTGCTTCCTTAGTTCTGCTAACTCTGGAGGTGTCATGCGGTAGGGTGGTCTCGCTGGAGGCTTAATTCCCGGCTCCAACTCAATGTTATGATCCACGCCTCTGCGTGATGGTAGAATTTTCGGTGACTCAGGTGGCATGATGTCTATGAATTCCTTCAGAATGTTTGCCACCACAACAGGTTCGTGAATGACCTCCCCGTCAAATGGCTCCAGGTTTACAACAGCCATGAAAGTTAATTCACCTTTCTGCACCCCTTTCTTTAATTGTAATGCCAATATTTGCTATAGGTCCTTTGTTCTCTCTTGGGAAACTAGAACTATGCAGGGGTCGTCACCTCCCATTAGGCATAAAGAGTTTAGGAATGACATCAGAACTAACTTCACCGCGTGCATGAACTCTATTCCAAGAATTACTTGGAAGTCGTCCAATGACAACGCTATCATATTTGTGCACTCGCTCCACGTTCCAATCTTGATAGGGACTCCCTTTGCTAATTCGAAGATCTACTTAGCCTCCGAGTTCACAGCCTTCGTGCGACTTGGGTTCTTCTCTAAGACAAGTCCAAGTCGCTTTACTTTACGATCGGTGATAAAATTATGAGTAGCTCCAGTGTCCATCATTGTAAGGGTTGTTCGGCCATTAAGCTTGATGTCCACATACAACAGCTCGCTACTTGCCACATTCAACAAATGCATCGCTCCCATTCGGGGTCCTTACGACTCCTCGTCGTCGTTGCCAAATTCCAAACTGCTCGAACTAAGGGCAACGACTTTGCCCTTATCTGACTTGTGGGGGTGTATTGATGCCATTAAGGTGTTGAGTGTCTGCTTCTGTGGGCACTCCCTTACTATGTGTGGTCCTCCGTACAAGAAGCATTTGTCCGATTTTTGGGCTTTGCCTTTTGAGCTTGGTCCCTTGTGGAAGCTCTTTTTCTTTTGTTCGCCCTAGACTCCTTTGCACAAGAGTATTTTGCTGGGCAATTTCCTAAGGATTATTTCTTCTTTCCTAAGTCTTCCGAAGAAATGAAATCAGTTAGCCTTCCGCGGTTGCGATTGCCCCAACCACGTCGGTGACATTCCTTTGATTTAATTCTTATTGTGTTCATGGCTTTAAGCCATCGAGGAAGCTGAATAGTTTGTCCTTTTCGGACATGTCTTATATATCTAGCATCAGTGTCGAAAATTGCTTCACATAGTCTCGGATGGAAGTACTTTGGCGGAGTTGTCTCAGTTTCCTTCTTGCGACGAACTCAGTGTTCTCGGGCAAAAACTACATTCTCAACTTGCGTTTCAAGTCTTCCTATGTATCCACTCGGCATCAGCCTTATTGGATCTCTTCCCAACGGGTTCACCATTAAAGTTTTACATCTCTATTTAAATACATGGTTGCTATTGAAACTTTGGTTTCCTCTGAATCGGGTCACGTAGCATGAAAATACTGTTCCATATCGAACAGGAAATTCTCGAGTTCTTTGGCATCTCTAGCGCCCCCGTAACAATGCGGCTCTTGTGCTCTGAAGCTTTGTGGCGGTGTAGTGCAGGTATTATTCCCTCTCGCATTAAGAGTTCTAGTGAGTAACGTCACTTTGGCCGTGAGTTCCGCCACAACTTCATGTAGATGTCTTACGGAGTCTTTAGTATCCTCCGTCAGTTGGTCAACCAGGAACTCAACCCTGTCGATCCGAGATTTAGCTTCTTCTTGTGAGCTCTCTACCCCAAGGAGCCTTCCTTAGCCTTGATAGAGTTCCTCCAAGCTCACTTCAAGAACATCGAGGCGAGTTTCCACCATAGAGAGTCTCTCCTTGTGGCTCCTTTTCCTAGTTGGTGCACTAGATTGTGCTTCCTCTACTCGCGGAGAGTACCCAACTTCACGCTCGTCATGTTCACTGTCACGCTCCTCATGAGCGGCTCTAGCAATTTGCGAGTGAGTTTACACTTGTAGCCCACTTGCGGCTACTTGGGGCAACGGTCCGGCTTGCCCTATCTTGCTCGATTCACCACGGTGCTTCACCGTGGCAAGATTACGAATCCTCTTTGCTTGTTTATTCAAATTGCTTGCTTGCTCTGAGACCATAATATCATGGACTTAGCAGAATTTGCCTAAGCCATGTGGCACCCTTGTGACAAACTTGTAGACTTAGCTGGAATTGCCTAAGTCGAAAAGCAATCTTTGCCCACTATTCTGGATTTAGCTATTTGCCTAAGCCATGAAATGTCGAAGCGTATTTGCCCGCAAAGGGTCAGCCCAATTGTAACCTCGTGCGGGTCCCGAAGGACATGTAAAAAGAGAAGTTGATTAGTTTTGAAAACAAGTAATGGACAAGTCCCGATATCTTGCCAAGAGGGCAGCTCTTACAAATAATTCATCGAACACCTTATGTACAACAGAAATAGAGAGAAAGAGAGTGAAACAAGACTTTGGAAGGCGGGAAGAATGGTCGTAAATCCACAAACGATGGTTTCCAAGGGTGTCAGATGCAAAACACTTTAATTTCTTTGAGTGCTCATGCCCGACTAATATCTCGAAGCTCCATCCAACCCTATGCCACCCAAGGGGTTCCAGAGGGCTGAGATGGCTGATATTTTTCTCCGCTCATTTCGGTCATTACAGCATGCGAAAACGACCCAAAACTAGGCAGTTTTAGGGTAATTTTGACCTGTTCTAGCTCTACACAGTGAGCGATCATTCTGTAGCCTGACAGACTATTTCTGCTCATAATTCCTATGTAAAATCACCCAAAACCAAGGCAAAATGGGCCTTCCAACATTTGTACAAGCAATAAAAAGCGATAAACGATTCACGGAATGACCGTTCGTGATAATATGTGTGTGACCCTCTAGGCTTGATACCGAGTTAGCCGTGAGTCAATTTCATTAGAACTCCTTCTAATATAGTAAATTATTATCCCCATAATAATTCACTCGACTCATCGACTATAGACATATTAGGTCACTACACCATAGTCCCCAAATGGTATAGGGGGATCAAATCCATCGGACCTGTCTGTCCACAGTTACCGTGTATCTATAATCCCTCTTCCAACTAATATCCCAAAGACCGTATATTGGATATAGTACTGTCAGGTCACATATGAAATTTGTCATAGTCTTGCTCTAATCGGATTCTCCTGGAGAACTCTTTCTCTCTCAATCCGAATGACCCTAGCCAGGGATTTATCTGAGCAAGCATATATGAGATATTCCTCTCGTGATACTGAGAGCGGATGATCCTCTATTGACACTCAATTGCCTTTATAAAGTTGACTACTAATCCCGATAACCAGCTATACCATATCTAAAACTTTCCAAACTTGTAAGTCCGGTGTCAAAGAAATGAGTACTCATACAAGGCATCCTTAGTGTCTCAAGTCTAAGGACCAGATACACAACTAGGACTGTGAAATCATTGTATAATATTAGGTATCATTAACCATATAGCATTCCATAATTGGATCAATTAGTGAACTCATTCTCCAATGAGCACTTGTACTATATCCTTAATGTCTCCACACAAGTAGCTATGAGACTAGCCACCTCTATCATATGGATGGTTATATAGTATACCGGTCTGTCCGATTATCTCGATGTCCTTTTTGAGTAACCTATGACTGAAATTATTTAGGATCTGTATTTAAAGGTAAATCGATCTCATTATCGTGATCTCATCGCGATCCGATTCCCATTGCACAGAACCAAGAATATCACAATATATATATAATAGATAATATAATATGAGAATATGTCAATATTAATCATAAGCAAAAAAAAAATCACATAGCGTGTCACACGTGTCATCACTCACATGATTGGGTTGCAGGGCACCTATAACTAGCAATCTCCCACTTGACCATAAATCAATGACCTATATGTTTGATCCCTGTCAAACCCTTGTGACGATCAAATATAATCTGAGCTAGCGACTTCGTCAATGGATCTACAATGTTATCTTTAGATGGAACTCTTTTTATTGCTATATCTTTTTGGGTCATGGTCACTCTAATCAGATGGAACCTCATCAGAATAATTTTGATGAGACCTGGGTTCCCTTGTTAGAGTCATCGCCCTGTGATATCATAATATATGGGAATCAGCTCCACGCTGCTTTGTATGACTCTTAAATTCTTGATGAACTTCTTCATCCATACCCCTTCCTTTGCTGCTTCTGTCATAGCAATGTATTCTGCCTCTGTGGTCGAGTCAGCAGTAGTATCTTGCTTGAAACTCTTCCACCTTACTGCTCCTCTATTCAGGTGAAAACATACCCTGAATTTGACTTGCTATCATCAATGTCCGACTAAAAACTCGAGTCCGTATATACCTCAACCTGGAGGCTACCTCCTCCATATACCAGTAAAAGATCCTTAGTCCTTCTCAAGTACTTAAGAATACACTTTACTACCTTGCAGTATTCTAAACCTGGATTTGCCCGATATATGCTCGTGACAATTATAGCATATGCTATATCAGGCTTGGTATATAGCATCGCATACATGATAGACCCTATCACTAAGGCATAAGGTATCTTATCCATGTCTGCCCCTTCTTCAAGAGTCTTTGGGGACATACTCCTAGAAAGTGATATTCCATGTTTCATCGGTACAAGATCTCTCTTGGAACTCTCCATGCCAAACCTTTTGACAATGGAGTCTATGTACCTGGACTAGGATAACTTAAGCATCCTCTTGGATCTATCTCTATAGATCCGAATCCCCAAAATATAGGATGCTTCCCCTAATTCTTTCATAAAGAAGTTTTTAGATAGTTAAGCCTTTTCTATGGAGAGCATTCCTACATTATTCCCAATGATCAGGATGTCATCCACATACAGCACCAAGAAGGTGATAATGCTCTCACTTACTTTCCTGTACATATAAGGCTCATTTTTGTTCCTAATGAAGTCATAAGATCTGATCACCTCATCAAATCTTATGTTCTAACTTTAGAAAGCTTACTTTAATCTATAAATGGATCTAAGTAACCTGCACATTTTATTGGACTCTTTTTAGATATGAATCTCTCTTACTATATCATATACATCTCCTCCTCGAGATTGTCATTGAGGAATACCGTTTTGACATCCATCTGTCAAATCTCATAGTCATAGTGTGCTGCAATGGTTAAAATAATTCTAATGGACTTAAGCATGGCTGCAGGTGAAAAGGTTTTATTATAGTCAACTCCTTGTCTTTGACGATATCATTTAACTACCAGCCTTACTTTATAGGTCTCTACCTTTTTATCTACTCTGATCTTCTTCTTAAAAATCCATTTGCAGCCGATAGTTACAATACCCTTAGGTGCATCCACAAGGTTCCAAATCTTATTAGAGTACATGGAATCCATCTCAAAATTTATGACTTCTTGCTACTTCCTGGAGTCTAGACTCATAATAACCTCCTCATAGGTCTAAGGATCAACATCCTAAGAGTCATCTCTATTGATATATCTCATATATCTTTCAAGAGGGTGAGATACTCTACTAGACCTATGTAAAGTTGGAATTTGTGTGTTAGGTACCTGAATAGATTCGGGCTCTAGAGTGGTGCTTGAGCTAGGTTCTCCAACCTCGCTCAGTTCTATCTTGCTCCTATTGTTTCCACCAAGAATGTGTTCCTTCTCAAGGAACACGGCTCTCTTAGCAACAAAGACCTTTCGGTCCTCAGGATGATAGAAATAATAGTCATAAGTTTCTTTTGGGTATCCCACGAATGTGCACTATTCTGTCCTTGATTCCAACTTATTAGGGTTGTGTCTTCTAACGTGGGCAGGACAGCCTTAAATCTTAACAATCTTAAGCTTGAGCTTCTTTCCTTTCCATATCTCATATGGTGTGGACACTACCGACTTTGATGGAACTTTGTTCAGAAGGTAAGTTATGATCTCTATGGCGTACCCCCAAAATGAGACGGATCGGTCAGTGAAACTTATCATGGACCGACCATGTCTAACAGTATATGATTCATCCTTTCTGATACACTATTGAGCTGAGGTGTATAAGGAGTTGTCTACTAGGATAAAATCTCATTGTCCCTAAGGAAATGGGTGAACTCTATACTCAAGTACTCTCCTCTTCGATGTAATCGAAGAGTCTTAAGACTTTTTCCAACTTGGTTCTCTACCTCATTCTTATATTTCCTGAATTTTTCGATGGTCTTAGATTTGTACTTCATTAAGTACATGTATTCATACCTAGAGAAATTATCAGTGAATGAAATAAAGTATAAGTAACCACCTATAGCCTGAGTCGACATGGGACTACATACATCACTATGTATGAGTTCCAATAACTCGGTGGCTCTCTCTCTAATTCCACTAAAAGGAGAGTTGGTCATCTTTCCATGAAGGTAAGGTTCGCAAGTTGCATATGTCTCATAGTCAAATAGATCTAAGTATCCATCTTTCAGCAACTTTTGAATCATTCCCTCATATATATGACCTAGCTTACAATGTCATAGGTATGCATTATTCACCTCATCTCTTTTCCTCTTAGATATATTTATATTCATGATATGTGGAGAAGTGTCTAACACATATAAGCCATTTATAAGGGTCCCTCTAGTGATAATCTCATCATCCATAATTATTGAACAACTATTATTCTTAAAACTAATTTATATCCACTAATCATCAAACAAGAAATAGAAATAATATTTTTGATAATAGAGTGAATAAAATAGCATGCATCAAATGTAATAATAGCTCCACCAGGTAGATGCAGGGTGACCTCTCCAATAGCAACTGTAACAACTCTTGCTTCATTGCCCATCCTGAGGTCTATCTTATCTCTAGCCAATCTCCTAAGTCTTACAAGAATCTGTAATAAATTACAGATATGATAAACACTCCCAATATCCAATACTCATGTGTTATCATGAAAATCTGACAAGTAGAGACTGATCATGAATATACCTGAAGCTTCTCCAAGCTTTTGTCTCGCCTTCTCTGCAATGTAGTCCTTACACTTCCTCTTTCAATGTCCATCTTGGCCACAGTTGAAGCACTGTCCTTTGTCCTTTCTCAGGTATTTCTTAGCAACATTTGTCTTACCTGGTCTTTTTTTGCCCTTGCCCTTCTTAAGGGTCTTGCTAGCCTTCTTTTTCTTTTTGGTCTCACTAATATAGAGAATAAACTTTTCCTTTCTGAGGACACTCTTAGTTTTCCTCAACATATTAAGGAGCTCAGGGAGAGTCACCTCAAACTTGCTCATGTTAAAATTCATGATGAAGTGAGAAAAGGAATCTGGTAGGGACTGAAGTATAAGATCAACATACATGTTATCCTCTAGGACTACTCCTAGACCTGTGAGTTTCTTGAACCACTCTATCATCTTTAAGACATGGTTCTTAATCGATGTCACTTCTGTCATCTTGGCTTGAAAGAGTCTCTTAGATATCTCATATCTTTGAGTTCTTCCCTATTTCTCAAATAGCTGGCGGAGATGAAGAAGGATAGAATCTGCATCTATGCTCTCATATTGCCTCTGTAACTCAGGAGTCATAGAGGTTAACATGTAATATTTCACCAACGTGGAATCATCTATGTGCTTCACATAGCAAGCGATCTCATCCTTACTTGCCCCTTCTTCCGGCGTGGGCACAATTGTATCAAGGACGTATGTGATTTTCTTCGTCGTAAGAATAATTCTCAAATTACGGAGCCAATCTGTATAGTTTGGACCAGTGAGGTGGTTGGCATCAAGTATGCCATATGGGGGGGTTTGTAAGCGACATGTTTCTGACAAAACAAGATATAGTAAAAAATAAATAATATACAGATTTTACAGAAAATATTAATTAAGATATGAGCTTCTATCTTAATGTACTCCCACTATTTTCTTAGCAAATCACGTGACACCCTTGACATGTGAGACGAAACGTCTCCGGCAGACTCCTAGTGGGGATCGAGATTCAAATAGCATCTTAGTGCAACCTCGAGAGACTTGACAAATTACACTAAACCCAAAAGATAGGCAACTCTTACCAATCACAACTCCTTATAATTCCCATCATGTTTGGCCTCTGAATCATCATAGTCACGAGGGACTCGACCAACCATGACATTCAGTTAAGTCATCACCATCGTTACAAGATGAATCTGATTCGATGATATGCCCTTGAGGGACTCAATCAAGCATATTATTTCCTAAGGTCACTGGTGACATCTCTATGTCGTAGGCAAGATCTCGATCACGTAGATAGGTGAGCCTCGAAAGACTCGACCAACTCAACCTATGTTGTGATTCAACTTCTTCCTATAACGATGGAAGGCCACGTGGGTCAATATTATTGCCTCACGCTTACCAACTTAATATTATCTTAGGAGGGATTTTCTGTATCAGTCTTCTAATATGTCGAGTCATATACATATATATTTAATATATATCTAAATCGTATGTGTATATATATATATATAGTAGGTGTATAACACATCATATATGCAAACCACACCGAATGATCATGAGTCGTCACCTAATATGATTAAGCCCGAGCCAATGGGCCTAATCACTCACAATAGGATCTATGTGTGCATTGGCGCATCTCCATGCCCGGTGATTATTGATCTCGTCATTGTCGGTTCCGTCGGATCGTCATATCACCATGCATCGTGATCTCCCGCCACAGCATCGTGGGTCCCGTTGTAACCTCTACGCTCCCGCTGCACCTCTCTATGTAATTACAAATAATCACAGGCACACAGGCCCAACAATAAATGAGAAAAATACATGCTCGTAGGCCCCAATAATAATAATTATTATAATTACACACATCACAACACGTGGCTTATGATCATCCATCCACATCATACATCACATCATATGTAGGATTACTAGATATATATAATAATTAATTATACTATTTAATTAATTATTTTTTAAAAAATCAGGATATGCTCAGAATTTTTAAAATTATTAAGGGTATTTTCATAATTCTGGATGAGAGTACAGTCTTCGAAATTTTTATAATTGTTGAGGGTATTTTTGAAATCCTGTACATGAGGACAGTCCTCAAAATTTTAAAAATTTAAAGGGGCAGGATTATCTTTTTCTTAAAAGGATGCCCTAACTCCTCTTGCCTCATCTGTGTTGTCGCCACCGTTGATGCTGCTCCTATGCAATTGGTGGTCACCCTTGCCCGTCGACAGCCACCCTGCTAAGGGGCGGCCACCCTTGCAACTGACGCCACCGCCCTTGCTGGCGGTAGGGCTATAAAATCACTATCTGACATTAAGTATCATTAACCATACAACATTCCATAAATGGATCAATCAGTGAACTCATTCTCTAATGAGCACCTGTACTATATCCTTAATGTCCCCATACAAGTGGCTATGAGACCAACTGCCTCCATCATATGGACAAGTATATAATATACCGGTTTGTTCGGTTATCTCGATGTCCCTCTCGAGTAACCTTTGATCGGGATTATGTAGGATCTGTGTTTAAAGGTAAATCGATCTCATTATCGTGATTTCATCATGATCTAATTCCCATTGCATAGAACCAACAACATCACAATATATATGTAACAGATAATATAATATAAGAATATGCCAATATTAATCATAAATAAAAAAAGATCACACAATGTGTCACACGTGCCGTCACTCATATGATTGGCTTGTAGGGCACCTATAACCAGCAGGACCACAGCTAGGAGCTAAGAGTCGGGCTAGTCCTCAACGGCCTGAGGGAGCAACTGCAGTTGCACAGGCAGTGAGGCAGAGGGGGGAGATAATGAGCGATGGCCCATAGTAGGATCGCTATGTTGGACTCAGCAACAGAAAAAACAGAGCAACATGTGCTCTATTTCAATGGCTGCGAGTGGGAGGAGAGGGCGCAGGAGTTGAAGCTGGCGGTAGAGAGCGGGAGTGGCACCTCTCTTGCAGAATAACGAGGAGGTGATCAGATCTGTTGATGTAGGTAGAAGGGTATAAGGATGACTATGACACGACCGTAGAGATGCTTCGTCTTGGGTTATTATTCATCGAGCTTTGGCAGCTGCTATATGAGGTCGGATGCAGTGGAGCCATGCGATCCTTCTATAGCAAGATGCTCAAGCACAGAATGAGGAGGAGGAAGGCTGCCACATAAAGAGAATGGAGAAATCCACCTGCGGCTTGATGGAGGAAGACACTATTGTGATGTTGTTGCCGAATGCAGGAGAAAAATAAGGATGTCGCTGTCAGACACTAGAGAAAACTAAGGATGTTGCTGTTGGACATCAGGGAAAAGTGAGGCTGAGACTTCACTTCACCGAGAGAAAGAAAAGAGAGGATGTCGAGCGAGGGGGATTTGTTGTCGTTAGACAACAAGAAGATAGTTTGCTTTAGACAAGCTGCTCTGGTATATGTTATTGGTCCACTGACCATCTATTTATATACAAAAGAAGGGAAGTTAGTAACATTAGGAAGGAAGATTTCCCTCGACAGTTAAATAACTCTACTTTTGCTGTTATAATAAATCTCATCTGTTAATAGAGAGAAGGAGAGGGAAGAAAGGGCTGCTGCGGCTGTGGGAGAAGAGAGAAAGAGGAAGAAGGAGAAGGGAGGAAGAAGAAGAGAGGAGGAAAAAGAAAGAAGTAAAGAGAAAAGAAAAAGAAGAATAGAGAAGAAAGAAAAGAGAATAAAAGAATAAAAAAAAAAAGGAAAGAAAAGAGAGAAAGGAAAGAAGAATAAAAAAGAATAAAATTTATCGCTCATACTTTATCCTAGAGGAAGACGATCCTTCACTAATGTTTTTATTTTTCACGTTAAATGAAGTAAGTATAAATTTAATGAGTGCAAAATAGCGATCATATATAATTTTGTATCCATAATGTATTATGAAAAATATATTTTTAATGTGGGAAGCATGTTTTGAATTATTTTAATATAAAATTTTATGTTCCGATAGTATTTTGAAAAGCAAATCTTCAAATAGATTAATATATAATTCCATGTTTCAAATGATATGATCAATGTGAGCTGAGCTAAATATATATGTATGTGTTTTGAAGATATAAATATATATAGATTACGATAAAAATATTTTCATGGATGTATATATATTTCGATGTATTGTGTGAAAGAGCATTTATGTATATGATATAGACGCATAATTTCATGAATTGCTATTTTTTATCCATGCATGCATATTTAAATGGTATATAGGTGCATAATTTCATGAATAATTATGTTTTATCCATGTACATATTCTTATATGATAAACAGGCACATAATTTTATAAATAGCTATGTTTTATTCATTTATGCATAATTATATGGTAAGTAGATGCATAATTTTATGAATAATTATGTTTTATACATGTGCGCTGATATGTGGTGGGAGAGTACATGAATCTATCAATCTTATGAAGACTAAGTTCTCTTCATGTGCGCATATTTATTATGATGTGAAGAATAAAACACGGTATGAGACTAAAAATTTTATAAATTTTATATTTTATATATGTGCATATAAACATTTTAAATGGTTTATGCTGATAATTTGAAATACTATATATATGACATGATGCATGTTCACGTGATTAAATGGTTTATTTTTTAGACTTTTATACCCTTATATTGTGCATGCCAAATATAAGATTAAATGGTTTATGTTAATCATTTGAAATACTATATGTATGACATGATGTATGCTCATCTGAGTAAATTACTCATTATAGATCCTATTTTGTAGTTAAGTATACTAGCATCTCACCCTAATAATTGGGTGGAAAAGTGAGCACGTGCAAGTCCATGCTAGCGTAGATATAGACGATGATTTATATGCAACCTTGTGTAGAGAAATTTTGGATATATTATATTATCTTAATGTTAATTTTGGACATATTAAGTTTGAGTTTTAATAGTTTAGTTAAATGGATATAATTCTGTCTAGACATCAAAATTATTATGTACAGGAGACATCATATCGTTTTATTTAGAAATTTGCACGTTTGAAAATTTAAAATTTCATAACTCTCGCTGCATTAGTATCAATAGTAGTAATAATGAAAATAAAAGAGACCTGATATGATATCACCTTAACTCAACATGTAGGATATGTATGGGAGTAAGAGTGAGGTGTGACAGCTAGTGAGTGAGTTGAGTTCACCGTTTGAACTTATATTAAATTCTTAAAGCAATAGAATAAGACATTGTACATTAGGGAGTTCGAACAAGAACTGATTAGAGTTCCAAAGTGTTATTAAAATAGATGCACTTTTCTTTCATTCAATTCTTAAAGCAGCAACTCGGTTAACCTTTCGCGTAGGGCCTTCAACCTCAAACCAGAGAGCAACCAATGGCCATATACGAGGGATTACAGGTAAACAAGCAACGAAGCAAGCCAGGTTGGGTTACTCCATTACATTAGTTGATAGCTATATTCAATGGATTTCATCATTGTGCGTTAGGGTCAAATTTTAATTCAGTACTGGTTTACTGAGTGCCTTGTGTTTATCGCGCTCTCAGTCTACGACTCAAGTCTCACAGAAAAGTCAAGTTGCAATTCAACTCAGTCTACGAAGTGAAGAGATGAGCAGGGCAGAGCAAAAGGTCCAACAAGCAACAAAATAAGTGCTGAGGTTAGGTTACTCAATTTTATTAGTTGTGAAGAAGCAAGGGGTGGATCGAAAAAATAAGTAAGTGGTAGAGACCGAGAAGCAAGGCAATAATGATAAAAGTTGCTAAGGTAGGGATTGTTAAGTGATAAGATTATTATAACAATTTTTAGTTGAGGAAAATTCTCAATATTTTTATCCTTTCAATAATTTATTCTTCTATATAAATAGGTACAAATAAAGAATAGATGATTTTTTTTCTTTATTTTTAATACAAATTTTCTTAGTATCTATCATGGTATCAAAGCCGCTTGCCTAGAGCAAGCTCTCTTCTCACTATGAAACGACATTAAATTTCCACCATTTCCAGCTACATGCAAAAGCTGTCAGCGACTCCTACCCATCTACCGCCGCGGCACATCTGCCTCCTCTATCGACAGGAACTAATGAGATCGGTACTGATCTCTTGGTATCATCTGTCCCTTTTCTGTAAAACTGTATCTGTGGATGCTGGAGACGTATTCCTCCAGCAAATCTTCGGTCGCGATCAATAGTTACAACCGCTCCTTCCAGTTGGCAGCCTACCACTGCCACCACTGCTGCCACGTAGTCGCAACCCTCTTCCTCTGTTGGACAGCACCTTGTCTCATCTTCTGATTACTTCTTCCACGCGTAAACAGCAGCAAACCAGAGGCCTTTCTACTTCCTCCGACGATGATCTTGCCGATGATGCTGTCCAACTACGCCTTTCCTCTGTCGATGGAACCTACAAGATTGGCACCAACCTCCCAGCATCGTCTCTTCTTCTACTGCTCGTAAAGCTGGCCAAGCTCCCTGATCACGGGCGCACTCTCATTGCCCCATCAAGCTTGGCACCGCACCAGTTCTACTTAGCTGGATCGGCGTTAATCGCTTGCGCGGTCTCGCCAACGCTACAACGTCGGCTCTCAGTCTCCCAGCCTCCTCCTCCACCTCTCCTGTGGAGGAGAGGACGATTGTCCGTAGAGGTCATCATCGGTAGTGCCAGCGAGCACCGTCATCTTCTTGCATCGCTGTCCTGCTACCTACTGCCGAAGCTACTGTACCTTGCTCTAGTTTCCACACAGCTATGACCCTCTTCCTTCGGTGGACAGTGCCTCGTCGATCTCCCAACGTCGGCAGTCATCGGTTGCTTATTCCCTTCTTCGATGGCTAACTAACTCCTCCCTTCATTGTCTGTCTTTGCTCCCAATCAAGGTTAAAGAGTTAAAGAGAGGAGTAGGAAGCTGCTACATTTGCTCCTAGCCGCCTACCCGGTAACAACAGCCTTCTCTCATATCTCTATTGCCTCCTGTAGTGGCCTATTTGCATAGCCTACAGCCTTCTTTGTGGCACACACTGGATCTACAAGCCGTTCACCACCGCATATCTTTTGGACCCAAAAATGATATTGCTTAGTATCATCTCCCCTAATGTCTTCATCTTCTACCTCTCAAGTTCCAGTTATTATTCCCTTAGGAAGCAATAGTGCTTCTCAACATATAGGGCTTATATTAATTAATGCTGCAGCCCTCATCCTCGTCAAATTATCCAGAGGAGGAAATTATGCATCCTAGCGTACTCAGTTTTCTAATCTTCTCTTTGGCTATAATTTACTAGGCTATGTTGATGGATCTTTTAATTGTCCACCAGAAATAATCACCATCTCGGGGGCACTAAGTCCAGTATCAAATCCATAGCATAAGTTATGGTTACGTCAAGATAATCTCATTCTCTAGGCAATTCAAGCCTCTGTTGCTGGTTCCATGATACCACTTATATCTTCATGTGCTACTACTACTGAAGCTTGGTGCAAGTTGCAAACTACATTGGCTAATCATTCGCGCACTCGTATGCTCGGCCTCCTCTCACGACTCATGAACACCAAACAAGTGGGAAATACTATTGGTAATTATCTCCAACATATAAAACTTATCATCGATGATTTAGCATTAATAGGGCACCACCTCAGTGATGATGAAATTGTTGTTCACAATCTTAATGGTCTTGGAGTTTAGTACAAAGAATTGGCAGCAGCAATACGGGTATGTGACTCGTCACTATCATTTGAGGAGCTGTCTGACAAGTTGAATAAATACGAGTCATATCTAAAGCATGAAGACAAGGTTCCAAGCCCACCTATTACTGCTCAGATGAGTCACAAATCAAAAAAGAAGAACAATCAGCATTCTAAACCTATCAACAAAGGACTTCGATAAGCTCTGCCCCAAGGAAGCAACATCCATCACCAACTGCCTTGGCATCCTGCTCCCATGCCTCCATGTAGCAACATCAACTATCTATGCCTCAACAACACATAGTCTATCAACTATGTGATAAGCTTGGTCACTCCGCTAAGGTCTGTCAGTCTCATCCTCGACCTTCTGCTACTATGCCCCAAGCACATCTTGCTGCTGCCCTGACTTCTGATCAACATTCCTAGGTTATGGACTCTGGTACTTCCCATCACATCACCTCGGACCTCCAGAACTTATCCCTTCACAACAGCTATGGTGGTACCGATGACATCATCATCGGTGATGGTAAGCGACTTCCCATCACTCATATTGGTTCCACAATGCTTAATTCACATTCTCGTACTTTTACACTCGGTGATGTGTTGTGCGCTCCTCATATCAAACAAAATCTTATTTTTGTCTCCCAATTCTGTAAACAAAATAATACATCCATTGAATTCTTTCCTGACTTCTTTCTTGTCAAGGATCTGAGCATGGGGGCATCGTTAGTTCAAGGCAAGAGTAAAGATAACATCTACCAGTGGTCATCGATCTCTAAGCCCACTACCTACTCTTCTATTGTTGTTCCAATGGATGTGTGGCATCATCGTCTGGGTCACCCTTCTTCCTCAACTCTCTATAAAATATTTTTACGTTATTTTCTTCTGTCTGTTAAAGCAAGTTCTAGTATTACTCATTGTGATGCATGTTTTAGTAATAAAAGTCATAGATTACTTTTTGAACATTCTTCTATCTCTTGTTCATAACTGTTTGAAATTTTATATACTGATGTTTTGGGTCCTACACCAAGTATTTCATTTGACAAATTCAAATTTTATGTTATCTTTATTGATTATTTTACCAAATATACTTGGTTGTATCCTCTTCAACATAAGTCTGAGGTCTCTAAAACCTTCATTAACTTTAAAAAATGGTGAAAAATATCTTTCAGTCCACCATTAAAATAGTTTACTCTGACGGTGGAGGTGAATTCCAATCTCTAACATCATACTTGAATACCTATAGTATTCAACACCTCAAGTCTCCTCCGTACACTCCTCAGCTAGTTGGCTCAGCCGAATGCAAACATCGGCATATAGTTGAAACTGGTCTTACACTTCTCTATCATGCTTCCATGCTAATTATTTTTTGGTCTGCAGCCTTCCAGACCACAGTCTATCTGATTAATCGCATGCCTACTCTAATCCTCTAGGATCAATCACCTTTTGAAAAACTGTTTCATAAACCCGCAAACCTTCAGAAACTTAGAATCTTTGGTTGTATCTACTATCCTTGGTTACATCCTTATGCATCACATAAACTAGCCCCATGGTCAAAATCTTGCACCTTCATTAGTTATTCTCTTGAACATAATGCTTACCGATGCTATGATCCTTTGACTCACAAAGTCTTTGTGTCTCGTCACGTGATCTTTGTGGAGTCCTCCTTTCCATTTCACCAGTCCAAATCTCTTACTGTGCCAACTACTCCACTGACTGTACATCATTGGCACATGTCATTATCCAATGAGCCTCCATAAGAATCACCAACTCTAACTCACATACATGAATGGAGCGTTTTTCCAATACAACATCTCGCTCCCTCTTTTCCCTCTCCTTCTACATACATACCTCCTGCCTCAGACATCCAGTCATCGAACATTCAATCACCAATATTTCCCTCACCCCTGCCTACTTCCACTACTATTCCTCAGTCCGACTCACCCTGTTCTATTACTTCTCCAACACCTATTCCGCTATTATCTCCTAAACCACTTAGACATCCCATGGCAACACGCTCTATAAGTGGTATTTTCAAACCACGTCAAGTTCTTATCCTCAATACAATTGTGACTCCCTCTGTTGAGATCTGTGAGCCTACCATGGTTATTCAAGCCCAAAAGTCTCCTCACTGTCGTCAAGCTATGTCTGATGAGTATGACGCCCTCCTTCATAACTCTAACTGGACACTTGTTCCATTTCATCCTGCACAAAATGTCATCGGGTGTAAGTGGGTCTTTCGAGTTAAGCGGAACCCTGATGGGTCTATTGCTAGGTATAAGACCCATTTAGTGGCCAAAGGCTTTCATCAACGTTCTGGCATTAATTTTACAAAGACATTCAGTCCGATTGTTAAATCCATAACAATCCGACTGATTCTAAGTTTAGCCATTTCAAAAGGTTGGCAACTGCGATAACTTGATGTCAACAATGCCTTCTTACAAGGAACATTAACTGACGATGTCTTTATAGAACAACCTCATAGTTTTCTTCATCCTCAGTATCTGAAACATGTCTATAAACTCCACAAGGCTATCTATGGTCTTCGGCAAGCTCCACGAGCCTGGTACAAAGAACTCGGCTCATTTCTGATATCAGTCGGCTTCTCTAACTCTAAGTTTGATACCTCCTTATTTCTCCGTCAATAACCAGACAATATAATATATCTCTTAGTCTACGTGGATGATATCATTGTGACCAGTAATAACTCTATGAAGGTTACAATGTTCATTAAGAAGTTAGCCACCAGATTCTCCCTCAAAGATCTCGGTCCCTTGAATTATTTTTTGGGAGTAGAAGCAATGTCTACATCTTCCGGATTCTTTCTCTCTCAACGGAAGTATACTTAAGACTTATTAGTCAAGACAAATATGAAGGATGCAAATGTTGCTTCCACTCCCCTTTCCACTGGTGAATCGCTTCGATTAAATGATGGAAGTCCTGCTATGGATCCTACACAATATCGACAAGTAATTAGCTCTTTACAATATTTGGCTATCACCCGCCCAGATATTTCATTTGCAATCAACAAGCTGTCCCAATTCATGCATAGACCGTCTACTACACATTGGTCAGCAGCTAAACGAGTATTACGTTATCTTAATGGTACTCTTGACTATGGCATACTTCTCTACAAAAACTCTCCACTCCAACTTCATGCTTATGTTGATGCTGATTAGGCTAAAAATATTGATGATAGAACATCGACATCTAGGTATATTATTTTCCTAGGCGCTAATCCAATCAGCTGGAGTTCCAAGAAATAAAAGATCGTTGCTCGGTCAACCATTGAAACTGAGTATCACTCTATTGTAACTGCAGCTGCAGAACTTACTTGGGTGATGAATCTGCTCACAAAACTTGACATCCACTCTTTTGTCACTCCTATCATATATTGTGTTAATATCGGAGCTACCTACGTCTGTACAAATCTAGTGTTTCACTCTCGTATGAAACATATAGCAATTAACTTTCATTTTGTACGAGATCAAGTGATTAACCGACAACTACGTATTTCTCATGTTCATACGGCAGATCAACTGGCAGACTCTCTCACGAAGCCACTTGCCCGCAAGCTATTTTCACTTCATAGGTTCAAGATCGATGTCCTTGACAGGAGCACAATCTTACGGGGGCATGTTAAGCAATAAGATTATTATAACAACTTTTAGCTAAGTTGTTGAGGAAAATCCTCAACGGTCTTATCCTTTTAATATTTTATTTTTCTATATAAATAGGTACAAATAAAGAATAGATGACATACTTTTTTTTTTCTTTTTTTTTAATATAATTTTCCTTAATTTTTAACGGGGATAATCTGAGTTCTTAAAAGTAAGAAGTGTGTTTTGGAGTTCGTCCTTTGCCTCTATTCGAACCCTTTAAAAGTAAAACAAGCAAAGGGAAATAATCTGTATCAGCAAGCCAGAAGGCATTGAAGCACTAAGGTCAGTCTTTGAAGTAGAGAACAAGCAACGTCTTGCACTAGCAAGCTCGTTCCGAAAGCCAAAGTGTGATGGTTTTGGTGATTTTTGAGTTTACAGTAAGGAGTGATGTTAGGTTACTAGATTCTACAGTACGAGTTCACTTGCACTCAATGCAACAAGCAAGTGGTGGAGTGAAATACTTTCTTATATCATATGCTCACCAGATTCAACAAGCAACTCGGGAGTGTCGAGTTGAGTTCTTAAAGTTTAGTACCTTGATTTGTTCAACAAATTAATATTATGAGTTTTGAAGCAAAACAGTGAGATTACTATTTTCATTATAGGTGTGGATAATACTGTCAAGAATCAACGGAACAAACAAGGGCACAAGCCATTGTGCATCAGTGAGTTAGAACAAGCAAGAGAAGAAACAAACTTATTGTTGGAGTTCAGGATAGGGTGCGAAAGAGCAAGCAACCAATGGTTTTCAAACAAGGGAGCAAGCAAACATAGACATAGATTAAACTCAAGCTCACACCTAATGAAACAAGTATTCAGTACACCACTTTAAAGAAGTAAGGGCGAAAGGTTAAAGGGCTGGGCACTTTAGAAGGAAGAATACGTGTTTTGTTACTCAATTCTATATTAAGATAACTCTTTTTTTTTTAATTTTATAAACATGACATGTAAAAAGCACTTATCTCATCACTCTGGGCTGTAAACCCAAATTTTGAGTCATAACACATATGTTCAACTATTAACCTCTCTCATAGACAACACTCGATGGAACTCCATGACAACACAAAAGACTTCTTTATCTAAGTTTATCGCTTATTATCTACTCATCATAGGTTAAAATACCTTAGCTATGTTGGATAGAGGAATATAGGTTAAACGACACATATACTCTTTGTCGATTAAGGGAGTGAGAGGCGCATTAGCAAGTTGTTGTTGCAGGGTGCACTAGTATTAGGTGATTTGCAGCAAGCAAACAAACCTATCATTTCGAGTCCATTAGGAGTTTTGTAGTGAGGTTACTTCCTTAAGAGTAAGCTATATATATATTTTTTTATCATATACTTTTTAAGTCATTATAATTTATTTCTGTTTAAAATAATTTTTATATTTTTAAAAATATAGTATATAAGTCCCTCTCGTCAAATCTGAGTTAATAGATATTAGAGTCTGCTTACGTAGCATGTTGACTCATAATAAGTTATCAATATAATAATATATTTAATCTAAGTTAAAAAAAATTATGTATATACTAAACTGAGTTCCAACCAAAGTTATCCAAAATACACCATTTGAATTATGGAAAGTTGAAAACTGAGTTTGCGACATATGCACATTTAGGGATGTCTATTTGAGGTCATGATATATAATCCATAAGAGAAGAAACTAGATCCGAGAACTATTAATGGGTATTTTATTGTATATATCGAAAAGTCTAAAGGTTATAGGTTTTATTGTCCATCTCATACAACTAGGATTATGGAATTAAGAAATGCTAAAGTTCTTGAGGATGACATGATCAGTAGGAGCGATTAGTTCAAGAATATAGTTTCTACACATGATCATATAGGAACTCAACCTTCCACATCGAATAATAGATTGGTTATAGTTCATAGCACTCCTCAAGTTCAAACTAGTGTTGGACAATCAATCATACAAATTCCACAAGTTGTTGATAATATTCTAATAGATCAAACAATTTAGGAATTACAACAAGCTCTTGGACAACAAGTTGAACCATAAGTTTCCCAGGGAGACATTGGTACAACATTAAGAAGATCTATCAGAAATAAAAGATTAGCAATTCCTAGTGATTATATTATATATCTACAAGGATCTAACTATAATATCGGAGTCAAAAATGATCCTGAAACATTTTCCCATATCATAAGTTGTAAAGAGTCAAACGTGTGGTATAATGCCATGAAGGAGAGATGACTTCGATGAAGTGCAATAGAGTTTGGGATCTTATAGAGTTTCCTAATGGGGCAAAGGCCATCGACTATAAATGGGTCTTCAAGACCAAGAAAGATTTGTTTGGCAACATTGAGAGATACAAGGCAAGACTTCTTACAAAGGGATTTACTTAAAAAGAGATAGTCAATTATAAAGATATATTTTCTCTTGTATCTAAGAAAGATTCTCTTCAATATCATTTTGACATTAGTTGCTCATTTTGACCTTGAGTTGTATCAAATGGATGTGAAAACATTGTTTCTTAATAGAGATCTGGAAGAGGAGGTTTATATAAAACAGCATGAAGATTTCTCCTTTAGTGTTGGTGAGCACTTGGTTTATAAACTTGGTTTGTAAGTTTAAGAAATCTATATACGATTTAAAACAAGCCTCTCATCAATGTTATTTTAAATTCCAAGAAGTGATTTCTTCATTTGGATTTGTATAAAACCCCATGGATTAATATATATGCCAGAAGGTCAGATGGAGTAAAATATATTTTTTTGTTTTATACATAGATGATATTTTGCTTACAACCAACGATAATGATTGATTACATAAGGTGAAATAATTTCTTTCTAAAAACTTTGACATGAAAGATATGGATGAAGCATATTTTGTCATTGATATTAAGATCCATAGAGATAGACCTCAAGGCATTTTAGGTCTATCATAAAAAATCTATATCAATAAGCTTTTAGAAAGATCTTGGATGAAGGATTGTTCACCAAGTGTTACTCTCATTACGAAATGTGATAGGTTCAATTTGAACCAATACTCAAAGAATGGCTTTGAGAGGGAATCAATGAAAAACTTCACATATACTTTTGTCATAGGACCCCTTATGTATGCTTAGGTCTATACTTGACCTGATATAGCATTTACTATAGGGATGCTCAGGCGATATCAGAGTAATCCAGGTATAGACCACTAGAGAGCTACAAAGAAGGTGATGAGGTATCTTCAAGGAACCAAAGATTACATACTTATGTATCAATATACAAACAATCTGGATGTGATTGGCTACTCAGATTCAGATTTTATCGGCAGTATTAATTTTCGAAAATCAACATCATGATACATTTTTATATTGGCTGATGGAGCTATTTCTTGGAGAAGTGTCAAGCATATTTTAACTACTACTTCTACCATGGAAGCTAGATTTGTCTCCTATTTTGATGCTATTTTGCATGGTATATGGCTTAAGAGTTTTATTTATGGGCTTAGAATAATGGATTATATTTCTAAGCCATTAAGAATTTTCTACGATAATTCAACTGCTATATTTATGGTTAAAAACAATAAAAGTGAAAGTTAAAGTAAATATATCAATATTAAGTATTTAACCATAAGATAATATGTAAAAAGAAAGAAAGTCTTTATTGAGTATATTGGCACTAATGATTATTGATCCTTTGGCTAAAGGCATACCATCTCTGAAATTCAAGGATCATATAGAAAAAATGGGACTTGGTTCAACTTTTTAATTATATTAAGACTCTTATATATTATGATATTTTCTTATATTCATGTGAATATTAATTTGAGAAAATATATTTGTATAGATCAAGAATAAACATAGGGTTTATTTATTAAGTGATATTATCACATTAAGATTAAATCTTAAGAAACTAAATACTTTGTGATACACGAAAGATAATACACGCTATAAAAGGACTTATCGCTATGATTCTGTATTTGTTTCTTAAGAATATTATTTGATAAGATTAATTCAAAGCATTAAGTTAAACATATGACCAAGTGGGAAAATATAACCATTTTCTAATTAAATTTTTTATTTATTATCATTAATATTTTAAAATTAATTATGGTTTAAATATTTTAGTATTTATTCATTATGAATATAATGGTTATTGTTAAATTTCTCCATTCATGATAATTAACATTCTTAATTATGGTCCAAATGTTTTGATCTTAAATTAATTCTTGAACGTTATGAAATTGATGGCAATAAACATTCTTGATGGGAGAACATCTATATATATGTGTTTAGTCCCTTGGCTCAATCTCAAGTTAATAGATTTCCTACACCATCTAAAGTGATAATTCATAGCCGAGAAGTGCCAAAATAATGAAAGAAATAGTTGCTAAAGTCTTCAACAATAATAGCTAGAGTTACGCAATTTAAGTTTCTGCAATAGTTTTATTGTGTTTCTATTACGATGTTGTACAAATACATTTTTGGTTTTATATTTTCTTTCTTAAACTCTACACATATTTACTTCATCTTCATTTTTCTTCTTCCTTTCAACCTTGACTTTAGTGGTGTCATTGTCAATTAGATCAAGAATTGATAGAACATTTTGATCAAGCACAAAGAAAAACTTCAAAGTAGTCTATTAATCTCATATTTTGATGATGAAATCAATTGATGAGTTTTATGATCTAACTTGTGAGTTAGAGAAGTGATACAATATTAACTACAATGGTAAAAAGGTATTAAAATCATATGTTGGGTCGGAGTCAAATTTGGGCATCAGGCCGAGTTTTAGAAGATGTAGTGGGAGCTCGCATTCGTCGAAGGTCGGTCGAGATTCGGATGATGTTATCAAGAGCTCACCTAGAGTTCACCGAAAGGACGCTAGGAGTTCATCGGGCGTTCACGGAAGGGAATCGGGAGCTCGCCAGGAATTTATCGGAAGGATGCAAGTTTGTTAAGAGATCAATTGATGGTCGAACAATGAATATTTTATGTTAAGTATTGTAGTTAGCATCATAATGAGAGTTAGTTTTATTAACTCAATTAAGAGATCATTAGGTCTTAATTCGAGCTAATTTTAACTTATTAGAAAGGTCATTTCAGTAACCCAAGGTTATGTAAGGCATGATCTTCGAAGACACAGTCTCCGAGAAGACAGTCTCCTGGAAGACCGTCTCTGAGAAGACATAATCTCCTACAAGACACAATCTTTGAGAATTTTGGCTCTATTCTTAAATCTATTTAGGGGCCTATAAATACCATTCCTATTCTTGCTTGTGGAGGCAAGAATCAATAGTGAAAAACTTGTGAAAACGTTGTTATAATTCCTTGAGAGCTCCCCCTCATTTCTTCTTGTATAGTTTTTGTTTAAGGGAGAGCTGAGAGAATTATAAAGGTTATCTCCTAAACTTATAAAAGGAAAATAGAGCTGTAAGAGAGGTATTTGATATTCGCCCATTGAAAAAATCAGGAGTGGAAGCCGATGTCCTTGAGTGAAGAGGAATCGGGAGTGGACGTAAGTCAAGAGGACCGAACCACCATAAAAATCTGGTGTGCATCTCTTTTTTGCCTTTCATTACTTTTGCTCTTAGATTTAATTGCTTATTAACTAGTTTTAAGTTAAAACACTTTCAATATTAGTTTTCTTCGAATAAAAAGGTTTAAAACCAAAGCTTTTTACTTAGCACTAATTCACCCCTCCCTCTTAGTGCCAACTCAATCCTAACAGTTAGTATTAGAGTAGGTTTTACTCAATTAGATTAACACTCAAGTGAGTAAATAGCTTCTTTTAGCATAAATGAGGGACTATCATATATTCTCCCATGAGGATTACATATATTGGAAAACTTGAATGAGAATTTTCCTACTTTCTATAGATTTAGATTTATAGCATATTGTCGAAAATGGTTTTCATAAGTCATCCAATCCAATAAATAATTGGAATGATTATGAAAATAAATATTTTTCTTAAATGTAAAAGCTATGAATGTTTTATTTTACACTTTAGATAAAATTAAATTTAATCAGGTTTCTACTTGTGTTTTGGCTTTTGATATATGTCACATATTAGAAATCACATATGAAAGCACAAGTAAAATAAAGGAATAAAAAATAATTGAAATAATTTGTAAATATGAACAATAATAACATCTTGCAAATAACATGAAAGATACTAAACTAAAAACATAAGAATAACACCTTCCAAAGTATAGTAAGGAAATTAAACTGAAAGAAATAGATGACTCCTCGAGTGATAAGAACTATAAATTTGAACCTATGATAAAATAACCAAATAAATTAATAAAAGTTAATAAATAAATAACATAAAAATGAACTTAAATTAGATAAAAAAACCTCTTGCTATGCATGCAAGAAGTC
This sequence comes from Ensete glaucum, assembly GCA_021527575.1. Classification (NCBI taxonomy): domain Eukaryota; kingdom Viridiplantae; phylum Streptophyta; class Magnoliopsida; order Zingiberales; family Musaceae; genus Ensete; species Ensete glaucum. The sequence goes on from CM038557.1 coordinate 37,879,255, forward strand.
GAGACACTCTGAAGATGAAGAGTACAACTAAGAAGAAGTGGAGAATCTCGTACTCATGGCTAGCCACGATGAGGTAAGTAACTCACCTGAAGCTTCCTTTACTTTTGATGAGTTATTAAATACCTTTCATGAATTATTCAATGAGTTTAAAAAGCTTACCAAACTTATAAATCACTCAAAAAGGATCATGAATTATTTTTTAGTAAATTTGAAAACATGAATGATGCATCAACACCATGTACTTTTTGCTCAAAATATAAAATGCTAGATGAAATTAAAAAGAAAAATGTCATATTAAAGCAAACCTTAGAAAAGTTTAAGATATGCAATAAGTCTCCAAAAATGGTTCTTATTAATAAGAGTCATGTTCATAAGGAAGGTATTGGTTTTATGGGTAATACTCATCAAAAGCCAAATATCCTTGTTGGTGGACCTACATTACACTCTTCTCCAAAACTCAAATATAATATTTGTAGTAGATTAATATATTTTATTTATAAGTATTCATTTAGAAAGTATAGTTTACGTAAGTTTATTTGGGTTCCTAAAGGAACCATTAACAACCAAATGCCTTTAGTTAAATTAGATAGAGCTTTCCATGAGGGTCTCAAAGTCAAATTGGTACCTAAACCAAAATCCCCTCTTATAGGTTTGTCTCCTAACAAATGCTAGGAGCACTAAATGGTGTCTTGATAGTGGATGCTCAAAGGACATGACTTGAGATCTAAAACACTTTTCAAGCTCACTAGCCTAAGCAACAATAATAAAAAAAATTATCAGACTTAAAATTACTAGCAATGAATCTTTCGATGGTTCATTGTTATCCAATTAATCTTGATTATTTTTTGATGATGCTAGTACAAAAATGAACGAGAATTAAAGAACCTTAATTATCATCAACAGAATATTATATACGTAGAAATTTTTCTAAAAAGGGATTTTGATTATGTTATGTTGGTTGATTTAAATATAAATGCTAATATTAAATTATTTATTTGAAATATGCTTGAATGTTATATGATTGAATGTTAGATCATTCTTGAATTAGGGCTTAAAATAAAGTAAAAAAAAATGAAATGAACAAGATAACTCATTTCACTAAGTCTAAAGAGTTAGACTCATTTAAAGAAAAATCATTGAAATTAAAATTGAAGCTCTTGTTTGAAAATATTTTATTGTAATAATCTTTGATTACTTCTTTTGGAAATGATACTTAGTTTTTAGATTTAAAATGGTTGAAAATATTTTATTGTAATGATCTTGATGATTTCTTTTCAAATGAAATTTAGTTTTTGGTGTTAAATGACCATACATGGATTTGGAATAATTATTGAAACAAATCACATAAATTGAAACAACTAAAATGAAGAAAAGTTATTTTCTTGAAAATTTATCAATTTTTATTTTAATGAGTTTTTGGTAAGAGATTGATGAATCTACTCTTGATATTTTTAAATCTTGATTTTGATGATTTAAAAAATCATGATCTTGACATCTTGAAAATCATAATTTTAGATCTTTATATAAATCAAGATTATTCACTAGGATTCTTTCATTTTATTAAAGAAAATTATCTATATGAAACAAGATTCCTCTTATTATTTGATCTTATAAAATTTATTTTTGACCTAAAAGAAAATCTATCAAGTTGAATCATATCTTTTAGTATTCATGATTTGATATTAATATCCTTGATAACATGATTTATTTATGACTTTCTTATATTTATGAATGGTATACCTTATCACTAAATTAATATTTTTGAAATTTATGATGAGTTGAAAATTAAATAAGATTTTTTTATGAACTTTTTGTTGACTTCTTCACTTGACTTATCCTTTATGGAAATCATTTTTAACCTATATGATTTCTTATTTTTAATAAAAATGAGATTTATGATTTTAACAATTATAATTTGAGATTTTTAATCAAAATTATTCTTTTATTTTATTAAGACAAATTATCTAAATGAATTATATGTCTTAATATTTATCTTAAATGAATCAAGATTATTTACTCTTCTAAGACTCATTTTTATTTAAAAAAAGATTTATTAAAATAAATCATGTCTTTTAGTATTTACGAATTGATCTTTTATATTATATCATCAATAACATAATTTTCATTATATAACCTTTATATATATTTGTCAAAGACTTGAAAATTATTTTTGTATTATAATATTCTTTTATTCTTTTTGACAATGACCAAGGGGGAGACAACAAGTTCTTTATGAGATAAATGTTTAAGAATGTTCAAATATAAGTTGAGTATTTCTCCTTTTTTTATGATAAAGGGGGAGAAATAACATAATTGATGATATAAAAAATATTTTGAGATATTTAAAATGGTTGAAATAGATGTTGTATTATGATTGATGACATGGTCATCTTATGAACATAATGATTGAAATTTTTATATGATATCAAAAAGATGAATATTTAAAAATTTTGTCATGCATGGTTAAATTGTAAAAAATTATCAAAATACTTAAATCAAAAGTGATGGTGCTTTTGAATTTAAGTTTATTTTATTTATCCTATGACATATATATAGGGGGAGTTAAGATTAACTCCTGTCATCAAATAATTATCATCATCAAAAAGGGGAAGATTGTTGAATCTCAGATTTTGATGATGAAATCAATTGATGGGTTTTATGATCAAACTTGTGTATTAGAGAAAGTGATGCAGGATTAACTACGATAGTAAAAAGGCATTACAATCAGATGTTGGGTTGGAGTCAAGTTCGGGCATCGAGTCGAGTTCCGAACGATGCAGTGGGAGGTCACCAAGAGTTCGCCAGAGGTTGGCCGAGGTTCGGATGATGTCGTCAGGAGCTCGTCGAGAGCTCGCAGAGAGTTCACCGGAAGGATGTTGGGAGTTCGTTAGGAATTCGCCTAAGGGAATTGGGAGCTTGTCAAGGGTTTACCAAAAGGATGCCAGGAGTTCACTGGGAGTTTGCTGAGAGATCAATTGACGGTCGACCAATGAAGATTTTGTGTTAAGTGTCATAGTTAGCATCATAATAAGAGTTAGTTTTACTAACTCAATTAAGAGGTCATTTGGCCTTAATTGGGGTTGATTTGAACTTATTATAAAGGTCATTTCAGTAACCCAAGGTTATGTAAGGCACGGTCTTCGAAGACAGTCTCCAAGAAGACATAATATCTGAGATAACACTATCTTCTATATATCATAGTTTCATAGAAGATAGTCTCCAAGAAGACAATCTCTTAGAAGACACAATCTTTGAGAATTTTGACTCCATTCTTGAAGTCATTTAGGGCCTATAAATATCCCATCAATTCTTGTTTGAGGAGGCAAGAATCAATAATGAAAAACTTATGAAAACATTGTTATAATTCCTTGACAGCTCCCCCTAATTTCTTCTTGTGTAGTTTTTGTTTAAGGGAGAGTTGAGAGAATTGTAAAAGTTATCTCATGAACCTGTGAAAGGAGAATAGAGCTGTAAGAGGGGTGTTTGATCCTTGCCCGTTGAAAAAGATTATGAGTGGAAACCGATGGCCTCAAGTGAAGAAGAATCGAGAGTGGACGTGCATCTGATGTGCATCTCTTTCTTGCCTTTCATTACTATTGCTCATGGATTTAATTGCTTATTAACTAGTTCCAAGTTAAAGTACTTTCAATATCAATTTTCTTTAAATAAAAATATTTTCAAATCGAAGTTTTTCACATAGCACTAATTCACTCCACGCCCCACCCTCTCTTAGTGCCAACTCGATCCTAACTCAGTCAACATGAATTTTATCTTATCTTGCCAAGGGGTGAAATTTGTGCTAGTTGAGGTGCCCTGCAAGCCAATCACACGAGTGATGGCACGTGTGACATACCATGTAATCTTTTTTCTTATGATTAATATTGGTATATTCTCACATTATATTATATGTAGCATATATATTGTGATATCCTTAGTTCTGTGCAATGCGAATCAGATCGTGATGAGATTATGATAATAAGATCGATTTATCTTTAAACACATATTCTAAATAATCCCAGTCATAGGTTCCTCGAGAGGGACATCGAGATAACCGGACAAACTGGTGTACTATATACCTATCCATATGATGGAGGCGGCTGGTCTTATAGCCACTTATGTGGAGGCACTAAGGATATAGTACAGGTGTTCATTGGAGAATGAGTTCACTGATTGATCCGCTTATGGAATGTTGTATAGTTAATGATACCTAACGTCAAACAGTGATTCTATAGTCTCAGTTGTGTATCTGGTCCTTGGACTTGAGACATCAAAGATGTCTTGTATGAGTACTCCTTTCTTTAATACCAGACTTATAGGTTTGGAAAGCTCTAGATTTTGAACAGTTGGTTATCGGGATTAGTAGCTAACCTTATGAAAGCAATTGAGAATTAATAAAGGATCATCCATTCTCGGTATCATGAGAGGAATATCCCATATGTGCTTACTTAGACAAATCCCTGGCTAGGGTCATTCGGATTGAGAGAGGAGTTCTCCAGCAGAATCCAATTAGAGCAAGACAAACTGATTTCGTTTGTGACCTGATAGTACCATATCCAATATACGGTCTCTGGGATATTAGTTGGATGAGGGCTTATAGATACATGATAACTGTGGACAGATAGGTCTGATGAATTCGATCCCCCTATACCGTCTGGGGACTATGGCATAGTGGCCTAGTACGTCCATAATCGATGAGTCGAGTGAATTATTATCGGGATAATAATTCATTATATCAGAAGGAGTTCTAATGGGAGAGACTTATGGCCAGCTCGATATCGGGACTAAAGGGTCACACACATATGGTGGATGCTTCAGTGAATAGAGGATTTGATGGAGATCCAAGTAGCTCCTATTCTTATTATATGCGATCCTATACTAATGGACTCCTTGCTTAAGGCCCAATTAGAGGCCTAAGGAGATTATTGGATAGAGATCCAATAATACAAGGTTAGTGGGTTATTGGATGGAGATCCAATACCCACTAAGGCAGGAGCCCTAGGGTTTTTTGGTGGCTCTCTATAAATAGGAGGGGAGACTCTTAGTTGATGGGCTGCAGCTTTAGCCACCACCTCCTATTCTCGTCCCTCTGAGCAAGAGTTGCAAGATCAGATTGGAGGAGTTTCGCTGTAGAGATCCATCGTGTGGATACCGCTAGAGAGGAGGATGCTTGACCTCCTTCATCTTCTCCATCCGAATCTGGAATACAGAGATATACAATCTCCCTAGATAAAATTAATCTCTCACACATCGCAGTTTTATCAGTTTTTGCTATTTTTCTCGTAACCCAATATTTTGCATGATGATTTCATCTACGTGGGAAATCGATTTTTGTTTTGATTTCCACTGTATATGTGATGCACCCGTTGAGGTTTCCCGACAATGGTATCAGAGCAAAGGTTTTCGTGCGAATGATTAGTTTTAAACTATGTGTGATGAGATTGAATCGCGTAGAATCGTTCTATGCGTTCTTGGTGCGTTTTCGCAACAAAGGAAGCCCTTACAAGGGGTAGTCGGGCATGGACGCGGTGGTGTCGGCCGCAAGGGGTGGCCGCCCCTTGGCATGGCGGCTATCAACCGCAAAGGGCAACCAGCGCTTGCACAGGGGCAGCGACGGCACAGGAGGGTGAACGACGATTAGGTCTTCTTTTTGAAGAAAAAGATTATTATACCCCTCAAAATTTGAGAAATTCTAATTCTATCCCTTTTATATAGAATTATAAAAATGCCCTTGATAATTTTAGAAATTTCGAGGACTGTCCTCTCATCCAAAATTACAAAAATTCCCTTGATAATTTTGAAAATTCTGAGGACTATCCTCTCATCTAGAATTATAAAAATACCCTTGATAATTTTAGAAATTTTGAGCATATCCTGATTTCTAAAAATAATTAATTAAATAGTTTAATTAATTATGATATATATCTAGTAATCCTATATATGATGTGATGTATGATGTAGATATATGATCATGAGCCATGTGTTGTGATGTGTGTAATTATGATTATTATTATTATTAGGGCCTACGTGTCTCTATTTTTCTTGTTTTTTGTTGGGCCTGTGTTCTTGTGATTATTTGTAATTACATGGAGAGGCACATCGGGAGCGTGGAAATGACAGTAAGACCCACGATGTCGTGGCGGAAGATTACGACGCATGGTGATGCGACGATCTGATGGAACCGATGATGACGAGATCAACAATCACAGGGCATGGAGATGCACCGATGCACACATAGATCCTATTGTGAGTGATTAGGCCCATTGGCTCGGGCTTACTTATATTACGTGACGGCTCATGATCATCCGGTGTGGCTTGCATGTGTGATATGTTATACACCTACTAGATATATATATATATATAATATGTATGCGTGTGACATGATATATTAGGAGACCGATAGAAAACAAAAACCTCTCCTAAGATAATATTAAGTTGGTAAGCATGAGGTAATAAGATTGACCCACGTGGCTTTTCATCATTATAAGAAGAAATTGAATCACGACATAGGTTGAGTCGGTCGAGTCACTCGAGGCTCACCTATCTATGTGATCGAGTTCTTGCCTATGAAATAGAGATGTCACCGGTGACCTAAGGACATTGTATGCTTGGTCAAGTCCCTCGAGGGCATATCATTGAATTAGACTCATCTTGTAACGATGGTGATGACTTAACTGAACGTTATGGTTGGTCGAGTCCCTTGAGACCATGATGATTCGGAGGCCGAACATGATGCGAATCACAAGGAGTTGTGATTGACAAGAGTTGCCTACCTTTTGGGCTTAGTGCAATTGGTCGAGTCCCTCGAGGTTGCGCTGAGATGCCAATTGGATCCCAATCCACACTAGGAGTATGCCAAAGATTTCCATCTCACGTGTCAAGGGTGTCACGTGAGTCGCTAAGAAAATAGTGGGAGCACATTAAGATAAAAGTTCATATCTTAATTAGTATTTTCTATAAAATCTACATGTTCTTTATTTTTTGTTATATCTTGTTTTATCAGAAACATGTCGCTCACAAACCCCCTACGTGGCATACTTGATGTCAACTACCTCACTGGTCCAAACTATATAGATTAGCTCCACAATTTGAGAATTGTTCTCACGGCGGAGAAAATCGCATACATCCTTGATATAATCGTGCCCACGCCGGAAGAAGGGGCAAGTGAGGATGAGATCGCTCGCTATGTGAAGTACATAGATGATTCCACGTTAGCAAAATATTATATGTTGGCCTCTATGACTCCTGAGTTACAAAGGCAACATGAGCGCATAGATGCAAATTCTATCCTTCTTCATCTCCGCCAGCTGTTTGAGAAATAGGGAAGAACTCGAAGATATGAGATATCTAAGAAACTCTTCCAAGCTAGGATGATAGAAGGGATATCGATTGAGAACCATGTCCTAAAGATGATAGAGTGGATTGAGAAAATCACAAGTCTAAGAATAGTCCTAAAGGATAATCTATGTGTTGATCTTATACTTCAGTCCCTACCAGATTCCTTTTCTCACTTCATCATGAATTTTAACATGAGCAAATTTAAGGTGACTCTCCCTGAACTCCTCAATATATTGAGGGAAGCTGAGAGTGTCGTCAAGAAGGAGAAGTCAGTTCTCTATATTGGTGAGACTAAAAAGAAAATGAAGGCCAACAAGATCCTTAAGAAAGGCAAGAGCAAAGAAAGACCAGGTAAGGCAAAGGTTGCTAAGAAATACCTAGTAAAGGACAAAGGACAATGCTTCCACTATGACCAAGACGGGCACCGGAAGAGGAACTGTAAGGATTACCTTGTAGAAAAGGCAAAACAGAAACTTGGAGAAGCTTTAGGTATATTCATTATCAGTCTCCAATTGTCAGATTTTCATAATAACACATGAGTATTAGATACCGGGAGTGTTTATCATATTTGTAATTCATTGTAGGTTATGGCAAGACCTAGGAGATTAGCTAGAGGCGAGATGGACCTCAAGATGAGCAATAGAGCAAGAGTTGCTGCAGTTGCTGTTGGAGAGGTCACCCTACATCTGCTTGGTAGAGCTATTATTACATTAGATGTATGCTATTTTGTTTCCTCTATTATTAAAAATATTATTTCTATCTCTTGTTTGACAATTAGTAGATATAAATTAGTTTTTGAGAACATTTTGAAGAAGTTCTACTTAATAAGATAGATCATAGCCCATGGTGATGTAGCAGCAGAAAGAGTTCTATCTGAAGGTAACGTTACTGATTCACTGATAAAGTCATTATCTCAAATTATCTTTGAATGACACTGAGTCCTGATAGACAATTGTCTTTAGGTCAAGTGGGAGATTGCTAGTTATATGTATCATGTAAGCCAATCACATAAATAATGATACTTATGATATAATATATATTCTTTTTTATTATTAATATTATGATATATTCTCACTTGATATTGTATAATTAATATATTATAATGTCCTTACATTTGTGTAATGACAATTGGATCATGATGATGAGATCGATTCATCTTTAAATATAGATCCTAAATAATCATGATCATAAGTTACTCGAGAGGGATATCGAGATAACCGAACAAATCGGTGTGTTATATACTTGTCCATATAATAGAGGTAACTAGTCTCATAGCTACTTATATGGGGACACTAGGGATATAGTATAGGTGCTCATTATACAATGAGCTCACTGATTAATCTGTTTACAGAATGCTAGATGGTTAAAGATACCGGATCGTCAAACCACAATTCCATAGTATTAATTCTGTGTCTGGTCTTTAACTTAAAACATCAAATATGTTTTGTTTAAGTACTTTATTTTCTGATATTGGACTTATAAGTCTAGAAGTGTCAAATATAGTATAATCGATTATTAGAAACGATAATTAATCTTATGAAAGTAATTGAGTGTTAATAGAGGATTATCCACTCTTTGTATTATGAGAGGAAAATCTCATATATTCTTACTCAGGCAAATCTCCGGCCAGGGTCATTCTGATTAAGAGAGATAAAGTTTTTCGAGAGACTCCAATTAGAGCGAGACACAGATGGATTTCTGTATGGGCTTGATAGTATCATGCCCGTTATATGATCTCTGAGATACTAGATGGATGAGAGACTATAGATACATGGTAATTGAGGGTATGCATGCCTAATTGATTAGATCCTTCTATACCATTTGAGGACTATGATATAGTGACTTAGTACATCCATAGTCGACGAGTTGAGTGAATTATTATGGGATAATAGTTCACTGAGTCAGAAGGAGTTCTGACATATGTGACTCACAGCTAGCTTGGATAGAGATCCAAATGGATGATGCAATGAGTAGAGAATTGAATATGTGATATCCCACAAGCCCCTATATTGTTGGATCAATTGGGTGAAACCCAATAAGGGCTTAGAGTAGATATTTGGATAGAGATCCAAATTCCAATAAGCTATAGATAATTAAATGAAGATATAGTAACAAATACGTTAGAGTAATTTGATGAAAATTCAATATCCAATATGGCAAGATCCATTAAGGTTAAGTTGAGAGGGCTCTCTATAAATATGAGAAGGGCTAAAGGGTCATAGGTTAGATTTTTTGGCCACATATCTCCTATTCACCACCCTCCCTTTCCTCCCTTATTGTCAGTCATATTGAGGCATGTGGACAGCAAGAAGGGCCAACCCCTTCTTAAATCTGTTGTAGCCTTGTGGTGTGTATAAGCATTGAAAAATCATACTGCGAGAGGAGGTGTGTCATCACTTCCTCCACTATGTGGATCACCGTTAAAGAGGACTTCAAGAGAGCCCTTCTTCCAAGAACTTAGATCTACAATTTTGGGGATATATGATCTCCCTTAGGTGAGAGTGTCTCACGAATCTTATGTAGTTTTTTTTATTTCATGAGTTTTTCACTCTTAATCATCACATGACGATTAAATATTCTTGTTTTGGGAAATTTATTTTGTTTTCTATTTTATGCTGCATATATAATGCTCTTCAAGGTTTGTCAACAAAACCCTACCTCTAAACGTGAGTCGAGCGGCTTTCTAGTCCCATCGTCGCCTCCAATGTCAGCATCTGATGCTTCCTTATCTAATAAAGGGGGTCAAAGTTGCTATAATGAAATAAGATACCCCCTCGAAGGTGAGTCTCTCAAGTAATCAAATCTCGCCTTGAGATCCTATAACTTTGACTCTTAGATCTCCAATGTCGACCTTAAACACATAAGGGAGGCTTTTAATATTCTTACCGAGTTCAAGCTAATCGCTCCTAAGCCTAGTAATTGATCTTATGTGTAGCACTATGTCTTCTACACTTCCCTTAACACCTTGGAGGTGGGATTTAGATTCCCCTTCCACCATTTCTTTGTTAAAATCTATAATTTTTGAAAAATTTCTCTAATCTAGGCAGCTTTCAGCTCCTAGCATTATTCAACCACTTTTGTTGGGAGAGTCTTGAAGCTCAGCATTTCCCCATCGTCGACCTTGTAACTAACTTGCTTTAATGGAGCTTTGGGGATTTTTACTTGGTTTCTTTCTATCTGACCTGGTTATAGCGTCCCGAGGGTACCTTCTTCTAACAAAGGTTAAAAGAAGTATTTGTTCTTTATTTCTTCATAGAGGGGGTGGTTTGTCAACCTGCTGTGATCCATTAGGATGTTTTAAAATTTGATCTTGAGACTGAGTAGCTTAGAGTGGGAGAAACACCATTGACTATCTGTGGCCCTATTGGATACCACACAAACTCTCTATCTGATCTAGTTACAGAGTCCCAAGGTGGAACAAAGGTTAAAATAAGTGTTTGTTCTTTATTTCTTTATAGAGGGGGTGGTCTGTCAACCTGATGTGATCTACTAGGATGTTTTAAAACTCAATCTCGAGGTTGAGTAGCTTGGAGTGGGAGAAAAATATCAGTGACTATCTATGGCCCTATTGGATACCACAACCATCTTGCAAATGAGTGAGAGCTAGCTCATGAAGGTTAGAATCAACCAATCCCCTTAGGGTCAGTGTCTAAATCTATTTATCTCATTCTTTTTGTTGAGTTTGTTATGATGTGTGTCTCCTATGTAGAAATGGATCTCTGTGCAAACATCTTTCGAGCTATCATGACTTCCAAAGCCCCACAGCACCAAGGGAGAAAATGGATTGCCAATAAGCCTCTGCCAACCCAACAAGTTGAGGTTATCGCCCGAAGTCATATAAAAGATGAGCCCTCACCCGGAGTATGTGAGATGGCCTGTGTCGTCACCAATAGCTAGGACCAAGTGGCTATAACTAAGGTGAGGCTCAACAAATGTCCAATTGTCACAAGGCCACCACCTTTGTCGCCCCATCGAATTAACACCATGGGGAGGTTGAGGCCCCCTCATTCTCCCAAGCTGTTGAGAGCTCTTATGAGAGTTGGAGTTGATTAGACAACATCATCTAACTATTGTGTCGGGCAGTATGCCAACTCCCACCCATTCCTCGTGGTCGAGAATGTTAAGCCTGATCAATATATGTCCCATTGAATCATCATCCAACATGTGACGGTCATGCTAGCATAAAAGAGACAAGACCTACCCATTTAGTCTAGCCATATGGACATAAGTCCAAGAGGATGGTTATGGGTTGTCTCTCTTCATTGTTTACGTTGACCCAAGTTTAAGAGAGTGGTTATGAGCTATCCCTTCAAAGAATATTTTATAAAAATATTTTTCTCATTTTTACTTGGATACAAGGTTTTTTTTAGCATGATAATCGAGGTTATTTTTTTTTTTTTTTATCTACTACCTTGGGACTAACTTGAGCATAGAGAGTTGAGCCTTAAAATCTATATTTGACCTTAGACTTTGTGTAGATCATCTTGAGGCATACAAGGTAAGCATATACGCCTCATACCTCGAGAAATTTCAAATATAATTTAGTGGCACCTCTTCCTCTATATGCATCATGCATCTAAAAGACATTACCCTTTTGTACCCTAACACATAGATGACCTATTATAGAGAAATTAAAAAATACACAAAATATTCTCTCTTAATAAAAATTAAGAATAATTAAAATATTAAATTAATCAAACCTTATTTTTGATGTTTGTTTTCTTTACCCCATAAGGAAAAGGTCATTTCCCTATTAAAATTTATTGGTTTGTAAGGACATTAGCAATATATATAAAAAAAAAAAACACAAAAACCTATCGTCTTTACCTATTAGAATTTCCTGTGGTCTAATGGTATCTGTGCTTTACATTGTTAAAATTAATATAAACTAGATCTATTATATATGATCCGACTTTATTACTTATCCCACACGTATTAAAGACATTATTTTCATGCCTTAATAATTAGAAGTTCAAATTCAAAGCCGTGTGGCGTTGGAGCACTAGGAGACACCTTGCTCTTTATTAGCTGTGCGACGCCGAGACGCGTAATGCCATCTTGATCACCGGCCACCTCGTGCCCTCCACGGAGGGAATTATGGTCGTATTTGTTATGGACTGTATAACTTAAAAAAAGAAATTAACAACTCACAATCTCTCCTTCACGTTAGTGATCATTAATATCTTAATTGAGACCAAGTCAACGTTATTAATTGGTCTCAACAACCGCGTATCATATGATGATTTTGATGCGAGTAATCTCATCCGTTCATCCACCTTCCGCTCAAAAAATTATTTTCTTGATAAGACGCGGCTGCCTCGATCTCGTAACTGCCTTGCGTGCGGAGGGGACCAGCGGGTTCTTTGTCCGCAATCGTCGGAAGCGGTGGGCCACATCTGATGGTGGGAATCGGACGACCGGGACCGCACCGCCGCGGATTGCCAACCGTCCCATCTTCTCTCGCTTTCGGCGCGACGCGGTGTGACCTAGCCAACTGGGACGCGCCTGCGCTCCGCTGGGCGACGTGCCTCGTTGTGGTAACCCCAGCGGAGCCCCCATGGGAGGGAGGGAAGGGAGCGAGCGAAGCCCGCAAATTTACGAAAATACTTTTGTACCTGTACTCAGTACGCGATCGTTTACCCTTCTGATGATTGCACAGAGCCACGTACAAATGTCTCGGACCACGCGGCAGGTAGAAGATATGGGTTCCCCCCACTTTTCCGCCAACGGTTCCGGTTTTATTATTGCGTTTCTCCTCCTCAAGATCTTGACCGTTGACATTCGTTTCTTAATAGTAAGTAAGGTAAGAAACAAAAAGGGGGGAGGAGGTGGCGGTGTTGGTGGTTTGGCATATCTGATACATTACGTCACAATGTTGTTCTGATTAAAGCGGCTGTGATTCTGAAATGATATTAAATTATAAAAATAAATGTAAAAACAAGGGAGAAAAATCAAGTCTATACCTGTCACGTACATACACTGTATTTGGCAATCCCTCGCCCTTCTTAAAACCATGAAGAAAGAGGAAATTACGAGAATGCCAACCCAACTAAATCTTGATTTGGTCCGGTTGGTAGGGTAAGTTGGTTCCCTGATCACGTCCGTTCATCATATGTCGGACGGATTAAATCAATTTATCGATTTACCCTTCGGATTGACGTAGCACTCATATTGCATGACTTACACCCTTAAATAATGCTTTGAAAGTGCCATTGATAATAATAATAATAATTATTATTATTATTATTATTTTTATTTGAGACATTTTGGGTTAGATGTAATCGTATTTGTCAATTATATCCAATAATTTTGACAGATTGGGTTATGGAATTCGAATCATATTATTTATTATATTTTGCACAAAATTGACACTCGTAAGTTATGCTTTTAATGAGGGATTTGATTGGAGGGTGGAAAGTCAGTCATCTACGAGGCAGCAGGTCAATGACTTCCTCCTCGGGCTACCTTCTTCAGTATTAATAACGATACGGACATTTGAGGACCAGCTACATGCTGTCATAATACCATGGGAAGTGATCGGTTTCTCTTGGCAACCATGAAATGAGATAAAATACAGAGTGATGTTAATGAATACGAGTAGTAATTTGAGGTGTCAATACAGGTTTCTGTACTCTAATATGTAGGAGTCTTATCTGACATCACTATCACTTTGTTGGTTCAATGTCATATATATGTATATATATAATTTGACTCAATCTTTAATTTTAATGTCCCTCAATCCTTAATTTGACTCAAGAAACTATTATATAGGAGGAAAGGTATTGTAATAAATATTAATTAAATTCCAAGTAAAATATAGAAACATATCTATTATTTTCTCTTTAGTATGGTAAAGATTTTGATTGGATGATCAATAATAAAAAAACATAGTTTTTAAACACATACTGAATTCGAACCTCCCTTATTTTTTATTAAGTGCAAATGTGGTCTGATTGGAGAGAAATACTTTACAAATATTAATTATATATTAGATGAAATAGAAAGAAATAAATATAATATTGGAATTCACAATTCGATTTCATCCAAAAATTCCATGATATCTTTATATGCATCATGATTTTGTCCTAAAAGATTGCCCTATTAATTTCAAAGAGCTTATTGACAGAGCTACATTCACACTGTCTTCCGTCTAAGAGATCGAATAATAATCCAAACAAAAATATGTTATACACCATTACAAATATAATTCGAGTATATATTATAAATCAATTGAAGAGATCATTTTATTCACAATGTTGACATGATATACATAATTTTACTCCTCGTTTCTATTTTATGTTATTCGGTGGAACGCAATCATTTTCTTCCTTAATTATAATAAAAATAAATGAAAGCGAAAAAGGAAATTGAACTTTCTCTGATAGCCGATAGGAGGAAGGAACCATTGGGGAAAGCACAGCTTTGATCATAATTACGTAAATACCGGTCACGACTGCCTTCATGTCAATGAAGAGAGAAGAAACTCGATAGGAGAGAGAGAGAGAGAGCGAGAGAGAGAGAGAGAGAGAGCACGCGACATAGAGGAGGGGGAATATAAGTCGGCGGAGCGCGCAGCGGCGGCGGCGAGACAAGGGCGTTCTGAGGGCAAGAGAAAAGTTCTCTCCACCACCTCCTCCTTCCAGCCGTCGCCTCCGTGCGAGCGCTTTCGAAGCTTTAAAGAAGAGGAACGGGCATTTGGTCGCCTGAGCCGATCCCGGCGTTGGCGAGGAGCTAGACGAGGGCCTGATTGTAAAGAAAGGTTGATTCTTGGGGCACGAAGTGGATACTGGCTCCGGCGGCAAGCTTGGATTTTTGATTAGGGCCCGGGAGGACTTCGAGAAGCTTTTCGAGGTTCTGACATCGTCGGGATCTGAAGATGGTATTGGATCGATTATCTTATGATGTCTTGTTTTCTTGTTTCCTTTCCCTTTCTTCGATCCCTTTCGAAAGAAAAAAAAAAAAAATCTAGTGAGTTCAAAGCTTTAAAAGGCACTCTTTTTTCTCCCATTGCTTTGTCAGTGTTCTCTGGGATCCAAGGCGCCACCAATTCCAAGAGAAATTTATTCATGTATTTAGGCATTGCGTTCCAGGCTTTTGTACTCAGCTTAAAGACCAACTTTGATAAATGGATGATAAAATTAAGCGTTCTGGATTAGATTGTGGCCATTCTATGGCATGCATTGCTTCGATTCGATGCTTGAATGTCCAACAATTCCCGATTCTTGATTCATGTTGATTTAATCACATGCGTTGAAACAACTGACATCTATACTTCTCACACTGTAAAGCATTTCTCTTGACAGGCAACCCAGCCCAATATTGCCGTGGGATCTGAGGTCTGGGTCGAAGATCCTGATGTGGCTTGGATAGATGGGGAAGTATTGGACGTCAAAAGGGACGAAATCACCATTCGCTGTAGTTCTGGAAAGACGGTTGGTACTTTAATTAATCGTATCTGCATATAACCTGTCTTTCTAGAAATCAAGAGAGGATTATATGCTGTTAGTTTGGTACATATACATATCTTTTGAAGATGCTCCGAAGCTGTTTTTGTTCTTTTGATATTTTAGTATGACTATGTGGAACTAATATAACTAATATTTAGGATTATGAAATTTAATACCTATTTCCCTGTAGAGAAAACAATATATAAATATATGTTCAAGCATTATTGACGGTATCATATTTGCACTGCAGGTGACTGCCAAAACTTTTAAGGTTCATCCAAAGGATCCTGAGGCCGCGCCTGGTGGGGTGGATGACATGACAAAGCTTGCTTATTTGCATGAACCTGGAGTTTTACAGAACTTAAGATCTAGATATGACATGAATGAAATTTATGTAAGTTCTCTGGAACAAACGAAGCTGATCATGTTCTCTTTCATCCTCTCCACGATTAACTTGTTGTACATTAAGATGAAATTACTTGTAATATTTGATTTATTCATTGATTTCTGCTTTCTTGTTTATTCTAGATAGTCCTTCCCCCATTCATTGATTGCATTGTTGAGCAGCTAACCAATAAAGTTGTATGACCAGACTTATACTGGAAACATATTGATTGCCGTCAATCCTTTCCGAAGGCTGCCTCATCTCTATGACAGCCACATGATGGAACAATACAAAGGGGCAGTTTTTGGTGAGCTAAGCCCTCATCCATTTGCTGTTGCAGATGCTGCATACCGGTACTATTTTACTCCATGAACTTCAGAAGATGCCCAATGATATCTTTTCCTCTGATTACACATTTGTCATAATGAATCAGGCAGATGATAAATGAGGGAGTAAGCCAATCAATTTTGGTAAGTGGAGAAAGTGGAGCAGGTAAAACAGAAAGCACCAAAATGCTTATGCGGTATCTTGCATACATGGGTGGTAGAGCTGCATCTGAAGGCCGAACCGTCGAGCAACAAGTGTTGCAGGTGAAATACCTTCCTGTGACTGGTTATACTGTCAGGATTGAATGTGCAATTCTTTGTTTAAAGTTTCTTTTTAAATTTTGTTGTTCTTTCTTCTGCTTCTTTCATAAAACCTTCTCTGTGGTATATTGTTTTTCTTATACAGTCGAATCCTGTTCTTGAAGCATTTGGGAATGCAAAGACAGTTAGAAACAACAATTCAAGGTCCGAAAATTGTGTTATGATATTCGTCTTAATTTCATAAGATCCACATTTATGCACATTATGGTTACTAAATACTGTTCCTTCTTTTGGTATTCTACTTGTAGTCGTTTTGGCAAATTTGTTGAGATTCAGTTTGATAAGAGCGGAAGGATCTCCGGAGCTGCCATTCGAACTTACCTTCTTGAGAGATCTCGAGTCTGCCAAGTATCTGATCCTGAGAGAAATTATCATTGTTTTTACATGCTTTGTGCAGCTCCGCCAGAGGTAATGAGCCTTGATGATTAGCTATATTTTGTTTGTTGTCCTAAGCCTGTATGTAGTGATACTGTATGTTTCTGTGAACTGTATAAAGATTGTCTGACAATTGTTGCAGTCCGTATAAAGAAAACCTTAAACTATATATTCACAATATCATGTCTGGGGCATTTGTTTTCGTGTTACTGGAAATGTCTGCAAGTAGCAGTTGTAGGAAAAATTAAATTCTGCATATAGAAATTTTAGGTCTGTTTGGATGCTTGCGTGTATAGTTGGCTTTAAGAGGAAGGAGCAGTGGTTATGTAGATTAAGGTAGAGGAGGAGAGATAGGGGGATTGGTAACATGTTAGGAGGCAACCTGTATGAGGATGGAGAAGGTATCCAACCCACTTTTGACAAGATATGGGTTCTTGCAAGTGCAACATGCAGCACTTCAAATTGCAAGTCCACTTGCAACATTTAGGGGTCTTGTTGCATGTACTCATGCTGCAAGTGGTTTACTTGTAGGCAACCAAACACTTGCAAGTGATAGTCACTACAGGTGATGAAATGTGACCTCAGTAAGTTTACAACTGGATAAATGTCGAACATTAAGATTGTTTTCCTTAGTGCAATTGATGTCCTTCAGAAGTTCATTCTCTACTTGGAATTCTCATATTGGTTATCATATTGACTGGCTGTAGATATTAAAAGTTTGCATTTCTGATAGTTAACTGAATTTATAAAATGTTATTTATCAGGATATAGGAAGATTTAAACTGGGAAGTCCTAGAACATTTCACTATCTTAACCAGTCCAAGTGCTATGAGCTTGATGGAGTAGATGACTCAAAAGAGTACCTGGAAACTAAAAAGGCTATGGATATTATTGGAATAAGTGCCGATGAACAGGTATTGTAATTTTTTTGTCTTAATATAAGAAAGGAAACTAATATCCTAATACCCTTTTATTCTAGTTTTTTCCAAACCTAACATATTTTTTTCTTCATTCAGGATGCCATTTTCCGGGTTGTGGCTGCTATTCTTCATTTAGGGAATGTTGAGTTTGCAGATGGAAAGGAAATAGATTCATCACAGCCAAAAGATGAAATATCTTGGTTTCATTTGAGAACTGCTGCTGAACTTTTAATGTAAGAGTGACATGTTTGTTGAATTTTAAAGTGTATGTAATCATGTGGGATGCAATTGTGGTAGTTGACAGCTTACGGATTTCCCCAGGTGTGATGTAAATGCACTCGAGGATTCTTTGTGTACACGTGTTATTGTAACCCGTGATGAGAACATAGTAAAAACCTTGGATTTGGCAGCTGCTGTGCTTAGTAGGGATGCCCTTGCAAAAATCATATATTCACGACTTTTTGATTGGTAATTATTGAAGCAATATGCTCTACTCTTTATTTAGCCTTTTAAGTTCACTTTCTATCTTCCCTGTAATATTGTCCTGTTTAATTGTATACTTCCTTTAATACATTCACCAGGTACTGATCACATTTTCTTTTCTTGTACATACAGGCTTGTAAACAAAATCAACAATTCAATTGGTCAAGATCCTGATTCAAAGAACTTAATTGGAGTTCTGGACATATATGGCTTTGAAAGTTTCAAGACAAACAGGTGCTTAAGTGGTATGCTTTTGTGTTTGTGTAAAGTATGCGAACATCTTGTTGTGAACAATCCAGGTTGGAGCCGCCATGCTATATATGCTGGTGATAATTTCCTTTCTCTAGATGCCACTTTTAGTTGAGTGATTTGATTTTTCTGTGCTTTGTCTAGTTCGTAGATTAGTACATAAGTTAAAATTTGGCTTTGCTTTTTATACTATTTGAGTTAAGATTTAGAACATATTGAATTGCTTTTTCTTGCTTCTTGTTGTATTCTTTTCAGATTGGACTCAAGGAGATTATGGTTGCTCTTTCTAGATCTTATGCATCCCTTTCCTGTTAAGAATCTCTGGCAACATACATTAAAAGGACTATCTGACAATACACTTTAAGCAAACTGTCTCAGTGCCTCAGAAAAAAATTGAGCAAACTCAGTTGCTGGAAATTTGATTTCATATATGCCTCAGATGCAGGCACACTTGCCTTTTTTTCAGTTTTCACTGGATGTGTTCTCTTTTAGATATGACCATGTTTTCTACATCTATTGAAATCTAAAAGTAGAACTATATTCTTTTGCTACATTTTCTGAAAGCTAAGTGTGCAACTTTAATCTGTTAGGCTTCAAACTCTATATGATTCCTTTTTCAAAAGAGTGAACTGGATTCATATCATGACATTGTTGCCTCTTACATAGGATATCTGTAAAACTTTGATTCATTGAAATTTAAAATTCTGGTTCTTTTTTTCTCTTCTTTGGCTTGTAAAACTTGATTCTTATATAGTGTCCTGTTACCACTATTATGCACTTCTGATGAAGAACGATCTGTAAATTTTATCAGTTTGTAGCAAGTGGATTGAGTTCTAATACCTTCGCATTTTGCAGCTTTGAGCAGTTCTGCATCAATCTGACAAATGAAAAATTGCAGCAACATTTTAACCAGGTTTGAATAAATGGATGACATGCTTGCTATACAAGGGCAAGCAGCAGCAGCACTTAATAACAGGATTTTCTAACTCATTTCCTTTTTTTTCCATTGCAGCATGTTTTTAAAATGGAGCAAGAAGAATACACAAAAGAAGAAATTGATTGGAGTTATATTGAATTTGTTGATAATCAGGATATTCTTGATCTGATTGAAAAGGTTTGATTACATGTTCAGTAGCTGTTAGCTTGTAGTAGATATCATCATTCCAATCTCTCTCCCACCTTTGGTTTCAATTATTAATGGTCTTATTTTAAAGTATCTTCTCAATGAGATGCAAGTAACTTACGCATGCAGCAACTGGTAGACTTTCTTCTGCCTTTTGTTCTCATGGTGTTATATATGCATATATAGAAATATTTTCTTCTATCATTGTGGAATTTGTCTTTAATTCTGTTTAGTGGATTAAAATTTCCTCCCCTTTTTTAGCAGCTCATATATTATAATACTAATGAATTTTGGTATCAATATGCTATTTGTTGTCATCCTTGTGGAAAAGAACTTAGTTATTCATCCTTGACATTCTTAGTTTTCATTAGGAGATGTGTTATTTTTTCTAAAATAAAAAATTTGCACCTTTCTGATTAAAATATCCTGCGGCAATCCTTGGTATCATTGATTGGCCACAGAGGACCAAGTAGTCTCTGTTTAGGTAGCTGAATATTAAACTGTTGAGTGCGAGCTTTTTGAGGAACTTAAATGCGCTCTTGAGGCTACAAGTTAGCATCATGGTGAGATTTCTGTAACATTGTCGACAAACGAAGAGAAGATTAACAATTAACATCCATGATTGATCTTATTACATGATTTGTTGTCTACTTATACAATAAAAATATCTAAAGTAAATTTGATGAGTTCTAGGATCATAAATTACCCTAAGATGAAAATTCAGAGAGAATCTGGCACAGGATACTCCCTCTCTCCCTCATTTTCTACCCTTTGTTGGTGTTGGAAATGAAGATTTAAAGGCTGATTCCCAGAATTCATGATTTGGCAGTGTCAGGTGGTTACTCTTTTCTCTTTGTTCTCAATTAATGTAGCCCCCATTAATGGACACCTAACTGTGGCTTTGGGACTTGGAAGTAATTATTGGGAGCTCGAGCTATTTCAACAAAATAAAGGCATGGTTGCAGTATGTTATCAACCAGTTATTGAATGTGCCTCACAAAGTTGATAATATTAAATTGTTCAATTTTTGTTTACTTAATAATAAAAGTAAGTTTTATTACGATTTATGAGAGCATCTAGTTGCCATGGGACAAATGGTTGTCTGATTCTGTTATGTCTAGAGAAGGAGAAAAAGAGAGAAGAATTGGAGGCAGAGAAGGATTAGGAGTGAAGTTGTGCTATTAGCATTAAGATAAAAAAAATATATACTTGGCTCATCAGAAAGATGTTGTTGACGTATTGATTGACCTTATCATTAATTGGTTGTTGATTGGATCCATAGTTTATTTGAATTTGATTTGATTTTCAGAGGAGTTGAATATTGCCATGATCACTGATTGGAAATAACTTTACAGAAAGTGTCAAGATTTAACATATTTGGAAATTAATTTTTTTTTATTTCTCTGATGATATTTTGATATTGTAGCCAAGCTTGATCCTATCTCGTCATTTATTAAAAATGACATGTGGTATTTGTTTAGTCAATTGGTCCCTATTTGTAATATTCGTTTATTTCTGCAGCTATTGGTTTCTGTTTCAATGTTTTCAGAGGAGACATGGAAGTGTGACATGAATATTAAAATTTTATCGTAAACATTTTAGCACTTTCACAGGTTTAATTACTGACATCCCTTAGATAGGTTGACCTGAAAATTGAACATAAATATGCCATATGATTCTCGTTGTATACATGAATTCCTTGTGTATTATTGGTTTCACCAGGTTTATCTAATCATGATATTTGACTATTGACTTTCAGAAACCTGGTGGAATAATTGCTCTTCTTGATGAAGCTTGGTATGTACGGGCATGTCAGCTGAACTTGGTCTTTGTTCTGTTTGTCTACTAGTGCATTTTGCATGAATAAAAATTATGCTCTGTTTGACTGATATGATTCTGTTGTGTAGCATGTTACCCAGATCAACGCATGAAACATTTGCTCAGAAGTTGTACCAGTCCTTCAAAAACAATAAGCGGTTCAGCAAGCCAAAATTATCACGCTCTGATTTTATAATTTCCCACTATGCTGGTGATGTGAGTACTTTAATTAATTCTATCCTTTTTATTCACTATAATTGTCAAACAAGAATGCTTTCAAATAATAAAAGTTTAAAAATACCTATCCTCTTCCAGGTCACCTACCAGACAGAGTTTTTCTTGGACAAGAACAAAGATTATGTTGTTGCTGAGCACCAGGCACTCTTGACAGCCTCTAAATGTTCTTTTGTTTCAAGCCTATTTCCTCCTCTCTTGGATGCATCAAAATCCTCAAAATTTTCATCAATTGGCTCTAGATTTAAGGTACAACAGTATTTTTTCTCAATTTAGTACAATAGATTTAAGGTGTGTCTATCTTTCAAATTATTTATTCATGATTTCTGGCAACTATGCAGCAACAATTACAGGCTCTGCTAGAAACTCTAAGTGCCACTGAGCCACACTATATTCGTTGTGTGAAACCAAATAATCTTCTGAAGCCAGCAATTTTTGAGAATCATAATGTTCTCCAGCAGCTACGTTGTGGGGTAGGATTTTATATTAACTTTGCATTTTGCTTTGCTGATTTTCACATAGTAAGCATCCAATATCTATCATTTTTTTCTCCTTGATTTAGGGGGTGATGGAGGCAATTAGGATAAGTTGTGCTGGATATCCAACTAGACGAACATTTGATGAATTCATAGACCGTTTTGGCATCCTTGCACCTGAAGTTTTCGATGGAAGGTATGGTACAATTAAGCCAATATTGTCTGGATGATGAGAGTGATATTGTTTTTCTCATGGCAGTTGTGATGAGGTAGCTGTCTCAAAGAAGTTGTTAGGAAAAGTGAATCTCAAAGGCTATCAGGTACAATTTAAAAATAGAAAGCAACTTGCAACTTATTTGTTTTCTATTTTTTTTCTTTCCTAAAAGCTGAATCATTGTTTCAAAGAAAAGATATAACAAACAAATTTTCTTGAGCCTGCTACCCCAAGTGTGCTGCCATAAATTTTCCAGTTCACATTATTACTGTCTTGATAAAACTTTGCTGACCTAAAGCCTACTGAGCATAAGTAGCTCAATTAATAGAAGGTTACATGACATAGTCCAATGGCTGATGTCTTCTCAGGTTAACCAGGTAAAAATTACACATCCTCTGGAAGAACTAGGCTTGGTAAACTAACTTGGTAAACTAAATTGGTAAACTAACTTCAAATAATGGAATTATTTCACTTGCTATGCAGCTTCTGCAGTTATATTGGTGAAATTTGTATTTAGTAGTCAGTCTATATTATAATAATTCTGTACAAAAAGACAACTTCTTGTTTAGATACTAACTGAAGCTTGGAACATCAAAATAACATAAGACAACATTGAGTCAAGTAATTAATTGTCTCACCATGCCTTTGTTCCTTGATGATACTATTTTAAAACAGATGTACTAGGGGCATTGAATGGGAGAAAAATAAGGACATAGAGATTAGGTAAGTGTTGTTCGAAACTGCCAATTTTTGCCAATTTTTATGACTTAATGGTCCTTTATAAATCTACATCCCTTTGAAAGCAGACCATTTACTTATGTTAATGCCTAGCCACTCACATACTAGCCAAGTACAAATATTCACTGCCGATTATATGTCAGCATGAGATTTACCATGGGTGGCACCAGCTGTCATGGCAATCCATGCATGGAGGCTAAGCTTTTAGATTGACTGGTTTGATCAAATAGGTTCAAACATAATATTTTGTACTTTGAAAAATTATGGTTGATTTTTATGACTAATATGTGATAATCCTAGTATTACTTGAAATGAGGGCTTGATGATTGTGCCATGCTATTCAATAGTTTGAAAATGATGTGTTACTGGTGTTTTCTACATATGTTTATGTTATGAACCGTTAAATAAGCTTTAAGTACTAGTATCTGAGTAATTTATCTAGTCTCTGAAGCTAATGTTATCATAACAGTTCTGACAAGGGGATTATTTATATTTTTTTAATTGATAGTTATTTATTTGGAGTGTACCTCTATTAATGTTAACAATGATCATGGGAATGTTCATTGTAATAAGGTTATCAACTTTCCTGCTTATAGTAGCTCGATCAAGGTGCTTACGTTGTCTGTTAACAATGGAACAATTTAATCAATGAGTTAATTAATGAAATAATTTTACAGCTGTATCCAATAGTCAATAAGAATTTCCACAATCTGATACTAGGCTCAGGGACAATATTTTTAAGAAACCAATACTGTCTGATGCACAACTGTAGGATTATGGATTATAACATCAACAGATTCCATGGGGGTTCATAGATCTTATCTCATGATAGTGTCGCATTTCAACATATTTTTAGTCCCATCATCATTAGGGATCATGTCTTATGACTCCTCTAAGTCTTATCTCTTATCTCATGAAGTACTTCTCTAAGTCTTTTAATTTTGGGAAGTTATACCCAGTTGAATGTTGTTGAGTGGAGGAGCTCCACTTTTGACAATGCCACTCGGAGTTTGAGCAAGGTTTTCTGTTTCATTCTGTATCGCCCAGTACGGGCGGTACGTACTGGTTCGACAAGATACCGATACGCGGATCGCTCACTATCGGGCGATATTGTCGAAATTGGCTGTCGACGGTCAATTTCGATTGTTGGTGGTCAATTAAGGGAGAAAGAAGAAGAGGGAGAAGAAGAAAAGGGAGAAAAGAGGGAGATACCTGCTCTTCCCCGGTTCCCCGCGCAATCCGTTGCCCGTGGGTGATTCTTCGCCGGCGGGCTTCCTTCTCCCTGCACGGGGAGACGAGGTGAGAAAGGAGAAGGGAACGAGGAGAAGGGAGAACGAGGTGATGACTTGTCTCCCTGCACAGGGAGAAGGCGACGCCTCGTCTCCCCGCGCTGGAACGGGGCGACGTCTCATCTCCTCGCATGCTCTCCATTTATATTTTTTAAATATATATTATATTATATTATAGAATATAACATAATATTATAGTATACCAAGTGGTACATATTGTGCATATTGCTCAGCAAGGTTTGACTTACCGGTCCGTACCGGTGTACCAAGTTCATCTCGGTATCGGTACGGTACTAGCGGTACGCACTATATATTAAAATATAATATACATATTTTATAATATAATATAATATTAAATATATTAAAATATTAGGAAAAAAATAGAAAAAGGGGCGAGGTCGCCTCGATCTTTCTCCCCGCGTGGGAGAAAAAGCGCCTGCGACTGTGGGCGATGACGGTGCTGGCGACTGCGGTGACGTCATGGGCGGCGGTGCCGCAGCGGCAGGCGAGGACTGCGCACGGGTGATTGGTATTTTTTTTCTCCTCTTTTCTTTTTTTTTCTTCTTTTTCCTCTTCTTCTTCTTCTTCCCTTTTTCTCGCTCAATCGACCGACGACGGTCAATTTTTAGCAGAGCCGCCCGGTAGCGGGCGGTCCGTGTATCGGCAACTTTTAAGACCGATATGTACCGCCCATATGCCGAAATTGTAAACCTTGCCGCTCAGTACCAGATACCGTACCATACCAAGATAAACTCGGTATGCCGGTATGGATTGGTAAGGCGAACCTTGGTTTGAAGGTCTAATTTGTGGTATTAGTTGCAAGCGGAAGAACTCTCCCACTTTAGTTATACCCTTGTCAGAAGTTGACAAGGCATAAGCTAGTTCCAAATTCAAATAATTCTGCAGCAGACGTAAGGTCTAATTTCTCAGACCCCTTAAGATATTGGATCCTCCCAACAATTAGATGTGCTTTCTAATGGTGCCTTGACAACTGGAACTAACATGTCACATAGTTATCACCAGCTGTTGGCAAGAGCATAAAAGATGCTCAGCTAGTTCATAATTGGATGTTTAATCAGGTTTACTTTTTCTGTTAGAGCAGTTATTAAATCTTATCTGTTCCACTAATTTTCTCTCTCTCCCTCTCTATGTATGTATTAATTCATATTTATGGAGATTATCAGATTTGTGGTATGTGTGATTATGAGTTCTTGTAACCCCATCTCTAGTCTTCCCATGTTAGGCCTCCATCTTCTAAATATGGTATGTAGATTATTGACATTGGTCTTCCATGTACAATTTATGTCCTTTCATATATGTAAGATGATTATGCAAGTATTTCAATTATCCAACTGATGCAAGAAGAGTGATAACTCTTGATATATACAATTAAAGTATATTCTAATTTCACTTTTGGCTTGTTGAAAAACATTATCGATGACTGTTGTTATTCAGTTGGCATAGTACCTTTGTCCATAGTAAATGAAAATATGCTTTTCCAATATGTTAATTTCTTGTAAATATGGTTACATAAATAGAACTCTTAAATTATGAGTGTCATTAAATTTTCTATGCTAAATAGTACTATTAAGTGTTAATTAGATTATGCAGTGACAGATTGTCCTAATATTTTCAACATTCAGATAGGAAAGACGAAGGTGTTTCTTCGAGCTGGACAGATGGCTGAACTTGATGCCCTTAGAAATGAAGTCTTAGGGAGATCTGCTAACCTAATTCAAAGAAAAGTTCGATCATACTTAGCCCGTAGAAGTTTCGTTTTGCTGAAAAAATCAGCCATAATGATTCAAACAATATGCAGAGGTACTTATTCTGTAACATGCATGTACCAGTTATGACTAATGGTATTAATAATTTTGCTGTTTTCATTTCTGAAACATATATACAGGTTTTTGTCTCAAGCTGATGTAAGGTAATGTATTCTCTTTTTTACTTTGAAGGACAACATGCAAGGCAAATTTATGAGATCAAGCGGAAAGAAGCTGCTGCGGTTAGGATTCAGTCATATTTTCGCGTGCATTTTGCAAGAAAAACTTACAAGGAGTTGTTATATTCATCTATCACTATTCAAGCTTGTTTACGTGGGATGACTGCTCGTAAGGAGCTTTGTTTCAGGCAACAGACAAAAGCTGCAACCATTATACAGGTAAAATCCTGAAGAAACAAATGGATTGCTTTGCACCAACTGGAATTCTTCTGACACTACATGCATACTTTCATATAATCACGTGTATAATGATTAAAATACCATCATGATATGTATGCCTTCATGCTGAGTAATCTTCGTTGTTCTGATGAACTGCAGCTGACTAATAATGGATAATGTCTTAATGGTCTATGTAATCTTGATACAAGATTACGTAGACGAATTTCGGTTCATTTTTCTCTTTGTTCATTATCTCTTTTGTTTGTTTATTGTGCTTGTTCAAAATGCTAAACATTTCTTCCTATTCTTTGTCATGTTTCTTTTTCTAGAGTCGATGCCGCCAGTACTTGGCATGTTTGCATTATTCAAGAATGAAGAAAGCAGCAATCACTACTCAATGTTCATGGAGAGGAAGAGTTGCGAGAATAGAACTGCGGAAGTTAAAAATGGTACCCAGAACTTTTATTGAACATTTGATGTACTTTTGTTATCACTGACATTTTGAATAGGAGGTTAATTTGCCTGATTAATATATGTTGCCTGAAGTTGCTTTATATATAATTATTAAGCTGTAATTATAGATGAAACAGAAGAGCAAATTAATTCATTCTGATTGTTCCCAAGTCATCTTTGTTTCAGGGGGCTATTCTTGTCTAAGTGCTAGGTATGTTCCTTAGAGTGGATCATGAAACTAGTGTGTTTCCTGGCCATATAGAAGACTAGAGCATAAATCTTTTTCTTCTTTTAGAGCTAGACATGGGTATAGTGAATTTCTCTATAAGAGATTTGTTGAGCTTACCTTTGCTTCAGGAGAACATTAGAGGTATTTTATTTTTTTATTGATTATCATAACTTCTTGATGTGACTTTCCTATCTTCCCCTCCATATTTAATCTGACACTTTCCTACTAAGTGTTCTATGAAACCAACTTCATGTCAATTTTAAATTATCTAGAATTGAAATTCAGCACTAAATAATAAAAAATGTGCATATTGATATATGTATGATTCCTGAAATGTGTTGGAAGGTGCAGAAGCTAGATATGAAACATATTGTGTATGTATGATCCCTGAAATGTGTTGGAACGAGCAGAGGTAGATATGAATCATACTACCTGCACTACATTAACAAATTTATGAGTTCTGAGCTCCATGTTTGTTGTTACTAATGTGTGACAGCTTTAGCATTTACATCATGTTGTATATCTTATGTAAGAATTTGATATTTGTGATTTTGAGTGGCAAATTCAATGTGAAAATAATATTCTGCTTGCTGTATTGCAAAGTTAGTATGCATATCTAATTACATCAGTTCAGACTGATGGAATGCAGCAGTGAGGAAAATGGTTTTATGCATGGTTTGCCATACGGTCTGTATTGGCGTATCGAGATTATCTTAGTACGGTATGATATCTGGGACTGAGCGGTACACACAGTACATATCGCTTGGTACATTATAATTATATAATATAATATATTAAACAAATAAAAAACTCGGCGACGTTGCCTCGATCCTTCTCCCCATGTGGGGAGAAGGAATCGCCCGTCGGCAATTATTCGCCTGTGGGCGATGGGCAGCGTGGGGAACTGGTGAAGTTATGTTTCTTCTCTTCTTCTTTTCCTTCGTCTTCTTCTTCTCCCTCTTATTTTGCTCCTTTTCCTTATTTCTCCCTCAATCGACCGCCAATGGCTGAAATCGACCGCCCACGGTCGATTTCGGTGGTACCACCGGGTAGTGGGCGGTTCGCATACCGGTCAGTTGACAGATCGGTATGTATCGCCTTGTACGTGACCTTACCGCTCGGTAAAGAGAACCTTGGTTTTATGACAAATTGGCAAGTATGAGACATCAAATGAGATGTTGCAGAAAATGGATTGGCATATTTTAATACAACATAACAGCAAGAGTTAAACAATCAACATGGAGAAAGGGAAGTGGGAAAAAAGATGAGACAATGTTTCTAGGGTGGTCAGGGATCTGTAGATAATTTAGATGGTACTAGGGAATGTTGTTGGAATTAGAAGTTGGAGATCAAGCTTATTGTCTGTGCAATGCTGAGATGTGTTTGGGTCCTGAGCTCCTTATTGGTTTTGCTAACCATCTTTACTACTACTTACGTATATGAGAATTTGGGATTTGCAATCCTAAGAATGGGAAAATCAATGTGAAAATAAAATTCTGCTTGCTGTCTCACAAAATAGCTTGCAAATTTGATCAAAGATGTTCAAGATGATGAAATGCAACAATGAGGAAACGGCTGTGATAAATTCTTAAGAGTGAAGCATCAAATGAGTGATGTGTTGCGGATAATCAATTAGAATTATTTTAAAACAAAATAGCAGCAACAATGAAAGATCAAAAATGGAAATTGGAGGGAGATGAAGAGAAGAACTGAGAAAAAGAGGCAACAGATGGTTCCCTGGGGGTTCAGAGTGTATAATGGAAGGAATGATATTGAGAGGGGACATTAGTTCTACGTAGGTCTGCAGAAAGAACCAAGCAGCTTGAGTTTTATCTATAAAACTAACATGAGTTTGAGATTACATTAAATTTGAGCTAGAACCTAGGCTGGCTCAATCAAGCTCTGCTCAAAATGGCTTGAAATACAAGTTAAAGTTCATCTAGATAGTTACAAATTTTAGCATAAACCAAATATACTAGTCTAAAGATTGAACTTGGGTTTGTTCAGCTTGAGTCAAGCTTCACTAGTGAACTGGTTATTATAAGTTGACTCTGGAAGTATGAGGGTTCTTTAATGCAAAAGATCACACAGGTTCTTTTTCTATGTGCTTCATTATTTCGAGATCTCATCAGCAGTAAATGCAAATGTTCAGTTTGGTCGAATTAGCTTTCGAGAATGATATCTTGAATTTTCTT
The DNA here is from genome assembly GCA_021527575.1 of Ensete glaucum. Taxonomy (NCBI): domain Eukaryota; kingdom Viridiplantae; phylum Streptophyta; class Magnoliopsida; order Zingiberales; family Musaceae; genus Ensete; species Ensete glaucum. The sequence continues at coordinate 37,909,029 of CM038557.1, forward strand.
TATCATGGTACCGACAATTTTTTGTCTTGTAGGATTAATCTTTCACTTATTGTTGCTTACTTTTTTCTTTCTTTTTTGCTAGGCTGCAAGAGAAACCGGTGCCCTTCAAGCTGCTAAAAATAAGTTAGAAAAGCAAGTTGAGGAACTTACATGGCGTCTACAGCTGGAGAAACGCATACGGGTAAATATAGAAATCATGGTGGCCTTTCCTATGAATTTTGTATCTTGACTGTCTATAGATCCAAAATCACATTAGCTGTACTGGTATTTTTATGTGTCATGCTCTTGTGTTTCTTGGTAATATTCTAATTAAAATGGTTAAAATGTGTTTGTGATGCTTAATTTTAAATACTATCTACAGGAGCTAAGTGACTATTTATAAATTTGTCAGGTCAGTGTCTTGTGAAAATCATTATGCTTCATTTAGTGATATCTTGAAATCAGAAAGTATTGGAACTTACAGGAAATGGATGTCATAAATAAGTCAATTTTTATTTGTTCCTTAATCTGTAAGTTTCCTTTAATATTTTTCCAAGTTATAAGTTTAGTAAGTCTAATTTTTTGAAACTTGAATCCTCGTTATAGTGTTAGAAATGAGAAGAAAAAGTCTAAGTTTTCATTTTCTGCTGTCTAAAATGCTGATTGGGATCACATAGAAAGTTTCAGTGAACTAACTTCTTGAACAGAAAGAAAATCAACATGAAAAATTTAAGTTGGAAGGGCAACTAATTTCACTAGAAATCTGTTGATTGATAGGTAATAGTTTCTTTTAACAATGGAACTAGGTACACTGTGGCATACTGAAGTGCATTGACTGTACCATACCAGTCTAACTGCGTACTATCATGTTGCTGTATCATGGTACCACCCCTGTACCAAGATTATACTATGTTAATATTTTTCAAATAGGTGTTAACTGCTAAGCATACGTACTGGTCTTACTGGGTTCTGGTACTAATATGGCTTTTCAAACCAATTTTACAACCATGTAAACTAATTAATAATAATAAATTCATCAGCTTGACCTTTCATATTTCCTGCAAGCACTTTGGTTGAACTTTAGTGATATAGAGATCCAGGTTTTCTCCTACTTAACCTATAATCTTTAAGGTAGTATATTTACTTAATAGGCATATATACACTGTATTGAAGTCTTGAGGTGCAATGTAGTTACAATTTTGAGAATTGCCACAAATGAGTACTATAATGTTAGTCTATGATTATCACTCAAGATGATATCTACAAGATGCGAGAGATCATATTTATTTTATTTTATGAAGGCATATGAAAGAGAAGAGGTCAAACAATTGGGTATATTAGTTCATTGTCTCTATTTATTCTTTGTTCTTTTCTTTTTTACTTAGTGTTTTTCTAACTTTGCTACTTTCCTCTTCTTTTTTACCACTTATGTTATCAAATTTCGCTATTGACTAAGTCAATAACACTTTAATTACTGAGCTAAAAGGATGTTGGTGAATGATAATTACATCTAAATTCTGTATGTGTAGATGATTTATAATTTATTTATTTGGAGTAATATTGCTTCAATTAGGCATGCACCATGTGCCAAGGCTTCAGGAGATCATAATTAAATACATGTTGCATGCATTCATATATACATGTGTTTACTCGCAGGGACATGTCTGTGCCAATTTGACTTCAAAGAAATTTTCTCCCTTTTTCTTGTAGGCGGACATGGAAGAAGCCAAAACACAGGAGAATGCCAAACTGCAAGCTGCTTTGCAGGAGATGCAACAAAAATTTGATGAAACAAAAGCTTTGCTAGTAAAAGAACAGGAGGCTGCCAAGCAGGCTGCTGAACAAGTTCCTGTCGTTAAAGAAATCCCAGTTATTGATACAGTTCTTATGGATAAGCTTAGAGATGAGAATGAGAAGCTTAAGGTGAGATGATCCACAGAGTAGGGTTTGTATCTCTTCAGTTAATTTCTTAGTGCCAGAGGAAACTCTTTAGTTGGATTCAAATGCATTTGACATAGCTGCAATTGATTATGGTATCATTTTGTTATTCTTACAGTTTTGTACTCAAGACACTATCTTATTACTTTATAATACGTAGGCTTTGGTGAGTTCTCTTGAAATGAAGATTGATGAATCTGAGAAGAAGTATGAAGAAACAAGCAGAATTAGTGAGGAAAGGCTGAAGAAGGCAACGGAGGCAGAATCTAAGATCGTTAACCTCAACAATGCAATTGAAAGGTCCTACTTTGTTGAAGTTTTTTGGGATATGAGTATATATCTCCTCTGTTTTGATTTCTTATAATGTTAAATCTACATATTATTAAATGTTATGTGGTTATCTTCCCTTAGTTTAGTAGATTAAATTAACAAAATTGTATAATCTCATTTGGTCTGGGGACAGGCTTCAAGAGAAACTATCTAACCTGGAGTCAGAGGATCAGATTCTTCGGCAGCAGGCTATGTTGCATTCACCAATAAAGCGCATGTCAGAACATTTATCAATTCCAGTCACTCCTACCAATCAGGTACTTATTTATTTTCCAACAAGGATCACTTGTTTGACTCTTTTAGTATGTATGATATAGAATCATTCCATTTGTCTTGTTGAAGCAGAATTTGGAAAATGGTCACCATGATTTCCAAGAGCCCAAGGTTTGTGCAATCAATAAGTTCAATCTGTTAAGTTTGTTTCATATACATACAAAACTTGTTCTGTATGATTTGTATCATAACAATCTTAATCTGTTTAGGAAGCTCAGAGTGCCCCCCCTGCTGTTAATGATTATGCAAATGGTGATACCAAGTTAAAGAGAGCCTCCATCGAGAGGCAGCAGGTATATTAAATAGATCACAAATCACCAATCTATTAGGTGCAGTGCTTTTGTCTTAACAGGTAGATGTTTTTGTTATGCAGGAAGATGTTGATGCCCTTATTAATTGTGTCTCTAAAAATATCGGATTTAGTGAAGGAAAGCCAGTAGCTGCATTCACAATCTACAAATGTCTTATTCATTGGAAATCATTTGAATCAGAAAAGACTAGTGTTTTTGATCATCTTATACAGATGATCGGTTCTGCAATTGAGGTAATTTGTGCAGGATCAGTTCCCATGCTTTTTTTCACTTTCTTTCCTGAATATAACAAGCGACATATAAAGTTTCTTCATATTCTTTCCTCTCCGTTTGTGCAAACTACTTAAGGTGGAAAATTCATGGAATTGATTCTCAGAAAACTACTTTTTCTGTTGCTTGGTTGGTTAAGAAACAAAAATATCTGGGAGTTCATTTTGATATTTCTAGGAAATGTATGGCTTGTTTTACAGATTTAGTTTGGAGAATGAAATCAAAATTTTTCCAAAAGATTATTTGCATTATTTCTTTGTTCATCTTTCTAAAAGGAGACAAAGCTTTAGTTTTTCTCTGCATTTGCAGCATCAATAAAGGAATAGAAAAATCTTTTCATCCTTTTTCTATTATCTCAACAATTCTATTTAGTTTTGATGGAAATATTTTATATGGAAAATTTGTTTCCACTGATTATTTTGCAAGGAAACGGACTCTTGTCATTACATATTGGCATATTTGTTATTGCCAATGTAGTGACAGCTTATGTATTGTTCTCTTTTTTATATTTAGGAGTTGTATTTCATCCCTGATGGAAAAATTGACACAGTAGCTTGATGAACCTATAACCACATCCCAAGTTAATGCCAAAGTCCAATGTAGTCTTAAACAATAGAATCTTCCTTAACCTCTATCCAAGGAAAGCTTCGTTTCTCCACTTCATGTTTCATCTTTTATTTCGACTCCCTTCATGCGGCTTGAGCACTTCACAAAATTTCACACAAGTTGCTCTATCCCTCGATTTGCACTGAGTTGATGGTGGCTCTCGCATCCACCTTTCCACGGGCCAGCTCTCCGTTGAGTCTGATTTTCACATTGGCTCCAAGTGTGCCTTTGTTTGATTTTGCCTTGGGTCACTTCTCCATTTTTGTATGTCAAGTATTTCTCTGTGTGCTTGACACTATTAGAGATGTTACAATCTCCTTGTTCAAGGTTTAGTGTCTTTGTCAAGGCTCAAGGTCAATGCATACTTTGGAATCATGTCCTTTGTTGCATCTGAGTCAGTGATGGTCATTGACAGTAGCTCATACAATTGAACTTATAGTTCTTGCTTGTTTTGTTGCTAGTCATCCTGCAATTTCTAGATTCTACTTTGATTGTCATTGATCTCATACTTTCTCTATCTCTGTGCAGGATGAGCATGACACTGACCATCTTGCATACTGGCTATCAAATGGTTCTACTTTGTTATTCCTGCTGCAACGAAGTCTTAAAGTTGCTGGTGCAGTTGGGACTACTGCACAACGAAAACCTCCTGCGCCAACATCATTTTTTGGGAGAATGACTCAAGTATGCAACAACTGTTAATTTCTCTTGCTGTATGTTTGGTTATCTTGAGTTGTTACCCCGGGCCACTGCATTTGGCTTTTCATCTGTGATACTTATGTTTAATACAAATCTTTTTTTTTTACTGAATGCTAGAGTTTTCGCTCCTCATCTTCTGTAAACCTTGCTGTGGATGGGCTATCTGTTGTGCGTCAAGTTGAGGCAAAGTATCCTGCCTTGCTTTTCAAGCAGCAGCTAACAGCTTATGTGGAGAAGATATATGGAATTATCCGTGATAATGTGAAAAAGGATTTATCTTCCTTGCTATCGTTATGCATCCAGGTATAGAGTATTGCCACAAACACATGTCTGTTAGATAAAATGTATGTTTAATAACTAATGTTAGATGGAAAGTGAGTTTAATAACTAATTGGAGTTAATGGTGTGAACCTTGAGTTAATTTTCTTTTTTTAACTGTGTTATATTAATTAGTTTAAGGTGGAACATTTTTAGCTGCTAATGTGCTGATACTAATAGTGTTTTGATATTTGAGATTTCTTTTACCAATTTGATTGTTTGTCGTCTAAATATTGCCAACAGTCAAAACCTGTTTTCGTCAATTTGGAAGACTTTTCACGGTCTTAATTCTGTTCAATCAAATTTTAAATAAGTACATGTATGTTATCAGATCATTTCTTAGTTATAATTCTACATCATACTCAACATTTAGGTGGAACATTTCACAATGTTAAATTCTGATCCTTTACTGTAGAGTAGAAGTCATTACCAAATGTTTGAGTGATTCAGTGCCCAACACTTGAAACAAATTACTTGTTGTATACCTCGTTCCATTCTCCTAAATTCTGCACTGGAATGCTTCTCTGTCATCATATTTTCTATGGATGAATTATTAAAATCTTTTGACAATATAAGCACATCTCAATTTCTGTTTTATTGGTCTTGATGCTCAGGCCCCAAGAACAACAAGGGCAAGTATGCTGCGAGGTGTTGGGCGTTCACCTCGTCAGACACAAGGCAACCATTGGCAGAACATCATTGAGAGACTCGATAACCTCCTTAAAACAATGCAAGAAAATTATGTATGTTGTCTTAATCAAAATGAAGTAAAACTGCACCTTTCGGAAGTCCATCGGAGAACTTTAAGTTAATCTGTCGTTTTTCAGATACCTCTTGTTCTAATTCAGAAGATGTACACACAAATTTTCTCATTCGTCAATGTACAAGTATTTAACAGGTTAGTGACTGTTTGATATTTTTTTTGTGGAGTAGGTGATTAGAATATAATTCCTTTACTTCTTTGCAGTCTGCTTCTTCGTCGTGAGTGTTGCTCTTTCAGTAACGGAGAGTATGTGAAATCTGGTCTGGGTGAACTGGAACTATGGTGTACAAAAACAAAACCTCAGGTATAGATGTTCATTGCGGTTGTTCAATGCAGTTGTTCAAAGTAACATTTAGTCCCTTTAGTATCTGATAATTATTCTCCTTTCAGTACACAGGTTTGTCTTGGGATGAACTTAAGCACATTAGACAAGCTGTTGGTTTCTTGGTAAGTAATTTCTGTTTCTATCTGTAGCACAGGGCATTGATGCTATCACTTAAGAAGTTAGCTTTATACTTGAATTATAAATATACATATTGACATAAGGCAGCCATGTTTTGTGCTGTTCAGTTGCAATGAGTTCTATCTAGATCCATGGGAATGCTATTTTAACAAATAAGATGCCCGCTGATCATGCAATATTGATGTCAATTTATGCAGTTAAGAAGTTAACTTTTAACTTGCATCCTGTTTACTGTTTATGATCACAGAAAACTACACTATGCATTCTGTTTACTGTTTACTGTTTTACTATATTAGAAAATATAACCGAGCACAATATTTTCTTGCTTTGGAATCATATCTATTGACCTCCCATGACCTCAACATGTACAACCAATCATGTCATTCTTGTTTGGATAAATAAAATACTACTTGTGCTTCTCCTGGCAATCGGCAGCACTTTTCTTTGTGCTTTATAAAGGATCCAACAATTGAACTGTGCAGGCCAGTTTTTAGTACTTAATACTTCTGGGCTATTTTAAATATCGTAGTGGCTTAACCAGAAGATCTGAGTTCTCTTTATAATCTTAAATCCTAGGAACATGTTTCCCATGATGTTTCCAGGCTGCAATTTTTGTTGTGTACATTTTCAATCGAAAGGGTTGTTTGGTCGCTTACAACTAGACAGCTTGTAAATGCATTTGCTTAGCAGTGCTGTTGCACATGTTTGGTTGCCTGCAAGTTTTCAGTTGCATTTCGGATTGTCACGCAGTGCCGTCACTAACAATGGTCCCTCACCTGCTTCATCCTTTCTCTTCTATCTCTTCCCTTTTCCTCTTACTCTCATCTTCACTTTGGTCACCACTTTGAAGCATTGCCAATGAAGTCATGTCCTTTTCCTTCCTCCCAGTTCTCTTATTTACCACTTTGGTCTGCTACTCCAGCTTCCAGCAACACAAGTGGTACCCCTCGCTTCCTCTTACCTCTTGCATTTCACCTTCGATCAGTCCCACCATAGCTTCTGGGGACATATAGACTGCTCCCTTGATCTCTCTCTCTCTCTCTCTCTCTCTCTCTCTCTCTCTCTCTCCTCCTCTCTCTCTCCCTCCCTCCATTGTGTGGTTTCATCAGATTAACTGCTGATGCAGGTTGTTGAATGCAAAGCTATCGGACTTTCGCTGATAGTTATGGATGAACTTGATTTGTGTGAATATATTGTGATGAACAGGTTATATTGTTAGACTATTATCTTGTAGTTCAATCATTTAAATTTTTATTGCTACAGTCTCAGAAGCTTACTTGGTAGTTTAAAACCTCTTTTTTATAATTTCTCTCTTGTTATATGCAGGTGATATTTCAGAAGTATAGGATTTCATATGATGAGATTGTGAACGATCTCTGCCCAGTAAGATCACATTTACTTGCACCCTCTTGTCTGTGTTTATTGCTGGAAGTCGTGTGTTTGTGGGTCTTAGTTTTAATTAATGCTCAGTAGGTTTGTTACTGGAAGGTAGTAGATTGGTCGTATTCTGCTCACGGTGACGGGTGGTTGATTGGATCTACATTCTCTTATGATTCTTTCTTTCTGCAGGTTCTGAGCGTCCAGCAGCTATATAGAATTTGCATACAGTACTGGGATGACAAGTACAATACAAAAAGCGTCTCTGCAGATGTAATTTCAAGGAATTCGTTTACCGTGATATATATATATATATATATATATATATATATATATATATATATACATATACATATACATATACATATACATATACATATATTTATATATATATACATATATATATATGCACATATACATATATATATACACATATATTCTTGAAGTATATCATAACCCATTAGTACTTGTTCCTGTGTACATTTAGTTCCTAGGTTTATGTATTATGACGTGATTTGCCTTTCTAAACAACTGCATCATTACTGAATTGCATAGCCATGAGTTTGATTCAGAATAACGAACTGTTGATCTTTGTACATTTATACAGGTCCTCTCCAATATGAGGGTATTAATGACAGAGGATTCTAATGAGGCAGAAAGCAATGCCTTCCTGCTAGATGATAACTCGAGGTGAAAGGAAAAGCCATTTCAAATGTGTTTACACAATGTTTGTTGTTTCTTTCATGATGAAATACCAATCCCTTCCTGATCTTTTTCTCCTTGGTGCAGCATTCCCTTCTCAGTAGATGATTTGTTAAGCTCTTTGCAAGAGAAGGACTTTATGCATGTCAGATCAGCGGAGGAACTTATGGAGAACCCGGCCTTCCAATTTTTACAGGAATGATAGGCTTTGTCTAGACCCGAGGAATTCTCACATTATAATCTTAAAGTGATAGAAGTTCATTACCATTTTTCAGCATTCATTTTTTCCCTTTCAGTGGGTGTGTATATTTGATGGTGGGAGTAAAATGTGTAGGATTTTGTTAGGGGCAATTTGTAGGGATGGGATCAGTGTCACCACCCTCCATTGAGAGTTCTTCACACAAGATGCAGAAGAAGTTTTGTTCTACTCGTTGCTTCTGTTAAATTATATTGTTTGTGGAAGGGAATGTTCTTGGAGTCCCCCTCCCCTTTTAAACTTGTATAGTACATCTAGGATTAGTACGAAATAATGATTATAAAGGAGAATAATCACAGGCAGAGAAATTATTTTTTGTTGTTTTTATTTAAGAACATTCTGAAGAATTTTTCTTATTTTTGTTAATTAAGAACATTCTGAATAAATTTTCTGCAGTCATCATAGTTGCTCTTTGCATTATTACTTATTATGGTTTTGATTATTGATCTATTAAGTTTTTATGATTTATTCGTATTTAAAATAATTTTTATATTTTTAAAAATATAGCATATAAATTTTTTTATGATATATGTTAAGTTTGAGTTTATATATGTTAAAGTTTGCTTATGATATATTGATTTATAATAAATTATTAATATAATGACATAATTTAGGTTGAAATTTTTATTGATCCATTGTATTATGCATCAAAATCAAAATCATTCTTTGTATTTTAAAATTCATCTAAGTGATATTCTGTATTATAATTTTACATCAAAGTCGTCTTTCGTACTTTAAAATTCGTCTAAGTGATTTTTTGTATTATGTTTTAAATTTAAAGTCATCCCTCGTACTTTAAGATTTGTCAAAGTGATCTTTCGTATTATTATTGTATTAAAGTGATTCCTTTTACTATCAATATTTAGAATGTTAATTTTGTAAATACATTCAAGAATATCAATATCCTCACTATTCGACGAGTTATCATTGTTCTCTGTATCCTTTTCGTTTGAGTCATAGTCTAATGAAGTTAGAGCGTCTTTTTTTTTGTGAGGCATTGTTTTATTGAATGAAATATTTTTGTGCATAGCTTGTAACTTGTGTTAGGGTCTTACATACAAGATGGCCTAACATGATAGAAGCTCTTACCTCATCACTACTCTCTGAAGATGAAAATCAACAAATAGAGAATGATCGAAAAGACAGAACATAACGCTTGACCCAAAAAAAGTGCACATATTCTTCTTTAATTTATTTGTCAACAAAATTATAGAAATCGTAGATCTCAAGCAAAAAGAAAAAAAAGAAAAAATAGAAAAACAACAGAAAGACGAACAAACTAACGTCGAAGAAAAAATAAGAAAAGCAGAAAGACAGGAAAGGCGAATAAACTAATGCCGACAGAGGTTGATGAAGAAAGGCAGATATCAAAGTTGCAGAAAAGAACATCGACAAAGGTTGGAGGATAAAGAAAGAGAGGGAAAAATGGATTAGGGTTTTGGGCCAATTTAGTTGTAATCTTTAAATAAAAATAATCTCTAAATTATTTTACATAATGGCGTAACCTTATTTCTAATAGAGAGGGCTACTTTGATACGAAATCAAAGTATGAGGCATCACTTAGACGAGTTTTAAAGTACAGGGAGTGATTTTGATTTTGAGATATAGTACGGGGGGTCACTTAGACAAGTTATAAAGTACAGAGGATGACTTTTATTTTGAGGTATAGCACGTGGGTCACTTAGATGAGTTTTAAAGTACAAGGGGTGACTTTGATTTTGAGACATAGTACGAGGGGTCAATAAAAATTTTCTTTTTGCCTATAATTTATTTCGAGATGGGTTATGGTTTATTTTAACTCTTGGTTATGGATTTTTTATGCCATTGAGAAGTGGGGTCAGTGTTGAGTTTGCCTTCTCGTAGTGAATCTGGATGATGGGGGCATCTTTGAGCATTGCTATCATTGCCTGATAGAGTTGTCAGTTATCGGACCGTAGTAGCTCGACGGAGTCATAGATCGGGTTAACAATTCGGTCGTAAGTCTCATATAATAGATTTCAAAACATGTTGCAAGAATGTATCCAAAAATCTATTAGCATTTTGATTCATCATGATCAACAACAATAGAAGCGACATGTAATGGGACTACACACCAACTGAGGTGGAGGTGGTCAGGGTCGACGTTAATGAGATTCATGAGGCTAGCACGGTCGTCGAACTTAGCAATGAAGAGAGTGGCATTGGCCTATTATTAGTTTTCTTAAAAAAAATAAATTATCTGTCATTATATTATTAGTTTATTGTGAGTCAACATGTCACGTAAACAGACTCTAATGTTTGTTAACTCAAATTTAACGAGAGGAGCTTATATGCTACGTTTTTGAAAATGTAAGGGTTATTTTAGACACGAGTAATCATAAGGACTTAAGAGGTCCATGGTCAAAACCGCTTAAACTAAAATGGATCTTCACCTATTTGGTTAAATTACACTTGTCATTATATTAATGGTTTATTGTGAGTTAGTATATCATGTAAGTAGACTTTAACATGCTAGTTACAAGTATTCTACAATCCAATCATATGAGTGATGACACGTGACATATTGCATAATATGTTTTGTATATTATTGTTATTTGGTATTCTGATGTCCTTGGATCTATGTAATATGAATTAGATAATAATGAGATTAATTCGCCTTCAAACATAGACCCTCCGGTCATAGGTTACTTGAGAGGGACATCGGGATAACCTGATAGACTGGTATATTGTATTCCCACCCATATGATGGAGGCAGTTGGTCTTATAACCGCTTGTGTGGGGACACTAAGGATATAATACAGGTACTTATTGGAGAAAGAGTTCATCGATTGATCCACTTACATAATGCTATATGGTTAATAAAACCTGACATATACAGTGATTCCATAGTTCTAGTTATATGTTTAGACTTGAGATATCAAGGATGCCTTGTTTGAGTACTCATTTCTTTGACGTTGAACTTATAGGTCTGGAAGTTTTAGATCTGATACATCTAGCTATCAGGATTGATACTCAACCTTATGAAAATAATTGAGTATCAATAGATAATCGTTCACTCTCGATATCACGAGAGGAATATTTAGTGTATTCTCGCTCAAGCAAATCACTAACTAGGGTCATTTGTATTAAGAGAGAAAGAGTTCTCTGGGAGAATCCGATTAGAGTGAGACTAGAATGGATTTTGTATGAGGTTTAACAGTATCATTTGGGGACTATAGCATAGTGACATAGTATGTTCATAGTCGATGAGTTGAGTGAATTGTTTTGAGATAACAATTCATCGAGCCAGAAGGAGTTTTGGTAGGTGTAACTCATGGCTAGCTCAATATTAGGCCTAGAAGGTCATACACATATGATAGATGTTGCGATAAGTAGAGGTTCAGATATGAGATATCTGCAGAGCCATTGTTTTATTAGATATCATATAAGCCTCTCTAGTATTAGATCTTGTGGATGAGATCCAATAAGAGCTAGTAAGAGATTCTTGGATAGAGATCCATAAAACTAAGAGGCTTGGATAGTTGAATAGAGATTCAGTACCCAATAGGGCAAGATCCATTAGGGTTAAGCTGTATACACCTCTATAAATAAGAGAAACACCAAGGCTTATAGGCTAGAGCTCTCTATGGTCATCGCTCCTATTCTCCTCCCTCCCTCTCCTCCTCAGTCGATAGCTCTCTTAGTGGTGTAGGAGGACAACAAGAAGGGGTCGACCCTTCTTGCTTAGTGTTATGAGGTGGTATGTGAAGACTGCAAGCATTCACATTACAAAGGGAAGAGCATCACTGCATTGATCTACGATGTGGATCATTGCTAAAAGGAGGACATCTGACCTCCTTCATCATCTCCTTTAGATTTGGGTTTTCAAGGATATACATGATCTCTCTAGGTAAAAAATCTAACACATCATCGCATGATTTTTCGATTTTATGAATTTTCTCTTACCAATCATCGTATGACGTGGGAATCTGGTGTTGTTTTTTATTTTTCGCTATGCATGTGATGCTTTTATTAGGTTTCCCAATAGTAGTATTAGGTTTACTATAAAAATTACGTGTGTTGTGATGAATCGCATAGTTTTCTACATAACTTACTATGATTTTATCTTAGTTTTTAGATCTGGACAACACTTTTCTTATTGTTGAGGAGTGCTGTGGGGAGGCCCTTTGACATTCAAATTATTGACATAAAAAGGGAGAAAAAGGATAGCAACTATTGCTGCCCTAAGGCATGGTCGAAGGTTGCAACCTTGGTTGAGAGCCCTAGAAGAGGCTCTCGACCATGTCCACTTGCTACAAATTGAAAGTAGCCATGATATTCTCGTCCAAGCAGCAGCCCTTGGTCACATGGGGAACCCTTAGTGGTTAAGGTTTCAGTCATAGGTGGTGACCTTATGACCAGGGATTCCTGGCTACAAGGGGTAGCTTGGTAGCTAGGGCTTTGCTACCCGCCCATGGCAGACTATAACCGACGGTATTGGCTACAAGGGACACCTTGGCGACTAGGGTTTCCTAGTCGCCCAAGGCTGCCTTATGGCTAGGGACTCTGGGGATTGTTTTCTACTATGTGGAGCATCCTATGGTAGGGTATTCTAAAAATTTAATAAAATAATTAGTTAAATAATTTAATTAATTATTATTTATCTAGTAGTCCTACATGATGATATGTACATGTGATGTATGATGTTAATGAATGATCATGAAACATGTGATGTGATGTGTGTATGTGTAATTATTATTATTGGGGCATGTGAGCCACTGATTTTTCTCATTTATTATTGGGCTTGCGTATTTGTGATTATATTATAATTGCACGAGAAGTCATGACAGGAGCGTGGAGGTGCCAACGGAACCCACGAGGTTGAGACGGACGATCGTGATGCATGGAGATACGTCCAGATACCAACGGAACTGATGATAATGAGGTAGACAATCACAGGGCATATAGATGCGTTGATGGACACATAGATCGTGATGTGAGTGATTGGGCCCACTAGCTCAGGCCTGATTATATTAGGTTGTGGTCCATGATTATCTGGTGTGAATGCTCATATGTGATATGTGAATGTTAGTACACCTACTAGATATATATATATATATATATTTACACAATGTAAATATATATTAAATATGTATGTATGTGACACATCATATTAGGAGACTAAATAAAAAACCTCTCTTATGATAATATTAAGTCAGTAATTGTGAGGCAATTAGATTGACCCACATGACCTTTTATTGTTATAGGAAGAAATTGGATCCTTATGTAAATTGAGTTGGTCGAGTCTCTTGAGGCTCACTTATATCGTGATTCGAGATCTTGCCTACAACATAGAGATGTCATAGGTAATCTGAGGATATGGTATGCTTGGTCGAGTCCCTCGAAGGCATATCATCAAATCAGACTCATCTTGTAATGATGGTGATGATTTAACCGAATATTATAGTTGGTCAAGTCCCTCGAGGCCATGATAATTTGGAGGTTGAGCAGGATGAGAATCATAAGAAGTTATGATTGGCAAGAGTTGTCTACCTTTTCAGATTAGTATGATTGGTCGAGTCCCTCAAGGTTATACTAAGACACCGATTTGATTTTGATCCTAACTAGAAGTCTACCAAAGACTTTTGTTTCACATGTTGAGGGTGTCATAAGACTAATGAAAAAAATAGTGAGAGTATCTTAAAATAGGAGTCCATGTCATAACTGTTACTTTTTGTAAAATCTGTATGTTATGCATATATTCTATATTTTATGTTTGTTATAAACATGTCACTTGCAAACCCCATACATCATTGATCCAAACTACAATGATTGACTCCGTAACCTGAGAATCATTCTCATAGTGGAGAAAATCGCATATATCTATGACGTGATTATGGCCATGCTAGAGGAAGGGGTAAGCAAGGATGGGAGCGCTTGCTACGTGAAGTACATAGACGATTCTACTTTAGCTAAGTGCTATATATTGACCTTTATGACTCATAGCTACAGAAGCAATATGAAAGCATGAATGCTAATTCCATCATCTTTCATCTTTGCTAGTTATTTGAGGAACAAGGAAGAATTCGGATATATGAGATATCCAAGAGTCTCTTCCGTACCAAGATGATAAAAGGGACATCGATCTAGAACCTAAGAATGATTGAGTGGATTGAGAAACTGATAGGTCTAGGGATAGTCTTTGAGGATAACCTGTGTGTAAACCTTATACTTCAGTCCATTCTAAACTCATTTTCATAATTTATCATGAATTTTAAAATAAATAAGCTTGAGATGACTCTCCCTAAGCTTCTCAATATATTGAAGAAGACTGAGAGTACCATCAAGAAAAAGAAATTAGTTCTCTATGTTGATGAGATCGAAAAAAAAGGAAAGCTGATAAGTCCCTTAAGAAGGGCAAGGGTAAGGGCAAAGCGGGTTAGGCAAAGGTTGTCAAGAAAGATCTAGCAAAGGACAAAGGTTAGTGCTTCCACTGTGATAAAGACGAGTATTAGAAGAGGAAATGCAAAGAGTACCATGCATAGAAGGCGAAACAAAAGCTTGAAGGTATTTCAGGTACATTCATGATCAATCTCCATTTAGCATATTCTTATGATAACACATGGATATTGGATACCGGGAGTGCTTATCATATATGTAATTCATTGTAAGTTCTGACAAGGCCTAGGAGATTGGTGAGAGGTAAGATGAACATCAAGATGGGCAATAGAGCAAGAGTTATTGTAGTTGTTGTTAGCGAGGTTACCCTACATCTGCCTAGTGGAGATATTATTGCAATAGGTACATGTTATTACATTCCTTCTATTATTAAAAATATTATTTTTATTTTATATTTGAACAATTAGTGGATATAGATTAGTTTTTGAGAACAATAGTGGTTCATTAAGTTTAGATGATAAGATCACTAGAGAAATATTACGTAATAGTTTATTTGAATATAAGTGTGTTTAAAAGAAAACGAGATGAGGTAAATGATGCATACATATGACATTATAGGCTAGGTGATATCCACGAGAGAAGGATTCAAAAGTTGTTGAATGATAGATATATAGATCCATTCGATTATGAGTCATATACAACTTGTGAATCTTGTCTTCATAAAAAGTTGATCAATTCTCTATTTAGTGAAACTAGAGAGAGAGCCACTAAGTTATATAGAACTCATACATAACAATGTATGTGGTCCAATATTGACTCGAGCCATAGGTGGTTACTCCTACTTCATTATTTTCACTAACGATTTATCCAGGTATAGACATATATATACTTGATGAATTATAAGTTTGAAGCCTTCGAGAAATTTAGGGAATATAAGAATAAAATAGATAACTAGATTGGAAAGGGTATTAAGATTCTTCGATCAGATCGAGGAGGAGAATATAACCCAACTCAATGATGTATCAGAAAGGAGGAATTGCTCAATGTTGGACATCGTGCTATCCATGATTAGTTTCACTAACCAATCTATCTCATTCTGGGGATACGCCCTAGAGACCGTAACTTACCTTCTGAACAGAGTTTCATCTAGGTCGATAGTGTCTACATCATAAGATATGGAAAGGGAAGAAGCTTGATCTTAAGGTTATTAAGATTTGGGACTATACTGCCCATGTTAAGAGATACAACCCCGATAAGTTGGAATTAAAGATGAAGCGGTGCAAGTTTGTGAGATACCCTAAGAAAACTTATTGGTATTATTTCTATCATCTCGAAAACCAAAAGGTCTTTTTTTTTTATCAAGAAGGTAGTGTTTCTTAAGAAATAGCACATTCTTAGTAGAAACAGCAGGAGCATGATAAAGTTGAGTGAGGTTAAAGAACCAAGCTTAAGCAGCATCCTAAAGGTCGAGTCTATTTAAGTACCTAGTACACAAGTTCTAATTTTACATAGGTCAGGTAGAGTGTCCCATCCTCTTAAGAGATATAGGGGATATATCAGTAGAGAGGACACTCAAGATGTTGATCCTTAAATAGACTTACGAGAAGGCTATTATGAGTATAGACTTCGAGAAGTGATAAGATACCATGAATTATGAGATAAATTACATATACTTTAATAAGGTTTGAAACCTTATTGATAGACCTAGGTATCATACTCATCGACTATAAATGGATTTTCAAGAAGAAGATTGGAGTAGATGAAAAGGTAGAAACCTATAAGGCAAGATTACTAGCCAAAGAGTATCATCAAAGACAAAGAGTTGAATATAATAAAACCTTCTTACCCATAGCCATGTTAAAATCCATCATAATTCTTTTAGCCATTATAACACACTATGACTATAAGATTTGACAATTGGACATGAAAACTATGTTCCTCAATGACAATCTTAAGAATGAGGTATATATGATTCAGCATGAGGGATTCTCCAAAGAAATTTCAAATAATGTGTGCAGGTTGCTCAGGTCTATCTACGAACTGAAGCAAGCTTTTCAAAATTAAAACATAAGATTTGATGTGACGATCAAATCTTATGACTTCATTAAGAATAAAGATGAGCCTTGTGTTTACAAGAAGGTAAGTGAGAGTATTATCACCTTCTTGGTATTATATATGGATGACATCCTCATCATTGAGAATGATGTAGGAATGCTCTCTACGGTTAAGGTTTGGCTATCTAAAAACTTCTCCATGAAAGACTTAGGGGAAGCATCTTACATTTTCAAGATTTGAATTTATAAAGATAGATCCAAGAGGATGTTTGTCTCATCCCAAACCAGGTATATTCACTCAATTATCAAAAGGTTTGGCATAAAAAATTTTAAGAGATATCTTATAACAATGAGATTGGAATTACTTTCTAGGAGTATATTCTCAAAGACTCATAAAGAAAGGATATACATAGATAGGTTACTCTATGCCTCTGCGATATGGGTCTATCATATATGCTATGCTATGTACTAAGCCCAATATAGCACATGTTTTATGTATCACAAGTAGGTATCGGGCAGATCCAGATTTAGAATACTGAAAGACAATAAAGTATATCCTTAAATACTTAAGAAGGATTAATGATCTTTTACTAATATATGAAGGATATTTTTAGTATGATGTCATTGATAGCAAATCAAACTCATGGTATGTCTTCACCCTAAATGGAGGGACAGTAAGCTGGAAGAGTTCTAAGCAAGATACTACTATTGACTCGCCCACAAAGTGGGAGTACATTGTTATAGCAAAAGCAGTAAAGAAGGGATTCTAGAAGAAAAAGTTCATCACAGATTTTGGAGTCATACCAAGCAGCAAGGAGTCGATTCTCATATATTACTACAACGAGGTGATTGCTCAAGCAAAGGAACTCATATCTCATCAAAAGTCTAAGCACGTCCTAAGGAAGTTCCAACTAATTAGAGAAATTATGGCCTATAGAGATGTAGCAATGGAAAGAGTTCCATCCAAATATAACATTAAAAATCTACTAATGAAGCTATTGTCTCATATTATTTTTGTGCATCATAAGGTTTGATGAGAATTATACCTGTAGGTGATTAACTTTAAGTTAAGTGGGAGATTGCTGGAAGTTAATTACCTGAGTGATGACATATGTGACATGCTACACAATCTTTTTAATATTTTATTATTATTGATATTTTTCTCACTTTATGTCGCTAGTTGCATATATTATGATGTCCTTTGATATGTGCAATAGAATTAAATCATAATGAGATCATGATAATGAGATCAATTCACCTTTAAACAAATACCCTAAATAATCTTAATCATAGGTTACTTAAGAGGAATATCAAGATAATCAGAGAAACTTGTGTATTGTATACCCGTTCATATGATGGAGGCAGTTGGTCTCATAGCCGCTCATGTGGGGACACTAAGGGTACAATACAAGTGCTCATTGGAGAATAAGTTTCCTGATTGATCTACTTACAGAATGCTAGATGGTTAACGACACATTATGTCATGCAATATTTTCATAGTCCCAATTGTGTGTTTAGTCCTTATACTTGAGATACTAAGGATATCTTGTTTGAGTACTACTTTCTTTGATGTCAGACTTACAGGTTTAAAAGTTTCAGGACTAGTATAGCCGATTATCGAGAGTGGTAGATAATATTACAAAGTCAATTAAGTACCAATACAAGATCGTCTACTCCCGATATCATGAGAGAAATATCCCGTATATTCTTGCTTAAGCAAATCACTAGCTATGGTTGTTCAGAATAAGAGAGAAAGAGTTCTTTTGAAGAATCAGATTAGAGCAAGACTCTAATGAATTTCATATGAGGCCTAATAGTATCATGTCTGATATATAATCTTTGAGATATTAGATGGATGAGAGACTATAGATACATAGTAACTGACGACAGATAGCTCTAATGGATTAGATCCTCCTGTACCATCTTGGGACTATGACATAGTGGCCTAGTACGTCCATAGTCGATAAGTTGAGTGAATTGTTACAAGATAATAATTTACTAAGTTAAAAGGAGTTATAAGTCAGAAGGTATTCTGATATATGTAACTCATAGTCAGCTCGATATTGGGCCTAATGGGTCACACATATATGGTAGATATTACGATAAGTAGAGATTTAGATATAAGATATCCACGTAGCCCTACTTTATTAGATATCCAATAAGCCCATATATTTTATTGGATCCTATAAGTGAGATCCAATAACAACGAATAAGAGATTACTGGATAGAGATCTACTAATCTAAGAGGCTTGGGTAATTGGTTAGAGATCTAATAGCCAATAAATAATATAGGATCCATTAGGATTAACTTGTATATAACTCTATAAATAGGAGAAACACTAGGGCTTATAGGCTAGAGCTCTCTTTGGCCACCCCTCCTATTCTCCTCTCTCCCTCTCTATCTCAGCCGATAGCTCTCTTGGTTATGCAAGAGGATAGTAAGAAGGGGTCGACCCTTCTTGATAAGTGTTGCGATGTGGTGCATAAAGACTATGAGGATTCATGAAGAGTATTGTTGCATTGATCTGTTGTGTGGATCACCACTAAAGAGGAGGATATTTGTCCTCCTTCAGTATCTCCTTTGGATCTGTGTTTTTAAGAATATACGATTTTCCTAGGTAAAACATCTAACACATGACACGTAGATTTTTTAATTTTGTAATTTTTCATATACCAATCTTTACAGGATGATTTGATAAATGTAAAAAAATTAATTCTGCACGCATGTGATGTTTCTATTAGGTTTTTTAACATAACATTTGTTATCTCTATTTTTAAAAATATAAAAATTATTTTTAGATACAAATAAATACCATAAAAGATGTATAAATATTAAAATAAACCTTAACCCACTTTAATGGCTGGTATAATTAATATGTTATTCATCGAGATATACCAATGACTGCATTACTGATTGTAATCATTGTCCCATCCTTTCATTTTACTTCTTATTTAGAGATTTAAACTGGGATATGTTTTACACATGATGATCGATCATTATAAAGTACTTGATAATCAGTACCAAACATATTATTTTCCTTGATATCATGTTGGTGAACAAAAGTATCAGCTTTACCAGACAATTATTTCACATTCTGTGAACATTGATGCCCCATTATTTTTGGCTCAGTGGCTGTGTATTATGCGGAAGGGTGAGCATATATCAGTGCACATTGATTGGAGATGCATCAGGCTTTGTTGGTGAACAATAGTATACAATGATCTTTGAACTGAGAGACAAACACATCACTGCTTCATGTGATGGAAGTCATTGTACTTAATGGTAAACAATTGTTTGAAGTCAGAAACAGAGAGAGAGAGAGAGAGAGAGAGAGAGAGAGAGAGAGAGAGAGAGAGAGAGAGAGAGAGAGAGACCCGTCCAATAGAAATGCCATGCATGTACTGGTCACCTAATCAACCACCCAACAAAAAGGATGGCAATTCTCCAATATATGATTTTTAATGGGCAAAATGATGCAAACGATCTACACTTCACAGAAAACTTGATCTTGATTCTTCTGTTCTTGTCTTGTTCTATTTTCTATATACTCCCAGAGTCCAGCTTCCTTCCTCCTCTTATGGTAGATCATTATGGTACAACATCTTAGGCAGGATCGCTCTCTATCAAGACTGACCTTGTTGAAGGATAGTGTTCTTGGTGCTGCAATCAAGTCACGTTAGGTGAACATGAAGGTTGTCTACTTGAGAAAACCTAAGCCAAGAAACTCTCATTTGCAAACTTCTATTTCAATCAGAATAGGCATATTGTAATTTTCTAAAACATAGAGAGATTGAAGATCTAATTTTGCAATATAGCATATGCACAGATGAGAGAAAAAAAAAAAGGGAGCCATGAAAAGTACAGTTTTGAACATTGTGATTGTTAGGATTGACTTAAATCACTATAGCACTAGGCTTGGAACTAACCTTTCCAAAATGAACCGATTTACCAAGCCCATTTGCATCTAAGGTCCTCATGATTCTAAGTCTCTTGACTGCTTCCAAGAACATTCTGCAAGTCAGGTTGGTAAACCAAATCAGATAAATGCAGAAAGAAATAAGATATTGATAGAAAGAAGCAAGGATGAAAAATTAGTGCCGACAGAAGTTTTAAATACCAGTCCGACAAAATTCTGGTACAAAACCATATGGTCCAGTTCTATTGGTATTATTGTTTTTTTTTTTTTTTTTTTGTTCCTGTTACTACTGAGTGGTACATGTTGGTTTACCACCAGGTACGCTGGTACCCTACCAATTCTAGCTATGTATTATACAGACTGTTTTGCAACCAAGATTTAAAATCTTAGCTCAGAGTAGCTGTAACAGTACGACAACAACAAAATTATGCACTGAAAGCGCTGCACGAGCCTGGTACAAAATTATTCTTTAAACTGGAATCTGATCATAAGAAAGCACAAGAACACAACACACACAAGTATGTGATGTTAGGAAGCAAGCTCATATATCCTTTGCTCTTTTCTGGCAGAATGATGAACAAGTGGAAGTGTTTCTCGTGCTTGATAATGTTTACCACAGTGAGAGAGATGCGCACATATGCAGATTTGAGAGGCTCATCTATCAGCTAAACAAGCTTTTTGGTGAACACAGAGACAAGAATCCATGGGAGACGAATATGTTTTCCTACCAAAGTGATGCTGTTTGATGGAGTTCATCGGCTGCTGGGGTCTGAATCCAACATGGTGGGATGAACAGAAACGCTCAGGCAAAAGAGCTGCCGTGAGTGAGAGTCACGACGGAGGAAGATCCACATAGGGAGGGTGGTTTAGTGTATGTCAACCAGTTTTTCTGTAGGACTTAAGAGATAAGTAGAAGAAATTAGTAGAGAGGACCATGTCTGCAATATCTTGAAATAAATGATTCAAAAACATCTATTTATATTTATTAAAGAATAAAATATAAATATTTCATAATATCAAAAAATTCACCTATCTCAGTAAATTTATCGTCATCTAAACTAATTTAGATCTATCATTTATTTTGTTCTAACTAATTAAATCAATCTTAACTAATTAAATTAAATCTTAACACACTCCCTTAATTCAAATAGTTATAACTTTAAGTTGTTTTCGAAAAAAATAAAATTTTTCTTTTGCCAAAGCTTTTGTGAAAATATCAGCAAGTTGTTCCTCGATGTTGCAATAATCCATTTGAATCTCTTTTTTATCAACCAATTCACGAATAAAATGATGTCGAACTTCAATATATTTGGTACGCCATGGAAGACAAGATTCTTTATCATTGCAATAGTAGACTTGTTATCGCAATAGATTTTAATTGGTCCATCTTGATTTTCTTGAAGATCTGCTAGAATTCTTCGAAGTCAAACTGTTTAATATGTTGTACTTGTAGCCGCAACATACTCTGCCTCACAGTGCTTGACAGAGCAACACATTCTTGTTTATTCATTTTCCATAAAATCACACCTGAGCCAAGGCTGAAAACAAATCCTGAAGTATTTTTTCTATCATCTGCACAACCAACTCAATCACTATCAGTATACGAATATAACTTAAAATCTTTTACCTGTTCATAACGAATGTCATAATTAAGAGTCCTTCTGATGTATCTAAGAACTCTTTTAGTTGCTCCAAAGTGATGCTTACTAGGACTGTGCATGAATATGGATAACAAGTTAACTGTAAACATAATATTGGCCTTGAGTGTGTGAGATACATTAACCCTCCAATTAAACTTCTATATTGTTGCTCGTTTATTTTTTTCACTCTATCATCTAATATAAATTTATCATCTGTATTCATTGGAGTACTGACTAGCTTAAAAGTTGACATATGAAATCTTTTTAACAAATCTTTAGCATATTTTTCTTGGCATAAAAAAATCTCATTTGCATCTTGAATAATTTTCTTCCCAAGAAATAGTGTAAAAGTCCCAGGTTAGTCATTTCAAATTCTAATATCATATTTTTCTTAAATTCGATAAGCATATCCGATGAGTTTTCAATATAAATCATATCATCCACATATAAACAGATTATAAGAATCTTCATACCTTGAATTATTATATATAAAGTTGGCTCACTTAAACATTTCTGAAAATTATGTTGAAGAAAATATTTGTCAATCTTACTATGATAGAAACTAAGGAAAGCTGTATTGAAAACAAAGAAAAGAAATACATCGTCTATTCTTTAGTTGTACTTATTTATATAGGAGAATAAAATATTGAAAGGATAAAGGTGTTGAGGATTTCCCTCAACAGCTTAGATAAAAGTTCTTACAATAATCTTATCGCTTAACATGCCCCCGCAAGATTGTGCTCTGTCAAGGACGCCGATCTTGGACCTATAAAGTGAAAATAGCTTGCGGGCAAGTCGCTTCGTGAGAGAGTCTGCCAGTTGAACTACCGTATGAACATGAGAAACACGTAGTTGTCGGTTGATCACTTGATCTCGTACAAAATGAAAGTCAATTGTTATATGTTTCATACAAGAGTGAAATACTGGATTTGCACATACATAGGTAGCTCCGATATTATCATAATATATGGCAGGAGTGACAGAAGAGCGGATGTCAAGTTCTGTGAGCAGATTCATCACCCAATTAAGTTCTGCAGCTGTAGTTGCAATAGAGCGATATTCAGCCTCAATGGTTGATCGAGCAATGGTCTTTTATTTCTTGGAACTCCAGTTGATTGGATTAGCGCCTAGAAAAATAATATATCAAGATGTCGATGTTCTATCATCAACGTTTCCAGCCCAATCAGCGTCAACATAAGCATGAAGTTAGAGTTGAGAGTTTTTGTGGAGAAGTATGATATAGTCAAGAGTACCATTAAGATAACATAACACTCGTTTAACTGCTGATCAATATATAGTAGACGGTCTATGCATGAATTAGGACAGTTTGTTGACTGCAAATGAAATATCTAGGTGGGTGATAGCCAAATATTATAAAGAGTCAATTACTTATCGATATTGTGTAGGATCCGTAGTAGGACTTCCATCATTTAATCGAAGCAATTCACCAGTGGAAAGAGGAGTGGAAACAATATTTACATCCTTCATGTTTGTCTTGACTAATAAGTCTTGAGTATACTTCTGTTGAGAGAGGAAAAGTCCGGAAGATGTAGACATTGCTTCCACTCCTAGAAAATAATTCAAGGGACCGAGATCTTTGAGGGAGAATCTGGCGACCAACTTCTTAATGAACATTGTAACCTTCATAGAGTTATTACCGATCGCAATGATATCATCCACGTAGACTAAGAGACATATTGTACTGTCCGGTTATTGATGAAGAAATAAGGAGGTATCAGACTTAGAGTTAGAGAAGCCGACTAACATCAGAAATGAGCCGAGTTCTTTGTACCAGGCTCGTGGAGCTTGCCGAAGACCGTAGATAGCCTTGTGGAGTTTACAGATATGATTAAGAAAACTAGGAGGTTGTTCCATAAAGACATCATCGATTAATGTTCCTTGTAAGAAGGCATTGTTGATATCAAGTTGTCGTAGTTGCTAGCCTTTTGAAACGACTAAACTTAGAATCAGTCAGATTGTTGTGGATTTAACAACCGGACTGAATGTCTCTGTAAAATCAATGCCAGGACGCTGATGAAAGCCTTTGGCCACTAAACGGGCCTTATACTTGGCAATGGACCCATCAGGATTTCACTTAATTCGAAAAATCCAATTACACCCGATGACATTTTGTGCAGGATGAAACGGAACAAGTGTCCAAGTAGAGTTATGAAGGAGGGCGTTATACTCATTAGACATAGCTTGACGTTAATGAGGAGACTTTTGGGCTTGAATAACCATGGTAGGTTCACAGATCTCGACAGAGGGAGTCACAACTGTATTAAGGTCAAGAACCTGACGTGATTTGAAAATACCACTTTTAGAGCATGTTATCATGGGATGTCTAAGTGGTTTAGGAGATAATGACGGAATAGGTGCTGGAGAAGTAATAGAATAGGGTGAGTCGAACTGAGGAACAATAGTGAAAGTAGGCAGGGATAAGGGAAATATTGGTGATTGAGTATCCGAAGACTGGATGTCTGAGGCAGGAGGTATGTATGCAGAAGAAGGAGAGGAAAAAGAGGGAGCGAGATGTTGTATTAGAAAAGCGCTCCATTCATGTATCTGAGTTGGAGTGGATGATTCTTGTGGAGGCTCATTGGACAATGGCATATGCCAATAATGTACAGTCAGCGGAGTAGTTGGCACAGTAAGAGATTTGGACTCGTGAAATGGAAAGGACTCCACAAAGACCACGTGACAAGACACAAAGACTTTGTGAGTCAAAGGATCATAGCATCGGTAAGCATTATGTTCAAGAGAGTAACCAATGAAGGTGCAAGGTTTTGACCATGGGGCTAGTTTATGTAATGCATAAGGACGTAACCAAGGATAGTAGACACAATCAAAGACTCTAAGTTTCTGAAGGTTTGCGGGTGTGTGAAATAGTTTTTCAAAAGGTGATTGATCCTGGAGGACTGGAGTAGGCATGCGATTAATCAGATATACTGCGGTCTGGAAGGCTGCAGATCAAAAATACTTGGCATGGAAACATGATAGAGAAGTGTAAGAACTATATGCCGATGTTTACGAACTAGGAGGACTTAAGGTGTTGAATACCACAAGTATTCAAGTATGATGTTAGAGATTGGTATTCACCTCCACCGTTAGAGTAAACTATTTTAATGAAAGACTAAAAGATATTTTTCATCATTTTTTGAAGGTAATGAAGGTTTTAGAGACCTCAGACTTATGTTGAAGAGGATACAACCAAGTATAATTGGTAAAATAATCAATAAAGATAACATAAAATTTGAATTTGTCAAATGAAATACTTGGTGCAGGACCCCAAACATTAGTGTATAAAATTTCAAACGATTGTGAACAAGAGATAAAAGAATGTTCAAAAGGTAATCTATGACTTTTATTACTAAAACATGCATCACAATGAGTAACACTAGAACTTGCTTTAACATACGAAAGAGAATAACGTAAAAAAAAATTTTGGAGAGTTGAGGAAGAAGGGTGGCCCAGATGATGATGTCACATAACCATTGAAACAACAATAGAAGAGTAGGCAGTGGGTTGAGAGATCGATGGCCACTGATAGATGTTATCTTTACTCGTGCCTTGAACTAACAATGCCCCTGTGCTCAGATCTTTGACAAGAAAGGAGTCGGAAAGAATTCAATGGATGTATTATTTTGTTTATAGAATTGGGAGAATGTAAGATTCTGTTTGATATGAGGAGCACACAATACATCACCGAGTGTAAAAGTACGAGAATGTAAATTAAGCATTGTGAAACCAATATGAGTGATGGGAAGTCGCTTACCATCACCGATGATGATGTCATCAGTACCACCATAGTTGTTGTGAAGGGATAAGTTCTGGAGGTCCGAGGTGATATGATGGAGGCGCCGTAATCCATAACCCGTAAATATTGATCAAGTCGGGCAGTGAGATGTGCTTGGGGCATAGTAGTAGAAGGTCGAGGACGAGGCAAGCGACCCATGAGTGACCAACTTTATCACATAGCTGACACTATGTGTTGAGGCATAAGAGCAGTTGCCAAGGTTGTTGATAGTTGATGTTGCTACCCGAGACATGGGAGCGGGACGCCAAGGCTTGGTGATGTTGCTTCCTTGGGCGAGCTTGTCCAAGTCCTTTGTTGATAGGTTTAGAATGCTGATTGTTCTTCTTTTTTGATTTGTGACTCACCTGAGCAGTAATAGGTGGGCCTCGAACCTTATCTTCATGCTTTAGATATGACTCGTAGTCATTCGGCTTGTCAGACAGCTCCTTAAATGATAGTGACGAGTCACGTGCCCGTATTGTTGCTGCCAATTCTTTGTACTCAACTCCAAGACCATTAAGAGTGTGAACAACAATTTCATCATCAATAAGGTGGTACCTTATTAATGTTAAATCATCGATGATAAGTTTTATATGTTAGAGATAATCACCAATGGTACTTCCCTCTTGTTTGGTGTTTATGAGTCGTGAGAGGAGACCAAGCATACGAGTGCGCAAACGATTAGCCAATGTAGTTTGCAACTTGCACCAGCAGTTAGTAGCACATGAAGATATAAGTGGTGCGATAGAACCAGAATGAGGCTTGAATTGCCTAGAGAATGAGACGATCTTGACGTAACCATAACTTGTGCTCGGATTTGATCGACTTGGTGCCCCGGATAGTGATCATTTCGTGGACAATTGAGAGATCCATCAACATAGCCTAGTAAATCATAGCCAAAGAGGAGATTAGAAAACCGAGCATGCCAGATGTGTAGTTTCCTCCTCCGGATAATTTGACGGGATGAGGGCGCATTAATAGATACAAGCCCTATATGTTGAGAAGCACTATTGCTTCCTACAGAACAATAACGAACTTGAGAGGTAGAGATGAAGATATTAGGGAGAGGATACCAAGCACTATCGCTTTTGGGTCCGAAAGATATGCAATGGTGAATGGCTTATAGATCCGGTGTGTGCGAAAAGAAGGCTATGCAAATAGGCCACTACAGGAGGCAATAAAGATATAAGAGAAGGTTGTTGTTACCGGGTAGGGAGCAAATGTAGCGACTTCCTACTCTTCTCTTTAACTCTTTAACCTCGATCGAGCAAAGGCAACAAATGAAGGGAGGAGTTAATCATCGAAGAAGGGAATGAGCCGGTGACGGCGTTAGGAGATCGATGAGGCAATCCATCTCGGAGGAAGAGGGCCGCAGCTGTGTTGAAACTAGAGCAAGATATAGCACTTGAGGTAGTAGGACAGAATGCAAGAAGATGGCGGTGCTTGTTGGCACCGAGGATGACCTCTGGGACATCGTCCTCTCCTCCGAGAGGTGGAGGAGGAGGGAAGAGTGAGAGTCGCGTTGCGGTTGGTGAGGCCGCCAGCGATTATTGCCGATCCGACTAGGCGAGCAGTGCGGTGCTAAGCTTGATGGGGCGACAGAGTGCACGCGATCGCGACCTTGGCCGCTTCATGAGCAAGTGGAAGAAGAGACGATCGGGAGGTCGTCGATCTTGTAGGTTCCATCGACGGGAAAGGCGCAGCTGGACAACATCGTCAGTAAGGTCGTCGCCGGAGGAAGTTGAAAGGCCTCTGGTTTGCTGTTGTTTACGCATGGAAAACAATCGAAAGATACGACAAGGTGTTGTCCAATAGAGAAGAGGGTTACGCCACGTGGCGGTGGTGTGGCGGTATCGACTAGAAGGAGAGCTGTTGTTGATCGCAGAAGATTTCTTGGAGGAATACGCCCGCTTCCACATATACTGATTTTGCAAAAGGACAGATGATGCCAAGAGATCGTGTCGATCTCGTTGGTTCCTGTCGATAGAGGAGGCGATGTGCCACTGCATTGGTAGGAGTCGATGATAGCTTCTACATGCAGCTGGAAATGGTGGAAACTTGCTGTCGTTTGACAGAAGAGAGCTTGCTCTAGGCAAGGTGCTCTGATACCATGATAAAAACTAAGGAAAACTATATTGAAAATAAAGAAAAGAAGTTCATCGTCTATTCTTTAGTTGTACATATTTATATAGGAGAATAAAATATTGAAGGATAAGGCTGTTGAGGATTTTCCTCAACAGCTTAGCTAAAAGTTATTACAATAATCTTATCACTTAACAGACTATATCATGCTCTTGTTGCTTGTTTTAAGTCATATAATGCTTTGTCTAATTTGTACACTTTATCTTTTGATCCTTTAATTTCAAATCCTTCGGGCTGTTCTAACATAAACTTCCTCTTGCAACTTTCTATTCAGGAATGTTGATTTAACATCAAAATGATAAACCTGTCATTTTTTTTGGGCGGAGAAAATATTTCTGAAAAATCAATATCTAAAATTTGAGTATATTCTGTGACAACCAAACGGGCTTTATGTTTTGCAACAAGCCATTAGCATTAAATTTTGACTTGTACACCCATTTAAGTCCATTTGATTTTTCTCCTAAAGGCAAATCTACCAATTTCCAAGTCTTATTTTTCTCTATAGCTTGTAACTCATCATTCATTGCTTGTACATATTCTTCTTTCTGAGCTGCAACTTCAAAATAAGTAGATTCGAAAGCAAGACATGCAAAATCACTAGATTGATATATTTCTGAAATACTACAAAATTTTCGTGGAGGTGATTCAGTATCACTAGATTCATTTGAGTCATTCAAAATACGAGAAGAGTCAGATGAGGTATTAATATGCAATGGATCATCTGCTTTATCTACTTCTTCTTTTACAGATATTATTGTTTCAACTGCTTCAGAGTTCCAAGCTTCTTCTTAATTAAAAATAACATCACGACTTATAACTAATTTTTTAGTTATAGGATCAAAAATTCTAAAACATTTTGTCTCATTACTATACCCAACAAAGATGCATTTAATACTTTTCTCATCAAGTTTACTTCTTTTTTCAATAGGAATATAGAAGTAAGCAGCACAACCAAATACCTTTAAATGACTTACATCTAACTTTATGTTTAACCATGCCTCATAAGGTATTTTTCCTTGTAATGCCTTGGTAGGAAAGCGATTTAGTAAATACACCGATGTATTCACAACTTCTGCCCAAAACTCCTTTGTACTATTTTTTTTTTAAGCATACATCTAGTAGTCTCAACCACCACTAGGTTTTTCCGCTCTGCTACTCCATTTTGTTGGGGGTATAGCTTGTAGTTAATTCCCTGTGAATGCCTGTATTCTTACAAAAATCAAGAAAATATTTGGAGATGAATTCACCCCTCTATCAGTACGTAGAGTCTTAATGAAACAACTACTTTATTTTTTCACAAATGCTTTGAAAATTTTAAAAACGTGAAAAACCTCAGCCTTTTCTTTAAGAAAATATATCTACATCATTTTGTATAATCATATATAAATAACACAAAATATATACTTCCACCTTATGAGATAGTTTTCATAAGCCCACAAATATCTCCATGCATAAGTTCCAATCGATTTTTGCTCTCCAAGAATGACATGTTTGAAAGGTATTTCTATGTTGTTTTTCAAAATACAAGATTCACAAACTATATCTTTATTTTTAATCTCAGGTAAGCCAACTACCATATTTTTTTTGATCTAATAGTTTTAGTCCATCATAATTCAGATTACCATATCTTTTGTGTTATAATGTCGATTTATCAGTAGTAATAGTAACGAATGCATATAAGGAGAAATCTGAAAGTACCAAGGAAATATTTTATTTTTGTCATCGTTACTATTGCTACTAATTTACCAATTTTCTATCATAAATCAAATATTTTTCATCATAAAAATAATATAATATCCTTTTCTCATCTTGTCCTATACTAATGAGATTCTATTTTAAACCAGAATAAATATCATATCATTAATAATTTTTACCAGATTTGGTATTCACAACAATTGTTCATTTTTCTTCCACTTGAATTTTATTGTCATTCCCCATCAGCACTATAGATATGACTGAGTCATCGAGTCTCTGAAATAAGCTTATATCCCATGTCATATGATTACTACATCCACTATCTAAAAACCATACAGATCTAAAATATTCTTCATTAGATGCTATAAAGAGAATATTTTCTTCATTCATTTCTTTACTATTATTTTTCTCAGATTTTTGTTCCAGTAATCTTTTCAAGATGTCCATATTTTTTACAGTAAGAGCAAAGAGGAATATTTGAATTTTTATTTTTATACCAACAATCTCTTTCAATATGTCATATTTTTTGCAACAAAAGTATTGTTGAGTTTCTTTATTACCTTCATTTAATCGATCTCTTCCTCTATCATTTTGATCTCTCCCTTGAGATTTGGTTTCTGAATTTTTCTTCTATTCTTTTTTTTATCTATCTTCATTTGGAGAGCATGTTCAAATCTCATCTAAAGATCTGTTTATTTTTTGTTCATGAACTAAAAGAGAACTCATTAATTCATCAATAGATAATATTCTTGTATCTTTAGCTTCTTCTATAGTAGTAAAGATCATATCAAATTTCGGAGATAAACTACGTAAAACTTTTTCTACTACAATTTGATCTTTTAGTTTTTCACCGTACGATCTTATTTGATTCATAATAAAAGAAACTTTTGAAAAGAAATCAGTGATTGATTTTGAATCTTTCATTATAAGAGTTTCGAACTCACGACGAAGAATTTGAAGCCTTGAAATTTTTACCTTTTCTGTGCCTCCAAACACACATTTTAATATCTTCCAAGCTTTTGTTGATGTTGATGCCATCATGATTCGGGAAATAGGAAATCATCTATTGCTTGTTGTAGCATATAAAGGGCTTTTGCATCTTTTGTATATTCTCACTCATCTGATCCTTTTAATCTTTAGTAATCTTAGAATTTCTATAGATCATACTCAACAAAATTATTTTCTACCAAATTGCATAATTCTTGTGAAATAAGCAGAGTTGTTGTTGTTGTTGTTGTTGTTGTTGTTGTTGTTGTTGTTGTTGTTATTGTTGTTGTTGTTGTTGTTATTATCATCATCATCATCATCATCATCATCATCATAATTATTTTCTACCAAATTGCATAATTCTTGTGAAATAAGCATAGTTGTTGTTCTTGTCGTCATCATCATCATCATTATCATTATTATTATCATTATTATTATTATCATCATCGTCATTATTATTATTTATTATCATTATTATCATTATTATTATTATCATTATTATTATTATTATCATCATCATCATCATCATCATTAATATTAATATTATTAATTATTATTATTATTATTATTATTATTATTATTATTATTATTATTATTATTATTATATACATGAAGAAGGTTAGTTCTTGGTATAATGGTAAGATTATTTTCATTACAGCCTGAATAATCGAAGTCGCCAAATAGACTGTCCACTTAGACCTTTTCTGGATCTGCATAGGAGAGAGCTGCTAAAAGAGACTTGCAATCACCCTCCCTAAAAGAGAGCCGTAATTTTCGAATTGTTGTACATGCTCGTAGCTTATGTTATTATCATCATAATATATCACAATAGCATATTCCTAAAGAAATTATTGGGCATATATAAATATATACACCTCCAAAATAAATTATTTTCATATTAAATCTCTAACTAAATAGATCTAGTATATGTATATCATTTCATAATAAAAAAAATGGGTACATATATCATTATGGTAAATCTCTCTTCATTGATTAGCATTTGACAGTTAAATTCAAACTCTGAATAACATTAATACCTACTACTATGATTATAAGAATATTGGAGATGCTTTGGACATTTATTTTCTTTTTAAACTCAAACTAGTTAATACTAACTATCATTAGTCGTGGCCTCTTTGGGTGTTTGTCAATTTCAGGCATCTCTTACTGTATGTACTAGGCAACAAGAACAAAGAGATGCATGTTTCCATCAAGACAAGGAGTCAGCAACGCATATTTCATGTTCTTTTCCCAAGTTTATCCCTGCAGTATAGAAAAATAAAGATCTCCATGGATCCTGTGTGGATCCAATAGCAATTTGTTCCGCTGTCGAATGAGCTTAGTGTCCTCAAAACAAGATTTAATGAACTGCTTCTTCAAAACCATCAAAAAAAGAAGATTTAATTTGTTCCACCATATATGAGCTGCTTTTTCAAAACTAATTCACAGAAACCATAATTTGCACAGATTGTTTCAAAGTGGATAATTGATGAGAACACATAAAACAAATTATCAGTAATTTGCAAGATAAGCACAACAGAGTGTTGCAAGAAATAAGCATGTTCTATCTTCAGCTAAAGGTGAAATTTCTTCAAGTTTTTCTTCATGGTGCTTGAAAGATGTGCATCCTTAATTCCCTGGATTAATTACACTTATATAACCTAGTATTGAATCAAAATTTATAAGGAGAAAAAGAGAGAAAAATTATTCCATCTCAGAAATCTACTACTTGTACTTCTCCATTATCCTTCTTGCTTCTTCTAATGTTTCCTCCTCATTCGATGTGGTGATCTTGCTACGCGTGGAGAGTTCGTCTGTGTTCAAGGAAACAAAGACGAAATATACAAGTCCCATCATGGCCTGTTGGCAAATCAAACATCTGTCAGCTGCAGTTTAAGAATGTAAAAGTACAAAGTGAACAAACTCCTTTGCTAAACATAAAAACCACATAATGTCAAAGAAAATCCAGAGGAAAGTGTGCTTTCCTCGATGCTAATAACACGACCTATGTAATTTCCACGTAGTGAGTGTTAGTATAAAGTGAAAATTGAGTGCTTATATGATTCTCTTAAGAAAAAGTATCCAATATAGTTGGAGACAGTGGATATCATTCAAGATGTAAGTTAATTAATTTAAACATTTTTGGAACTTTAGTGTAGAAGCATTGATCTTTAAGATATTAAGAACATATAGTAAGTTATGAATATTGTTATCTTGATTTTTTCCACTGAAGTCAATGCCATGTATCTTTTTCTTCTAAAACTAATTCATCGTAGGACTGACATTTGTGAACTTCCTCGGAAATTAGTGGCAAGAGAACGTACCAATACGAAGAATACAGTAGATACGAAGGACTTCAGAATAAAAAGGGCAATAGTGACAGCACCAGTAGTAATGCCAATCCTTGCTATTGGTCGAGGAATTGAATCCTGATATTAAAATTGCCAATGTTATGTTTGAATGATGCATTCTACCCAAGAGAGATGCATAATTAAATGGTATAACTTAACGACGAATCATCATGGTAGCAAACCTACCGCACCAGATTAGCTCCAGCCTCTGTCACATCTTTTCCAATTCTCCAAGCTGTCTGAACAACTACATCATATCACAAGCAAAATTTAAGGGGGTAACATCAACAAATACCAGCTTAAACAGTGCCATGTCTTGAGCTCCATTTCATGATTGGTAAATGATTTAGTGCCATCAAATACCTTACTTAAGAACATCTTCATCCATGATTTTGCTGGTACATTCAGTTGAGACCTAAAATGCTACATGCTTTATTAAGGACTAAATGAATGTGATCTCTATTAGTGATTACACAAATGAGAAACAAGCAAGGTTCACAATTTCGTACCTTATCGACGTACCAACCCTGCTCAGTATGGTATGGTATGGGCGTACTACTCAGTATGCATATATATATATATATATATATATATATAAAGAGGCGACATCACCGAGGACGCTACCTTGACGACGTCACGTTCTTCTCCTCGTCTGAGGCGATGAGGAGAAGAGGAGGAGGCAATGTCTTCTCCTCGTCTGCGACGACAAAGGAGGGTAGCGACGGATCGGGATTGTTGAGGAGGGTGGCACCAGATCTCCAGGTTTTCCTCTTCATCTCCCTCTTCTTCCTTCTCCCTCGCTGCAGCTAGGCCGCAGCCAAGCTGATACAGATCTTCAGCAGGCGGCGAAATCAATCGTTACCAACCTATTTTGGGCCATAACGAGATGAAAACAGTCCCAAACAATGGTACCAACCGGTAGCGGGCAATCCACGTATTGATCTGTTGGCGGACTGGTATGTACCGCCCCAACCAATGGTACGAGCAGTACCATTCAGTATTGCAGACCTTGGGAACAAGATACAGGACATGCATGTAAAGATACCTAACGAGTTGAATTTTAATTCACCAAAGCAGTTTCTCGCAAGCACAAGACCATGTAACTGGGGGGGCAACCACTGTGACTATTTTGATATATCATCTTAAAAGGGCACGCCACCAGAAGTATGCTGACATTGGTAGATATTGAGTTATCCGGCTCATTACCAATTTATAAAAGGGGGCGGAATTGACAGATGTAACAGAAGATAAGCAAACATTAGATGCATAAAAAATCTCACAGGCCATGAGAGTGATTCCTAGTCACGTTTGATCTGCAATCTATCGATGCATAATAAATAATTTTTTTTTGAGGAAAACACGTATATAATCTACTACAAAGCAACCCAGAGAAAGAAAACGGTGAGCTCCTACATCAAATTAGTAATCGACACGAAAAGGCCCGTGTTTTATCACGACAAGAACAACTTGCCCACCCGGAATCCTACTCCGGGATAAACGGACAACAATATACGAATCAGAAAAAACAAATACAAACATCGTGGGACAGATTTAAAACAGAGTGGAAGAGGGAGAGAGTAGAGGAAGAGACGAACCCTTGAACAGGTTGGATTGGGCGAAGACGACGGGGAGAGGCGAGAACGCGAACGGGGAGAGAGCTGCGGAGGCTTCTAAGAGGGAGGAGGAGAGGCGGACCGCGGAGGCGGACGGGGACGGCGGCGGGGGACGGGAGATGGGGTACGAAGAGTAGGCGGAGCGCCGTAGAAGCAACGGCCATTTCTCTCGTCTACTTTCGAGGGGGCGGAGAGGTGGGGAGGAAGAATACTAACACAATTAGGGAGAGAGAAAAGATTTGGGCGGTGAGATGAGCGTGGGATTTTTTGATGGACGGAGAAACCCCAGCCTCACAATCGCAGCATGAATTCTCGGGTCCTGTTAAGGAGTGCTGTGCTGGTTTCATCCCGCTTTAAGATTAGTACCTCCGATTCGATCGGCACCTTTACAGCGGTACCTACAACAGGCGCTAGGTTGGGATGTATGTGATCAGGAAACGACGGATCCATCTAAGATACTAACCCCGAACCTTATAAGAAGAAGTTTAAGTTTGCATGTACCGCGGTTATCGGATTCGATGATCTGACTTTCCAAACAGAAGATTCGAATATTTTATAATCCAATATGTCATATGTACCGCGGTTATCGGATTCGATGATCTGACTTTCCAAACAGAAGATTCGAATATTTTATAATCCAATATGTCATAATTCGAGGATCATCAATTTATATACGATAACTTCTTGAAAGAAAAAAAAAAAAAAAACGATTATTTTCTTTCAAAATAATCATCCTACCTTTGCGTCGATCACCGCCCTTTGTCCTATCTATCAGTCACCTCCCTCTATCCTTATCCGCTTTCAATCGTGGGGCTAGCCCCGCCAACCACATCCCTCCCAGCCCGTGGTCTAGTCTCCCTAGCCACCCCTACCTCTCCTCTCGTGATCATCTATACCATTCATTATACACAGACTAACCCTTTCGAGGATTCTTCTTTGTGTGAACAAGCAGGTGGCTACAACAAGTCCAATGTCGAAAAAGGATTATATATATAATAATCTTTTAACTTGTAAATGGGATTATTATATATAATGATCACACAGAACTAAATTAGACGATCAAATACACAATGATCACACAGAATTAAATTCAAGTTGTTTGATGTCCATATACAGATTATAAACTCTAACTGTTAGAGAAAAGAAAACTTTATCATGTAGAATCAAAAGAAGAGAAATACACTTTGGAAATATAGAAAACATATTTATCCATTTTTCACGCTTGTCATCCTTGTGAAAAAGGATGGAAAAAACAAGAAAAACGATTTCAATATGAGAATGAAGGCTGACGAGGCCAGCTAAGAGCATTTCCAATTAACGTATTTACAAAAACATAAACTACAAATTTTGGAAAGATAAATCTGACAAGAGGGCTACAATTGAGCCATTCAAGTGCCATCAGAGCTTGGGATATGGCCTAGCCAGTAGTAACTTGTTGAGACTGGTGGGCTGCTGTCGAGATTTCATCTTGCTGATCCTCTTCAGGTGCACCGCTGCTAATTGCTGCAGCATTGGACAGGGTAGAGCTCAGTTGCAGATCACCATCTACTGTTACTACTTTGGTCTCCAAGGTGGGGATTATGGGAGGCCTTGTCCTATGCGTAACTGTCATCTTCAAGCCATTGGTTGTGTGGATCGTTGCACCTGTTGTCATCTCTACCTGCACAAAAGTATCAGACATGTAGGCATCAGATGATAAACATAAGAGCAGTTGTAAGCTACGATGCCCATAATATCGGGAATGCATACCGGGGGAGCTCCCAAGGCCATTTGGAAGTTGAATCGCCTAATTAGCATTGCGGTCGCAACCACTGTCTGCAGAAAAGACATTTACAAGATCAACAATAGCATTTCAAGGCCGACAACTGTTTAAATATCTTTCCTCGAAGCAGAGAAATGATCCAAATATGAAACATGAGACTGTTGTTCTATCAATAATATGATATTCCATTGTCTCATCTGCAGGCTAATTATTTTTTGAAGTTCATCTGTTGCACTGGACAGCTCTAATCCTCATACCAATAACTCGATCAGATCACGTTGGACATCTTCAACATGACAACGAAATACAGGTCACAAGTCACAAGTGCCAAGAGCCAGGAACAGGTGAGAATCACACTAAAAATTACTGATCTGAAATGATATACATCACAGCATGATGGTAGGATGCCAAGGCCCATAACATCAATGAGGAAAGAAACAAAAGAATCTCTAGCTTCAAGTCTGCGTCATAAGCAATGAGAATAGTTCGGAATCTAATGATCAGAGAAATGATGTGGAGTTTGACATGGTCTGAGTGTATCTTTTTCCATATGACTGATCAACAATAAGGTAAACAGAAAACTAGATTAAAAAAATAAAATATATATAATTGTTTCTAGTGATGATTTAATCCAGAAATATGTAATAAAAGAAGGACGACCTCAAATGAAACTAAAGGTTTTTAATTAAATAAGACTAAAATTGAATATCTTAAATCCAAATTTAGTGATTGTAAAAATAGACAAGAGAATATAATTATGCTGGATGGACAAAAAGTCTCTTTAAGTAAAAGCCTCAGATATCTTAGATTAATTATTCAACAAGATGGAGAAAATGATGAGGATATTATTCATAGAGTAAAAACTAAATAGTTAAAATAACGAAATGCATCAGAAGTTTTGTGTAATTATCAGATACCTTTAAGATTATATATATATATATATATATATATATATATATATATATAAAAGACAATTATGAGACCAATAATGCTTTATGGATTTGAGTGTTAGGCATTTTAAAAGAAGCATATACAAAAAAATTATTTTGTCGCGATGAGAATGCTAAGATGGATGTATGAAGTTACTATGGACGATAAGAAAAGAAATACTTTTCTTCATAAACAACTACATATCACTTCGATAGAGGATAAGATGAAAGAAAATTATTTAATATGATATGAGTATGTGCTGAGGAGACCTCATGATGTGGTAGTCAGAAGAGAAAAAATAATTAGTATTAGTGGTATGAGAAGAGATAGAGAGAGACCAAAAAGACTTTAATATAAATTACAAATAAATATTTAAGTACTCTGAACTTAATGAAATATATGATTTTTTACAGATCTTAATGATGATAAAAGATACACGTAGCTAACACTAAATAATTAGGACTCATGACTTTGTTATTATTGTTGTTGTTTTTGTATTACCTCAAACGTGGCAAACATGTCTCCAATGCATTTTCGTGGTCCACCACCAAATGGTAAATAACTGAAAGAAGTGGATCTGATATATTATTATTATAGCAGCTGAAAACCAAATACTATAAAACTTCCATACACATGGTTCATTAACAGTTGATAATTCACAAGACAACATGTGAAACATAAAAACAACGTCAGCAACATGTAGTTCTTGATTCCAAATATGATTCTTTATGATGTTCTCTTGAGGGATCAATCATCAAGATTGAAATTAATATAATTTCCTCAAATACATACACAAGCAATATAAAACCATGACATCAAAGATGGGATGTAGCATGTATGATCACTTCCTTAAATGGAATACATAAAGCTTCAATGGACCCAAAATTTAAAAGATTAATTTCCATTTACACAAACACTTAACTGACTATCCATTTAGGCCAACTCTTAGTCCAGATTTCTGAGTTTAGATTATGGCTTCCGAAATAAAATGATCCTATTATCCTACGATTTAACAGGAGCTATAATTGCTTCTTTAAATTGAATCCAATATAGCTTCAGTGAAACCCAAATTTCAAAAAATGAATTTCCATTCGCACAAATCACTTGATTGACCATTCATTTGGACCAATCTTCAGTCCCTAGTTTTCTCAGATCAGACTTTGACTCCTGAACTAAAATGAACTCTCATTCATGTGATTTAACAGGAGCTTCATGTTTGACAGAAACTGGTTTTTGAAAGTAAAAACACTCACTTTCCTGATCAAATCTTAATAACCATAAAATTCAAATAATTTCTCAGGGAAATTTTGCTGAAGGAAGAAACTAACCAGTTGTAGTGCAGGCTAAATATATTGCAGTTAAAATCTCCTGCTACTCCCTTCACAATTATCATGAAGGTCACTATTGGGAATAGATGTAACTATAATTGGATATATAAAAAAGAATGCTAGTTGAACGATTATTGATTGAAAATATGCCACTGTTCCATCTCAAGTAGTATTCAACTTACTGGAGGCACACATGAGAAAGGTTTCCATTTGTTGGAAATGATTCACTAAAGCTTTCTGGTCATTAATTTTAAAGAATCCCATAGAGAGCAACAGAGTAGAATCATTTGTTGCAACAAAGATTTATAACTGGAGAAATAACAGACAGAAAGATAACAGTTAAACAGCCAACAATTAAGAATATGTACTGTAAAATTTAGCAATGTGAAGAAGAATAACGTTTACTAGGTGGCATATACATGCAACTGGGCACAAGAGAGTACATAGTTTGGCTTAATCCAAGTAAGCAACATCTCCCAAAAAACATCAACTAAACAATAACATACAACTGTTTAAATTGAACACTGCAGCATAAATAAGAGACCATATGAAAAAACAATATGTACTAAAGAGATTCCTTCAGATAATTTTCACAGTCTGAGACTATTATTATTAAAATTGGAGGCAAGCAAAAGACTCCAAGATTGGTAAGCAAGTAAGCTATACATATATAGTTATTTGGATACTTCAATTTCTCCAACAAGCGAACCACAGGAGCAGAAGCTAAGATTAATAGCAGATGCTAATTCAGAGTCAGCATGGAACCTGAAATTCTGATTGCTTTCGTTTGGGTTCGGTCCATCCAATGGCCACCTTACAGGATTGAAACTCTCAGCATCAACCCAATGCTTAGGACTTCTATGGAGGTTCCATACAGAAATGAAAATGTCTTCACCCCTGTCATCAAAGAAGACTTCAATAATGGTTGTAAGCATAGTTATTAACTTCCAGATATCTTAAAACTGACACTTGACACAGTAGAAATAAGAATCACATCACTGTATCATAGTGAATGAGCTCAGAACTAATAGTATCAAATTGATAGTTAAATTATACTATGGTCTTGTTGTCAAAATTGGTCCATGTGTTTGGATGCTCAAAGGACAAATAAAATGCATGCATGCATGACTTTCATATTATACTATCCTTCATGTATATGCTTGCTCATCTGCAGATGAAACACATCTATGGTGATATTATGGGCACAAAATGAAGAAAAATGATGGACACTACATACTAATAGTTCACAAAGCTATATTTTTTGAGACATTCAAGCTTGAGGTTTAACTTGTGCATCTAGCAGGTTGAGTTTTATACAATCTATGGTTGATTTCCTTATAGCAATCAGAAGGCCCTTCTGGGGCTTTTACGTTTTATGGATTTTCTCTATCTTCACTAATATATACTCTTTTCTTTTTTTCCCTTTGATCTAGAAATCACATTTCCAAATGTACCCATAACATTTCTTAAATGTGACTGCTGGCAATCCATGTAGAAGCCTCATAAGTTATCTCCATTTCCAATGACAGCTCCATGCCTGTGTCATCTGTTTAGTGTCATCCCATGTTCTCTTTCCTCGATATAATTTATTGGACAAAATCTTGGGTTGAACGATACCTATCTTCATTAAAGACCATTGTATTCTATTTCCTCCCC
Organism: Ensete glaucum; assembly: GCA_021527575.1. Taxonomy (NCBI): domain Eukaryota; kingdom Viridiplantae; phylum Streptophyta; class Magnoliopsida; order Zingiberales; family Musaceae; genus Ensete; species Ensete glaucum. The sequence goes on from CM038557.1 coordinate 37,949,542, forward strand.
ATAGAGTTACAGAAAGCATGAAGTGCTAAAGTCTGTTGTTTATGTTTAGTTGATCCAGTAATGGGAAAATTACAAACCACTGACATTGGTAAGCACAAATAGAACCACCACGGGCGGCAGGCACTTCTAATCAGATCAGAAGATTTAAGCACACGCCTAATTCAGGAATACCAGGGCACAGCACAAAATATTTGAATCAATTCCATTCACAGTCAGTAATAGGGAACATTCTGAAGTATAAGACTACTATCATCCAATGGTTTTCGCTTCTCTTTTGTGCAAAGAAGAGCTACCATACACAATGAAAAAATTCTCAAGATAGATAATCATATCTAGTTCAGTAAAATATGCATGAATTATTTAAGAGTACAATAGCATATCATCACCTTTTTATTGGATACTTTCCGAGCACATCATCTTCGAGAGAACGACGGATTAAAACAGGTGGCTGTGGGTAAAGTCTCAATGACTGCAAAAAGGATTAAATTTGGATGCATAAACATTGCTATTTCACATAAGTATACAACAAAACAATATTCCATTGTTAGTTATCATACTGAATGAAGATCTTACTTCATTAATTACTCGAGTAGTATACTTCAGTTTCTTCATGTCCTCAATTGTTGGAGATCGGTCACCTAAAACAGAATCAACCTAATACCCATGATCAAATGATGTGTCATATGGTTGTCACTGAGCAAAAAGAATAACACCTTTCTCCATAATTACATAATTTTACCTCATCCTGGAGCTTAGAAACTACTTCTGGTGCCTATATAAGAAAATATATCAGGTAACTTGCAACAGAACTGTATAACTTGCAATCTCCATATAAATTCATTGTACCTCTATGGCTCTATCAATAATTACATAAAAGAGAATTAGGTTTTTGGCAACGATGAATGTTTCTTGTTCATGTTTGTGTATGATGACGTTAATATGGCATTTTGACAGACATTCCATCCCAGTTTCCTATTAAAACCTCCAATACTTACTATAATACTTGGCATAAGAACAGTAATCAGAAGTATTGTAATCATAGAATAGACACCTTAGAAAGAAGATAAAATGTCCATGTTAACACTGCAGCAGATGTTTCATGACCAGCAATAAGCATTGTCATCAAATCATCTCGAAGTTGTTTGCTGGAGACCTAGACAAAAAATAAAACAATTAAGCAAGCTTGACTGAGAGACCTGCATATTAAATAAAACATGGAATTACAGGCATACATCATCTCCAGAAGCAAGTAGGAAATGAAGAATGCTAGGATCTTGCTCGTTCATGTATTCTTCATGGAATCGCAATTCCTCTTGCTCTACCATTCTCTGCAATTATGAACATATAAATTGTAAGGAGAATAATGCAATGATCTTACTTGAATGTTACAAACAGATCAAATAATTTATTGAATTTATAGAACATTGAAGTCAAAGTAAACCTTGGTAGCTGCATTAAAGTAGTAAAGGATCACAGCATGCCAAGAGGTTGGTAAGAAGCAGCACAAGGGGTAGAAGACATAATAGCATAGTCATTAAGTGATATACAGAGATCTTTCTGAATAAAATCACGAAATGTACTGAATAATGACAACCAGGAAAAGACTTCATGCAACAACTCTCTAGACTCTAAATAAAGGGAGAGAGAATTGCTGACATTTCAGTGCATCAAGAAATGAAACCCAATGAACAAAAACAAGACTTACCAGTTACAATAAATATAAAGCAGTTATCATGAATTACCTTGCAGATAGCAATAAGATCATCCAGTGTCGTATTGATCAACTTAAGGGCTTCTGAAACCTTCCTCTGCCTTGGGGAGATGTTTTTCCAAATTGGAATTTCCCAAGTAGGAATGGGAGAAGTACTACGCAGCTCTGCTTCCCGCAGGGCGACATATACTGCCTGACGATCCGGTTGACAGAGAAGCATATTATGGAAAAGAAATAGATTTTAACTGATTCTAATGGTAAAAGGAACAAACAAATGATCACCTCAACAATTCCATTATCATGGGTTAATGAATCAAACTCATAATTAAAAACTGCCTTTCCAATTATGTCAAGTGTCAACCGTGAAAAGAGTGACTCCATCTCCACATCCTCTCCATCTGAGGCTGCAGCATCCAACTTCTCACACAGTCTAAATGAAGCTTCTCCAAAGAGGTTTATCATGGCAGCCACATACTGTTAAGTAGACCAAAATTAGGATGTATCGGAAACCAAACAAACGTTTAAAAAGTACAGATTCAGATTACATAAATCTAATTGCAAGCGTTTAGGAATCACCTTCTGATGCAATGCCGGAACAATTGCACGTCTCCTAACACGCCAAACCTCACCGTCAGCTGGAATCAAACCCTTCCCCATCACAAACTCCAGAATTTCTGCTAGTATACCCTGAATTCACGATTACCCTAGGTATAATTATATATGTTAGACAACCGAACAAGTACAATGATAAAAACATGGGGGATACCTTGGAATAAGCCCTGGAGTTGTTCTTCAGTATGTGCTTTGCAATGTCGGGGTCCGAAATAATCAGAAAGGACTGATAAAAATCGAAACTTTAGCACTCCTTATTGAGAAAAAGGTTGCAGAACTACAACCTTTTCTCTTATTTTTGAATGTTTTAGTAAGAAGGCAAAGAAACAGAACGATGATAGATATGCCCATGCTTTTACCACCTTAGGGCCGAAGTTGAGGCGAAATATGCCTCCATAAGTGAGGAAGAGGTCGTAGAGAGGGATGACGAAGGCCTGCCCCGCAACGGCATCAACCGATCCTCTCGCCTGAGGGATCTCAAGGCGCTCACCGCTGCCGCTGCCGGCCCATCTCGAAAACAGCCGCTCCAAGAACTCGTCCGGCAGCCCCAGATTCGAGAGCCCATTCCTCAGCGCAAGAACCCACCTTTTTCTTGAGAAGACGGGTCCAAATCCATCACTAGTTCAGAAAAGAGCAATTTGACGAAAGAGAAAAGGAGAAGTGCAACGGACCCAGGCTGTTGGGCGGTGAACTCGCCGGAGGCGATGCGGGCGGCGAGCTCAGCCCTCCGCTTCTCGACTTCCTTCACCGCCTGGTCCTCGTCACCACGGCCGTTGCTGGAGGACGAGCATCGGAAGGAACGCCCTGTAGGCCGCAGGGGGAGGCTCGGAGTAGATCGGAGATGCGAGGGTGAGTCAGCTTTATGATATAACGGACGACGGGAAGAGGCAGCAGCCAAGGCTTTGGGTTGCAGCCGCGGTTGGGATGAGATATGGGCGACTTGGAGAGGAGAGGACGAGAGGTTAAAAGCCATCGAACGTTGCTCCTTTTCTCCTCCAACGAGAAAGAAGGGTAAAGAAGAGTTCTCCCTTCTCATGAGTGGGAGGGAAGGTGGTAGAAGTTGTTGCGCTTTGAGAGGCCGACACAGAGGGTACATGGGAGGATTAGATATCAAGAGCGTTCAAGGAGACACGCTTCACGTGGGTCACTACCAATACAAAAGTTGTGACCTTTGAAGATTCCCATCTCAGTTCTCCAAAATTCCGCCTAGAAAAGCTACAAGAATTCAGATTGGCTGTCAAAATCAAAGTCAGATGATTCAACCGGCCGTGTCTGTCCTTTCTATAATGTCCTTCCGACCCTCCTTGTTATCGTTTGAATCAAATATTATCATTTCTTAAAATAATCATATATTTTTATGATACCCTCATTCATTTAAATTTTAATATTATATTTTTTATCATACAATGATTAATATTTAATAAATTATATTTTAAATTATCTATTAATATAACAACTTTAATCAAAATAATTTGATTTATTATTAATTTTTTAAGTTTCATAATCATTACTTTGTTGTTGTTGTGGTTAATGAGTTTTGAAATTTGTATTGAATCTTCGGTCATGTGTCTCGAATATTCATTGTCAAGATATCATACTTTGCTCCTACCTCTTGTACGGAGACATACCTACAGGGTTTGCTCTAGATACCTATTTAATTTTGGATCCTTCATGGTTAGATTTTCCTTTTTTGGCTTCTGATATCACACCGTTTATGATTTCATTATCAACCCAAACTAATTTATGAGAGCTATATTTTTTAAAAGAGCATGTATAAGCATAATGATAAAATCTTTCACAAAAATTATATTTAATTTTAGCAAGAATATATGGTCTTTTACAAATTTTATTGGCTTTCGTTAAGCGTTACTACTCATGAAATCAATTACTTCCTTTCTTGATACAACACATTGATTAGCAAGAATCAACGTTTAATAATTTATTTCTAGTTTTAGATTTTTTTAATATTTGTTACAATAACATATTTTCCTTTTTGAATGAGTATAATTCTATACATTTAGAACAAGGAGTACAAGATGTTAATATATATTTGTCATACATAATTTTTAATATATCAAATTCATTAGTAAATAATGTAACTTATATTTCTTATCAATCTTTTTAATTTCATCATATAAATCATGAAATGCATTAAGTAATTCATCGTAAGATAAAAGATATTTCGAGCGAGTCACATACCTCATTATTGAAGGCCAACATTGCATAGTTTGTCATGCTGTCATCATTACTTGAGCTTTTGCTCAAATAGTCTTCTTTAGTTTTATTAAATTTTGAATTTTGATGATAAATTCAATTAATGAGTGTTTGATCTAATAAGATTATTAAAGTTGATTGATGCAGGATTCACAATGACAAAGAGATTATTACAACCAGAGGTTTAGCCAGAATCAAGTCCAAGCATCGGGCTGGGATTCGGACGATGCGATTAGGAACTTGCCTAGAGTGCATCGGGAGCTCACCGAGGGTATCGGGAGCTTGCCAGAATGGTGCAAAAGAATTCACCGGAAGAAGACCGAGACTCACCAAAATATTGTCGAGGGTAGAAGAAAGGCTTGCAAGGAGTTGGGAATGTCTTGAAGTGGATTTGTAGTTATATTGATTATAATTAAACAAGTTATAATTAGCATCATGTATATTTAACCACGATGTTGAAAAGGAGTAACAGATCATACATGAACCCAAGATCAAGCTTAGGCATCGAGCCAAAGTTTGGACGATATTGTGGGAGCTTGTTGAGAGTTCTCTAGGACTTCGCTGAAGGTATCGGGAAGATCTCTATGAATATATCAAGAAATTGCCAGAGGAAGATTGTGAGACTCGTCACAGGGAATGCTGGAGGTTGTTGGATTGTGGGAGTAAGGTCATACGCTTAGTGGTCATGTTTGATTATAATATTTAAGTCATAGGTTAAGATTGAGTCCTAAATGAGTGTGATTTAGAAGGAATCCAAATCAACTCAAAGAGGTAATTGGGTCCACTATGGGGTTTGATTGAGCTCAAGTTAATCTTAATTATTTGACCAAAGAATTGGTCAATATCAGGTTCAAGTCAAAATTTGAAAGTTGAGAGAACCACTTTTCTAGAGATTCCAACGAGTAACCCACTAATGAGTGATAGTTATACCATTGCCACCTAGGATTTCGGGTGATTGTTAGCGACTGAACCAACCATACCTTGGATTTTAGGTACTTTTGGCGGTTGCCCGCCCAGGCCGATAACTAAATTGCCTATACCTGAATTTTTCGAGTATACTTGAATTTTGGCTCCAAAATTCTGAAGTCATTTAGGGCTATAAATACTCAAAGTTTTCTTACATTCCATATAATAATTTTGGGGATTATATTCTGTGAAAAAATTATGTGAATTGTAAGAAAAAGAAAAGAGGGAGGGAGAGAGCTTAGAGTTAGAAAATTATTGAAGTCTCCCTTGTAAGCAAGTTGTAAGGGTTTTGTCTTCACCCAAAGAAGATCAATAGTAGATGTCAGTGTGCCTCAAGGAGGAGGACTCGAGAGTGGATGTAGGTCGGTTAGTGTCAAACCACTATAATTATGAGTATTTTTATTTGTTGCATTTATTACTTGTAATTATGGAGTTATTAATCATTTTGAACTAAATACTAATAGACGCTTCTGATTTTTACTCACTCTTTGAAAGAAAAGATTCAAGTCAAGCACTTCCCTTCGACATTGCGCATCTTTTTATTAGAATTTGCTTATTCATTCTTAAGTCATTTTTAAGCAAGAAACTTAGCATTTTCTTTGAATTATTCACTTGTTACGAAAAGCTTCAGATTTTCTATCTTACTTAAAGTAAAAAGTTTTTTTGTTAAAATAAAAATTTACACTTACACTAATTCACCATATCTCATCCCCCCCTCTTAGTGTCAATTGATCATAATAATTTGTATCAGAGCAAGGTCTTACTCTTTAGACTAAACATCCACTATAGTAAATGACTTTGTTTGGTATAAATGAGGGTCAATGCATCACAAGTCCTCCTATGTTCAATAGGATGGACTACATATCTTAGAAAATTCAAATGCGTATCTTTTTTTATTTCGATATATCTTGATTTATGGTGTATTATTGAAAAAGGTTTTAAAACGTCATCTAATCCAACAAATGATTGGAATGATTATGAAAAATAAATGTTTTCGTTGAATACAAAGGCTATAGATGTTTTATATTGTGCTCTTGATAAAAATCAATTTGATCGGATTTTTTCTTTTTATTCGGCTTTCGATATATATATATTAAAAATGACATATAAAAGCAACTAAATCAAGTAAATTATTAAATGAAAAGACTTATAAAAATGCTCTTGAAGAACATCTTCTGAGGAACAGGAAGGAATTTGAACTGAGCTTGACATATGACTCCTTAAGTGAAACCTCGAGTAATGAAGACCTTGAACTTGAACTCTTGACAAATGAATCAGAAAAATTAATGAACAAAAATCATAAAAATAAAATTAAATTAGATAAAACCTCTTACTATGAACGTAAAAAGCCGAGGTGCTTCGAAGATGAAGTGCACAACTAAGAAGTGGAGAATCTTGCACTTATGGCCATCGATAATGAGGTTAGTGATTCATTAAGTATTTTTTTCAGAATTATTAAATATGTTTCATGATTTGTTTGATGAGTTTAAAAAACTTAGCAAATCTTTCAAGTTGTTAAGAATGATCATGATTTGTTAGTTAGTGGACTTAACGAAATGCGTGATTCATTAGTATCACATAATTTATGTTCCAAATGTGATATACTAAATAATGTTAAAGAAGAGAATATCATGCTTAAGATAGCATTAGAAAATTTTAAAATTAGAAACAAATCCCTAAATATGATCCTTGCCAATAAGGGTCATATTAATAGAAGAAATAGCATAAGTTTTGTTGGTAACATTTAACAAAAATCAATCATTTTTGTTAAAGGATATACTTTAAATTTACCACCAAGAATCAAATGTAATTTTTATAAAAAATTAGGACATAAAGCCTACAAATGTCTATTTAAAAATTATAGTCCAAATAAATTAATTTGGGTTTTAAAGGAACCATAAACAACCTTAAGCCATTAGAGAAAATAGGAAGAACATATCATGAAGAACCCAATATAAAATGAGTACATAAACTAAAACCCATATACTATAGATTTATTTCCTAACAAGGCTAAAATCACTAAATAATGTTTTAGATACTCAAAACATATAACTTGAGATCTAACAAGACTCACTAGTCTAAATACTAACAAGATAAATTCTTAAAAATAAAAATGAATCTTTATTATGATTATGCGTAACCTTTTTGTTGCATGCTACAATTAAAAAGGAAAAAGATTAGGTATCTTTAATGAAAAATTATGAACATATTTGTATTTATCTACGTTATCTTGAGATTAAATGATCAAACATTGAATTTGAACTTAAAAGTCATATACAAAATTATTTTTTTTTAAAGGCAAAACTTCTTGATAACATGATAAAATCTTCCAACATTAAAAAAAAAATCATTGGATTTTGATTAAAGAATATCTAATAGTAATGACACCACTTAGAAAGTGATCTACTTATGTTGATTTATCTTATTATAACTTTGATTGATAATACATAACTAGAGCATGCTAAGACTAGAAATAAAAGAACCTAAGTTATTGTTAACAAAAAATTATTCATATTTAAATTTACAAAAATGAGATTTTGATTGTGATTGAAGAATAAGTTCAAAATTATTAGCTTGGATGCTGGTTTAAATGCAAAGGCTATTGATAAATGACTTAAATATTATGGTGTTTTTGACTAAGTTAGCTTATAAATATATCATTATTGAATGATTGATTTAAATGTTACATGATTTAAATGTTATGATAGTATATGGGTAGTATGATAAATGATTATTGTTGAATAATAGAATTTGAGCATAGAACAATATAGAAAAGGGAGAGAAAAATCATTCTTCATTTTCTAGTGATTTTAAAAAATTATATTGTTCATGAAAATTATATATTTTATGATAAAGGAATAAAGTATTAGACTTAAATCTAATGCTTAAGATAAATCCTATGTATGCTTTTAATAAATAATAATGTATATCTGGATGATTTTTGTGTTACTTTTTTACTTTGATTTAAGATGCTTAATAAGTTCATATGTCAAAATTATGTATGATGATCTTTGTGATTTATGGCTTATTGATCTTTGCCATAATGAAAACTCTTTTTCAATTTTAAATGAACATATATATATTTGGCTTAAAAGACGAAGGCATGATTGTATGAAATAAAAAGAGAATATATTTTCAAAATTTCTCTATCTTATAAATTCTTCAAAAATAGATTAATAAATCAATTATGTTAATTTTTTTTATAAATCTCTTGAACTATGAAAGTGATTTTGATGATTTGATGATTCGATGATTTAAACTTAAATAAGTTATTATCATGATTTTGGCAAGTTTAGAAAATGAAACTTGAAATCTTTACATAAATCAAGTTCGTTTGAAGAAGTTTATAAATGAATCATTAGTTTATCTTTTTTGAACTATAACATGAATCTTTTTATAAACAGTGATCCTAATGATTTAAAATCACATATATATATATTGAGATCCTATATTTTCATATCACAATTTATAAATTTATAATCTTAAAACTTGATAGTATTGTATTTTAATTGTTACTTTGACAATAACTAAGAGAGAGACAAAAGTGATATTTTGTAATAATGAATTTAAATACTTTGATTATGAAAAACTTTTATTGGATGAGGATCAATTTGCCAAAATTTTTTTTTGAATTTTGAATACATAAGATTTATTGATTACTTATGTTGAAATTTATAAATAATAAAGAGGGGTAAATTTATTAATTTAAATCAAGTTTTTGGTACTTAAATATTTGATTTTATAATATGATCTTCTTGTACTTTTGGGCATAACTGAATATGGATATTAAGAATAAATTATACAATCATATTGCTTTCTTGATAATGACAAAAAGTGGGAGATAAAATTATCAATATTATTGGAAGCAAATTGGATATGATTACATTGAATGAGAAATAATTTATTAGAAGAAAATTTAGAATTTTAAAATTTTTAAATATCTGCAAAATGCATGATTTGCTTGATTTGTTATCTTGCTTAAAATTTACATAAGATAAATTAAATGACATGGGTAGCTCTTGATTTTTTTTCTTAGATTTTAGAATTTACATCTATAAAATTTACACTATAAAATTAAGTATTTTTATGATGTTTTTCACTTCTCCATCTTCATTCTACATTCTTGTTCACACAAAGTGAGAAAATAAATCAATAATATTTCAAGAGATTGATAAGTCTATTAATTTTATTTTGAATCTCTTGAAAGTAATTTTTGATGATTTTAAAATGAACGAGTTCTTTACCTATATCATGATTCCTCAGAATTATAATTAGAAATTCTTTATGAATCAAAATCTCTTATTATGTATTCTCGTATTATTTAAAAGGAGATTTTTTATATAAATTATGATTTTGACAACTTGAGATTTCTTATGCATGAATCATGATATTTTGTTTATTTCTCCTATGATTTGTCTCTTGATATTCATAATTTGTCTTCATAAATTGTATATCTTATCACTATGTTAATTTTTCTTGATATATTTCATGTGATGATTTGAAAATTGATGTAATAAGAAAAGTTTTACACCATTATAATCATCCCTTCTTTTTAACAATGATAAAGATGAAGCAAAACTTGCTAGCTTGCTCATATAAAAAGAGAAGCAAGAAGTGCTATCTCAAGAGAAGAAAAAAATTTGCTTAACCTCACATTTTCAAAAAAAACATGTCAAGAGAAGTAACACTTGCCAACTTGTTAGCTTGCATGATGTAAAATTGCTAGCTTGAATATTATAAAGGAAGGAAAATTTGCTAGCTTGCACTTATCAAAAGAGAAGAAAGAACTCACTAGCTTGCATATTCTAAAGTGATGAAAAATTTACTAAATTACTAAGCTTTCATATATCAAAAACTTACTAATTGCACTTCTCTATTTTGTAGATGACAAAGAGGAAAAAGATATGATAATGTGAAATCATATATGATGATAATGCATGTTGATTTTGAAAATATACATGATGAATTAGAATAATAATCATGATTTTATTACGATGATATGATGTATTGCATATGATGTGATTAAAATAGTTTTAACTTAGACTTGTGAGCTCATCATAATATTCTTTTTGAAATTTATTATGAGCTCTTCTTAATGATGCTTTCACAACTCCTTCATTGTTTCTCTCCTTATTAATCATAAAGAGGAATAATATTTTATAATGCATATTATATTTTACTAAAGGAGAGTAATGTTATCATATGCTTTGAAATTATCAGCTATACATTTCACCTTTTTGTTGATTATAAAGATGGAGAAATATATATTGATAACATATAATATTAATGATATACATTGATGACACATGATATTGATGATATACTTGAATATCTTGGATATGGATGCATAATTCCTTTTGAAATTCATGATTCAACTACTTGATACAAATTCTTATTTAAATTTGCTTAGAATATGATTTATCTTGTGATACTTGAATTCAAGAGGGTGTGGTTCTCTTGAATTTAAGATTTCTTTATTAAGACATAAATTCAGGGAGAGTTAGAATTAACTTCTGTCATTAATTAATTATCATCATCAAAAAGAGGGAGATTGCTGAATCTCATATTTTGATGATGAAACCAATTTATGAGTATTTGATCTAACAAGGTTGTTAGAGTTAACTAATGCAGTATTAACTATGACAAAGATATTATTACAATCAGAGGTTTGGCCAGAGTCAAGTCCAAGCATTGGGCCGGGGATATCATGAGCTTGCCGAGGATATCATGAGCTTGCTAGGATGACGTAAGGGAGTTCACTGGAAGAAGACCGAGACTCACTGGAAGATTATCAGGGGTAACCAAAAGGCTTGCTAGGAGTTAGGAAGGTCTTGAAGTAGATTTGTGGCCATGTTGATTGTAATTAATCAAGTTATAGTTAGAATCATGCAAGTTTAACCACGACGATGAAAAGGAGTTATAGATCAGACATGGACCCAAAATCAAGCTTAGGCATCGGGCCAATGTTTAGACAATGCGATGGGAGCTCGTCGGGAATTCTCTAGGACTTTACCGAAGGTATCAGAAAGATCGTTAGGAACACACTGGGAGATCGTCGGAGGAAGACCGTGAGGCTCGCCATAGGGAATTCCGGAGGTTGTTGGATTGTGAGAGTGAGGTCGCAAGGTTAGTAGTCATGTTTGATTGTAATATTTAAGTCATAGGTTAAGATTGAGTCCTAATTGATTGAGCTCAATTAGTTGACCAAAAAATTGATCAATATTAGATTCAAGTCGAAATTCAAAAAGTGGAGGGAACCACTTTTTCGAAGATTTCGGCGGGTAAACCACTAGCGAGTGGCGGTTGTACCATCATCGCTTAGGATTTCGGATGGTTGTCAGTGGCTGAACCGCTTAGGCTAGGCGGCTAAATCGCCTATACCCTGAATTCTAGATACTTTTGGCGGTTGACCCGCCCAGGCCGACGGCTGAACCGCTCGTACTTAGATTTTTCGGGTATGTTTGAATTTTGGCTCCAAAATTCCAAAGCCATTTGAGGCTATAAATATCTCAAGTTTTCTTACATTCTATACAATAATTTTGAGGATTATATTTTATGAAAAAAACTATGTGAATTATAATAAAAAGAAAATGAGAAGCGATAGAGCTTAGAGTTAGAAAATTATTAGAGTTAGAAAATTCTTGAAGTCTCCCTTGTAAGCAAGTTGTAAGGGTTTGGTCTTCACTTAAAGAAGATCGGTAGTGAACGTCAGTGTGCCTCATGGAGAAGGACTTGGGAGTGGACATAGGCTGGTTAGTGCCGAACCACTATAATTATGAGTGTTTTTACAAGTTGCATTTACTACTTACAATTATTGAATTCTTAATCATTTTGAACTAAATAATAATCAATACTTCCGATTTTTACTCATTCTTTAAATGGAAAAGTTTCAAGTCAAGCACTTCCCTTCGACGTTGCTTATCTTTTTATTAGAATGTGCTTGTTCCTTCTTAAGTTATTTTTAAGCAAGAAACTTAGTATTTTCTTTGAATTATTCACTTGTTACGAAAAACTTCAGATTTTCTATCTTGCTTAAAGCAAAATATTTTTTTGTTAAAACAAGAATCATTCACTAGTTCACCGCGCCACCCCTCCCCCCTCTTTAGTGCCAATTGATCCTAACAGGTTTTAAGTGTAATATCATTTTTTTTCTTAGGAAGGTTTTTTCTCTTTTTCATAATGTAATTTCTATATCATTTCATAGGTTATTAAATATCCTATGAGTTCTTCAAGATAAAATTTGTTCAGACGTCTTTTGTTTCTTAGATAGTCATTATTTTTACATATCAACTTTTTGGAAGAGATCTTAAAAATTTATTTACCAATTCAATATTATTATATATTTTACTAAGGGATTTTAAATCATTGACAACATCTATAAACACTCATGGTTTTGGTTGGCTTCATTTTAAATATTTCATAACTATATACCAAAAAATTAATTTTAGATTCTTTTACTCATATCTTCATAAGTAACTTTAAGTATATGCAAAATATCATTTATAGTGTGACAAGTAGAAACTCTATTAAATTCATTTTTATTTAAAACATAAAATAAAATATACATAAATTTAGCATTTAAGAAAAATATTTTCTTCTCAATATCATTCTATTTATTCATTGGTTTAGAAGATTTTTAAAAATTATATTTAATGACGTTACATAAATCAAAATCCATATAAATCAAGAAAATTCTCATTTATACTCTTTAATAAATATAGTCCATTCCATTGAACATAGAAGGACAAGTAATAGAGTGACTCTCTTGATACCGGAAAAAGTCATTCAATTTCACTTGGGTGTTAATCTAATTAAGAGAATATAGCTTTGATATCAATTGTTAGAGTTATAGTGGCACTAAGAGGGGCAGGGGTGAATTAATGCTTTTGAAATAAAGTTTTAATTTAAAAATTTTGATCAAAAAATATGTATCGGAAATGTGTTTAACTAAGAAGTGTGAGCAAGCGTAATAAATAAATTAATAAATAATGATAAGGCAAAGCAAGGAAAGAAATACAAAACGATTTCTAGTGGTTTAATTGTCTTGACTTACGTCCGCTCCCGATTTCTCTTCCCTCGATATTACTGGCTTTCACTACTGAACTTCTTATCAACGGCTAAAGATCAACTACCCTTATTATAATCCTTCTCCTTTTCCCAGGCTCAAGAAAAAATCTTTATACCAACTCTTTTGCAAAAGACATCACGCCTACTTAAAATAGCCTTGAAACTTAAGGAGAAAAGACTCAACTATTTTCAAAAGAGTTTACACACTTCAATTCTCAAGATTTTATTTTTGTTCCCCTTATATCATATAAGCATGAGTGGTATTTATATACTCCAAAAGGCTTCAGAAATAGAATGAAAAATTTAAATCCCCAAGTTTTTGGGGTATTAACAGTACCACTGTTGGTGTCAGACAGTTTTACCATCCAATAGAAACTAAAAATCTAAGCTCTAGTGGTAACACCATCGCTTGGGTGACACCACCACTGTTCATAAGTAGTACCACCATCAAAAGTTCGAAAAAAGCACAAAATAGTGCTTTCTGGTTGTTTAGGTGGTACTATCGCTTGGGCCTGGTGGTACCACTGCCCAAGCCTGCTTCAGGTCACCGAATTGGCCTTCCACCAGGCCTAATTCGATCTTGTTCAAGCCTAATGGGCTCCTAATTGAGTTGGCATGATTTTTACCTAGTACTAACTTAATTTGACACTAATTAATCTCGATCAAAACTTAACTACTCAATCATATATCTAGCATAATTACTAAGCAATCAACACATTGTCCAGCATTCCGGTATGTCATCTGATCATTCGACACTTAATTCGAACCTCCGATGTATCATCTTTTTCTTTGACATATCACCTTATCTATCGGTATATTAACTTTCCACAATATATAATCTTTTGGCGCAATACCTGATCCTCCCAGCCCGATGCCTGAACTCATGACACAAAGTCCATCATTTGGCATATCGATCAATCCTCTAGTTTGATGTCCAATACTTGACATTATGTTTCTCCGGCCCAACGTCTGATTCTCTTATTTCAACAATTTGCCTTGTGATGGTTTGTATCCATGATCAAAAAATTTTCTCTGTCACTTAACTTAAGAGTATATTAGTTCATAATCTCATCAATTGGTTTCATCAACAAAATATGAGATTCAAAAGTGGTCTCAAAGTATACCATAAATATTTCAACTCGATGATGTAATAAGTAATAATATTATATTTTTTTAAAAAATATCCCTCCAACTAATATGAATACAAGTCCTAAAGTAGACTTTCTACTATTAAGGTAATTTTTAAAATTAGCATTTGAGTATCACATCACTTCAAGTAGATTTGATTTCTTATATATAAGTATGTAATCTTTCATCCCCTTTAGATATATCATCATTTTCTTTATAGTTTTTTAATGTTTTATTCCTAAGTTCTTACAGAATGCCCAGTATTCTAACTACAAGATTGATATATAAATATAATCTCATACAAGTTTAAGTACATAATAGACTTCTAACTATATATATATATATATATATATATATATATATATATATATATATATATATATATAAGGAATATCCCTTATTTGACTTTTTTGTAAGTAATTTGAATCACGACTTAATCTTTTACCTCTAGTGATAGGTGTATCATTAGTTAAACAAAACTATATAGTGAATCTCTCTAAGACTCGATAAATATATCCTTTCTGAGATAGTTCTAAAATCCTTAAGATCTGATCCTGAATATCTCAATGTCAATAACATAAGATACATTATTCATATCAATCATCTAAAAATGTCTCTTAAGAAGCATCTTTATTTCATGTAATAAACTAAGATCACTACTAATATGTAAAATATCATCTGCATATAAGACCAATATAATAAATTTTCTCCCATTGATATTCATATATATATATATAACAATATTTTTCTTAAATCAAATAAAGTAATAGTATTATAAAGCCTTACATACTATTGTACAAAAGTTTGTTTAAGGTCATAAATATATTTATTAAGTTTTCAGACCCAACTTTTTTTTTTTCTATAAATCCTTCATGAAATATTATTTCATGTAGATTTCTTCATCTAGATCCTCAATGAGAAATATTATTTTTATATATATTATATAATTCAAGATCATAATGAGCTACTAATAACATGATGATTCTCAATAAAGTCTTTTTTAAAAACTAGAGAAAATATCCATTATAATTGATATCTTTTGAAAAAAAACCTTTAGTCACAACTCTAGTTTTATATTATTTGATATTACTTTTTAAGTTTAGTTTTCCATTTGCAACTTAGTTTTAACATAGCATTCTAGTTCATCAATATCAACTATAATATTGCATCATATCACTTTTTAAAATTATCAATTTCTATAACTTGTGAAAACACTAAGAGGGCTTTTTTTATTCTTATGTTATAATATGATTTTTGTAAATATACCACATAGTTATCAAAAATGTTATCAGAAATAGTAAGTCTCATTTTCATTTAAAATTATCTCAAAATGACCAATTATGATTATTCTACAAGATCATCACCAATGATATTAATTCACCCTCATCAATTTGTTCAATATATCCTCTATATTAAAATTAATTTTTTAAGATTTTTTACTCCCACTAATTTTTTTTATTTTTTTAGAAATCTTATATTACTAAATTCTACTATTCTAGTACTATGATTATGGTGATAAAATATATTTTTAAAAATATTTTCTAGATAATTAATAAAATATCCAAAAATACTTCTTAATTCTAATTTCTTTTCATATCAATTAAATTCTCTTTTCTCTATAGGACAATCTCAAATATATAGATGTCTCAAACTATATTTTCTATCAGTCCATAACTCAAATAAAGTTGATGGAAAAGACTTACTATGAACCATGTTCAAGATATATATAGTTATTCTTACCTTCACCCCATATTAAATTATGTATAAAGGAATAATTAATCATACTCTCAATGTCATTCAGCAATGTCATTCTATTGTGGCACGATTAGTAAGACATATTGAGCATAAATATCTCAATTTTCTAGAAATCTAATAAAAGGACTAGGATTCTGGCTTGATTTATAATATATACTTTAAAATTCACTGTTATTGTCAACTTTGATCATTTTAATTTTTCTATTTAATTATCTCTTGACTTCATTTATTTACTCAAGAATGTCAATAGAGTAAGACTTTTTATGTATTAGATATATATAGTCATATTTTGATAAGTCATCTAAAAATGTGATGAAATACATATCAATATGAATAATCATAAAGGGTTCCTTATTTTTTATGATATTTTTCTTATATACCTAGTTTGATTTCTGATGCATTCTATGTAAATATCAAAATCAATAAAGTCTAAATATTTCAAAATATTATCATTACTTATGTTTTAATTTTTTTTCTTAAAGATATACCTCAAATATCTATAATACAATATAAAAGATTTCTCATCATTAAAACTATGTTACAATCTAACATTTAATTGTAATGTCATTAATGTCTTTACAAATTCAAGATTTGAACCATAATATAGAATTTTAAAACTAACTTTTATTGAATTATAAAACATATTGAGTTTACTATTACCAAAAGAAAAATAATATCTTAATTCATAAATTCTAGATAGAAAAATTATTTTTTAAGAATAATAGAAATGTAGCATATGTCTATAATATCTATCAGGTAACATGTCTCTAGGTGTATGCAATAAGTTCTCATTGTTATTTTTGTTTTGAGATGATTCCTTACAACGATGAATCTTTCATATTTTTTTGATTTTCAAGTTGAAAAAAATCCCTACATATTATTGATAATATGAGTTAAAGTAATAAAATCAATCTACTAAGTATTAGAATGAACTTATATAATGTTTGATTTAAAACATATAGAGGTCGAGTTTATATCTTTTTTTTTTAATCAAATCTTGTATTTAATATAATTTTTTTTCACATGTCATTTCTTACCATAGAAAAAGTACTTTACCATGAAGGATTTCTTTTCATTAGTCTACTTAGTATTTTCAAACTAGCAAATTTATTTGGTAAATGCTGATTCAATCTTTTTTTCTTATTATTAACTCATTGAGTAGTCAAAACATTATGAGATTTTCTCTACCTTAATATTAATTTTTCCTAGACATATATACTAATCAAATCATTCAAGTCTCATTTATTCTCATTTATATTGTATTGAATCCTGAATGAGTCAAACTGAGGAGAAAGAAAATTAAAAAAAATATATATGAGAAAGAAAGTTTTATAGCATTTTTTGTCATATTAAGGATGTGTGATCTTGAATCCCTCTAGTGTTATCATAGTCAAATCATTTATTAATGTGTCAATCAATAGCCCATTATCATATTTAAATTTGTGTTCTATAGCCTTTAAATATTGTTGTGTGCTAGTTGCAAGCAATAATAAAGTTTTGATATTATTTTCAACTATCATCCCTATAAACATTAGATTGAGCCTATTAAATCTTTCTTAAATATTTATTTTATTAATTTATTCTATAGTGCTTTTGTTAATCAAGTCTGCGAGCCTCTCAATAAGCAATGTTAAGTCAAGATCTGATACATCTAATGTGAAATATATATGCTCTAACCATTTTAAATAATTTGAATCGAAAATTACAAATACACCCAAAGCAAAATAGTGTATCAAAGGAAGCACCACTACAAAATATATAATAATATTAATACTTTAAATTTCTAAAATATGAGGAGCTATTAATATCACTCATATTTTGTCTTTCGATAAAATATGAATATATTTAATATTCATTCATGATTATTTATGAAGGAATAATATTATCCTTATGAAATAGTTTGCTACCTTTGGGGTATAAAATCCAAAACTATAATGATATCCAAAATAGTATTATCCTATCCATCATATAATTATTCGAAGTATATTGTCTTCTAGAATTATCTAAATATCCTAATCATGTGTCTCATTATGAATATTATTTTTTATAATATCATTTAATACTGATTATTTAGTATAATTTTGTGAGTTATTGGTTAGGCCATTTGGCAACTATAAGATCAATACAATAATATAAAATATAATTTGGAATATTATATAAATAATAAAATATAATTTATATATCATAAGCCTACTATCATATGTCACCTTAACTTAAGTATACAAACTATAGCTATTCATCAAATTTATGTAATCAAATTTATACATAAAATAATTTAATACCAATAAAAAAATAATTATAATAATTATTAAATATTAATCAACATAAAAAAGTCATATGATAACTATAATCATTATAAAATATAAATCATATTTTTTATATAAAAGCAAATATCATTTCATCATTTTAAGCATATCATGTAAATAACTAAATAAATATCTAAAATAATAATTAAAATGTAATTATCACAAGTAGAATTTTTATGAATATGTCATATGAGAAAAATATAAAAATTATGATTTTTATTTATTTTTTAATTATTTATTGAGTATTAAATTGAGCCAATTAATCCTATTTAATTGGGCATGCCTAGAATTAAGCTAAACATAAGCTCATTTAGATTTATCAAAATTAAAGTTGACTAGAGTAAAAAAATGATTAAAATTTTAATTTTTCAAAATTCAATGAAAACTAGATCAAAATATAATCATAATTAAATCTGATATAAATTGAGTACCAATAAAAATCAAGGCTCAACCAAAATTAAAGATTTATCGAAGATGGTTAATACTTTAATTAGGTTACTAATCAAGTGAAATTAGACAAAATAAAGCATTGACCAAAATCAAAATTTGGTCAAAATTAGATTTTAATCGAAGTCAAAATCAAATAGATGTCAAGATAGTAAAACTAGAAGAATAAATTGAAGGAGCAACCCCAACAAAACAAAAGTAAAACAATTTAGGTGATTTTAGGTCAAAATTTATCATAGTGCATAGTCGTATATTGCTGCACTGTGGAGCAATCGTCATAATCTATAGTTGTTTATTCATCATAATGCACAATCATCCAATCCATCTAAGGTACAATCTCCCCCTTTTCTATTCACCATGCGGTCACCCCTTCTATGTCGTCGTCGTCAATGATGATAGGCACGGATGTTTGTACACTCATATTGTCATCCTTCTCTCTGCCCGTAGAAGAAGCGTTATCGCATGTAGAATCACCATCGACCCATAGCGTAGTAGTAGTGTGCAACGTAAACTGACTTCATACTACTCAACCTTCTTTTACGATCATCAACCTATATAGACAGACTAACAGCTTTACTACCATTGTCCTTCAGCATTGATGGCTGGTGTCATAGCAGCGTCACCAGCAATGACCTGCTTGCATATCCTTCTTTTTATCATTTGTGAATCCCCTTTCGTGGGAAAGTAAGAAACCTACATTGCCCATAAACATTTTAATTATTACAAGTACAATTTTTATGAATATGTCATATGAGAAAAATATAAAAATTATGATTTTATTTTTTAATTATTTATGGAATATTAAATTGAGCCAATTAATCCTATTTAATTGGGCAAGCCTAGAATAAGCCACATAAGCTCATTTAGACTAGTCAAAATCAAAGTTGACTAGAATAAAAAATTGATTAAAATTTTAATGTTTTTAAAATTCAATCATAATTAAATATGATAAAAATTCAGTACCAATAAAAATCAAGGCATCAACCAAAATTAAAGATTTACTGAATCAAGATGGTTAATACTTTAATTAGGTTAATAATCAAGTGAAATCGGACAAAATAAAGCATTGAACAAAGTCAAAATTTGATCAAAATGAAACTAGTCAAAATTGGATTGAAATATGATATTGACCAAAATCAAAATTTGATCAAAATTAGATCACTATAGAGCAATCTTCATAATCTATAGCTAATTTATTCACTACAATGCACAATCATCCAATCTGTCCAAGCTACAATCTCCCCCTTTTTTATTCACCATGCGGTCACCCCTTCTATGTGTCGTCAATGATGATAGATATCGATGCTTATACGCTAGAAGAAGCATTTGTCGATGCATCGTCGTAGTATATAAATAGGCTAGTAGCCTTACTATTACTGTCCTTCAGCATCGATGTTTGGTGTTCATAGCAACGTCACCAGCAATGACCTGCTTGCATATCCTTCTTTTATAATTTGTGGATCCCTTTCCGTGGGAGACCAGGAAATCTACATTGCCTATAAGCAAGAGAGGAGAGTAGGATAGATGGATAACATCTTTTCACAAGCGAAAGATTAATGTTAAAACATATCTAAATAAAAACCATATATGATATAATATAAACTATTTGATTTTAAAATAATTTAACTCTGATATCAATTATAACCATAACAATATATAATTATGTTATTATCATATAAAATTTTTTAATACAAAAATTAAAATCATAATTATTTTTAGATGTCATTCGTAAAATCATTATAGCAAAATCTATAATAAAAATTAGACTCGTCTTTTTTTTCTATTTCTATTTTTCGTAGACTATTATTAACATAAGAATTAATAAAAATTAAAAATAGATTTATAATCTAGAAACATCAAAGGGTCTAATAATTAGGAAGGAGAGTCCCTCTTCAATTTCTTTTTTATTAATCAATAATCATAAATAAAATCTAATGAAATTTATAAATATATTTTATTTAATTAAATATGAGCCATATAATATAGTTTTGCTTTATAGTTGGTGCCATTTTATACCGTCCAAAACAGAAAGAAAAAGATCTCTATTCTATGACCCATTCTGGAACACATTAATATGTGTCTGTATCTTCCTCAGCGGATCAAATGTTATGCTATTTTAGCAACAACATAGGATTGATCATATGAATGACAAGGCATCGCCAGAAATCCACCGAATCAAATCAGACTCCACTAGCAGCTGCGCCAACCGAGTCCAAATCAGCACTTTTTTAGTCGAATCGGAGTCGATTTCGAACTGCCGAACCGAACTCAATAAGAGCACATGCTGACCACGTGCGAAAGCGGTAACCCACCTCCGGTGACAGTACCCGTCTCATCTGCCCTTTTCTTGCCCTTACCATCGATTTCCGTTTTTTTCTGGTCGCCGCACATCTCCGATGGAAGACGATCGGTAAATTTCGCTTTTATGGCCGTTTTCTTAGCCGAAATCTCTTCCGCGTTTGAGGAACTCACACTCAAATTTTTGTGCTGATCACTATCGTCCATCGTTTCTGTTTTCTGCGCATAAAGCTCGGAGTTCGACTGGAGTCAAAATTTTACTTTTTAATATGGATTCTACGCCTTTTTTCCTCACATGTTCGGAACGCTTTTGATCAGATCAGTTCATTGCGGCTGCGGGCTTTCAAAAAGATATATATTTTCTTTCCCTTATTTTGTGTTCAGGTGATGTTTTCCTTATTTAAGTTGATCGTTTGAATCTGAGAAAGTGAAAAGGAGGAAAAATCCCGTTAACGCAAGATGGAATTTTTGCTAATTATCAGCTTATCCTAAAAATTTTAGGATCGAATCCATCTTACAGTTAACGAATTTGAGTGAAAAAAAAAACTTACTAGGACAAAGAATGAATGATACATGTTGGATAAATGTTTATTAATAATACTAAAAAATCAGCGTCAGGATATATTATATTTTACAGTTGGAGTGAGACATTGTCATATGAGCAATCTCCGCTTGTTGGATGGGATGAACCATAGTAACTTTGTACGAATAGAATGATTTAACCGTTTAGAGATCTTTTAATAGCAAATGTTTCAAACGAGAAGGGCTCTGAACTGTTTGGTTAATGTCCATTGTCTACTAGTTGTTAACCACACTAATTTTGGTACTTACTCACATGTTAGACTTATAAAGGATTAGATGATATATGTGACCAAGTGCTGTTTTTTTAACACTACGAGCCAAGTTTCTAACTTCAAAAGTTTACTTGATTATGTTGTAGTATATTTATACAATTTTTTACCAAGATGTAAAATAATGTGGCATTATCTTGGTCAATTTCTCCGTTATGTGGTTAGTGTGCTTTATATTTAGCTAGCTTAAATAGTAATTTCTTGTTCTGTCAACCTTCAATGAATTTTCTCTTTAATATTATTAATGTTCTCTTGTTTGTGCTCAGATTGAACTCACCCAGCACTTCAGTAGTGACACTTGAAGTTTTAGGCCACCCACTGCAATTATCTCAGGTATAGGTTGTAATGCATTTAACTTATATCTGATTTCATGGAATATGTGGAGGAAAATTGTACAGTAGATGATCTATTTTGTGGTTTAGACTTTTTAAATTTTCACCTTTGCCATAAATCATGCGTCCATTGTGATGACCTGTTTAATTGACTTCTTTGCAGGAGATCCATAATTAGAGACTTTCTTGGTAATCAATGTATTTTTGATTTTTTGCAATTTCTTGTATTATTATGTTGTTATTGAAAGGGGGTTGTCCTTTCCATGACATTTTCATAATTTCACTGTTTGCTTAGGATTATTCTTTTGGGTTTATGTCCTAATGAGACACTTTCTCTAGATGTAGCTAAAGCATGTTGGAAATACTATTCATCACACAGAAGCAACCTTTGACTTTGCAGTTCCCATATCTTGATCTTTTGTACCATGCTTCGTGTCCCTTAAGATCACAATGTGGTTGTTCTTTGGTACACATGTATATAACTGAGGTTATCTTGTTAGTGAATTACTTAAAAGATGTACCACAGGGACTCTTTGGTTTCATTTACTTTCATTTATGACAAAGATCAACTTAAAACTATTCTTAATTAGAGACAGTCAATTCATTAAGCTGGGCTATAGAATGATAACTTCTTAAATATTTTACTAGAACTACTTGTAAACAATCCTCTACTAATGCAACATTGCCTGAACATGACTTCATTTTCTTGTGGCCTATTATATTTATAAAGAATATGCTTACTGCACTTATTTTGTTAGCTGTTCATAGTAATTCTTATAGTTTCAAAATCTTACTAGTGAAGTACAGACTAAATTTTTTGGTCAGAATAATTGTTTAAAATGCATGCTGATGGGATCAAAGGTTTTTAGAATTTTTACCGAGCAATGCCAAATCTGTTAACTAGGTTCAACATGCTGGATATATGCATGATGTAGATTTCTCTATGACATGGAGAATAGCAACTGACAATAACATTGATAACAACTATAAACATCTTCATAAATATGCTTTTGCAGGTGTATTTCATGATGAAACAGTGTCATTGTGTTGCATTTGGTATTAACCTACGAATGATTCTAATTTTTGGTAATTGTTGGCAAAAAGCAAGGTTCTCCTTACCGAGCGGTAAGGCCTCATACCGCCGACGTAGCGGTTCCGGCTTGATCGGTATGACCGGGCGCAGCTAAAAAATCGGCCGCTGATTGATTTCTAATTGGCCAGTCGATCGATTGAGGGAGAAATCGACTGTTGGCGGTCAATTGAAGAAGAAAAAGGGAATAAGAAGAAGAGGAAAAGAAGAAAGAAGAAGAAGAGGAGAAGTACCTCGCGCCGTCCTCGCCTGCTCGCCCTCGCCGCTCTCACCGCTCTCACCGCCCGCGGGCGACTTTTGTCCTCGCACGGGGAGACGTTTCGTCTTCTCGTGCTGGGAGAGAGACCGAGGCGACATCGCCATTTCGTTTTTAATATATTTTTAATATTTTAATATAATATAATATAATATAATATAATATATTTACTATACCGGGCGGTATGCACTGTGCATACCACCCCGGTACCAGTACCGACAAAATGTTGGTACACCGGTACGGACCGGTAAGTAAAACATTGGCAAAAAGTACAAAAAAAAGTTATATATTCTAGCAGGCTCTTCCACAAGGAAAATGCTTATTACATGTTTTATTCATATTGTAATCCTAACAAGCATAAATGTTGGATTTGTTGTAGTTGCCCAAAGTAAATCAGAGGCTAAAAAAATGATACTATTTTTATGTTTTATGAAATCTTATGTTTTCAGGTTTAGGAAACACCTTCTATGAAGCTATACATAACGGTCGTATTCTTTTCCATGGTTTAGTCATCTAATGAGTGGTATCTTGGTGGCAGGATCCCAATTCCAAGCATCTAGGTACCACAGTTTGGGATGCTTCAATGGTGTTTGTCAAATTTCTGGTAATGAATATTAACTTTCGATCTATCTTTATTCATCTATTGTGATGTGTCATGGGGTTTCAACACAGTTTCCTAAAGTTCTTAAGTGTCAACTTAATTAATAACATGGCTATATTTTTTGGAGGCTGATGTAGGATACTTTAGTGGTATTAATGGCTAGAAATAGAATCCACCTTTATCCTATTTTCATTAGCTTAACCCTTTAACACTCATGAAAACTACTCAAATTTAAGAAGTGCAATACCATATTAAGGACTACTAATCCCAATAATAATGTAACTCTTAGAATTCCATCCTAGGCTGCAATCTACATAAATTATTTATGAAATCACAATAAAATTCCAGTATTTTATAAATATTGTGTAATTTTCCACCAAACAAACTACAATATCATCCATTTTCAATTATTCAGTTAGAATTGCAAGTTCATGATTAGGAAAAAGTTTGGTTTTTCTTGTCTATGACCAAAACTGAATAGTTTTGACTGAATATTGTAGATTTTTTTGATCTAATGAATTTTTTGAATTCAGGAAAAGAATTGTCGTAAAGGAAGGTTTTGCCCATCTAAATTGAAAGGAAAACGTGTCATCGAACTTGGAGCTGGTTGTGGTTTAGCTGGACTTGGTGAGTTGTTCTCAAGTTCTTATATGTGTATAGCAACGATTAGTATGTGTAGGGCATCTAACCTCGTAATCTAAAGAGAAAGTATTGAGTGTGAAATTCTTCAGGAATGGTACTGTTAGGATCCAATGTAATTTCAACTGACCAAACTGAGGTGTTACCACTGCTGATGAGGAATGTGGAGCGTAATACTTCTCGGATGATGCAAGCAAATCCAGATTCAGGTGCCATCTGAACTCCATGATTGTAGTTTTAGATTAGTTGTCATTTTGGTATCTTTTGCTATGACCAAAATGATGCAAGCATATATTATTTGTTGCAAGTATATGCATTATGCATATTTACATCTTTTTGTCATCTATATGCCATGCTGGATATTTTTCTATTTGTATTATATCTGTGGCACAACCTTAATTTTTGACATAATGTATCCGATGGGTATCAATCTTGTCATGATCTTTCTTCATCGAACTATCTTGTACTAAGGGGATATTTTTCTTCAATTCAAGGTTTTGAATACCATTCTGATCTCGGTTTCGACCACTTATTAGAGGTACCTATATACCGGGTGGTGATGTATATATAATTGAAAAAAAAAAATAGTACCGACTGGTACCTAGTTATTTGGTCAGGCACCAAATTATCAATCCCTGGTTAGACCAGTAGATACCAGTCAGTACATCACATTGCCTCCGAATTTTGAGCTATCTCTTTAGTTTTTTAGTCATATGTTGAAAACCTACATAAAACCTCCTTAAATTCCTTTTAGATGTGAAGGTATGTATAGATTTTAATCATGCTTTTAAGAGATAAGATATGGACGATTATTATGGTGATGATCAGTAAACTCTTGTATGACATGGTGCTTCAAGCAATGCTCATTAGTAGGCCTTGATCAACCGCCAAGGTTATGTTAACAGAGGCAAGTCAAAAGGCAAAAGGGTTCTGTTGACATGAGACCAAGCATAGGTCAGCCATCAGTGTACTCCCAAAGTAATGCTTCAAGGCATTAAAAGTTATATATATATATGTGTGTATGTATATATATATATATATGTATATGTATGTATATGTATATGTATATATATGTATGTATATGTATATGTATATATATATATATATATATATATATATATATATATATATATATATATATATATATATATATATATATATATGAGCAATCACATGGCTATGGCTAGTTCATTTTATAAATCAGCATGATTTCAGATTTAATGGTATAAAATTTCTCCTCTCATTATTCCTTTACCCATGTTGACTTAAAAATCAATTATTTGTTTATAGAAAAAATGGCTAGTCTATACCACTTGAATGTGGATATGTTATGTGAATTTTTGAATTATGTGAAAAAAGCTTGCACAAAGCATATGTTATTAAGATTTTGCTATGTTGTTTCCAGATGTTGGCTGAAAAGTGATTTTAACTTACATGAGACAAAAGAATATTATTTTCCTCTATTGTCACTGGCTTGTTTATGTTACATTCTTCTTAACCGGTTTAGCAGCATCATTTGGATCCATTGAAGTTGCTGAGTTGGATTGGGGAAATGAAGATCATATCAAGGCTGTTGATCCACCATTTGATTATATTATTGGAACTGACATTGTAAGTCATTTCGGCACTGCTTCATTCAGATTAAGGCTGTTAATAAAACAAGCAAACATGAGGTCGTAGTGTCATCTTATTTTCACTTAATATTCTGAAAATCATTTTGTTAGTGAAAGGTAGTATACAAATGATTCATCTTATGGTGCTCAGCAACCATAGTTGTTAAGGTCCAATTGAGTAGTTAGTTGAATATTAGAAAATATATCACAGAAATTATGTGGATCCATTTCATTGAACCTCCTTATGCCCTAGATTGGTGGGAGCCTTGTTTTCACATGGGCTTCCCTTTAGAATGTGAGCTTTGACACCATGGTATCATTGCTTCTTTGCAACTTACATGACCAGAGTTCAATTTGCAGAACTGATTTCTTGACTTGTAACGTCAAGGTTGTGTATATTGACCATTCCTAAACCTCATAGTAGCAGGATTTCGTCCATTACATGATATTTTTTGTAAATCTAGAAATGCTTTTTCTATGGTTACTGGTATAGACACACACAAATATTCTTTGAATTTTAAGATTTTATAATTCTGAGAAGATGAAGTTCAAGGGTGTTGAGGCAACTTGAGTAATGCTTGAAAAACTTAGGCAACAAGAGTAAACAAAGGAAGCCTTAGAAAACTATTGTATATATTTCTTAACCACTAAGGACATGACTTTTACAAAAAAATCTGTCTTTTACATGTGGTTGCCAACGGTGATATGCATGGTGCTAAAACCTGTCTGAAACCAGAAAAAGAAGAAAAGAAAACATTCTGATTTTCATTTTTGAATCAATTGACAAGTCAAGTATATAGTTGATATTAACTTGAGTATTTAGTGGTAATTTCAATATGCATTGGGTGATTTAATTCATTTTAATTTAGTGGTCATTTTTTCAGACAATACTTGGTAATTCAGGATAATAAAGATAGATTAATGGAAACTGATTTGTTCGGATTGACCTGTTTCATGTGAAAACCACAAAAATTATTTCTTTATGCAACTTTTGTATATATGTTTTGCTGAAGTAATAACATCTATGATTTGTTAATATCTTTTTCTAATCTGTTAAAATATATTTGATGTTGTTGGTCAAAGGTATATGCAGAGCATCTACTGGAGCCATTACTCCAGACAATTTTGGCATTATCAGGACCTAGGACTGTGATATTGGTAATGTTTATATTTTCAGATTCTTCATAATATAAAGTTTTACATGTATGGTATTAAGACTATTTGTAACTCATTTAGTTAGGTTATGAGATCCGCTCCACCATGGTCCATGAAAGGATGATGGATATGTGGAAGCAAAATTTTGTAGTTAAAACCATTCCAAAGGCCAAGGTATGTGTAGGTATTATGTTTTTTGGTTCAAATAAGCTTTTTGGATGATTAACTTTCTACGTTGGTTTTTTTTCTATTCCATGTTTAATTTAGTTAATTTTTTGAACCATTTTTGCATTATGCATTATCAATCTACAAAAGGACTTGTGAGTGGAAATTTAACATAAACTTGAGCTAAAAGTTGATGCAAGGCCATTGTATACTATCTCAAAATGGAATGTAACTATATTGCCCTTATGCTTTTAATTAAGGTTCCTTTGTATCAGAACTATCATTGAAGTTGAGATCGGATTGTTTACACGTATCATTAATTGCTCACAGTTAAGAACTAAGAGGACATATATTTTTATATTTTGTATATACTAGTAAGATAACTTTAATCTAAGTCATGGTGAGACTTAACTTTGTCAGCAAAGGTGGAATCATTCACCAAATTTGCTTTGATATGAGTTATACAAGATTCTGAAAATCAGGATCCACAATTGCATTAATCATTCGAAAAAAAAGGATCAGATCATACCTTTCAGATTCAATGTACAGATTGAAAAAATTGGATTTTGGTAATATTTAAAACTATTTTGTAAGGTTTTTCATATCGGTCTGTATCGATATATCGAGTTTATTTTGGTACGATATGGTATGGTACCTGGTATCGAGTGGTATGCATAGGGTGTACCACTCGATATAATATAATATAATATAATATAATATTAATATAAATTAAAAAAAAGGGCGATGTCTTCTCGTTCCTTCTCCCCGCACGAGGGAACCAGGGAAGAGCAGTGCGCGGGAAACTAGGTTTCTCCCTCTTCTTTTTTCTCCCTCGGCTAATATCGGCCAAAATCGACTGCTGACGGTCGATTTCGACGATCGCCGAGGTGTACCGTCAATCGGTGGACTGCATACACCACTGGTACGGGCCTTACCGCTAGGTAAGGCAAACCTTGGTATTTTGTATGGTTTTTAAATTATTGATTATTTTATTGAATCTTACTATTTTAGTATTTTTGTTACTAGTTTGTAATTTTGGTGATGCGATTGCTACAAAAATATCAATTTCATACATACACTGTTTAATTCACGCATGCAGCAAAATTAAAATACAGGTGAAGGTCCGTATTCCTGTATGTTCCAGCAAAAATGAAAAATAATACTGGCTGTGACCCATCTACAACATCCCTCCATTGCCAGTCCTGAGATTTTCTACCACATTGATATAATATTTTGCAACTTTGTGTGATAATCTTTCCTTAAAACATGCTTCTCATTATCATACACAAATTTAACACTCATGCATACATCAGAAAATAACTTGGTATTTGTTGTTACGATAGGTAAAAGTAGTCTGTTAGAAAGAATGTAGTCTATGACATGACAGGAAGCTCTTAGTTTTTCTTTGGACAACTGATAGAGATAGCCCATCTTGTGGATGCAGATGGATAGCAAGTACCGACACCCTAGTATTCAGCTTTTCACGATGGAGGTAAAAGATCAATCTAGATACAGGAATCCTGGACCTACTGCAAATCAAATTCCAGAGTCTAGTCATGGTAGTGACAAGGATGGTCAAAGTTGTGAAGCAGAGGATGCCAGGGATGCAACAGCTAATGAGAACATCATGGATTTAGAACCTGGGAAGATTGATGACTGGGAAATCAGAAGATTGGGATCTATGGCTGCACGGCTTCTGCGAGAAGTCAAGATAACATAGATTGCTGTTCTCCTTGGTCGGCTCTCGATTTCATCCTCAGAATGTTTAAGTGAAGGTAAAACCTGCAACACAATGGAATCAATGCCTTTTTGTCACTGAACACATGCAGAGTTGAAATTCTTAGTTAAATTCCTCCCCAAACCCCAGTCTGAAGTAAGACACGAGTCTTCGATAGAAATCCTCCCATCAGCCTTCAGTTTCGATGAGGGTGTGCCAGATACACGCGACTAACTGGTTGCAAGTTGACCTGCAGTTTAGGAAAGCTCTTATGCTGAGTAGCTGAAGGCAATTGGTAGCATGAATTGGATGGTCCTTCATGGTGAGGGTGGAGGCTGCTAGATTGAGTTCAACCGTTATTTAGGTTTGCCTAGTGCTTGTACGAGGAATCTTGGCATGAATGAGAGACTAATTGAGTGACTATCATGTTATGTTGAGTTGAGATAAGTTAAAAACTTTGAAGTTTGAATTAAGTGTTGCAGAATACAAGTATAATGATTATTTGCAATGACATTGGGTAACGGAATGGGTAATCATCAACAGCAGTAATGCCATGATGATTAGTTGCTTTGGCCCATTTGGATTTTTTATTATTTTTCTGTATCTGTTTTGAGGTATAATAAGAAAATTATTTTCTTGCAACTTGGGTCACTGCCGTTAAGAGTCACGGAAATAATTTTTATAATTTTAGAATAAAGGAAAGACTGTAGATCGATCGTGTTGGTCTGCCTTTTCTTCATTTTTTTAATATTTTCATAATATAAAATATAGTGGTTGATAATGGACTTACAATTTGTTCTTTTTTCAAAGTTTTTGTTCAAAGATTATTTAAACGATTTTTTTTTGTAATAATAAATATTTAAATGTTTAAGATTAAATTTTTTAATAATTTTTTTAAAATTCGAATTAACTATTTTTTTTTGCAATGGATAAATGACGAAGTAAGGCTCGGACCTAGGACCATGATTGTCAAAGTTTTTATCCTGTAGTTTCAGTGTTGGATATTTATTATTTAGTCAATTCTCTTTCATACTTGGTTAAGGCCTATATACCCAATTAAAATAAATTTATTTTTTATTTAAATTATGTTTAGGTAATTTTTTTGGAAAATGTTTATACTTTTGAGAATTTTTTGCATAGTTATCTCATTTCAAAAATTCACGTAGAAAGTTTTAATTTTTCAAATTGCTAAAAGTATTCTTCAATAAATTTTTATCTTTCCCCTAAAATGCTGTATCTTCTATCTCCACTTTTTTTAATGAACTAATCTATTCAATTCAACCAGTTTGATAAATGAATTGATGTAAAACAAAGTATATTAAATAATTTATAGATATATCAATTTATATTATTAAAAATAATACATATACTCAATTATAAAATATAATAGAATATATAATAATTTTAAAAATAATTATATTTTAAAAGGTTTATATGACCATTATTTTTAAAGTTTAAAAAAATTATATATTGATTTTGTCCTTGAAAAGTTAAATTTATTTAGAAAATATTGAAAATTACTATTTAAATTCTTCAAAAGAGAAAGTTATATTTTATCAATTTAAAATAATTTTGAATATTTTCTAAAAGTCTCAACTTATTTTGATCAGGCTGACCTAGTTATACTATTTTTTTCATATTTTATAATTTAAAAAGTGTAAGTGGTTTAAGACAATGTTTTATTGATCAAATTTGTAGAATAGATTTTCTACCTATTTACAAGCTCAAATGTCAACAAAAAATTCATAAAAGCATCATATTTTGATAAAATTAGATTAAATTAGTATTTGGATGTTGAAAAGTTTATTAAAATAATGAAATAAATTCTATAAAATAACAAAAGTTGATTTTTTTTATCTAATTGGGTTCAATGAAAATGTTTCAAGAAAATCTCATTATTTTGATTAGACCTAGTTACGGTGTTTTTGGATTGGCTCAAAAACAATGTATTTACTATTTGTTCTCCTACGATTCTTTTTGTTAAAAAAAAATATTAACCAATCGAATCATCATCTTTCACTTAACTTCTCAATATTTAAGATTTAAGATTTATTCATTCTCTTATATTTTTTTCACTAATGATTAAGAAAGAGATTATGCTAGTGAATCATGATTTAACTTCTCAGTATTTACAACTTGAGATTTATCTTATATGAACCAGGGAACTTTTGATATTTATTCTCTTATGATTCTTTGTTTTCTATAATGACCAAGAAGTAGATTTATCTAAATGAATTATGATCTTTCATTTGACTTTTGGATGTTTATAACTTGAGATTTATTATTATTTTTTCTCATATAGTTCTTTTTGCTATTTACTAAAGAGGAGATTTATCCAATGAATCATAATCTTTAATGTATCCTCTCAATGTTTATAACTCTCTTGTATTCATGATGTGTGCATTCTATTTTAAAAAGGAGAATAAGTAACTCGCATTTGTCGATGACAAAACAAGAGAAGTGTTGAATGAGGAAACTTATAACTTTTTGTTGGTAGTGACTCATGCCTAACTTTTATTAGGTATTATTATTTTTAAAATTTGAAGTTTGATTGAATATTTGGGCTTGCAATGATACTATCACGATCAAATTTATCTCAACTTGAATTCAAGAGTAACATTGAAAATTTTTTATTTTGAATTCAAGTTTATCAATTTTTTTATAACATACAGAAAAGATAAGTTTTGTTAATACCTTGTTATAAATTGACGTCTCATAACTTGAATTATTTCGTGATATAAATATCATTCATGTGATATCAATGTAGTTTTACAATTAAAATTTTGATGTAAGAGAGAGAAGTAGCACCATGATAGCATGATATCTTTCTCTTCTTTTCAATAATGACTGGGGGGAGGAGAAGTAGTAGTTTACATATTTTTTCTTTTTGTTGATGACAAAAGGGGAGAGATAATAGTAACTTTTGATGATGCGACAATTATGTTGAATTCTTATATATTATTTAGTGGCATTAACTTATGAAATTTATTTGACATGTGTAACTATTTTGACATTCTAATTATGGATATGATATGATTAGTTAACTAAAAAGCATATGATTTTTATAATGATTACTATTCAAAGTCACTTATGATTTCGTATTAAAATTGTTTCAACTTGAATTTGTTATAAGCAACTAAACCTTCAACAATGCTAAGTTATTATCTTGCTTAAATAAAAGATAGATAAACTCAAGAAGTAAAGTCAATGGTTCGACTATAACTTGGCCTACGTCCACTTTCCGGAGTCCTCCTCCTTGAGGCACGTCGATGTTCACTAATAACTTTCTTCGAGTGAAGATCAAACCCTTACACTACTCACTCTCTCCTTTTCACAAGTTCAAGAGAGGAACATTACAAGTATTTCACTTATAACTCATAAAGGTGATTCTCAAGACTTTTACAAGATTTTTACAATGATTATAACCAATTTCTTGCTCACTCTCTTTCCCCCTTTCTTTTCTTCTCAAATTTTTTGCTAATTTTCTTGTACTTAATGCAAGACAACTTGAGATATTTATAGACTCCAATTGGCTTCAGAAAATGGAGCTAAAAATTCAATCATATCCAAAAAAATCTAGGTACGGGCGATAGTACTGTCGGCGCCAACGGTACTACCGACGAATGCTGCCCTGAAAATAGGGCGACGATAATATAATCGCTGACCTAGTGGTACAACGATCGACCTGGGTGGTACTACCGTCACCTACCAGGGGCACTACCATTGAGAATCCTGAAAAGGTGTTTTCTACACTTTTCTATTCCCGACTTACCTTCAGTTGACCCTTTCCTAGGTCAACCAATTGAGCTTAACATGAGCTCAACCTAAACCCAAAAGTGGATCTAGTTTGCCTCACTTGAGTTAATTTTGATTCCTTCCAAAAATAACTCAATTAGGATTAATTACGACTCATTGATTACAATCCTACAAGACCATCAAGTTCAACAATCGACATAACCCTCGGTAATCTAGCAATCTTTCGGCAAGTATTATGGTCTTCTTCCGGCAATCTCTTGACGTGTTCCCAATAAGCTTCCCGATCCCTTCAGGGAACTCCTAGCGAACTCCCGATGAGCTCCCACTGCATTGTCCGAACCTTGGCCCAATGCCGAACTTGATTCTGGCCCAATATTTGGTTGTAATTCATTTTCTCTATCATAGTTAACACTGTATTACTTTATCTAACACACATGTTAGATCAAAAACTCATCAATTAATTTCATTATCAAAATTTGAGATTCAACAATCTCCACTTTTTGATGATGACAATAAATTGATGACGGGAGTTAACCTTTACTCCCCATATGTCCATACCATAATCTAAATAAAGTAAACTTAAATTCAAGAGAACTAAACACTCTTGAATTCAAGTATCATGATATAACATTTCAAACAATTTTCGTCAATACATCAAAGATGCAGCATTACATTCATACAGAATACTATAACATCAATTTCAAACATTTTCAAAGTATATGACATTACAATCAAATTCATGCATCAGTCATACATTAATTTGAAATTATCTTTCTTAAGTCATCAATCATTTCTCCCCTTTTATTTATTAATAAAAAAAGAAATATATATTTTACCATTTTTCTATATATATCATCAATATATCATTTCTCCCCCTTTGTCATCAACAAAAAGTGAAATGTTGAACAAATAATTTCAAGGTACATAATCTCATCATGTGTCATATTTCTCTATTAAAAAAATAAATATTGATTATATATCTAAATATTTAGTGCATAAATAAGTTGTTTCATTGCTCCCCCTCAACAAAATAGGATAAGAGACAATTTTTTTATTAAAAAATTTATCCCTTTTGTGAATAAGAAAGAAGAATAAATGAGGGAGGGGTATGAAAACATCACATCATTTGTAGATGTAAATTTCGAAAAGATTATTTAGAAGATGTAAATTTGAAAAAGATTATTTCGAAGATGGGCTTAAATCCAGAAATCCATGAGATATTCAAAAATCCATAAAATAGCAAATTAAGAAAGTTGCATATTATGCATTCGGGATGAGTTAACATTCCTAACTCTCTTATAATAAAATCAAATTGTTCTTCATTTAATGGTTTAGTGAAAATATTTACTAATTGATACTTAGTATTAATAAATTCTAAAGATATATCATGATATATCATGATTATTCACATGATCTCTAATAAAGTGATGCATAATATTATACAATCATAAAGTGTTGCATGCATCACAAAAACATAAAAAAAAAACTTCTTAGTATTAGAAAGTACATGTCATAAGAGAATATATCATAAGAGTGTAAGAAGTACAACACATTAAGCACCACCGACTTCTTCCTCACAGTTCTAAACATATAAATTATTCAGGTGGTGGTAATCCAAAGTGTCTAAATAGAGTATTAAGTTAATGGATTTGCTGCATCTCGATTAATATTTGGTCTTGACATAGTTAAATTTGATCCAGTCGAGTGACTATAGAATCATTAGATGATAAGGGTGTTGGATGCGTCGTGGGTGCTACCTCAAAGGGATTAGTAGGAGAAATAGACTTCCCCTAAGTATAGGTGTTTGAGGTTCTGGCTCAGGTGGGGGAGGATGAGTTCTCCTTGGTAATATAGTCCATATACCATTTCTTACAATGCATCTTAATCTTCTTAATAGATTTTTATCAATGATATTATATCTATCTAACTTCATTATTTCTTTATTTAGTGGAATAACTATATCTATCTAACTTATGCTTGCTTGATGCAAGGGTGAACAAAAATGAAATATTAAGAATTAAAGTGTGTAAACTCTTTTGAAAGTGGTTGAGTCTCTTCAGTTTAGAGGTTATTCTAAGGAGGTGTATGGTCTTTTGTAAAAGAGTTGGTGTAGAAGTTCTCTCCTCAGCCTAGTAAAAGGAAAAGGGTTGTAACAAGGATAGTTGATCTTCGCTTGTTGAAAAGAAGATCAGTAGTAAAAGCCGAGGTCCTCGAGGGAAGAGGAATTGAGAGTGGAGATAGGTCGGGACGATTGAACCGCTATAAATTAGTTTACATTTCTTTCCTTATTTTGACTTATCATTACTTACTGATTTACTTACGACTCTTGCTTATACTTCTTAGTTAAACATATGTTTGTTACATATTTTCTGATTGAATTTTTCAAATCAAAACCTTATTGTAAAATCACTAATTCAGCCCTCCCTAGT
Organism: Ensete glaucum; assembly: GCA_021527575.1. Classification (NCBI taxonomy): domain Eukaryota; kingdom Viridiplantae; phylum Streptophyta; class Magnoliopsida; order Zingiberales; family Musaceae; genus Ensete; species Ensete glaucum. The sequence continues at coordinate 37,985,650 of CM038557.1, forward strand.
GTCATTACGATCCTATCAATCACAAATCAAATCATTATAAAATTTTATCTTAGAACTTGATGTGATCGACTCAATTGTTAAGACACTAAAGATATTTTATTGTAGCATTATAATAGTTTTTTCTATAAGAATGAAAAATATTCTAGTGGATCTAAGCATAGCAAGATAAGATATTTAGTTATTAGAGAAAGAGTGCAGCAACAACAAGTATCAATTAAGAACCTAAGCATCATTTTGATGATTATCGATCCATTTAAAGCTTGATATCCTAAGTAGATATTACTATTGAAATTTTTTTGCTTAATTAAAGTTATTTTTTATACTATCCTATTTGTTTATGCTGAACATGATAATGAGATTGTGTTTGACAAAACAAATTATAATGATTATTATGGACTCTATTAGGAAAAATTAATAATATTGTTGTATATAGAATAAAGTATGATATTTATGACATGCAACCACTATGAGTATATTGATAGTCAGATTTAATGTAGTGTTATTGTACTCATTAAATTTATTAGATTACTTTAAAATTTATGGTCATATATTAAGTAAATTTATATTTTATTTATTTTAATTTTTAATTTTTTAGATCTTATAAATTAATGGACCAATTAAAAGAATATTAGATTATGTGATCCTATTTAATTAGGTAAGATATATTATAGATGTGATTAAATTTTGATTATGGTTATCGACTAATGAAAGATAAGTCCAATTATGATAGAATTCGTCATTGGATGATCTTGATGGGAAGGACTCTCATATTTACCATCCCTGACCCACTACTCTCGCGATAAAGCCTCGTAGGGATAAAATATCAATAAAGAATAAGAGGGCATCCCAAATGCATGTCCTATCCAATCAACAAAAGATAAGATAGGAAGCATAACCATTAATGTAGGCACAATGGTGATTTAACCGCGAAGGGACTCAATAAAGTCTCTAGAAATTAAACAAGTTATCATGATGCAGGAAAGTAGAAGACATATAAACAGTGAGATCAAATTATAAATGTTCGAGTTGGTGTTGTGATTAATTAATGGAACACATAAAGCTTGTTTAATTTGATCTCCGTAGACATTCCACCAACGATTACAACTATAACGGATTGACAAGTGTTCCGACATCCAACAGATAACCTATTGCGTCATCGATGAGAACCCAACAACGGGATGCGACCAGTTTAGCGTCTATCTATTTCATCTTCTCCAAACGCGGTAATCTGATCCCCAATCCGCAAAACTACAAAACCAATGATATGAATCTCGAAGACAACAAGAATAAATTATCGAATATAACAATATATATATATATATATATATATATATTTGTTTGTTTTACCTCAAAGAAAGAAAGAATCTTGAGGCGTAAATCAATGGGGATAACGTGACCCACGAAGAAATGCAAGAGATTGGAAGGCGAGAAGAACTTTGTGGGAGAAACCGAATCAGGACTTCATTTCAGAAATTTCATAACCAATTCAGCTGGTAGTCTTCGTTGGAGATGCCGTTTCAAGAGCAAGATATCTGTTGCAGGATCGTTGGCAGAAGATGTATCTGGAGAAGGGGGGAATAAAATGGGCTGCTCTCTCTTCTTTGCCTCCAGCTCTTCGACCTCTTCAAGATTCTCTTGTTGATTTGGTACCTCAACTAACTCTGCTTGCTGATTACCCGCTTTGCACCAACACTGACTGCACGCCATCGACCCTAACGATGGCTTACCGTGGGAGATTTACTAACGTACTTTAAGCACCCAAATGAGAGATCCAAAGATGCACCTTCCTAAGGGTCACTTGTGGCATTATTGCTACGATGTCATCTACTATCGACAGTTCAGTTCACATCATCCTCGTGTATATAATATACACACGCCTCCTCTCTATCTTTTCCTCATCCTTTGCCTTCGATGAAAGCATAAAAATTTATAATATATTATACAGTCAAAACTGAAATAAAACAATATTAGATCGATTTACAATGTATATATTTAACTGTTATCTAAATAAGATCTCTTTCTGATAGGTAAAAAACCACCGTCCTCCGAATCCAAATATCACAATAACATCAATATGTAAAAGATAATTAGAATAAATCTAGAACTCATTCTCTTCTCTTCCTATCTTTTTACATGACCACTGAGATTGATGATTTTAGGGAGATGAGAGAATAGCCGTAATCTATCTCTTGTATTCCCTTCTACACTATTATTCACCATATTAAGTTTAGAGAAGGTTTTGTCTATATATATATATATGCGAGAATAAAGGGTCTAGGATATGTTATTAGGAGAGTTTCTTCCATCAAGAGTATCCCCCTAAGGTATCCTAATATAATATAGACTTTAATTTAATATTAGCTAATATCAATCATCAAAATCTAATTAATTTTATTATATATCTTATCTAATTAAAAAGAGCCACATAATCTAATATTCTCCCACTTGATCCATTAATTGATAAGATATAAAATATATTGAAGATCAAAATAAACAAAATAAAATTTATTTAAAAATAATTTTATATAATTAGATTCTAAAAATCTTAAAAAATATTTTATACATGGTCATGATTTTAAAAATAAGCCAATAAGTCTAATAAGCACAATAATACTATATTCAGTACAGCTATCAATAAGAATCATAGCGGTTATATGTCATCAATACCACACTTCCTCTTATGTACTACAACATCATTAGTCTTTCCTTATATAGTCTATAATGACCCATGTAATTTGTCTTGTCAAGACAATCCTATTACTATATTCAACTATAATATGCATAAACATAAATACAAATATGATAACAGAAATAAATAACTTAATTATACAAAAAATGTCAATAATAGTATCTACTTAAATATACATCACCATGTCTTTTATATCTTGCTCACAAGCCCCATTCTAAGAACACATTCTTTAAATATTTTGTACTACAAAGCTTTAGTAAATGGATCAGCAATCATCATAGTGGTGCTTAAATTTTTAATTGATACTTATTGTTTCTAGACTCTTTCTGTAACCACCAAGTACTTTATCTCAATATGTTTGGAACCACTTTAATACTTGTCATTCTTGGAGAATAAACTGTTACGATTTTATCATAAAATATCGTAAGTGGTTTGGTAAATTGAGTCAACCACACAAAGTCCTGAGATAAAATTTCGTAGTCATAAAGTTTGATTTGTAGTATCAAAGCATGTCACAAATTCAGATAAGCGATTGTTTTACACATTCCTAAGAAATCAATATTATGAAGTAGATTTCCTGCTATCGAGGTAATTTACAAAATCAACATATGAATATCCCATCACTTAAAACTTATCTGATCTCCTATTTGTGAGCATATAATCTTTTGTCCATTCTAGATATTTCATTATTTTATTTATAAATTTCTAATCTTCTATTTTTGGGTTGCTCTGGTATCTACCTAAAGAAATTAATGATATTATGAAACTTTATATACCATTGTCTGAAAGCTTGTTTAAGGTCATAAATAGATTTCTCAAGTTTGCAAGCCCAACTTTCCTTTCTCTTTTCTATGAATCATTCAAGTTGTAACTCAAGATGATAATGAGCTACTAATGCTATAATGATCCTCAATAAATTTTTGAGAAACTAGAGAAAAGGTCTTATGGTAGTCAATGTCTTCTTTCTGAGAAAAACCTTTGGCCATAAGTCTAGCTTTATATTGCCCATCGAGTCACATTTTGACTTAAAAACTCATTTACAACCAACTCTTTGACAATTATTGGGCAATTCAATGAGTTTCCAAACACCATTTTGGTCCATTGATTTTAACTCTTTTTTCATTACATCATACCATTTTTCAGAATCATTACTTTCTATGGCTTGTGAAAATGATAAGGGATCTCTTTTAATTTCTATATCATAATTTGATTCCTGTAAATATACTACATGATCATCATACATGACATGTTTTCTTTACCTTTGAGATCTTCTCAAAGACACCAATTGCGATTGTTCTACAAGACCATCAATAGCAACATCAACATCATATGAGAGTTCATTAATATTATTTTGTTGTTCACTCTCATTAATTCTTTTATAGTGATATAACTCCAGAAGAAGCTCTATAGATTTTGATCTTTGAGGGGGATCAACCCTTGAAATACTATAGGGGTTCCTTCCTCCTAGTAGTTGAATTATAGATCGATTTTACTTAATAAAAAGAGGTGGAGACTACAAGCTTATATAGGGCTCAAAATTATAGCCTTAGGGGAGTGCTTTCTAAGTGAATTCTCCCTTTTTCCCTTCTATAGTTGCTATGATAAAGGGGGTGGTGGCTTAAGTGGTTGCATAAGCCATACCCCTCTATTAGAAACCCTAACCGACTAGCCTGGTAAGAGGGTAACAGTTAGGAAGCCCTAAGGCCCCAAAATAAACCATAGCCACACTTCTTTATAGGATAAAAGTGACTAGGTGGAGTTTTATTATAATCTCACAGGATTCTTATTAATTACTTCTCTGGTGATTAGAACTTAACCCTATTGGAGTCCTATCAAGCCCGCCCTCTTTGAATCAGCCTTGTCATCAAGGCTGAGGATCCATAAACTTAGGGAACTAGGTCTTCAACTCCTCATATGATTTCAATGCTATCATAAACTGAACTTTGGCCTCATCATCAGCTTGGGTGTTAGTTGGAAGGATTTGGGCTGAGTCGTCTTCTTTAAATTTCCATTTGAGGTGGGATACTCGGAGGATCAACTATAATCTTGATCTAGAGTGCGGATCTGATCTCTAGATTAGGGCCCCAATGCGATCCCTAATTTTGTAAGGCCCAAAGAAATAGGGAGACCACTTCCTTAAGGCTCGAGTTTCCTTCTGATTGGGCTGGAAGTGTAGAAAAACTTGATCTTCAATTTTTCATCTATTCTGTAGTTTGTCGGGAGACCATTTCTTCTTTGCATGTGCTGTTATGTGGTTAGTCTTTAGTAATAGTCAATCTTTCTTCTAGAATGGTGACTGCCCTATAGTATGGTTTAGGATAATAAGAGCCTAATCTGGCATGAGCATGAATTATAATTCTTATGGGCTTACTCATCTTTCGTACCATGGACCTGTATCCAGTCAAATTTTAATTTGGTAGCAATGAGTATCCCCTTTAAAAATCTCGTATGGAGTGTGGGGGAAGCCTCGATGTGAATTATGAGTCGACCATCTTATATAAGGGTGACATCAATCATAACTCTAGATGTGTCAGCTCCAATCATAAATATCTAGCCCCGACTTGATAGGGACAACATCATGGTAGTGAGGGCTATAGTTCCACTCGTCCAAGGTGGTGGTGTATCTTTCTTCACAGTGAGAGGGATGATATTTTGTTAATATCTGTGAATGATCCTTCTCTTATTCTAATTTCGCCATTGGAGGGGCTCAATTTTTTACGGTCTTGGGCCATAGATCGGAGGTCATCATTAAGGACATCTGTAAGCATTATTATCCAATCTTGGGAAAAGTCGTGGAAGTCATCTGAGATCTGAAAGTACTGTATTAGCAACCATGGTGAGTTCGGTGGGATGTAACACTTAAAAAGTAACTTATCCCTAGTGAAAATAATGTAGGGATGTGTCACAGTAGGAAATAAGCACGACTGAATAATTTGTGTCTCTATCATCTCTTGGGCGACCCTCATATCTTTGATCTTCTGTGGGCAGCAATCTGGCCGAGTATCAGATGGTGATAATTTCAGCTAGTTCAGCATAGGGGAATCAAGTATCTTGACAAGAGGTAGTAAGCTCGGTTTGGTGGAGACTCTCAAAATTTTAGTAAGCTGTGGGGAGGGTTCTTATCTTCAATCTCTTTTAGCTTCATCTCCTAAAACTCTTGAATTTAGATCGAGAAGTTATTGGATTCTTCTTTTGGTACCCCCCATAAGTGTTGTGTTGTGGTTGTAGTCACTAGGCTCCCTCGTAGGACCTCATATTTTTCTTTGCTAAAAAATTTCATAGATAGCTTCAAAAAATTTTAGAAAACATCTCCAATCATGGATAACCAATCAATGCTAAGCACTATATCAAAATTATTAAGAGGGAGGAGGAAAAAAATCAACAACTACATCTTGCTCCTATAGGATCAGTTTTACCACTTCTAGTTGCACTTTAGAATTTGGTCGTTAGCTACATTGACTTCGAACCCGCTGTAATCTTCTTTTTAGAGTATTAATTGGATAACGTTGTGTGTGCTCCCGGTGTCGATGAGAATGATAATAGATTGCTGCTTGAGAAACCCTTCAATTTTTAATTTTTGCAAGTTAGTGTAGCCGGCTAAAGTAGGGACCGTGCGGGTTCTTCAATGGGTGCAATCATCAGCGGTGTCTCTTTTTTATATTGGTATTCTAGGCTCTATAGTTTATCACAATACCCACATAAGCCCTTTGCTAATCCATCATGAATGTCTTCTCTTATTAATTTTTTTGATTGAGGGGGTCGACTGACAGTAGAAAGAGGTGAAAGCATTGGTGTTACTGGTTAGGGAGCAACCCTAGTCCTCCGAGCTTCATAGTTTAATCGCTTCTCTTAATATCGCGCGAAGGAGATGACTGCCTTAAGTGTGTACGGTTGTCATGCTTTAACTTCTTCCCAAATCTTTGGTTTCAAGTCCTTAATCAATATCTACTTTTTAGACCAATAATAAGTTTGATTCGATAACCTTTCAAAACTATTTTGGTACTCTTGGATGGTAGAGCTTTGACGGATCATCACTAGTTCTTCGTCAAGGTCCTTGTAATTTATTGGTGTTGAAAGTTTATATGCTTTTGGTTGGGATGTGGCTCTTATGCTTTGAGCATCTTGATTGAGGTGCCCTTCTTAAAGTTGTGCGAAGGAGATCGATGTCATCGAGGTGTAGGGCTGCCGTGTCTTATCCTTTCCTTTTATCTCTAATGTGTTCTTTTTATAATTTGAATTCGCACCATGTTGTGATTTTATTGGGCCTAATGATCAACCCAACCTAAACTCCTAGAAGAGAGCGTGTAATTTAGCATCCATACGCATCTCAAGCCTCTAATTTGGCTTCCAATAAACCTACTAATGTCATGACGTAAGGAACTTCAACTCAAATAAATCATTTGAAGAATGTTGCTGCAATCTTCAGGTGAAAGAAGAAGATGATGATGCCGCAATGTCATCGAGGTTGCAATTTTTAGGTGGCTGATATCAGATGGCGTCAAGAGGTCCGAGAAGGTAGCGATGATGGTGGAGGAAGAAGAGGGCAGAACAACCAGCGGCGACTTTGTGGCAGTGGCATTGGTTGTAGCAGCAATTGGAGGAAGACAATGCAGCACGGAGGGTAGCGATGGTATGGAGTGAGAGACTGCTGTTATTCTTGTTTAATTTGTTGCTGACCACGATCAAGACAGTTGGTAACAAAAGATTGCAACAAGCTATGATATAGACAGATTGCAGCGAAAGATCACTATTGTAGCTTTTTACCACAAAGGATCGCTATTGGCTGTGATCAAGGAGGATGGCAGTTAAAGGTCACTATTTGTAGCATTGTGTAATAAGGGATTGCTGCTAGACGTGATCAAGTTGTTGTTGGTTGCAATCAAAGTAGATGGTAGCGAGAAATGCATACTACTGTTGAAGGGATAAGGGAGATTGGGTGGCTATTTTGGGTGCGATTTGGGGCTATACTTTTGTGGAGTTTTGGTTGTGATAGTAGTGGATAAAGGTTAGGAAAAAGGTTTTGGATCCGGGATAGATGGCTATAAAGGTTTGATAGGGACCGATGGGGATATGTTGCGAATAGGTGCTGGTTGTAGAAGGCTACGATTTTAGGTTATTTTATGGCTGATTTGGGTATGGTTCTGACTGCAGTTTGGTAGGGTTTTGGGGCTATGATAGTAGAGGGTGAAGGTTAGGGAAAGATGGTTTCAGATCTGAGAGAGATGGTAGTAAAGGTTTGATAGAATTTGATGAAGTTCGCTGTAGTGTATGCTGCCTTGTAGAATCAGAATTATCATCGAAGAAATAGTAGTTTCTTAATGAAAATTTTAGCAAAAAATTATGAAATTTGGGGCTATGGTGATAGGGGATGAAGACGAGTAAAAGAGAGTTTCAAATCTAGAAAAGCAGTAGTGAAAATATGATAGGATTTGATGAAAGATCATTGCGTTCATGCAATTCTGCCAAACAAAATTTGCATCGTAGGAACAACGAATTCTGGATGTAAATTCCAGAGGAAAACCAGAGGAAAATACATAGAAATTTATCACAAAACCTCAGTTCAAATGTGGGTAATATCAGCAAATAAGTTCGATAAAATTTCGATAGCGTAACGATAGGAAAGTGGATGAAAAGACGGAAGGAAGATTCTTCATCGTAAAATCTAGTAATGCGTGATGAGAAATTACAGCACTATAAGTCCAGTTTCAGAAGGAATTTTTTTCAGAGATCAATCTCAAATGAAAGTTAAGATGATCTATGAACTTGTATAAAAGTTTCAGACAAAAAAGATGAGCAAAAGTTTAGTTTCAACAAGCAACAATCGGTTTAAAATTTTCTATAGCGTTTCCCTTTTGCAATGATGATAATATTTGTGACGGTAGAATTTTGAAGCAAAGAGAATATGGAAAAACTTTTTTAATATGTAAGGCAAAGGAATAACAATAGCAAATAGGCATGGGTGATGAAAATATACTAGATCTCCAATTTCAAACGTAGGGGGCAGCAGTAGATTGATTTGATCTGCGACTTGGGGATGACAGTAGAGGCACATGTTGTAGCAATTATGGGAATTGCTTGGAAAGGTGGGGGTGGTAGAGATGGCAGTAAGGGCAGCAGAAATGCTGCTTTGATACTAGATGTTAGAACCCCAGAAGGAGCTCTATAGATTTTGATCTTTGAGGGGGATCAACAATTGGAACTATAGGGGTTCCTCGCTCATAGTAGTCAATCATATGGCTGAATTGTAGATTGATCTTGTTTAATAAAAAAAGTTAGAGGCTACAAGCTTATATAGGGCTCAAAACCCTAGCCCTAGGGGGTACTTTCTAAGTGAATTCTCCCATTTGCCCCTCCTATAGCTGCCATGCCTAAATAAAGGAGGCGGTGGCCTGAGTGGCTGCATAAGCCATGCCCCTCTGCTAGAAACCCTAGCCGACCAGCCCAGTAAAGGGGGTGGCGGCTAGAAAGCCCTAAGGCCCCAAAATAAATCCTAGCCACACTTTTTTATAAGATATAAGTGATTTGGTGTGGTTTTATTACAATCTTTCATGGTTCTTATTAATTACTTATAGGATTATTAGAACTTAATCCTGCTAGAGTTCTATCACATGGATTTGAGGAACAATAATTTCTTGAATAGGAGATGATATAAGAGAATTAACTTGAATAAAATTGATCCTTCAAGATTTTTGAGTCTCACTAATTTCACCATTTTCTAGGAATTTTACATTACCAGATTATGATTAGGGTAATAAAATATATATCCATTGGACCTTTCCGGGTAACCAATAAAATACCCAAAAATTATTCTCGGATCCAATTTCTTTTCATGTGGATTGAATACTCTTATCTCTACAAGACATCGCCAAATATTTAAATATTTCAGACTAGGTTTTCTACCAGTCCATAACTTAAATGGAGTTGATAAAACTGGCTTACTAGGAACCTTGTTCTAAGAGCACCACCCCACATTAACTCAGGTATAGAAAAATAACTCATCATGCTCCTAACCATACCCATAAAAGTATGATTTTACCTTTCAACAATATCATTCTACTATAGCACACCTGGTAATGCATATTGAGCATAAATGTCCTACTGTTATAGGAATCTAGCAAAATGATCAATATTCTGATCAGATTCATCATATCTGTCATAAAATTCACCACCTCTATCAGATATGATAATTTTTACTTTTTTATCTAAATGTCTCTCGACCTCATTTATATATACTTCAAGAATGTCAACGACCTAAGACTTTTCATGTAGTAGATAAATATAATTATATTTAAACAAGTCATCTATAAATATAATAAAATACCTTTCTCCATTAAAACAAGAAATATGAAGTGGTCCATAAATATAAATATGAATAATTTCAAGAAGTTCTTTACTTCTTATGACATTTTTTTTAATATGCTTAGTTTGCTTTCCCTTAATTCAATCTATGCAAACATCAAAATCAGCCAAGTCTATATTTTCCAAAATATTATTATTTACTAATCTTTTAATTTTTTTGGAGATATATCCAAAATGTCTATGCCACAATATATAAGATCTTTTATTATTGAAATTACGTTTCAATCTAACACTTAATTGTAGGGTCAATAATATCTTTGTAAACTCAAGATTCAAATTAATTCTATACAAACAATTACACAGAATTCTAGAATCAACTTTTATTGAATCATAAAACATACTAAGTTTATTATTATCAAAAGAAATACAATATCCTAACTCATTAATTCTAGATAGAGAAATTAAATTTCTAAAAATGGTAGGAACAAAACATATATCTGTAAGATCTATCAGATGATCAGTCTCTAGGCGTAAGCGATAAGTCCCTACTGATACCATTCTTGTCTTGAGATGATTTCCCATAATTATGAATCTTTCATGTTCTTTTGGTTTCCAGATTAAAAGGAATTTTTATATATTATTAGTAACATGAGTTGAAGTACTAAAATCAATCCACAATGTATTAGAAGGAACTTCTATAATGTTTGATTCGAAATATACAAAGGTTGAGTTTATACTTTCTTTTTGAACCAAATCTTGCATTTAATGTAGTCCTTCTTTACATGTCCTTTCTTGCCACAAAAGAATCACTTTACTATAATAACTTACCTTTTATTAGTCTGTTCAATATTTCCAGACTCAATAAATTTCTTTGATGGATAATGCATTATTTTTTTTTTCTTATTACTAGCTCTTTGAGTAGTAGTCATAACATTATATGAAATTTCCTTCTTTAATATTAATTCCTCCTGAACGCACATACTAATTAACTCATTCAAGTCCTACTTATCCTTATTTATATTATAGTGAATCTTGAATGGGCGAAATTGAGAAGAAAGAGAATTAAGAATGAACTACACGAGAAAAGACTCATCGACATTCATTCCCAATGCTTTAAGTCTTATAGCTTTATCAGCCATATTGTGGATGTGATCCTGAATTTCTTGAGTACCATCATACTAAGCTGTAGTCAGTTCTTTCATTAGTGTGCTAACCAATGAATTATCAACAGATTTAAATCTATCTTCAATAACCTTTAAATATTTACGTGCACTTGTTACAATTGGTAATGAAGTCTTTATGTTATTTGTAATTATCATTCTTATGAGTATTAAACTGAGCCTATCATATCTTTCCCAAGTCTTTATTTCATTAACTTGTCTCATAATAATTTTATCAGTTAATTTTGTGGGCTTTTCAATAAGAAATACAAAATCAAGATCTAATATGCCTAGTGTGAATTGCACATGTTCTAGCCATTCTGAATAATTTGATCCAGAGAGTATAAGGACACTAGAAGCATAAGAATGTATGAATGAAAATACTACTGCAGAATATAAAATAACATTAATGCTTTGAGTTTACCAAAATATAATGAATTATTGATACCGTCAATTTAACCTTTGGGTTAAATATAGACATATATAGTATTCACTCAAGATCATTTATGGAGGACTGATACCTTTATTGTAGAATAATTTTGCTACCTTTAGGTATACAATTCTAAATAGCAAGGATATCCAAAATAGTATTATCCTATCTCATCACATAATTATTTAAAATATATTATCCTTTGAAATTATCTAAATCTCCTAGGCCACTTTGGTGACTAGGCCACTTTGATAATTATTTAAAATATATTATCTATTATGAATATTATTTTCTTAATGTCATGTAGGACTCATTCTTTAATATAATTTTACAAGTCATTAATCTAGGCCACTTTAGTGACTACAAGACCAATGCAATAATATAAAATATAACTTAAATTATCCTATAAATGACAAGACATTTATTGTAATTCATATCATATAAGTCTACCATCCCAAGCCACTTTGGCAGCTACCGGTCAAGCAAAATTTAGGGAGATGAATTACAAATAATATTCATCATGTTTCTTTAATTTTAATTTATGCTAAACTAGTTCAATAATAAAATAACAACCATAATAATTATTGAATATTAATCAGTAGGAAAAAACTTATATGATAACTGTAATCATGATAACACATAAATCATACTTTCATGTGAAATATAAATATTATTTCATAATTTTATATATCATAATGTGAATAATTGAATAAATATCTAAGAACAATAATTAGATTTTATTTACCACATTCAATCAATAACTCATTTGAGAACACTATAAAAGAAATAATAATTTATAATTTTTTAATTAAATTAAACTAATTAATTTTATTTAATTGGGGAAGGCCATAAGCCCATTAAATAAATTGATCAAAATAACAAAAATTGATCAAGATTTAATTCTTTCCAAATTTAATCAATGAACAATCAAAATATAATCATGATTAAATTTCATTAAATTATATATTGATCAGTTTCATAATTGAAAAAATAAACCAAAATTTCTTAATTTTATAATGACAAAATCATAATTTTACGATAGGATGTAAAAGATAATTAATAAGTTTATAAAGAGCAGAAATGTCATAAGCGTAACATGTATTAATAAAATGCAGAATGACAAAATCATATTTCCTCTATAGGAAAAGAACACCCTAACCCTATTCTGTAGAAGGGCAAAATCATAATTTCCTTTAAAAGAAAAGAAATCCCTAACCCTTACTTTGTTACCACCGTCGCTGCTGCCTGTGCGATGTCACTCGCTCGATGGCGACTCCTGCATGGCCTCTACTCGCACGACCATCGTTGGGACACAATTGTCGCTTGCGCACGGTTGCCAGCGCGTGGCTACTACCTGCATAGCCTTTACCCACGCGTGGCTATCATTGGATGCGACCTTTACCTGCGTGCAACCGCCACTTATGCGGCTTCTACTGCACGTGGTTATCGCTCATGGCAGTCTTTACCCGCACGCGGCCAGTGTTGGATGCAGCTGCTGCTTATGCGATCTGCCCAACGCCCAGCCTGGATCGTGACCAGCGTGGTTATCGCAGCTACCCTCTATTACTGCGATGTGCACGCAGCGAGATTGCTGCATTTGCAGTAGGTGCACAGTGATCATCAAGATCATGTTGTTAAAAATTTCACATCGTTTGTAAGCAAATGACATAATAGAACAGATAGGAATTTAGATCGACAAAACATTTGAATCTTTAAAGCGTCATAAACAAAATAACAGATCTAATCTATTTGATCTCAAGAACCTATGCTCTGATAGCAATTGAAAGCATAGAAATTGTAATATGCAATCTGTTATATAGAAAAACTTTCATGTCAGGACTGAAGTCAAATAATATTAGATCGATTTATGATAGGTACCTTTAGATGTCATATGAATAAGATCTCTTTTTGATATGCAAAAAGTACCATCCTCTGGATTCGAATATCACCGTAATGTCGATCTGCAAAAGAGAACTAGAACATATCTAGAACTCACTCTCATCTCTTCCTATCTTTTCATAGGACCACTAAGATTGATGGTTTTGAGGAGATGAGAGAATAGCGGTAATCTCTCTCTTGTATTCTCTTATACACTATTATTCACCGTATTAGATTTAGAGGAGGTCCTGTCTATATATATACGAGAGCAGAAGGTATAGAATAGATTATTAGGAGAGTTCCTTCCATCAACATCAAGAGCATCCCCTAAAATATCCTAATATAATATAAATTTTAATTTAATATTAACTAATATCTATTATTAGAATCTAATTAATTTTATTATATATCTTATCAATTATAAAGGGCCAAATAACGTAACATTCAATTGCATCTCGTTCTTCTAGTCTTCCTCTGTAGTTACCTCTCCTGGATGATGGGTTCTCTTCTTCGATATCGTCGAAGTCTCCTTCCATTTCCTTGCTCAACAACATCTTGCAAGCTTTCTATCCTTAGTTGTGACTTCTCGATGACTACAACCTCTCATCAACAGTGACCTGTAGTGAAACCAACGAGTGCATTTGGGTTGAAGAATTCAAATATAAGTTGCTCACCCCTTTTGTAGCATTTTCCCAATGTTGTGAATATTGTGATGTGTATAGGTTTACTATGTTGTGAACTATCATGTGTATTGTTGTTGTAAATACTGTGACGTTTATTATTATGAATGTTGTTGTTAATGTTATATGTATCTACTGTGTTGCAAATACTATTCGTATCATGTATCATTATCGTGAAAGTCGAATGATATACTTTTGGTCTATTCTTATGGTATGTACATATCCAATATGTCAGCATGTTTGTATCATCAATTATATACTATCGTTATGATCTTAGTCATTATATGTCTGTTGTCATGATATTTATCATGATGTGTATGCATATTGGTATTGTAGCTATTTGTAATATTTTGTTGTTGTGAATGTTAGTACTAATATGCCTATGAAATTTTCAAAATTACTTTCACAAAACTACTATGACAAAATTGTAAGATAATTAGTACTATTTTTTATTTTTGAGGATTTTAAATGAGTAAATATCAAAATTATTTTTTAAAAGAAGATGTTATGATCGAGAATAAGTTAGTTCAAAATAAGTATAACTTACTCAGTTTTTACGAAACACATATCCAAACTTCTAAAGAAATACAAGAATATTATTATAAGATAAATAATACTAATTTTTATTTTTAAAATAATTTTAAATTGATTAGTTATCAAAATTAAATATTTTTGGGATAGGTACTTTAATCTAGTGTAACTAGTTTAAAAATAAGTGTAACTCGATCATTTCCTATAACACATAATTGTAAGATGATTACTATTATTTTTATATTTAATAATTTTAGTTTGATTAATTTTTAAAATTAGAGATTATTTGGATGGATACTCTAGTCAAGTGTAACTTAGTTCAAAAATGAGTGTAACTTGGTGAATTTTTACGGAACCTATCTAAACTTTTATACAACTATTAAGACATGTTAAGATTAATAGTAGGATTTTTTTTTATAATTTTAGGATGATTAAAATTTTTTTGGATAGATACTTTAATAAAGCGTAACTTAGTTCAAAAATGTGTAACTCAATAAATTTCCATTAAATCTATACTTTCACAAAAGTATCAAGACACATTGGTAAGATGATTAATATAATTTTTATATTCTTTTGATGATTAATTATTGAAATTAAGATTTTTTTTTTGAAAATATGTTATGATCGAGTGTAACTTAGTTCAAAAATAAGTGTAATTTAGTGAATTTCAATGAAACCTATCAAAACTTTCATAGAACTATTAGGACATGCTTTTGAGATTGTTAATATTACTTTTTAGTTTTTAGGATTTTAGGACGATCAACAAAATTTGGCACGTATGGTAGGATTATAGGATCCTACCTCAATAGTACCACAACTAAAACATGATTCTAACTCAACTAAACTCCACTTTCACAACTCAAGTAAAGCATAATTATAACAAAGATTGTAAGATTAATTGCACAATAATAACTTCATATTCAAAACAACAATAATTTATAATATTGTCCCATATTTACCAAAAACTTCTATAGGTATATTATGTATAAAAAATACCTCTTATAGTCAATATAGACAACTATCATCAAAATTAAGCTATACAAAAAGACTTAAGATACAACATTATTATACAATTGACAATATTGAGTGAGACAACCATTGAAAACTTGTATGAACGTTGACTGTGACCTAATTGTTGATACCTCATACATCTTCTAGGAATCTTGCTAGTGTATTTTGATAGACTTAAAAGTTTTCGGATGAGCTCTTCTGCAAAATCACTCAATTCTCATTTGAAAAATAAGCTTTGTAAGACTTATTCTTAAACTTCTAGTGAGTACAAGAATAATGCATCGATTTGGTTAAAAAACCTAAAGAACACCTCAAACTTTGTTGAATAATTCGACGATGTTGCTCTTAAGATGAAATGAGATTACAACGTACGATAAAGTTTAATTGATACAACCCTTATTTATACATGCTATATGAGAGGATTTTTCTTAACTGTTCATGAGATTGTCTTGTGCAGTTGGGAAATCCTAGCTGCTATCATGCCCCCATAAATTTAAGCTCCTGTCAAGGATGTCGATCTTGGACAAATATAACAAAAAAAGTTTACTGGCAAGAGGCTTCGTGAATGACTCTGCTAATCAATCCGCTGCATGTACATGAGAGATACAAAGTTGATGCCAGACAACTTGATCATGCACGAAATAAAAGTCGATGGCAATGTGTTTCATGTGGGAGTGAAATACTGGATTGACGTAGAGATAGGTGGCTCCAACATTGTCACAGTATATGGTAGGAGGAAGAGTGGAGCTGATGTTAAGCTCCTTGAGTAGATTCATGACCTAATTAACCTCTGCAGTAGCGATGGCGATGACACAATATTCTACTTTAGTTGTAGATCATATGATTATCTTTTGCTTTTTAGAACTCTAACTAATTGGATTAGCTTCAAAGAAGATAATATATCCGATGTGGATGTTCTATCATCAAAGTTGCCTACCCAATCAACATCGACAAAGGCATGAAGATTGAGTGGTGAGTGATTTCGGAGAAAGAGGCAATGATTGAGGGTCCTTTTAAGATAGTACGAGATTTGTTTAATTTCAAACCAATGCATAGTAGATGATCGATGCATAAATTATGATAATTTGTTAACTGCAAATGAGATGTCTTGACACGTAAGAGCTAAGTACTGCAAGGAATCAACTAATTATCGGTATTGAGTTGGATCTATAACAAGACTACCATGATTTGAGTAATTCACTAATAGAGAGAGGAGTTTTAACCTCTTTCGCATTCTACATGTTCGTTTTGGATAAGAAATCCTGAATATACTTTCTCTGTGAGAGGAAAAGACTGGGAGATATAAATATTGCTTCCACTCTTAGTAAGTAGCTTAAGGTTCCTAGATCTTTAAGGAAGAATCAAGCTGCCAATTGCTTGAAGAATGCTAGGATCTCCATGAGATTACTACCTATGATAATAATATCATCCACATACACCATAAGATATATTGTGTTGCCATTGTGTTATGTAAAAATAATAAGGTATCAGAATTGGAGTTGATGAAACTAATAGAGTTCAAAAATGAGCCAATTTCAGTATACCAAGCTCTCGAAGCTTGTCTAAGTCCATAAATAGCTTTTTATAATTTACAAACATGCTTCAAATTGATAGGACTCTAGCAGGGTTGAGTCATAATCTCCCTAGAAGTAGTTAGTAAAACCCTGCTAGATTATAATAAAGCTACTCCTATCTTATAAAGGAGTATGGCTAGGGTTTAGATTAGCCCTTAGGGCTCAGTAGTCGCCACCCCCCTACTGGGTAAGTCGGTCAGGGTTTTCCCCTGCTTAGGTCGGCTATAGGGCCAATCTAGCCACCCCTTATTCTTATTAAAGCAGGATGGCTATAGGAGGGGCAAAAGGATAATTCTAGTTAGACAAGTGCCCCCTTAGGCTAGGATTTTAATCCCTATATAATGATGTAGTCGCCCCCTCTCTTGAATCAAGTAATTATCAATTTTATTTCAGCTTTGTGCCGAATCTAGGAGGGAGAAACCCCTACAGCTTTCCAAGGGTTGATCCCCCTCAAGGATCAAAATCTATAGAGCTTCATCTGAGGTTCTATCATCTGGTATCAGAACAGCGATCTTGCTGCCTCTGTAGCCGTCATCCATGCCTCCACCTTCCCAAGCAATTCCCACAATTGCTGCGACATGCGCCTTCACCTTCCACCCCTGTCGTAGATCAAATCAATCTACCGCTATCCCCTGCGTTTGATCTAGAATTCTGGTATATTTTTATAACCCATGCCTCTTTAATATTATATATGGAAGAAGTTATCTAAAATTTTCTTGCTGTAATTTTTTACTGTCGTAAACGTTATCATCATTGTGAAGGCGAAATGCTGCAAAAATTTTTAACTGATTTTTGCTTCTTGAAACTAAACTTTTAATTATCCTTTTTTGGCTGAAACTTTTATATAATTTTATAGATCATCTTAGCTTTCATCTAAAACTAATCTTGTGAAAAAACTCCTTCTAGATCTGGACTTATAGTACTATGATTCTTCATTGCATAGTACTGAAATTTTACAATACAGAATCTGCCTTCCGTCGATTGGCATCTTGAGACTAAACTTTTATTCATTATTTTTGGCTGAAATCTTTACACAATTCTCAAGATCAAGTTAGCTTTCATCTAGATTTGATTTCATTAAAAACACTCCTTCTAGAACCGATTTTCTTATATGATATTTCACCATCATGCAGTTTTGGAATTTTACGATAAAGGAATTGGCCTTGCATCTTTTGCCTTATTTTCCTACCATTATGATTCCAAAATTTTATCAAAATTCCTACTAGTATTGATAACATCTAAACTAAGGGTTTTTGTATAATTTTCTTAAGCTTTTCCTTGGAATTGACATTGAGAAATCATCGTTTCTCCGATGCAAAATTTGGTTCAACAGGATAGCACATTGCAACACTTCTTTTCACCGAATTCTATCAGATTTGAGTGTTGTTTTATATGGAATTTCAGACTCTCCTTTCCTCATCACCAAACCCTACCATCCTCACTAAAAATTCTTTTAAATATTACCCTAAACTGAATCCAAATAGCCCCCAAATCAGCCTACTTCCTTATCGATCCACTTACCTTTCTAGAAAACTTTTCTTATCGGGACACCTACCTTTGCTGCCATCTATCCCAGATCTAAAATATATTTTCTTAACCTTCATCTACTACTATCATAGCCCTAAAATTATACCAATTTGTAGCCTAAACTCCACAAAATCGTATCTCCAAATCTGCCCACCGCAGCCTACTTCCACTCAAACCGATCCACCTTCCAACCGACCACACCCTTCTCCAAAATTCCCATGCAACTTACCTGATAATAGAAAAAATATCTTAATATTACATATCTAGAGGCGTATACTATGGCATCGAAGGAGGCTATCGATGCAAAGCTTGAAGCCTTTGAAAATCACATGGAAGAGAAGATGCGATCCTTATTCGCCAAATTCAGCATAGGATGACCATCAATCCCGAGGAAGTCATACTATGGAGAGACTTCAGATCGGTGAGACGATCCTAAAGAACATGGCCACATCATCTCTGATCTTAATAATTCATGCATGAAGGTTGACTTTCCTAGATGGGAAGAAGGAGACCTGATCAGGTGGATCTCGCACGCGGAGCATTATTTTCGGTTCTACCGAACCACCTACTAGTTTTAGGTGTCCTACAAGCCAATCACGCGAGTGATGACACGTGTGACACACTACGTAATCTTTTTTGCTTATAATTAATATTGACATATTCTCATATTATATTATATGCAATGGGAATCAGATCGTGATGAGATCATGATAATGAGATCGATTCATCTTTAAACATAGATCCTAAATACTCCCAATCACAGGTTACTCAAGAGGGACATCGAGATAACCGGACAGACCGGTGTACTATATACCCTTCCATATGATGGAGACGGATGGTCTCATAGTAACTTGTATGGAGACACTAAGGATATAGTACAGGTGCTCATTAGAGAATGAGTTCACTGATTGATCCGCTTATAGAATACTATATGGTTAATGATACCTAATATTAGACAGTGATTCCATAGTCCCAATTGTATATCAGGTCCTTGGACTTGAGACACCAAGGATGCCTTGTATGAGTACTTCTTTCTTTGACGCCAAACTTACAAGTTTTGAAATCTCCAGATCTGGTACAGTTGGTTATTGGGATTGGTAGCCAACCTTATGAAGGCAATTGAGTGTCAATAGAGGATCATCCACTCTCGGTATCATGAGAGGAATATCCTATATATACTTGCTTAGACAAATCCCTAGCCAGGGTCATTTGGATTGAGAGAGAAGTTCTCCGATAGAATCCGATTAGAGCAAGACAAACTGATTCTGTATGTGACCTGACAATACTATATCCAATATATGGTCTCTGGGATATTAGTTGGATGAGGGATTATAGATACATGGTAACTATGGACAGAGAGGTCCGATGGATTCGATCCCCCTGTACCGTTTGGGGACTATGGCGTAGTGGCCTAGTACGTCCATAGTCGATGAGTCGAGTGAATTATTATGGAGATAATAATTCACTATATCAAAAGGAGTTCTGATGAGAGTAACTCACGGTCAGTTTGGTATCAGGCCTAGAGGGTCACACACATATGGTAGATGCTTCAGCTAATAGAGGATTGGATGGAGATCCAATTAGCCCATATTCTTTTTAGATAAGACCTCATGTTGATTGGCTCTTTGATTAAGCCCCAATTAGAGTCCTAAGGAGATTATTAGATAGAGATCCAATAATGTAAGATTAGTAGGTAATTGGATAGAGATCTAATACCCACTAAGGCAGGAGCCCTAGGGTTTTTTGGTGGCTCTCTATAAATAGGAGGGGAGACTCTTGGTTGATAGGCTACAACCTTAGCTACCACCTCCTATTCTCCTCCGTCCATTTGAGCAAGAGTTGCAAGATTAGATTGTAGGAGTTTCCCTGCAGAGATCTATTGTATGGATACCACTAGAGAGGAGGATGCTTGACCTCCTTCATCTTCTCCATCCAGATCTGGAATACAGAGATATACGACCTTCCTAAGTAAAATCAATCACTCACATATCGTGGTTTTTTTGATTTTTATGTTTTTCTCATGACCCCAATCTTTTGCACGATGATTTGATCTGCATGAAAAATCGAATTTTGTTTTGATTTTCACTATGCATGTGATGCACCCGCTGTAGATTTCCCAACAGTGGTATTAGAGCTAAGGTTTTTGTATGAAATATTGGTTTTAAATTGCGTATGATGAGATTGAATTGCGTAGAATCGTTCTACGCGTTTTTGCTACATTTTCGTAGCAAAGTAAACCCTTGCAAGGGGCAGTCGGGCATGGCCATGGCCAACCCCCTTGCAAGGGCGATCGGCTGCCGCCAAGCCCCCTACAAGGGGCGGCCACCCGTAGGGGTAGCAGCCCCGCGGACATGACCGACTGCGGCCAACCCCCAAGGCTGGTGGCCAGCAGCTGCTGCCCCGGCATGACCAGGGCGCCACTGCGACCAAGCCGCAGTGGCAGCCCACTACAAGGCCGCAAGGGGCAGCCCCGCGGCAAGGGCTACCGCCTGCAAGGGTGGCCACTAGCAGGAGTGGCTGCTAGTAGGGGCCGCGAGGTGGTGCCGCCAGCCCATGAGGTGCCACCGGCGGACTGCCGCAGGCGGTTGCCCACACCGGCATCCGTACCGCCACCTCGTAGGCGGTGATGGCGGCAGAGATGGGGCAAGGAGAGGGCTATGGCATCATTTTAAGAAAAAGGATGATCCTGCCCCTTTGATTTTTAAAAATTTCGAAGATTGTCCTCATGTGCAGAATTCTGAAAATACCCTCAATAATTCTGAAAATTTCAAGGACTGTCCTCTCATCCAGAATTATGAAAATGCCCTTGATAATTCTGAAAATTCCAAGCATGTTCTAATTTCCAAAAAAATAATTAATTAAATATTTTAATTAATTATTATATATATATCTAGTAATCCTACATATGATGTGATGTACATGTGATGTATGATATGGATGGATGATCATGAGGCATGTGTTGTGATGTGTGTAATTATAATAATAATTATTATTAGGGCCTGCGAGCCTACGTTTTTCTTATTTATTATTGGGCCTGCGTACCTGTGATTATTTGTAATTACATGAAGAGACACAGCGGGACCCACAATGCCGTGGCAGGAAATCACGATGCATGGTGATGCGACGATCCGACAGAATTGATGATGATGAGATCAACAATCACAGGGCATGGAGATGCGCTAATGCATACATAGATCCTATTATGAGTGATTAGGCCCATTGGCTCGAGCTTAATCATATTAGGTTACGGCTCATGATCATCCGGTGTGGCTTACATATGTGATGTGTTATACACCTATTAGATATATGTATATATATATTATATTTACATGCGATGTAGATATATATATTAAATATATATATAACATGACATATTAGGAGACCGATACAAAAACCCCTCCTAAGATAATATTAAGTCGGTAAGCGTGAGGTAATAAGATTGACCCACGTGGCCTTCCATCGTTATAGGAAAAAATTGAATCACGACATAGGTTGAGTTGGTCGAGTCCTTCAAGGCTCACCTATCTACGTGATCAAGATCTTGCCTATGACATAGAGATGTCATCGGTAACCTGAGGACATGGTATGCTTGGTCGAGTCTCTCGAGGGCATATCAAAAAATTAGACTCATCTTGTAATGATGGTGATGACTTAACTGAATATCATGGTTGGTCGAGTCCCTCGAGACTATGATGATTCAAAGGCCGAACATGACGGGAATCACAAGGAGTTCGTGATTGGTCAGAGTTGCTTACCTTTTGGGCTTAGTATAATTAGTCGAGTCCCTCGAGGTTACACTAAGATGCCAATTGGATCCTGATCCTCACTAGGAGTCTGCCGGAGACTTTCTTCTCACGTGTCGAGGGTGTCGCGTGATTCACTAAGAAAATAGTGAGAGTATATTAAGATAGAAGTCTATATCTTAATTAGTATTTTCTATAAAATCTACATGTTATTTATTTTTGCTATATCTTGTTTTGTCATAAACATATCGCTCACAAACCCCCTACGTGGCGTACTTGATGTCAACCGCCTCACTAATCCAAACTATACAGATTGGCTCCGTAATTTGAGAATTATTCTCATGATGGAGAAAATCACATATGTTCTTGATACAATCATACCTACACTAGAAGAAGGGGCAAGCGAGGATGAGATCGCTCGCTATGTGAAGTGCATAGATGATTCCACGTTAGCAAAATGTTACATGTTGGCCTCCATGACTCCTGAGTTACAAAGGCAATATGAGAGCATGGATGCAGATTCTATCCTTTTGCATCTCTGCTAGTTGTTTGAGAAACAGGGAAGAACTCAAAAATATGAGATATCTAAGAAACTCTTTCAAGCTAGGATGACAGAAGGGACATTGGTTAAGAACCATGTCCTAAAGATGATAGAGTGAATTGAGAAATTCACAGGTCTAGGAATAGTCCTAGAGGATAATCTGTGCATTGATCTTATACTTTAGTCCCTACCAGATTTTTTTTCTCACTTCATCATGAATTTTAACATGAGCAAGTTTAAGGTGACTCTCCCTAAGCTCCTCAATATATTGAGGAAGCTGAGAGTGCCATCAAGAAAGAAAAGCCAGTTCTCTATATTGGTGAGACCAAAAAGAAAAGGAAGGCCAACAAGATCCTTAAGAAGGGCAAGGGCAAAGAAAGACCAAGTAAGGTAAAAGTTGCTAAGAAATACCCGACAAAGGATAAAGGACAATACTTCTACTATGGCCAAGACGGATATTGGAAGAGGAACTGAAAGGACTACCTTACAGAGAAGGCGAGACAGAAGGTTGGAGAAGCTTCAGGTATATTCATGATTAGTCTCCACTTGTCAGATTTTCATGATAACATATATGTGTTGGATACTGGGAGTGTTTATCATATCTATAATTCATTGCAGGCTCTGGCAAGACCTAAAAGATTGGCTAGAGGCGAGATGGACCTCAAGATGGGTAATGGAGCAAGAGTTGCTGTAGTTGCTGTTGGAGAGGTTACCCTACATCTGCCTGGTGGAGCTATTATTGCATTAGATGCATGTTATTTTATTCCCTCTATTATCAAAAATATTATTTCTATCTTTTGTTTGACAATTAGTGGATATAAATTAGTTTTTAAGAGCAATAGTTGTTCAATAAATATAGATGATAAGATCATCACTAGAGGGACCCTAATAAATAGATTATATATATTAGATACTTCTCCACATATTATGAATATAAATATGTCTAAGAGGAAAAGAGATGAGGCGAATAATGCATACCTATGACATTGTAGGTAATGTCATATATTTGAGGGAAGGATTCAAAAGTTATTGAAAGATGGATACTTAGATCCATTTAACTATGAGGCATATGCAACTTGCGAACCTTGCCTTCGTGGGAAGATGACCAACTCTCCTTTTAGTGGAACTGGAGAGAGAGCTACCGAGTTATTGGAACTCATTCATAGTGATGTATGTGGTCCCATATCGACTTAAGCTATAGGTGGTTACTCATACTTCATTACATTCACTGATGATTTCTCTAGGTATGGACACGTGTACTTAATGAAGTACAAATCTGAGGCCTTCGAGAAATTCAAGGAATATAAGAATGAGGTAGAAAACCAAATTGAAAAGGGTATTAAGACTCTTCGATCAGATCGAGGAGGAGAGTACTTGAGTACGGAGTTCACACATTTCCTCAAGGACAATAGGATTCTATCCCAGTGGACATCTCCTTATACCCCTCAACTTAATAGTGTATCAGAAAGGAGGAATCACACGCTATTAGACATGGTGTGATCCATGATGAGTTTCGCTGACCTACCCGTCTCATTCTGGGGGTACGCCCTAGAGACTGCAGTTTACCTTCTGAACAAAGTTCCATCAAAGTGGGTTATATCTACACCATATGAGATATGGAAAAGAAAGAAGTCCGATCTTAAAATTTTTAAGATTTGGCGCTATCCTGCCCACATTAGAAGATACAACCCCGATGAGTTGGAATCAAAGACAGAATGGTGCACATTCGTAGGATACCTGAAGGAAACTTTTGGGTACTATTTCTATCATCCCGAAGATCGAAAGGTCTTTATTACCAAGAGAGCTATGTTCCTTGAGAAGGAACATATTCTTAGTGGAAACAGTGGGAGTGAGATAGAATTGAGCGAGTTTTGAGAACCTAGCTCAAGCACCATTCCAGAGCCCGAGTCTGTTCAGGTACCTAACACACAAATTCTAAATTTACATAGGTTTAGTAGAGTATCTCATCCTTTTGAAAGATATGTGATACATATCAGTAGAGATGACTCTCAGGATGTTGATCCTTAGACTTACGAGGAAGCTATTATGAGTATAGACTCCGGTAAGTGGCAAGAAGCTATGAATTCTGAGATGGATTTTATGTACTATAACAAGGTCCGAAACCTTGTAGATGCACCTAAGGGTGTTGTATCCATCACTGCAAATGGATCTTTAAGAAGAAGATCGGAGTGGATGAAAAAGTAGAGACCTATAAAGCAAGGCTGGTAGCTAAAGGATATCGTCAAAGACAAGGAGTTGACTATGATGAAACCTTTTCACCTGTAGCCATGCTTAAGTCCATTAGAATTATTTTGGCCATGAGATATGATAGATGGATGTTAAAATAGCATTCCTTAATGGCAACCTCGAGGAAGAGGTATATATGATACAACCAGAGGGATTCGTATCCAAAGAGAGTCCAGATAAAATGTGCAGATTGCTTAGATCCATCTATGGATTGAAGCAAGCTTCCCAAAGTTGGAACACAAGATTTGATGAGGTGATCAGATCTTATGACTTCGTTAAGAACGAAGATGAGCCTTGTGTGTATAGGAAGGTAAGTGGAAGCGCTATCACCTTCTTGGTGCTATATGTGGATGACATCTTAATCATTAGGAATGATGTAGGAATGCTCTCCATAGTAAAGGCTTGGCTATCTAGAAACTTCTCCATGAAAGACTTATGGAAAGCATCCTATATTTTGGGGATTCGAATCTATAGAGATAGATCCAAAAGAATGTTTGGCTTGTCCCAATCTAGGTACGTAGACTCCATTGTCAAAAGGTTTGGTGTAGAAAATTCCAAAAGATGTCTCATACCGATGAGACATAGAATATCACTTTCTAGGAGTATATCCTCAAAAACTCTTGAAGAAAGGGCAAACATGGATAAGATACCTTACGTCTCGGCGATAGGATCTATCATATATGCGATGCTATATACTAGGCCCGATATAGCACATGCTCTGAGTGTCACGAGCAGGTATCAGGTAGATCCATGTTTAGAACATTGGAAAGCAGTAAAGTGTATCCTTAAGTACTTGAGAAGGACCAAGGATCTTTTACTAGTATATGGTGGAGGTAGCCTCCAGGTTGAGGGCTACACAGACTCAAGATTTCAGTCTGATATTGATGATAACAGGTCAAATTCAAGGTATGTTTTCACCATGAATGGAGGAGCAGTAAGCTGAAAGAGTTCCAAGCAAGATACTACTGCCGACTCGACCACAGAGGCAAAATACATTGTTGCAGCAGAAGCAGCAAAGGAAGGGGTATGGATGAACAAGTTCATCAAAGATTTGGAGGTCGTACCAAGTAGTGTAGAACTAATTGCCATATACTGCGACAATAATGGGGCGATAGCTCAAGCGAAGGAACCTAGGTCTCATCAAAAGTCTAAGCACGTTCTCAGGAGGTTCCATCTGATAAAAGAGATCATAGCCCATAAAGATATAGCAATGGAAAGAGTTCTATCCGAAGATAATATTGCAGATCCACTGATGAAGCCGTTAGCTCAGATTGTATTTGAGCATCACAGGGGTCTGATGGGGATCAAACACATAAGTGATTGGCTTTAATTCAAGTGAGAGATTGCTAGTTACAGGTGCCCTGCAAGCCAATCACGCCAGTGATAGCACGTGTAACACACTACGTAATCTTTTTTGCATATGATTAATATTGATATATTCTCATATTATATTATATGTACCATATATGTTGTGATGTTCTTGGTTCTGTGCAATGAGAATCGGATCGTGATGAGATCACGATAATGAGATCGATTCATCTTTAAAGATCCTAAATAATCCCGGTCATAGGTTACTCGAGAAGGACATCAAGATAACTGGACAGACCGGTGCACTATATACCCATCCATATGATGGAGGCGGCTGGTCTCATAGCCACTTATGTGGAGACACTAAGGATATAATACAGGTGCTCATTGGAGAATGAGTTTACTGATTGATCCTCTTATGGAATGCTGTATGGTTAATGGTACCTAATGTCAGACAGCGATTCCATAGTCCCAGTTGTATATCTGGTCATTGGACTTGAGACACCAAGGATGCCTTGTATGAGTACTCCTTTCTTTGACGTCAGACTTATAGGTTTGGATTGGTAGCCAACCTTACGAAGGCAATTGAGTGTCAATAGAGGATCATCCACTCTCGGTATCATGAGAGAAATATCCCATATATACTTACTTAGACAAATCCCTAGCCAGGGTCATTTGGATTGAGAGAGAAGGAGTTCTCCGATAGAATCCGATTAGAGTAAGACAAACTGATTCCGTATGTGACCTGACAGTACCATATCCAATATATGATCTCTGGGATATTAGTTGGATAAGGGATAATAGATACATAGTAACTATGGATAGATCGGTCCGATGGATTTGATCCCCCTATACCATCTGCGGACTATGACATAATGACCTAGTACGTCCATAGTCGATGAGTCGAGTGAATTATTATAAAGGTAATAATTCACTATATCAGAATGAGTTCTAATGGGAGTAACTCACGGCCAGCTCGGTATCGGGCCTAAAGGGTCACACACATATGGTGGATGCTTCAACGAATAGAGGATTGGATAAAGATCCAATTAGCCACTATTCTCATTAGATGAGACTATATGCTGATGGGCTCCTTGATTAAGGCCCAATTATAGGCCTAAGGAGATTATTGGATAGAGATCCAATAATACAAGATTAGTGGATAATTGGATGGAGATCCAATACCCACTAAGGCAGGATCCCTAGGGTTTTTTGGTGGCTCTCTATAAATAGGAGGGGAGACTCTTAGTTAATAGGCTACAGCCTTAGCCACCACCTCCTATTCTACTCTCTCCATTTGAGCAAGAGTTGCAAGATCAGATTGGAAGAGTTTCGCCGCAGAGATCCATCATGTGGATACTACTAGAGAGGAGGATGCTTGACCTCCTTCATCTTCTCTATCCAGATCTGGAATACAGGGATATATGATCTCCTTAGGTAAAATCAATCTCTCACATATCACGATTTTTTTATTTTTGTATTTTTCTCATAACCCCACTCTTTTGCATGATAATTTGATTTGCGTGGGAAACCAGTTTTTGTTTTGATTTTCGTTGCGCATGTGATGCACCCGCTGTAGGTTTTCCAACACTACTGACACCACCGACACCACACGAGTGGAGATTGCTACCATCCACCTCGAGGGAGATGCTATTTAGTGGTCTAATTGGTTTAAGCACACCCATGGAGGACTCTCTTGGTAGTGATTCAAGGAAGGACTACTAGATTGTTTCGGACCAACTAATTTCAACAACATCGACGGATAATTAGCAAAGATTCGTCAAACCTCTACAATACAAGAATACCAAATAAGGTTTGAGTGTTTATTTTACCAAACTGAGAATTGATCAGAGAAATAACTTTTAGGTACTTTTATCGAGGGCCTAAACCTGGAGATCCAAGAAGAAGTAAAGGCGCGGCAATCGTACACTCTTATGGCAGTGATTTTCTTCGCGTGTATCCAGGAAGAACAATTGAACCACTAGGTACGAAGGACAAGGATCGCTCCCCGACTAGCCATGCCGAGGCCTACTGCCCCCTCTATTGCCATCCAAACCCATGCACCAAAAAAGTTGATAAGAGATGAGCTTCGCAAACGATCGACTAAGGAGTTGTATTGGCATTACGACAAACCGTGGAGCCGCGAACATTACTGCAAAAAGGGTCGGCTCCTCATGATTGAACTAACGGAGGATGAGGACAATGAAATATCTGAAGAAGCCCTTGAACCTAAAGAAGAAGCCATGGAAGAAGAGTCCCAACTGGTCAACTACGTAGTGCACACATTGGCCGACTATTCCAACCCGCAGATGATAAAGTTGGGGGACTTCTAAAACAGCAACTCATCACCATTCTCAATGACATGGGCAGCACCAATAACTTCCTCAATAGTAAGGTTGCTACACATTTGGCACTTCAAATTGAAGGTTGCAATAAGTTTGATGTAAAGGTCGCTGACGGCCGAATCTTTAATTGCGACCATTGGTGTTCGCGGGTGAAACTACTCCAAGACCAAGAAGTGGTAGCTGATTTCTTTCTCCTGCCCATTGATGATTATAAAGCCATACTCAGGATTGAATGGCTTACAACACTAGGTGATATCTCCTAGAATTTTTTTATAAATTAATCATGAAATTTTATTGCAAAGGGAGATATGTCATGTTACGAGGCAAGCACGGGAGCCAAATTTCCATCGTTTCGTCGCAACAAATGGAGAAAGTTTTGCATGAAGCATATGGTGGATTCTTGATGCATATTCAGTAGCCATCTATGGGGGAGAATGTATAAGACTCAGATCCTAAGTTTGCCCTTTGCCTGAATGAATTCGTGGATGTTTTCTTGGAGCCGCACATGCTGCCCCCTAACCGACAGCATGACCAGTGCATTCTTATTTTGCCATGCAAACCTCTAGCAAATTTATGACCATACCACTATTCTCACTTGCAGAAGAATGAGATCGAAAACATTGTTAAAGTGATGCTTGACACCGTGGTGATTCGACCGAGCTGCAGCCCTTACTCCTCACTAGTATTACTAGTGCGCAAGAAAAATGGTACGTGACAGATGTGCATTGACTACCGAGCTCTAAATGCCATCACTGTTAAGGATAAATATTCTATCCCTTTCATAGATGAACTCTTGGATGAATTAAAAGGAGTCCGAGTCCTCACTAAATTGGATCTCTGATCTGGATACCATCAGATTCGGGTATGCACTGACGATATTCTAAAAACTATATTCTGCACGCATAATGGCCACTACGAGTTTCTGATAATGATTTTTGGACTTACGAATGCTCCTTCTAATTTCCAAAGGCTGATGAATGACATTTTTTGGAGTTTTCTACGTAAGTTCATATTAGTATTCTTTGATGATATTCTCATTTGTAGCCCTACGCTTGATATACATTTTCAGCACTTATGAACTGTTCTAACGATTCTTCGAAAGAATAATCCTTATGTTAAACAGTCAAAGTGTAGCTTCTTACAGCGTAAATTGGAGTATCTTGGACATATTATATTAAAGGATGGAGTGGCGGTAGACCCGATAAAGATCGATGCAATGAAAGGATTGCTGAGACCTACAAACGTATAATCATTACGTAGTTTCCTTGGACTCACGGGCTACTACCAAAATTTTGTGAAAGATTATGACAAGATCAGTGCCCCGCTCACGTCCTTACTGAAGAAAAACTCATTCTTGTGGTCAGATAAAGCCTCCGCAGCCTTTGAATGACTCAAGACAGCCATGATAATGACGTCAATCCTAGCGTTACCCGATTTCGACTGCACTTTGGTCATTGAGGCCGATACATCAGGAGTTACAATTTGGGCTATTCTTATGCAAGATAGTCGACTCCTAATTTACATCGAGACTTCCCCCACACTTTATACGAGGTTTTTACAAGAGATACTAATTACTACCAAATTTAAAATATGATTGGATACAGGTCTATGGTACGAAAGTGGAGTTAAACTAGAAGAATTACGATCCATGCTTATGCCAGATTGGGCTCTCATCATCCGAACCACCAGAGGGCAGCCATCATTCTAAAAGGAAGATTGGCTATCACTAAAGACCAATCATGTGGCAGCCCATGCAAGGAAGAAACTTCCCCCTAACAAATGTCGGAGCAGAAGAAAGTTTCTTGAGAAAGATCAAGTCCCCATTCATCTTCAGCTCCACCAGCATTAAATTCAAGCCTCAAGAAAGTAGTCTCCCTCTTTCTTTAGGCCTTGCAAAATTGGGGATCATATTAAGACCCCAACCTGAAGATCAGATCTGATCTGTGCACCAAATCAAAATTATAGTTGATCCTCCAAGTATCCCACCTCAAATAGAAATTTAAAGATGATGACTCAGCTCAAGTTCTTCCAACTGACACCCAAGCTGATAGGGAGCTAAAGACCTAGCTCCCTGAGTTTATGAAACTTCAACCTTGAGGACAAGGTTGATTTTAAGAGGGCAAGTTTGATAGGACTCCAGCAGGGTTGAGTCCTAATCTCCCTAGAAGTAATCTGTAAAACCCTGCTAGATTATAATAAAGCCACTCCTATCTTATAAAGGAGTATGGCTAGGGTTTAGATTAGCCCTTAGGGCTTAGTAGTCGCTGCGCCCCCTTATTGGTAAGTCGGCCAGGGTTTCCCCTTGCTTAGGTCGGCTATCGAGCCAACCCAGCTGCCCCTTATTCCTATTAATGCATGATGACTATAGGAGGGGTAAAAGGATAATTTTAGTTAGATAAGTGCCCTCTTAGGCTAGAATTTTGATCCCTATATAATGATGTAGTTGCCCCCTCTCTTGAATTAAGCAATTATCAATTTTGTTTTAGCCTTGTGCCAAATCTAGGAGGAAGGAACCCCTACAGCATTCCAAGGGTTGATCCCCCTCAAGGATCATAATCTATAAAGCTCCATCTAGGGTTCTATCATAAATGCTGATGATGGATAAAGCCAAGAGGTTGTTGCATAATGACATCTTATGTTAGAGTCCCCTATAAAAAGGTATTGTTAACATCCAATTAGCATAAGTGCTAGCCTTTTGAGATGGCTAAACATAGGATAAGTCAAATTATTGTGGGTTTAATAATGAGACTAAATGTCTTTTTGAAGTCAACCCCAAGATGTTGATGAAACTCTTTGTCCATTAAACATGCTTTATATCTAGCAACTGACCCATCAGGGTTTTATTTAATTCGAAAGACTCACTTACACCTGATGATATTTTGTGTATGATGAAAGGGAACAAAGGCCCATGTAGAGTTATGAAGGAGTGTGTCATATTCTTCACACATGGCTTTAGGCCAGTGTGGAGATTTTTTCACTTGAATAATGAAGGTGGGTTAGATGGTCTCAAGTGAGGATTTTGTGCTAATATGTAGGTCAAGGACTTGTCATAGTTTAAATATGTCACTTTTGGAGCGTGTTGTAATTGGATGGCCAAGGGTGATAGATTGTGTTGGTGGCATAGGTAGTGAAGAGTCATAAGCACAAAACAAATCAGGCCGAGTGACATCAGTGTCACTAGATCTAGGAGAAGGTAAAGGTAGGGGTTGGAACTCTAAGGGCAATACCTCAGTAGTAGGAGAAACTTGTAGAGAGGTAGTGGATGGAGTGAGAAGTTGCTGAATTGGAGGAATAATAAAGTATGGATTCAGAAGGGAAGGACCAAATGGTGTGGTGGGAGGCTAGATCGACGGGATCAAAGGTTTATTCAAGTAATGTTTTGGTTGCTGGAGTTAGTCGCACTGCATAAGACTCATGGTTGTGAAAAGGAAAGGTAGGCTCTACAAAAGCAACATAACATGATATAAATACTTTTTGAGTATATCGTTCATAGCATCGAAAGACATTATGGTGAAGAAAATAACCTATGAAGACACAAGACTTAGATCTTGGTGTTAGCTTATGAGAGGCATATGGAAAGAGTCATGGATAGCATAGACAGCCAAAGACCTTGAGTTTCTAAAGATTTAAAAGTTTATGAAATAGATTTTCAAATGAGGACTGATATTGGAGGATTGGAGTGGGCAGATAATTAATGAGATGAATTATAGTTTGAAAGGTTACTGACTAAAAAAATTGACGGCATGAAGGCTTGATGTAGAAGTGTTAGACCAGTTTCAATGATATGTCGACGTTTACATTCGGTAGAGCCAACTAGTTGAGAAATTTGTATGGGTGACTTGAGGTGTTGTATATCACAAGCTGACAAGTAAGATGTGAGAGCTTGATATTCACCGCCATCATCAGAGTAAACTATTTTAATTATAGATTAAAAAAAGTTATGGACTAACTTTTAAAAGTTGTTAAAAATTAATGAAACTTCATATTTATGATAAAGAGGGTATAAGCATGTATACTTAGTGAAATAGTCTAAAAATGATATAAATATTAATTTATTAAAAGAAATGGCTGGAGTAGGGCCCCAAACATCTATATAAATAATTTCAAATGGTTGAGAATAGGAGACAGAGGAAGTTCGAAGGGTAATCGATGACTTTTAAAACTAAGACAAACATCACAATAAGTCAATCGTGTTGTAATGAAATTAGAAATAGAAAAAGAATAATGAGAAAATATTTTTTATTGGATAGAGGACTATGGATGACAAAGAAGACGATATCATATGTTAATTGGAGCTACAACTGAAGAGTGAATAGTACGTTGGATTATTTGTAGAGCTAATGACCACTCATAAATGGTGTCTTTATTCTAGCCACGGACCAAGGATGCCCCTATGCTCAAATCCTTAATAAGAAAGGAGTCAGAAAAAATACACTGAAGATATTATTTTGTTTGCATAATTGAGAAATAGAAATGATGTTTATTTTAATGTATAATGCACATAGAACATCGAGTGTAAAAGTGGTGGTGGGTGAATTAAGCATTATTAAAGCAGTATGAGTAATGGGGAGTCCTTAACCATCACCAATGATAGTATCTTCATTTTTATCATAATTATCGTGGATGGACAAGTTATGTAGTAGGTGATATAATGTGAAGCCTCAGAGTCCACGATCCAATTAGATTGACTGGTAGGCCGAGTAGTTAGGAGATTTGCTTGAGGCCAATTGGATGGAGCTGGAAGTCAGTCGAGACTTACAAACTTTTACGAAGTGTCTGACTTTATCACATAATTGGCAAATAGCTCGTTGTTGGTTTGTATGGGTAGGATACAGTGGTTGAAAGGCGCCCCCGTGATAGGTGTTGATGTAGGGAGTGAAATATGGAGGATGTGGAGGAGGGGAGGTTTGATTGGTGTTCATAGACTTAGGAGGTATCTTGTCCTGACCTTTGTGAACTTTCTTGTTATATTAAGTACCTTTTCTCTTGTATTTTTGACTGACTTGAGCTATGATGGTTAGTCCTAGCAACCTGTCTTCATGCTTCAAATATATCTTATAGTCAATCAATTTGTTATAGAATTCTTCAAACGATATTAGTAAGTCACGTGCCCTTATTGGTGTTGTCAGTTCCTTGAACTCGTTGCCTAGGCCATTGAGAGTATGGACAATAACTTCCTAATACTGAGATAATGACCTATAAGAGCTAGGTCATCGATAATAACTTTAATATTTTATAGATATTCAATGATAGTACTTCTCTCTTGTTTGATTTTCATTAGATTGGAGAGAAGGTCAAGCATGCAAGTGCATGAATAATTTGCTAAGATAGTTTGTAACTTGCACCATGCTTTCGCAGTAGTAGCATAAGAAGATATGAGTAAATAGATCTAGCAACAAAAGCTTGAATTGCTTAGAGAATGAGATGATTTTGACATAACCATAGTTTGTGATCTAAATTTGGTACTAGACTGGGTGCCCCTGGGATGCTGATCATTATTGGCGAACAATGAAAAGAGCCATCGACATAGCCTAATAGATCAAATCATTGGGCATGCTAGGATGTGAGTCACCTTTGAATAATTTGAAAGGGATGAGAGTTGCAGGGATAGTAACGGGAACATGAGAGATAGATGATGGAGACATTGTGAGGATAAGTACTGATCTGTGGGGATCAAGAGAGGAGCTGCCAGTTGGAGGAGGATGGGAGGATGACTGCAATCAGGTGTGATGGGCCATGCGACGCAGAGCAGCATCACCGAGGGTGATGAGGAAGAGAGTGTTGATCTGATCAACATCGCCGAAGGTGGCAGATCAAAGAGGCATGCGGTGATGACAAGTTGCTCCTTACTGACAGATTGGAGGCTTCAGTGATCATTGGGTGGAGGAGGATGTTGGAAATAATCCAAGCAGTTAAGATTGATTTAAGGAGTTAGAATTAGATAAAGATTTAAACCTAAATCTAGTTTAGATGAGGATATGATAGGATAATTATTAGTTTAGATGAGGGTAAGATTTATTTAGATATGATAGATTTTTTAGTATTTTAAAATATTTATATTCTATCTTTTAATCAAGATAAATAGGTGCTCTTGGTTCATTCCAAAGCACTACAGATTGTTGATTGAAAGTACTCGGTGTCTTCTACTATTTTCTTCTCCTTCTCCCTAAAGTTTTACAGAAAAACCAACAGTGGTCTCAGAGCTTGGTTCAAAGAAAATCAAAATAAGAAAATCAAAATGAGTACATCAATCAAAAAGAAGGGAAGACTAGATCCAGAAAAAAGAAAAAGAAAAAAGAGAAGATAGCAGGCTTCACAAGGATTGTAGAATTTGGTAGAAAATGGTTTTATTGAGTATAATCTGCAGGATCCTAAGATTAATAAGGATCAAAAGCATCAGATAAATGAAAATATACAAAAAGATACAAAAGCCCTCTATATGCTACAACAAGTAATAGATGATTCCTTATTTCCTCGAATCATGATGGCATCAACATCAACAGAAGCTTGAAAGATATTTAAATCTCTGTTTGGAGGCACAGAAAAGGTAAAAATCTCAGGGCTTCAAATTCTTCAACGTGAATTTAAGACTCTTATAATGAAATATTTGAAATCGATTGTTATTTTATTCTCAAAAATTTCTTCTATTATGAATCAAATGAGGTCTTATGGTGAAAATCTAAAAGATCAAACTGTAGTAAAAAAAGTTTTATGAAGTTTATCTTCAAAATTTGATATGATCTGCTATAGAAGAAGCTAAAGATAAGTACATTATCTATTGATGAATTAATGGATTCTCTTTTAGTTCATGAATAAAAAATGAATGGATCTTCATATGAAACTTTGGAACCAATCAAATAAAGGTAACAAAGAAACTCGAAAATATTTTTATTATAAAAAAATAGGGCATATTGAAAAAGATTATTGGTATAAAAATAAAAATCCAAATGTTCCTATGTTCTTATTATGGAAAATATGGACATTTTGAAAAAGAATGTTGGAATAAAAATCAAACAAACTATCATGAGGAAAATAATAATGACAAAAGAGATGAAGAAAATATTTTCTTTATAGCATATGATGAAGAATATTCTAAAACTATTTGATTTTTGGATAGTGGATGCAGTAATCATATGACAAGAGATAAAAGTCTCTTTCAGAAGCTTGATGATTCAGTCAGATCTACTGTGCAGATGGAAAATATAAAATGAAAAGGAACAGTTGCTGTGAACACAAAATCTGGTAAAAGAATTATTGATGATGTGTTATTTATTCCTAATTTAAAATAAAATCTCATTAGTATAGGACAACTAATGAGAAAAAGATATTATATTATTTTTTATAATGAAAAATACTTGATTTATGATAAAAAATTGGTAAATTGATAGCAACTACAAGGATGATAAAAGACAAAATGTTTGTCTTATTATTTTCGGATTTTGCTACTCTTACTGATGAATCAACATTATGACATAAAAATTATGATCATCTAAATTTGTGTAGATCTATGCAAATTATCTCAGATGATGCAGGTCATAATGTTGATGACACACATGTACAGAAAATAGGTGAAGCTCTAAACTCGAAGGACAATAATGAAAGTACACATACAGGGTTGGTAGAAGTTTATGATGATGTGAAGAAAGTTAAGAGAAAAAAAAGAAAGAGAAAGCTTCCGCATACAAAAGGATTCAATCCTACAAATATAGAGTCTTCATCATATCATCAAAGATAACTATGGAAGAGAAAAATGTCAAGAGAAACAATAAAATATTTCAAGTCAGAAATTCTTAAAAGATCTATGGACAGAGAAAAATATAAGATAGCCGTTGTAGCAATGAAGATCAGCTTGCCGACATCTTCACAGAAATTTTGATGAAAAAAATATTTCTTTAAAAATATTTTTAAATAATAACTACCTGAATTAAGGGGGTGTGTTGGAAATAATACAAGTAGTTAATATTGATTTAAGGAGTTAAGATTAGATAAATATTTAAATCTAAATCTAGTTTAGATGAGGATGTGATTAGTTTAGATGAGGGTAAGATTTATTTAGATATGATAGATTTTTTAATATTTTAAAATATCTGTATTCTATCTTTTAATCAATATAAATAGGTGCTCTTGGTTCATTCCAAAATACTGCAAACTGTTGATTGAAAGTAATCGGTGTCTTCTAGTATTCTCTTCTTCTTCTCTCTGAAGTTCTACAGAAAAGCTAATAGAGGGGTCCAAACTTTGATAGCTAATGCTTGTCCAGCGATTGGAATTAGCACCTATTGAGATGAAAACTGTGTTGATGTTCTTGCAAAGAAGCTAACACGACCTCTTTGTCGGTAGCAGCAACAGCGACGGAGGCAGCCTCCAAGTCGTTCACGGAGTGATGGAGAATGCAGTCGCAGAAGTGGAAGATGCCAAGATGAACTATTTGATCTGTTCTGGGTCTAGCAAGAGGGTGAGAGAGCACAGTCGATGTGTTTGCAATGCGAAAGTAAGGTACTGACGGCGATAGAGAAGACAACAAGAGCAAATGCTTGTGGCACGGGCTTCGTGCCAACGCTGGGACAAGATGTAGCTGCTGGTAGAGATTGCTCCAGTACCACTACTGCTGAGCAGTCGCGAATAGTCTATGTTAGTTGGCGTTGGGGCGACAGTCACCAAGATGTAGAAGGGGTAGGCTTGGCGCCATTGCTCATTGGAGCTGGTGTGGCAGTTATGGAGCTGGAGGAATTCTAGCTTAACAGAAGAGAAGAAACAACGATTCAAGTGCAATCACTTCTGCGACGAGGCTGGAGTGGCACCTACGTCGTGTAGAAGAACTCCTTGCCAATGAGACGAGGAAAGAGGAGAGGCATATGGTTGGGGTGGCTGTTGGAGAGTCGGCTGTTTTAGAAAACGCTATTGCTGTAGCGACTGCAACAATTTAGCGAGGAAGACTGGGATTCTTGTGACAGCGTACAACATTCCTTAAAACAACAGATTGAGATTGTGGGATGGAGTCGTGGTCCCACCACCAATGATAGATCGATGACTTCGTCTCCAAGTTCCTTCCGTCCAGCATTTGGTTTCGAAGGTCAAAATAGTGTCATCATGATGCCACTGATCCCATCTCGACAAAGGACGGCCGTCACTGCCCTTTGATAACCCATGGATTAGCATCGTTGGAGGTGGGCTGAGGCAGAGTAAGCCCGACGGTGAAAGCCACGTGCCGTGTTCTAGAATCGAGCGGCACAAGGCAGTGGGGTAAGTTCGGAAGCTGTTGCCGACACTGAAGAATGAGGTGGCCAACGACGCCAGTCGCTGCGGTGGCCTTGTTCTCGTCGCAGAGGGAAAGATTTCAGAAGCTCTCTTTAAGAGAGAGGCTCTAGACACGAGATTGTCTCGTGCAGTTGGGAAATCTTAGCTGCTACCAGTAGCAACAGATTCACGGATGCAATTGAGGTTATACTGATGATTCCAAGACTTCTCCGATGTTGTGATCACATATTCCTCTAACAGTTTGGCAATATAGTGGCGATGCCCATGAACACTTCGACAATGCAACGACAATGCCTTCCATGAAAGCTTCGCAAATGCAACAGTAAATGATATAGTGTTGCAGCGTTGCACGTCATGAATATAAAGAAGGATTTACCAATGTAGTCGAGGCTTCATCGACTCTGCCAAGGCTTAAGTAATGCAGCAGCAATGCCTTCCTCCAACAATTTAGCGACACCATGATGATGCCCACGAATGCATCGACAATGCAGTGGAGGTGGTGGAGGAGGAATGGGATCAGACGAAGGAGGAGAATGGGGAGGATGAGGAGGAGGAGAAGGAGGCTAGGGGAGGAGGCATAGGCATATGATAGGGAGAAGGTGGAGGGGGAGGAGGAGAAGAGAAAAGAAGACAATAAAGGAGAGGAGATAGAGGTGAAGGATGAGGAGAAGGTGGAGGGGGAAGAGGAGAAGAAGAAGAAGTCGAGGTAAGGGGGAGGGGGAGACGAGGAGGTTGGGGGAGAAGGCAATGAGGGGAAGGAAGGGAATGAGTTGAAGGAGGAGAAGGAGGCGAAAGAGGAAGAAAACTGGGTTAGCGATTTAGAAATTTTGAAATGAACTAGATCGGATTGGTTCAACAAAAAAATTGAAAAAAAAAAAAGTGACTATGAGTTATTCCTGAGATTTTAATATCATTTGACATAAATAGTGAGCGGATTTTTAATCCAAATAGAAGAAAAAAAAAAAGGCATATTCAAGTAAAGCCGAATTAGGGGATGGCATCCGGCCAAAAAAGGAACAGTAAATTTCTTTTTTTGATAAATTATCCTATCTTAAATATGAGAAATATTTTAGAATAATCAACCTGCACACTAAATAAAATAAAAATATTTTACTAGTTTCATCCTATACCTTATCTTTTCCAAGATAGATTGAACTTTAGGGTCAAAATTTTAAAATTATTTTCTTAGTCCATATGTAAGTAACACTCAAATTTAGTCATACATCAAAAATGAAAATTTTTTATTAAGATTATTTAGTCCTAAGCTTGAGTTTAAACATTCTTTAGTCCTGAGTTGTTACTGTTAAGCTAACTGATCGAGGTGTTAAGATACAATGAGCTTCTTGAGTTTGCTTTTGCTTTTAGGTTTCTAAACAACGGTTTGCCTTTGAGGAGGACTAATGTGTTACAAATGCCAATGATACATCGATACTAGAAAAGAAATCTTAGTAATAAATTAAGATATAAGATATTGGCTTAATTTTGGTGTGAGAAATTACCATTCTAAGTTTATTGATCACTGGTAAGTTTGATGAACTCAACAAAAGACTCAAAAGGCATGAAATTTATTCAAAAATATTATGACCAACAGTTATAAATCTTATACATGATTCATCGTAATAGACTGGTCCATGTTCTTCTTCAGTTGTAATATCAGGAGGTATTTTAGGGACTATGATAAATAAAACATAATTTTGAGAAAAAAAAAGAGATTTCTTTTTTTCTTTTTTTTTGTTAAGAATTCGTTCAAGATAGGTAGAAAGAGAAACGAAGAGGAAGCAATGAGGGAGAATGTTTCGCATCGATGTACATAGGAAACTGCAGCTCACTGAACACAGAAGGCAGTTTGGCTGTGAATGAGCAGCCATGTCGGACCAGACTCCAATACAACAAGCATCATAAATCAGGAGGGAAGCAACCCAAAAGAGCATCCAACACCAGTCATCCCCCACACCAAAGAGAGAGGAAAAAGAAAGTATTTGTTGTCATTAGACAATTAATCAGCAGTGATACATGGCCCTTGCCATGTTCCTCAAGCTCATGTCCAGGGTTGCACTGTTTTTGCTATCAAGATAGAGGTTGTTGAAGGCATCAGCTGGCCAAGCATGCAATTGGCAAACCTCATCAAACTTTGTGTCTCAGTGACGCCTCACCACGAGGTAGCTGCTTCTCATGGAGATGGTTCTCAGCGCTCATATGCTCGCATGCATAATAGCTGGTGCGGATGCTGCTGCCATCAGATGAGCAGCAGCTCGGTTGGTCACCTCCATACATAATGAGATTGCCACCTTGATACGCCGGGTGTTGGCAAGGAGGGGAAGAAGAGGTTGCTGTAAGAGAATTGAAGAGACTTGGATGGATAGGTATGCTTTCCTGGTCTGGTAATGGAACAGCCATCTCCAGGTTCGATGAGAAGGACTGCGTCTGGTAGTGCTGCTGCTGATGATGAGGATTTCTGTGGGATGGTGGTTGACCAAAGAGCTTTTTCTTCAGTTTGGTGTTCCAGTAGTTCTTGATGTCATTGTCAGTCCTTCCTGGAAGCTGGCCTGCTATGATTGACCATCTGCACTTGCAAATTAATTTGACATTCGAGAAGCATAATGCAGAAGATACTTCTCCTTCATCCAGAGAGAGAGAGAGAGAGAGAGAGAGGATGGACTTCATACGCGTATCAAACCCAATGTAAATAGATATAAGCCTCCAAGCCAAAAGGATGAAATGGGTATGAAAAATATGCAAAGATAATAGGAACGCAATCAAATCACCTGCTTCCAATGCTAGCAAACAGGCTGCAAACGATCCTATCTTCTTCATCAGAGAAGTCCCCATGCTTTCTGTTGGGCCTCAAGTAGTTGAGCCATCTCAGCCTGCAACTCTTTCCACACCTCCTCAGACCTGTTCACAGTCGAAACAAATCCTCAATATCCATGCAACAGCCATCGAAGAATCCTTCTCTCTACCTCATATGACATTTCTATAACACCATATCACTTCAGAAAGGAAGCAGAATTAAACGAGCAGAAGGTAGGTACCAGATTTCTGGGGGAGAGCAATCCAACTTCCACCTGTTCCATGCCTCTCTATGTACTCCTTCAGCTGTTTGTCTTCCTCAGGAGTCCAAGGGCCTTTTTTGACCTTTGCCTTGTCACAACAAAGGAGCCCTCCCCATGTTTCAGATTCTTCTCTTTGTGGATCTCCTCCACTCCCACCCTTTTGCCACCGGAGATTTGAGGCAGCCTAGTCCGGGTTTGGAATGATGTGACACACTACGGAGGAGAGAGAAGATGAACAATACTAGAGGACGTCGATTCACAATGAGTGAGTCACTACTAATCAGAATTAATAATAATTTAATTTAAAATTTTAATATGATAGTTTATGGGCTAGATATATATTATGTTAATATTCGCTAATATGAGATTGTTCTTTTAGTCCTTTTTTTTTTTTCAATCTCATCTCACACATGAATATCTTACCTATCAAAAATGAGGGAGATAATATCCCCTAAGTACAAAACATAGCAAGAAAACTCCCAATTATTCCTCGAGAGGGATGAAGTCATCAAATTTCTGACAAGTCTCCATTAGCACTAAGTTGTCTTCTGGCTTCTCAGTGAAGGGGTCACTGTCCACCTCCAGGTCGAGATATCGGGCATAGAAATGGGCCAAGGCGACCCAGTACTCATACTCATATGAAATCTACGCCATCTGTCACAGTCCCCACTCGAACCTAACCGACTGCTTGTAGTCGGCAATGCTCTTGCTTGAGAGCTCAGTTTTAAGGGTCTTATTTTCCTTCATCAGTTTCAATAGCTCATCGTTTACCTTGCGACGATCTGCTTTTTGCTCTTTGATCTAATGTTGGTTCTCTGCTAAGCCTTCCCGAAGCTTGTTTAGCTCCTTGTCG
Source organism: Ensete glaucum (assembly GCA_021527575.1). Taxonomy (NCBI): domain Eukaryota; kingdom Viridiplantae; phylum Streptophyta; class Magnoliopsida; order Zingiberales; family Musaceae; genus Ensete; species Ensete glaucum. The sequence continues at coordinate 38,027,777 of CM038557.1, forward strand.
GCTTGTTCTGATCGATGGGTCAATTCATCCAATTCCGACTTCAGCTTGGCGTTGTCTGCTTGAAGCTTGTCCACTTGCTACCAAGTGAAAACCAACTGCTTGGGACCCCCCTCTATCTTCAGCTTATCAATCTCCACCTCCAAAAGGGACGCCTGGTTCCCCATGATGGTCACCAAACGTCCTACATCATGACCCTGTCCAAAAGGACCATCTATCTGAGAATGATGCCCCTGTAAAACATAAAAGGGGGTCAAAAAATATAAATAGAAAAGGTAAAGATAGTAAACCCCGAGACATGACTTACCAGCATGATTTGCTTTGATGTCTGGGCCATAAGGATCTCGGAGGGCAAGGTGTAGAGATCCTTTGCCAGGGTCAGGTGTAAAACCCCATGTCTGAACTCCGAGGCTGCTTGGGAGTCATCCCAGACTTTTGCTAGGTATGAGAGATTCGACCACCGAGCTTGCATCGCGACACCCGAATCCCTCGGGGTCCAGTCGACTATCTAAAGGATGTAATAACCTTCATCATCCTTGTAGACCCTTGTGCTATATAAGTTCTTCATAGATCTCGATCGGTAGTAGGAGGGGGACGAATCCTCCTCCCCTGGAGCCTCCGACTCTTTTTCCCAAGTGGCCGCCAGGGAACTCCCCTCACCATGGCGGGACTTGTGCTTCCTCATTGCTATCTTGACCCGCTTACCGGGTCGGCCAACAGCTACTTGATCGGGAGCCAAACTCCCAACGGGCCTCTTTGTCATGGTCTCCATGCGGATTTCTTCCACTTCTGGTGAAGAACTCTCAATCCCAGTAGCCGGAGTGTTCTTCTCGCTCGGGATCCTAGGCTTTCTGTGTAGGGTGTTCAAATCCATGGCACCTGCATTTCGACCAACAAGTTAGTGTCATGATAATCATAACACGTGTGACAAGCATCAAAAAGCAGATATACCTCAACAAGCGGGAGTGAGCCCCACCTCGACCAAGCACATCTCGGTCATGTCCTAAATTGCCCGGGAAAGGGGGAGAATTTCCTTCAACCTATTGACCATAATAGACTCCTCCTTAGACAATAAGGGGGAAACATTGCTGATTAGATGAATCGACCAATCAACTTTGAAGCCCCAACTCAGATTACTAATGAAAAAATATCGAGCCTTCCAACCTTTGTTGTTGGTCGGTACACCACTGACCTTAAAACTAGCCCGACCTATCAAATAGTAACCCCCTGGCTCTTACAAAGACAAAAACAAGTGAAGAACAAGGTTCGGATGGGAACAATATCTACGCCTCGGCACTCACCAAGGAACGGAATAAGGTAGCACCATGAGTCGAGCGCCATCTGACTTAGATAGATCTTCCACCACCTAAGGAATTCCACGATGGTGGGATGCAAAGGAAAATGCAAACCAACCTCCAGCACTTCCACCGAGATACTTATCTTGGAGGGCCCGGGATTGTAGGGTTGCTACTCGGGCATAGGAGCCCATAGTGCATACTCCTCGGGGATGCTATAGCACTCCCGGATAGACCCGAAGGCTTCCTCATTTATGACTGAGATAACATCATGACAAGACTTCATGACCTCAAGATCTCTCTACGACTTAGCATCTACAAGGGAATGTATCCTCGAAGATGATGACCCCGAGATGCTAGCCTTGGGACCCTCCGACTGCATTCCTTCCGAACTGGCGGAAGGAACGACCCTAACGCTAGACGAACCCGAGGAGGACATCTGACCTGATCAAGGGGATGAAGGGAGTAGAAGAAGAAGGACTGGAAAAGCCGAGATGAAAGCAAAAGAGGTTCAAGAGCGTAAGTGAGGCCTCTGGCCACGAGAGATGGGGTTATAAAGACTCCGGGTGACAGTTCACATGCCCGAGGTAGAGAGAGACCTCTACCTAGGGAACCCATGATGTTAATAAATACGTATCCACATCAGCCCTAGTCGGCTGCCATAGGAATTATACATGCGACACGTGATATTCTGAAGCGCAAATCTTTGCATGTGTAAGCCACAAGAGTCAAAATCCCGGCATGTCAAGTGCATGCAATCCATAGTCATGTAATCTTAATGGCCAATCCCCTGACCCACATGTCCTCGCCATGTAAAAGCATTGGCGCTCGAGTTGCATATCTCGGCCACCATCAGTCCAGTTGTGTCCGAGTTATGTACCTCGACCATCATCCGTCCTACTATGCCCGAATTGCATATCTCAGCCACCATCGGTCCAGTTGTGCCCGAGTTGTATATCTTGACTACCATCAGTCCAACTATGCCTGAGTTATATATCTTAGGCACTATTAGTCCAGTTGTGCCTGAGTTGCATATATCGGCCACCATCAGCCCAATTGTGCCCGAGTTATATACCTCAGCCACCATCAATCCAGTTGTGCTCGAGTTACATATCTCAGACACCATCAGCCCAGTTGTGCTTGAGTTGCAATGCTCGACCACTATTAGTTCAACTGTACAAGTGCGGGACTTCCTCCATAATATTTGCCCATTGAGCCTTCTTCCACTGCTAGTTGTCACTTCCAAGTATATTCGCATCACTCCTGCTTTCGATTAGTCAATTGGAAAATGAAGTGAAAAATCTACTCTCAGTAGTACTGATCACCAATGGTGAGGATTTGACAACTATTGTCTTCTATAAGCTTTCTTTAAAGGGTCATTGAACTTGTGCAGAGCTCCCCTGCTGGATAAGTAATAGAACTGGGATACTTGACTTCACCCATTCTTTTCGTAGTTAAGAAGGTAAAGTTACTTGGCTTTGCTCATCTCCTCGAGTTAAGAGAATTCAGGTACTCGGTTTCGCCCATTCTCTCGAGTTGAGAAGGCAAAGGTTACTCAATTTCGCCTGCCTCCTCGAGTTTGTACTTCATGTATTGAGCTGGTTACTAACATTCGTCCGCTCTTTGCTCACACTTCTGAAGCACTTGAAGTGTTTGCACTCCTTGTGTTGGGTTAGCTACTGTGATTCACATTCCCACTGCCATTGAACTTCTAGAATGTAAGAAGTTTTGCCCGAAAAGAGCAAAAAGTTTACCCCAACTTGGAGTCCCCAACTTGGAGTAAGTCTTTGATAGATCTGGTCGCCTTTGGGATTGTACCATCTTCTCCATCACCTTTGCCGCCTACTCCTCTGAGTAGAAATTTACAGTACAACGTACTGCCTACTTTATTACTTGGTCGAGCACTCCTACATCAACCCGAAGTCCCTTAATTTTAGCTATCTTGATGAGAAGCCCATCGACATCAGTCATATGAAGTTTCTTGGCCTCTGCCCTTCTGCCTTGTCTTGGTACTTAGAGTTTGTCTTTGTATTCTCCACCTCCTCGGCCCCTTTTACAATCAATGCTCTCCCTCCATGAGAGCAAGGGATCGATGCCTCCATGAAAGTCCCGCATCTACGGTACCATGTCGTTGCCAAGCCTATAGCACTACTATCCGTTATCTTGCATCTTTATCCCTTCCTTCGCGATCGGTAGATCTACCTCTGCGGCACTGTGGCGCTCCTCCGAGTCTACCTCCTTTCTAACCGATGCTTTTATTTTGGGTAGCTGAGCCCCGTTAGACTTGTCGTCGCTTCCTCGCCCCTTTCGACCACCTGCTTTGACACCACTGTGTCCTCCTAGCAATTCTCCCTGGTCGATGGAAAGACAAACTGCAACTCTCATATATGGCCTCCGCCACCTTGTTGCAGGGCTCGTGCCAATTCTGTTCTCCTTAGCTTCCTTGGTAGTAACGTTCGCTTACTCAGCCTTGTCCTCTAACTTGTCGAGCTCCCTTAAGCGAATGTGAGCACTGAAGCAGTCTAACTCTCTAGCTGCCCCGATTATACCTTAGTATAATTAAGTCCCCTCCATGGGACTCACTAGTACTTGCAATATGACTACTCCCTCGGTGGTACATAGCCCCCATATATTGACGGCTAAGGCTTTCATCTGATGCAAGCTTCGGTGCATACACACGGAAGACACGCCTCTACGGTACTATGGCATTCACTCCTTGAATCCACAACCCTTCTTGTCGTTGCATTGTTCATCGAAGTGGAGCTCCCAGCAGCTCCTGATCATTCACATGATCACGTCCCCCCTTCGTGGGACTCACTGGTACTTGCACTTGGACTTCTTCCTTAGTGGTATACAACTCTCATACACTGATGTCTAAGACTTTCATCCAATACAAGCTTCAATGCACACATGAAGACCCACCTCTGCGGTACTACATCATTCACTCCTTGAATCCATAGCCCTTCTTCTTGTTGTGTTGTACACTCAAGTGGAGCTCCCAATAACTTCTGATCATACCTCCGTATGATCTTGTCCCTCACGGGACAAGATTGCCTGTATTGCATTGCCACGAATTATTCCACCACGATCTGCTGCACCATGTCGCCTCCTGGTGACATCTCCATTGCATACAGATTCTCGTGTGATGAACTCGGACTACGACTTCTCCACATGTGGCCTTTGCCAACACATCGTAGGGCCTCCGCCATCTCTGATTTTTAGTTTGCTCCCTTAGTAATTCACCTTCGTCCACCCACTCTTGGGTTACACCTGGATGAAGCATAGCTCTAGGATAGTCCGTCACCTAGTAGCTCCTGAAGTCCCCTGACTTCGCTAGATTTGGTGCACCATTGTCTGGATCTTGGGCCTTTATCCCCTACCAGCATAATCTTACTATGCATCTCTTATTCCTGAAAACTTGAACGGCAACACTGTGGCATATTCTTCAAGAGTACTCGCCTCTGTGTCCTCTTGCCCCGTACTAAGGTCTCCTGATCCCAACTTTGCCTCCACAAGTTGAATCACCTTAGTTACTCCGTCAAATGCATATCTGAGGTAGCTTACATTTGCCTTGAAGCTCCCTTCATCTTTGGCACCATGTAAAATAAGTCTGTCCTATCAGAATAAAGAACCCATGGAATGACATGATCCCACTCTTACCTCTACAAGAGTTCATGCCCTTGACCTATGTCCAAGGAAAGCTCCGTGCCTCCGCTACATGTTCCATCTTCTATGTCGACTCCCTTCACGTGGCTTGGATACTTCACCGAGTTCCACCCAAGTCGCTCCGCTCCTCGATTTGCATTGAGTTAATAGTGGCCCTCGCATCCACCATTCCATGGGTCAGCCCTCTGTTGAATTCGATTTCTACATCGACTCTAAGTGTGCCTTCATATGATGTTGCCTTGGATTGCTCCCCCACTTGATCTCGAAATGCATCCACCAATGCATTACCTCCTTCGAGATCATGCGACGACTCTTCGTCGCTCACTCGGTCCGTTAGACTCTTCGATGACTCTAAGTATGCCTTCATATGATGTTGCCTTGGATTGCTCCCCCACTTGATCTCGAAATGCATCCACCAATGCATTACCTCCTTCGAGATCATGCGACGACTCTACGTCGCTCACTCGGTCCGTTGAGCTTTGTGGAGATATAGCCTTGAGGAACTCTTCCTCAATATGTGCAGTCTGTTGCACATGATTCTTCTACTAGAGAACTAGAACTTATCCCTCCTGGATATCTGTCCTGTTGGAGAAACTTTTCTCTTTACATACTTCCCACTGAAAGTTTTGGAGACCACCATCCCCTTTGGACTACTCCGTCTTACTGAACTTGTGCCTTGTTCTGCCCCTGCAAATGTACTTGCTAGATTACGACCCTTCTCCAATACAGTCTCCACTGCACCCTTCAAGGTCTAGCAACATGCTGAACTTGTTACACATTTCAGCCGCCTACGGACATATCCTTTCTATATCGAAGAGAAAGTTCTGATGTTCCAAGGCGTCGAGTTTCGATTGCGCCTTGGGATGGCCACAAACACTCCGTCATCTGTGTACAAGCCCTTGCATGAGTTTCGAATCCTTCGAGTTAGCAATTCCCCTCACCTCTGTGAGCTTTGCACAACTCTTTCGGTCGTTACACAACATCTCCAACTTTGCACGGTCTCATATTTCACCAAGTGCCCTACTTTACCTTGAGCACCGTCAAGTTTGGTTGCCAACGTTGAGCTATAGCTCGAACTCAACCATCCTAATCTTTGTATGCTACGTATTCTTCTTCGCTTGCTTGTCCTCGTGGTGCCTCTAGCGCAAAGGGGTTAGCCATTCCTCTGAATGCCTAACCTGGATGCTCGCTCCTCTAAGCGACTCCTTTCCCTACATCTCAATGTTCGTTTTCCCCCAAATGGTTGCGCGTGCCGGCTGTCCTCCACATAGCCCAGCTAGGTCCCCCACATTTATATGGCAAGTGTTTCTGCGTGTGCTTGTCCCGCTCTAATACCACATTGTCACGGGCTTAGTTAATTTTGCCTAAATCGTGCGGCACCCATGCGTGTCCGTCCGCAAAGGTCAGCTCTCCCCGAGATCTCCTAGAGTCCCTTAGACTTACAAAAGATAAAACGGGCCATAAGAAGCAATTCCCATGGGATCCACAAGCAACTGTTTAAGAAAATATTTTATAAAGTCAAATACAAATTACACCCATGGACATTACAAACTCAGAGAGGTTGCACACAAAGGATAATGGTCCATTACAGACCGAAGTCCCCACAAGTGCTTATAAGACACACTTGAATTTATAAGCCAAACTTGGCCATAAAGCAAATCAAACTAGGGTTGCTAAGCCTACTGCAAGCCCGCTTCTTGTTGTATAAGATATGTACCTAAACCGAAAGACACGGACAAACATGAGTATTTCATCAAACACCTTATTTACATTATTATTCGTGACACCGAGTTGCATATCTCGGCCACCATCAGTCCAATCGTGCTCGAGTTGCAGACCACTATCAGTCCAACTGTGCCCGAGTTACATATCTCGGCCACTATCAGTCCAATTGTGCTCGAGTTGCATATCTTGGCCGCTATCAGTCCGATCGTGCCTGAGTTGCATACCTTGGCCACCATCAGTCCAACTGTGCCAGAGTTACATATCTCGGCCACCATCAGTCCAATTATACCCAAGTTGCATATCTCAACCACTATTAGTCCAACTGTGCCCGAGTTGTATATCTCGATCATTATCAGTTCAATTGTGCTCGAGTTGCATATCTTGGCCACCATCAATCCAATTGCACCTAAGTTGCACATCTCGGTCGCCACCAGTTGAATCATGCCCAAGTCTCTCATCTTGGCCATCGTCAGCCCAAAATGACCAAAGTATCTAACCCAACTGTAACAAGCCATGATGCCCAAGTCGATCAGCTCGCCCATAATATACTTCAGAGATCTAAGCTCCACTGCAATCCTTTTCAGGTATGCCTCATGGGGGGGTGGTGGGGGTGGCGTGTGTGAGGAAGGGAGTGGGGTGGCAGGGAGAGAGAGAATGATGAGGCTAATAATGGCCGGCCCACCAATACCACCAACACCAGAACACGACACCCCCACCTCGGCTATATTGCTTGGCTACGTCACAGTGTCACCAAGTCGAACGTATGTCGGATGCCGACCCGGCCTCGGTAAGGTCAACTGGAAGATTCAGAATCCCGACCAATCCACAGCACACCTAATAGCGAGCGACCGACAGTGTGGCTGGCAGCATGGCAGAGCGGACGTGACAGGCCGACTAGCCTATGACACCCCTGACAGCAGGTGGTTGTCGACATGGCAGATGGGACGTGACGGGCCGACCAGCCTATAGCACCCCTGATAGCAGGCGATTGGCGGCATGACAGAACAAATGTGATGGGCCAACCAGCCTGTAACACCCTTGACAGTAGGCAGTTGGTGGCGTGTTAGGTATTATAGCGATGATGTGGCCCACATACAATGAACTCGCCTATGCAGGTATAAATACCCCCAAACCACCATTGGTATAAGGATCGCAAACAGAAATAAAATCATTTCCAATCATTCCCACCCTTGACTTGATCGTCAGAGGGGCTCGACCGAGATGCTCGGCCCAGGTCTTTTTGTAGGAGGGACGCATCGACCTCTTACGGAGGAATCGACCTGAGGTCTGGATTGCATTGTCACGTCGCCAAACTACGGAGGGGACCTTGTGCATATGAGGAATCGACCTGAGGTCTGGATCGTGTTGTCACGTCGTCAGACTACGGAGGTGACCTTACACACATGAGTAATCTTACTGGACTAACTCATCATCCCATGTTATGGCACAATCTCAACAGATAGAAAAGAAACTGACACATGAAAAGGAGGGGCGATATGGGAAGGAAGGAGGGGAGCTCCTCGCATGAAGTTCCTCGCATGAAGTGTGAGTTTTTCTTATGCGTCTTTTTAATAGAAAAGTTGAACAAATCTTAAAAGCGGTGAAAATTTATTGGTGATCGTTGCAGTTATAGGAGATTATGTAAGCCAAAACAAGGGAAGAGAATTCGACTTAAGTTTTTCAAATGTCATGTTACATTTATGATCCATAATTTAAGTTAATGTGATGAAGTTGCACAATTACTAATTTAGGTCAATCAAGAATTTTTTTTAGGAAACAAGACAACAATAGTTTGACAACAGTGTTGAAACCCAAGTGTCATCATTTGCAATTGACTCTAATAACAATGCTCATACTGTCTCTGTCTTTCTCTCTCATCGTATCATTTGTGCAGCCTGTGGATAGTTCATGATAATGGGGGTTGTAGGTGGGTAAATTTTTTATATTTTGCAAGCTTATTAGTTCAGACTAGTTCAGATACAAGTTGAGATACGAGTGTATAATTAGTCAAGTATGATGCTGAGTCTTTTTATTTTTTTATTTTTCTTGATGGTGATGTCTTGTGAAAATTCACAAGCTGGAGAGCAACCAATTTTATTTTTTATTTTTTCTTTTTTTATAAGTTAAGCTTAAATTCTAGACACATATTAGCTTAGAAGCACTAAAAAATGATGAAACTTAGCACTTATATTAGCTAAATATAAGTTGCTGAAAATGAAGAATTACTGCAAGTGGTCCATTTCAGCCACATTACTTGTGACAAAAAAATTGGTATAGAAAGTATACTTTGTCTCCATCATCAATTTTTAGGAGGGAGGGTTGTGAAACCGATGTAGGATGAATAGTAATAGATTTGTTTTTATAATAAAAATTAAGAAAAAAAATAATTAAAAGATAATAGACATGAACTTGGATAACTATTATACTCGTCTTGGCTTAAGGGGCGAACTTTTAGAATGGAGGTCTTGGATCTCTGCGCGTCTAACATATATACGATGAAATTATACTATCAAAAACATAATTGTGACCTCACACCATGAAAAGTATATATATATATATAATACATTAATTCATCTCTAATTTGTGAATTACAATATTTTAGCCCTTTCTTATAGACAAAGTATATATATATTAACAATTGTATCGAATCAAATATAAATAATTTGATATTTCATTGGAAACATACAATATTCTTGATATACTTCCATCATCGTATATATTAATCTTCCATTAGAATTTAGAATCTTCGGTCACAATCCTAATTTCATTTTTTTCAAAAAAAATTTAAAAAAAATTTTTTTTTCCAGCAAACTAGATGAGAATTATCAAGCATGTTAGCTTGATTTATCAGAACCTTGATTCCAGAATATCACATTGCTCAAGCTGATGACCGGTGATCTTATTATTCCTATTGATGGAAGGGTTAGGCGGCACAAATCATCTTGGAATTGCCCAGTTTCATCAGCATCTAGCCAAGAAGCTTTTGATTTAGAGATGTCAGCAGCAGTTACAGAACATGAGGAAAGAATACCCGGGCAACGAGGAAGAGAGGATGAGGTGTGCTTGGGACTGTCAAGGAAAGGCACAGGTGAATCTTTTGTTGATTGGCTGGTGCTGGACGAGCCCACAAAATCATCTGGATATCGACTCCATAGCAGAAGAGCAGTGAATGAGTGGGATTCATCAATCAGGAGGGTGGCTGAGGGGATTTCAAGGAGCATCTGAGGTTATGTTTTTTTTTTTTTTTTTTGTGACATTAGTCAGTGTATGACTGACTGACTGACTGACTTTGAGCCATCTTTTTTTTTTATTAGTTCGGCAGATTCTGCCCACAAGAAGCCTCACCCATTCCATTTGTTTATCCTTATGGCCCAAGTCTTGAATTTAACTAATTCAAAAATGTCGAAAGAGAAAAGAAAAACTTCAAACACTCTTTTATCTACTTTTTTTGTTTTTTGCATCAGACTTTCACTATAAGATTCTATTCTGGAGGCCTTCCTTCCTTCCTTCCTTCCTTCCTTCCTTCACCCCTCCACAAGCTTTCAAGAGAACTACCCGCATAGCATTCAGCCTGCCCGGGAGTCGGAAGCTCTACAAGGTGAAGCACAACCTGCTCTCGACATGGCTGGTGCTGTTGAGGTAGATGATGATGACTAAGTAAGTTATGAGAATGAATGGTGGACCCAGATGTTTCAGAGCTCCTTCCTACGTAGCTTAGCCACTTAGTTGTGGTGGAGGAGACACACAACTAAGTGATTTGTAGCAGCAGCTTTAGGAGGGGGAGGGGGAGCTGTGATGCTGGTGGCAGAGTGAGTACAGCCAGTCCTGTTTGCCTTGTAGTCAGTCAGTCAGTCAGTCAGTCAGTCATAGAGAAGAAATCACAGAGCCTGGCAGTCCTTTCTAGTCCCATCCTCTTTCACTTGGCTACACCCAGGACTGGCTTTGCACATACATGGAAAGCTGCTACCATAATGCAGAGGTGAACCAACATTTTCTTTTTCTTTTTCTTTTTATTCTTTTTTTTTTTTTTTAGAAAAGGAGGCACTAATCTCTGAAATGGGGAAAATTATAAATACAAATTGAATGTTTTTTTCTTCTTCTTCTTCTTCTTCTTCTTTTGTTTGTTTCAACTAAAAATACTATTTTATGCAGAGGTCTGTGATTTTGTTGTTGTTTGTAGTATTATGGTTTGTGCTGTTGGTCACAAGCTTCATTCAAGTCTTCCTTCATTGGAAATTAAGACAATATCAATTCAGATGTAAAGTACAGAATTCATCCGAGTCATCCTCAACCAATAGTGAGCTACAAAGATTCTTTCAAAATAAAAGTGAGACCCAAGATTCGTTCTTATATATTTTATGCTAGGGGATATGCTGAAGTCTGCTAAACTAAAATACATTTGCCTTCGAGTGCTTTTTGTTTCTACATTTCTTTCCTCAGCATAATGTATTCTTATCACTTTTACATGTATCATGGAAAAGAAAAAGGATTTTTCTGCACTTAGGCTTGTTCTGCCCTGCGATTCTTCCATTTTCACTCATGTGGTGCATCTACTAGCATCTCAAGCCATACTCTCGTGAAACAAATTTGATAAGCTTCTTATGTCCAACAGGAACCATCAAAGGAAAAATATATATATATATATATTTTTTTTTTCTGCAGTCGATTGTTTCTTTCCATAGCTTTCTTTATGCCGGCAGAACTCAGACTAAACTGCATTTGATGGCTATGATGACCATCAAAGGTTATGATCATGATCTTCTCTACCCAAAGATTCACCTCTAGGTTCTAACGTAGATCCTCCCCCAATTCAAACACACACTTCAAGGTTCTAATCTGAGAAAAATTCCATCTGTCAAGGTTAGTACACATACCGATATATCAAGATTCCAATGATTAACCCATCTTTTGGCATATAACTCGAAATATGTAGGTTCGTACCAAAAAAAAAGTATTATGACTTGTGTTCATAAAAGAGAAAAAGTAAAAAAAAAATAAAAAAATCGAGGGATATTTTCCAGACAATTCTGAGCAAGAATGTCCTTCAAGGTTGGTCCATTCCACAAATAATAACTAGGAGGATGTACCCAAAGTAAGGCCCACCTGCATGCATGAAAGGTTGGATGAATATTAATTGGCAACAGTACCTTGTGGCCAACATCCCTGGGTTCCTTTTTGGCACAAATCTGCATTTTAGTTTCAAATTTCTTCCTTCTCTCTCGGTGATAAGTTGGCATAGTCAAACTTTACCATGCACACAAAAATGGGAAAAATAATAATTAAGTAACAATAGCAAGTAGATTGAGGAAGAAGAGGAACAAGAGGGTGATGATGAATTGTGTTCCTTCAATGCACTTAATTCTTTATCCTTCATGGTGTAGTTTGCTCACTTCTTTTGCTTCTTTGAGTTTTATGACCTATTCTTTACCATACATCTAATTCTTTTCTTAGTATCCTCTTTTGCAACTTCATAACACTAAATTTATATCTCTTTGGAAAAAGAAATTCTACTGTAAAATGAAAATAGAAGGAAAAGACAGCAAAAGATTGTTAAAAAGGATCTCCATCCCTCGGCCAATCCCTCAGAAAAAAAAAAAAGAAAAAAAAAACTAATTTTACCTTCTTTATGTAAATGTGGCAGGATTGTTGCATCCAAACAATAACACAAAACAAATCATCTTTCATGTTGAGCAATTCTTAAATCTAGCATTCTTACTTAAGAACATTTGCTATTATCATTGTGGTAATGCAGTATACAACCAATCTTAACTGAAACTGAAACAATACATTAATCTTAGGTATCTAATCCTGGATTTGAGAAAAGAAAATAAGAAATTTAAAGCAGTATGTTTGTACCTTCCAAGACAAAAAAAAAAAAAAAAAAAACAAAGTCCTTTCAGTTTATGTGTCTTGTATATCATGAATATAACTGCATTAAGCAATTACCCAGCTGATCCTTCCTACATTTTTGCATGACAAACACTAACCATAATGAGGATGAATCCCGCCTTCTTCATGCCACAGACAAAACCCTAGCAACATGCTCATATGAAGATTGCATATCATGTCATGTCTGTTGCAATCACTCACTACTAACATGTATGAACTTCTTATTGATGCGGTTAGTCTGATCAGTGATCGGCAATCAGAAAAAAAAAGTAGATTCATTAGTTCTCGATATGCTTTTGACATTTTTATTTTTATTTTTCTTCAACAAAAACAAAAAAATGAATCATCTTCCGTTCTTTTGTTAGACAACTCTTCCAAGAAAATGAATCATGCAATTAGGCTTGTGGATCCATCCATCCTGCCCTGATGTTGTTTTCTGATTCAGCAGTAAATATCCATCAGCACATAATAATCCTAATCCTGAAACAAAAAACCCTGACAATAATAAATAAAAACCAGGTATAGTAGAATGGAGCAAGAGGAATCTTTTTTTTTTAAATCTTTTGGACCACAAGATATATGCTGTAAACATAAACCATCAACAATGGCTCATCTAATGTCAAAGAAGAAATGTTAATGTTGCCTTTCCAGAGAGCTGGAGATCTCAATCATCAATATCTATTAGATCGATCGCCACTGCACATGAAAGGAAGAAAGAGGGCAACTATCCATGCAGAACAAAGAAAGGTATGAACTGACTCAAGGCCATGAAAGATCTACTCGCTGCTACTTCAGCTTCAACGACATCAAACGCAAATATGAATTACCTCGACATCGGTAAGGTGGTGGTGTATCTGAAGGCATTTAGTCGTGTGTTTGCCGATGCAGCATCATCAAGATTCTCATGTAGAACGGCCGGCTGCAGCGAGTCCATGTGAATCTTGATGATGCCGCACCCGCAAGAACCGACTGCTCGATCCATGCATGACCTCGGAACCAAGATGGTCGGTTGGTGAAAGAGAGGAGATCCGATCAAGAAGCAAGATGCAACGGGAGGAGGATCTTGCGGAGGTCGTTGAGGTGACATCAAGAACCAAGTAAAGCGATGGACTCCTAGGTTTGTTCTTGGCGACACACACCGTGGTCTTCTTGCATGATCTGATCACGAAAGACGAGAGCAGCAAGAGAACTCGAGATTTCAGATGCAAGCAGACCAAGATCGGATTGAAAGGTGACTTCCCACCAGAGATCTGAGCAGTTTCCTCCCTAGGGAACCATGGCTTGTAAACAAGGATTTAATGAGACACAACAGACCACAGTGAGAGAGGATAGAGGATAAGGGAGAAGGATTTGGAGAGACAGAAGACTGCAGTGAGAGTAAGAGGAGGAAGAAGAAATGAAGAAACCAAAGCAAAAGCAAACTCAAGGCTACACAGTGAAAGGATCGAGGAAGGAAGAGAGGTATTTATATATAGTCAATGAATAATTGTTTTGGAATATCTCCAGCATTTCAGTTCCAGTGGTTCGTAGAACTGACACCACATCAAGTTTATGATATCCTCACCCTAAACCTTCTACATATACACAATTTACCCTCTCCTTTTTTTTTTTTTCGAACTTTTACAAATAATTTCAATTCCATTGATTGACATATTTGAATGAAAAGAATGATGTTAGAAAAGAGATGACTCAAATTAGTCTCATAAGAAAAAGAAAACAATTGATTACCATGTTTCCTTTCCTGTGCACATGTCTAATTATACAAGCATCAAAACTTTATAAAAATAATTTTGTTAATTCTGAGAACAAAAAATTGATGGCATTATATCAGTAATGTTATACACATATTTGCTAGGAGTAATAACCTAGAAATTCCTTATATATGTTTTCAATTTTTATATTTGATAATGATAAAGAATCCGTCTAACTCTATTTGGGCCCACGTGTATTAGAAGTCCGATTTGATCGACAAGGTAGCTCGAATGCTCGCTTGAGGGCATGCTCCATGATTAACCTATACGAAGGTTAAAGTCGAAGAGTATTCCCGATATGATCCCTTGAATGACCAAGTAAGTATTAACAAAGATAAAGTAATTTAATGAATAGTAATGTCTAATAATACAAGCATCAAAATTTATAGGAAAAAAAATGATTTGTTAATTATGAGTACATTAATGGTATTATTATTTTTTATCTAAGTTAAGAAAAAAAAAAAGAAGTATAGCATAGAAATTCCTCATATTTATTTTCAATTTTTACATTTGATAATGATAAAGTCGATAATGCTTGAATCAGTCTAACTCTATTTGGGCTAACGTGCATTAGAAGTATGATATGGCCAGCAATATAGCTTGAATGCTCACTTGAGGGTATGCTACATGATCAATCTATACGAAGATTAAATTTAGGGAGAGTTCCTAATATAATTCCTTCGACGCTGAAGTAATTAACTAACAAAGATAAAATAAATTAGTGAATAGAAATGTGTCCAATGTAACTTTGTATAGTGAGTTAAATAAGAAAAATATTTTTTTAGTACAGATGAAATATAATTCTTATTTTTTTTTACTAATGTCCATGTTTCGGGTGTTTGACTAGGTTCTGTTGATTTTGATTGGGCTATTTATTACATGTCAAGTCATTATTGAAACAAATATTTTTATCAAATTATAAAAAAATTATTTTGATTTAGGGCTTGTGACCTCATGATCCTTGTGATAGTCTTCTTTCTATCTTCATATTTCCTTACTAAAACTTCGCTTCATCAGTATAGTGTTATTTTCCCATAAAAAAAAAAAAGGAAAAACAATGAATCATGCCTTAACATCATTTATTGTCGCAACTTAATTCATGACTTCAGGCAGGAATAGTGGATACCACAAAGTTGCAACATAAATTAAGCATAAATTTTTTTTCTTAATGATGATTGAGACCGACAGTTAGTTTTCTCTCATTAAAAAAAAAAAAGAAAGAAAGAAAAAGACTGGCTGTGTTTCACTAGTAAACAAATAGCAGTGAGAATGGATTTCATGTGCATAAGGAAAAATTAAATAAAAAAGGAAAGAAAGTAAGAAAAGGCCACAATGGAAGATATTTATTAAAGAATTGTATCATTCAACGACATACGTAGCGACTACCGGCCATAGCACTGTACCGCAGGGAGCGACGGGCCCACTTCTCGCAGGTCGTAACTGGGTCGTGTCTTAACCCCTCGTCTTTTTTCGATGAAACTGCTACCTTCACATAATATATATAGATTATACATTCACATAAAATCTTCCTTTATATAAATAATTTAAAGAGAAGAGAATTTAAAAAAATAATCCAAAAACATATAAATAGTATTCAATTTCAAAATCTCCTCTTTTTTTCATTAAGATTCATCCCAAGATAAATGTTAGAATAATTCAAATAATTAAGATTATATAAAATAAAAGATAAATATTTATATTTAAATTTAGATTAGATGATGATGAGATTTATTAGGATATGATAAGTTCTATCTTTTAGTCAGTATAAATTAGTGTTCTTGGATTGATCGAGAGCACCAGAGATTGAAAGTAATTATAGTTTTCTCTATTATTTTATTCTTATTTTTTCTAAAGTTTTATAGAAAAATCAATAGTGGTTTTAGGGCTTGGTTCAAAAAGTTCAAAAAAGTGCATAGATTAAAAAGAATAAAAGACTAGTAGATCCAGAAAAAGTAAAAAAGAAAATGATAATGATTGAAGTGTTTCCTATCAACTTCTTACTATATTCAAAAGTAATAATTATCAATTTTGAACTGTTAAGTTGAAAAGTTTGTTTATTTCTTATGGATTATGAAATTTGATAGAAATAATTTTATTTAGTATGATCTAAAGGATTCTAATATCACTAAAGATTAAAAAAATCAGATGAATGAGAATATATAGAAAGATGCAAGAGCCCTTTACATACTATAATAATCAATTGATGAGTCTCTATTTTTCATAATCATGATGGCATCAATATCAACAAAATATTGGAAGATACTAAAAAATATGTTTTAAAGGCACAAACAATATCAAAATTTTAAAACTTCAAATTCTTTGATGTGAATTTGAAACTCTTATGATGAAAGATTCTAAATCTATCATTGATTTCTTCTCAAAAGTTTCTTCTATTATGAATCAAATGAGATCTGATGATAAAAATCTTAAAGATCAAATTATAGTAGAATAAGCTAAAGATATAAGTAATGCTTATCGATGAATTAATAAGCTCAACAAAAAGTAAATAGATCTTCATATAAAACATTGAAACATGTTATTCAAATAAAGATAGATAAAAAAAAATTCTAAAAATAAATCTTAAGGGAGATATCAAAATGACAGAGGTCATGATCGATCAATGAAGGTAACAAAAAAATTCGTTGATATTTTTGTTGCAAAAAATGAGACATATTTAAAAAAATTACTGGTATAGAAATAAAAATCCGAATATTTCTCTTTGTTCTTACTATAAAATATATAATTATCTTGAAAATGACTATTGGAATAAAAATCAAATAAACTATTATGAGAAAAATAATGATGAAACAAGGAATGAAGAAAATATTTTCTTTATAGCATCTGATGAAGAATATTCTAGATTTATTTAGTTTTTGGATAGTGAATGTAGTAATCACGTGATAGGGGACAAAAATTTATTCCAAAGGCTTGATGATTATAGATCTAAAGTGTAGAGAATAAATAGCAATAAGGTTCAAGTGAAAGAAAAAAGAACAATTGTTATGAACATCAAATCTGGTAAAAAGGTTATTAATGATGTGATGTTAATTCTTAATTTAAAATAAAATATCATTAGTATAGGATAAGTAATGAGAAAATAATATTATGTTATTTTTATTGTTAAAAATATATTATTAATGATAAAAAATTGATAAATTAGTAGCAACTATGAGGATGATAAAAAATAAAGTGTTTCTCTTATTATTTTCGGATTTTTCCTTACATGCTACTCCTATTGATGAATCGACATTATAACATAAAAGTTATGATCATCTAAGTTTGTGGATCTATATAAACTATATCAGATGGTTGGTTATGATAATTAATAAACTATAATTAATGAGACATATGCATAGAAAAAAAGGATAAGACCCTAAACTCCATAGCAATGAAGGTACACATATAGTGAGAGTAAATATTTTAGATGATGTGAAGAAAGCTAGAAGAATGAAAAGAAAGAGGAAGCCTCCACATCCAAAGGGATTCGAACTTACAAATACATAGCCTCCATCAGATCATTAAATATATTTATTAAAGAGAAAAATATCAAGTTATAAGCTTGAGACAAAGGATAAAAAAATTAAGATCAAGAGTTCTAAAAAGATCTATGGATAGGAAAAAGTAAAATATAACTACTATAGTTACTAAAGATTAACTTGCCAGTATCTTCACAAATCTTCAACTACAGAAAAAAATTTATTATTTCAAAGATAATTTTAAATTATAACTATTTGAATTAAAAGGGTATACTAGAATAATTCAAGTAGCTAATATTACATAAAATAAAAAGATAAAATTTTAAATTTAAATTTAGATTAGATGATGATGAGATTTATTGGGATATATGGATTTTTTTAATATTTTAAAATATTTATACTATATCTTTTAGTCAATATAAATAAGTGTTATTGGATTGATCCAATGCACTATAGATTAAAATTTTTCCTGCTTTGCTCTATTATTCTATTCTCCATCTCCTTTAAGTTGTATAAAAAAAGTCAAAGAGAATTTTCTCTTCTAGATTGAGAAGTGATAAAAAAATATAAAGATTAGGAAAGAATATATTAATCATGCCCACTATGAAATTAAATAAAATGATTAAAAAGTTTAATGAAATAAAAAATAAATAGAGAGGGTCTCATATTACAATTAAATGGATATTTTTTTTCTTTTTCATCCAATTTTAAAAGAGATTGTCACTATGAGGTGATGACTCATAGGTAAAGGGATCAAATAGTAATTAACCCTAAATTGCAAAAGAGATTGGATCACCATGAGGTATGCAATGACCGATCATATACCATTTATCAAGTGATTGTCGGGAGTCTATGAAATTATTTTTTTTTTTACCATGTTACTAAAGTATTTCTATTTTGATTTAGTTTTATAATTTTAATATTCAAACAGACAAGTATTTTTAAGATTTTTATAGCTAATGTCGAGTGAGATAAAGAATCCTAATACAAAGAGTTTTCATTAAGAAATGAAACCTAGTAATTAGGGTTTGGTTATTTCATAATATCTCATATATCTCTATGTTTTATAGGAAGAGAACAAGACGTGATAAATGCTTGTAGTATTCTTAGGTTTCTCTCTAGGGTATCTAGAGTTGGGTTTCTAAAGAGGGTAAAAAAAAAAAATGGTATAAATTCTTCAAAATTTATGTGAGAGGACCTATAAGGAAGTTATACTTAAGTAGGATAACTTAAGGTATTATAATTGATTTTATATTGTGAAAATTTTAGTTTTTTTTTTTTCGGAGGATAGAGATGAGATTTATCTAACTGTCTCAAATCTTATGTTGACTTTCTGATATATTCTCTTAATTTTTAATCTCTTATGGATTTCTCTTTTAATATTTTTTTAGTTTTTCTTTTCTCCCTCCCAACAAGTGGTATCGAGTCTAAAAGATTTGATGGTAAGATATTCAATAAGAATGAGCAACAAAGATTTGAAACAGTATGAAGAAAGAATATTTTTCTCTTTAGGAGGTATAAAAAAATAGATAAGATACTTATATATATATATATATATATATATATAAAAGTAGGGATAAATAAAAAAAATATTGAACTATGTTAAATTTATGACAACTTTTGGTATATTTTTGAGGATTTTGATCTCCAAATATTCTTTTTTGACGTAAAAAAAAAAAATTAATCTGACCCTTTAAAAAACCGTGAAGATAATTAACATGTTCTCGTACAGGTAGACAGACATCGAGAGTGTGGCGGCCAATGGGAATCTGAGAGGGACCGGTGGACGGAAGCCATCAAACGGTGTAGTTCTCATGACATTGCATAAGCAAGCACATAGACATCAACATCACAATTATTGGAGTGCTCTTGTCATCGAAGGAGGAGGACTTGTTCTCTCCCATGCCTCTTTTACTTTCTCAAACAAAATTTAATAAAAAGAAAATTAAAAAAAGAAATCTGTATTTACAGAATGTAATTTATCGAATGCATTCTTCTCCTTCTTCTTCTTCTTCTTCTTCTTCTTCTTCTTCTTCTTCTTCTTCTTCTTCTTCTTCTTCATCATCATCATCATAGTAAAAATGCTTGATGTGGTTCGTTCGTCCATATGATTCAAAATAACCTATCTAATAATTATTTATATTCTGAAAGGAAGCAGACAGCTGAGCTGCTGACAACCTTCTTCTTTTCCGCATTTCATGTCTCGGTAAAGGCTTAAATAAATGGGATGGATTCAAAGTCACAAAAAAATTTCTCCATCAATTTAAAGCCTGTGCGGTACACAGTCTCTCTCACACGCCAACAGTTAAAGGTTACTAATAAATCAAAACAACGGAGACAGATTGAATTGAAATAAGTTAATCAGAGAATGAGATAATGCTTATAATTTTTTCTTTTCTTTTAAAAAAAAAAAAGATGATGCATTAGTAGCTACTTAATTACGTTTCAGTAATCTGTGTGGCTAAGAAATGATCAGGATTAAGGCAAAGATGAAGCATCAAACTGTTGTGGTATAAAAATGAATAAAATCAAATCGCTATATTTTCATTTATCTTTCATGAATTCAGTTTTTTTTTTTTTTTTGATTGAAACACTAGCTTCTCTCTCTATAGTCAAAATAATAGTAATAATAATCAAGAATTATGTATTTCCTCTTCAAACATTCTAATATGTGCATCAAAATGTATATTGTATGCTAATTATAGATTATTTCTTATAATTAATTATATTTAGCATCTCGATCTTTATATTTTTAAAAGTTATATTGAGATTTGTATGGTTACAAAAGTGAAATATTTAACTTTGTTTATCCTCACGTTATGGACTCTGCTAACGAAAATATTATATATGCTCATAGTAAAATCGAAGTGAGATAGAATCAACACATACTCAATAGTAACCCTTGTGATATTTTTATCGGTGCGATAGCATGAGGAAAAACATGATTAATTATCTCACTTTTATAAATATATGGATCCTAATATAATGTTTAAAAAAAATAGAGATTGAGATAATTAGCTCATGCATTACTTACCTCACCCACCCGTGACTAAACCATAGCAATCGATGTCTTCTTCCTATTTCATTCATTCACTCCATCACCGGCGATTAGACCTCTCTATCATAAATAATTAATTGGAATTCATTGTCACCATGCTAAGCAATTGCTGCGTCAAAATTTTATTTTCCTTGCATGCATTCTTCATATGTGTTTGTGCATGTATCAGAAACATATATGTATAATAATAATTAGGGTTCTCAGGATTATAAAAGAATGGATTACTATTGTACCTAAGGAATGACAGGAGAATAATCTTTTGATAATTTATTATAAAAAAAAAAACTCAAAGTAATGAGCTTTACGAGATGATGCCTCTATTATTTGATAATTTATTAAAATATAGTTTTTAAGGATTTAACCTAGATTCCCTCAATGAAATCATAGGATTGAACCAGTTTTTTATTTTAGATGAATCAAACCAGACTGATTAAATTAAAACATAACTATACAATTTAATTTAATTAAGTTTCTAGATTATCCTTAGCTGTTCTAAAGTACTCCTATCTCCTATCTCCTATCTCCATCTTTACTCCTCCTTCCACTCCGCTGTCTTCTCTCCCGCTCCTCCATTCATTGACTTCGTCATCCTCCTCTCCGTCTTCATTCTCTTTTCACTCCACCTTTGTCTCCTTTCACTCATTTGCCACATCCTTCTCCCTATCTCTCTTGGTTTGCTTCTCCCTCAGCCACCTCCCTCACCCCTCCTCCCTCTTCCTCATCCTCCTCCCACTTCACCTTCGCCTCCTCCTTCCCTTGGCGGCTTTCTTCTCCTCACGTCTCCTTCTTCTTAGATTTTACCTATAAAAGTTGTTACACTTGAGAGTTGCACTCATACATAAAAAATATATATTATTTTTTTATATAAAATTATCTTAAATTTATCATAAAACTAAAAAAACACTCAAATTATCTTAAAATAATATATTAATTTTAATATAAAACTATCCTAAATTATCTAGAAAAACCATTAGGTTCAAGTTATACTCGTGTTATACTCATTCACTTAACATATTATAAAATATATTAGTATTCATATAAAATTATTCTAAATTCATCATAAAACTAAAAACTTGAATCATTCTAAATAAATATTATTTTTATATAAAATTATCCTAAATCATCATAAAATCTTTTATTTTTTACTTTTTATTTCTTATATTGACTTATTTACACTCGAAATTAAAATATATTAAATTCAATTACTTAACCTATTTTAATATTAATATTTTTGATTTTCGATATTTTAAGATAATCATTATAAAACTTTGTGAATTCTAATATAATTTGATTCTAACCAAAAAAAAAATATTTTATAATAAATTTATATAAAATATATATTTTAATAAGATTTATGAATAAATGTAACACGATTGTAACTTGAGTGTTACTTGAATATAATTCAACCAGATCTAGGTTGAACCGACCAAAAAACTCAATCGGGGTTAAAATATAACTCGGTTCAAGAGTATTATTAATTTTTTTTAAAAAAAATATTTTTATAAAAAAATAAATATAGAAATATCATATGTTAAAAATTCGTTACTAACAGTTTTTTTTTTTCTTCAGCAAATAAATGATAATTTTATCTTTGGATTTTTAACGATCCACATGTTTCTGCAAAGATCTGTTTCGGGGGTGGGGTCCATGGTATCCTATCACAAGGCCAACTCAAACTTCACCATCACCTCGCACCGCCTTTTGACATCATTTGCTCGCACATCGTGCCGCCTTCAACCTCACCCATTCAATCCATCCATCCATCCGTCCCACCGGCAAGCAACACCAAGGCCACCAGTAGTTACCATGACAAGAGCATGCTGCTGTGCACTGAAACATAGTGACACTTTGCTGGTCCAGTCTCTCAGCATTTGTTCTCAGGGAAAAAATCCCCTTTTTTTGTTTTTTTTTGTGTGTGTGTGTGTATCCTGCAAACCCTCGAAACAGAGGAAATAGAGAACAGCAGCAGCAGCAGCAGCAGAGGATGATGGAATGGGTTCATGTGATTGCTCTTTTGGATGTGGGTGGGCAACAACAACCTAGTACCAGGAAATATTTCTTTTCCTACACCACCTTTTTAAAAAACCTGGTACCAGTGAAACCATTGATGGTGGTGGCATCATGGTCTCTGCCAGCAGTACAGCGCTGGAGATGCATGGTAGGTGTTGTCACCTGAGGATGCTCCACAGGACTTCGACTGTGCCCTCCCCCCCCCCCCTCACTTTTGTGTGCATCGGTTTGATGAATGCCGTGAACAAAGTAGAGGTGGCGTGGGGGGTGCCGCTCCGCTGATAAGAAGGTGGTGTGGGTGGGGAAGGAAGAGAGACTCTGTGGATGCCAGTGTGGGAGCCCCGCGTGCATCATCAATCTTTTGCCCAATGTTTTCCTTATTTGCCGCCACCAATATATACTCGAAGAGGATCGATCATATGAATATTTAGGGGAATCCCTATTATTTATTTCATAATGTAAATACTCTTGCATTTATTTGATGTCCTTGTGTGCTATGTAATATATAATGTGGTGGAGCTACCTGACTTAAAAAAATTAAAGAAGAAGAAGCAGGGCGTGAGGATGAGAGAGAGAGAGAGAGAGAGAGAGAGAGAGCCGCCGGTGATCTCCGCCCTAAGGTCTCAATCGGACTGCTACGTGGATGGTCCTGATTAAAAAAAAAAAAAAAAACGTTCTCAACCCTAATCTGAGACAACAACAACAACAACATACATTTAGAGCCAAATTGGACCGGATCAAAAATGTGTTTCGACGAAGCTTTCTCAGGTTCATCAATGAAAAAAGAAATATATATATATATATATATATATATATATATATATATATATATATATATATATATATACATACATATATACGTCAACTCTGCTTGCTACATTCTAGTAATGTCCTCCTCCACACTGGAGCGTGAAACTTTGCATACAGAACTCAACATGTAATAATAACATGTGACGAAAGAAACCAAAATTTGCCCTCAGACTTCAATTTACATCAGCCGCACGTACAATGCAAGACACACTGTCTGATAACCCTATTTATTACTCATTCCTCCAATCAAGTTCCAATTCCACAAAAAGTGTCAATAACGTAAACAGTGTTTTCCCTATAAATGATTACTACGACCATATCCTGGGTAGGTAGACCTCTAACAATATTCAAAATGACACCCAACCCAAAAAAAAAAAAAAAAGTTTGTCCCCAATCATCAAGTTATCACGTAACCAGTCACAGACTTTCTTCCTCCTGCTTGATAAAAGTTCATGTGACCATTAATTTGATCCCCTGGAAATCTCAAGTAGTCAGCTCTTGGATATCCGAATCAACTGAACCATACTTGTTCAATCAAGTAGTACTGTACGAACGATTAAACCCAGATGCAGGAGGCAATAACAAATCAACATCACCAAAACCTTATTACTACATTTGATTTGGACATTATTTACAATATAACTTAAAATACCTTTCAGCCCTGCATCAAATAGATGTTCAAAAATCACAATTCTGGAGCGCAAATCTCTAACCATTCTGCAGTAGATCATTAAAATCCAGGAATCTATTTGGAACTCATGCCCACAAGAACACACACATTATTGAGGTTGGCCACTGATCATCCATGTGAGATATTCAATTTACCCGCCGGGTGGATGGTGAACTGAGACTCCATAATTCCATATCTGTTGTCCTTGGAGAAACTTGGTGAGAAGGTTCTGTAACTTCCCAGAAGCACTCTGCAATCCCCAGGTCCAGCACCCTAGTGACCTAATACCGGCAAATGCAGGTCCCTAGCTCTGATGTCTGACACTCTTTCTGGAGCCCTACATCAAGTTCACTGCGTGGAGAAACTATGATCAATGAGATACAAGTTAATCTATGATCACAGTTGGCCTGTCCATGAACTGTTGTTACTACTGCTGTCACAATACAAGGACGCTTAGATGGCACTCTTAGTAGATTCATTAACTGTCAGGTACAGATGATCAGGCTCCACATAACTGGTTGATGATAGTAATTCTAACATCTCAAACAGAAATGAGCTTAATACCCAATATACAGTTCTATTTGCTGGTAACCAACAGAACTTCCTAGTTATTCAATCCAATGATCTATGGAACAGAACAAGAATATTCATTCTGTAAACCGTAATGCTAGAATATGATCAAACAAGACATGAGTCACAAGATCCTGATTATTTGGAGTGATGTCATTGTCAGTGTGATATCTTTGAATCCACTAGGAAAACAAAAACAAAAAAAACCAATTCTACATTTAATCATTCCGAGGATTACAGGGATTAAAAAAATATACAGAATCTATTTTGAAAGATGATGTAACCTCCGATATAATAATACTATTTCCTCTTTGACTATTGCTCTGAGAAAACAGCTATCCAAAAGAACATTGCTGTAACTTCCAACACTCACAAAGCTACTCGAAATATATTTACAATCTTTGACCTGCATCCCTGCCACAACGACTGCATGCCTTCCAAGATTTTAAGAGTTTTCCTCGGACCTTTCTTTTCTGTTACTCCTGGGATTCCTTGTTCTAAATCACAGTTTCTTAATGGGGGCTGTGGTGCTCCAGTTTCTGTACTTTCCACAATCTTATGCACCATTTCCAAAACTTCACTCATCTTCGGCCTAGAGTTTGGCTGCTGCAGTAGGCATTTATTCGCCACAGAAGCAAGCTTTATTGCAGATTTTAAAGAGTAGTCACCTGCTAACCTTGGATCCATAATTATATGGAACTTCTTGGCATCAGATATACGTGATTTCGCCCATTCCAAGAGCTTCTGTTCTCCTTTTGGACGTTTTCTATCTATAGGTCGACGACCTGTGATAAGTACATATAGGAAAACTCCATAGCTCCATACATCACTCTTGGCAGTCAGGCGACCAGTTTGCATGTACTCAGGTGCTGCATAACCCACAGTTCCTACAACCTGTTGAATTTTATGATGGAATTAAAGAAAAGCTTTGGATAGCATTTATTTAGCTACAGAGGACCATGAAAAGTGTTTCTCTTGATAGTTAATCAGATTCTTGTTCCATTTATTTATTAGTAGCGGTTGTGCAGATGACAAAATATTTCACCCTCACATTCAGAATCCTGCTTCAAGCATATCTTAGTCTTTAAAGAACTTTGTGATATTTCAACAATTCTGGCACAAATGAAAACATGATCGTACATAGAAATGTGGTTTTACAGTCCTCCCTAACCATGGGTAAAGCAGGTGATTGGAGAGGCAACATGGGCCTGTTACGAGGCCCAACAGTGGGATTATGCACAGCCTCCTTGCCCTCAGATCACCTGCCTTGCCTGCAGATAAGGCAGGGAAAAAGGTACAAAGAGTGGTGCCCAATCATATTATGTCGAACTTTCATCTATGTTTCTGTTTTCTACTAATTTTAGATAGTCACTTATTCAACAATTTAAGCTTATCTAGCATGCAAACAAAACTGTCTTAATATCCTACTTGCCCTCTTTATAAGGATAAAAAATGATGAATTTCTGCACACAAGAATACAATAGTTTTGGATTCTCTTTACTGTTTAAGTTCGGCCATAAGGTAGGTTACTGTTCTCCATGAAGCTGAAAAGTCAGCTGTACTCAAATCATGCATCACCATTAGCAAAGGCACAGATGGTCATAACAAAGTCAACAGTCACCCCAAGATTAACAAATCAGCTGTGCTCTAATGTCACAGCTAATATATCCACTTATTTCATACTAGTAGGTTCACCTAGAAGAGGTTCAGCATGAAATCCTTCCATCGAGGAAAATCCAGTGGAAGAGAGAAGGAAGAGTGGACATTAAGTCTTCAGGGTTGCAAGTGAAAGATAACACAAGGCTTTAGGCTTTTCTTTTATGTTTCTTTTTTTTATCTCAATTCTTTTTTTCTCCATTTTTGTATTACCACATCAAATAACATTAAGAACAAACATTAACAATGATGCACTTTGATAAAAATCACCTATTCCATTATATATTTTTGTTGGTCAGTATAATCCATAAGGTAGGTCACTGTTCTCCGTGAAGCTGAAAAGTCTGCTGTACTCAATCATGCATCACCATTGGCAAAGGCACATATGGTCATAACAAAGTCAACAGTCACCCCAAGATTAACAAATCAGCTGTGCTCTAATGTCACAGCTAATATATCCACTTCTTTCATAATAGTAGGCTCACCTAGAAGAGGTTCAGCATGAAATCCTTCCATCGAGGAAAATCCAGTGGAAGAGAGAAGGAAGAGTGGACATTAAGTCTTCAGGGTTGCAAGTGAAAGATAAGACCAGGCTTGAGGCTTTTCTTTTATGTTTCTTTTTTTTATCTCTATTCTTTTTTTCTCCATTTTTGTATTACCACATCAAATAACATTAAGAACAAACATTAACAATGATGCACTTTAATAAAAATCAACTATTCCATTATATATTTTTGTTGGTCAGTATAATCCATAAGGTAGGTTACTGTTCTCCATGAAGCTGAAAAGTCTGCTGTACTCAATCATGCATCACCATTGGCAAAGGCACACATGGTCATAACAAAGTCAACAGTCACCCCAAGATTAACAAATCAGCTGTGCTCTAATGTCACAACTAATATATCCACTTATTTCATAATAGTAGGTTCACCTAGAAGAGGTTCAGCATGAAATCCTTCCATCGAGGAAAATCCAGTGGAAGAGAGAAGGAAGAGTGGACATTAAGTCTTCAGGGTTGCAAGTGAAAGATAAGACCAGGCTTTAGGCTTTTCTTTTATGTTTCTTTTTTTTATCTCTATTCTTTTTTTCTCCATTTTTGTATTACCACATCAGATAACATTAAGAACAAACATTAACAATGATGCACTTTAATAAAAATCACCTATTCCATTATATATTTTTGTTGGTCAGTATAATCCATAAGGTAGGTTAGTGTTCTCCATGAAACTGAAAAGTCTGCTGTACTCAATCATGCATCACCATTGGCAAAGGCACACATGGTCATAACAAAGTCAACAGTCACCCCAAGATTAACAAATCAGCTGTGCTCTAATGTCACAGCTAATATATCCACTTATTTCATAATAGTAGGTTCACCTAGAAGAGGTTCAGCATGAAATCCTTCCATCGAGGAAAATCCAGTGGAAGAGAGAAGGAAGAGTGGACATTAAGTCTTCAGGGTTGCAAGTGAAAGATAAGACCAGGCTTTAGGCTTTTCTTTTATGTTTCTTTTTTTTATCTCTATTCTTTTTTTCTCCATTTTTGTATTACCACATCAAGTAACATTAAGAACAAACATTAACAATGATGCACTTTAATAAAAATCACCTATTCCATTATATATTTTTGTTGAATCATCTATCAATTGTCTTCATAACACAAGCAGATAGTTGTGATAGAACTATTAGACCCATTCGGTAAACTAAAGGAAGAAAAAGGATAGGTGAAATCTAGAAACAGAGAGCATGGAAAAATTCAGTGCATATGATGTGACAGATTAAGCTGAACCCTGTGGTCAGTATAATCCATATTGGCACACAAGTCAAAGTTCTGTGATCAATGACTAAAACAGCATTTGGGCAGAAATAAAAAAAAATGATATGGGATCAATGAGATGAGGAGGTGCATAAATTTCAAGAATAATGACCAGGCATTTATTGTTTGGTGCTTTTGAAACCAACATAGAAGATGTTCCGAAACATGAAAAAGAAGAAATATAGAATGATTCTGTTTTGTTATTTCTTTTCATAATCCCAACTCTATTGCAGCCAACTAAATATGCCCCAAAGTGCCACTAGCAGAATCTCTTGATGTTCAATTTATAAGGAAAAAATCAGGTATATAAATTTATGACATGAAAATCTAAATCTAAATCTAATCTTTTACTTATTATAAAGTGTAACTTTGATAAAACAGGGAAAAGAAAACAAGGTCCTCGATTGAAGTGTTTTGTTTCTTGATTGACTACCACTTTTGTCATCAGATGACACTGTTGCACCCAAAATTTTTTATCAGGCTGCAGACAGGAGTGTTGGGACTAATTCCATCTTTGGCAAAACCACCTCTTAATCTTAGATTTACCAAACAATCATTAAGAACATTATTTTCTTTTCATACTGTGCCATTTAGAAAAAGTAAGCACGTAGTGTGTTAGAAATTGGAAGAGAAAAAACCTCAATATTCCTCATCTCCAATTAATTCTAGCATGAGACTTATTATTATTTTAATTCCCATTTAACTTGATTAAATCATTTAGTCGTTATAACCATTGCTTATTTTTAAACAAGTCAAAAGGGAATTAAACTAATAATACGTGTCATGCTAATATTAATTGGAGAGAATAAAATTTGAGGTTTTTCCTATTCCAATCTCTAACATGGTACATCAGGCCAGTCAAAATATCACATCCTTAAGTGAACTTTCTAAGAATATAACATATACCCATGTACACAATTTGTAGCAAGGAACTTTATAGGAACTTCAAGTAAAATGTAATTACTGAAAAGATGATTATAAGAAAATAACTACAAAGATATTTATGCTACTGCACTCATGTAGGCGCTAGCTTGCCATGAACCTGGTTAACTTTTCGTTAAGTCCTTCACGTATATCATATGACAAAGATAGGAGATTCACAGATACTATTCAAATATTCATGAAGAGCATTACAAATAAAGGTTGCAATACTACAAGGATATAAATATAACAGGAATTGCAATGAAGCTAATGGGATCCATTGGATTTTTGACATCACTTACCGCTGTCGTAACATGACTTATTCCTTCTGTTGGTCCTTGTCTAGCAAAGCCAAAGTCAGACAGTTTTGCATTCCAGTCTTTATCCAAAAGAATATTGGAGGTTTTAAAATCACGGAATATAATCTGCCAAATAGCATAAAATCAGCACTTCTATCTGATGGAACAGCGAGATTAAGCTTCTCTTATAAATATCTGCCAAAAAAATCTTTTAAATCAAGGTCAAGTTTCACATTTTCTGGAGCACAAGATCAACAAACCCAGCTGTCAAAGTTAGTTTATTTAATTTAAATCAAGTAAGAAATTTTCTAGTAGTCTGCAATTTGGAAGAACCCAAGATGGGCTCCGATCCACTTAATGGGATAGATTATGTTCATATATAAATACTGCTCATACAAGCATGATTAGGATAGTCGAGTTGTGTCTGAATTTGTGGTCACCAAACTCAATAGTAGATCTAAATATTGATACTAGAATTTCTACTGCCATTACCATAATTCGACCAAAAAATTTGACGACACAAAGTGTCGATGATTTTTTTTTGAGAAATCATAATTTAGCTCTCTCCACTCTTATAAAACACAATCAAGTACAACTTACAAACAAAATAGACCTCACATGACACTAGCATCCCAAACCAGGAGGTCAAATTCAAAAACTCTAAGAACTAAAAGTCAAAATTAAGAGGAAATAAGAGTTAGTATATTCCCTTGATTCCTTGACAATAATTAAAATATAAAAGTATAAAAATAATAATAGAAAGACAAAATAGAAATATGTCTAATATTTGTGCATTTCTGGTTCAATTTCTACAATTATTTTTGTTAATCTAGAGTAGAGCAAACAACAATTTCACCAATGTGGTGGTGGTCCCCACCAAGGAAATCTGGAATTAATCATCATATACAAGCTACTCAGACTTGATGATACCAAACAACACAAACTTAATATTAAAGCAGAAGAGCAAAAGGTGTCTTAACTTCTATTTTTCTCTCAAGCAACGTTTTACTTACCAGTCTATATTGGCATACCGACATTTTGTCAGTACCAGTACCATGGTGATATGCACAGTGCATACCACCCGGTATTATTAAATTATTATAATATTATATTATATTATATTAAAAATATTAAAAAAAGAAATAAATGGGCGATGTCGCCTCGGCAACGTCACCTCGATCTCTCTCCCAACGCGAGGAGACGTTTCGTGGGCGACCCACGAGCTGCAAAAGCGGCGACGTCTCGCGGGCGACCCACGGGCGGTGAGGGCACGCGGGTAGCGTGCCGGCGAGGACGACGGTCAGGTACTTCTTCTTCTTTCTTTTTTTCCTCTTCTTCTTTTCCCTTTTTCTTCTTCAATCGACCGCCAACGGTCGATTTTTCCGTCAATTGACCACCGACGGTCAAAATTGACCGCCGACAGCCGAAATCGACCGCCAATGGTCGAAATCGACCGCTGATGGTCGAAATCAACCGCCGACGGCCAATTTTAGCGGTACCGCCCAGTAGCGACCGATCCGCGTACCAATCAACTGCCGGACCGGTATGTACTGGGTGGTACAGGGCCTTACCGCTCGGTAAGGAAAACCTTGCTCTCAAGTCACATTTGTAGAAGCATCAGAACAAAGATATTGACTTTCTAGTCATAGATTAAGCAATGTTCAACATGTTTTCAAAATCAATTGCACTTTGACTTCAAGATCTAAAATTTATTTATGTAATTTAACCTTGATAAGTTTAGCAATTCCAAAGTTTTCTCATCTACAGGAAGTTATAAAAAGAAAGCACGAAAGGACAGCATAAATCTAATAAAATGCATCACCTGATAGAAATTAGGATGGCAAATAAATGGTACATTTGAAGCACTAACAGAATTGACAGGTTTAAGAATTAACTCACATATGATAATTATTAAGATGCACAACATATGAACATTAACATGTCAAGCATATAATAAGAAATGATACATAAGTTGATCTGAAACCTGGAAATCCACTTCTTCATGCAAGTATGCCAATCCACGAGCAGAATCAAGAGCTACTCTTAGTCTCATTGACCAAGAAAGTGTTCTTTTACATTGAGGAGACAGATAGTCCTCTACACTTCCATTTGGCAAATATTCATATATCAGAAGCCGTTGTATTCCCCTCTCATCATCGTCAGCACAATAGCCTATCAATTTGACAAGATTTGGATGCTCAACCACCCCAAGAACATTAACTTCTGTCAGCCATTCTTTATGTCCCTACGGATAATGGCATAATGAGGATTCCTCCCAGTTTATGGCATAAATATAAACTTATAGCAGAACAGAATCAATCAAAAAATAAACTAGAAAATTACAAACAAACAAACATGTAATAGATTTTTTATCATGACTAACATAGACAGTGTAAATTATAAATGAAGTATACAAGGAGAATAAGGCCTCTGGGCATGCTTAAAGATAAAAAAAATTTAACTCATGTTCACTAGTTGAAAATATCTAATATTTGAATCCACGCATGCATAAAAAGTGCTGAAGTCAGAATGTGTTAAAATACAATCGCAGAAACATGAACAAGAGAAAAAAAAGAAAAGTAAGCAGGTGCTCTACGGCTGCTCAGCAACTAACATCTGTTTGCCAAAAACATGGATGGGGGAGTTGTCATTCATGTATAAGAAAATAGAATTCACATGCTTGAACATAAATAAGGGTCACATTAAGATCATCCACATCTTGAGGCATGTGACATATATACTTATATGATGATGCCACATAAAACATCTAATCTGTCACCTTTCGGATAGATAGTCCAGGTAACCATTATCATATATAAGACAACATGAGGTAGAATGGCAGTGGCCCCAAAAAGAAATTATCCATGATTGAACATGTCTATCCATGGTGTTAAAGAGTTGCTTGAGGAACCAAGGCTTGACTTGTTTGCCAAGCATGGGGCTGCAATACAGCATGGTGACATGGACCACAGTCCATGCCATTTTCTGTGAGATGGTTATGACATTACATGCATACCATGTGCCAAGAAATTTTTCCTATATGAGAATGCCAACCCATATGCCAATGCTTGTAGGAAGTACATACTGTAAATTCTGGTAAACAAGTTTCTAGATGATACCCATTCATTGTTAAGTACAAGATCAACAGTCATAGGTATACTAGGAATAAGATGGTCTATGCAAGTGTACCCTATTGATATGAAGGCTAGCTTTATAAGCTGGAACTTAGGTGCCTAAGTGCTTGCTGCTAGCAAAGATCCAATAACTGAAACTTTAGAAGGAAAGGATTAGAAAGAAATGAAATTTCAGTTTATGAGGTAAAATGTTCAGCACATTGTACTGTGGTCATACAAAACAATGAGATCATGCTTCAATTTGTAGATGCGTCAACAACTAACAAACCTTGGTACAATGATAAGGTTGCTCCTATTAGGAGTCTATTTTAGGAGTCCAAGTTCATTTAGGAGTTAGTTAAGAGTCTCTATAAATAAGGGTGTAACAATTCTGTTTTAAGTAATCAATGAAGAAACTATATTTTAGCCAATAGGCCAAAACCCGAGGAGGGCCGATGCCCTATAGAGATCAAGGAGGGCCGATCCCCTATAGAGATCAAGAAGGCTCGATCCCCTACAGTGATTGTTTATCCCCCCTTTTCCATCTCCATCCACGATAGAACCCTAGGGGTCCCTATCAATTGGTATCAGAGCAGCGTTCTTGGCGTCTCGCTATTCATCCAATCCACCGTCGCCCCTATAACGATTGTTTATCTTCGATAGAAACCTTTGGGTTCCTATCATTTAGTATCAGAGCAGCGATCCTCGACGTTCCTGTTGTGATTCCACTATCAATCTATATCGTCGTTGTCGTTGTTGCACCTACCACCTTGCTGCTACCACCACCTGCAACCCCAGATTGCAGCCGTCGTCTTCCATACCTTGATGTTGTCGTCGGTACCATCTAACCTTAGATTGCAGCCGCCACCTGCCACCTGGGGTTGCAGGTGGACTAATAGGTCAAAACCTAAGGAGGGCCAATGCCCTATAGAGATCAAGGAGGGCCGACCCCTACAATGATTGTATATCCCCCCTTTTCCGTCTCCATCCACGATAGAACCCTAGGGGTCCCTATCAATTGGTATCAGAGCAACGTTCTTGGCGTCTCGTTATTCATCCAATCCACTGTCGCCCCTACAATGATTGTTTATCTTCGATAGAAACTTTTGGGTTCCTATCATTTAGTATCAAAGCAGCGATCCTCGACGTTCCCGTTGTGATTCCTCTATCGATCTACATCGTTGTTGTCGTCGTTGCACCTACCACCTTGCTACTAGGGCCACCTGCAAACCCAGATTGCAGTTGTTGTCTTCCATACCTTGAAGTTGTCGTCTCTACCATCTAACCCTAGATTGCAGCCGCCACCTGCCACCTTGCTGCAGTTTATCACCATCTTCGCTGCAACCATCATCAGCCAAAAAGAAATGAGAGAGAGAGATTGATGCCTGCAGCAGCCATCTTGCTCGAGCAAGGAAGGACTGCCATCGGTCACCGCTCTTCCTCCCCTCCTCTTCATCGCCCGCCTGCTGTCACTGCCACTCGCTGGCCACTCCTGTCGTTCCCCTGCCCTCTTCTCTTTGGCCTTCCTCTCTACTCTCGCACAGCCAATGGTCACCGGACCCGCAGCTGCCCTCATCTTCCTTCCAAATCTCACCTCTACAATTTTCCAACCGCAGCTGCAACCACCGTTGGTCGCTCCTCAAAGCAGCGCCTTTGTTGCCTTCTTCCTCCTCTTTTCCCAGTAACGATAGTCGCTGCCCGCTTCCTTCTCCCCTGTTCCCGCTGCCTCCTCTGCTTCTCCTCTGCTTCTCCTCTGCTTCCAACTGCTTCCCAACCCGTCAACCGCCTGCAGCCAATGCTGCCGCAGCCCTCGCAGCTGTCGCCTGCTCCTGCTTCCTCCTCTGCTGCCGCTCCTGCTGCCTTTCCCCGCCGTCGTTGATCCCGTTGCTGCCACCTCCCTCAACTTCTTCATCTTCCTCCGCGAGCCATACCCGTCGCTGCTGCCGTCGCCAGCCGCACCCTCTTCCGCCGCTATCGCTCCCCCTGCCGCCGCTGTCGCCGCTCACATCTGTTGCCTTCAGCCCCATCAGAGATCAGCGACGCCGCCAGCCGCGCACAGCAGCGTCGCTGCCCCTCCCTTGCCGTCGCCACCTTCCCTGCCACTGCTGCCGCAGCCCCCGTTCTGCCGCCACCACACCAATGCGTTCCCTCTTCCTCTGCCCGACGCCACCATCGCCGTCGTTGCCTTTCCCTTCTTCCTCTACCAACCGACAGCCGTCGTCGTTGGCTGCCGATGCCGCCGCCTGCAGCCACGTAGTCGTCGGCCGCTGCTGTTTCTCGCCGCTACCCTCTTCCCTCTCTTCCTGCTGTTGTCACTCCCTCCTTGGCCGCCACATCTCCTCTTCCCCTGCCACCTCCTCTGCTGTCGTCGTCATAACCCCCCTGTTGCCTCGCCTACCACAGCGCTGCCTTCAGCAGCAACAGCAGCAGTCGTGCCCTCCTCTACCGCAGCCGTCGCCTTTGCCGCAACCGCATCCACCTCTACCGCATCCGCACGTCCTCTACCGCAGCTGCCTCTGTCCCCTTCCCTCTACCTCTCCTTCAGCCTTCCGTGATCATCTTCTCCGATTCTACTGCCATCTTTCACCCTTTCCCAGCACTGCCAGCCGTCATCAACAGCAGCCGATCCTAGCCGAGGTCAGCGGACCATCCTCTTTTCCCCTTCATCGCGACCTGCTTCGAAACTGTAGCCCCCTCCTAACATCTCCTCCACCGACGCAGCAACATCAGGAACTTGTCGTCACCACCGGTTTCGCGGCAGCCAGGTCGCTTTCTACGTCGACGCTGCTGCCTTGTAGCCCCGGATGCTCCTGAACCCCCGACACTCCTATCCCACGCAGCAATAAAAACATGGCAGCAACCTGACTTCGTTGCAGTGATCGTCGATGCCATTTTACTCCTTTGTCGGCTGCACCAGCGCCGCCCCTTTCTCATTGTTCGCCACAGCTTCAACAGCAACGATCTCTAGCTGCAGTCACTCACTTCTTTTATAGACACACGGAATACGACATCACTGATATCATTGACCAACACTAGAATAGGACCTATTACATATATACACTCTTCCGTAACGATGATCAATAACTCATTGGATACAAACTCAAAATTTTCAAGACCCGCATAGGAAATAGACGGTAATAACTCTTCAATTAACTTAAATAAAATTTATCTAAGAATCTCAATAAATCTCAACATGATGAAGGTTCCAGTCTCAAATGGTAAGACACAAGATACCCACATATAAAGGTAGAATTTATAAGATGGAAAGATAGAGATTCGACCAGTTAGATCTCATAGGCTGAAAAGTCCTTTCACTCCACAAAACTCCAGAAGAATCGAAGGTGGAAGTAGCTTCAATTCAACTTGATTGTGATATAATTCAGTGGTATGATTTATACGATACCTATCACAGAGTCCCTTTGTGGGGATAGTTCAAGAGAGACCTCTTGATTCACTTTGGACTGTAGGAATACGAGAGTGTTAATGGACAGCTCGTCAAAATCCACCAGACTTCTACAACTCACGTGCATGAAGAAAAATCAATTTAAACACTCGCCGAAATAGAAGTTTCAACAGACAGGTAATCCGCAAGCCACCCACCCTATCTATTCCTAGCCAAAACCTAAACATCCAAAACCCGACTCGAGAAGAACCCAAGGAAAGATCAACAAAGGATTTGTGCTTGCGTTATGTTGAAACTCAATGTACATAAGGGCAACTTATGACGATTGAGTCAATTAAAGAGGAATAAAAAAATGACAATGTAGAGTCCGATCATGAAAACTATGAGGAACTTTTAACAATTGAGCCAATTAAGGATGAATCAAAGAATAACGATGTGAGATCCGATCATGAAGGTATGGATTCTGATGAAGATATCGGACTTATCACACATATAGTGTATGCATTAGTCGGCTACTCTAACCAAAATTAAAGTAATTTTGAAATATCAACCTGTTACTATTTTAATTGATATTGGTAGCACTAATAATTTTATGGACAAAAAACTTATTGACCGATTGGCCTATCACATTAAAGGTTGTGATAAATTCAAAGTCAAGGTTACTGACGAAGGAATCCTAACTTGTGATAACAAGTGTTCAAAGATAAAGTTGATCATATAGGGCAAAGAACTACATGTAGATTTTATTTTGATATCTCTGGAAGACTTCGAAGTGGAGATCCTCAAAAGAAGATATGGAACTGCCATTAGCCATAAGATGGAGAAGATTCTTCAGAAGACTACAATGATTATTACACTAGAAGATCAACTTATTGCTTATAACAAGTGGAGATCATACTTAATTGATCAAAGAGTTATGATGAAGTGCTCTAGGAATTTGATGCTACTAAGCCTTGAGGATAAGGTTGATTTGAAGAGGACGGATCTAATATGACCCTAATAGGATTGGGTCCTCATCTATTGAGTCATGTTAGTCAATTCAGTCAAGTTAATTAGGAATCCTAGTATGAGTTGGAATCTATTTGATTAGGAGTCATAGTAGGAGTTGAAGTCTATTTAATTAGGAGTCCTCTTATGAGTTTATTTTTGGAGTTCAAGTTTAATTAAGAGTTAGTTAAGAGTCTTTATAAACAAGCGTATAACTATTTTATTTGAAGTAATCAATGAAGAAACTATGTTTTAACCAATGGGCCAAAACCCAAAACCCAAGGAGGGTCAATCCCCTATAGAGATCAAGAAGGGACGATCGTCTATAGAGATCAAGGAGATTCAATCCCCTATAGTGATTGTTTATCTCTCCTTTTTCATCTCCATCCCCAATAGAACCATGGGGGTCCTTATCAATTGGTGTCAGAGCAACGTTCTTGGTGTTTCGGTGTTCATCAAATCCATCAGGGCCCCTACAACGATTGTTTATATTCGATAAAAACTTTTCGACTCCTATCAATATGTCCTTTTTTTTTTTGTTTAATTTTAATTATTAACAACTAAGAAGCATCTTACTCTAGGATGGT
Organism: Ensete glaucum; assembly: GCA_021527575.1. NCBI lineage: Eukaryota > Viridiplantae > Streptophyta > Magnoliopsida > Zingiberales > Musaceae > Ensete > Ensete glaucum. Next base: position 38,065,475 of record CM038557.1, read on the forward strand.
AAAATAACTTAGAAGCCAAAAAAAGGTCCTCCTTTGGTGCCAAGAAAAAAATTGATAAGCAAAGTCAATTTGTGATCATACTTCACAAAAAGAAAGGTGGAGGGAGATGTTAGGTCCTTAAACAAAGAACATGTGCATCTGATGTAGTTATCTCATCAGTTTACTTTGCCAATCCAACAAAACAGTTGGTCAGTAAAATGAGGCCGAGCTGCCACACAATAAGCCACAAAGCAAAAGAACATAAGAGAAATGGAACTTGCCTGCTGTCCCTTGCGATTTAGTTTTTTGACCGCAATCTCAATATTTGCATTTGGATCTTCAAGGCTCTTAATTGTTCCCCTGTAAACACATCCAAACCCGCCTTCTCCTACCATTAGCGACCGGCTAAAGTTCTTCGTGGCATTCCTCAGTTCTGAAAACGTGAAAACCCTGAGACTGCTTGTTATCTGGGAGAAGCTTGGGTACAGAGGCCTCTCCCTGTAATCAATACCATCATTGCAAACATCCCTAGAGTTCATCAACTCAGACCCTGATCTTCTCATGTCACGTTCAGTTGATGTCGTGCTGTTTGATCTGTTTGATGCAGAAAATCTTGATTGGAGCTCTGCCTTCGTCGCTCCATTTACAAATGGGAAACACATAATTTTTCTCTAATGTAAACAAAAAAATAAATAAATAAATGATTTGAGTTCTATTAGTACTAATACGTCCAATCAAGAAAAATAAATAATAATAATAATAACTACCCATTTCGAAAATTCTCAACGAAGGAAAGAATTCCAACCCATTGTTTTCAGTTTAGAGTTAAATATTCAGTACAAAGAACGAACTAATTCGATTCAATGTACACATACATACCAAAAACAAGCTTTCCCAGCTATTAGGTAAAATGTGTACGGGGATTTTTCTTTTTTTTTTTTAGCCTGAAGAAAATGGATTCACGATTCGTCAGTTAACTTGCAACCGACTTTTGGGATCTCAGTAAAAGAAATTTTTTGAAAGAAGCACAAGTACCAATGCATTTGCCCAACTTTCCACTCAAATCATCAATGAAAATGGTAACAAATATTATAAAAAATAAAATCTATAGAAATCGATCTTCTCTAACTGGCCACCATTTATTTTTTTAGAAGAAAGACTCTTATTCGCCTACAATTTTGCCTAAAGAACCCATAATTGAATTAAAATGAAACAGAGCTCTTACCTTTTTTTTTTTTTTTTTTAATCTCTCTCTCTCTCTAGTTGACCACACAGGAACCAATTTAATCAATCTCCTCCCCCGGAACCAGTCTTCGGGTTCCAAATTTCCCACCCAATAGAGAAGACCAGATGGAAACAAAGCAAAGGTCAAACACAAATTCATGGGGAAAACAAGTTTTCATTTCAAACAAAGCTTGTGAGAAGCCAAACTCATCTCACCTCCCACAAGGTCTCAAGCGAGGAGCGGCGACGAGCACCCACGCCGGGATCAAAGACCAGCGGAGAGATCGAAGGCCAAAAAACCGAGGCAGAAGACCAGCTGGGGGCTTTCGCTCACCCACCGATGCCCACCTCTCCTCTCCTTGACGAGAAGAAGGAGAAAGAAAGAAGCGAGAGAGACTTGTTCTTTCCGACGAAAGCGAAGACCACGGCGGGCGAGCGAGCGAGCGAGCGAGCGAGAGGGCGGGTAAAGAACGACGCAAGCAATTAATTAAGACTAAACAGAAAACCGACGACCGTCCGATGACCTTTGATCACGCGATACCTACGCTCACGTGCTCTGCACTTGGGTTGACGCGAAGGTGGAGTCTTGAAAGAGAATGCCATCGAGGCCGTCCATCTCGGGTCGCTAATCTCAGCGTCACGGTAGTTACCTACACGCCCCGTCCGGCAGCCCTACCGTGGACTTCAACGTGGAAGACTCCGTTGGCTGCACGACCGGGCCCCACGGCGGGCGCCCACTCCCAGAGCGGTCAACATTGGCGGGTTTGAAAGTATCCCGAGATTTTTTTTTCTTCTTCTTCTTCTTCTTCTTCTTCTTCTTGCTGTCTTCTGCCGGCCATCAGTTTTGGGGTAAGGTGTAACACAAGTCGTCCTTAATGGCGAGGTTACATGTAAACAAGTGAAGAAAGCTAAGTATAAGGCCAATTCTTGAAGCGAGGCAGAATTATATAGTCAATCTCCATCTTTAATTAAAATATAAATTTAGATAAAGAAAAATAAAACATTGGTGGCACCAACGAGACAAAAAGATGTTAAAATCGATCGTATACGTATGGTTAACTTTTCCTACTCTAAAAGACCTTTTTGGCTTTGACGCTAATCTTTTCTCTGAAATCAATTTCTCAAAATCTTTAAACCATTTTACAAGTTTGTTATGTTGATATATTAAGTAAAATTTTATGATCAGATAAGGATTTAAGTCATTATCATATTTGAAATCAAAATCTTAGATTGACCCTATATTGATGCTTTTGAAAAATAAAAAAGTGATGTGGTAAAATGAAAAAGGAGGATTGTGAGATTCAGAATTTGGAAGCCAATACTTTATCATGTTTACTCAGCATGTTTAGTTTTAAATTCTTTTATTTTTTTCTTTTTTATGGTCTATAATTTCTTATTATATATTATGAGAACTATATTTCATCTCAAGAGCTTATTGTTGAAAAATATTTATGTGGAGAGTCTTAAGAAGGATATTATTGAGAAAAATAAATCATGATAAGATTATCATAATCCTCTCAATATTATGATAATATATTATTATAATTCTAAATCATAAAAAAATATATTAATATATTATCATAATTCTCTTAAATAATGAGGATCATGATATCACTATAGTCACCTCCATCATGAAATAATTTGGATGAATATTTTATCTTTTTTATTAATTAAAAATTATATAATTATCATATTTTGTAATATCTCTTTGTATAAATTCATTAATGAAAATCTTAAGCTAATTTTTATTTTCACTTTTCCACATAACTACTCATCTAACTACTCATCTCATATTATTCATAAAGTATTTATTTATGAAAATACACTCATTTCCATTAATATTGTAGCCTGGGCTCTTCTCAAACCAATCTCACAAACTATATCTCTTGACATAAGTAGTTTAATTCTACTTTAATCGATTGTGATCTTATGGGATATACAAATGATACCTCACTGACTCTCTATAAAAAAAAATAAAGAGAATACTCTTAAAGTTATCAATCCAAAATACACTCTTTTGGATCAATAAAAATTAGATTCTTATGAGTACTATCATTGCTTATATCTCTTCAAATCATTCCCTATATAACAGTTGAATCTAATATTTTAATGATAAAATTAATTGATAAAGTTATGATCTAATGAACGTTTAAGGGACGTAGGACTAACTTCGATCATAGAAATATAAATTAATTAAAGCAGGTGAATCAGATATTGGGTCGGAGTGGATCATCTTAGAGATTGGATATCGGCTCGGAGAATTGGTCGACATACCAGAAGATAAATTTTGTGTCATGAGTTCGGGATCGGGCCAAAAGAATTAGACATTGCGCCAAGAAGATTATATGTTACAAGAAGTCACCATGCTAATGGATCAGACAATATATTGAAGGAGATAACGATGCATCGAAGGCTCGGATGAAGCACTAGATGAACCAATGACATGTCAGACAATATAAGATTTATGCTTGTAATAATTTGTGTCTTGATCGAAGTAGTTTAAGTTGTAATTGAATTAGTTTTGGGTGTAACTATGTCAACTTAATTAAGAGGCCTTTGGACTTTAATTGGGATTAATTTGGGCTCATTGGGAGGCCCATTTAGTGACCAATAAAGCGGTGGCACCACCAGACTAGGCAATGGAACTACCTATGAGCTAGTAACACAATCTCCCATGTTGTCAGGCGATGGTACTCTCGAGACATAGTCTTCCAAACTATGTCAAGCAATGGTATCGCTTAGGCTAGCAATAGTACCATCAGCATTTAATATTATAGGCCGTAGTACCACCCAGTTGCTGCCCTTTCCTTACCTTTTTGTGTCAATAATTTGACGTTAAAGGGCCTCTCTATAGCACTTCTCAACAATGAGAAAAGGTGCTGCCTAGATCTGAAAACTATGATAAAATCGTGACAAGTTATACAAAAAATAATTTATGTATTTTAATCTCAACACATGTAGTTTAAAAGCCAAACATTGCATGATTAACCTAGCTCTAATTCCACTATTGGGAAACCACGAGAGCATCACATAGAAAAATAAAAATAAAAGTTTCTCATGTTTATCATGTCATCATGCAACGATTGGTGCGTGAAAAAATCGTAAAACCTACGATTCGTGAGAGATCTGTTACCTAGGGAGATCATATATCCCTAAAATTTTCAGATCCAATAGGAAAGAATGAAGAAGATCAGATGTCCTCCTTTCTAGTCATATCTACACAATGAATCTTTGCAGCGATACTCCTCAAATCACAGCACAAAGCCCATAACTCTTGCACAACTTCTTCACAGCGAATGTAGATGAAGATCTCCTATCTTTTTTACTGTCCTCTCGCAGTAAGGAGAGGGGAGGTTAGTTGAGAAGAGATGAGAGAGAGGAGAATAAGAGGAGGTTGCCAAAGGTATAGTCTATCCCCTAGGTTGGCCGCCCTTACCTTTTATTTATAGAAAGCTACTAAAAACCCTCATGGATGTTGCCTTGGTAGGTACTGGATCTCTATCCAATTATTCACAACTCTTAGATTATTGTATCTTTATCCAATAATCTTAATTGGCCTTTAATTGAGCCTAAAGTAAGAGATCCATAAATGTTAGGTCTCTTTCAGTGAAGATAAGGGCTTATTGGATAACTTATATTCAATCCTCTACTCACTGCAATCATCCACCATTTTGTGTGACCCTCTAGGCTCAATACCGAGCTAGTCATAAATTGCACTCGTCAGAACTCCTTCTGACTTAATAAATTATTCTCATAACAATTTACTCAACTTCTCGGTTATCGAAGTATTAGGCCGCTATACCATAGTCCCTAAATGATACATGAGATCTAATTTATTAGACCTGTTTATCCTTAGTTATCATGTTTCTATAGTCCATTATATATCTAATATCCCAAAGATCGTATGTTGGGCATGGTACCGCCAGGCCTCATATAAAATCAATTTGAGTCTTGCTCTAATCGGATTCTCCTGGAGAACTCATTCTCTCTCAATCTGAACAACATTGGCTAGGGATTTGCCCGAGCAAGAATACACGAGATATTCCTCTAGTGATACCGAGAGTGGATGATCCTCTATTGACACTCAATTGTCTTCATAAGGTTGGCTATCAATCTTGATAACTGACTATACTAGATCTAGAGCTTTATAGACGTATAAGTCTAGCATCAAAGAAGGAGTACTCAAACAATGCATCATTGGTCTATCAAGTCTAAGGACTAGACATATAAATAGGATTACAGAATCACTATCTAACATTAGGCATCATTAACCATATAGTATTCTATAAGTAAATCAATCAATAGACTCATTTTTTAATAAGCATATGTATATCCTTAGTATCCTCACACTAATGGCTATTAGGCCAATCGCCTCCATCACATGGATGAAATTATAGTATATTAATATGTTTAATTATTTCGATGCATACCTTTATATGTCATCTGATTAAGATCCAATTAGATCTTCAAGAGCACCACTTTTTGGATCTGAATAATGCCAAAATATTGATCTATAAGGAGAACCAGAATGGATCTAGACTCCTCCTCTCTTTCTGTCCTTTCACAGAATTACTGTAATTGATAGTTTAGGAAGATCAAGAGAATAACCATAATCTCTTTCTCTTATACAACGTATTACGATTTACGCACACACCACGACTATTCCCCCAAGTTTTAAAGGAGGTCATGTCCTTTTATAGGCAAGAGTAGAGGGTAAGTTATTATGAGAGTTCTTTCCATCAAGGGCATCCCCTAAAATATCTCAATATAATATGGACTTTATTTAATATTGGCTAATATCTTTTATCAAAATCTAAATAATCTATAATATATCTTATTCAATAAATAAAGAGCCACATAATCTTACATTCTTCCATTTGGCCCGATAAGATATAAAAGATATCTAAAATCAGAATAAACAAAAATAAATTTTATTTAAAAATAATTTTCTATAATTAGATTTTAAAATTTTTTAGAAAATATTTTATACATGGCCATGATTTTAAAAATAAGCTAATAAGTCCAATAAGCACAATAATACTATATTCAGTCCAACTATCAATGTGAGTCATAGCGATTGTATGTCATCAATGTCACACTTCCTTCTATGTACTACAACACTATTAGTCTTTCCTTATATAGTCTATAATGACCCATGTAATTTGTCTTGTCAAGACAATCCTATTTCTTGCATTCAACCATAATATGTATAATCATAAACACAAATAGGATAGCAGAAATAAATAACTTTAATTATACAAAAGAAATGTCAATAATATCATCTACTTAAACATGCATCAATATATCTTTTATGGCTTGCTTACAAGCCCCATTCTAAGAACATGTTCTTTAAATATCTTGTACTGCAAAGCTTTAGTAAATTGATCAGCAATTATTATAGTGTTGTTTAAATTTTCAATTGACACTTATTGTTTCTAGAATCTTTTTATAACCACCAAATACTTTATCTCAATGTGCTTGGAACCACTAGAGTACTTGTCATTCTTAAAAAAGAAAACTACTGCAGTATTATCACAAAATATCTTTAGTGAGCTGGTAATTGAGTCGACCACACCAAGTCTTAAGATAAAATTCTATAGCCATAAAGCTTGATTTGTAGCCTTAAAGCATGCCATAAATTTAGCTGCCATCGTAGATGATGTAATGAGTGATTATTTTACACTTTTCCAAGAAATTATCCCACCAACCAGTATGAACACAAATCCTGAAGTGGATTTCCTACTATCGAGGTAATTTGTAGAATCAACATCTGAATATCCCATTACTTCAAGCTGATCTGATTTCCTATATGTAAGTATATAATCTTTTGTCCCTTGCAGATATCTCATTACTTTCTTTACAACTTTTTAATGTTTCATTCCTGGGTTACTCTGGTATCTACCCAATATTACCATTACAAAACTGATATCTGAGCTTGTATAGGTTTGAGCAGATAATGGACTTCCAATTGTGCACCTATAAGGAATATTCTTCATTTGATCCCTTTCCAAGTCATTTTTCGGGTACTGGTTTTGGCTAAAATTTTCACCTCTAGTAATAGGTGTATCATTTGCTTTATAAAGCTGCATATTAAACCTCTTTAAGATACGACTAATATAATCTTTCTGAGATAGTCCTAACAAATATTGAGATCTGTCCCTGAATATCTCAATGTTAATAACATAGGATGCCTTATTCATATCAAACATCTTAAAGTTCTTGTTGAGAAATATGTTGGTTTCGTACAACAAACTAAGATCACTACTGGCAAATAATATATCATCCATATATAAGACCAATATAATAAACTTACTCCCACTAACCTTCAGATATATATACTAATCAATAGTATTTTTCTTAAATCCGAAGGAAGTAATGGTATCATGAAACTTTATATACCATTGTCTGGAAGCATGTTTAAGGCTATAAATGGATTTTTTAAATTTGAAACCCAACTTTCCTTTCCTTTTTCTATAAATCCTTCAGGTTGTTCCATATAGATTTTCTCATTCAGAAATGATGTTTTCACATCCATCTGATGTAACTCAAGATCATAATGCATTACTAATGCCATGATCCTTAATGAGTCCTTTCGAAAAACTGAAGAAAAGGTCTCATAATAGTCAATGTCTTCTTTTTGAGAAAAACCTTTGGCTATAAGTCTGGCTTTATATCGTTCGATATTGCCCACCAAGTCGCATTTAGTCTTAAAGACCAATTTACAACTAACTCTTTTACAATTATTGGGTAATTTAACGAGTTCCCATACACCATTCTAGTCCATTGATTTTAACTCCTCTTTCATTGCATCATACTATTTTTCAGAATCATTACTTTCTATGGCTTGTGAAAATGATAAGGGGTCTTTTTTCATTCCTATCAAAATCTGATTCTTACAGAAATACCACATAATCATCAGAAATGATATGTTTCCTTTTTCTTTGAGATCTTCCCAAATCTGCCAATTGTGATTGTTCTACAGGACTATTAACGACGACATCAACATCATGTGAGAATTCATCAATGTTATTTTGTTATTCACCCTCATCAATTCTCTCATTGATTTGAGGAACAATAATTTCTTGAATAGGGGATAATACAGGAGGAGCCTGAATCTCCTCAATATCAAAATTAATCCTTCGAGACCTTTGACTCTCACTGATTTCATCATTTTCTAAGAATTTTGTATTACCAGATTCTACTAATTATGATTAGGACAATAAAATCTATATCCCTTGGATCTTTCTAGGTAACCAATAAAATATCCAAAAATTATTCTTGGATCTAATTTATTTTCATGTGGATTGAATATTCTTATCTCTGTAGGACACCAGTGAATATGTAAATGTCTCAAATTGGATTTCCTATCAATCCATAACTCAAATGGAGTTGATGGAACTGACTTACTAGGAACCCTGTTTAGGATATACATAGCTGTCATAAGAGCATCACCCCACATTGACTCAAGTACAGAGGAATAACTCATCATACTCCTAACTATATCTATAAGAGTATGATTTCACATTTTAGCAACAATGTTATGTTGTGGCACACTTGGTAATGCATATTGAGCACAAATACTCTGTCATTCTAGGAATTTAGTAAAAAGACCAATATTCTGACTAGATTCATCACATCTGCCATAAAATTCATCACCCCTATCAGATCTGATAATTTTAACTTTTCTATCTAATTGTCTCTCGACCTCATTTATGTACACTTCAAGAATGTCAACGACCTGAGATTTTTCATGTATTAGATAAATATAGTCATATCTAGACAGGTCATCTATAAATATAATAAAATATATTTCTCCACTAAAACAAGAAATATGGAGTGGTTCGCAGATATTTGTATAAATAATTTTAAGAAGTTTTTTTACTTCTTGTGACATTTTTCATTGTATGCTTAGTTTACTTTTCTTTAATGCAATCTATGTAAACATCAAAATCAATGAAGTCTAAATTTTTTAAAATATTTTTATTCACTAATATTTTAATTATTTCCTTGGAGATATGTCAGAAACGTCTATGCCATAATATAGACGATATTTAATTATTAGAATTGTATTTCATTCTAATACTTGATTGTAAGGTTAATAATATATTTACAAACTCAAGATTCAAATTAATTTTATACAAACCATGAGTTTTAGAACTAACTTTTATTGAATTATAAAATATACTGAGTTTACCATTACCAAAAGAAACACAGTATCCCAACTCATCAATTCTAGATAGAAAAATTAAATTTCTGAAAATTATAGGAATAAAATATGTGTCTTTCAGATTCATCAGATGACCCGTCTCTGGGCATAAGTGATAAGTCCCTACCGATACCACTTTTGCTTTGAGACGATTTTCCATAATTATGAATCTTTCATGCTCTTTTGGTTTTCGGATTGAAAGGAATCCCTACATATTATTAGTAACATGAGTTGAAGTGCCATAATCAATTCATCATGTATTAGAAGGAACTTATGTAATATTTTATTCAAAACATATAAAGGTTGAGTTTATGCCTTTCTTTTCGAACCAAGTCCTACGTTTAATGCAGTCCTTCTTTACATGTTCTTTCTTGCCATATAAAAAGCATTTTATTGAAATAGTTTTCTTTTCAATAGTCCGTCTAACATTTCCAAACCCGACAAATTTCTTTGATGGATGATGCTTCAACTTTTTTTTCTTGTTACTAACTCCTTGAGTAGTAGTCAGTATATTATATGAACTTTCCTATCTTAATCTTAATTCTTCTTGAACACACATACTAGTTACCTCATTCAAGTCCTACTTATTCTTATTTGTATTGGAGTGAATCTTGAATGGGCCAAACTTAGAAGAAAGAGAATTGAGAATGAATTTCACAAGAAAAGATTCATCAACATTCATTCCTAATGCCTTAAGTTTTGCAGCTTTGTTAGCCATATTAAGGATGTGATCCTGAATTCCTCAAGTATCATCATACTGAGTTGTAATCAGTTCTTTCATTAATGTGTCAGCCAATGGCTTATTAGCATATTTAAATCTATCTTCAATAACCTTTAAATATTCATGTGTGCTAGATGCAACCGATAATGAAGTCTTTATATTATTTGTAATTATCATCCTTATAAACATCAAACTGAGTCTATCAGATCTTTCCTAAGCCTTCATTTTATTGAATTGTTCTATAGTACTTTTATCAGTTAATTATGTAGGCTTTTCAACATGCAATGTCAAATCAAGATCTAATACGCCCAATGTAAATTGCATGTGCTCTAATTATTCTGAATAATTTGATCCAGAGAGTACAGGGACACTAAAAGCATGAGAATGTATGGACGAGAATACCACTACAAAATATAAAATAATCTTAATGATTTTAGTTTACCAAAATATGATGAACTATTAATATCATCAATATTTAACCTTTGGGTAAAAATATTGACATATATAGTTTTCACTCAAGATCATTTATGGAGGACTTATACCATCTTTGTAGAATAGTTTTGCTACCTTTGGGTATACAATTCTAAACTACAATGATATCCAAAACAGTATCATCCTACCCCATCACATAATTATTTTAAATAGATTATCCTTTGGGATTATCTAAATCTCATAATTATGCATGTAATTTTGAATATTATTTTTTAATATCATTAAGGACTTATTCTTTAATGTAATTTTATAAATCATTGATCTAATAAATCACTTTGGTGACTACAAGACCAATGCAATAATATAAAATATAAATTAAATTATCTTATAAATGATAAGAATTTAATTATTTTTCATATCCTATAAGTCTACCATCCCAGGCTACTTTAACAGCTACCGATCAGGCATAACTTAAGGAGATGAACTACAAATAATATTCATCAAGTTCATTTGAACTAATTTATGTTGAAATAGTTTAATAATATAATAAATAACTATAATAGTTATTGAACACTTAATCAGTATGAAAAAAACTGATATAATAACTGTAATCATGATAATACATAAATCATGTCTTCATATGAAAAATAAATATCATTTTACAATTCCCAACATATGCATATGAATAATTGAATAATATCCAAAAACTAATAATTTGATTTAACACATACAATTAATAATTCATATGAGAAAACTATAAAAAATAATAATTTATAATTTTTTAAAATTAAATAAATTAATTTTATTTAATTGGAGAAGCCCATAAGTTTAATTAAATAAATTGATCAAAATAAAATGTAATTAATAAATAATCAAAATATAATCATGATTAACTTTTATTAGATTATATATTGATCAATTTTATAATTGAGAAAATAAATCATAATTTCTCAATTTTATAATGGCAGAACTATAATTCTAAAATGATATAAAAAGAATTACAAAATTGATAAAGGGCATAAATGTTATAGGATTAATAAAATATAGAAAGGGTAAAATTATAAATAATTCTATTCGACCGAAGGATAAAATTATAATTTCGGATAAATGGCAAAATCGTGATTTGTGCTTAAGGCAAAATTATAATTTTAGCTGAATGATAAAATCGCGATTTCTGCTAAAGGTAAAACTATAATTTTAGTTAAATAGCAAAACCATGATTTTAGTAGAATGACAAAACTATAATTTTAATTTAATGGTAAAATTATAATTTTTTATTTAAGAAAAATCCTAACCCATATCCTTCCCTACTATTGTATTTGTGCGGCGACATCTGGCCTATGTTGCCGGTCGCAAGGTGCGTCTTCCCACTAGGACACGATCGGCATGCGGCTACTATCATTTCTTTCGCACGTGTTTGCCACTTGATGCATGCGGTCAATCATTTATGGCGGACGGTGTGTGGCCGATCATTGCCGCCTACCGACAAACGCAGGTCGGTTATCGGCCAACATAGCTGATTTGTGCACACCGCTGCCGGTCGCCGTAAATAGATCTGACTAAAACGCAGATTGCTGCGTCTTTTTCACACAACCATCAACATCGCAAACAATTAAAATTAACAGATAAGAAAACAGATCAAGAAGATATTTTGATCAATGCATCATAAACAAAAATAATAGATCTAATATTTTTGATCTCAAGACCTAGGCTCTGATACCAATTGTTAGCATAAAAACTATAATTATGCAAACTATTACGTGAAAAACTATTATGCTAGGATTAAAATCAAATAATACTATATATGTTTACAATGTGTACCTTTAGATGTCATCTGATTAAGATCCAATTAGATTTTCAAGAGCACCACTTTCCGGATCTGAATAATGCCAAGATATTAATCTGCAAGGAGAACTAGAATGGATCTAGACCCCGTCTCCTCTCTTCTTATCCTTTCACAAGACCACTGTAATTGATGATTTAGGGAGAACAAGAGAATAACCATAGTCTCTTTCTCTTATATAGCGTATTGCGGCTTACGCACACACCATGACTGTTCCCCCTTAGGTTTAGAGGAGGCCCTGTCCTTTTATAGGTGAGAGCAGAGGGACTATGGTAAGTTATTAGGAGAGCTCCTTCTATCAAGGGCATCCCCTAAAATATCCCAATATAATATAGACTTTATTTAATATTAAGTAATATCTTTTATCAGAATTTAAATAATCTATAATATATCTTATTTAGTTAATAATAAACCACATAATCTTATAGAATTTACACTCATGACGAATCAAAAGAAATTCTCGAGGGGCATAAGAAAGAGAGACAAAAAAAAAACTTTTTTCTTAATCTATCAAGGGCTTGATAATAAGCATTTGAGAAGTTAATCGTCACTACCAACTCTAAACAAGTATAAAAAATCCTTCAAAATTTCTATGAACAAATAGAGAATGTGAAGAAAGTATAACTCCAAACTATTTCAGACTATTTTATTGTCAACCAACTAAGAAGAAATAATAAAACATTACAAGATAATCTAGTGGTCGAAAAAAAAATCCTAAGATCTCTATATGCAAAGTTCGACTATATTATGGTGGTCATTGAAGAATTAAAATATCTTGAAGTCTTGGCTAATGATGAGCTTATAGGCTCATTATAAGCTCATGAACAAAATGGACTAAGCTCTTCAAAGTAAATTTTTACTTAACGATAAGAATAAAGAAGATAAATGAGAAAGAAACTAAAGAGATCATGACCATGGTCATGATAGTGGTTATGGTGGAGGTCATGGTAAAAGTCATCAAAGAGGCTAAGGACAAGCACAATACAATAATGATGATGAAAAATATCTCAAAAAAGGAGAAAGAGGAGATTCTTCAATAGGAAGAAGGTATGAGAAAATTACGTAGGTTAGTTGAGGAAAATTCTCTTATCTTCACCTGTATAAATTGATGATGGATCAACAAATCAATTGGGCATTTTCATTATTTCTTTTTATTTCCAATATGGTATCAGAGCCCCTCTCTCTATAAGAGAGATTACCTTTCTTTTTTTTTATTCGCTCTCAAATGACAGCTTCTATCATCATTTGTTCATGGACAATTCTGCTACGAAACCGTAGATACCCATAGGTCATCCACCGCCACCCTCTTGGACATCCTCTGCTTCCTTTGCTCCAAAGGAAACTCTCTCCTCATTGGTGCAGATCTATCTCTTCTTGCTGTCAAATAATAGTCTCTCGTCGACGTCAAAGCTGGAAACTTCTAGTGCATCGGCTTTCTCTTCCTCCGTTGGACCCCGTTGGCTTTCTCAATTCCTCTACCAAGGCGTTCTTCTGCATGAGGCCATCTTCCTTGTGCACCACCACTATCGCATCAGCTCCAACAAGTAGCGCCACCTTCTCTACCCCATCTGCAGTAGACGACAGCTTCTACACCTGCTCGCCGGCGCCATCCCTCCTGTAGCTTATGTTGCTCTGTTCTCTTTGCTGAGAGTACCTGTATGGGCCATCGCTCATCGTCTCTCAGTGCTCTACAGAAAGGGTGCAACAAGTTCTTTCTCACTATCAAACGATAGTAAATCTATGACCGCAACGTTTCTCTCGCTGCCCTTCAGATCTACCAATCGCCCTAGTCATAGCAGTCAGACCTTCACCGCGGTTGACAACATAGCGGTCTCCTTGACATCGGGTCAAGATCTGCGTCCTTCACAGGAGCTTGATCTTGTGGGGGCATGATAATCCGATCTAATCAGATTGGCGAATTTGGCTCCAGCAGAATCGTCTGCTCATTTCTTTAAATTCATTGTCATTGGTTCAAGATCAGCGTCCTTATTTCAAGATCAATGTCCTTACAGGAGCTCGATCTTGCGGGGGCATGATAGAAGATAGGATTAAGTTATGATTTAGATATAATATAAATAGGATTAAATTAAGATTTAGATATGATTTCCCCCAAATGAATGAGAAAATTACGTAGGTTAGTTGAGGAAAATCCTCCTATCTTCACCTGTATAAATTGACAATGGATCAATAAATCAATTGTGTATTTTTATTATTTTTTTATTTCCAACAATGATAAATCATTATTCATCGTAATGTTAATATAACACATTTAAGTAAGTTGATGAGAATGTTAACTATGTGAAAAAGATGAAAAAGAAATGATTCTGTCTTATTGCTAGCACACAAGAAGAGACATTCATAATGAAAACCTTTAGTACATGGATATTGGAGAAATCAATCACATGTGTAGGCACAATATATTCATGGAGCTAGATGAAGAAGTAATAGATAAGTTTATTTTAGAAACTTCTTAAAGATGGAAATAAAGGGGAAAGGTAAAATTCTTATTAAAGCTAAAAATGAAAATCATCATTCTTATTACTAATGTCTATTATGTGCCCTACATGAAGACAAATAATTTTAGGTTTAGGATAACTTTTAGAGAAAGGATATAATATGCACATGGAGAATAGAATTCTCTTAGTAAGAAATCAAAGCATAAAAATTATTACACATGTGTAAATGCCAAAAATAAATAAAGTTGAACTTATTCATGCCAAGACTTAAGACCAAGTAGCTGATATGTTCACCAAACTACTTGGAGTTCACCTATTTACCAAGTATAAGTCACTTCTTACCATGACATCATGAAAGAAAAAATAAACTTGGGGGGAGTATTGAAATTAGCTTAAGTTTAGTCAAGGATAGTCTTCTTACTTGATTATCTAGGATGAAGGAAAATAATTAAAAAGGCATGGATCTTATAGAAAGATAAAAAAATATCTTAGATATTTTAGAATAAGGTAAAATTCTTTTAGAAGATATTGTAACTGATATGTCTAAAAAATTATGGAGATATATTATGAAGAGAAAAAATATCATTTAAAAATTAAAAAATATTAGATTTTATCTTTAATAAATATAATTTTATGCTCTCATCTTATGAAAAAAATAGAAAATATCATTATGAATATAAGTTTAAATATTTAAAACCAAATAAAACTAATATTTTATTTTATTTTTTCTTCAACCATTCTTCTTTCAAACTCAATCCATCTGTGACATATATGACAATGTCACAGCTGGCTGCCCAATAATCCATATTTTATATAAGTTCTTAGTGTAAGAAGAAAAGATGGATATGAAATCAAAATGGTATATTTTTAAATTACTTTAATAGAAACATAATTAAATAAATATGGAAACTTAAATTGTGTACTTTTATAGAATATTTAAACAATAATTTCTCTAAGTATTTTGTCACTTCTCAGTTTTGAATTCTCACTTTAGATGGTGTAGTAAATCCTTCAACTTGAGATTGAGCCAAGGGACCAAAACATATATATATATATATATATATATATATATATATATATATATATATATATATATATATATATATATATATATATATATATATATATATATATATATATATATATATATATATATATATATATATATATATATATATATATATATGTATTTTCTCATCAAGAATATTTATTACCATCAATTCATGATGTTCAAGAGTTAATTCAAGATCAAAACATTTGGATCATAATTAAAAATGTTAATTATCATAAATAGAGAAATTTAACAATAACTGTTATATTCATAATAAATAAAAGCTAAAATATTTAAACCATAATATATAAAAATATTAATGGTAATAAATAAAATTTTAATTAAAATAAAATGATTACATTCTCCTACTTAGTCTATACGTTTAACTTGAATTAATCTTATTAAATAATATTCTTAAGAAACAAATACATAAATTATAGCAATAAGTCCTCTTAGAGTAAGTATCATCTTCCATGTATCATAATATATTTGGTTTCATAATAATTAATTTTAATATGATAACATCACTTAGTGAATAAACCCTATGTTTATTCTTGGTCCATACAAATATATTTTCTCAAATTAATATACACATGAATATGAGAAAATATTACAATATATAAGAGTTTCAATACAATTATAAAGTGGAACCAAGTCTCATTTTCTCTACATGATCTTTAAATTTCAGAGATAGCATGCCTTTAGTCAAAGGACTAGCAATCATTAATTCAGTGCGAATATGCTCAATGACCAATTTCTTATCCCACTTGGTCTATACGTTTAACTTAATGACTTGAATTAATCTTATCAAATAATATGCTTAAGAAACAAATATATAAAAATAATAAGTCCTCTTAGAGTAAGTATCATCTTTCATATATCACAATGTATTTGGTTTCTTAAGAATTAATCTTAATATGGTAACATCACTTAGTGAATAAACCCTATGTTTATTCTTGGTCCATATAAATATATTTTCTTAAATTAATATACACATGAATATGAGAATATATCATAATATATAAGAGTTTTGAATTTCAGAGATAGCATGCCTTTAGTCAAAGGATCAACAATCATTAATTCAGTGCTAATATGCTTCATGATCACTTTCTTTTCCTTTACACGTTCTCTTATGGCTAAATACTTAATATCGATATGTTTACTTTGATTTTTATTTTTATTATTCATAGCCATAAAGACAATAGTTGAATTATCACAGAAAATTCTTAATGGCATAGAAATAGAATTCATTATTCTAAGCCTAGAAATGAAACTCTTAAGATATATACCATGTGAAGTAACCTCAAAACAGGAGACAAACTCAGCTTTCATATTAGAAGTAGTAGTCAAAGTTTGCTTGGCACTTATCTAAGAAATAGCTCCACCAGCAATTATAAAAATGTATCCTGATGTTGTTTTACGAGAATCAACACAGTTGGTAAAGTCTAAATCTGAGTAGTCAATCACAATGAGTGTGTTTGTCTGTCTATACATAGGCACATAAGCATATAATCTTTTATTCATTGAAGATACCTCGTCACCTTTTTTGTAGCTCCTCAGTGGTTCATACTTGGATTACTCTGATATCGTCAAAGCATCCCTACAACAAATGCTATATCAGGTCTAGTACAGACTTGAGCATACTTAAGACTTCCTACGGTAGAAGCATATGAAATGTTTTTCATTGGTTCCCTCTTAAGATCATTCTTCGGGCATTGGTTCAAATTGAACCTATCACCTTTCATAATGGGAGAAACACTTGGTAAACAATCCTTCATCCAAAATCTTTCTAAAAGCTTATTGATATAGGTTTCTTGTGATAGACCTAAAATGCCTCGAGGTCTATCTCTTAACAATCCTTCATCCAAAATCTTTATAAAAGCTTATTGATATATGTTTCTTATGATAGACATAAAACACCTCGAGGTCTATCTCTAAGGATCTTAATGCCAATGATATACGATGCTTCACCCATATCCTTCATATCAAATTTTCTAGAAAAGAATTATTTACAAGTAAAATATCATCTACGTATAAAATAAGAAAATATATTTTACTCCCACTGACCTTTTGGTATATACATTGATCCATGAAAATTTCAATAAATCTGAATGAAGAAATCACTTTATGAAATTTATAATACCATTGACGGGAGGCTTGTTTTAAACCATATATAGATTTCTTAAGCTTGAAAACCAAGTCTTTACCAACATTAGAGGAGAAACCTTTAGATTGTTTAATATAAATCTCCTCCTCTAGATCTTCATTAAGAAATATTATTTTCACATCCATTTGTTATAAATCAAGGTCAAAATAAGCAACTAAATGCCAAAATGATACGAAGAGAATCTTTCTTAGATACATGAGAGAATGTCTCTTGATAATCGATTCCCTCTTTTTGAGTGAATCCCTTCGCAATAAGTCTTGCCTTGTAACTCTCAATATTGCCAAATGAATCTTTTTTGGTCTTGAAGACCCATTTATAGCCTATGGCTTTTGTCCCATTAGGTAACTCTACAAGATCACAGATTCCATTGCTTTTCATGGAATTCATCTGCTCCTTCATGGCATCATACCACATGTTTGACTCTTTGCAACTTATGGCCAATGAAAAGGTTTCATGATCATTTTTGACACTAATATTATAGTCAAATTCTTGTAGATATATAATATAATTACTAGGAATTATTGATATTTTATTTCTAATAGATCTTTTTAATATTGTACCAATGTCTCCTTGGGAAACTTGTGGTTCAACTTGTTGTTCAGGAGCTCACAATAATTCTTGAATTGTTTGATCTATTAGAATACTATCAACAACTTGTAGAATCTGTATGATTGGTTGTTTAACACTGGTTTGAACTTGAGGGGTGCTATGAACTCTAATCAATCTATTATTCGACGTGAAAGATTGAGTGCAGAAACTATATTCCTGAACTGATAACTCCCACTGATCATGTCTTCTTCAAGAAACTTAACATTTCTTGATTCCACAATCTTAGTTGTGTGAGATGGACAATAAAATCAATAACCTTTGGACTTTTCAATATATATCATAAAATACCCACTAATAGTCCTTGGGTCTAGTTTCTTCTCTTATGGATTATATATCCTGATCTCAGAAGAATATCCCCAAATACGCATATGTCACATCCAACCTTTTTACAATTCAAATCGTTTTTTTGGGATAACCTTAGTTGGAACTTAGTTTAATATATACACAATGTCTTTAGTGCTTTGGTCCACAAGAATTTAGGAAGATTGGAGTTGCTAAGCATACTCCGCACAATATCCAATAATGTTCGCCTTCTTTCTGCATCATCATTCTGGTTTGGAGAACCAGACATAGTATATTAGGCAACAATCTCATGTCCTTGAAGAAACTTAGCAAAAGGACTAGATATTTGTCCATTCTTAATATATCTACCATAATATTCTTCATCTCTATATAATCTCATAATTCTAATTTGCTTATCACATTGGTTCTCAACTTTAGCCTCAAAGATTTTGACGACATCCAATGCCTCATTTTTGTTATGGAGCAGATATATATACATATATCATGAGTAATTATCTATAAAGGAGATGAAGCATTTTTGACCATGTGTGTCCATGTCTGGATAACATATATTAGTATAAATAATTTCTAATATGTCTGAACTCATATTAGCACCTTTCTTGGACTTATTAGTCTGCTTTCCTTTAATATAGTCCACACAAGTCTTAAAATCAGAAAAATCAAGAATACTAGGTACACCATCATTAATTATTTTTTTTATTCTCTCTATGGAGATATGTTCTAATCTCTAGTGCCATAAGATAAAGGAGTCTTCATTAATATTACACCTTTTAATGCCAGTGTGAATATGCATTAAACTATAAATGTTTTTATTTTATAAGAGAATTTTATAAAGATCATCAGACAAATACTATTCCCAATGCAATTTGATTTATATAATTAAAATGAAAGGAATATCCAAATGGTATGAGTCTGGAAACAAAAATCAAGTTTCATGAAAAACTTGGTGTATAAAACATCATTTCCAATTCTAAAACAAAGCTATTACTTAGGGTTAAAATGTATGTTCTGATTGACTCCACATGTGAGCCCATCTTATTGCCTGATAAGATATTTTGCTCACTTCTCACTGGCTTCTGTAGGTTATACATACCCTGCAAAGAGTTTGTAATATTGATTGTTGATTTATAATCAATCCATTATGTGTTAATATTAACATTAACTATATTAGATTTATAGCAAACAAACGAGGTTGGATTACCTTTCTTTTTAAGCTATTGTTAGAATTTCTTGCATTACTTCGTCATGTGTCCCTTCTTTTTACAGAAAAAATACTTTGATTCCTTCTTGATATCAGTTTACGATAATATTATATAATTTCCTTGCTGATTGACTTGATTTTTGTCTGTTTTATTCTTCTTATGAGTGGTTACCACCAATGCACTCTCATTCAGCTCCACCACTAGTTTCTTTTCTTCTTAAACAGACATGGTCATTAATTCATTAATTTATTATTTATCCTTATGTATGTTATATGAAATCTTAAAAGATCTATATTGACGTGGAAGTGTGTTCATAATGTAGTGCACCAAGAAGGATTCTAACATATCAACATCTAGTTTCTTAAGTTGAGCCACAATATTCCGTATTTGTCACACATACCTTTTATATTGGTGAGTCTAAGGGATGAAAATTTCATTATTAGAGAGTTTGCTAGTGTCTTATCTATTAGCAAGTCTCGGACATTATTATGATGGTCAATAGAACCACATATATCAACAATTATTTTAGTCTTAATAAATATCACACTGAGCCGATTGGATTGCTCCCATCGCTCATATAACGCGATATCAATTGGAGTGCTAGTATTAGAGACTACAGGTAGTTTATCCTTCTTAATAGCATAATCAATATCTATCCACTCTAAATGGAAGAGAATTCTCTCATTTCATATCTTAGAGTTATCACACTTAACTTCGAAAATGTCACATTGGATATTAGAGAAATTAACAGTTTGAGAAACTGCATGAAATCCAAAATGATTATATCAAAATTTGAGGTTTAAAAGTTTAAATTGCATGTTTTACTAATATAAAACATACTAAAAATGAATCTCATAACATAAAAATTACTTGTGGGCTAAATTTTTAATTTAAATAGATTCAAATGATCTTTATGATAAAACTATCAAATTATGTACTAATTCATAATCCCTATAGGTAAATTATGAAAATAATTTGATATTTTATCTTGATTAATTATATAATATAATAAAAATCCTATGGGATAATAGTTATTATATTAAATATAATCAATAACAATATTATGTCTAATTCTTTATGTGATCCTAATTTATATATAATTTTAATTAACTAAGGATGTTGTGGCTAATCTCTAATTAATTAAGATTATACTGATCACTAGATATTTTATTCATATAAACTTGACTCATAATCATGAATTAACATAACAAAATATTTATATTGAATATATGTATTATTAATTACAATGCTTCATTCTGTGAGAATGTTTTGAAAATCTAATATTCTCATGATTTTTAATATCTAATCACTAAAAATTCAAAAGAGTAATCACTAAAAATTCAAAAGAGAAATAGAAATCAAACTATATTTGATGACATAAAAATGAAATCTTCTCTATCGCGTTAATCTTTGTTTTGATACCAAATGTTAAAAAAATAAAATAAAAAATAGTTTTCTAAATCACTTTAATAGAAACATAATTAAATGAATGTGAAAACTTAAATTACGTATGTTCAGTCATTGTTAAAGATTTCAATAATGATTTCTCTCAGTATCTTGACATTTATCGGTTTTGAATTATGACTTTAAGCCAAGGAACCAAATGGTGTAGGAAATTATTCAATTTGAGATTAAGCCAAGGAACCAAAATACATATATATATATATATAATTAATAAAAATATTAATGACAATAAATAAAAAATATAATTAAAAAGAAAATTTAATTAAAAGGAAAATCGTAATTATGTTGCATCATTAATCTCTCTCATCAGAGAAGACCAAGTCTCGATTTGGCTCACATGTAATGTCAGAAAATTTACGTGAGCGACATTGAGAAGGAAGGATTCTGACATGGGATTGTCTTCGTGGTTTCCGTAGATGCGACATATAGTAGGTCAAATATGTGCAAGAATCTCCGCTGTCATAGTCCCTCCTTTATATATTATAATGCATGTGTGTGTCACAGTAATATAGCTGCCGAGCTATATATATTACTTGGTGTAAAAGAAAGCAAAAGCCAATCGCGCTCATCTTTTGCATGGATTCAACGGATCTGAAACGCATACATTATCCTGTTACATGGTTTTGGGTGACCACGTAAATGATGCAGGTGAGCTCACCTGAACTCTTTGGAGCAAGCAGAATAAACAATGATGTGAAGGAATCGAGGTTCATGGAGTTTGATTCGAGCTGCAGGGCCGGCGCAGGTTCACTGAGGTTATGCAAGCTCGGAAACTCTCAGTAACTCCTCCAAGTAATCTGTGCCCAAGTCCTCCAGTTCTAGGACACTCTGTATCCTGCTATGTGCCACCTTGTTCGTCCCGCTCACTGAAGGTCCCCTCCTCCTCCTCAACGAGTGCTTCTTCTTGAGTGCCATGACGGAGGAGCAGTTATCCTTATTACATTCTAGCTCCTGCAAGGACTCCTGCACCTGCTCCACCGGGAAGTTGAGCACCGCGAGCCGCCCCCGCATCGAGAACGCCGCCTGGTCATACACCAGGGCGGCGGCCTCTGCGGTGTCGAACGTCCCCAGCCACACCCGCTCCCCTCGCCGCGTCGAGTCCCTTATCTCCGCCGCGAACTTCCCCCACGGCCGCTTACGGACGCCGCGGTAGCACGGATCGCCCGTCGGTCGGCCCTCCCCGGCCCCAACGGGGTTCGAAGGCGTGGCCTCCGCCAGTGTGTCGAACAGAAGCATCTCGTCGCTGTCGTTGACGTCGAAGGGGAGGCGACAGGAATCTTCCGCCGAGATTTCGTCGTAACTCTGGGATTGGAGATATGAAGGATCCATCGTGAATTGTGGGGTGGGGAGATTGGTGGTTCTTCGGCGTGGCTGTCGAACGTCGGTAAACATCGGGTGGGTGATTTATACTCGAAAAGATCGAAGAAACACGGATAAGGAATGGGGACCCGAGAAAAGAAAAGTAAGACCAAGGCCACGACAAGGGAGGCGGGAAGGATGACGTACGGCGGCGAGATGAGACAAAGGAGTGCCGCGTCACCGGGACTGTGAATACCTATTGATCTAACGGCTGCGGTTAATCGGATGATGGCGTGCACGAAAACTGGAGCGGCTTGATGTTAAAAAATAGACATGTGGAATGTGCTAAGAAGGCTTCTCTTGGTTTAGTGTCTGCTTGTCCCGTCACTAAACAGGAAAGAGGCTCCTGTCATTGGTCAACAGCCACGGGACCTATTACGTGAGCCAATGGAGATGCGTCCTTACTCGGGGGACAGTCGCTCCAGAATAGCGGTATAAATCATACTGAGAAGTCTGTGATAGGTGTGGTTATTTCTTCTCATTCAGAACATTGTCTCAGTCAAATAATCATTCATGCTAGTTAAAAGATTAAATAACTTATATTATATACCAATATTTATAGTTAGTTACTTATACCTTTCAAACACGAGAAAAAAAATTATGGTACACATCTCGATATTAGGATTATATATATATATATATATATATATATATATATATATCTTTGCATGTCAATATGCAGTTTTATTTCTCATCTTCTTTGATTGTTATTGCACATATGAATATTTTGAATAGATACACTTAAAAATGATGAATTATTCACTCTTATTAAAGTCATAATGATGATAACGAATAGAGTTGACTTATTTCGTCTTGTCCAATTATAATTGTTTACAACTCCTTTGTTATAAAATAAACATAGTTATATAAAACATGTTTTTTCTTACTTTATATGGTCATTTAAATAAAAATTAATTAATCCATCGCGTCTTTTATGTGTACTACCAAGTCAATCAGCCTGTCAAGAATAGAATATTGATTAAGTAATAATATACCTTTTGAGTCCAATATTCTGCTCCAAATAAATAAGCACAGCATTATGCACAGTGGTTGTGTTTGGTTCTCCTGATGTCCTTGTGCTCTTCTCCTTCCTTAAATGGAGATGATGTGTTTAATGTGTACCAACAAAAATGACAAGGTGAGCACCACAATATGCATAAACAATTCATACTAATTTGTACAAAAGATTGAGAGTTGAAGAAGGATGAAGTGTACTTATCTCTTGGACGTGTAACTTTGAATTCCATCCTTCTTGGTCAAGAAAGGCTTCCCTGCCATGAAGCTTCTGCTGTGTTGTACTTATTGAGCATTGATGTGCGTGGGACAGGCCGGTCATATGCATGCACTGGTGCAGTGATATTGACAACAGCAAAGTCCCAACTGGTGTTACTTTGTCATGTTGCTTGATGGATCTGAAAGGATGTTGGAAGAGCAATACTACACTCCATTATATATGTATTCCTGTCTTATAGGATCACTGTTAAGCAACAACAGTGCAAACACCCAAATACATACACATCTACATATCAAGAATCAGTCAAGGAGTCTCTTTGACCTTTGTCTACACATTTACACACCCTGAAGCTGTAAGTTATTTTAATATTTTCCTATCTTTGTTCCGAATGAGAATGACTTTTTCATCCTTAACTATAATTATATTATATCATAATTATACTATATTGAAGTTATCAACTTACTAGTAAACATATTGATAGTTTATTTTATGTATATATATATACATATATATATATATATATATATGCATATATATATATATATATATATATATATATATATAGACAAATATATATATGTGTGTGTGTATATATATATATATATATATATATATATATATATATATATACATATATATATATATATATATATATAGCCTAAAAAAATCTCCTTTTACCAAAATTCTCAGTTAGCACCCCTTGTTAAAAAAAAATTGTTAGAGAACCTTAAATTTTCAAAGTGGTAAAGTTAATCCTCGATCATTTTTTTTTTGTCTTTCTCCCTTAAAGAACTACGTCTCTCTCTCTCCCTCCTATTTCAAATTCATTATGTTGAACCAAACTACTCAATTGAACGGGTTGAACCAACCCAAAACTTTAATTAATTTAAAATAAATAATATTTAAATAATTTAATGAGATATCATTGATATTAATAAATATAACAATTAAATATAAAAATTATAACTAAAAATAAATAAATATATAAGTTAAAAATAATGTTATTAACTATAAAGTAAAGAAAAATATAGTAACAATATTTATATATTTAGAAAATCTTTAGATTAAATTTGAAAGGTCTATATGGTCATTATATTTTATTTTTAAGCCTTTAATATATTTTAATTAATTTTTACAGTTAAAAGTTAAATTTAGCTAGAAAATACCAGAATGTGGTTTAAAATACTTTTAAAATATCTTCTAGATATGTTTGAAACCTACACTAAAACTATGGTTCAAAAAAATCATGATTTAGATACACTTACACTATTTTATTTTACTCAATTCAAAAACCGTTTAACTGGATCAAAACCAAGTTAAAAAAGTTGAAACGAAAACCTTTGAATTACTCTCGGATTGGACAGAAATATAACTTTTTAAATTTTAGGAAATTTATTTTATATTTTTATGATATTTGAAAGTGTGAACACTCTGAATTTTTCTAACTTCTTCAATTTTTGGTAAAATTTGATAAAATATCATGCTTACAATCAATATTTTATAAATTTTGAGCTTTTAAATAGGTTTGAAACTACTTCACTAAAAAATAAATAAATAGGTCTAAAACTAATCCCAAAGTTTGGTAAAAAAATCATGATTTAAATCCACTTATACTATTTTTTGGGACAATTCAAAGACAATGTAACTACGCCAAAACCTAGTTGAAACTTTTAGAAAACCTTTAAATTGCTTTCAGAGAGATAAAATTATATATTTTTATTTTTAAAAATGATTTTGTATTTTTATAGTATTTTTATATTATATTTTTATTTAATATTTTGTAATATTTGAGTTTCTAAATAAGTTTAATTTTGACTATATGGTCTCAAAAAATCATGATTTAGATCTACTTACATTATTTTTTTGGGGGCAATTCAAAAATAGTATAAATAGGTCAAAACTTGATCTAACAAATTAAAACTTTCAGGAAATCCTCTAATTATAGACAAAAATATAACTTTATATTTTTCGTAAAATTATTTGATATATTTCATATTTTTAGATTGTAAATATTCTAATTTTATAATTTCTTTGGTTTTTGATAAAATTTTAACGTTTCTATATAATGTTTTGTAACAATTGAGTTTCTAAATAGGTTTGAAACGTATTCTGAAATTTTGATCTTAAAAACCATGATTTAAAACCACTTATATTATTTATGGGGCTATTAAAAAATAATATAGTTGGGTTACAATTTTTTCAAAATAAGTCAAAACTTTTAAGAAACCTTTGAGTCGCTTCTCAATGGATAAAAATATAACTCTTATTATTTAAAAAATTATTTGATATTTTTTGGTACTTTTAGATTGTGAATAATTTAAATTTTTTAATGAATTTATTTTTTAATAAAATTTGATAAAATATCATGCTTTCATTTAATATTTTATAACAGAATTGGGTTTCCAAATAGGTTTAAAACCTATTCGAAAAGAATGGTCTAGAAAAATCATGATTTAGAGATACTTATACTCTTTTTAGGACAATTCGAAAATAGTATAACTAGTCCAAAACCTAGACAAGTTGAAACTTTTAGGAAATTTTTGAATTGCTATTAGATGGACAATTTGATATTTTTTGATGCTTTTTTATCATGAAAATTCTATTTTTTAAATTTCTTTAATTTTTGATAAAATATCATGCTTCCATTCAATAAATTATACATTTGAGCTTCTAAATATGTTTGCAATCTATTCTAAGAGCGTTGTAGAAAAAAAAATCATGGTTTGGATTCACATATACTATTTTTTAGAGTAATTCAAAAAATAGTATAACTGGGTCAAAACATAGTCAAAACAAGTTAAAACTTTCAGGAAACCTTTGAATTACTCTTAGATGGATAAAAATATTTTTTTCTATTTTAGAAAATTTAGTTGATATTTTTATAGTATTTTCATATTGTCAATACTCTAAAATTTTCTAATTTCTTCAAATTTTAATAAAATTTGATAAAATATCATGCTTCCATTCAATATTTTGTAACATGTATATGCTTCTAAATAATTTGATACCTATTTTGAAAGTATAGTCCAAAAAAATCATGCTTTAGATCCACATATACTATTTTTTAATGTCAGTCAAAAACATTGTAATAATGCCAAAATCTGATCTAAGGAAACCTTTGAATTGCCCTCACATGGATAAAAATATAATATTTTATATTTAAAAAATATTTAATATTTAAAAAATATTTAATATTTTTGATATTATCAGATTCTGAATTTTCTAATGTTTTTAATTTTTAATAAAATTTGATGGTTTTTTGGGTCTAATCATGTTTATTTTTAGACCACACATTCAGAATAGGTTTCTAATATATTTAAAAGCATAAATATTACAAAATAATGAATAGTAGTATGTTTTATTAAATTTTTAAAAAATAAAGAAATTAAAGAAAAAGGAAATAATTGTATTTTTGTCCATACGGGAGCAATTCAAAAGTTTCCTAAAGTTTCAACTTGTTTTGACCATGTTTTAACCCAATTATATTATTTTTAAGTTACTCCACGAAAAAGAGCGCTAGTGTGTCTAAATCATAGTTTTTTGGCCACACTTTTAGAATATATAATTATACCTATTTAGAAGTTCAAATATAAGAAAATATTAAATATGAAAATATTTTTGCTAAATTTTATCAAAAATGAAATAGATTAAAAAATTAAAGTTTTCAGAATATGGGAATACCAAAAAGTCTAGTAGCAATTCAAAGATTTTCTTAAAGTCTTAACTTGTTTTGATTATGTTATGACTAAGTTATACTTATTAGGATCTTAATGACATTAAGAGGGGAGGGGTAAATTAGTTTAATAATATTTTTAATTAAATGTTAAAACTCAATCGATAAATCAATACATTTCCAAAATACTTCGAGAATGAAGTAAAAAATTTAAATACCTAAAATTTGGAGATATGAGTAGTATTACCACTGGCACTTAGTGATATTATTACTATAACTAGATGGCTTTGATGGTACTATTATTGGCCTAAGTGGTACTATCATTGAACTAGATATTATCATCAAAAGTTTTAAAAAGACACAAACAATACTTTTTAACTGACTCAAACAGTACTACCTCCTACACTTGGTGGTACTACCTAAGATGCTTTAATCCACATATTTAGCCTAATAACAAGTCTAATTCTGCATAGCTTCAAGCCAATTTACTTTTTTAACAAATTAACCCAAAAGGACATTATTCAAAACTTTAACAAATCAACCACATATCTAGCACATTTACAAAACTTTTGACACATTCTTAATAGGACCATAACAGGGTTAGCTCCTCATGTATTGAATTATGTTGGTCGGTCTAGTCAAGTCAATTAGGAGTCCTAGTAGAAGTTGGAGTCTATTTAATTAAGAATCTTATTATGAGTCTATTTTAGGAGTCCAAGTTAAATTAGGAGTTAGTTAAAAGTATCTATAAATAAGGGTATAACTATTTTATTTTGGATAATTAATGAACAATATATTGTTTTAGCCAATAGACCAAAACCCTAGGAGGACCGAACCCCTATAGTGATCAAGGAGGGCCAATCCTCTATAGAGATCAAGGAGGCTCGATCCCCTTGAAGTGATCATTTATCTCCCCCTTTATGTCTCTATCTATGACAAAAACTCAAGGGTTCCTATCAATTGGTATTAGAGCAGTGATAGAACCCTAGGCGTTCTTATCAATTCTATGCTCTTTTGACATGTTGTCTGATCTTCCGACATTTCATCTGAACCTCTAAGACATCATTTCCTTTGGCATATTATTTATTTCACTAGTATGATGACTTTCCTATGATATCTAATCTTTCGACATAATATTTGATCCTTCTGATATGATGCTCAAACCTATAGCACAAAGTTTGATCTCCGACACATCGACCAATCCTTCGACTCTGCGTTCAATTTTCAATACGATAATTTTCCTGCACAATGTTTGACTCTCCTACTCGATAGTTGGCCCTTCGATGATCCAAGTATATAATCAAAGTATTTCCTGTATTACTTATCTTAAAAATATATTTAGTCCAATAAACTCATCAATTAGTTTTATCATCAAAATTTAAGATTTAACAATTTCTCCCTATTTGATGATAACAATCGATAGGGCTTTAACAAGACTCTCCTATTTATTTATCATTTTATAATATTAGGATAAACTTGAATTCAAATGATCATATATCATTTCAAATACATATACTAAATTCAAGTTAAAAATAATTTAATCTTGTCAATATTATGATTCAATCATTCAAGCCCAAAAATCAATATTCAATCAACTTTCAAATTTCAAGTGAAAATCATAATTATTTCAAGTTTTAAATTTTAACAATTTGTATAAATCAAACATCAATAACAAAAAGCAAGATATTATAACTCTCCCTAATTACGTATAAGTTATCACTTTTCCCTTTTGGTTAACAAAAATATATGCTTCTCCCCCATTTTAACAAAAAACATGAGTTGCTACTTCTCCCTTTTTTATCATCAATAAAAAGAAGTTGTTTTAATTATATAAAAATAAAAATTACCTTGATATGACTGCACATGAAAGATCTCAATATTGTGTTATCTAAAATAAATTCAAGTTATAGATACTGAGAGGTCAATTAATGATGTGGTCTTAACAAGACTCACCCTGTCTATATATCATCTTAAAAAATATAAGGAACTTGAATTCAAATAATACCTTTCTAGCGGTAGTCTTAAATTTAAGTTGAAATAAATTCGATCATGTTGATATTATTATTACAAGCCCAAATATTCAATCAAATTTTAAAAAATAGTTATCAAAAGTTATGCATGAGCCACTACTAATAAAAAGTTATTGAAGTATCATAGATCTCTTTATTCAACACATAAACTATGCATAAAATCATTACTTCTCTCACTTTATCATTAACAAAAAAACTTGAGTTACTTATTCTCCCTTGTCATCAATAAAATGAAGTATACATGTCATGAATATAAAAAAAATCATACAAAATAAATCTCATGAATATAAAAAAATCATACAAAATAATACTAAAATTTCATGATTTATTCAGATTAATCTCCTCCTTGATCATTAGCAAAAAGAAAGAATAATAGGAGAACAAATAGTAAAATGTCTTGATTCATACAAAATAAATCTCAAGTCATGAACACCAAAAAGTCAAGTGAAAGATCATAATTTGTTTGGATAAATCTCCCCTTTAGTCATTAGCAAAAATAAAGAATAATACGATAATAAATAGCAAAAGATCTTTAATCATGAATTATCGAAACCCATGAGTCATCCTTAAGAGCATCATCAATGCGGATAGGCGCAATTTGAGATAACAAAGTAGTATTTACATAAATATTTTTTAGCAAAAAATAATTTTGAACACTTTTGATATATCTCAAATAACTAACTCCTTATGATATGCATCTATATACTTTCATTCCTTGGGCAAGGTTTCTTTAGAAATAGATATAAACAAGTTGCTTTAGTGAGAAGAATTCTCATTAAAATTCAATTTATCAAATTCAACATCATAAGTTAAATCATTTTTCTTAGGTGCAAGAGATTCATAAAAAATAACATGAACAAAATTGATAATCTTTAGAGATAGACAAATATCCTAAAAAAAATACCTTCATCGAATTTTACATCAAAATTTTCTAAGGTATCCTTATCATTTAAAATAAAATATTTATAATAAAAAATTTTAAAATATGAGATATTGGGTCTTTTATTATTTCATAATTCATAAAAAGTTTTATGTCAGGATCAATTGGCACTAAGTGGGGGGGCTGAATTAGTGTATATTTATCTTTTAATGAAAACTTTTCATTTGAAGTAAAATAAGAAAATCAAAAGCTTTTCGTTCAAGTGAGTAATTTAATCTTATAAAAAAATACTAAACTTCTTGCTTAAAGACGACTTAAGAAAGAACAAGCAAATTTGAATAAAAAAATAAGCAATGTCGTAAGAGAAATGTTTGATTTTGAAGCCTTACTTTCAAAAGTAAATAATGTCATAAGCATCTTTTGGTATTTTGTTGAAAATAATTAAAACCTGATTAAAAAATCATAAGGATGAAGATCGTATTTTTCTATAAACTAATTAGAAATAATATAAAAAAATAAATAGATAAGCAAAGAAAGCTCATAGCTTATAGTGGTTCAGCCTCAATCTTGGCCTATGTCCACTTCCCAAGTGCTCCTCCTTGAGGCAAACCGACATCCCTTATCAATCTCTTTTAGGTAAAGACCAAACCCTTACAACCTTTCAACTTACAAGGGAGACAAGATTACAACACTTATATCACTCCCTTACCCCTTTTCTTTTTCTTACAACTTTTACTGTTGCTCACCAGCGGTTCAGTCGTCGAGAATCCTGGAACAGTGATTCTCCTCACTTTTATAATACCGACTTGAACCTTATGTTGACCAATTCTCTGGTCAACCAATTGAGCTCAATTTGAGCTCAATCAATCCCCTTTTGTGGACTTAATTGACTCTTTGAGTTGATTTGGATTCTTTCTAAATCATACTCAATTAGGATTCAAACTTAATATATGACTTAAGAATTACAATAATACATGATCACCATGCTTAATTAACGACCTTATTCTTATAATCCAACAACCTCCAGCATTCCCTACTGTGAGCCCCACGGTTTTCCTCTGGCGATCTCCAGATATGTTCCTAGCAATCTTCTTGATACCTTTAACGAAATCCTAGTGAACTCCCGACAAGCTCCTACCGCATCATCCAAACCTTGTCCTGATGCCCATGTATGGTATATAACTCCTTTTTACTATCATGGTTAGACCTGCACGATGCTAACTATAACTTTAATTAATTATAATCATGACCAATAAATCTACTTAAAAAACCTTTCTAACTCCCGATAAGCTTTTCGGCTACCGCTGATAATCTTCCAGTGAGTCTCGGTCTTCTTCCGGCGAACTCCCTTGTGCCATCCTGGCAAACTCTCAATACCCTTAGTGAGCTCTCATTGCACTCCAAGTGAGTTCCCAACCGCATCGTCTGAACCCACATCTGATTATAATTCTTTCTATGTTATAGTTAATCCTGCATCAATCAACTCTAACAATACATGTTAGATTAAATACTCATCAATTGATTTCATCATCAAAATATGAGATTCAATATTTTAGATAAATGAGGTCTTATAAGAATCCTATTTATGACATAGCATATTGTGTTAATGGCTTCGATCTAGAAGAAAAAATTTGGTAAAATATTTGAAACATTCATTTTTATGTGCTGAGAAGTATGTCCAAGTATATCTACTATAGTCATCAACAATTACAAAAGTATAATTACTACCTTTAGACTTATTATATCAATAGGTCCAAATAAATCCATGTGAATTAGTTATAATAGCCTAGAGGTACTTACATGATTTCTGGGTTTGGAGCTACCCTTATATATTTTTTATAGTTAGCACATATAAGAAATTTTATCTTTAATAAATTTAATTTTAGGGATTTCTCTTACAAGTTCTTTAGTTCTAATTTGAGAAAATAATTTCATACTAACATATCTTAGTCTCTTATAACAAAGTTGTTGGGAAATCATAAAAGCATCACATGGGTAGCAAAAAATCAAAACAAAACTGGTTTTTCACGTTTATCACGTCGTCATGAATGATTGGTGCATGAAAACTCGCAAAACCCGAAAACTATGACTAGTGTGAGATTGATTATCCAAGGAGATCATATATCCCTAAAATTTTTAAATCTAATCGGAGAGAATGAATAAGGTCAGATGTCCTCCTCTCTAACTATATTTATATGGTAGATCATTGCAGCGATACTCTTCAAATCATAGTCAAAAGCCCATAACTCTCGCACACCTTGTCGCAAACATGAAAAATGATCTCTTATCTTCTTCATGTCCTCTCGTATAGAGAGAAGGTGGTCGACTGAGAAGAGATTGGAGGGAGGAAAAAAGGAGGGGATGACCAAAGATATAGCCTATCACCCTTGTTCCTCACCCTTGTCTCATATTTTTAGAGAACCACCAAAAATCTTAATGGATCCTACCTTAGTGGGTATTGGATCCAATTACTCACACCTTTTGAATTATTAGATCTCTATCCAATAATCTCAATTTGCTTTCAATTGAATATTATGCAAGAAGTCAATTAATATTGTGTCTCATCACTCATATCCAATCCTCTACTCATTGCAATCATCTACCATATGTGTGTGACCCTCTAGGGCCAATACCATGTTAG
The DNA here is from genome assembly GCA_021527575.1 of Ensete glaucum. Taxonomy (NCBI): domain Eukaryota; kingdom Viridiplantae; phylum Streptophyta; class Magnoliopsida; order Zingiberales; family Musaceae; genus Ensete; species Ensete glaucum. Next base: position 38,098,949 of record CM038557.1, read on the forward strand.
CCATGAGTTGTATATGTCATAACTTTTTTGACTTAGTGAATTGTTATCTCATAACAATTCACTCAACTTATTGACTATAGACATACTAGGCCATTATGCTATAGTCCCTATATGTTTAGGAAATCTAATCCATTGGACTTATCTATCCTTAGTTATTGTGTATCTATAGTACTTCGTCCATCTAATATTCTAGAAACCATACATTGGACATTGTACTATCAGGCCACATACGGAATCTGAGTCTCTCTCTAATCAGATTCTCCGAGAGAACTCATTCTTTCTCAATCCGAATAACTCTGACTAGGGATTTGCATGAGCGATAAAACACAAGATATTTATCTTGTGATACCGAGAGTAGATGATTCTCTATTGATACTTAATTGCATTCATAAGTTAGCTACCAATCTCGATAACCTGTTGTACTAGATCTGAAACTTTTCAGACTTGTAAGTCCAACGTAAAAAAAAAGAATACTTAAATAAGACATCTTTGGTGTCTTAAGTCTAAGGACCAAGCACACAATTGGGACTACGAAATCAATGTCTTACGTTAGGTTATTATTAACCATCCAGCATTCCGTAAGCAGATCATTTAGTGAACTCATTCTCTAATGAGCACCTATATTGTAAGCTTAGTGTCTCATACAAGTAGCTTTGAGACCAATTGCCTCAATTATATTGATGAGTATACATTACACCTGTTTATCTGGTTATCTCAATATCTATCTCGAGTAACCTATGACTAGGATTATTTATGATCAGTATTTAAAGGCGAATCAGTCTCATTATCATGACCTCATCATGATCTCATCATCATCTGATTCATATTACATAGATTCAAAGATATCATTCCTATTACGTAGATTGAAGGATATCATAGTATATACAACATAGAACATAAAGTGAAAATATGTCAATAATAATAATAAGTAAAAAGATCACGTAGTGTGTTACACGTGTCATCACTTACGTGATTGGCTTATAAGACACTTTTAACCAGCAAAAGTCATGTATTATCATTTAAAATCAAAAAATAAATTACATCATGAAAATCATCAAGATCAATAGTATAAATATTATCATTTCTTAAAATTATTATATTAGTATTTTTATGATGCAAGCATGAGATTTAAATTTAACATTATATCTCTTATCAGAAAGTTAGCTAATGCTTATTAAGTTATGTTTTAAATCATCTACCAAAAATATATCTTTAATTAAGAGATTTAATTTGTTACCAGTACTTTTAATACTAATGATTTTTTGCCTTTATTATTGTCTTCAAATGTAACACATTCTCTATCTCAACTAGAGAATTTTAAGAAGTTTGTAGAATCTTTGGTCATATACCTTTACTATTATGATACCTATCTTTTACTTCTAGCTCTTGTTTGGAGACATACCTATAAGAAATATAGATTTGTTCTAAGTACCCATTTAACTTTGGGTCCTTCGTAGTTAGATATATCTTTCTTGCCTTTTAGTTTTAAATTATTTATGGTTCCTTTAGGAACCCGAATTAATTTAGGATGACTAAATTTCTTAAGAGAGCATGTGATATCGGGAAGAAAGAAAGAGGACTGTAATTCGAAGAGAAACGAGAAACCAAAAGACGATTTATAGAAAATGAACAAACTCAGAACAGAACTTGCGTAAAATAGATAAAAAGTTCACCACCAAGTTTAATAATGTAAGAGGATATAAAAAATTTATCACCTCAAGGAAATTAAATAAGGATACGAAATTATATCAAAAGACTCATCACTTAAGGATGCATTCAAGAGATACAAAGTTTTAGAGACTCTAGAGAGCTTCTGCTAATACAAATTATTTATCTAAAATTCTTTCTAACCATAAAATATCAAAATAAGTACTAGTGCATGAAACATCCCTTCATGCATAGGAAACTATGACACTAAGTGCTTTACATCTATCAACTAACCCCTTTATGTATTCCTTGGTCATGAATAAAGACATCTTAAAATAATTTTAACTTTGTCCAAGGAATATGCTCATGAGTTATTATTTTTGAGTAGGCTGGGTTAAAAACTCTAAAATGTTATAATGAACTGTGGGGAATACTATAGGATCAGCAAGATGCATAAGTGTTGATTGTAGCAAATTAGACACTCCTGTATCAATCTCCACTGGTTGAAAAAGACTTATCTTCATGTCTTCATTTCTTTCATTACCATGATAATTCTATCCAATTCTTTGAAGTACTTTAAATGGACCATTAGCCTTTGGTTTCAACTTTCCAAATTTACCTGGTGGAAATATCTCCTTCCTTAGATGAATCCAGATCAAATCACCCCCACTAAATCTTATATGTTTTTTGAGTTTGTTAGCTGCTCGCATGTACCTTTCATTTTGCTTCTCAATGGTTGCTTTAATATCATCATGCAACTTCTTTATCTGTTTAGCCCTCTCTCAGCATCTCTACTAAATTGCTTAGTTGTAGAATAAGGGACTAAGTCCAAAGGACCAGTAGGATTAGCACCATAAACAATCTCAAAATGACTCTTACCAATGCTATGCTGCATGGAACGATTATAAGCAAACTCAATTTATTGAAGAATGAGATCCCATTGCTTGATATTCATACTAATATAGCTTCTAAGTTCCCCAAGCTTCTATTCGTTACCTTTGTTTATCCATCGATGAGAGCTATTAAAATTCAAAGATATATCCAGTTTCCTTCATAGAGTCATCCAAAAATCGCTAAGAAATTTTGAATCTCGATCAGACACCATAGTTCTTGGAATGCCATGCAATCTAATGATCTCCTTGAAGTACAAATTAGCAACATGAGGTACATCATTTGATTTATTGCAGGGAACAAAGTGAGACATCTTTAAGAATCTATCAACAACAACCATAATAGAATCTTTGTTCCTTTGAGTTCATAACAGTTCCAAGATAAAATCAAGACTCACATCCTCCCATGGAGCATTCGGTATTGACAATGGAGTGTAAAAACCTAAATTTTGTTTTCTTATTTTTGCTAAGTGACACACTTTGCATTGCTTTACAAATCTCTCTACATTTCTGAACATTTTAGGCCCATAAAAATTTGATTGAATAAGAGTCAGAGTTTTGTCCCTACCAAAATGTCATCCCAAAGTTTTACCATAAGCATCAGCTAGAATTACATATCTCAAATAATAAGATGGAACACACAAGGCATTAGCTCGAAAAAGAAATCCATTAAAGATAGTAAATTACTAAAAAGAACCTAATTTGTAATTCTACCATATTGAGTTGAAATCCACTTTATCCTGATAAAGATCTTTGAATGTCTCAAAGACAACTACTTTAACTTCCTAATAGATAATAAATAATGTTTTCTACTCAATACATCAACAACTATATTTTAAACACCATATTTATACTTGATTGTGAAGTTATATGATTGCAGGAACTCCACCAAAGCTACATGCCTCTTGTTTAGCTTATGTTGGTGATTAATAAACTTTAATACCTCATGATCAGAATATAAGACAAATGGCTGGACAAAAAGATATTGACTCTAATGAGATAAAGCTCGATAAATGGCATAGAACTCCTTATCATAGGTAGAATATTTCCTCCTTGTATCATTCAACTTCTCATTAAAAAAAGTAATAGGCTTTGATTTATGACTCAAAATAGCACTAATCCCACACTGGAGGCATCACATTCAACCTCAAATACTTTATCAAAATTAGATAGTACCAAGATAGGAGATTTGTTACCTTTTTTTTAATAGCTGAAAAGCTTTATCAACCTCATTAGTACACTTGAATTTATTACCTTTCAGACATTTGGTAATTGGAGCAACAATCGAGCTGAAACCCTTGATGAATCTTTTATAGAAAGAAGTTAAACCATGAAAACTCCTCACATCATGTAATGAAAATCAGTGTTGGCCAATTAAGAATAGCTTCTACTATACTTTGATCTATCATGATTCCATCTTTTAAAACAATATATCTAAGAAACATCACACTATGAGTAAAAAAGTCATATTGTTTCAAATTAGCATAAAGCTTTTGCTGCCTCAAGATAAGAAAAATCTTCTTAAGATCATTCATATGTTCTTCCTCATTTTTGTTGTACACCAATATATCATCAAAATAAACCACAACAAAAGTTCAAATACATGCCTTAAGTATATGATTTATAAATCTCATGAAATTACTAGGAGCATTATATTACCCAAATGACATAACTAACCATTTATACAAGCCTTCTCTAGTTTTAAATATTATTTTCTACTCATCTCCAGGCCTCATTCTTATTTGATGATAGTCACTCCTCAAATCAATTTTAGAGAAAAAAAGTACCATACAATTGATCGAGTAAGTCATCTAATCTTGGAATGGAAAAATGATAGTCAATAGTAATTTTATTGATGGCACGACTGTCCACACACATTCTCTAAGAACCATCTTTCTTAGGCACTAACAAGGCTAGAACAGTACAAGGACTCATACTCTCCCGAATCATCCCATTTTTCACTAGCTCATCTATTTACCTTTGAAGTTCTTCATGCTCCTTGAGACTCATTTTATAACCACCTTGTTAGGTAGGATTTATCCCCTAGAATAAGATTAATATGATGCTGGATGTCTCTTAATGGTGGAAGACCTTGTGGAATCTCTTCTAGTATAATGTCTTGAAACTCTTTCATGATTGATTTCATGTTTATCGGTGGCTCCTTGTAATGTTCTTCTCTTCTACGACTACTAGAACCAAGATATGACTACCTATTTCCAGTTGACCCTTGCATTCACCATGGGACATAAAAGTACTAACTTCCTTCATTAGTGCATTGATTTCAGAAGGCTGTAATGGAGCTAAAATAATTTTCTTTTCATTCACCTTAAAAGAATATGCATGTTTATAGCCATCATACAATACTCACCTATCATAATACCAAGGTCTGCCCAACAACAAATGATAAGTATCTATAGAAGCAATATCACACCATACTTCATCTTTATAATAATTGCCAATAGAAAACGAGACTAAACGTCTTTTAGTTACCTTAAGGTCTTTTTTTTTGTAGCTAGCATAATTGGTAAGGATACTAATGAGGAATTATGTCCAACTTTAGCTTCTACACCATCTCAAAAGATACCACATTCTCAAAGCTACCACTATCAATGATCACTAAGCACACCTTGCTATTAGAAGTACATTTAGTATGAAACACATTCTTTCTCACCCAACTTTCATTCTCAACCACATAAGATACTTGTAAGTTATATTGTAACAATAGATAAATCACAATCAACATAAGTAACCTCTTCATCGTCATCATCATCAAATTTTTACTTGTCATTAGCTTAATTTTCTTCTTCATCACTGTGTTCTTCAACTTATGTAACAATCTATTTATTTGGATAATCTATAACAATATACCCAAAACCATGACACTTGAAGCATTTTTGGCCATTAGGTGTGGAAGAATTAGGTGGCAGTTTGCTATTGACTGATCCTTCACTCTTATCTTGCCCCTTCGATACTATTTTGCTTTGGTGAGTAGGTTTATAATTTTTCCTCTCGTATAGCCATCTTTCGCCCCATATCGAGAACCCTTTTTAAACTTCTATTATTTCTCCATTTTTAAAGTCATCTTACTCACATTATTTAAAGACCAATATGGTTAGAGTTGAACCACTTTGGCAATCTCATATTTCAGACCTTCTAAGTATCTTGCAATGGTTTTCTCTTCTAATTCCATAAGCTTTCCTTTTAACATAAGATTGTCGAACTCTACTGTGTACTCCTCCACACTAAGATTTTTTTGCTTAAATCATGGGTTTTCAAAAAAATTTCTTGCTTATAGTTGTCAGGTAAGTATTTTATTTTTAGTTCCCTTTTCATTTTCTCCCATGTTATAATCTTACTCTTCCCTTCACATTCTCTTTGCTTTTTTAGATTTTTCCACCAAAAAGATGATTTTTTTCTAAGTTTGAGTGCCACAAGCTTAATCTTCTTTTACTCTGGTGGTTCATGAAAATCGAATATTCTTTCTACTGTATTGAGTCAATCAATAAAGTTATCAATATTGATTTTACTTTCAAATTCTAGAATATTCAACCTTGGGTTGTATTTGTTCTGCCATTCATCTTGGTCTCCACGCTTTAGCTGAAATCTTTTAAACCCCCTTGGGCAAGATAACCATACATTTGGATGACATTTTCATGCTGATTATTTTTATTCCGAAGTTCTTCAATAATTTTATTTTTTTCTTGTAAACTATGTAACAAACTTTGTAGCTACAACTTCAAGGATTCAATGTCATCTACCTTGACCAACTATATTTTTTCTATTCTACTTGTCATGATCCATAGTTTTTAGCTCTAATACCAAACTAATATCGAGAAGTGAGAAAGAGAAATGAAATTCAGAGAGAAATGAGAAACCAAAAGATGATTTGTAGAAAATGAACAAACTCAAAACATAACTTGTGTAAAATGGATCAAAAAGTTCACTACCAAGTTTAATGACGCAAGAGAATATAGAAAATTTATCACCTCAAGGAAATTAAACAAGGATACAAAACTAGATCAAAAGACTCACCACTTACGGATGCATCCAAGAGATATAGAGTTTTAGAGACTCTAGAGAGCTTCTGCCAATACAAATAAGTTATCGAAAATTCTTTCTAACCCTAAAATATCAAAATAAGTATTAGTGCATGAAACATCCCTTCATGTATAGAGAACTATAACATTAAGTGCTTCACATCTGCCAACTAACCCCTTTATGCATTCCTTGATCATGAAGAAAGGCATCTTGAAATAACTTTAACTTTGTCAAAGGAATATGCTCATGAGTTACTATTTTTGAGTGGGCTGGGTTAGAAACTCTGAAATATTATAATGAACTGTGTAAAATACTATAGGATTAGTAAGATGCATAAGTGTTAATTGTAGCAAATTAGACACTCCCGTGTCAACATGTGTAAGTATAATGACCAAACTTTTCACAGTTATATTTAGTTTTAGAAGGAATATGTAGTATGAATTCTTTTACAAATTTAGTTGACATCTGATGTGTGCTTCTAGTTATGAAACTAATAACTTCTTTTCTAAATACATAACATTGTTTAGTAAGAACCATATCAAGTTACTTATTTTTAATTTTATTTTTTTAATATTTATCATAGAAACATAATTTTGTTTTTACCTGATTCTATTACATGATATAGACCCCTTTTATTTTTCATTCATGTTAAGTAAGTTATTTTTATGCATTTTTAAAGCATGCAATTCGAGTGATTCTTGAACTAACTCAATTTTAAGTTCAAGATTAGTGATTCTAGATCTTCACATTTAGTACAAGAAGTATAAGATATTGACATATAGTTATTATACTTATTTTTCAATGTATCAAATTCATTAGTAAACAATGCATGATCCCATTTAGTGAATTATATTTCTTACCAATCTTTTTAAGTTCATCATATAAATTATAAAATATATCAAATAATTCTTCATATGATATAAAAGATTTAGGAAAATTTATTACTTTATTATCTAAAGTCATTAATGCATAACCTATCACTTCTCATTCATTAATTTATTCTTTTATTTTCGACTCACTTGATTTATCGCTTTGAGTACTTTCTTCTTCTTTTGGATTGATATCATTTTTTTTCAAATACGAACACTTATTTTTGAAGTATCTCGACAGTTTTCACTCATAGCATATGACTGTATTTTTCTTGGGTTCACTTTTATTATTATCTTCTCTTTTTGCAAGACTTATCTTATTTTTCCTTATAAAATTTTTGAATCTTTTTGTAATAAGTGTCATGTCTTCATCGTCATCACATGAGCTTTCACTCGAGTAATCTTCTTTGGATTTGAGAGCAATATCCTTCCTTTTCTTTGGAATAATTTTATTTTATTCATTATGTGCTTTACATAAGTGTCATGCCTTCATTTTCTTCATTTTATAGGTTATTATAGATCCTGTAAATTTTTTAAGAGAAAGGTTGTTTAAGTCTTTAGTTTCTTGGGTTGTTGTTACCTTTGGATTCTATAGTTTAGGAAGATATCTTAAGATCTTACTCACTAATTTAAGATTGGTATAAGTTTTACCAAGAAATTTTAATCAATTAATAACATCTATAAAACGGATATACATGTCACCAATAGATTCGCTTAGCTTCATTTTAAATAATTTATAATTATAAATTAAAAAGTTAATTTTAGATTCTTCTAATTTACTTTATCTTCGTAAGTGACTTATTTTTATGTCATATATCATGTATCATATTACAAGTAGAAAATTAATTAAACTTATTTTTATTTGAAGCATAGAATAAAACATTCATAGTTTTAGCATTTAAAGAAATTTATTTCTTTTCAAAATAATTTCATTCTTTCATCGGTTTGGAAGATTTTTGAAAACCAAACTCAATAACATTCCATAAATTAAAATTCATAGAAAGTAAGAAAATCCATATTCATGTTTTTTAATAGGTGTAATCTATCCTATTGAATATGGGAGGATGTATGATAGAGTATCCCTCTTGATTGTTTGAAAATATCATTTATTCTCTCTTAGGTGTTAATCAAAATAAAATAACCTTGCTCTAATGCTAATTGTTAGAATCTTAATATTATTAAGTGTAGGATTCAACAACACTAATTTTGAATTACTCTAAAAAATATTATAAGTGAGTTTAAGTCATGGTTTTTTAGGTCAAAATTTTAATATAGGTTTCAAGTCTATTTAGAAGCTCAAATGTTACTAAATATTACATGAAAACATTAATTTTTATAAAAATTAAAGAAATTATTATTTTTAGAGTATTTGTAATATGAAAATACCAGAAAATATCAAATAAATTTCTTAAAATAGAGAGAGATATATATTTTCCATCTAATAGCTGAAAGGTTTCATATAATTTTCAATTTGTTTTGAACAGGTTTTGAACTAGCTACACTACTTTTGAGTTGGCCCTTGTAATGTGTGAGTCTAAATCACAAATTTTTTGAACCATACTTTCATAATAGTTTTAAACCTATTACGAAGCTTAAATATTAGAAAATATTGAATAGAAGCATGACATTTGTCAAATGTTATAAAAAATTAAAGAAATTAGAAAATTCAAAGTATTCATAATATAAAAATACCAAAAATAAAATAAATTCTCTAAAATAGAAAAAAATATAGCTTTATCCATTTGGAAGGAATTTTGAAAGCTCTAACTTGTTTGGATTAGGTTTTGAGTCAATTATACTATTTTTAAATTATCCTTAAAATAATATAAGTGGGTCTAGATCATGATTTTTTTGGACAAAAATTTCAAAGTATGTTTCAAATCTATTTAGAATTTCAAATGAAAGTAACTATTGCATGGAATCATCGCATTTTGTCAAATTTGTAAAAAAATGAAGAAAATAAAAATTCAAAACATTAACAATTTGAAAATATCAAATTATATAAAAATTATATGTTTGTTCATATGAAAGTAATTCAAAAGTTCTCTAAAAGTTTTAACTTGTTTTGACTAGGTTTTGACCTAATTACAGTATTTTTAAATTACCCAAAATATAGTGTAAGTCTATATTATGATTTTTTTGGACCACACTTCCGGAATAGATTTCAGACCTAGTTAAAATCTATCTTAAGGAAAAGATATTTTTAAAAAACATTCTGGTATTTTTTTTTTTGGAGACATGTAACCTTTTAAGGGTCAAATTTAATTAAAAAACTATTTTAAAGGCTTAAAAATGAAAAGTAATGTTTATATAGACCTTACAAATTAATTTTGAAGATTTTTAAATAATTAAATTTTATTATAAGATATGAATATTTTTGTTATATTATTTTTTTACTTAATAGATAATAACATTATTTTTTTTGTTTTATTGTTTACATTATGTTACTTTTTATTTTTATAATTTAAAATAATTTGATATAATTAATTAATATATTTACTATCATAAATTAATATATATTATTAAATATTTATTTATTTGTAAATTGTTTGAAGTTTTGGGTTGATTCTACCGCTTCAATTTGATTCAACATAATAAATTTGAAAGGTGGGGGAGAGGATACAACTTTTTAACGTCACTTATTTTTAATTGTTCAATTGAGTAGTTTGGTTTAGTGTAATGAATTTAAAAAGGGAGAAGAGAAAGATGCAACTTTTTAAGCGAAAACAAATAATGAATGAGACTTACTTTTATTATTTTGAAAATTTAAGGCTCTTTGCGAAAATTATAAAAAAACTGGATGCTTACTAAAAATTTCGTAAAATAAGCAGCTTTTATAGGGAATTTACCCAATTTATCGATGGCAAAGCTTCTTCCAGAAAGAATGCTGAATCCGCAATAACCATGTAGATGTTCCATTCAAAACTGTTCTTAAACTGATGTCATTTAATTAAGTACATTAGGACACATCTAGGGATGCCCTAATGGAGAATTCATCCTATTAGGGAAGGAGAATAGAAGGTGTTGTTCAACTTTAAGCCCGAGATGTCAGCACGGCTCGATCCGATTCGATTGCCTAAGGTCGCCCATGTGACTTTTTAGGTGAAAAAGATTGGTGTCAGGTTGAGTCAGGGCGCTATCTACTAAACCTACTCGAGTTAGAGTTATGAGTCGGTCTTTTCTCCTTCCTCATTAGTTCTTGCACACAGGTTGAAGTCAAGGGGGGAGAGGCAAGTGACTTTCCAACTCGACCCCTCCGAAGATCAAATCAGTATATAGTAGAGTTGAGTAAGTTTTTAGTATTTGAAATCTTTCCCTAGCGCTGGCCAAGAGATTGACTTTTATATCTACGACCGAGGGTTGACCATATGTGATATGTTAATGACCACAAGTACTTCGGGTGATTGGGCCATGCACTCTGCACGGTGCAGGCCGATCAACATAGTCTCATATTGCGCGGTGTCATTCCGCGCGTTCTCGGGCGGCTATATGTCGTGTGACACCATCCTGTATGGTCCCAAGCAGTGCGAGCATGACATGACACCTCGTATGGGTCCGAGGCCATCGTACGCTCATTGTGTAGGCTCTAAGGCTCCACATCAGTGCTGACATGGCTATTGTCTGTTACTACAGGGGTGGTGCCATAATATGCCATATCATTCTCCCTTCACCCCCAAAGAAGCGTGCCTTAAGCTCCTCATGGAAGGGCTTAAGGTATGACTTTCGTTTTCTACCGCTGGGTCCATGGTTCATTCAGGTGCGTTGGTTCTTCTATCATAGACCCAACTCAAGCTCACGGTTAGCCAAGATGTATGGCTTGGGTGGATGTTTACGTTTGTGATTTCTGGAGAGTCGAGTTATGCGCTAAGGTGCTGATTGCCCAAGATGCATGATTTGGGTAGTGGTTGGCTGAGATGAATAACTCGGCACAAGATTGGTTGAGCTACACAACTTGGGCAAATGACTGGCTAAACTATGCAACTCGGACACATAACGCTGAGCAACACAACTCGGGCATTGGATTGGTCGAGCAACATAACTTGAGCATTGGATTAGCCAAGCAACGTAGCTCAGGCACATGATTGGCTAAGCAATATAACTCGAGTATTGAATTGGTTAAGCGACACAACTCAGGCAAATAACTGGTCGAACTACACAACTCAAACACATGATTGGCCAAACAATGTAACTCAAGCACTAGATTGGCCAAGCAACACAACCCAGGCACTGGATTGGTTGAGCAACATAACTCGGACACATGATTGGCCGAGCAACACAACTCGAGCACTGGATTTGCCAAGTAACGTAGCTTAGGCACATGACTAGCCGAGCAACACCACTCAGGCACTGAATTGGCCAAGCAACACAACTCAGGTATTGGACCGGCCATGAGGTGTAGCTTGGGCATTGGATTGGCCGAGCAGCATAACTCGGGCACTAGATTAATCGAGCAAACGTAATTAGGACACAAGATTGGATGAGCAACACAACTCAAGCATTGAATTGGCCAAGCAACACAACTCGGACAAATGACTGGCTGAACTATGCAACTCGGGCACCTGATTGTTTAAGCAACATGACTCGAGCACTGGATTGACTGAGCCAGGGACCATGGCCCATCCAAGGTGGCCATGGTAGGAGATGTCGACTCGCATAGTTTTTTGGTTGATGGGAAACTTCAATTTTGGTGGGATTTTTGGCACCTTTGTCCTAAGTGAGAATCAAGATTTTGGCGAGATTCTTGCCAGCTTTGGCCTTGGTAGGAACCTAACAATGGCGAGATTCTTCAATTTTGGGCGGCCTCTTTAATTTTGGCAAGCTCCCCTACTAGTGAGCTTGGGTGTCTTTTGATGTGAGCGTATTTTCCTAGGAGTCATGATGGTGAGATTAGATGTTGCCCTCTTCCCAGAAGGCAAAGGGTTGCTTCGGGCAATAAGGCTTTCTTTATAAACACCCCCTTTGGTGGCCATGAGAGTTTCACTCTGCTTGTTTGCCCTGTTTTCTCTCCACTACTTCGAGCTTTCCTCTCCTCAGTCATTCAATGCCTTGGTTGGGATGTTAGTAATTAGGGATATAACCAAGAACTAGTTGGTCAAAACGGGCCTCAGCTCGACCTCTTAAGGTACGACCCGCACCCTCCTTGCTCCATTCTATTTTTCTATCCTGCTCCTATGTGTTACTGACTTACCTTTTGTCTTTATAGAGATGGTGAACCTAAAGATAATGAAGGGGAAGCCTCATGCCTCCTTTACTCTGTGTTCTCTTATGCTAACCACCTGAGCCTGAGGAGCCTGTTTCTGAGATGCAGCCCAGGGAGGAAGAGCAGGACCATCCTAGGAAGAGTCCAAACACTAAAACTCAAAAAATATCCAAGGAGATGGCGGCTCGAGAGGCTGTTGCTTGGAAGGCCCGCGGTTCAGGAGATGCGTCTCGGGGAGCCTCTCAGGGTGAGGGATCCATAGCTAGCAATGCCAGAGGCATGACAAACATCTCTCCTTATTGTCCATTCATCAAAGAAGATGGCTCAGCCCAAGTCAATGCTCAATTTATTCCAGACCAAGCACACACCAAGGGCGAGATGTTCTAGGCGTTTCACATGGCTGACTTGCCTTAAGGGGCACCAGGTACCTCACTTGTGCTATGCTAGCCCTTGTTGACAACCAATAGCAGGTTCTAGGCTGACAAGTTGACTGCTGTGGAGTACACCTGAGGTGTACTTAGCTCAACACTGGCGAAGCAACTATACTATGCACCATCGGAGGTGATGGTAGACTGGGCTACCAAGTCCTTGGTTTGGGTAAGTTCTCACTCTTGTATCTCGGGTTGTGATACCCTATTTCAAGTTATGACCCATTTTCTTGGTCTTTACAGAGTCAGCACTACACAATGGCCTTGATCGATCGGGTCCACGACATGTGTCAAGTGATCAGCTAGATGGGGACATGATCACCGGCCTATGCCAAGAAGTTCAGGAACTTAAAGATGGACCAGACCTGTAGTAGTCACAATTGTAGAGCAGTGGGCTAATGATTGGAGGCAGAGGTCCAGAGGTTTAAGGCCGAGCTCGGGAAATCTAAGGAGCAACTTGGAGAATCTTGATGATAGCTAAAGGAGACCCAGGGAAGAAACTGATCACTGAAGGACGAGCTGCTCGATATTTCTTATAACCTTAAAGCAACCCGATCCAAAGTCCAAGAGGTTGAGGAGGTGCTAAAGGAGGAGTGTCGTGCTGCACCTGAGAGGGTCAAGGAGGCTATCACCTAGTACAAGGAATCATCCGGTTTCAAGCTTGGGTTTTCAAGATCAGGATAGGTGACCTATGAGTACGAATATCGGGTTGCTCTGGCCTATTTCTAAGCAAGGTACCAGAACTTGGAGATTGAGGAAGACCCATTTGCTAGCCTTCCCGAGGATGATGGCATACCTATAGATGAAGAGGTCCCATTCGATGATGGCCCCAATCCTCCAAAAGCCTAAGGCATGCCTCAGGAAAGACTTTGCCTTTTTTCCTTTTGTTTTTGTAATCGATCAGGTCCTATTGCTCAGATGTAAGACCCGATCTACCTTTATATGTAAATCCTTTTTCCATTAAATGAAAATATCCTCTTTTGCATACTTGTTATATGACCGATGTCTCTTACTGACTAAGGATAGTACTTAAGTTGGAGACATGTTATATCCTCGGTAACTGATCTCCTTTAGTAGTCTCGAGGTAGTAGGTCCTATCTTGGACTACATCGATTACCCAGTTTGCGCATTCCTAGTTCGGTGCGAGCTTGCCTCAGGCACAGGTCAGGTTGTTGACCTTAGTCTTGCATAGAACGAGGTCAATAACCTTGTTCTGACGTGACCAGAACCTTAGATCATGCAGTCATGCCATGACTTTCTTGTACGCTAAGGTACATAGGTGGGCCTTGGCCCTCCATTCATTAGAGAGGTCAAGCCAGGCCCGAAGTCCTTCCTCTCACTTGCCTTCTTCGAAGTTCTCAACTCACAAAGTCAGGAAAATTATCCCAGATGGAAGCATTGCCTTGATTTCAAACACCAGGCTGAATGGTGATTCCCCGATGGCAATTTTAGGCATAGTTTAAGATGCCCATAAGATGCTTGGGAGTTCGTCGACCCATGTGCTGTGTGCCCCGGTGACCCTTCTCTCGAGGCCTTCAAGTATGACTTGGTTGGTTACTTTGGCTAAACTGTTGGTTTAGGAATGTGCCATTGAGCTAAACCTTAGTTGAATCCCATAAGAGCGATAGAACTTCTCAAACTTACGGTTGTTGAACTGGGCCCCGTTGTCGGTGATGATCACCTTTAGTATGTTGAACCAGGTGATAATGTTCTTCCATATGAACCCTTTAACTTGCTTCTCGGTGATGGAAGCCAGTGCTTTAGCCTCGACCCACTCGCTGAAGTAATCCACCATGATTATGAAGAACCTTCATTATCCCGAGGCAAGAGGGAAGGGGCCGAGGAGGTTCATTCCCCATTAGGTAAAAGGCCATGCACTGTCGATCAGGGTGAGAGGAACTATAGGTTGATGTGGCACTCGAGCTGCCTCTAGCATTGCGAGCATCGTTGCATATAGTTGATGTCATCTTAGCTCATGGTCGACTAATAGTAGCCGTGTTTGAGGATTTTGAAGACTAGGGTCCAATTGCCGATGTGCTCTCTGCAAATGTCTTCATGAACCTCAGCTAGGACTGTCTCGGCTTCTGAGTGCTAAACACCGAAGAAGGGGTTAGCTAAATGTTTGATAGAGCTCATCGTTGATCTCACAATACCAGACTTGAATCCACCTTAGTCAGCGAGAGGCGACTTGGTCGGTTGATAATGTCCCATCCTTCTTATAGCGGAGAATCTCCTCCATCCAGTAGGGCATGGACTCGACCGTGATGACATCCTAGGTTGTGATGGTTCAGGAGGAGAGTGTCTCGAATTCCGAGGGACATTCCCCCTTCCAGCACACTGAGGCGAGCTTAGCTAATGCATCGACTTGCATGTTTTTCACCCGAGGGACCCATGTCACCGAGAGATGCTGGATGCAGTTAGCAAATTGATGCACCTTGGACAAATATCTTGCCATCGTTGCATCCCGAGCTTTGTAGTCTCCATTGATGTGGCCTACCACTAGTTGCGAGTCACTAAATATTTTGAGCTCTTTCACATGCAACTCTTGAGTCAAGCAGAGTCCTTAGAATAGTGCTTCATACTTGACCTCATTATTGGTGGCTTTGAACTCGATACAGAGTGTGTGCTTGTACAATTGGCCATTTGGCCTTTTCAGGGTAAGTCTGGCTCCTCTCTCTCGGCATTAGCTGACCCATCAATGTAAAAAAGTCTATCTTTGCTTGACACATCCGCGGGTATCATCCTCATAGGGGGTTAACTTAGAAATGAAATCGACAAGCACTTGGGCATTGATAGTAGTTCTCATGACATATTGGATGTTAAATTCCCCAAGCTCGATCGACAAACCACTTGAGCATCCGAATGGAGATACCAAACTTGGAGAGGATTTGGTGGAGCAGTTGGTTGCTCACCACCCTTATTGTATGGGTCTAGAAGTAGGGTCACAGTTTCCTAGCAACCAGCACTAGGTCCAATGCCAACTTCTCGATCGGAGGGTACCATTTCTTAGGCCCATTTAGCACATGATTGACATAATAGATGGATTGTTGTATTCCCGCATCATCTTGGACCAGAATTAAGTTGACTATGTACTTGGAGGCTACAAGATAGAGGCTCATCGACTGACACTTGATGGTTGAGGTGAGTTGTGGCAATTGGGTGAGATGTGCCTCCAACTTTCTGAAGGTCTCTTTATATTCTGAAGTCCATTTTGAAATCCTTGGAGTGCTTTAGAGCTTGAAAGATTATGAGACATTTGTCCTTTGATCGAGATAGGAATCAGTTGAGGGTTGCCAGTCTTCTAGGAAGGCACTAGACTTCCTTGACCAAGCGGGGGGACTACATCTTGGTTATAACTCAGACCTTTTCGAGATTGGCGCCCATCCCCCTCTAGTGGATGATGAATATGAGGAACTTCCTAGAACCAACCTCGAACACACACTTAGTAGGATTGATGTTCATAATGAACTTTTAAAGTGTTTAGAATGTCTCAATCAAATCCACCAAGTGAGTGTTTGTGACTTTGCTCTTAACAATCATGTCATCAATATACACCTCCATATTTCTCCTTATCTAGTGCTTGAACATCTAGTTGACCATTCTCTGGTACGTCACTTCGGTATTCTTTAGACCGTAGGACATGAATTTATAGTAGTAGACTCCTCGGTATGTGATAAAGGCAGTGTGTTCTTAATCTTTAGAGACTATTCTAATTTGGTTGCAGCTTAAGAAAGCATTCATGAACGTGATGAGTTCATGCCCCGAGATTGCATGCACCAATTGTATGATTCTTGGGAGGTTGGGGGCAAACTTCCGAAAGCTTTGTTTCACCAGTCATGCTTCGAGGAAGATATTTAGTCAGTGCTGTATGACCTTAGGATCAACTTTTGGCATGTCTTTATGTGACCAAGTGAAGATGCTAGTGTTTTTCTTCAGAAAGTTAATGAGTTGGACTTGATCTTTCTCCGAAAGCGTAGATTCAATCTTTCTCTGAAAGCTAATGAGTTGGCTTTTATCGAGGGGGACCTCCAGTATCTATTTGGTGGGATTGGGATGAGGTGGTACTTTGGCCACATCTTGGGGTCGGCCAAGAGTAGCTCGGGCTTCATCTTTTTGGGCAGTGTAACAGTTGTCAAGTAGCACAACCTTGATTCCCGAGGATCACTCCTCACTTCTCGAATCTCGGCTCGGGTTGGAAACTTCATTATCTGATGGTAGGTTGAGATGATCACTCTTAGCTTGTTGAGGGTTGGTTGGCTAAGAATGACATATGCTGAAGGGAGCCCGACCACCATGAAGGTGACCATCATGGTCTTGGATCTTGGCTCTTCCCCTATAGTGACCAGCAAAGTAGTGGTGTCGAGGGGTTAAATGTAGTCTCTCGTGAACCCACTAAGGGTCGAGGCCATTGAAACGAGGTCCTTATTGGTTAGGCCAACCTTTTGGAAAGCGTTGAGGTATAGTATATCGATGGAGCTCCCGGTGTCCACCATCACTCTTTTAACTCGGGCATTGGCGATCCTAATTAAGTTGACCAAGATGTCGTCGTGGTCAGGGTACCCAGCTTCCCCTATCTCAAAGTTGATCTCGGGTTCATCCCCTCAGTGAGGATGCTTCTCGATCACAGCTCGAGTGTAGGCCCTATGCCCTGATGTGTTGTCCTCCCCAGATGTTGGACCATCGATAATGACATCAATCTACTTCTCCACTGGTCCGAGGGGGCACAAAGAGGGTTCTCGAGGCTTTTGATGTAACATCTGAGGTGCCTCCTATTAAATCTTAGATTTTGATGATAAAATCAATTGATGAGTTATTGATCTAATATGTGTGTTAGAGATAATTGATGTAGGATTAACTACGATAGAGAGAAAATTACAATCAGAGGTTTGGCCAAAGTCAAGTCCAGGTATTGAGCCGGAGTTAGGATGATACTATTGGGAACTCGCCTGGAGTGCGTTGGGAGCTCACCGAGAGTATTGGAAGCTTGCCGAAGGAGATTGGGGGCTTGCCAAGATGATGCAAGCAAATTCGCCAGAAGAAGACCGAGAGACTCGCCAAAAGATTGTCGGGGGTAGTCGAAAAGTTTACTGAGAGTTAGAAAGGTCTTGAATTGGATTTATTGGCTATGGTGATTATAATTAATTATGTTTTAGTTATCATGAATTATAGTTTTAGTCCTATGTGAGTTAAATTTGGAAGGAATCAAAATTAACTCAAGTGAGGCAAACCAGGTCTACTATAGAGAGTGGATTGAGCTCAAGTCAATGTTAATTGGTTGACTTGAGAAGTGGTCAATAGAAGATACAAGTCAAGATTAGAAAAGTAGAGAGAATCACTTTTTCAGGATTCCCGATAGTTGTAACGTCACAGCCCTATTTTCCAGGCTGCTTTTGACGGCGATACCGTTGGCATTAGTGGTGGTATCACGCACACCCAACTTTTTCGGGCGCATTTAAAATTTTGGCTCTAAATTCTGAAGTCAATTGGGGACTATAAATATCTCAAGTTTTCTTGCATTTCACATAATAATTTTGGACTAGAAATACTGAGAAAAAAATGTGTGCTGGGGAGTGAGGAAAGTCTCGTAATACTTGTAAATCTCCCTTGTAAGGTTCATCTCCTAAGCCTAATAAAAGGAGAGAGGAAGCTGTAAGTGTTTGATCTTCACCCAAAGACGATTGATAGTGGACGCCGGTGGGCCTTGGAGAAGATGACTCAAGAGTGAACATAGGTCAGGTTGAGGCCGAACCATTATAACTGTAAGTGTCTTTATTTATTTTGTTTTTTACTCTTTATTACCCTCAATTTGCTTATAGTTAAAACCGAGCTTTAATCTCTCTACTTCTTTCAAATCGGCTTTAAATCAGTTTTGTCGAAATATAAAAAGAAGCTTCTGCTTTTCCTTTTTCACTTTTTGAAAGCAAAGATTTTTAAACGAGCATGATAAATCTTGCACTAATTCACCCCCCCTCTTAGTGCCAATTGATCCTAATAATTAGTCTTAGAGCTATGAGCTACTCATTGGACTAAAAACCCAAGTAATTAAAATGACTTCGTTTGGCATGAATGAGGGATATTTTATTTCATGTCCTCCTATGTTCAATGGGATGGATTACACCTATTGGAAAATAAGGATCAATATATTCTTGATTTCTATGGATTTTGATTTATGGCACATTGTAGCAAATGATTTTGAAAAATCTTCCAAACCAATGAATGAATGGAATGATTTGGAAAGAAAGAATTTTTCATAAAGGCTATGAATGCTTTAATTTGTGCACTTGATAAAAATAAATTTAATCATGTTTTTATTTGTAAAACTGCTTATAAAATTTGGCACACTCTTGAAATCACACACGAAGGCACTAGTCATGTTAAATAGTCCAAAGTTAATATTTTAGTTCATAGTTATGATTTGTTTAGAATAAAACCAAGTGAGTCTATTGTAGACATATACACCCGTTTTACGGATGTCGCTACCTCTTCAAGAACTTATCGGATCACTTATAATATATGAACTGAATTGTAAAGCATATGAAGAACTTGATGAACCCCTTCCAAAAATTAGAAAGGATTTAACATTGAGAATCGCAAATGACTCATTAATTGAAACCTTGAGTGATGAGGACCATGACATTGCATTATTATCTAGAAATTTTAGAAAGTTTATGGAAAAAACAAAAATTATAAAAATAAAAATGAATAAAAAAAGGATAATATTGTTTGCTTTGAATGTAAAAAAATTGGGATATTTCAAATTTGAATGTACTCAATTAAAGAAGAATGCACCATATAAGAAGAAAGCTCTTTCAGTAACATAGGATGACTCGGACTCATTAGATGAAGATCATTATAGGGAAGAAGTAGCCAATTATACTCTAATTGCCATCCAAAATGAGGTTAGTGAATGTTCAAGTATTTCTTTTATTGAATTGCTAAATATGTTTCATGAATTATTTAACAAATTTAAAAAAATTAGTAAATCTTATAAGTCACATTCTTTAGTTAGTAGATTTGATCAAATGCATAATACTTTACCTTTACATAATCTTTGCTCTAAATATGAAACGTTAGAAAATATTAAATTCTAAAACAAACATTAGAAAAATTTTAAATAAGAAATAAATCCCTCAACATGATTATTACTAATAAGAGTCATGTTAATAGAAGAAATGGTATAGGTTTTGTATGTAACAACAAAAGTCAACCATTTTTGTTAAAGGACCCACTTTAAATCTACCATCAAAAATCAAATATAATTTTTATGAAAATTAAGACATAAAGCCAGCAAATGTTTATTTAGAAAAATAGTTCACACAAATTAGTTTGGGTTCCCAAAGGACCTACAAACAACCAAAAACCATTAGAAAAGAAAGATAAAGTTCTTAGGACCCATTGTAAAATGAGTACATAAATTAAAACTATCTTTCTTGTAGGTTAGTCTCCAAACTAACGCCAAGAGCATTAAATGGTACCTTGGTAGTGGATACTCAAGGTACATGACCACAAATTCAACTTTCTTTTCTAAGCTCACTAGCCTAAATGAAGGAGTTGTCATCTTCTGATATAACAATAAAGGAAAAATCATTGGGAAGGAACCATACGTAATATATCAAACCTTTTGATTGAAGATGTGCTATTAGTTGATGGGTTAAAACATAACATAATTAGTATTAGCTAATTATGTGATAAATGATATATTGTTAAATTTGAATATAAAACTTGTATTATTAAAATGCTACACAAGAATAAAGTTTTGATTGCCTTAAGAAACAAAAATGTGTATACTATTGATATTAAAATTTTTATGATAAAACATGCTTTTCAGCTTTAAATGATGATACTTGAATTTGGCATAAGAGACTAAGTCATGCTAGCATGACATTACTCAACCAAATATCAATAAAGACTTAGTAAGAGGATTATATAGCCTTAAGTTCGTTAAGGACAAAATATGTGATAATTGCCAATTAGAAAATTAAATAAAAAGTAGCTTAAAAATCAAATAAGTACCTCTAGCCACTACAATAGATCCATATGGATTTATTTAGACCAATTGATACTATAAATTTAAGAGGTAGCAAATATGTATTTGTCTTAGTAGATGATTATAGTAGACATACTTGGACTTAGTTCTTGGCACACAAAAGTGATTCTTTTAAATATTTTTTAAAATTTTATAAAATTATTTAAAATAAAAATATTTTAGGATTTCGTCGATCATGGTAGTGAATTTAAAAACTACGAGTTTCAAAATTTTTGTGAATCAAATGGGTACATCCACAACTTTTCTGCTTCAAAAATCCATAATAAAATGGAATAATAAAAAGAAAAGTAGGAGGTTACAAGAAATGACTAGAACTATGTTAAATAAATATAGCCTACTCAAATATTTTTGGGCCGAAGCTGTTAACACGGTATGCTATATTTTAAATAGGGTTCTTGTAAGACCATTACTCTCTAAAATTTCTTATGAATTATGGAATGATAAAAAACCCAATATTTCATATTTCAAAGTTTTTGATTGTAAATATTTTATTTTGAATGAAAATGATGCCTTAGGAAAATTTGATGTAAAATCTGGTAAAGGTATTTTTTTTTGTTATTCTTCTATTTCAAAAGCTTATCTTATATTCAATAAAAAACTTTAATAATTAAAGAATCTATTCATGTTGTTTTCAATAAGATTTTCGAAGCTAAAAAATTAATTTCGATGATGAATTTGATTTTGGTATTTTGAATTTAAATAACTCTTCTAAAAGTAACTTGGATTAATCTACTTCCAAATCCTTACCCAAGGAATGAAAGTATATAAATGCTCATCCTAAAGAGCTTATAATAGGAGATACATCAAGAGGTGTTCAAACTCGTTTTTCTTTTAAGAATTTTTATACTAATACTACATTTCTCTCTCAAATCGAACCAAAGTGCATTGTTGAGGCCCTAAGAGATTATTCTTTAGTTAATGCAATGCATGAAGAGCTTAATCAATTTGAGAAAAATGAAGTATGAAAGCTTGTACCTAGACCAAGTAACTGTTTAGTAATTGATACTAAATAGGTCTTTAGAAATAAGTAAGATGAAAATGGTATCATGGTTAGAAATAAGGCTAGATTAGTGGTCAAATGTTTCAACTAAGAAAACTGAATTGATTATGAAGAAACCTTCGCTCTCGTGGCCAGACTTGAAGCCATAAGGATGCTCCTTGCATTTGCATCTTTCAAATATTTTAAATTATTTCAAATGGAGGTTAAAAGTAATTTTCTTAATGGCTTTATTTCTGAAGAAGTATATATTGAACAATCCCATAGTTTTGAGAATAATCTTTTTCCAAACCATATTTTCAAAAATTTTAAAGCTCTTTATGGATTAGAACAAGCCCCTCAGGCTTGGTATGAAAGATTTAATTCCTTCCTTACTTTAAATAATTTCTTAAAAGACAAGGTTGATATCATATTATTTTTTAAGTATTTTAAAAATAATTTTCTTATTATTCAAATTTATGTTGATGATATCATTTTTGATTCAACAAATGAATCCTTATATAAATCTTTTGCTAAAAGTATAAGCCAAGAATGTTAAATGAGTCTAATGGGTTAGTTAACCTATTTCTTATGACTATAAATAAAATAATTAAATGATGACATATTTATTAGTCAAACTAAATACACCTTAGACTTGTTAAAATGTCTTGGTATAGAAAATGCTAAAGCTATAAATACTCCCATGAGCACATTTACAAAGTTAGACTTAGACAATGAAGGAGAAAATTTTGGTAAAAAATCATACAGAGAAATGATATATAGTTTGTTATATAAACTGCTACTAGACCGAATATCATGTTTAGTATTAGATTATGTACAAGATTTCAATATAACCTTAAGTTTTCTCATCTTAAAGCAGTTAAAAGAAAATTTAGATTTTTAAAAGGAACTTATAACTTAGGATTATGGTATCCAAAATGCAAAAAAAATGATTTACTTTCTTATGCGGATGTAGATTTTGGAAGATGTAAAATAGATAGAAAAAGGACTACTAGGATATGTCAATTTTTGGGGCATGCACTTTTTTCTTGGTCTTCCAAGAAATAAAATTCAATTGCTTTATCTACTACTGAAGCCGAATATATTGCAGCTAGTATATATTGTGTCCAAGTCATTTAGATGAAAAACACATTAGAAGATTTTATAATTCAATTAAAAAATATTCATATGAAATATGACAACACAAGTGCCATATGTTTAACTAAAAATTTCATTCAATACTCAAGAACTAAATATATTGATATTAAACATCGCTTTATTAGGGATCAGGTAAATAATCAAGATATTTTATTGAAATTTATTGACATTAAGTATCAATTAGTAGATATTTTTTACAAAACTATTAAATGAAGAATAATTTGATTATATTAGAAGAGAACTAGGAATGCTAAAATATGAGAATGCATGAATTGTTTCATTTACTATTATTATTTATATAAAATTACATGATTATCTATTTTTGTGATGATGTTTTTCAAATCTCCTTTCTTGTTTCGACTTTTTATTTACAAAAAGGAAGAAAACTTTATTTTATTAAAGGGGATAAATAAAGTACCTAAGCATTTAATCATGTTTACTTATGATGATCTTATGTACCATGAAATTACTTGTTATTTCACCTTTCTTTTGATGATGATAAAGGTGGAGAAATAATAAATTGATGACACAAAAATGATACAAACATATCGAAAGGAAGAAATAGCATTCTCTTAAAGAAAAAAATTGCTTGAAGTAAATTGATGACACAAAAATGATACATCAAAAGGAAGAAATAACATTCAAATTTGCTTGAAAAGTTTAGAGTAAAAATTTGCTTGAAAAGTTTAGAGTGTGCATAAAATTCCTATGCATGAAAGTTTAATGATTTGCTAGTTGAAATTAATATTATATCATGATAATCTTAAAGAAGGAAAGGTTGCATTTCCTAGATTATCCTTGAAATTTTAATCATTAGAATAAATATCATGATGATTTGATATTCATGCTACATCATCTTTAAAAAAAAATTGATAAGTGAAAGTTGTGATACTTGGATTCAAGGGTATATAGTTATATTGAATTTAAGTTATTCTTATTCATATTATGGCATGGATTTAAGAGGAGTAAGGTTTAACTCCCATCATCAATTGATTGTCATCATAAAAAAGGAAGAGATTATTGAATCTCGAATTTTGATGATGAAATCAATTGATGGGTTATTGATCTAATATATGTGTTAGAGATGATTAATGTAAGATTAATTATGATGGAGAGAAAATTACAATAAGAGGTTTAGCCAAAGTCAAGTCCAAGCATCGGGCTAGAGTTAGAATGATGCTATTGGGAACTCGCTTATAGTGTGTCGGGAGCTCATGAGGGTATCAGAAGCTTGTTGGGGGCTCGCTGGAAGCTTGCCAAAGGAGATCGGGAGCTTACCAAGATGGCGCAAGGGAGTTCGCCAGAAGAAAACTGAGAGACTCATCGGAAGATTATCGGGGGTAGTCGAAAAGCTTGTCGAGAGTTAGGAAGGTCTTGAATTGGATTTGTTGGCCATGGTGATTGAAATTAATTAAGTCGTAGTTAGCATCAATTGTGGTTTGAGTCCTACTTGAGTTAAATTTGCAAGAAATCTAAATTAACTCAAGCGAGGCAAACCAGATCCACTATGGAGACTGAATGAACTCATGTCAAGCTTAATTGGTTGACCCAATAATTGGTCTACAGAAGGTACAAGTTGTTTTCGCCGATGGTGGAATTGTTTGTACTCGACTTTTCCGGGTGCATTTGAAATTTTGGCTCTAAATTCTGAAGCCAATTAGGGTCTATAAATACCTCAAGTTTTCATGCATTTCATACAACAATTTTGGGCTAGAAATTTTGAGAAAAAATTATGTGTTAAACTTGTAAGAAAAAGAAAAGGGGTAGCAGAGTGAGAAAAGTCTTGTAATACTTGTAAATCTCCCTTGTAAGGTTCATCTCCTAAGCCTCGTAAAGAAGAGAGGAAGTTGTAAGGGTTTGATCTTCACCCAAAGAAGATTGATAGTGAACGCCGGTGGGCCTCAGAAAATATGACTCAGGAGTGGACGTAGGCCACGTTGAAGCCAAACCACTATAACTGTGAGTGTCTTTATTTACTTTACTTTTTACTCTTTATTGCTCTCAATTTACTTATAGTTAAAATCAAGCTTTAATCTCTCTACTTCTTTCAAATCGACTTTAAATCGATTTTGTCAAAATATAAAAGGAAGCTTCCGCTTTTCCTTTTTCACTTTCTGAAAGCAAAGGTTTTTAAATGAGTACGATAAATATTATACTAATTCACCTCGAGAAGCATGGCCGCGGATGGTTTGGGTCATGCACTTGGATGGTTGCAGGCCCATCAGGAATGCTTGTATGATTAATTGTAGGCATTAGGCATCCCTCGAATCTCGGTAGCGAAGTGCATGACAAAATGAGAGAGGAATTCGTCACCCATCTAACTCAACTCGAGAAGCATGGGCATGGATGGTTTAGGTCATCATTCATTAGCCAAGAAATTTAACTCGATTGTGAGCTGGTCAGAAGATGAGACTGAGGATGGCCTAAGTTGACTATACCACATTCGAGTCGAACCTTTAACAGTGGTTAGAAATGCTTAACACATCAAGGCTTTGGAGGTGCCGTATAAAGCCATCTAGTCCCGAAACATGGCGACGTGCTCCGTCAGGTCTTAGCCCCGATTGTAGGCCTCTAACTTCAGAAGGCGAAAGTTAAGGGGAATCAACTTGTCTTGGAATTCTTGAACAAAGTGTGATCTTGTTAAGGAGCCTTCCTTGAGATCTACCTTTGATTTGATGAACTCCATTTATCTAGGCATCAGTTGACCGAGCATAGCTGCACTATAAAGGAGTCTACCAAATCATATGATAAGGTATCCAACTCGGTGCAGTTCAGGGAGGTGCATCGGGACCTAGGGGCGTTACATTCCGCTATCGGTCTTGGATCTCCCGACCACTCCTCGGTAGATGAGTGAGCATCCATAGCTCTAGGCTGTTGCCCGATCGGGATAGGATTCTATGGTGCAGTAAAAAGAGTTAGTCGGGCTACATATGGTGGTTGTTAGGGGAGTGTCATCTGTTGAGCAAGTTGGAGAATGAGGGGGACGATTATTTGCATCATCCCTGCCAGTGCTTGGACTTGGTGGGTGATGCTGAGGAATGCTTTGACAAAAACAATGGAGTGTCAAGTGCTAGCTCAGGGAGGCGAGAGCTCGAGATCATTTAATAATAAAATCAACTGATAGGTTTTATGATCTAACCTATGTGTTAGAGAAAGTGATGTAGGATTAACTACAATAGTGAAAAGGCAATACAATCTGATATTGGGTTAGAGTCAAGTTCGGGCATTGGACCTGAGTTCAAATAATATAGTGGGAGCTCGCTAGGAGTTCGCCAGGATGTTAGATCCATTGCATATTCTAAGGATGTTTGGTACTCTTAAACCATAGAGGTTTGTCGGATCTTCACGTGTTGGTCATTGATATTCTCATTCTTGGTCGGCCTAAAGTGGTTCAATAGTGCATACTTGAATTGTTTCTATATCGTAGCTCATTGGTTATATTCAAGCCAATTATACCATCGAATAATATCTCCTTTAAGGTAGATGATAGCGGTGTTCACCATGGAATCCTCCGATGTTTGGTGATGATGGACATAACGTTTGGCATATAAAATCCATTGCATCAGGTCTCCTTATTCCTATCGAGGGAAGTCCACCTTCATGCATTTAATGGCTTATTCTTTCTTTTTAAGAGGCCTCTGTGAACTTGCACTTTGCTGAAATTTTATTAGGCTCGGAGATCGGTCCAATCCAAATTTGACGAATAAGGCACGCAATCTGTCCTCCATGCATGATTTAAACGCCTCTAATTTGGCATCGATTGAACCTTGAGATGCTATTATGTGCACCTCCAGATCTGAGATGTCAATATCCTTCTCTTGCTATGGTGTCAGTGATATGAAATGGTTGGGTGGTTTGGTGGCCGAAAGGGATGGTGGATCATGGGTAGATGGCTATGATTTGGGGCTAACAGGTTGCTATTTTATTGGGTACTATTGGGGCTATGATTTATGGCTATTGTAGGGGCTGTAAGGAGGGTTTGGTGACAGAAATTTAGGGTTAGAGGGATGGCTTAGGGTTACTATTGATGGCAGCTTCCAGTTTTATAGGATTGGTGACTGCGGAGGGTAAGGATCAGAGGAAGGTTCGATTGTTGTGAAAGATCGATGTTTAGGCTACAGTTTGAGTTGGCTGTAGATTCTAGAAATAGGTTATGATAGTTACATCTTAAGGCTAGAGGGGTGCTCTAAAGATGATGTGGGTGGCAGTAATAATTTTGGTAAGGATCAGATATTGGTGCAACAAAAAACACCGAAAGGTAGTGTTGTAAAATTCTACATCGATAGGCTACAATAGGTCACTATTTTGGGCTACAATTTTAGGTATTGTTTGGGTTATAAAAAGAAGTTATGATGGTTACATCTTAAAGCTAAAGGGATGCCCTAAAGAGGTCTTAGGTAGTGGCAGCAAGATGGTTGGGTTTCGATGGGTTAAGAAGAAGAAGAAAGATAAAGGTGCAGCAGTAGATTTTTTGTTGAAAAAATTTCAACAGTGAAGATGTAATTTTTTCCAGAAATTCTCAATAAAAACTCAAGGGAAATCTACTAGTAAGGGAGAGGTAATGTTGTTAAAAATTTCATGGAAAGAAATAATAGCAAAAGTTTCAACAAAATCAAAGATTGCAAGAGGGAGTTGCTACAGAATTTTTTCAGCGAAAGATTTCAGTAGTATAGTCAAAAATTTTTATAGTAGTTTCTAACGAGGAATTGAGTAAAACTTAATAGGAATCTACTAGCAAGGGAAAGATAATATTGTCAAAAAATTTGTGGAAGAAATTGGTAGCAAAAGTTTCAGCAAGATCAAGGAATACGGGAAGGTACTGTGGTAGAATTTTATCGTCAAAAGATTTCAGCAATATAGACAAGATTTTTTTTCTAGCAATTCAAAATAAGGATTCAAGTTAAAACTTAATGAGAATCTGCTTGGTAAGCAAAAGATAATACTAATAAAAAAATTCATGGAAAACAAGGATAGTAAAAGGTACGACAAAATCGAAGATCACGAAAAGGTATTACAGCAGATTTTTATGCCTAAAAAGTGCAGCAAATTGGATTTAAAATATAAATAGTTTATATTAAGAATTTTTTGATCAAACCAATAGAAAATCTAAAGATAGGAAGCGCTAAAGCTGTCATAAAAATTTCATAGAGATTGGATCAGTAAAAACACAACAGCAAATCAAATAGTCAAGGGTGTGTGGCTGGAATTTTGCAACGTAACTTTCATCGTAAAGATGGAAACTTTATAATGAAAAGTTTATGCAGCAAATAGGAATGAATTTTTTTAAAATTTTTGAATAGGGATAACTAAATTGTAGTAGCAATAAGGTAGGAAACCAGAACCTACTATAATTCACAGAGAGATCAAAGAATGATCTGTCGTATTGGAGATGATGATGGAATTTGGTGACGATCTTCAAGCAATTATGGAAATTACTTTGGATAGCTATGGGGGGCTAATGGATGGCTGTGGAAGGTCAGCCAGATGTCAGAAATGCTACTCTGATACTAAGTGTTAGAATCCTTATGGATTTGAAGCTTGGGGTGATCTCTGTAGGGGATCGACCTCTTTGGAACTCTATAGGGGTTCCTACCTTCTTGACTTTTTGCACTATGGCCGAAACATAATTGATCTATTGATGATGAAATAGGAGAGAATACAAGGCTATTTATAGGGCTTCTAAACCCCAACTCCTAATAGGATTCCTACTTCAGGCTCCTACTCCTTACAACTCCTACTCCAACTCTAAGAAGCAACTCCTACTTCTAACAACTCCAGCTCCACCTCTAAGAAACAATCTCCAAACTAATCCTAGTCCTATTCTAACTTAAGCCCTCTTTAACTAGGATAAGGGGTGGTTAATTAGGGTAATATGTATCTTATTTTTCCTTTAAAATATCTTCCTCCAAACTAATCCAAACAAGCCGGCCTCCTCATGTCTTTAATAGGGGTCAGCTAGATATGATTTACATGAATGCCATTAGGATTTACATGTTTACCTTCTTCAATGAAACTAAATTAGGACTCTTCTTGCTAGAGTCCTAACAGGCCCACCCTCTTTAAATCAGTCGTATCCTCAAGATTAAGCTCCATGTCTCTGGGTCGTGATCTGTAATTCTTTACGAGGGTCCCTCGTGGCCCTATAATAGGTATATCCTACTCCTGGGGTCCAGCATCAGCAGTAGTAACTAGATGATGATATGTCATGATTCCATGATCTCATGCAATCATCAACTGAATTTGGGCCTCCTCATCAACTTGGGTGTTAAGTGGATAAGTTGGGGCTCAGTTTTCCTCTCTAAACTTTCATTTGCGGTGAGATTCTTGGAGGATGAGTTGTAATTTTAAATTAGTGCGCAAGTCCAATCCATAATTTATGGCTCCAATGTGATATCCAATTTTGTAGGGTCCAAAAAAACTAGGAGACCACTTCTGTGAGGCTCGAGTCTTTATAAATTCCTGCTTGTAGGAATAAATATGGAGAAAGACTCGATCTTTAATAATAAACTTCCTTCTACTCCAGTGTTTGTCGGGTGACTATTTCTTTCTTGTACAATATGACATGTGGTTGTTCTTTATTGATAGCCAGACCTTCCTCTGTGATAGTAGCTGCCTTCTAGTAAAGTCCATGGTAAGGTGAGCTCAATCTGAGTTTGGAAGGGGCAGAAGCTATAATTTTTCAAGACTTACTTTTATCTCCTCTTCATGCTGTTGTCTTGTATCATACCAAGTAATAAATTCAGCAAAGGTTAGCATTTCCTCATCGTTGATTGGTAGCTTCAGGTGATTTGGAGTGATAGCTTTGCTGATATAGGCTAGGGGTCAGCCATCTTGCATGTGGATAACATAATTTCTAGCTCTCGATGTATTAATAATAAGCACTTTGTCGAAGTCGGGTAAAGCTAGTACTAACGAAGATTAGGGGCTGTAACTTGGTTGTATGACCCATGTTTCAAGCATCTCATCTTTTTATACTCTCTATTTCAGCTTTATGGAAGTGAGGATAATGATATAGCTGAGAGTGTGCTACTGGTTTGCCCGAGAGAATCAAAATTTGGTGGTCATACCGGCAGTTAAAAAGTAAGCTACGCAGTTCAACGAAAATATATGAAAATTTAATAAATAATTGGAGGATGTTTGGGTCTTTAAATTTTATTGGCTCCCTCATAGAGTGCTACTAAAGTTGCATCAGGAAGCCATTATTTTCTTTGTTTAAAACTTTCTCCGTTTGTTGCGTGCAAGTTGTCGTTACGTCGCTCCCACATTTCCCGTGTAGGATCTCTTGTTTCTCATGGCTGAAAATTTTCATAATAAATTTAGAAAAATTCTAAGGAACATCACCTAGTGTAGTCAGCTATTTGATATTGAGCACAACCTTATAATCATTAAGAGGAAGGTGGAAGAAATCAGCAAGTATCTCTTGGTCTTGTCACAATAATTTCACCCATGGACATCTTTCGTCGCACTTTAAAATTTGGCTGTCGGTGACCTCAATATTTAACCTGCTACAATCTCTATTTTGGAGCATTAATTGGGCAGCAACCTTGCTATTCATAAAGTTGTTGGTGCTCATGGTGTCAATAAGAATGGTGATCAGTTGTTGCTTTAGAAGTCCTCCCATTTTCACCGTTTGCAAGTTCGCATAGCCAGCAAAAGTATGCATCATAAAATCAATCGACTACTGTTCTTCATCCGTGACCTCTTTGTTATGCTTCTAGACCTCCTCCTCCATGTCTTCAAGAGGTTCAATCAAGTAAGAGGCGACCCTTTTTGCAACAATGGTTGCAGCTCCAAAGTTCATTGCA
The DNA here is from genome assembly GCA_021527575.1 of Ensete glaucum. Lineage (NCBI taxonomy): Eukaryota > Viridiplantae > Streptophyta > Magnoliopsida > Zingiberales > Musaceae > Ensete > Ensete glaucum. The sequence continues at coordinate 38,130,007 of CM038557.1, forward strand.
ATGCCAACAAAGATCCTTTATCGCTCGGTCGCGTAGTCTTCTCTTGTCAATTTTTTTGGCAGCAAAGGATGGCTGGAAGTAGAAGGAGGTTCATATGCCATGGGTCTATAAGTGGTTCTCATCCTCTGAGCATCTTGGTTGACCCGTTCATCTTAGATTTAAGTGAAAGAAATTACAGCCTTCACGGTGCGGGGCTGTCGCGCCTTAACCTCTCCTTTAATCTCCGGTTTGAGACCCTCAATGAATGTCCCTAACAATTGTCAGTTAGTCCAATCATGAGCAAGATATGATAAATGTTCAAACCTAGTTTGGTACTCTTAAATCATAGAGGTTTGTCGGATCTTTGCGAGTTGGTCGTTGATATTCTCATTCCTGATCGGCCTAAAGTGGTTTAGTAGTGCGTACTTGAATTGTTTCCATGTTGGAGCCCCATGATTATATTCAAGCTATTTATATCATTGAATAACATCTCTTTTAAGGTGGATGACAATGGTTTCTACTATGGAATCCTCCGGTGTTTGGTGATCACGGAAGTAACGTTCAGCACATGAAATCTATCCTATCGAGTCTCCTTATTCCCATCGAGGGAAGTCCACCTTCATGTGTGGCTACCTTATATCAGTGGCTCATTCTTTCTTTTTCAGACGCCTCTCTAAACTTTACTTTGCTGGAATTTTGTTGGGCTTAGAGATCGGCCCAATCTAAATTCAGCGAATAAGACATGCAATCTATCCTTTACGTGCGATTCAAACGCCTCCAATTTGGCATCGATTAAACCTTGAAATGCCTTTGTGTGTGCCTCCAGATCTGAGATGTCAATATCTTCCTCTTGTTGTTAGGCCAGTGATATGAAATGGCTGGGTGGTTGGTAGCCGAAAGGGATGGTGGATCATGGGTAGATGGCTACGATTTAGGGCTGACAGGTTCCTATTTTTTTGGGTGTTGTTAGGGCCATAATTTAGGGCTACTATAGGGGCTGTAAGGAGGGTTTGGTGATAGAGGTTTAGGGTTAGAGGGATGGCTTAGGGTTGCTATTGACAGCAGCAACCAGTTTTGTAGGATTATTGGCTACGAAGGGTAAGGATCAGTGGTAGGTTCGGTGGCTGCGGAAGACCATTGTTTAGGTTGCGATCTGAGTTAGATACATATTCTAGAAACATGTTATGATGGCTACATCTTAAGACTAGAGGGGTGCCCTAAAGATGATGTGGGTGGCAGCAACAATTTCGGTAAAGATCATATATGGGTGCAACAAAAAACACCGAAAGGTTTTGGGCTACGATTTTGGGTGTTATTTGAGTCATAAAAATAAGTTACAATGGTTATGTCTTAAGGTAAAAGGGATGTCCTAAAGATGTCTTGGGTGGTGGCACAAGATGGTTAGGTTTCGGTGGGTTAAGAAGAAGAAAGGTAAAGGTGTAGCAGCAAATTTTTCATCGAAAAAATTCCAATAGTGAAGATGTAATTTTTTTCAGAAATTATCAATGAAAACTAAAGTGAAAATCAAGGGAAATCTATTGGTAATGGAAAGGTAATATTGTCAAAAATTTTGTGGAAAGAAATGACATCAAAAGTTTCAACAAAATCAAAGATTGCAAGAAGGTGTTGCTGCAGAATTTTTTTAGCAAAATTTAATGAGAATCCACTGACAAGGGACAGATATTGTTGTCAAAAAAATTCCTAGAAGAAATTGACAGCAAAAGTTTTGGCAAGATCAAGGAATACGGGAAGGTATTGTGGCATAATTTTTTCGTCGAAAGATTTTAGTAGTATAGATAAGATTTTTTTTCAGTAGTTCAAAACAAGGATTCAAGTAAACTTCAAGGAGAATCTACTTGGTAAGGGAAAGGTTAATATTAACAAAAAATTCATAGAAAAAAATGGCAGCAAAAAGTTTGGCAAAATTGAAGATCAAGGGAAGGTACTACAGTAGATTTTTATACCTAAAAAGTGCAGCAGATTAGATGTAAACTATTAGTGATTTATATTAAGAATTTTTCAATGAAACCAAAAGAAAATCTAAATATAGGAAGTGCTAAAGCTATCATAAAAATTTCATAGAGATTATATCAGTAAAAATGCAGTAGCAAATCAAATAGTCAAGGGTGTGCGGCTGAAATTCTGCAACATAACTTTCGTTGTAAAGATGGAAACTTTGTGACAAAAAGTTTATGCAGCAAATAGAAATAATTTTTTTTGTATTTTTTAAATAGGGATAACTAAATTGCAACAGCAGTAAGGTAGGAAACTAGAACCTATTGCAATTCACGAGGAGATCAAAGGATGATCTGTGGTATTGGAGATGATGGTGGAATTTGGTGATAATCTTCAAGCAATTGTGGAAATTACTTTGGACGGCTACGAGGGGCTGATGGATGGCTGTGGAAGGTCAGCAAGATGCCAAGAATGCTGCTCTAATACCAAGTGTTAGAACCCTTATGGATTCTAAGCTTAGTGTGATCTCTATAGGGAATCGACCTCCTTGGAACTCTATAGTGGTTCCTACCTCCTTGATTTTTTGCACTATGGCTAAAAAATAATTGATCTATTGATGATGAAAGAGGGGAGAATACAAGGCTATTTATAGGGCTTCTAGACCTCAACTCCTAATAGGATTCCTACTTAAAACTCCTAGTCCTTATAACTCCTACTCCAACTCTAAGAAGCAACTCTTACTTCCAACAACTCGAACTCCAACTCTATGAAGCAACCTCCAAATTAATCATATCCTATTCTAACTTAATCACCCTTTAACTAGGATAAGTAGTGGTTAATTATAGTAACATGTATCTTATTCTTTCCTCAAAATATCTTCCTTCAAACTAATCCTAACCTAGTCGGCCTCCCACCTCTTTAAGAGGGGTCGGCTAGATAGGATTTACATGAGTGCCCTTAGGATTTATATGTTTGCCCTCTTCAATAAAACTAAATTAGGACTCTCCTAGCTAGAGTCCTAACACAGGAGTTCACCGAAGGTGATCGAGAGCTCATTGGGAGAACGTCGGGAGTTAAATGGAAGATGATCGAGAGACTCACTAAGAGTTCACTAGAGGATGTCAAGAATTTCGTTTGGAGTTCAGAAGATCAATTGACGTGCCAAACAATAAGAATGATTATAATTGTATCTTAGTGTGTCGTACTTAGCATCGTATGTTTTGAGTCCAATTGAGTTAGACTTAGAGAAATCTAAATTAACTCAATGAGAGCTAACTGGGTCAACTTTGGGTTAGATTTGAGCTCAATTTGATCTCATTTTGCTGACCTAAAAAGGGGTCAATAAGAGGTACGAGTTAGGTACAAAATACTATAAGAAAAGTAATGTTTTGTGATTTTCATGTTAGGATCAATTGGCACTAAGAGGAGGGGGGTGGGAGGTAAATTTTTTATTTTAAACAAAAACATTTTGATTTAAGCATGACAGGAAGATCCAAAGCTTGCTGTTCAAATAAAACAAGTGACTGATAAGAAAATTGCTAAGTTAATTGCTTATTAATTACTTAAGAAAGAGCAAGGAAAGCAAAAGATGAACTCATAATTTTTATAGTGGTTCAACACCAACAGCCTACGTCCACTCCCGAGTCCTCCTTTTTGAGGCACACCGGTGTCCACTACAAATCTTCTTTGGGTAAAGACTATACCCATACACTTTGCTTACAAGAGAGACAAGATTATACTCTTTGATCACTCTCTTACCCCTTTTCTTTTTCTTACAATTCTCACACAATATTTCTCAAAATATAATCCCCAAAATTATTATATAGAATGTAAGAAAACTTGGGGTATTTATAGGCCCCAAATTGGTTTTAAAATCGGAGCCAAAATCCAATCGTATCGAAAAATCCGGGTACGAGCAGTTCACCCGTTGGCCTAGGTGGGTCAACCGTCAAAAGTACCTAGATTCCTGGGTACGGGTGGTTCAACTGCCCAGCCTGGGCAGGTCAACCGTCGTCAGCCACCTGAAAGCCTAGGCCGTAAGGATGCACCCACCGCTCATGGGCATCAGAATTTTCGTAAAAGTGGATCCCTCCACTTTTCGAATTTCGGCTTGAGTCTGATGTTGACCAACCCTCTGGTCAACCAATTGAGCTCAACCTGAGCTCAATCAAACCCAATAGTGGACTCGGTTGACTTATTGAGTTGATTTAGATTTCATCTAAATCCAACTCAATTAAAATATAATATTATTTCCAACGCCACATGATATGATTGATTAGCTAATTTTGAAAAATCTAATGTGGGTTCATTAGGACCATAAAGACCCATACCTAGAACTCCTATTAAGAGAAAAATGGAGCCCCCTGCAGTGTACAAAATAAACTTTATGGCCGAGTAGAGACGTTTCCTTCCTCCCCACATAGATAAAAGTAAATAAACAGGAATTAATTACGACTCAACGATTACAACGCTTAAATACCATAAACTTAAACTAAGACATAGCTTCCGCCAATTCGATAACCTCTGTCATTCTTGTGATAAGTCATCCGGTCTTCTTTCAGCGATCTCCTGATGTGTTCCCATCAAGCTTTCCAATCCCTTCGGTGAATCTCCTAGCAAACTTCGATGAGATCCCACTATATCATCTGAACCCCGACCCGATGCTCAAGCTTGATCTTGGCCCATCATTTGGTTATAACTTCATTGCTCCTATCATAGTTAGTCCTGCACGATGCAAATTATGATTTAATTAAATATATTTATAATTATATATTTTCTATTACAAGATCATCCTAACTCCCGACAAGCTTTTCGGCTACCCTCGATAATCTTCGAGCAAGTCTCGATCTTCTTCTGACGAACTCCCTTGCGCCATCCTACAAACTCCCGATACCCTCGGCGAGCTCCCGACGCACTCTTAGCGAGTTCCTAACCACATTAACCCAATGCATGGACTTGGCCTTGGCCAATTCTAATTGTAATAATTATTCTATCGTAATTAATCTTGTATCAATCAATTTCTAGCAATACATGTTAAATTAAAAACATCAATTGATTTCATCATCAAAATCCATAATTCAACAATCTCTCCCTTTTTGATGATGACAATCAATTGATGATAGGAATTAATCATAACTCTCCCTAAATCTATGCCACTTAAATTTAAGAGAACCATACACTCTTAAATTCAAGCAATCAACATTCTATGCAAATTTTAACATAAATTTGCATCAAGTTATTAACTCATGAGTAAAAAGAAATTAAGCATCTATATCCAAGATGTCCAATTCATATCCTTATCCAAGATATCTAATATTTCAACAAGATCATGTGTCATCAATATATTCATCATGTGTCATTAATATATATTTCTCCCCCTTTATCATCCACAAAAAGGTGAAATATAGCTAATAATTTCAAAGCACAATATGACATTACTCCTCCTTAGTATATGCATTATAAAATTTTATTCCCCTTTAATAAGGAGAGAAATAAGGGAGGTGTTGTTGAATAATCTCATTATAGAGAAGAACTTTTAACAAATTTTAAAAGTAATACTAAGATGAGCTTAAAAGTTCAAGAGATTTAAAAATTGCTTACGTATTTCAGAAATAGCAAAAGTCATCTCTTGATATCAAAAATTATCTCTTATAAATTTCAAATATGGCACATCTTCATGTAATTTTTTTAAAAATAATAAGATAAAATCATGGAGAAAGTTTTAAAAAAATATTATCACAAAAAGAATTTATTTTATGAAATCTATATGAGTAATTTATATATTTTCATGATTTAACATTTCTGTCTCAATCTCAATCTTGTATATATAAAATTTTGAATATGAGCTCAATAAATTTTTCTCATGTAAATTTCAAGAAAATGAAGCAAATAAAATCTGAACAATAACAAATCATTATATTTATGTAAATTTTTAAAATAATCATTACATACATGATCATCATACATGATTTCATATCATTATATCTTCTCTATTTTTGTTATCAACAAAAGGAGAAGTGCAATTAATAAGTTTTTGATACATGAAAGCTTACCAATTTAACAAAAATTTTATTATTTTAGAACATACAAGCTAGTGAATTCATTATTCTCTTTTGAGAAGTGCAAGTTAGTAAATATTTACTTCTTTTACATTGTTCAAGCTAGCAATTTTATAAGCTAACAAGTTTTGCTCCCCCTTTGTCATTGTCAAAAAGAAGGGATGGTTAGAATAATACAAATTTTTTCTTATTACATTATTTTTAATAAATCAATCAAGAAATATACTAATATATCAAGAAAAATTAACATGGTGATGAGATATTCAAATTAATGAAAATAAATTATGAATATCAAGAGACAAGTCATAGGAGAAACAAATAAAATATCTAGATTTATCTATAAGAAATCTTAAGTTGTCAAGTTCATGATTTATATAAAAATCTCCTTTTAAATAATATAAAAATATATAACAAAAGATTTTAATTCATAAAGGATTTCAAGTTGTAATTCCAAGAAATCAAAACCACGATATAGATAAATCACTCATTCAATTTCAAAATCATCAAGAACAATTTCAAGATATTCAAAATGTAATTAATAGACTTATTAGTCTCCTGAAATGGTAGTGATTTTCTTTCTCCACATGTGTGAGCTAGAAGGTAGAATCAAGGTAGAGAAATGAAAAATATCATATCACAAAAATACTCAATTTTAAAGATATAAATTTTATAGATGTGAATTTTAAAATTAAGCTCAAAACTTTAAGATATTTAAGGAGATTTGAAAGTTTAAAAGCTACTTATGCATTTAAAATCATCTCATATAATTTCAAGTATAGCAAAAAATCATCTATTGTAAATTTTGATAAAAAGCATCAAGAATTTAATAAGAAGACATGATAGTTGATCAAGCTCAAATTGTAAATCAAGTATTTTGCATGTATTTAGAAAATTCTAAATTTTCTTTGAAGCAAATTGTTTCTCATCCAAGGTTATCATATCTAATTTACTTCTAATCATATTAATAATTTTATCTCTCCTTTTTTATTATTGTCAAGAAAGAAATATGATGACATAATTTCTTCTTAGCATTCAAATTCAAATTATGTCAAAAAATACAAGAAGATCATGCCATTAAAGATAAAATTAAATTTTTTAATATCAAAAGATATGATTTTGTTTAATAAGTTTTTTTCCTTTTTTGTGAATAATAAAATGAGTCTTAGGGGATAATATCAATTCATCCAAGATAAATCTTTTTAATAAATAAGAATAATCTTTATAATAATTTCAATTAACATTGTTAAGATCATAAATCATATTTTTATTTAAAAGAAAAATTATAGAGATCAATAACATGATTCTGATAACATATAAGTCAAGTCAAGAAATTAAGGAAATATTCATGATAATATAAATATCTTTCAATTTTCAACTTATCACAAATTTATGAAATACTAATTTTGGTGATAAGTTATGTCATTCATGAGTTTTAAAATAAATCATGTCAAGATAAAGATTGATATCAAAAGACGTTCATGAATATTAGGGATGTGATTTAATTTAATAAATCTCTTCTTAAATGATAAAATAGAAGATTTTAAAGTTCTATTATCTAAACTTGTCAAAATCATGATAATAATTTATTTAAGTTCAAATCATCAAATCATTAAATTCACTTTCATAGTTCAAGAGAGTCATAAAAATAGCATAATTGATTTATTAATTTTTTAAAAAATAAAATTATTTAGAAACTTATCCAAAATCATCATCAAAATTTACTTTCAAAAAATTCAATGAAATCATAATAGAATTATTTTTCAATAGCTAAAATTCTCTAATTTATTTTTGTAGTTTAAGAGATTCAACAATAATAGTATTATTTTGTCTCTTATTAAATGATTAATAGAATAAAAATTATTTCAAGAATAATTATCCTTCTTTTGAAATTTATTTCAAGAATATAATATCATTTAAAGTTAAAAACATGATTTCATCGATATCATTTCAATAAAATATTTTTAAATAAAAATTTTGATTTATTTCAATTCCAATAATTTTTGGACTTAGTGTAGCGAGTTACCATGCTTATTTTATTCTCATTAAATATATTTTTAATTTACAAAAATATTATACAATAAAGCATGATTTTTTTTCTCTCCCTTTTCTATATTGTTCTATGCTAAAATTATATCAGTCAACACAATCATTCAATCATAATTATTTAAATCAATCATTTCATAGACTTTATCAATATTTGAACCATTTAACAATAGTCTTTATATTTAAACAAGCTAATGATTTTAGCATTCACTCAAAATATATTCTTCAATAACTAAGGTTCTTTGGTTCTAATTTATTATCATACTTGTATACTCCAGCTATACATCATCAATATTAATTATATAATGATGAACCATTAAAAGATTCATTGTCAATAATTTTAATTCTAATAATTTTCTTATTACTACTTAGGCTAGTAAGATTGGAGTGTTAGATCTCAAGTAATATAAATTGAGTACCTACTTTCAAAATATTTTTATTCCTCCTAGTCTCGTTAGGAAACAACTTTATATTATGAGAGATATTGATTTAGGTACCCATTTAATATTAGATCCTTCATGATATGTTCTTTCCATTTCTCTAATGGCATAAGATTGTTTATGGTTCCTTTAGGAACTCAAACTAACTTGTGAGTACTATAGTTTTTGAATGGATATTTGTAAGCCATATGTTGTAATCTACTATAAGAATTATACTTAATTCTTGGTGGCACATTTAAGGGTGATCCTTTAACAAAAGTAGTTGGCTTTTGTTGGAATTTAACAAAAATAGTTGGTTTTTATTGGGTATTGCCCATAAAGCCTACTTCATTTCTTCTATTAATAAACCCTTATTGGCAATGATCATATTCAAGGATTTATTACTAATTTAATTTTTTTTAAAGTTATTTTAAGTATGATATTTTCTTCTTTAATGTTATCTAGCATTTCACATTTAGAACTAGGATTGTGTAATATTAATAACTCATGCATTTCATTAACTTTACCAACTAATAAATCATGTTCAAATTTAAGTAACTTCAAAGATTTACTAAGTTTTTTAAATTCATCAAACAAATTATGAAGCATATTTAATAATTTTAAAAAAATACTTAATGAATCATTAACCTCATTATCGATGGCCATAAGAGCAAGGTTCTCCACTTTTTGGTTATGCATTTGATCTTTGGAGCTCCTCGGCTTCTTGCGTTCATAGTAAGAGGTTTTGTCCATCTTTATATTATTTTTAAGGTTCAAGTTTGTTAATTTTTCTAGTTCATTTGTCAAAAGTTCAATGTCCTCAACACTCGAGATTTCACTCGATGAGTCATATGTTCTTCTCGGTTCATATTCCTTCCGATTCTTAGGAAGGTGTTCTTCTTATTCATTTTTAGAAGTATTTTTATTTAATGATTCACTTATATTAAGTGTGCTTTTATATGTTATTTCTAATGCATGCCATATATCAAAAGCTGAATTAAAACAAAAAACCCAATCAAATTCATTTTTATAAAGAGCACAAAGCAATGCATTCATAGCCTTAGTGTTTAAAGAGAAAGTTTTCTTCTCCAAATCATTCCAATTATTCATTAGAAGAGAACACTTTTCAAATCCATTTTCAACAATAGTTCATAAATCAAGGTCTAAAGAAAGCAAGAAAACTCTCATCCGAGTTTTCCAATAAGTGTAGTCCATCCCATTGAATATGGGAGGACAAACGATAGAAAAGCCCCCTTGAAAGCCAATAAGAAGTACCCAGATTCCTCAGTATGAGCAGTTCAACTGCCCATCCTGGGCGCATCAGCCACCCGAAAGCATGGGCAGCGACAATACACATGTTGCTCATGGGTGGTTTACCCGTCAAAATTTTTATAAATGGTTCCCTCCAATTTTTGAATTTCGACTTGAACCTGATGTTGACCAACCCTCTGGTCAACCAATTGACCTCAACCTGAGCTAAATTAAACCCCAATATTGGACCCGGTTGTCTTATTGAGTTGATTTAGATTTCATCCAAATCCAACTCAATTAAGACTCACTTCTAACTATGACTCAACAATTATAACGCTTAAAGACTACAAGCTTAAACTAAGACCCAACTTCCACCAATCCGATAACCTCCGACATTCTTACGACAAGTCATTCGATCTTCTTCCAGTAATCTCCCAGCGTATTCCTAACGAGCTTCCCGATCCCTTCGGCAAATCTCCTAGTGAATTTCACTGAGATCCCACTACATCATCTGAACCCCGGCCCGATGCTCAAGCTTGATCTTGGCATATCATTTGATTGTAACTCCATTGCTCCTATTATAGTTAGTCCTGCACGATGTCAATTATGACTTAATTAAATGCAATCATAATTACCAAACATCCATTATAAGACCATTCTAACTCTCGGTAAGCCTTTCGACTACCCTTGATAATCTTCTGGCGAGTCTCAGTCTTCTTCTGACGAACTCCTTTGCACCATCTTGGCAAACTCCCGATACCCTCAGCAAGCTCCAGATGCACTCCTGGCGAGTTCTCAACTGTATCGACTCGATGCATGGACTTGATCTTGGCCAATCTTGATTGTAATAATCATTCTATCATAATTAATCTTGCATCAATCATTTTTTAACAATCCATGTTAGATCAAAAACTCATCAATTGATTTCATTATCAAAATCCAAGATTCAACATCCCGATGGTTGTACCACCGATGGACAGTAGTGATACTACCCAAGCAGTGGTAGTACTATCATCACCCCTATTTTCAGGACACTTTCAGTGGTAGTGCCGCTGGTGCTGGTGGTAACACCACCTGTACCTGAGTTTTTCAAAAACTGTATGAATTTTGGCTCTAATTTGAAGCCAAATTGGAGTTTATAAATACTCCAAGAATTAGTGCATGGAAAGGTAAGAAAAAGAGGTGAAAATAATGGGAAAATACTATTAGAATTTATTTAGAACTTCCCTTATGTACTTCAAGTGTAAAGTAAGATAAAGAGAAGAGTGGAAGATTGTAAAGGTTTCTCTTGTAAACCTGTGAAAATGAGAGTAGGAGGAAGGTGTAAAGGGTTTTGACCTTCATCCATGAAAGAAGATCATTAGTGAACACCGATGGGCCCTGACGTAGGAGGACTCGGGAAGTAGACGTAGGTTAAGTTAGTGATTGAACCGCTATAAATTTGTGAGTCTTCATTTACTTGTTCTCCTTTAACTTGTTTTCTCATTTTATTAGTCCTTAACTAAATCAAGATTCTTCTTTCAAATTTGTTTTAAATTGCTCACTTATTCGCTTTTAACGAATTCCAAGAAATGCTTCTGATTTCTTCTTTACTTCAAGTAAATTTTTTGAAACAGGTTATTTTTACACTTGCACTAATTCACACCCCCTGCTGCCCCCCGCCCCCCCCACTCTTAGAGCCAACTCGATCCTAACAATTGGTATCAGAATAGGTTATACTCAATTGAATTAACACTCAAGTGGATAAATGACTTCATTTAGCATTAATGAGGGACACTCTATCACATATCCTCCCATGTTTAATGGGACATATGACACATATTGGAGAACTAGAATACATATTTGTTTGATTTCAATAGATTTTGAACTATGAAATATTATAAAAAATAGTTTTCAGAAGTCATCCAATCTGATAAATGATTGGAATGATCATGAAAATAAGATGTTTTCATTAAATGCCAAAGCTATGAATGATTTGTTTTACACTTTAGATAAAAATGAGTTTAATCAGGTTTCTACTTGTGATTCGGCTTATAATATTTAGCACACTTTATAAGTTATACACAAAAGCATAAGTAAGATAAAGAAATAAAAAATAAATCTTCTTGTACATAACTATAAATTATTTAAAATGAGATCAAGTGAGACTATTGGTGAAACGTATATCACTTTACGAATGTCATCAATAGTTTAAAATCTCTTGGTAAAGTTTATTCTAATATTAAATTTATTAATAAAATTTTAAGATATTTACCTAAAAGTTGGGACCCAAAAGTAATTGTTGTACAAGAGGCCAAAGACTTGAACAACTTACCTCTTGAAGAGCTGATTGGGTCTCTTATGACTTATAAAATGAGATGCAAACTCATAATAAACTTGAAGGACACTTTCCAAAAAATAAGAAGGACATTACCTTGAGAACCAAAGATGAGGGACTTGGCACTAAGTATAGTAGATGACTCATCGATCGAAACCTCGAAGCATGAGAACAATAATCTTACACTACCAATAAGAAAACTGAAAAAATATAAAAATTATAAATTATAAAAATAAATATAAATATAAAAGGATAATATAATTTATTTTGAATGCAAAAAAGCCAGGGCATTTCAAAAGTGAATGCCCACAATTGAAGAAAAATGTGTCAAATAAGAAGAATGTCTTCTCAGTAACATAGGCCATCCATTACGAGGTAAGTAAATCTTCTGAAGACTCCTTTACTTTTGATGAATTATTAAATACATTTCATGAACTATTTGATGAATTTAAGAATCTTAACAAAACTTATAAAATACTTAAGAAAGAACATACATTACTCACTAATAAATTTGAAAACATGCATGAAGCATCGACATCATATAATTCTTACACTAAATGTGAAACACTAGAGAAAATTAGAAGGAAAATATCATACTTCAACAAACTTTAGAAAAATTTAAAATAGAGAATAAATCTCTAAACATGATCCTTGCTAATAAGGGTCATGTCCATAAGAAAGAAGGTATTATCTTTATGGGTAACACTAAATAAAAGCCAACTATCTTCGTTAGAGGACCTATATTACACTCTTCACCCAAACTCAAATATATTTTTTATGGTACATTAGGACATTTTTCATATAAGTGTTCATTTAAAAAGTATAGTCTATATAAGTTGATTTGGATTCCTAAAGGAATCATAAATAATACAATGTCCTTAGTTAAATTAAGTAGAGTTTTTCATAAGGGACCCAAAGTCAAATAGGTACCTAGATCAAAACCACATTTCTTGTAGGTTTGTCTTTAAAGAAAAGACTAGGAGTACAAAATGGTACCTTGATAGTAGATAATTAAAGCACATGACCAGAGATCTAACTTTTATTATTTTTGAACTTGCATTAGCCAATTGTGTAATAAATGATATATTATTAAATTTGAATCTAATGATTGTCCAATTGAAATATCATAAACAATATATCTATGATTTCCTCATGAAATAAAAATGTGTATACTATTGACATTGAAAATTTTTATGATGAAATGTGTCTTTTGGCTTTGAATGGTGATGCTTGGATTTGGTATAGGAGACTAGGTCATGCTAGTATAAAACTACTAAATCAAATCTCAACTAAAGACTTAGTTAAAGAATTACCTAGTATTAAGTTCATTAAAGACAAAGTTTATGGTGCTTGTCAAATAGGAAAGCAAATAAAAAGTAATTTAAGTAAAAAAATAGAATAATCACCTTTAGGCCAATTGTTCTATATGGATTTATTTGAACTAATTGATATTACAAGCTTAGGAGGTAGCAAATATGTATTTGTTATTGTAGACAATTATAGTAGGTATACTTGGACTTACTTCTTGACACACAAAAGTGATTCTTTTAAATATTTTTTAAAATTTTATAAACTTATTCAAAATAAAAAAGGTTTTATGATTTCATCTATACGTAGTGTTCATGATAGTGAGTTTCAAAATTATGATTTTTAAACTCTTTATGAGTCAAATGGTATAACCACAATTCTCTACTCCTAGAAATCTACAATAAAATGGAGTAGTGGAAAGAGTTTACAATAAATGACTAGAACCATGTTAAACGAACATAATCTATCCAAACATTTTTGGATTGAAGCCGTTAACACGACATATTATGTTATGAATAGGGTTCTTATAAAATCATTATTCTCTAAAACTTTTTATGAATTATGGAATAGTAAAAAACTTAATATTTTATATTCAAGATTTTTGGTTGTAAATGTCTCGTTTTAAATGAAAAAGATGACTTAGGAAAATTTTATTCAAAATTCGATGAAGGTATTTTTCTCAGTTATTCTTTTACTTCAAAAGTTTATTGTATTTTAATAAAAGAATATTAGTCATTAAAGAATCTATTCATGTCATTTTTAATGAGATTTTTTAATTTAAAAAAATTAATTTTGATGATGATTTTAATTTTGACACTTTAAATTTGAATGAAAATCCTCCTAAAAGTAATTTGGATAAATCTACTTCCAAATCTTTACCCAAGGAATGTAAGTATATAAATGCTCATCCTAAGGAGCTTATTATAGGAGATACATCAAAAGATGTTCAAACTCATTCTTCTTTTAAAATTTTTTATACTAACACCATGATTCTATCTTAAAATTGAATCAAAATGCATTGATGAAGCCCTAAGAGATGATTCTTGGGTTATTGTAATGCATGAAGAGTTGAACCAATTTGAGATAAATAAGATGTGGGAGCTTGTTACTTAACCTAGTGACCATTTAATGATTGGTACTAAGTGAGTCTTTAGAAACAAGCAAGATGAAAATAATATCATGGTTAGAAATAAGGCTAAATTAGTGGCCAAGAGTTTCAACTAAGAAGAAGGGATCGATTATGAAAAAAAAAAAAAACCTTCGCTATTGTGGCTAGACTTGAAGCCATAAGAATTCTCCTTGTCGTTGCTTCTTTTAAGAATTTTAAATTATTTCAAATAGATGTTAAAAGTGTCTTTCTTAATGGTTTCATTTTTGAAGAAGTTTATGTTAAACAACCCCTTGGTTTTGAGAATGACCTTTTTCTGAATCATGTTTTTTAATTATCTAATGCTCTTTATGGTTTGAAACAAACCCATAGAGCTTGGTATGAAAGACTTAGCTCTTTCCTTATTTCAAATAATTTTCTGAAAAGATAAGATTGATACCATATTATTATTAAGTATTTTAAAAATAATTTTTTTATTGTTTAAATTTATGTGGATGATATTATTTTTTGTTCTACTAATGAATCCTTATATGAATATTTTGCCAAGAGTTTTAAACGAGCCTAATTAGTGAATTAACTTTTCTTTAGGGTTATAAATAAAATAATTAAATGATACTATCTTTATAAGTCAAACTAAGTATATCTTAGATTCATTAAAACATTTTGGTATGGATACTGCTGAGACTATAAACACACCCATGAGCACTATTAGACTGGAATGATTGGTAGTTTATTATATTTAACTACTAAAAGACTGAACATAATGTTTAATGTTGGATTGTGTGTAACATTTCAATCCAATCTTAAACATTCCTATTTTAAGGTAGTTAAATAAATATTTAGATATTTGAAAGAAACTTCTAATTAGGATTTTGGTATCCTAAGTTCAAAAACTTTGATTTACTTACATATACGGATATCAATTTTGGACGTTGTAGAATAGTTAGGAAGAATACAACCTGAACATGCTAATTATTAGGACATACTCTTATTTCTTGGTCTTCTAAGAAACAAAATTTGGTTGCATTATCTACAGTCGAAGCTGAGTATATAGCAACAAGTGCATGTTGTGTATAAGTCATTTGGATGAAAAATACCCTAAAAGATTATTAAATTTACTTCAAAAACATTTCTATTAAATGAGATAATACTATGAAATATGTATAACTAGAAATCTCATTCAACACTCAAGAACTAAATATATTGAGATTATGCATCACTTTATTAGAGATCATATAAATAATCATGATATATCTTTAGAATTTATTAATACAAAACATTATTTAGTTGATATCTTCACCAAGCTATTAAATGAAAAACTATTTGACTTTATTAGAAGAGAGCTAGGAGTGTTAAACCATCCAAATGCATGATTTGCTATTTCAGATTTCTTGAGTCTTTTCTTGAAATTTACATGAGATGATTTTAAATACAATGAGAAGCTCTTATATTTTTTGGATTTCTCAGCTTTTTGAGCTCTCTTTCAATATTTTGATTCTTAGATTCATGAATATGTATCCCTCCTCTTAATATTTGATTTTTTATATATACTTGAGTTTTAGATCTTTACTAAGGGGGAGAAATGGACTAGATTTCTTTCTTTATGTACTAAATATTGTGATAAATATTTAAGAATGTTCAAGTATAAGTTGTGCATTTCTCTTTTTGTTGAAGGCAAAGGAAGAGAAATGACATAATTGATTATATAAGAAATGTTTTGAAATCTTTGAAACGTTTGAAATTTTTATGTGATACCAAGAAGATGGATGTTGTATCATGATTGATGATAATGTGAAACATATTTTTGACACCAAGAAGGTGAATGCTTTAAAATTTTTATCATATATGGTATCATAAATGGTTAAATTGTGAAAATTTTAATATTGTCAAAATGCTATACTTGAATTCAAAAGTGATGGGTTCTTTTGAATTCATGTTTACTCTATTTATCTTATGGCATATACATAAGGGGAGTTAAGGTTAACTCTCATCATCAATTAGTTGTCATCATAAACAAAAAGGGAGATTATTGAATCTCAGATTTTGATGATAAAATCAATTGATGGGTTTTATAATTTAACTTATGTGTTAGAGAAAGTGATACAGGATTAACTATAATGGTGAAAAGGTAATATAATATGATGTTGGGCCAAAGTCAAGTTCAGACATCAGGTCGGGATTTAGACAATATAGTGGGAGCTCGTCGGGAGTTCATTAGGAGTTCGTCGAAGGTGATCGGGAGCTTGTTGGAAGCACACCGGGAGTTCATCGAAAGATGATAAAGAGACTCACTAGGAGTGCATCAAAGGATGCCAGGAAGTTCGCCAGGAGTTCAGAAGATTGATTGATATGTTGAACAATAAGAACGATTGTAATCATATCTTAGTATCTCATAGTTAGTATCATGTGTTTTGAGTCTCCATTGAGTTAGATTTGGAGAAATTCAAACTAACTTAATAAGAGGCAACTGGGTCCATATTGGGTTAGATTTGAGCTTAGGTTGAGCTCATTTCATTAACCTGAAAGGGGTCAACGAGAGGTATGAGTCAAGTATGAAACAATACAGGAAAAGTGCTATTTTAGGATTCCCAATAGTAGAACCGTAGGTGGGTGGCGGTGGTATCACCAAAGCAATGGTAGTACCACTGCCACCCCTATTTTCAAGATACTTCTAGTGGTAGTACCACCTGTACCTGGGTTTTTCAAAAATAGTTTGAATTATAGCTTTAATTTGAAGCCAAATTGGGGTCTATAAATACCCCAAGAATTCATGCATTGAAAGGCCAGAAAAAGAGGTGAAAATACTGGGAAATTACTATTAGAATTTGTTGAGAACTTCTCTTGTGTGCTTCAAGTGTAAAGTGAGGTTAAGGGAAGAGTGAAAGATTATAAAAGTTTATCTCTTGAACTTATAAAAAGGAGAGTGTAAAGGTTCTTCTCTTAAGTCTGAGAAAAGAAGAAAGGTGTAAAGGGTTTTGATCTTGACCCATGGAAGAAGATCATTAGTGGGCACCTGATAGAACCATAAAAGAAGCTCTATAGATTTTGACCCTTGAGGGGGATCAACCCTTGGAACGCTATAGGGGTTCCTCCCTCCTAGACTCGGCATAAGGGTGAAATAAAATTGATAATTACTTGATTCAAGAGAGGAGGTAGCTACATCATTATATAGGGATCAAAACCCTAGCCTAGGGGGGGCTTGCCTAAGTAAAATTATCCCTTTGTCTCTCCTATAACCAACCTACCATAATAGGAACAAGGGGCGACTAGGTTGGCTATAAGCAGCGGGGTAACCTTGGCCAACCAATCCAGTAAGGGGATGACGATCATTAAGACCTAAGGGCTAATATAAACCCTAGATATACTCCTTTATAAGATAGGAGTGATTTTATTATAATCTAGCAGGATTTTATTGACTACTTCTAGGGAGATTATGACTCAACCTTGCTGGAGTCCTATCAAACCCACCCTCTTAAAATTAACCTTGTCCTCAAGACTAAAGTTCTATGAACTTAGGGAACCAGGTCTTCAGCTCCTCATCAGCTTGGGTGTCAGTTGAAAGAACTTGACTTGAGTCATCATCTTTAAATTTCCATTTGAGGTGGGATACTTGGAGGATCAACTGTAATTTTGATCTGGTGCATAGATCTTATCTCCAAGTTAGGGCCCCAATATGATCCCTAATTTTACAAGGCCCAAAGAATTAGGGAGATAAATTTCTTAAGGCTTGAATTCATTCTAGTGGAGCTGGAGATGAAGGGGGACTTGATCTTTCTCAAGAAACTTTCTTCTGCTCCGATGTTTGTCAAGGGAAAGTTTCTTCCTTGCATAGGCTACCACGTGGTTGCTCTATAATAGTAGTCGTGCCTTCTTTTGGAGTGAAAGATGTCCTCTGATAAAATCTTTAGTGGTCTGAGCCCGATCTGAGTCCGAGGTGGGTAGGAGTGATGATTTTTCGGGGCCTATTTTCACTTCTTCATGTTATTGACCATCTTGCATGAGGATGGTATTGACCCCCACTCTGAGTGTGTCTACTCCAATAATAAATATCTAGCTATAATTTGGTGTGGATGATATCATGGTTGTGAGGGCTATAATTCCACTCGGCCAAGGTGGTGTATCTTTCTTTATAATGAGAGGGATGATGTTTATGCTTCGTTGAGTCCTACAAATGATCCTTCCCCTTTTTTAATTTCGCCACTAGAGGGGCTCAATTTTCTCGCAGTCTTGGGCCATAGATTGGATGTCATCATCAAGGAAGTCTTTAAGCATCATAGTCCAATCCTGGGAAAAGTTGTAGAAGTCACCTGAGATCTGGAAGTGCTAAATCAACAACTATGGTGAGTTCAACGGGATGTAACACTTGAGAAGTAGTTTATCTCTAGGGAAAAGGATATAAGGACATGTCATAATGAGAAATAAGCATGACCGAATAATCTATGTCTCTGTTATCTCTTGGATGATCCTTTTATCTTCAACCTTCTGAGGTTTTATGAAGCAATCTGGTCGAGCAATAACTGGTAGAAGTTTCGACCTGTTCAGCATATGGGGGTCGGCTAGCTTCAGAGGAGGTAGTCGACTCGGTTGGGTAGAGACACCCAAAAATTCAGTAAGCTATGGGAGGGGTTTTTTATCTTCAATCTCATAAAACTCTTGAAAAACTACTAGATTCTTTTTTTGTACTCCCTCCAAGTGTGGTGTTGTGGTTGTAGTCACTGGCCTCCCTCATAGAATCAGCTGCTTTCCTTTTCTGAAAAATTTTATAGTTAGCTTCGAAAAAATCCAAAAAACATCTCCAATCGTGGATAACCAATCAATGCCAACCACTATATCAAAACCATCAAGAGGGAGGAGGAAAAAAATCAATAACTATGTCTTGCTACTATAGGGTCAGTTTTACCCGCGGGCACTTCTGGTTGCACTTCAGAATTTGGCCATTAGCTACCTTGACTTCGAACACATTATAATCTTCTTTTTGGAGCATTAAGTGAGCAGCAACCTTACTGCTCACGAAGTTGTGTGTGCTCCCGACGTCGATCAGGATGATGATGGACTGCTGCCCGAGAAACCCTTTGATCTTCAATTTTTACAGGTTGGTGTAGCCAACTAAGGTAGGGACCGTGCGGGTGGTCGATTGTGGTGTATCCTTCTCCTTATACTCGAGAGTTGTATTTTTAATTTTGGGTTCTTTAGTGAGTGCAATCATTAGCAGTGTCTTCTTTTTACATTTGTGTTTTAGGCTCCACAGTTTATCACAACACCCACATAGACCCTTTGTAGATTCATCATGAAAGTCTTCTCTTATTAATTTCTGTAGCTGAGGGGGTCGACTGATAGTAGGAGGAGGTGAAAGCTTTGGTGCCGCTGGTCGGGGAGCAACTCTAGTCTTCCAAGCTTCATAATTCAATCGCTCCTCTTGATGTCACGCAAAGGAGATGGTTGCCTTAAATGTGTACGGTTGTCACGCTTAACTTTTTCCTGAATCTCTGGCTACGGTGGTCAAGTCTCCAAGTGGAGGATGGCAACTAAGGGTAGCAACAACGATGGAGGAAGAAAATGACACCAGTAACATCGGCTGTGGTCCTTCAGTGATGCTGCAATGTTGACGTTACAATGTCGTTGAGCTATGATTTTTTAGGTGGTTGATATTTATCGGAAGATGGAAGCCAAGAGATCTAAGTCAGAAGGTAGCAGCGATGGCGGAGGAAGAAGAGGGCAGCAACAATGTCAGCTAGGGCTATGGTGTGACTTTGTGGCTGCAGGTGGCATCGGTTGCAACAAGGGTGCGGCTGCAATAGGGGGAGGACAGGGCAGCGATGTACACGGCTATTGCAGAGGAGGGCAGTAGCAGTATGGAGTGAGAGACAGTTGCTGTTGTATTCAATTTGTTTCTGGTTACAATCAAGATAGTTGGCAGTGAATGATTGTTGCAGGCTACGATGTAAACAGATTACAACAAAAGATCGTTGTTTGTAGCTTCTTACCGCAAGGATCATTGTTGGCTACGATCAAGGAGGATGGTAGCAAGAGATCGCTATTGGTAGTGTTAGGCAGTGTTGGGCAGTAAAAAATGCATGCTGCGGTTGAAGGGATAAGGGAGATTGGGCGGTTAAAAGGTTAGTGGACCGAAGGCTTTAGTTTTTGGGTGCAGTTTGTGGCTGTTTTGGGTGCGATTTAGGGCTGTAGTTTTGTAGAGTTTAGGCTATAAATTAGAATGGTTTTAGGGCTATGATAGTAGTAGATAAAGGTTAGAAAAATAGATTTTAGATCTATGATAGATGGCAGCAAAGATAGGTGTCTCGGTAAGGAAAGTTGGCTAAAAAGATAAGTAGATCAATAAGGAAGTAGGCTGATTTGGATGGCTGATTTGGGGGGCTATTTGGATTCGGTTTAGGATAATATTTGGAAGAGTTTTTATTGAGGATGGTAGGGTTTAGAGATGAGGAAAAGATAGTCCCATAAAAATTAGCACTCAAATCTGATAGAATTCGGTGAAAAGAAGTCATGCGATGTGCTGTCCTGCTGAATCGATTTTATATCGGAGAAACGATGACTTCTTGACATAAATTCTAAAGAAAAGTTCAAGGAAATTATGTAAAAACTCTTGGTTTAGATGTTTTCAATACCAGTAGAAACTTTGATAAAATTTTGGCAGCAGAACAGTAGGGAAATAGGGCAAAAGATGCAAGGCAGATTCCTTCGTTATAAAATTCCAGAACTACGTGATGGTGAAAGATCATATAAGAAAACCGGTTCTAAAAGGAGTTTTTTCATGAAATCA
Organism: Ensete glaucum; assembly: GCA_021527575.1. Classification (NCBI taxonomy): domain Eukaryota; kingdom Viridiplantae; phylum Streptophyta; class Magnoliopsida; order Zingiberales; family Musaceae; genus Ensete; species Ensete glaucum. Next base: position 38,151,227 of record CM038557.1, read on the forward strand.
AATCCAGATGAAAACCAACTTGATCTTGAGAATTATGTAAAAATTTTGGCCAGAAAGAATGAACAAAAGTTTAGTTTCAAGTAGCAACAATAGACTAAAAATTTTTACAGCATTTTGCCTTTGTAATAATGACAACGTTAGTGATGGTAAAAACTTACAGCAAGGAAACTTTGCAAAACTTCTCCCATATATAATATGAAAGATCTTGTAGTATTAAAGAGACATGAGTTATAAAAATATACCAGAATTTTAGATCAAACGAAGGGGGCGACGACAGACTGATTTGATCTACTGCAGGGTGGAAGGTGGAGGCGCATGTCACAACAATTATGGGAATTGCTTGGGAAGGTGGAGACATAGATGGCGGCTACATGAGCAGCAAGATCGCTGCTATGATACCAGATGATAGAACCCCAAAAGGAGCTCTATAGATTTTGACCTTTGAGGGGGATCAACCCTTAGAATGTTGTAGGGGTTACTCCCTCCTAGACTCGGCACAAGGCTGAAATAAAATTGATAATTACTTAATTCAAGAGAGGGGGCGACTACATCATTATATAGGGATCAAAAAAACTTAGCCTAAGGGGGTGCTTGCTAAAGTAAAATTATCTCTTTGCCCCTCCTATAGTGAACCTACCTTAATAGGAACAGGGGTCGACTAGGTTGGCTCTATAGCCGACCTAAGCAGGAGGAAACCTTGGCCAACCAATCCAGTAAGAGGTTGACAACTACTAAGCCCTAAGGGCTAATCTAAATGCTAGCAATACTCCTTTATAAGATAAGAGTGGCTTTATTACAATCTAGTATGATTTTATTAACTATTTCTAGGGATATTATGACTCAACACTACTGGAGTCTTATCAGCACCAGCGGGCTTTGACAAAGGAGGACTCGAGAAGTGGACGTAGGTAAAGTCGGTGACGGAACCACTATAAATTTGTTTACTTGTTATCCTTTAAATTTGTTTTATTATTTTAGTAGTTTTTAACTAAATCAACATTCTTCTTTCGAATTTATTTTAAATTGATCGCTCATTCACTTTTAACAAATTTCAAGAGATGCTTTTGATTTTATCTTTACTTCAAGCAAAATTTTAGAAACAAATTACTTTTACACTTGCACTAATATCATGCCCACCACCACCCACCCCCAACACACACACACACACATGCCTCTTAGTACCAACTAGGTCCTAACAGAGCAATCGCTTGTAATGACTCGGGGTCGGAGCCGAGGTGTTCCCGTCCACGAGGGGAGGAAGAGGTAATTGTCCTATGAATCCGAGGGCATGGTGGGCAATAGGCATTTTCTCTTTGAGGCGCTCATCGGGGTTGTTAGGCTGTGGGCATTCTTGCGATATTAGGCCTTACTTCTAGCGCTAAAAATATAACTTTAGGCCATAGTCGAGATGTAAGTATAGCTCGATCTGATCTGAGTGTGTAAGGTCGCCCATATGACTTCTCAGGTGAAAGAGGTTGGTGTGAGATCAGGTCGATACAATATCCGTTGAACTGACTCGAGGTAGAGTTGGGAGTCAATCTTTTCTCTTTTCGCACTAGTTCCTGCACATGGATCGAATTCGAGAGAAGTGTCTTCGTGGGTCAATATCTCCGAAGATTAAATCAGTATATTATAAAATTAAAGGTAATTTTTAGTATTCAAAGTTTTTTATTACCGTTAGCCAGGTAAGACTTTTACAATTATGATCGAGAATCGATCGTACACAAATAACCGTTGGTATTTATTTCAAACGACACGTGCCGATCAACACGATCTCATGCGGCACGGTACCGTTACGTGCGTTGCGCACTGTCATCCAGTGAATCGTAGAAGCATTTTACAATTGAAGTTGTAGAAGAGAGAGACTTTTGCGAGACACAGTCATGTCCACCGTCACATCATGTCCTCACCCAGTGCCTTTGCATGTTATGATGCTGTCCTCCATTGTTCTCCCCTCGATCAAACCGTGGGTGAGACTGCTCCTCTGTCTCCTATACTTCAACAATGCTGCCATCAAGCTGTAATTGCTTCTTCTAATCCCCCTTTGACCTGTCAGGAAACAAGCACAAATGTTTCTTTTTGCTATTTTGTTTCTGATTTGGTACTGCTTAAGCATGGAAGTTTCGGTGAGAGTTCATCTGCCACATCGACATCATACTGATATCAGCAACCAAATAGGGAAAGTTTCAGAACATTTGAAGTCTTCGTGGCTCGTCAATGGATCATCTTGTCATGCACAAGGATTGCTAAGTTGCAATGATGATGGCACAAAGGATATCTAAAGCACTGATTAGGTAGTAGTCTTTAGGATTGGCCTTGCGTGTAGACCAGCAGCGTTGTCACGCTCTCTGTTAGGGCTAACTAGTATAATTATACTCTTACAGCTTTCCTTGTCTCCGGATGAACAGCCCTAAACATCAAGAAAAGACACATCTGTCTGACATTTCTCTCAATCACAAATCTTTTTCTACTTATGACCAAGGTTGAACCTAAGGTTAAACTTTACCGTCGCATTATAAACGACCACGGTTTAGTATATCCTAAACTGAGGCTCTCGTCAACATAAGTTTTATGAAGGATTAATATATTTCGTCTTATTTCGATAGCCAATTGAAATAATTAAGGTTTATTATTCTGAAAGATGCTTGTCATCATCGATACATTTCAATCATTTACTTGCCACTCCACTTGGACTCCATTTCCCAACCTGACCCATTACCTTGTTCTTATTTTTCTCCTCATTCACGCAAGTTTCTACTCTTGTCGTGTTGGCCTTCTACTTACCGACTTCTTCACCTGAGCCCAGCATCTTTCTCCAATCTGTTCTCTGGTTTTGACTTGTATCTCTTCTCTCAACCATGATCCTTGGGCTTATAATTCTACTCTCCACTTATTTGTATGCATTGATATCACTATATAGACATCAGTCTCACATGGTTTAGCTCATTTGAACCGTTCTTTTCCTTTCATGGAAGACAACTTCTTTCCATCATCAATGGACAACACCAAGAGCTTTCACCCTCCCCTCATGCTGCAACCTCCACCACCGTCTCCCTACATAATAACCAGCTTCCCCATCCTAGCTTTATCCATCGTCGGAATCCTCACCACTGCCATCGTCCTCCTCAGCTACTATGTCTTCGTCACTAAATGCTGCCTGAACTGGCACCACTCCGGCTTCCTCGGCCACCGGCCTGCACCATCCACGGCTTTCTCGACCTCCGCCGACAACCTCGGCCTCGATGAATCGATAATTCAGGCGATCCCAACTTTTCGGTATCGAAAAAGGACTGAGAGTGCTCGGTGGAGGTCGTCCTTCCGTGAGTGTGTCGTCTGCCTGAGTGAATTCCAAGAAGAAGAGAGGGTTCGGCTTCTGCCGAGCTGCTTCCATGTCTTCCATATCGACTGCATTGATACTTGGCTCCAAACCAGTGCCAGTTGCCCACTCTACAGGTCGAGCATCACAACTCCGATTCCAACTAAACATTATGATCCTTACGACAGTAATGATGAAGTGGTCGAAGAAGTTGGCAGTGATGACACCCATACACTGACAGAGCAAAGACTTGGAGACAAGACGAGCAGGAGGCTCCAGTATCGAAGTAGCATGAGAGATGAGTGCATCGATGTGAGGGAGAGGGATGAGCGGTTCCGCGTCCAACCCATGAGAAGATCTTTTTCCATGGACTCTTCGGATGACAGGCAGAAGATGTTGCAGCAGAACTCGCAAGCTCCAAGATGTTGGTGGAGAGAGCAGCAGCAGCACGAGCGGACTCCAGAGGTCCTTCCTCTCGTTCGGTCGAGCATCATGTAGCACTATTCTTTCTGTTGGAATTAAACTTGTGCAATTATCATGAAGAGATTAATTTCATCAGAAGAAAGGTTCATTTCTTCAAGAGAAAATATTTGTGGAAGGACAAGTTAAATTGATTATTAATTCTTGAAATAGTTTATTGAAAGAAAGATTCATTCTAACTATATAAATCTGCATAAATGTAATGTATCTTGGGGAACTATATAAACCCCATATGTTGAGTCATGAAAAATATATAGAGTTTGTGAAATTATAAAAATATTGAGAGAAATACATAAGATTTAGCCTTCTCCTACTCTTCCTTTGTGTGCTAACTCCATCCTTTCTTCCTATCAACTTCAACAATTGGTATCAGAGCTATGGCTTCATCCTCAAGCACTTTCAACTTCAAATCCCTAGATTAACAAAAGAAAATTATGACATATGGTGCATCCAAATGAAGGTTCTTCTAGGCTCCTAAGATGTATGGGAGTTTGTAGAAGATGGATTTATTGAACCAAGTCCAGTAGAAGAAGGAGCGATGAATGCAAAAACAAAAAAGTAACTCAAAGAAAGAAGAAAGAAGGAGAAAAAGTCATGTTCACAATCTACCAAGGGCTTTATGATACGATGTTTGAGATTATCACTCCAGCAAATATTTCAAAAGAGGCTTGGAAAATGCTTCAAAAAGCATTTGGTGGTGTTGATAAGGTAAAAAAACTCTGTCTACAAGTTTTACGAGCCGATTTTAAAAAATTATAACAATGTACCTCTGAAATTATTTTTGATTATTTCATAAAAGTTATTTCTATTGTTCATCAAATGAGAATAAATGGTGAATAAATAAGTGATCAAAGAGTGATAGAAAAGATATTAAGTTCACTAGATTCAAAATTTAATTTTATTACTGTTGCGATTGAAGAGTCTAAAGATTTTGAAGAAATATCTTTAGAACAACTTATGGGTTCCTTTCAAGTTCATGAACAAAGTGTTACAAAAAGAGCAGAAGAAAGAATTATGGAACAAGCACTACAAACCAAGGTTACTCTTGAAAATAAAGGTGAATCAAATTTTCAAAGAGGAAGAGGTCATAGACAAAGAGGAAGAGGTTGCAGAAATCAGACCTATCAAAAATCTCCAAACAATGAAGGAGGTAGAGAAAATTCTAGCCAAAGAGGTCGAGGTTATGGTCGAGGATGTGACCGAGGCAGTGGACGTGGCAGAATTTCTAAAAGGTCTGAAATACAATGCTATATTTGTAAAAGGTATGACCATTACTCCTTTAAATACTATTATAATCCTAACAATCAAGGTGATAAGGTAAATTTTATTAAAAAAGAAAAAAAGAATGAAAATCAAATTTTATTAATGACTTATGATAATTTGAAGGAAGATCAGTTTATGACATGGTATCTAGATACAGGAGCTTCAAATCACATGTGTGGCATTAAAGAATTATTTTCAGAAAATGGATATAAGCTATTCTGGAAATATTACATTTGGTGATCTATCTCAAAAACCAGTAAGAGGTAAAGGTAAAATTGTTCTTGGACTCCATAATGACAAAGAGTTATATATTTTAGATTATTATTATGTGCCTGATATGAAAAATAATATTCTTAGCTTGGGACAATTAATTGAAAAAAGTTATAATATTGAGATGAAAAATATGACTATTTCAATTTATGATAAAACTAAGACATTAATCTCACATGTGAAAATGATAAAGAATAGAATATTTTCTCTACATTTATGCATTTTTTATCGATCAAGTTATTTTAAGACTAATATTGAGGATATTTCTACATTATGGCATCTTACATATGCGCATTTAAATTTTGAAACTTTAAAACTTCTAGAAAAGTTTAATATGATGACAAGAATGCCAAGAATTGATCGCTCATCAAAATTATGTGAAGTATGTGTTATGGGTAAGCAAGAAAGAAAGTCTTTCAAAATCAGTAGAACAAAAAGAGCATGGCATCGACTTGATATGGTACACTCGGATGCTTGTGACCCTATTAGCCTAATATCACTTGGAGGAAGTAGGTATTTTCTTACCTTCACTGATGATCATAGTGGCAAAACTTGGGTCTATATTTTAAAGAAAAAGAAAGAAGTGTTAAATAAATTCAAAAAATTTAAAGACTTAGTTGAAAGACAAAGTGGTTGCAAGATTAAATGTTTACGAAGAGATAGAGGTGGTGAATATACATCAAATGAATTTGAAAGTTTTTATAGAAATAATAAAATTTTACATCAATTTACTATGCCATACACAAGTCAACAAAATGGTGTTTCAGAAAGGAAGAAAGATTCCTAAAGAATTTTGGGGGCTGTTGCTTGTGTAGTTTATTTGCTTAATAGGTTTCCAACAAAACGAATTGGTAATTCTACACTAGAAGAAGTATAGAGCCTATAAAAACCAAGAGTTGATCATTTAAGAATTTTTGAAAGTGTTACATTTGCCAAGATACTAGAAGAAAAAAGAACAAAACTTGAAGATAAAAGTTAGAAATTATTTTATTAGGTTATGCTGAGAATTCCAATGGATACAAACTCTACAATCCTATCACAAATAAAGTTGTGATGTCAAGAGATATTGAGTTTAATGAACAACATATTTGAGACTGGAAAAATAATGAAAAGCATAGGAAAGCTATATCATCAGAGGAGGATGATATAATACAAGCACACACAGAAGAGGCTTTACTAGAATCATCACCGAGATCATCTAGGTCACATGATTCAAGAAGTCTAATTATAAGAAGGACAAGATCGATCCAGGAGCTATATGATGTGACTCAAAGAATTGATACTAACAATGATGAACTTTCTCTATTTTATCTTTTTACAGGATATGATCCATTAACTTTTAAAGAAGCTTGTAAAGAAGAAAAATGGAGACAAGCTATAAAGGAGGAGATTAATGTAATTAACAAAAATAATATATGGGAGCTTACTACACTTCCAGAAGACCATTAAGCGATGTTAAGTGGATCTTCAAAACAAAAGAAAATGCACAAGGAGAGGTAGAGAAATATAAAATACGATTGGTCGCAAAGGGATATAAACAACAATATGGGATCGACTATGAAGAAGTGTTCACACTAGTTGCTCAATTGGAGACAGTAAGATTACTTATCTCCCTAGCAGCTCAAATGAAATGAAAAATTTTACAAATGGATGTCAAATCAGTATTCTTCAATGGAATTCTTGAAGAAGAGCTATATGTTCAACAACCCCCTGGTTTTATTATTTATGAATAAGAAGACAAAGTATACAAGTTAAAGAGAGCTCTTTATGGGCTTAAACAAACCCCACGAGCATGAAATTCTCGGATAGATGCTTATTTTATTTAAAGGAGTTTTTCTAAATGTCCACATGAACATGCTCTCTATATAAAATCTAACATTGATGGAGATATCATGTTTGTATGTCTATATGTAGATGATTTAATATTTACAGGCAGTAGTAGCTCTATGATTAAAGATTTTAAATACTCTATGAAGAAGGAGTTTGAGATGATTACTTGGGCTTAATATCTTATTTCCTTGGTATCGAAATTATACAAAATAATGAAGAAAATTTTATTTCACAAGAAAATTATGCAAGAGGTTCTAAAGAAGTTTTCTATGGGAGATTGTTATCTTACAGATACACCTATTGAGTATGGCACCAAGTTGGCCAAAAAAGATGAAGGTAAATATATTAATCCAACTTATTACAAAAGTATAGTTGGATGTTTAAGGTATTTGAGATGCACTCGACTTGATATATTATTTGGAGTTGGTTTAATAAGTAGATACATGGAATCTCCTAAGACTTCTCATTTAAATATCACTAAAAGAATTTTACGATATATTAAAGGATCAATTGAGTATGAAATATTATATTCATCATCAAAAGGACTGGATCTTATTAGTGATAGTGATTGGGCTGGAAGCTACGATGATCGAAAGAGTATAACTAGATTTGTATTTTATTTTGGTGGAGCTATATTTACTTGGTCTTCAAAAAAATAACATATAGTAGCTCTATCAAGTTGTGAAGCAGAATACATAGCAGCATCTTCTTGTGTTTGCCATGCAATATGGCTAAAAAGATTGCTTCAGGAACTTCATATATCAAAGGAGAAGTCAACCAAAATTTATATTGATAATAAATTAGCTATTGCCTTAGCCAAGAATCCGATCTACCATGAAAGATCAAAGCATATCGACATAAGATTTTATTTTATAAGAGATCATGTCAAAAAGAAATAAGTGGAGCTACACCATATCAAGACAAGTGAACAAGTGACTGACATTTTTACAAAACCTCTCAAAATTAAAATATTTCAAGAGTTTATGAAATTATAAAAATATTAAGAGAAATACGAAAGATTTAGTCTTCTCCTACTCTTCCTTAGTGTGCTAATTTTATCATTTTTTTCTTATTAAGATTTAATTTTTTTTGGGATGAATCAGAATGGTAAATTTTGCGAGTTTTTATTGAATCAATTATCTCTTTTTTTGTCAAAGGAAGTGAAAAAACAAAAAAACAGCTTCTCTATCTCTTTCTTTCTGCACATGTTATATAGGCAATCCTTCTTCCTTGTATGCCATTCCATCCTGCTGAAAAGCTTAGGATAATGCTTTATATCCTACTCATGCTTTATAAGAAATCACAAATATTTGGAAACCTTTGTTCGATTGGGTTGCAGACTGGATTAGAAACTGAACAACACTTTCTTTTGACAGAATTTTATGTCACACCTGAAGCGAACACTAAAAAGATGATCATGAGAGGTAATCACAAAAGGTTTTATAAAATTTTTTATGTTCAAAAACCTTATATTCTTTCTGTAAACTGGGAAGAAAATATCACCCATTCAAGCCACAATTGAGGCATCCTGTTTGTTGACGTCTGTGATGTCATCGTCCACTGAGGGTAAATAAATCAAGTCCAGTTCATTGGTGGAGTCAAAACAAAAACGTGTAGGTTTCAGCAACTAGGAAATATTTTACAGCAATCAGGCATCTTAAATTATATTCGGTGCTCGAAGGAGGTTAAATTATCGTTAAGGATATGGATGTTGAACTAAGAATATCGATTTTGAATCGATGATAATAAATTTAAATGAAGAAAGTCATTATGTTGTCAACCACAGAAGATCTGACAGTAGTTGACTTCGACGATGATATCAACTTAGTTGAGAAGGAAGTCATTGTGTTATCAACCATGATGAAGATCTGATGGCGATTGACTTTGACGACGATATCAGCCTAGTTGAGAAAGAGCAGATGATTCTACTGGAGCAAAGTTTGAAAATTCAATTAGATCGGACTATCATACCCTCGCAAGATCAAGCTCCTGTGAAGTACGTGGATCTTGAATAGAGGCCAATGAACCTGAAAGAAGGAAACAGTTATGTTGTCAATCACGATAAAGGTCTAATGATGGTTGATTTTGACGGAGGAGATGTTGCTACGGTTGGAGCAATCGATAGATCTGAAGAGCAGCAAGAGAAGTGCTGTGGTCATAGATTTACTGTCGTTTGACAGCGAGAAAGAACTTACTGCACCCTCTCTGCAGAGCACTGAGAGACGATGGGCGATGGCTCGTACAGGTACTCTCGGCAGAGAGACCATAGTAGTAGAGGCTACAAGAGGGAAGATGAGTAGGTATAGAGGTCATCATCTGCTACAGTTGGGGTAGAGAAGGTGCCGCTGCTCGTTGGAGCTGATGCGATAGTAGAGGAATGAGAGAACCAACAGGGTCCAGCAGGGAAAGAGAAAGCCGATGCACCAGGATCGACGAGAGACTACCGTTTGACAATAAAAAGAGATAGAAACTATCATTGGACACTGAATAAAAGAAAGATAATCTCTCTTATAAAGAGAGGGGTCTGATATGAGGATTTTTCTTAACTAACCTACGTGATTTTCTCATTCAGTTGGAGAAATCATATCTCAATCCTATCTTCTATCAATTTCAACAACAATCAATACTGATTGTGTCTACATCTCCATGGTCCACAACCTTTTCCCTTGCTAATTCTGAAAATTAACCAACTTCAAACAGCATAATGTGATTAGGGTCATACAGTTTTACACAACTAGATAACAATTCTTTGCCAAATTTTCAAATCCAAAAAGTTACAAATGAGACCAAATGGTATGTCAGAGTAACACTACACTATTTCTTTTCTTCCTCTTCTCTCTTTGAGAGATGAGACAAGCTGTTTGGTGATCAGCTGAACTTTCAAAGGACAGCACCAGGAAAGCTAATTTTGTCTCAGTTGCATCGCACATACTTAATAATTAGCGGACTTTAACCAAAGGACAGTTGCGTCTTTATATTCTAATTACTATCCGACGGTCCGAATCCATTTGTCGAGCCCACTGGGTCACGAATCAATGGCCTAAATCCGAGCATTAAAGCCTGGTCTGCCTAGTGGCATTTTCGTGATTCCAGTGGCAGCGTCACCCTCGTCTTTAAATAGCGAGCGAGGGATCATACCCATCTTCTCCTTTGAGTTAGAGCGATGGGATTTGAGTTAGAGCGAGCGAGCGATGCGAGCTTCGTTGGGTGGCTAGGGGAAGGAGATCGATGGGATTTGAGTTAGAGCGAGCGAGGGATCCCGTCTTCTCCTTTGAGAGCTTCGTTGGGATGTTGGAGGAAGGAAGATCGATGAGGTTTGTCTTAGAGCGAGCGAGGGATCCCCGTCTTCTCCTTTGAGAGCTTCGTTGGGAGGTTGGGGGAAGGAGATCGACGGGGGTTTGTGTTAGAGCGAGCGAGGGATCCCCGTCTTCTCCTTTGAGAGCTTCGTCGGGAGGTTTGGGGGGAAGCAGATCGATAGGGTTTGTGTCATTGACCGAGAGAGTCCACTTCGCGTACGTCTTTATCGTCTCTGCATACCAAGAGTAAGATCCTCGCTCTCACGACCGTCCCCTTCTTTTTCTCCACAGCTGCTCGTTTCTCTATCTTTTGGTGATTGTGGGATTTCAATAGGTCTAGCTATTGCTGGCGCTAACCATTTAACATTCAAGTATAGATGTACGTAACTGTGAATTAGTTTCTCGGCTTTTCTTGCCAATTAATGACATGATTTGTCCAGTGACACCATACATAAAAAAAAAAAAAAAATCAGATTTTTCTTATATTTTTGTAACAAGAATGTGCTGTTTTGGTTTCTAAATAATCACGATTATTAAGTGTGATATTTTTCAGGATAGACAACGATAAACTAATATTTTGCATGTCTTTTTCACTAATTAATTAAAATGTCTAGAACTTTAAAGTTTGATAGGACAAATAATGGGTCGATCCAGTTCACCGAGATCCACGACAGGTCAGCAATCTACGACAGCATAAGTTGCGTTGAGATCCAATTAATAAAGAATGGCATGTCACGCCTTTGTGTCACGTCAGCCAGATGGACAACGACCAGTCGTACCTATCCATCATGCCCGACTTGACGACAGAGGTGAGGCCGAGGGTATGATTTGTCCTTCGACTGGTATGTATAAAACTCTTCAATATAATCTGACGCAATGTTTTGTATGCTCTATTAACTTGCAAATCAATTTTTATTAATGCAATTAATTTTTGACCAATCAATATAATTTGAATCAATTTTTAAGAGAGTTGATGGTGGTAGGAAGAAATTTTTATAGCATTTTTTATTAAAAGATTATATTTTAATGATTGATAAAATTATAAATAAAAATAAAAGATATAAAAAAATCTAGAAAAGAGACTAATATTAGATACTAAAGTGGATGAAAACGATATATATCAAATTACTAAGATTAGAAAAAGAAGGTGTAAGTATTTAAATAATATTATATGCACTAAAGAAGAAGATTAAGGAATACTTGTTAATGATAATGAGACTAAAAAAATAAAAAAAATATTATTTAATGAATATTTAACATAGGATTTAGATTTAATGATAAATAATTATAGTAAATTTAATAATCATATATTTTATTCATAAAATTAGAGTCAGTGAAGATGCAAATAATTAAGAGTGTAGAACTGATATTTTCCTTATTGAGGTGTAAAAAAGTTTAGGATAGTTTGGTTAACTAGCTTACTTAATAAGGATGTTTGATGAATGAAAAATTATTTTCTTAGTGCTAGTTTACAAAAATAAGGATGGCATATAAATTTTTTAAATTATAGATGAATTAAGATCATGAGTGAAACTTTAGAAAGGAGTTATCGAGAATAGGTTAAGACTTGAAACAAATATATCTAAAAATCAATTTGACTTTATCCTTGAGATCAATAATATAAGTTATTTATTTATTACAATACTTAATGAAAAAAATTAGGGAGAAAAGAAAAAAATTGTATATGATGTTTATTGACTTAGAGAAAGCGGTTCCCAAAGATTTATTATGGTGATTTTTAGAAATAAAGGGTATATCAACTAATTATATTGATATTATTGGAGATATATATGATAATGTAACTATTAGTGTTACAACTATATAGAGTATATCTAGTGAGTTTTATAGTAGTATAGGTTTATATCAAGTCAATACCTTTCACATTCATAATATAGTGGCTTATATGGTGTATGTTATTTATTGATAATATTATCTTAGACGATGAGAGTCTAAGTAAAATTAATTATAAATTTATGCTATAGAGGCAAACCTTAGAAACTAAATTTTTAAATATATAAAATATAATTTTAGTGATTATAGGAATAGATAAGATAATATAATTAACTTGAATGGACAAAAAGTCTATTTTAGTAAAAGTTTTAATTCAACATTGGAATCATCTATGGTAATTACATAAATATTGAAGCGGTAAAATCTTAGCGATAAGACTATTCACTCTTCTTAATTTCTTCGCCCCTATTATCTCTATCATATCAAATCTGTCCATCCACTCTTATGCTAATCACTATCAATAAAGTTGATCAATCTCCGGATTCCGAGCTAACCTAAAAAAAAAACATTTTCCTGACCTACACATGCTCATAAAGTTTGGGGTGGGACCCAAATCCGGTTATCTAGCACCAAGAAGATATTTGACAAAGTGATTGATACTTTCTCAATCATCCATAGAATTACAACAGGTGGACATAAAATTGCTTGGTAGACGAATTTGTCAAGAAAAGAAAGGGATTGCATATCATTTTGTGGTTAAGTATATAGAATACAAGAACCGAAACTGATTGATTACCAGTAATCCCCACAGGAGCAAGATCCATATTTGACATGATGGAATCTCTCTTAGAATCTCTCAGTATTATCTCTCTTCCGGTGATCAACTGGCTATGTGGCGATCTCCACACACTCAAGTGTGTGTGTGTGTGTGTGTTTTTTTTTTTTTTTTTGTTTGTTGGTATCCTCGGGTGGCAACCCATGTTTGACCAGAAACCATTGCCAACTTCTCAGCTGTGACTTGCAAAGCATCTGCTGCTTTGCCTCGTCATCCACATCATGAAGTGCGAAAGGTGAGTCTGGAACATAACCTAATGCTTTCATCTCGTTCCGCCAAACCCCTTGTGCCAATCGCATCGAAAACGTAGACTCTCTTGTCGACCTCAATCGTGCTGAAGCCGACTGTCTTTCCCAGGTCACTTTTTTTGCTCATCAACTCTCTCGTGTTCTTCGCCATGTCCCACATTTCAGCTGCAGCATAAACGTTTGAAAGCAGCACATGTGCCGCCCCGCGTTGATCAGGCTCCAACACAAAGAGCTTACTGGCCACTTGCTTCGCCTTGTCTATCTGCTTGTGGATTCGACAGGCACCCAACAGAGCTCCCCAAACACTAGGACCGGGCTCCATCGGCATTTCCTTGATCAAAGATTCGGCTTCCTCCAATAGCCCAGCTCGCCCTAGAAGATCAACCATGCATGTGTAGTGCTCCTGCTTCGGATTTAGTTTGTAATCCTCGGTCATGGACTTGAAGTAGCGACGCCCTTCTTCGACCCTACCAGAATGGCTACAAGCAGATAAAACTGCGACAAACGTGACAGAATTGGGTGCGAGATTCATGTGCTCAAAAAGTTCGAGAGCTCTTGAGCACATTCCGTGCATGCCCAACCCTCCGATCATTGCACTCCAAGATAAAACATTCCTCTCCGGCATAGCAGCGAAGATCTTGTGTGCAACCTCCACGGATCCACATTTTGCATACATGTCAAGGAGAGCAGTATTACTCACCACATCCAATTCAACATTGTTGCGGACCATGTAGGCGTGCACACTCTTACCCTGCTGCACAGCCCCGAGGTTTGAGCACGCAAGGAGGGCACTGGCAAGAGTGACTGCGTTTGGCAACAACGATTGGTCAAACATGTCACGAAGAACGTGAAGCGACTCCCAGGCTCTCCCACACTGGGCCAGGCTCGCAACCATCGAGCTCCATGAGACGACATCCTTGCATGGCATTTCGTCGAACATCTTCTTTGCCGAACCAACCATTCCACTCTTGCCATACATGTCGACTAGTGAGGTCTGCAAGTGGATACATGCCCCCAGGAAGTTCTTCTTCAAACAGATGGCATGAAGCATACACCCCGCCTTGGCTTCTCCATTATTTCCGCAAGCACGAACCAAATAAACGGCAGAAAGTTGATCCAGTTCACGCCCCAACTCCTTCATCTGATTGAACAAATCGAAGATTTTGCCGTCGAACGACGCCATGACGTAGCCTTTCATCATGAGACCCCAAACTGTGGGAATCCCCGGAGGAACCCGGCGGAGGACCTTCTCGGCGTCCTCCAAACCCCCCAATTCGACATACATGTTGATGAGCGGGACAGCCACGTACTCAGCCAGCTCTAGGTTGGATCGGATGGCTTCCGAGTGAATCGACCTCCCGAAGTCCAACAGGAAGAGGCCGACGCAAGCTCGCAGGCCGAAGGCCAAACTGAAGGTATCGGGCCTGTGGTTCCGGGCGCGGGAGATCTTATAGAGATGCAGGAGGTCGGCGAGGTTGTGGGTGCTGAAGTAGCCGGAGAGCATGGTGTTCCAGGAGTGGGGCGTCTTGATGTGGATTTGGTCGAACGCGTGCTGCGCGTGTCGGGGTGCGTCGAGCTCGAAGTACGCGTGGGCGAGGCGGGAGCCGAAGACGGCGGAGTGGTGGAGGCCATAGAGGAAGAGTTGGGCGTGTAGCTGCCGGAGGCGGCGGAGGGAGAAGCAGCGGGGGAAGAAGGAACTCAGATGTTTGGAGCGGCCGGAAAGAAGCTTGTCGCGGAGGATAGGATCGCCGCACATCTGTTTGCATTAATGGGCGACAGAGAGAGAGCACCTTGAAATAATCCTCTTTAAACGCGACACTTTCTTGGCCGCGTAAGTATAAAATCTGTAATATACTATATTTTACGTAAAAAAAAATAATATTAAAATTAAAATCAAATAATATAGATCGAATTCATAATTTATATCTTTATATGTTATCTGAAAAAATTGTTAACATCTCCTAAAGAATTTTATTATAAAAGATATTTAAAATTTAAATAAAATAAATTTATTTAAAAATAATTTTACCTAATTAGATTTTAAATTTTTTGAGCATTTTATATATGGTCGTAAATTCTAAAAATAAGCAAATAAATCTAAGAAGTATAATAATATTACATAAGTCTAACTATCAATATGAGTATAACAATTATAAGTCATCAATGTCATCTTCTGTTAGTATTTATTAATATAGTTTATAATAACCTCTATAATTTATCTTGTCAAAATAATATTATTATTATATTTAATCATAATATGTATAAACATAAATATAAATAAGATAGTAAAAATAAATAATTTTAATTATGTAAAAAGAATATTAATATTAGTATCTAGCTAAACATGCATCACCATATCTTTTATGGTCTGCTCGCAAGTCTCATTGTAAGAATATATTCTTTAAATATTTTACACTATAAAGATTTGATAAACGGATTAACAATCATCGTGGTGATGCTTAGGTTTTTAGTTGACAGTAGTTGTTTCGAGACTATTTCTCTAGCCACAAAGTACTTTATCTCGATATACTTGAAACCACTTAAATACTATCATTCTTATAGAAGAAAATTACTATGATGTTATCATAAAATATCTTCAGCAACTTGACAATTGTATCAACTATAATTTCTGAGATAAAATTTAAAGCCATAAAACTTGATTTATGGCATCAAAAGCATGTCACAAATTTGGCTTCCATTATTAATGATCCAATAAATAATTGCTTTATATTTTTCCAAGAAATTATCTCTCTAGCTAACATGAATATAAATCGTGAGGTTGACTTTCTATTATCGAGGTAATTTACATAATCAGCATATGAATATCTCGTTATTTCAAGCTGAGCCGATCTGTTATATGTGAGTATATAATCTTTAATTCATATAGATATCTCATTATCTTCTATGTAGCTTTTCAATGTTTCATTCCTATGTTGCTCTGATATCTACCGAGCATTACAATTATAAAATTAATATATAGTCTTGTATAGGTTTAAGCATATAATAGAATTCCAATTATGCATGCATAAGGGATATCCTATATTTGATTCATTTTTAAATTATATTTTGGACATTGATTTTGATTGAATTTTTTACTTATAGTAATATGTATATGATTGGCTGAACAAATTAGTATATTAAATCTCTCCAAGTTATGATCAATGTATCATTCCTAATATATTTCTAGCAATCCTTGAGATCTATCCCTGAATATTTGAATGTTAATAACATAAGCTACCTTATTCATATAAATCATCTTAAAATTATTACTAAGGAATATTTTAGTTTTGTGTAATAAACTAAGATCACTATAAGCAATTAAAATATTATCTACATATAAGATCAATATAATAAACTTGCTCCCACCAATTTTTAGCTATATGCACTGATAAATAGTATTTTTCTTAAATTCGAAGAAAGTACTGATTTCATGAAATTCTATAAAAAACCAAATATTCTGATAACAGATAACATACCTTTTTGACATCCATATCATCTAAACATTATCTTAACGATAAAATATCTTCACGTACAATAATAATAAATCATTATATAGGATACGGCCACACTAAAACCTTTCAAGGCAAAGTCTCAATATGATAAAAGTATATGGACATGCTCTATATCTTAAATTAAAGGCATAATTTTGCACATCAACTCTTTCAAATTAGTAATTTTCACATTTACTCTTTCAAATATATAGACATATATATATATATATATATATATATATATATATATATATATATATATATATATATATATATATACATATACATTATATGAATACTCTTGCGGGTTAACCAATATAACATTGCTGAATAGATAGTCTTAGGCAAGCACAAGCATTCATGTAAGAGACCAAAGCAAGAATAACCACCCCCAACACCAATCCCAAGGTCACCCGACGGAAGAGGCCCAAGTAACTCGAGCTACCTTATCTGAGTGTTGGAAAACCATATGGGAGCATCACATGCATAGTGGAAAACAAAACAATATCAAATATCATATGATGATTGGTGCGTGAAAAATCACAAAATCAAAAACTACATAACACGTGTTAGATATTTTACCTAGAGAAATCATATATCCCTGATAAATCATATCCAAAAGAGAGGATGAGGGAGGTCAGATGTCTTCCTCTCTAGTGGTAATCCACACAGTGGACGCGACAACGTCGCTCCTCAGATCGCTGTGGGATCTCCTTCTCCATATATAGCATACAAGAGCTAGTGGGTAAGGAGGAGAGGAGGCTGAGGGGAATAGGATGGGCACCACCAAAAGCTCTAGCCTATGAATCCTTTAACCCTCTCCTATTTATAAAGGTCTTTGTCAACTTAACCCTATTAGATTTTACCTTATTAGGAATTGGATCTCTATCCAACTACCCAAGCCTCTAGAGATCTATTAATCTCTTATTAGCTCTTATTCAATCTCATCCATAGGATCCAATAATACATGGGCTTATTAGATATCTAATAAAATAAGAGTTCCGTAGATAACTCATATTTGGACCTTTACTCGTCGCAATATCTACCATATGTGTGTGACTCTCTAAGCCCAATGTCGAGCTGGCCGTGAGTTGCACCTGTTAGAAATCCTTCTAAGTCAATGAATTGTTATCTCATAACAAGTCACTTAACTTATTGACTATGGATGTACTAGGCCACTACGCCATAGTTCCCAAACGATATAAGAGGATCTAATCCATTAGACTTGTCTTATAGTTACCATATATCTATAGTCCTTCATCCATCTAATATCCTAGAGATCATATATCGAGCACAGTACTGTCAGGCCTTATATATAATTTATTCGAGTCTTGTTTTAATGGATTCCCTTAGAAAATTCTTCTCTCTCAATCCGAGCGATCCTAACTAGGGATTTGTCTAATAAGCAAGAATACACAAGATATATCTCTCATGATACCGCGAGTGGATGATCCTCTATTGACACTCAAATTTTATTTATAAGGTTGGCTATCAATCTTGATTACCGATTGTACCAAATCTAGAACTACCAGGCCTCTAAGTCCGATGTCTAAGAAAGGAGTACTTAAACAAAGCATCATTGGTATCTTAAGTTTAAGGACCATACACACAATTGGGATTATAGAATCACTTTATGACATCAAGTATCATTAACCATCTAAAATTCTATAAGCGGATCAATCAATAAACTCATTCTCCAATGAGTACTTGTACTATACCCTTAGTGTCCCTATATGAGTAGCTCTGAGACCAGTCACCTCCATTATATGGAATGATATATAGTACACCAGTCTATCAAGTTATCTTGATGTCTCTCTCAAGTAACCTATGATTGCGATTATTTAGGGTCTATGTTTAATGGTGAATTGATCTCATTACTATGATCTCATCACTATCCGATTCCTATTACACAAATCTAAGGACATCACAATATATGCAATAAGCAACATAAAGTGAGAATATGTGAATAATAATAATAAGTAAAAGATCATGCAGTGTGTCATACATGTCATCACTCATGTCATTAGCTTGTAGGGCACTTGTAACCAATAATCTCCCACTCTAAGACCAATCACCTATGTGGCTGATCCCATCATATCTTTGTGATGCTCAAAGACAACCTAAGATAATGACTTTGTTAGTGGATTTGTAATGCTATTTTCAGATGAAACTCTTTCCATTGCTACATCTTTATGAGCCACAATCTCTTCAATTAGGTGGAACCTCCTCAGAATATTTCTGATAAGACCTGGGTTCCCCTGCTTGAGCAATCGCCCTATTGTTATCACAATATATGAGAATCGACTCCTTGCTACTCAGTATAACTCCCCAATCTGTGATGAACTTCTCATCCATACTCCCTTATTTGTTGCTCATGTCACAACAATGTACTCCTCCTTAATGGTCGAGTCATCATAAATATCTTGCTTGGAACTCATCTAACTTACTGCTCCTACATTCAAGTTGAAGACATATCTTGAGTTTAACTTGATATCATTAACATCGAAATGGAAACTGAAGTTTGTGTAACACTCAACCTGAAGGCTACCTTATCTATGTATCAGTAAGAGATCCTTAGTCATTTTTAAGTACTTAAGGATGTACTTTACTACCTTTCAATGTCCCAAACCTGGATTTGCCTAATACCTGCTCGTGACACTCAGAGCATGTATATTATATTAGGCCTAGTACATAACATAGCATACATGATAAACCTTATCGCAGAGGCATAGGGTATCATATCCATATATGCCATTTCTTTAGGAGTTTTTGGGGATATATGCCTTGAAAGTGATATTTCATATGGTATAGATATCTCTTAAAATTTTTCATACCAAATTTTTTGACAATGGAGTCTATGTACTTAGACTGAGATATGTCAAGCATACTCTTGGATCTATCTCTATTAATCTAATCCATAAGATGTAGGATACTTCCCTTAAGTCCTTCATGGAGAAGTTTTTAGATAACCAAGCCTTTAATTATTGAGAGCATTCCTACATCATTCCCAATAATTATGATGTCATCCACATATAACACTAAGAATGTGATAGCACTCTCAGTTATCTTCCTATACACTAAAGCTCATCTTCATTCTTAACAAAGTTATAAGATCTAGTCATATTATCAAATCTTATGTTCCAACTTCAGAAAGTTTACTTCAGTTCGTAGATGGACCTGAGCAACCTACACACCTTATCTAGACTTCCCTTGAACATGAAATCCTTATATTGTATCATATGCACCTCCTCCTCAAGGTTGTCATTGAGGAACGTAATTTTCACGTCAATCTGCCAAATCTCATAGTTATAGTGTACTGCAATGGCCAAAAGAATTTTGATAGATTTTAACATGACTATGGGTGAGAAGGATTCGTCATAGTTAACTCCTTACATTTGATGATACCCTTTGGCCACTAGTCCTATCTTATTGGTCTCTATTTGTCCATCTACTCTGATATTCTTTTTGAAGATTCATTTACACCAGATGAGTATGATACCCCCAAGTACATCAACAAGGTTCCAAACCTTGTTAGTGTACATGCAATTCATCCCAGAATTCATAACTTCTTGCTACTTCCTAGAGTCTATACTCATAATAGTCTCCTTGTAGATTTAAGGATCAACATCCTAGGTATCCTCTCTACTAATATGTCCTACATATCTTTCAGAAGGATGAGATACTTTACCACACCTGTGCAAAGTTGGAACTTATATATTAGGTACCTAAATAGATTCGGCTTCTAGAATGGTGCTTAAGCTAGGTTCTCTAACCTTGCTCAACTTTATTATACTCTTATTATTCCACTAAGAATGTGTTCATTCTCAAGGAACACCGTCCTCTTGGCAACAAAGACCTTTTAGTCCTCGGGATGATAGATTTAATACTCACAAGTTTTATTAGGATATTCCATGAACTTGCACCGCTTCATCCTTGATTATGAATTATTAGGGTTGTTTCTCCTAATGTGGGTATGGTAGCCCTAAATCTTAACAACCTTAAGATTTAGCTTCATCCCTTTCTACATCTCATATGGTCTAGACACTACTAACCTAGATAGAACTTTGTCCATAAGGTAAGCTACGGTCTCTAGGGCATATCCCTAAAGTAAGACAAGTAGGTCAGTGAAATGGGTGAACTTTGTACTAAGTACACTCCTTCCAGTCTAGTTTTATACTTCATTATTGTATTCTCTAAATTTCTCGAAGGCTTCAGACTTGTACTTCATCAAGTATACATATCCATATGTATTGAAATCGTTAGTGAAAGAAATAAAGGAGTAATCACCTATGGCCTGAGTCGACATGGAACCACACACATCGCTTTGTATGAGTTCCAATAATTTAATGTCTCTCTCTCTAGTTCCACTAAATGGGGAGTTGGTTAACTTTCCACAAAGGCAAGGTTCTCAAGTTGCATATGACTAATAGTTGAATGGATCTAAGTATCCATACTTCAGTAACTTTTAAATTCTTTCCTCATAGATATGACATAGCCTACAATGTCATAGGTATGTACTGTTCACCTCATTTTATTTTCTCTTGGACACGCTTATATTTATGATTTATGGAGCAATGTCTAGCACAAATAAACCATTATGCAACATTCATCTAGTGATGATCTTATCATCCATTATTAATGAATAACTATTATTCTCATAAACTAATTTATATCCACTAACTATCAAACATAAAATGAAAATAATATTTTTGATAATAGAAGGAATGTAAAAACATACATCTAATATTATAGTAGCTTCATCAAGCAGATGTAGGGTGATTTTGCTAATAGCAACTGTAGCAACTCTTGCTCCATTGCCCATCTTGAATTCCATCTAGTCTCTTATCAATCTCCGGGCGTCGCCAGAACTTGCAATGAATTATAGATATGATAAGCACTCTTGATATCCAATACCTATATATTATCATAAGAATTTAACAAGTGAAGACTGATCCTGAATGTACCTGCAGCTACTCCAAGCTTCTGTTTTGCCTTCTCTAAAAGGTAATCTTTGCAGTTCATCTTCCAATACCCATCTTTACTATAGCGGAAGTACTAGCTTTTGTCCTTTATCAGATCTTTCTTGGCAATCTTTATATTACTCGATTTGCCCTTACCCTTGCCCTTTTTAAGGGTTTATCAACTTTATTTTTCCTTTTGGTCTCATTAATATAGAGAACTGATTTCTCTTTTTTGATAGTATTCTCTGTCTCCCTCAACATATTGAGGAGCTCAAGGAGAGTTACCATAAGTTTATTTATGATAAATTATACAAAATAAGTCTGAGAGGGACTAAAGTATAAGGTCTACGTACAGATTATCCTCTAGGATTATTCTCAGACCTATGAGTTTCTTGATCTACTCAATCATCCTCAGGATATGGTTATGAATTGATGTCCCCTCTATCATTCTAGCGCAGAAGGGACTTTTGAATATCTCATATCTCTAAGTTCTTCTCTGTTCCTCAAATAGTTGGTGAAGATGGAGGATAAAATATGTATTTTATGCTCTTATGTTGCCTCTGCTAGTTATAGGTGTCCTGCAAGCCAATCGCGTGGGTGATGGCACGTGTGAACGCTGCACGATCTTTTTACTTATGATTATTATTGACATATTCTCACATTATATTATATATTATATATATATATATATATATATATATATATATATTGTGATATCCTTGATTCTATGCAATAAGAATCAGATCATAATGAAATCATGATAATGAGACTGATTCACCTTTAAACACAAATTTTAAATAATTCTGGTTATAGGTTACTCGAGAGGGACATCGAGATAACCAGATTGACTGGTATATTGTATACTCATCTACATGATAGAGGCAGATAGTCTTATAGCCACTTGTGTAGGGACATTAAGGATACAATATATATGCTCATTGGAGAATGAGTTCGCTAATTAATCCATTTACGGAATGCTGTATGATTAATGATACCTAATGTTAAATAACAATTTCGTAGTCCCAGTTATGTATCTGATCCTTATATTTAAGACCACCAAGAGTACTTCTTTCTTTAGCACCGGAATTACAGGTTTTGAAAGTTTCAAATCTGGTACAACCGATTATCGAGATTGGTAGCCAACTATACGAGGGCAATTAAGTGTCAACAAAGGAGCATCCACTCTCAATACCGTGAGAGGAATATCACATATGTGTTTACCTAGACAAATCCCTGGCCAGGGTCATTCAGATTGAGAGAGAAGGAGTTCTCCTGAAGAATCTGATTATAGCAAGACTCAGATTTCGTATGTAGCTCGACAATACCATGTCTAATATATAATTTCTAGGATATTAGTTGGATGAGGGATTATAGATATACGATAACTATGGATAGACAGGTCCGATGGATTCGATCCCCTTGTACAATCTGGGAACTATGGCATAATGGCTTAGTACATTCATAGTCGTTGAGTCGAGTGAATTATTATGAGGATAATAATTCATTATATCAGAAGGAGTTCTGATGGGAGTGACTCACGGACAGCTCAGCATCAGACTTAGAGGGTCACACATATATGGTAGATGTTTCGGTGAATAGAGGATTAGATATATATCCAATTAGCATATATTCTTATTAGATGAGACCCGACACTTATGGACTCCTTACATGAGGCCCAATTAGAGGCCAAAGGAGATTCTTGGATAGAGATCCAATAATCTAAGGTTAGTGGGTAATTAGATGGAGATCCAATACTCACTAAGACAGGATCCTTAGGATTTTTGGTGACTCTCTATAAATAAGAGGGGAGGCATATAGATGATAGGCTATATCTTTGGTTGCCCCATCCTATTCTTCTCCTCTCCCTCACCTTCTTTGCTAATTAGCCCCTCTCAGGCATGAGAGGGTAGCAAAGAAGATAAATAATCTTTTTTCAAGTTCATTGTGAGAAGCTGTGTAAGAGTTATGAGACTTGGGTTGTGATTGGAGGAGTATCGGTGCAGCGATCCATCGTGGGGATACCACTAAAGAAGAGGACACTTAACCTCCTTCATTCTCTCCATCCGAATTTGGAAAAAAAGGGATATATGATCTTCCTAGGTAAATAATCTCACACATGATACAGTTTTTTAATTTTATGATTTTTATCGCGATCCAATCTTTTACACGATGATTTTGATCTACGTGAGAAACCTGTTTTGTTTTGATCTTCCACTACGCATGTGATACTCCTGCTTGGTTTCCTAACAATGGTATCAGAGCCAAGGTTGTTCATGCAAAAGATTGGTTTTAAACTACGTGTGATGAGAATGATATATGTAAATTATATATATATATGGTATAACACATATCTCGTATGGAAGCCAAATGATCATGAGTCATTACCTAATATATATTTGCATGCGATGTAGATATATATTAAATATGTAAGTGTATGGCATAATATATTAGGAGACCGGTACAAAAATAAAAACTCCTCCTACGATAATATTAAGTCATTGAACATGAGATAATAAAATTGACCTACGTGACCTTCCATCGTTATAGGAAGAAATTGAATCATGACATAGGTTGAGTTGGTCGAGTCGCTCAAGACTCACCTATCTAC
Source organism: Ensete glaucum (assembly GCA_021527575.1). Lineage (NCBI taxonomy): Eukaryota > Viridiplantae > Streptophyta > Magnoliopsida > Zingiberales > Musaceae > Ensete > Ensete glaucum. The sequence continues at coordinate 38,175,556 of CM038557.1, forward strand.
GTGATCGAGATCTTGCCTACGACATAGAGAAGTCACCATTGACATGAGGATATAGTATGCTTGGTTGAGTCACTCGAGAGCATATCACTGAGTCACACTCATCTTGTAACGATGGTGATGATTTAACTGAACTTCATGGTTGGTCGAGTAATTGAGATCATGATGATTCAGAGGGCAAATATGACGGGAATCACAAGGAGTTATGATTGACAAGAGTTGTCTACCTTTCAGGCTTTGTGTAATTGGTCGAGTCATTCGAGGTTGCATTAAGACGCTGATTGGATCCCGATCCCCACTAGGAGTCTACCGGAGACTTTCGTCTCACATGTCTAGGGTGTCGTGTGATTTTTAGGAAAATAACAGGAGTATATTAAGATAGAATCTTAATTAGTTTTTTAATAAAATATACATGTTATTTATTTATGCTATATCTTGTTTGTTAAAAATATATCGCTCACAGACCCCCTTCATGGTATACTTAATGCCAACTACCTCACTGGTCTTAACTACACAAATTGGCTCCATAATTTGAGAATTGTTCTTATGACGGAGAAAATTATGTACGTCCTTGATACAATTATGCCTACGCCGGAAGAAGGAGCAAGTAAGGATGAGATCGCTCGCTATGTGAAATATATAGATAATTTCACATTGGTAAAATGTTTCATGTTGGCCTCTATGACTCTTAAGTTACAGAGGCAACATGAGAGCATGGATGCAGATTTTATCCTTCTTTATCTCCACCAACTATTTAAGAAATAGGAAAGAACTCAAAGATATGTGATATCCAAGAGACTCTTCCAAGCTAGGATGACAGAAGGGACATCAGTTGAGAACCATGTCCTAAAGATGATAGAGTGGATCGAGAAACTCATAAGTCTATGAATAATCCTAGAGGATAACTTGTGTGTTGATCTTATACTTCAGTCCCTACTAGATTCCTTTTCTCACTTCACCATCAAGTTTAACATAAGTAAGTGTGAGGTGACACTCCCTGAGCTCCTCAGTATGTTAAGGGGAGCTGAGAGTGCCATCAAAAATGAAAAGTCAGTTCTCTATATTAGTGAGATCAAGAAGAAAAAGAAACCAGTAATACCCTTAAGAAGAGCAAGGGCAAAGAGAGATTGGGTAAGGCAAAGTTTGCCAAGAAAAATCCGATAAAGGACAAAGGACATTGCTTCAACTATGACCAAGACAGACACTGAAAGAGGAACTGTAAGGACTACCTTACAGACAAGAGCGAAACAGAAGCTTAGAGAAGCTTTAGGTATATTCATGATTAGTCTCCACTTGTCATATTTTCATAACAACACATGGGTATTGGATACTGGGAGTGTTTATTATATCTTCAATTCATTGCAGGTTCTAGCAAGACCTAGGAGATTGGCCAGAGGCAAGATAGACCTCAAGATAGGGAATGGAGCAAGAGTTGTTGTGATTACCATTGGGGAGGTCACCCTACATCTGCTTGGTGGAACTATAATTCAATTAGATGCATGATATTGTGTTCCCTCTATTATCAAAGATATTATTTCCATCTCTTGTTTGATAATTAGTGGATATAATTTAGTTTTTGAGAACAATAATTATTCAATAACTATGGATGATGAGATCATCACTAGAGGGATGATAAATGGCTTATATGTGTTAGACACTTCTCCACATATCATGAATATAAATACATCTAAGAGGAAAATAGATGAGGTGAACAATACATACCTATGACATTGTAGGCTAGATCATATACATGAAGGAATAATTAAGAAGTTGCTAAAAGATAGATACTTAGATCCATTTAACTATGAGTCATATACAACTTGTGAATCTTGCCTTCGTGAAAAAATGACCAACTCTCATTTTAGTGGAATTGGAGAGAGAGAGCCACTAAGTTAAGATGTTTTATAAAAAAATTATATTTAAACCTCTAAAAATTTTATTATGATTTTTAGAAAATTTTATCATCTTTATTGATGGATTTTACCTAAATGAACTATTAGTGTTTCAAAAATTAAAAAAAGGATCATTTAGACCTTAACAAGCCTTTTATAAGGATTTATAAAAGTTTAAAATAATAATTCTAAATTTGAGGCCATTTAAACTAGTTTTGAATAGGGTTATATTAATTTATTAGGTCCTCTTCAAAAATATCATAACCCAATAGAAATAAATATAATTAGGCTTGAAATTATTGTTTTGAAATTCAAACTTACCACATAAATAAATAGACATAATTAGAATGTTCTATGAAAAAAAATTACATTTAAACCTCTAAAATTTCATGTGTGATTTTTAGAAAATTTCATCCTATTTGTTGGTGGATTTTGCCCAAATAAACTATTAGTGTTTCAAAAAATAAAAAATAAGCTCATTTAAACCTTAAAAAACCATTTATAATGATTCATAAAGGTTCAAAATAAAAATTCTAACTTTGAGGTCAATTACACTAGTTTTAAATAAAGTTATACTGATTTATGGGGTCTTGTTCGAAAATATCGTAATGCCAATTGAAATCAATATAATTGGGCTTGAAATTATCATTTTGAAATCCAAATTTACCACATAAATAAATAGACATAACTAAGATGTTCTATGAAAAAAAATTCATTTAGACCTCATAAAATTTCACTGTGATGTTTAGGAAATTTAATCCTCTTTATTGGTGGATTTTGCCCAAATGAACTATTAGTGTTTCAAAAAATAAAAAAATATGCTTATTTAAACTTTAACAAGCCATTTATAACGATTCATAAATGTTTAAAATAAAAATTCTAAATTTGAGGCCAATTACACTAGTTTTGAATAGGGTTATACTGATTTATGAGGTCATGTTTAAAAATATCATAACCCCAATCAAAATCAATATAATTTGGCTTGAAATTATTGTTTTTAAATCCAAACTTACAACATAAATAAATAGACATTATTAAGATGTTTTATGAAAATTTATATTTAAACCATAAAAAATTTCATTGTGATTTTTAGAAAATTTCATCCTCTTTATTGATGGATTTTGCCCAAATGAACTATTAGTGTTTCAAAAAATAAAAAATAAGCTTATTTAGACCTTAATAAGCTATTTATAAGGATTCATAAAAGTTAAAACTAAAAATTCTAAATTTGAGGCCAATTACACTAGTTTTGAATAGGGTTATACTAATTTTTGGGGTTTTGTTCAAAAATATCGTAACCCCAATTGAAATCAATATAATTGGGCTTGAAATTATTGTTTTAAATCCAAACTTACCCTATAAATAAATAGACATAATTAAGATGTTCTATGAAAAAAATTACAATTAAGCCTTCAAAAATTTCACGTGTAATTTTTAGAAAATTCCATCCTGTTTATTAGTGGATTTTACCCAAATAAACTATTAATGGTTCAAAAAATAAAAAATAAACTCATTTAGACCTTAAAAATCCATTTATAAGGATTTATAAAAGTTTAAAATAAAAATTCTAGATTTGATGCCAATTACACTAGTTTTATAGGGGGTTATACTGATTTATGGGGTCCTATTCAAAAATTTTGTAACTCAATTCTAAATCAATATAATTGGGCTTAAAATTATTGTTTTAAAATCCAAACTTACCACATAAATAAATATACATAATTAAGATGTTCTATGAAAAAAATTACATTTAAACCTCCAAAAATTTCACATGTTATTTTTAGAAAATTTCATCCTTTTTATTGGTGGATTTTACCAAATTAAATATTAGTGCTTCAAAAAATAAAAAATAGGCTCATTTAGACCTTAAAAGGCCATTTATAAGGATTCATATAAGTTTGAAATAAAAATTCTAAATTTGAGGCTAATTATACTAGTTTTGAATATAGTTATACAGATTTATGGGGTCCTATTCAAAAATATCGTATCTCCAATCCAAATCTATATAATTGGGCTTGAAATTATTGTTTTGAAATTCAAACTTAACAGATAAATAAATACACATAATTAAGATGTTTTATGAAAAAATTACATTTAAACCTCTAAAAATTTTACTGTGATTTTAAAAAAGTTTATCATCTTTATTGGTGGATTTTGCCCAAATGAACTATTAGTGTTTCAAAAAATAAAAAAAAAGCTCATTTAGAACTCAACAATCATTTTATAAAGATTTATAAAAGTTCAAAATAATAATTCTAAATTTGAGGCCAATTAAACTAGTTTTGAATAGGGTTATACTGGTTTATTAGGTCCTGTTCAAAAATATTGTAACCCTAATGAAAATCAATATAATTAGGCTTGAAATCATTGATTTTAAATTCAGACTTACCACATAAATAAATAGACATAATTAAGATGTTCTATGAAAAAAATTGCATTTAACCCTCTAAAATTTTCATGTGTGATTTTTAGAAAATTTATCCTATTTGTTGGTGGATTTTACCCAAATGAACTATTAGTGTTTCAAAAAATAAAAATAGATGCATTTATACCTTAAAAAGCCATTTATATGGATTCATAAAAGTTCAAAATAAAAATTTTAAATTTGAAATCAATTACACTAGTTTTGAATAGGGTTATACTGATTTATGGGGTCTTGTTCAAAAATATCGTAAACCCAATCGAAATCAATATAATTGGGCTTAAAATTAATGTTTTGAAATCTAAACTTACCACATAAATAAATAGACATAATTAAGATATTTTATGAAAAAATTATATTTAAACCACAAAAAATTTCATTGTGATTTTTAGAAAATTTCATCCTCTTTATTGATGGATTTTACCCAAATGAACTATTAGTGTTTCAAAAAATTAAAAATAGGCTTTTTTAACCTTAATAAGCCATTTAGAAGGATTCATAAAAGTTAAAAACTAAAAATTCTAAATTTGAGGCCAATTACACTAGTTTTGAATAGGGTTATACTGATTTTTGGGGTTCTGTTCAAAAATATCGTAACCCCAATTGAAATCAATATAATTGGGCTTGAAATTATTGTTTTAAATCCAAACTTACCCTATAAATAAATAGACATAATTAAGATGTTTTATGAAAAAAGTTACAATTAGGCCTCAAAAAATTTCACATGTTATTTTTAGAAAATTCCATCCTGTTTATTAGTGGATTTTGCCTAAATAAACTATTAGTGTTCCAAAAAATAAAAGAAAACTCATTTAGACCTTAACAATCCATTTATAAGGATTCATAAAAGTTTAAAATAAAAATTCTAGATTTGAGGCAAATTACACTAGTTTTAAAGAGGGTTATACTGATTTGTGGGGTCCTGTTCAAAAATTTTGTAACCCAAATCTAAATCAATATAATTGGGCTTAAAATTATTGTTCTAAAATCCAAACATACCACATAAATAAATATACATAATTAAGATGTTCTATGAAAAAAATTGCATTTAAACCTCCAAAAATTTCACATGTGATTTTTAGAAAATTTCATCCTTTTTATTGGTGGATTTTACCAAATTAAATATTAGTGCTTCAAAAAATAAAAAATAGGCTCATTTAGACCTTAAAATGCCATTTATAAGGATTCATATAAGTTTGAAATAAAAATTCTAAATTTGAGACCAATTACACTAGTTTTTAAATAGAGTTATACTGATTTATTGGCTTGGAATTATTGTTTTGAAATCTGAACATACAACATAAACAAATAGACATAATTAAAATGTTATATGAAAAAAATTGCATTTAAAGCTCCAAAAATTTCACGTGTGATTTTTAAAAATTCCATCCTATTGATTTGTTGATTTTGCCCAAATGAACTATTAGTGTTTAAAAAATAAAAAATATGCTCATTTAGACCTTAACAAGCTAGTGATAATGATTCATAAAAGTTCAAAATAAAAATTCTAAACTTGAAACCAATTACACTAGTTTTGAGAACGATTATAATGATTTATGGGTCCTGTTCAAAATATTGTAACCCCAATCGAAATCAATATAACTGGTCTTGAAATTATTGTTTTGAAATCCAAACTTACCAAATAAATAAATAGATATAATTGAGATGTTCTATGAAAAAAATTGCATTTAAAGCTCCAAACATTTCCCATGTGATTTTTAGAAAATTTCATCCTGTTTATTGGTGGATTTTACCCAAATGAACTATTAGTGTTTCAAAAAAATAAAAATATGCTCATTTAGACCTTAATAAGCCATTTATAAGGATTCATAAAAGTTTAAAATAAAATTTCTAAATTTGAGGTCAATTACACTAGTTTTGAATAGAGTTATAATGATTTATGGGGTCCTGTTCAATAATATCATAACCCTAACCGAAATCAATATAATTGATCTTGAAATTATTATTTTGAAATACAAACTTACCACATAAATAAATTATTATTTATGGGATCCTATTTAATAATTAATATGTTCTATAAAAAAATTACATTTAAACCTCAAAAAATTTTATGTGTGATTTTTAGAAATTTTCATCATCTTTATTGGTGGATTTTGCTCAAATGAATTATTAGAGTTTAAAAAAATAAAAAAAGGCTTATTTAGACCTTAAGAATTTATAAAAGTTTAAAATAAAAATTCTAAATTTGATGCCAATTACACTAGTTTTGAATAGGGTTATAATGATTTATTAGGTCATGTTCAAAAATATTGTAACCCCAATGGAAATCAATATAATTAGGTTTGAAATTATTGTTATGAAATGCAAACTTACCACATAAATAAGTAGACATAATTAGGATGTTCTATGAAAAATAAACCTCCAAAAATTTCACATGTGATTTTTAGAAAATTTCTTACTCTTTATGGTGAATTTTCCCCAAATGAAATATTAGTGTTTCAAAAAAAGTAAAATATAGGCTCATTTAGACCTTAACTAGCCATTTATAAGGATTTATAAAAGTTCATAATAAATATTCTAAATTTGATTCTAATTTCACTAGTTTTGAATAGGGTTATACTGATTTATGTGGTCTTATTCAAAAATATCGTAACCCCAATCGAAATCAATATAATTGGGCTTGAAATTATTGTTTTGAAATCTAAACTTACAACATAAATAAATAGACATAACTAATATGTTCTATGAAAAAAAATACATTTAAACCTCCAAAAATTTCAATGTGATTTTTAGAAAATTTCATCCTCTTTATTGGTGGATTTGCCCAAATGAACTATTAGTGTTTCAAAAAATAAAAAATAGGCACATTTAAACCTTAACAAGCCAGTTATAAGGATTCATAAAAGTTCAAAATAAAATTTCTATATTTGAGATCAATTACAGTAGTTTTGAATAGTATTATACTGATTTATGGGGTCCTGTTCAAAAATATCATAACCTCAATCAAAATTAATATAATTTGGCTTGAAATTATTACTTTGAAATTCAAAATCATCACATAAATAAATAGACATAATTAAGATGTTATATGAAAAAAATTGCATTTAAACCTCCAAAAATTTCAGTGTGAGTTTTAGAAAATTTCATCCTCTTTATTGGTGGTTTTGCCCAAATGAACTATTAGTGTTTCAAAAAATAAAATATAGGCTCATTTAGACCTTAATAAAGATTCATAATAGTTCAAAATAAAAATAGTAAATTGGTGGCCAATTACACTAGTTTTGAATAGAGTTTTACTGATTATGGATTCTTGTTCAAAAATATCATAACCCTAATCGAAATCAATATAATTGAGCTTGAAATGATTATTTTGAAATCCAAACTTACCACATAAATAAATAGACGTAATTAATATGTTCAATGAAAAAAATTACATTTAAGCCTCAAAAAATTTTACGTGTGATTTTTAGAAAATTTCATCCTCTTTGTCGGTGGATTTTGCCCAAATAAACTATTAGTGTTTCAAAAAAATAGAAAATAGGCACATTTAGACCTTAAAAAGCCATTTATAATGATTCATAAAAGTTCAAAATAAAAATTCTAAAGTTGAGGCCAATTACACTAGTTTTGAATAGGGTTATACTGATTTATGGGGCTTTATTCAAAAACATTGTAACCCCAATCAAAATCAATGTAATTGGGTTTAAAATTATTGTTTTAAAATCCAAACATACCACATAAATAAATAGACATAATTAAGATGTTCTATGAAAAAAATCGCATTTAAACCTCCAAAAATTTTGCTTGTGAGTTTTAGAAAATTTAATCTTATTTATCGTTGGATTTTGCCCAAATGAACTATTAGTATTTGAAAAAATAAAAAATATGCTCATTTAGACTTTAACAAGCCATTTATAAGGATTCATAAGAGTTTAAAATAAAAATTCTAAATTTGAGGTCAATTACACTAGTTTTGAATAGAGTTATACTGATTTATGGGTCCTATTCAATAATATCATAAAACTAATTGAAATTAATATAATTGAGCTTGAAATTATTGTTTTGAAATCCAAACTTACCACATAAATAAATAGACATAATTAAGATATTCTATGAAAAAAATTGTATTTAAACCTCAAAAATTTTATGTGTGATTTTTAGAAAATTTCAACCTCTTTATTGGTGGATTTTACCCAAGTGAACTATTAGTGTTTCAAAAAATAAAAAAATAAGCTTATTTAGACCTTAAAAAGCCATTTATAAGGATTCATAAAAGTTTAAAATAAAATTTCTAAATTTGAGGCTAATTACACTAGTTTTGAATAGGGTTATACTGATTTATTGGTTCCTATTCAAAAATATCATAACCCCAATCAAAATCAAATATAATTGGGCTTGAAATTATTATTTTGAAATCCAAACTTACCATATAAATAAATAGATATAATTAAGATGTTCTATCAAAAAAATTACATTTAAACTTCCAAAAATTTCACACGTGATTTTTCAAAAATTTCATCCTCTTTATTGGTGGATTTTTCCAAAATAAACTATTAGTGTTTCAAAAAATAAAAAATAGGCTCATTTCTATTTGAAAAAAAGTGAGAAAACAAAATGCACACTTTATTCATTGAGTTAACACTTACTTATACAGGAATCAGTTGAGGATTTCTCTCAACCGATGAATAAGATCTTCTTGTTCAGTTACAATTCTGTTCAGCTAACATGCCTCCGCAAGATCGAGCTCCTATCTAGGATGTCAATTTTGGACTGATGTAAGGAAAAGAGTTTGCGGGCCAGAGACTTCGTGAGGAAGTTAGCAAATTGATAGACCATGTGAATATGAGAACACGGAGCTGCTGGCGGACAACTTGATCTCGCACAAAATGAAAGTCAATAGCAACATGCTTCATGCGAGAGTAGAAAATTGGATTTGCAGGCATAGAAGTAGAGTGAATGTGAAGCTCCTTAAATAAGTTGGTGATCCAATTAAGTTCAATAGCAGTAGTGGCAATAGCACGATATTTAGCTTCAATAGTAGATCTGACAACTGTCTTCTGTTTCTTAGAACTCCAACTAATCGGATTAGCACCAAGAAAAATAATATAACCTGATGTAGAGTTTCTATCATCAACATTTTCGACCCAATCAGCATCGGTAAAGGCATGAAGCTGAGAGGGAGAGTGTTTGTAAAGAAAAATGTAATGATCAATGGTCCCCTTAAGATAACATAAAATGCATTTGATAGCAGTCCATGTAAAGTAGACGGCTGATGCATACTGGATAATTTATTAACTACAAAGGAGACATCTAGACGAGTAAGAGCGAGATATTATAAGGAGCCAACTACCTGTCGATACTGAGTAGGGTCTGTAACAGGACTACCATCACATAACTTCAATGATTCACTAGAGGACAAACGAGTGGTAACCTCTTTTGCATCCGACATATTTGTCTTCAATGGTAAGTCATGAATATACTTTCTCTGTGAAAGAAAGAGACCGAAAGACGTAAACGTGACCTTAACATTGAGAAAATAATTCAGGCGACTAAGATCTTTAAGAGAAAATATGTTGGCCAATTGCTTAATAAACACTTGAACTTCTTAAAGTTATCAACAGTGAAAATAATATCATCCATATAGACCAGAAGATAGATAGTACACCTATGTTGTTAGCGTAGAAATAGAGAGACATCAGATTTAGAGTTAATGAAGCCAACTCAAGATAAGTATAGACCAAGTTCAGTATACTAGGCCTGTGGAGCCTGACAAAGTCTATAAATGGCCTTTTTTAATTTATAGACATGTCGTGGATATTGAGGATGTATAAAGCTTGGAAGCTATTCCATGAAGACATCTTCGGTAAGAGTCCTTTGTAAAAATGCATTGTTAGCATCTAATTGGTGTAAGCACCAATCTTTTGATATTGCCAGACTTAGGATAAGCCGAATTGTAGTAGGTTTGACAATATGACTAAATGTCTCAGTGTAGTTAATACTAGGGTGTTGATGAAATCCTTTAGCCACAAGTCGTGCTTTATAGCGAGCAATCGAACCATCAGGGTTTCGCTTAATTCGATAGACCCACTTGCATCTGATAATGTTTCATGTGGAGTGAGAGGGGATAAGGGTCCATGTAGCATTATCAAGAAGAGCATCATACTCCTCACACATGGCTTTATGCAAATATAGTGATTTTTGGGCCCGAGTAAAAGATGACAGTTCAGTAGAGTCAAGGGAAGGTTTGGTGCTAACATGTAGGTTAAGAACTTAACGGGATTTGAAGACACCACTTCTAGAATGAGTTTGTATTGGATGTCGAGAGGTTATAACAGTATTGGAGGGCAAGGACTGAGGGTTATCACTAGTTGAGTCAGATGGAAGGGCGACAGAATCACCCGAACGAGGTGAGGACAAAGGTTGGGGTTCTAGAAGAGAAGAAGTTGGAGGAGCTAGATGAGAGAAGGAAAAATGAAGGTATGTAACAAGAGAGTATGGATCTGACAGAGGCAAGTGAGAGGATGAAGATGTGTCAGAGGAACTCAATGGGATGACAGATTGCCCATGATCTCGAAAGGGAAAGATAGACTCCACAAAAGTGACATGTTTGGAAACAAAGACTTTAGCAGAGTAAGGGTCATAACATCGAAAAGTATTATGTTCAAGAGAATATCCGATGAAAATATAAGGGCGAGAACGAGTGTGCATTTTATTAGAATTATAGGGACGTAACCATGGATAACATAGACAGGTAAAAACTTTTAATGTTTATAGGTTTTAAAAGAGCTTTTCAAATGGTGATTGATATTGTAGGATAGGAGTGGGCATGCGATTAATGTGGTAGATATCAGTTTGAAAAGCTACAAACCAAAAGGTAGATAGCATGGAAGCCTGATAGAGCATTGTTAGACCAGTTTCAATAATATGACGATGTTTACGTTCGGCAGAACTAACAAGTTGAGGAGTATATAGGGGGACTTAAGATGTTGAATATCGCAAGCAGATAGATGAGATACAAGGGCTTGATATTCACCCCCACCATCAGAATAGATAGTTTTAATAGTGGTCCGAAGGTAGTTTTTAACTACGTTTTTAAAGTTAGAAAAGACAATAGCGACATCAGACTTTTGACGAAGAGGATATAATCATGTGTACTTCATAAAATAGTCTACAAAGATAACATAGTATCTAAACTTATCAAATGGTTTATAGCAGAAAAGAGAGGATGTATCAAAAGGCAGTTGATGACTCTTATTGTAAAGACAAGTATCGCAGTGAGTAATAACATTACTGGATTTAAAAACAAGAATAGAATAGTGAGAAAATAATTTTTATTGAAGAGAGATAGAGGGATGACTAAGCCGATAATGTCATATGTCAACTAGAGCAGCAATGGAAGAGTTAGCTATAGGCTGAGTGGGAAACAAAGCTGATGGCCATTCATAGATGTTGTCTTTATTCAGGCCGCAAACTAAGGATGCCCCTGTGCTCAAGTCCTTGACAAAAAAATAATCAGGAAAAAATTCAATGGAAGGATGATTTTGTTGATAGAATTGAGAGACAGAAATAAGATTTCTTTTGATATGAGGTACAAACAAAATATTATCGAGTGTGAAAGAAGTGGTATCAGAATTGAATTTCATAGAACCAATATGAGTAATAGGAATCCTTTTACCATCACTGACAATGATGTCTTCATGACCACCATAGCCATTATGGAGCGACAAATTCTGGAGTTCGGAAGTAATATGGTGGGAAGCACCAGAGTCCACAATCCAATTGGACTAATTGTCAGAAGGAATAGTCATGACATTTACCTAAGGCCAAGTTGATGGAGCAGGTATGCTAGGTTGAGACCGACAAACTTTGGTAGTGTGACCAATTTTGTTACACAACTGGCAGACGATTAGTTGCTGAAATGTAGGAGGAGGATGACATGACAAAAATGAAGTACTCTGACGATTGTTGAGGTACATAGGATATAGAGGAGGAAGCGATGAGTGATTGCTCATAGAGGTGATAGGAAAGTTGGCCACACCTTTGGAAGCATTCTTGTTGTATTTGCGGTTATGCATTTTGGATGTTTGGTTGAAGTGAGTTGTGATGGGAGGTCCTAGCAAAGGTCCTGGTAGCTTGGCATCATGCTTTATGTAAGTTTCATAGTCTGTCAGCTTGTCAAAAAGTTATTCAAATGAAATTGGAGAGTTGTGCGCACAAAGTGCTGCTGCCAGTTCTTTAAACTCTGAACTCAGTCCATTAAGCATATGGATGAGTACCTCTTCATCAGAAAGTGAATGACCTATTAAAGCCAGGTCATCAATCATTAGTTTGATATATTGTAAATAGTCAGCAACAGTACTGCCCTCCTACTTGAATGTCATAAGGCTAGAAAGTAGTCCAAGCATACGAGTCCGTGAGTGACTCGCTAAGGTAGTTTGTAACTTGGTCCAAGCCTCCATAGCAGTGGCACAGGAGGACACAAGTGGGGCAATGGATCCAGCGATAGAAGCTTGAATTGCTCGGAGAATGAGCCGATCTTGGCATAACCATAGTTTATAGGCTGAATTTGGTACTAGGTTAGGTTCATTGGGAACGTGAATCATTGCTGGTAGACAGTTGAGAGAGCCATCAATATAACCTAATAAATCATAGCCAAATAAAAGATTAGAGAATTGAGCATGTCAGGATGCGTAATGGACATCTTTGGATAACTTAAAGGGAATGAGGGAGGCAGCATTAATGAAAATAAGTCCTGGATGTGGAGAAGAATTCCCAATAGGTCAGAGAGTTATAGTGTCAGAGGTCGATAAGGAAGACATATGGTACAAGTCAAAACAGAACTCAAGAGAAATGGCAGGATAGTGAGCATAATAAAAGAGTATAGAAGCATATGACTTTACAGTGATAGAAAGGTGACAATGATGAAATAGCAAAGAAAGAAAGAAGAAAAGAACCTCAAACTGGAGCAAAGAGAAGTAACTACAAGAGCCAATACTCCTTCTGTGGCAACTATAGGAGTAAAAGTGAAGGAGAATACCGGGGGCAACCAGTGATGATAAGAATGAAAGCCACACCAGGAAGACACTACTGTAAATATAAATGTGAAAGAAGCAAGAAGTAGCAGTGGCAGTCCTTCCGTATAATCGACCAACGTCATTCTGTTACAGCTTGAAAAAGCTGAGGCCTATGGAGGCTGCAAGAGTGTAAGCACGTAGATCGTCGACTTAGGGAGGTCTGTTGAAAGCCAAGAGCAATAGCAAGTGCTGGAGTGAGCAATCTTGGGTAGCCATAACCAACCCTTCCAATGTCGAAGATGATGAAACACACAAGAACTTTGAGGCTATCACTCTCCCTTCTAGCAGCTGCTATAGTTGCTTGGGCTGCAGGGCAGAAGCAATTCCACCTATGGATTGGAGTTGAATCCGATGAAGCAACCTTCACTTGGCTATTGCGAGTTGGTGAGAGATAGCAATAAGGTGTTGATGATGCAGTCTGAGAGCAATTTATCTCTAACTGAGCGATGATGAGTCTGATAGATGCAGCAACTAGAGAATGCTGTAAACACAGAGAAGGAACCATAGCGATCCGCCAAGAGGGGTGATGGCACTCCGGGATCATTTTCGCTGATGCTGTCATGTGATAATGAGAAGAGAGAATGGATCTGCCATAAACCAGAACCCCTACTGGTGCTAATGGGGCGGGCGACTGTTGCGATAGGGAAGACAGTGGTGTGGCAGGGCAGTGCTAGAGTAGTAGAGGAAGAAGATGGCGATGAGTCCAACAGCAATGTGTCCAAGGCCTTCATGGTGACGTCGCACAGACAAGGTGGAAGAGATGAGGTGAGGAGGAAAGAGATGTGGTCAGCAACATAGGAAAGGCAACAGGTATTTGCAATGTGCACTACTGAAAGGGATGCTTTGTTTTTGTCAAGAAAACAGAGATCGACTAACTATAGCAAGTGTTGGGGAGCCCAATACCCTGACATTGTTTGAGGAGGCAGGCGGCGACCCGAGCTAGGTCAACGTCCAGACTGTCATTGGCACCACATGTGCCAACACTAGTGAGGGAGAGACAGTGGAGGAGGGGGCACCGTCAACACGATTGGGCAGCTGGAACGAGTGGCAATGGTGGAGAAAGGGTAGCAGTAGGGGATGGCGCGAGCTACGGTGGTGGCAGCGATCCTTTTGCTACTGCAATGAAGAGAAGGGCAGCAGACAATAGAGAGAAGGGTTGCGCACGCTACAAGCGAGGTTGACGATGGGAGCAACAGGCGATGAAGAGAAGGGCAACGGGTATTTAGCTAATGTAAGAAATGAAACACTCTGTTTTAGTCGAGAAACAGAGATCAGACATAAAAGGAGTCAATGGTGGCTTCTGCATTCGGCTGGAAGTGATGGGAACTTGCTGCCATTTGACAACGAGAAAAGAAATTGCTCTAAGCGAGCGGCTCTGATACCATATTTAAAAAGAAATGAGAAAACAAAAGACACTTCATTTATTGAGTGAACACTTATTTATACAGGAATCAGTTAAGGATTTCCCTCAACTGATGAATGAGATCTTCTCGTTCAGTTACAATTCTGTTCAGCTAACAATTTCGGCCTTAATAAGCCAACATAATGATTCATAAAAGTTTAAAATAAAAATTGTAAATTTGAGGTTAATTACACTCGTTTTGAATAGGGTTATACTAATTTATGGGGTCCTATTAAAAAATATTGTAACCCCAATCGAAATCAATATAACTAGGCTTGAAATTATTATTTTGAAATCCAAACTTACCACATAAATAAATAGACATAACTAAGATGTTCTATAAAAAAATTACATTTAAACCTCCAAAAATTTCACTTGTGATTTTTAGAAAATTTTATCCTGTTTATTGGTAGATTTTGTTAAGATGAACTATTAGTGTTTCAAAAAATGAAAAATAGGCTCATTTAGACCTTAACAAACCATTTATAAGGATTTATAAATGTTTAAAATAAAAATTATAAATTTGAGACCAATTAGACTAGTTTTGAATAGGGTTATACTAATTTGTGGGGTCTGTTCAAAAATATCGTAACCCCAATCAAAATTAATATAATTGGGCTTGAAATTATTGTTTTGAAATCCAAACTTACCATATAAATAAATAGACATAATTAAGATGTTCTATGAAAAAATATTGCATTTAAACCTTAAAAAATTTCACATGTAATTTTTTAAAAAATTCATCCTTTTTATTGGTGGATTTTGCCCAAATGAATTATTAGTGTTTCAAAAAAATAAAATATAGGCTCATTTAGATCTTAACAAGTCATTTATAAGGATTTATAAAAGTTTATAATAAAAATTTCAAATTTGAGGTCAAATACACTAATTTTGAATAGAGTTATACTGATTTATGAGGTACTGTTCAAAAATATCATAACTTCAATTAAAATCAATATAATTAGGCATGAAATTATTGTTTTGAAATCCAAACTTACCACATAAATACATAGATATAATTAAGATGTTCTATGGAAAAAAAATCACCCAAAGACCTCCAAAAATTCTATAAGTTTGTTTTTTCAGAAAATTTTAGGCTATTTATACTAGGATTTTGCCCAAATGAGCTATTAATGTTTCAAAACATAAAAAATAGGCCTTAACAAATTAATTAAATAATTCCTAAAAGTTCAAAAATAAAACATTGACCTTGAATAAGGTTACACTGATTTTGGTGTCATGTTCAAAACATAGTATAACCACAATAAAAATCAATGTAATTGGTCTTAAAATTATTCTTTTGACATTTAAGCATACCACATGAATAATGAAGATAATTAAGATATTCTATATAAAGAAATCACCTTTAGGCCACAAAGCACTCAATAAGTGTGATGTTTTAGAAAACTTCAACATACTTATTAGTGAATTTAGCCCAAATGAGCTATTAATATTTCAAAAAATCAAACAAAATGTCATTTAGGCATTAATAAGTTATTTACAAGGATTTCTAAAAGTATAAAACTAAAATTCTAAATATGAGACCAATTACACTGATTTTAGAAAATGTTACACTTACTTTGGGGTCTTGTTCGAAAATAGTGTAATCCCATTCAAAATCAATGCAATTGATCTTAAAATTATCGTTTTGAGGTCCAAACTTACCCAATAAATAGTTGGATATCATTAAGATGTTCTATGTAAAAAAATTACCTTTAACATCAAAATACTCCATAAGTGTGAATTTCTAAAAAAATAACTATTTATTTATAGATTTTAAATGAGTCATTAATATTTCAAAAATCAAACAAAGTGTCATTTAAGCCTTGACAAGTCATTTAACAGGATTCCTAAAAGTTTGGAACCAAAACTATAAATATGAGACAGTTACACTGATTTTGAATAAGGTTATACTGATTTTGGTGCCTTATTAAAAAATAATATAATCTCATTCAAAATTAGTGTAACTGGTTTTAAAATTATTCTTTTGATTCCAAGCTTATCCAATGAATAGATGAACATAATTAAGATGTTCTATGTAAATAAATCACCTTTAAAACTCAAAGTCTTCTATAAATGTGAGTTTTTGAAAAATTTCAACCTTTTTATTGGTTCATTTTGTCCAAATGTGCTATTAATATTTTAAAATTCAAACAAAGTATCATTTAGGCTTTGATATATTTGTTGTTCTATGAAAAATGATCCCTTTAAATCTCAAAATACTGTACAAGTGCCATTTTCTAAAAAAATTATTATATTAGGTGTAGAAATCAACCCACAACTTCTTTTGATTTAATGTGTTGTTGGTTCCTCGTGAAAAGTGTACTCGAGCCAACGTACTCGCTAGATTAGCATTAGGTCAATCTACAAATGATGGCCGATCTCTAGTCAAAGATGTTACGAACCCGAATGGTCGACGTCTAGTCAAAGATGTTACGAACCCGAATGGTCGATGTCTACTCAAAGATGTTACGAACCCGAACCATAGACATGCATGATATGACTATAGTTGGAAAAGAGTAGGGCTGAATAAATGAGATCCTACGCTACAAAAAAGCAGGGACACTTATGATAGATCCTACATTGGCCGAAAGAGTTATGTTAGGATCGTGTCGCCACTAAGAGAGAAGGGGGTGAATTAGTACCTTCAAAAAATTACGTCGATTTAAAAAAATTGTTCGAACAAACCCATTTTGCAAATACTTTAGACTTGGAATACAAGTAAGAGTGGTGAGCTACTAAATCAACAAGTAATAAGAATGTAAAGTACAAAATAAAATATCACACTAGATTTCAAGTGGTTGGGTCAATATAACCTGCGTCCACTTTCGAGTCGTCCTCCATTGAGACCATCGGCATTCACTAATAGTCATCCTTCAATGAGGGAAGATCAACTACCCTTTTATAATACTTTCTAATTTTTTACAAGTTTAGGAGAGAACTTTTATAAGTCTCACACCTCCCTTAGAATGAACTCTAAACTTTTAAGAGAAGGGAAACTCTTAAGAGATTATAACAATATTTGCATACTTAGAATCACAAGTTTTTTATCTTAATTCTTACTTCCTTAAGCAAGAATAAGTAGGGTATTTATAGGCCGTAAATGGCTTCAAAAATTAGAGCAAAATTTAAATTTTTAAAATTTCCAAGGTACTGGTGGTACCATCGCCATTAATGGGTAGTACCACCACTGCCTGATAGTCTCAGAAACTTGGCTCTGGTAGTAGTACTACCATCCTGACAATCTTGGAGATTGGGCTTTGGCAAGATACCACTAGCCTGGGTGATACCAATGCCTGACACAGTCCGAGAGATTGTATCTAGGCGGTACTACCACTTGACACATTCTCGAAGACTATGTTCTATAGGCGGTACCATCGCTTAGTTTGGCGGTGCCACTGCTAGACTTAACTTTAGGTCACTGAAATGGACCTTTCAATAGGTCCAAATTAACCCCAATTAAGGCCCAATGGGCCCTTAATTGAGTTAGCATGTTTACACCCAGAACTAACTCAATTAAGACCTAAACTATGACAATCATGACATAAACAATTATAAAGCGTAAATCTTATATTATTCGACATGTTATTAGTTCATCTAAACTCTCGATGCATCATGCTCTCCTTCGGCGTATTGCTCAATCCATCGGTATATTAACTCCCGCAACATCCGCTCTTAACGCAATGTCCAATTCTTCCGGCCGGATGCCCGATCTCTAACTCTGATCTAATGTCTAATTTTCCTGCTTCAATCATCTTGCTTTTTTATGATCAAAGATAGTCCTACATTACTTTTCTCAAATGTTGATTAAATCATAATTTCATCAACTGATTTTATCATCAAAATATGAGATTTAGCAATCTTTTCTTTTTTTTATGATAACCAATTGATGATAAAGTTTTAACTAAACTCCTCCTATCCAAGTGCTATATTTAAAATAAAACAAACTTGAATTCAAAAAGATTGATAACCTTTAAATTTAAGTCGAAACAGCTTTGATCATGAATCATAGCGATTTCATTCATCATATTGTGCATCATAATTTCAAATCATATTAAAGTATTATGTGTATAGTTTTCAAGTCATCAAGGTACATCATATTGTGCATCATACTTTAAAGAGTTCAAGCATTTGGATTCAACATGTCTATCTCTCTCCTAATGAAATCAAATTATTTCTTATTCAAAGGTTTAGTAAAAATTCTACTAATTGATGTTTTGTATCAACAAATTTCAAGGACATATTATGATTATTAACATGATCTCAAAAAAAATAATATCTAATATCAATATGTTTAGTTCTAGAGTGTTACATGAGATTCTTTGTTAAACAAAAAACACTAATATTATCGCATTTTATAAGGATGTTTTTCAAATAAAGTTCATAGTCTTCTGAAGTGTTTTCATCCAAATAACTTGTGCACAATATACACCCTCTGCTACGTATTCAGCCTCGGCTGTAGATAATGCAATAGAATTTTATTTCTTCGAAGACTAAGAAATAAGTGTATGACCCAGGAACTGATATATTCCAGATGTACTTTTTCTATCTATTATACAGACTCTTAAGTCGACATCAGCATAAGTAATCAAATCAAAATTTTCATATTTTGGATACCATAATCTTAGATTTGGAGTTCCTTTTAAGTATCTAAATGTTATTGTAACTATCCTATAATGAGATTATTTAAGATTGGACTGAAATCTTGCACACAGGCCTACATTAAATATAATATCTAGTCTAGTTACCGTTAGATATAGCAAACTACATATCATACCTATATAGGTCTTTTGATCAAAATATTTTTCTTTATTATCTATGTCTAATTTTGTAGAGATGCTCATTGGTGTATTAAGGCCTAATAGCCTTAGTACTATCTATATAAAATCATTTTAATAAATCCAAAGCATACTTAGTTTCACTAATAAAAATTTCATCATTCAACTTCTTAATTTGTAGTTATAAGAAAAATATAAATTCACCTATTAAACTCATTTCAAATTCTTAGCTCATACTTTTGACAAATGATTCACATAAGGATTCATTAGTAGAACCAAAAATAATATCATCAATATAGATTTACATAATTAAAAAATTATTTTTAAAATATTTAATAAATAATGTGGCATCTACCTTGGCTTTTGAGAAATTATTTTGAATAAGGAATGAACTAAGCCTCTCATACCAAATCCTAGGGGCTTACTTTAATCCATAGGGAGCCTTAGATAACTTAAAACATGGTTCAAAAAAACAACATTCTGAAATCCTTGAAAATAAAGTAATTAAGAAAATCACTTTTAACATCCATTTCTAATAATTTAAAATTTTTAAAAGAAGCATAGGCAAGGAGCATCCTTATGGCTTCAAGTCTTGCTACAGAAGCGAAGGTTATTTTATAATTAATACCTTCTTCTTAGTTAAAATATTTAGCCACTAATCTAGCCTTATTTTGATTCACGATACCATATTCATCTTGTTTATTCCTAAAGATCCAATTAGTGCCAATTGCAAGATGGTTACTAGGTCTAGGAACACGTATCTATACCTTATTTCTCTCAAACTGATTTAACTTCTCATGCATTACAAAAACTTATGAGTCATCTTTTAGAGTATCGTCAATGCATTTTGGTCTAATGTGAGATAAAAAGGTAGCATTAGCATAAAAAATTTTAAGTGATAAATAAGTTCTGGAGATAAGCTCCTTAGCATGAGCATCTACATACTTCTATTTCTTAAGTAAGATTCTTTGAAAGCAGATGTATCTAAGTTGCTTGGGAGAGAAAAAATTTCATTCAAATTTAAAGTACCAAAATCAAAATCATCATCAAATCATTTTTCTTCAATTTGAGAAACTCATTAAAAACAACATAGTTGGATTCCTCAATAATTAAAGTAAAGATATGATAAGCTTTTGAAAGAGAGAAATATCTAAGAAATATGTTTTTATCAAATTTTATATCAAACTTTCCTAAGACATCTTTTTCATTTAAAATAAAATATTTATAATTAAAAACTTTAAAATATAAAATATTATGTTTTTTATTATTCTATAATTCATAGGGAGTTTTAGAAAATAGTGGTCTTATAAGAACCCTGTTCATGACATAGTATATACTGTGTTAATGACTTCGGCTCAAAAGTATTTGGGTAGACTATGTTCAGTTAGTATAGTTCTTGCTATCTCTTATGAACTCCTATATTTTCTCTCAATAACTCCATTTTGATACAGATTTCTTGGAGTAAAGAAATTATGGTTGTACTCATTTAACTCACAAAAATCTTTAAAATTATAGTTTTTAAATTCACCACCATGATCACTATGAATAGACAAAATCATAAAATCCTTTTCATTTTGAACTAGTTTACAAAATTTCAAAAAATACTTAAAATAATCACTTTGATGTACCAAAAAGTATATCTAAATAAATCGACTATAGTCATCAATGATTACAAAGTCATATTTATTACCTCCTAGACTTGTGGTACCAACTGGTCCAAATAAATCCATATGGATTAATTATAATGATCTAGAGGTGCTTACTTGATTTTTAGATTTAAAACTACTCTTTGTTTGTTTACCTAGTTTGCATGCTTCATGAACTTTATCTTTGACAAACTTAATTGTATGCATACTTCTTACAAGTTCTTTAGTTGTAATTTATGAAATTAGTTTCATGCTTGCATGACCTAATCTTCTATGCCAAAGTCATGCATCATCATTTAAAGCCAAAAAATAAGTTTTATCACAAAAGTCATCAAGATCAATAGTGTACACATTATTAGTTCTTAAGGTAATTATTGATCTATTTTTATGAGGTATCTCCATAATGCAAGCATTAGATTCAAATTTGATACTACATCCTTTGTCACGTTTTTGACAAATGCTTAGTAGTTGTATTTTAAACTATCTACTAATAAGGCATTTTCAATCAAAATGTTTGACTTTTTACTTATATTTTCTTTGCTAATAATTTATCTTTTGTTATTGTCTCCAAAGGTGACATGTCTTCCATTTTGACTAGTGAGCTTAGAGAAATATGTTGGATCTCTAGTCATATACCTTGAGCATCCACTATCAAAGTATCATCTCTTACTCCTAACTTTTGATTACAGATAAATCTATAAGAAAGAAGATTTGGTTTAGGTACTCATTTAACTTTGGGTCTCTCATGAAAAGCTCTACCTAATTTGACTAATGGCATTGAGTTATTTCTGGTTCTTTTAGGAACCCAAACTAATTTGTGTGAGCTATATTTTTTACATAGACATTTACAAGCGTAATGTCTATATCTTCCACAATAAATATATTTATTTTTAGGTGAGACATATAATGTGGGTCATTTAACAAAATTAGTTGGCTTTTATTGAGTATTACTCACAAAGCTGATTCCTTCCTTTTTACTAAC
Source organism: Ensete glaucum (assembly GCA_021527575.1). NCBI lineage: Eukaryota > Viridiplantae > Streptophyta > Magnoliopsida > Zingiberales > Musaceae > Ensete > Ensete glaucum. The sequence continues at coordinate 38,197,710 of CM038557.1, forward strand.
ATGACTTTTATTCCCAAGAATCATGTTTAATGATTTGTTACCTATCTTAAAATTTTCTAATATTTATTATAATAATATATTATTTTTTTAAATGACTTTAATTCTTCATATTTAGTGCAAGGTGTTAACATGCAATTGTCATGCTCATTTTTTAATTTTACAAATTTACTAGAGAGAGAAGCATGATCCTTTTTTAATAATTTATAATTTTTACCAACTAATTCAATTTCATCATACAAATCATGAAAAGCATCAAGTAATTCATTATAAGGTAAAGAAGATTCGTTTGAGTCACTCACCTTATCATTGGGAGTCAATTGAGTGTAGTTCGCTACTTCTTCTTTGTTGGATTGCTCTTCGCCTTCGGATGCACTCGATTCTTCCCAAGTTACCTTGAGTGCATTATTTCTCCTGTGTAGCTTCTTCTCTAGTTAGGATATTCACTTTTGAAGTGTCTTAGCTTCTTGCATTTATAGCAAATAATTGTATCCTTTTTTATTTCATTTTTGTTCTTAGTGTATTGTTTGATTATATTTGTTTTCTTTATTTTGATGAATTTTTTAAATATCTTGTTAAGAGTGCTAAGACCTCATTATCACTTAGCTTTTGCTCAAGTGGTCTTCTTTGGTTTTAAGTGTTATATCATTTATATTCTTTGGAAGGTTGTTCTCATATTCATCATGTGTCATAAAAGTCATCTCATAGGTTATTTAATGACCCAAAAAGTTTATCGAGTGGAAAGCAGTTTAAGTCTTTTGCCTTTTTAATTTAATTACTTTTGGATCCCAACCTTTTAAAAGGGATCTTAGGATTTTATTGAAAAGTTCAAGATTAGTAAAGGATTTACTGAGAGCTTTTAAACCATTGACATCATCCATAAATTGGGTATACATGTCTCAAATGGTTTTGCTTGGTTTCATTTGAAATAATTCAAAACTATGTAGTAATAGATTAATCTTAGATTCTTTTACCCTACTTATGTCTTCATGTGTAACTTCAAACATGTGTCAAATATCATGTGTAGTTTCATATATAAAAGCACGATTAAACTCATTTTTGTCTAAAGTACAAAATAAAGCATTCATAACTTTAGCATCCAAAGAAAATACTATTTTTAAAATTATTTCAATCATTCAATTGGCTGAAAGATTTTTTAAAGTCATCTTTAATGATGTTCCACAACTTGAAAGCCACATAAATGAAAACAAATTTCATCTATGTTTTCTAGTAAGTGTAGTCCGTCCCATTAAATATAAGAGGACCAGTGATAGAATGACCCTCGTGATTGTAAAAAAAAAAAAAAAACCTTAGAACTCACTTAGGTGTTAATCTGATTGAGTTAACTTAGCTTTAATACCAACTATTAGGATTGTGATGACATTATAGGGGGGTTAGTTAGTGCTTTCAAAAAATTACGTTGATTTGAAAAAATCATTTAAAAAATTACGTTGAGGAGAAGACCACACACGTAAGGTCCATAGGGCATTTTTTTTGTGGTTTAGAGTCTAGTCGGCCTCTTTCTCGATTTGACATTAACCATTCAGTACCTTCTCAAGACTCGACCCAGTTCAAAAGTATGACCTTCTTAGAAAAATAAAGCTATATGTAGAAATAAGTGAATAGGTGCTGCTCTACAAGCAATAATGATCTTTAGGGTTTCTTTTTTGAGGTAATCACTCGAAAAAAAAAACAAAATTCAATGAGAATGAGTATACCACAATAAAAATACATGTTTGTTATACATATACAAACAAAGAAAAAATAGAAGAAATTTAGTAAGAATGGATGTATTGGAATAAAGAAAGGAATTTTCTGAGAAATATTTATATTTTAAGTATTTCCCAAACATATCCTTAATTTAAAATGCCTAAAATACCCCTCACTATTTCTTCCTACCAAAATTTCTCATCCATTTTTTTTTACCTATTTTAAATTGTTATAATATTTTCGTTTGGCTCATTTATACTATTTTTAATAATATTAATAATATTTTTATTAAGGTACTAAAAATACTATAAATGTTGTTAAAAAATATTATAAGTGACATAATATTATGTCTCTTTGGTTGTCATTACTCATATTTTTAGCCCTATAGTTAGTTTGGTTGATATTCAAAGTTCATTTGGATCATTTATTATATTTTCAAAAAAAAATTTATAGCGTTTTTATTATGGTGATCAAACATCATAACTAATCAATTTTTTATTTCTATTTGGGTAATTGGGTGATGTTGTTCCTAAACAAGTATAAATATTTATTTGAATATCAAATCATTTCTAGTATATTTTGATTTTATTTGACTTATTTATAATGTTCTTAAATAGGTTTTACAGTCTTTTTTTTATGATGCTAACAGGACAAAACAAATAACAAACAGGACATTCTTTAGGGATAATTTAAGTATTTTTAAATTAGAGATATTAGTTGAAAAAAATTAAAAATGAGGAAACTGTTTGAGAAATATTCAAAATGGGTTTTTATTATGTTCTAATTGCTATTTTGACGTCGTAATTTCCTGTCCACGTATCGTTTGGTATTTAACGAAATGTCGAATAGCGAAGTGAAAAAAGTAAACGGAAAAATCGTAAATGTCATCTCTGCTAATTCTGACCACTTATCATATCTTAACGCTAATCTTAAGGAACCCTGAGCTACTATGAGCAACCCTTCTTGCCGAAGGATTCGGAAACGTCACCAGTTAATTATACGTAGGAAACACTACTCGATGACGTGGGAGAATTTAAGACGTCCGATGGCGAGCCACAGAACGGTCGCGTAGGAAAGACCAGTGGAGATAGTACTACTTTCTTTTCGCGCACGTCTCCTCCATGGGAAGTGCCCAAATGCCGTATAAATGTCATATGAAGAACAATCTAGAACCTCTGCCATCCTTATCCCTGCTACGATCGAAAACCTCGTAGATTCCTCCGCCGATCCCCGAATCGATCCTATCCCCCGCCGATAAATGGACACCGGCAACGCCGCCTCCTCCGACCCGCCTCCTCCCGCGGCCGTGTCGAGTCTCGCTCCCGGCTTCCGCTTCCACCCCACTGACGAGGAGCTCGTCAGCTACTACCTAAAGCGGAAGGTCTGCGGGCGCCCGCTCCGCATCGATGCTGTCGCCGAGGTGGACCTCTACAAGTGCGAGCCATGGGACCTCCCCGGCCGCTCCCGGATCCGCAGCCGCGACCTGGAGTGGTACTTCTTTAGCCCCCTTGACCGTAAGTACTCCAATCGATCGCGGACCAACCGCGCCACCCCGCAGGGGTACTGGAAGACGACCGGCAAGGACCGCCCCGTCTTCCGTGGTCCCCGCGTCGTCGGCATGAAGAAAACGCTAGTTTACCATGCTGGCCGGGCGCCGCGCGGCACCAGGACGAACTGGGTGATGCACGAGTACCGCCTCCAGGATGAGGAGTTGACCCAGGTCGGCATTTCGCAGGTACACGATGTATCGATCTTTTTTTGTCCCTTTTCTTTAGATGAAATTAAGTTGTTTGGGTCGGTCAAGAATTGATTTGGGTATTTTGGGTGGGGAAGAATGCGTTCGTGGTATGCAGGATCTTTCAGAAGAGCGGTGCCGGACCACAGAATGGAGCTCAGTACGGAGCACCGTTTCTTGAGGAAGAGTGGGAAGTGGAGGCGGATGATGCTGTAGTTTTAATGCCAGATGGTGGAGAAGACGAGTTTAATGAGGCCGCAGAACAGGAGTCTTTGCACTTCGGTGATTTCGTAATGGTGCATCAACCTGTAAATCTTGTTGTTTTTTGGATATCTGCTGACTTCACATTTTTCATACTAACCCTTGATTATTCTCCTTATTTTCTTAGTCTACCATACATCAATTCTCATATGTGCCATCTGTAGACTGTGTCATTGTGTTCTAATCATTGCTAGCAGAAGCATGCTACTATATTATTCTTGTTGGTTCGTATCTTCAAATATCTTTATAGAGCAATGCAGACTTCTACAGAGAACTTTACTCAACACGAACTTGTAGCTTGTTTTTCATTTGGAACTTGTAGCTTGGTTTTCATTTAAGTTCATGCTCTGGAAACCTAGGCGTACTTGTTATGCCCTCCTGCACAAACTCTCTTCTAATTCATTCCGACCAAATTCTTAATTCTTTAGTTTTATTTATTTCTAAGCAGTGACTTCTTTTTCCTCATAAAAATAGATGCTACCAAGTTCGTCACAAATGTCTGGTGGAATCGAACATTTTAGTGTAACAAGTAGCACAAACATATCTAACTATCAAATTGGTGGCCTTTAAAGTATCCATTGGATTTCTTCATAGTTTGAAGTTCATAAAGCCTAGATGATTTGGGCAACGGCTTGTTTCTACACTTGTAGTTATGAATTATAAATTTTAAGAAAAAGTTGGAAACCTATCTTAGAGATACTAGCAGCAGCACTGCGACGAGGTTTCAGCCAGTCTTTCAACTATTACAAGTCAATAACACAGAATGGGATATATTAAATCATGTTTTTTCCTAGAGTCCTATTGAAGGAACTGGTAAAATCTTGAGTGCTTTGAGATTCCAAAGTCAACGACCTTAGATAAGGGTTAATGTGGCATTTGAATGGTGCTTACGTAGAGATGCATGGAAAGAACATGGTAAATTTTATGTTCACCATGTGCACATGGATGTCACATTAATGTTTCGTGGATACTATTTCAATATAATGCGTCAAGAATTTCTATGGCAGAACATGCAGGAATCATGTGTTACTTAAAGCATATCTAAACTTTGTAACAGTTTATTAGAAATTTGGAACTTTGAAGGAGTATGCAAGTCTGAGAGTTTGGTGAGGCACATAGAAAATTGCTTTGTCAATCGTGCAAACTTCTTGCACACATCTTAGTACCAACAGATCTGATGGAATATATGTTATATTGTTTTGCTTATTTAATCAGATCTGATATTTTATTCTATGTGAAAAAGTAAGCATGGAAGAGAAAAAGTAGAAAAATGAGACCAACATATAGCACCACTGGTGGTTTTAATGACTCATTTTTGTTGATGTATGCATGAACAATTCTGGAACATGTCACCAATTTCATGATTTATCATGGATCAATATGTGTGCAAAATTATTCAAAGATAACCTGGACTTAGTATAGCTTGTGCATTATCTGTAACAATTTACAAATTTTCTAGATATATCAAAATGAATACTTCGTTTCGATGGAACTTGTTTGTTGTTGATATCTCCTGTTCCCAGGTGGTTTGGACATCTTTGTAATTTGCAATTTTACTAAATTTTTTGAATTATTTTCAGAATGTAGACTTGGAGAATCAACATGTGAATGCTTCCAACCTTGTGGCAGATGTTGATGAGGACTCTGGTGGCCTTACAGAAGATGCCACCATTGTACTAGCCGAGATACTCGATGACACTAGTTTCACCAACATGGTTGAGTGTATTGATGAACCTGGACAACAGATTAGCCAAGCTCCCACTGATGACATGGAAAAGGAAACTCTCATGAAAGAACACACTCATAATCATAGTCCTCCAAATGAAAAGGATGAATATGTGGAGTTGAATGACCTTGCAGATTCTGCAAATGCCGCATACCAACTCAGTGATGAATCTAGTTATCCTATAAGAACTTTCCATGCTCAGAATATGGATGGGATAGATGGAAATAGCAACTTGCAGAAAATGCTTGATGTTGAAGAGTTTTTCGACACCATGAGCCAGAATTCTGACCCCGTGGAAACATATCAGATGACCTCGGCACAGGATAATTTCTATGTCCAACCAAATGATTTGAGTCCTGTTCCTGGTGGTTGCCCTTCCAGCCAACAGCTTCAAGAAAACATGGTATTCTGTGACGCACCTAGTGATAATCTAGCATTCAAGCATGAAAAGGATCAATTTACATACTCACCCGCGGATGACACGTCTGGTTTTGAGATGGTTGATGACTTATTGGCATATTTTGATGCAACTAATGATAATTTATACTACGACACTATAGGCTTTCCAGGATGCTCAGAATGTACTAATTCATATGACAAGTCCAACTTTACTGGAGAGGTAGTAAAAGCTGGCACACTTAAATTTGTAGAAGAACATTTCATGATGATTTGGATTGCTTATCTGTTCTCTTTCCGTATATGATAGGTTTATGATGGCAATTGCTCAACAAGCAAGGCAACAGCACAGGTGCCAGATACACATATTGTAGGTGGAGGAGCATCAGCCTCAGCTTCATCTGTTGCTTGTAGTAAGACTAAGGGCAACTATGAGGATGTAACTGTTAAACCAGGTATGCATTACAACCTCAACAATAACATACACAAATTAATGTTTCAATCACTCAGCAAAAATGGTACAGTCGGTGTGAGAAAATCCCAAGTTCCTCCTAATGTCACTGAAGGCCCCTGTGTCTTATTTTTGTATCATGTTTACTGCTAAACTGTTATGCTCAGCTAGTTTGTGATTGGTTTCATTCAAATACCATAGTAGGTTATTCGGGGATGGTTAGCTGCATAATTGACTAATAGTAATTCAGCCTCAGTCCTCTACGGTTTAGTCGTAACTCAGTTTCATCAAAATTCTGGTGCAGATGCCCACATGAAGGAAGGAAATGACAAAGGCATTTCAAAACGTCTGGTGAACATGCTGGGCTCGATCCCTGCACCCCCTGCGCTTGCTGCTGAGTATCCTGCTGGCTCTGCAAAATCAATGGCGCAAACGCCTGCTCTCCATCCGGCCAGCTCCGTCCATGTCACAGCCGGGTTTATTCACATCTGTGATCCCACGGTATCAGGAAGTGTGGGACACTGGTCATTGCAGAAGAGTGGACATGCGAGCTTTATCCTTTCCTACAGGATGGCAGACAGTGTATCCAGAAAACCTGGGGACTCTGTGCCGCCATCGAAGAATCAGGTTGATGCAGTATCAATGGTGCTTCGAGGTGGCTTATATGTTCTCTTCCTTCTACCACTACTGTTTCTTACAATCAGCTACAAAGTGGGGATCACTATTTGTGGCAGGTAAGGTGGTTTTCTATATTTAACAATATGACACATGGATATCATAAGGACTAACACCAGTTATTTGTTTTTTCTGGTATAGGAGCTGGTTCAACAACACTTGGCGTTACTTGGCGTAGCTGGTTCAAGTCCTTCGAACCTCATGGTCATCCCTCCTTGATTCCAAACCGTTGGTGACTGTGTATGATATGATGGCAGCAATAAGAGTATCGCATGGCGTTCGTTGGCCAACGGTTGTTGTATCTTGGTTCAACCGAGACGCTGTGCTGTATTTTGGTTCTAGTATGAGAGATACAAATTTCTAATATATATATATATATATATATATATATATATATATATATATATATATATATATATATATATATATATATATATATATATAGCCCAGGCAAAAAGGGTGTTTGATCGGGATACTACAACATAAAATAACTTATCCAAGTGATTAAAATATAGATATTGGCATTTCGTTCGCCTTTTTGCATTTGGAGTATCATACAAGTTACAAGACAAGGTTATGCGGGTGATCACATGGCATGGTTATTATGTGGGGGCCCAACTCGACTCTTCCAAAGGTTTGAGTTCTTCCGACTCCATCGTACATATTTATGCTGGGCAGTGTGTATTGAAGAATCGCCTACAAAGAGAAAACCCGTCTGCGAGTAACAGCGTCAAGCCAAAAAAAACAAATGTGTAATTTGCAGTCGAAACATTTTTTTTTTTTTTGTATGCTCGCAACGCAGCCAGTCACAAAAATTCTCGAAGCGATGTACTTGCAAAGTAACAAAAAATGTTTAAAAGTAGGCTACTAGCTGCAAATGCACTCCGCAGGCAACCAGAAAGTCCCTTGATGAAACATGACTTTGATTTGTCTCATAACCCAAGCCCAAAAGTGGCTGAGAGAAGCTGCACAAACCGGAACCACTAACAAACATGATTTGCACCATGAAAAGAATAACGCAGCTCAAAAATGCAGTATTGAATTTATTTTTAAAAATCACAATTAATTATCCTAACCAGATTGATACTCAGATTATTAGCTGGCATCTTAAGATACAAAAAGGGTAACAGAGTCTTGTTTCTTATGCACATGCCCCAAAAATGTTGAAACCATTAGATTCATGGACTCGGAAACAAGATCCATGGCCTGCAACTGAACAAGCTTTTATAGGATGTATGAAATAATTACTCAGGCTGGAGTCAAACCAACAACACCTGCATCGATAACACATTGTTTAATAGAAAATAATTGTGCAAACTCATGAAATATCTGTAGACAACTAAACCAGTTAAGCCAAATTAACCATTTTACATCTACATAAGGCATCAGCAGTATGAAAATCCCGCCTCTGAGGGTGCTCCACATACAATCAAGTAACTGGTGATATGTCTGATATAAGATGTGAAAAAAAAAATCCAGAATAAAAATTACAAAAAGATTCCAAGGACAATGTGAAACATAGCATTGGCTTGAATTCAAAATTTAAAAGCACTGTTTCCCACACCTAAAACACACTAAAATTCCCACTGGTCCCCTTTGTCCTCTCTGAGTATTGACATACAGATAAGCAAAAATAGATTTATCATATTAACAACATTTTCTTTTTGTGCTCATTTCCTGCTTTGGGTTATGATTCCATAGTTCTAAAACTGCTTCTTATTTTACTTGGACGATTCATAATATTTACACCTCTGTCATCTAATTTTAGATGGTCTACTTGTGTGAAATCATTTGTTGCCTTCCTAATTATTTTATGAGATAAATTATACAACATGCAAAAGGTAATTATGAACCCATGCCTAATCCTTATTCACCATCTCAAGATCTTCTTCCTCATTACTGTTCATCAATCAAATTTCATCTCTCAAGAAAACACCCTCAAGTTTATTAATCTTGAGATAGTGAACCACCATCATTTTTTTAGGCCCTCATTAGAATTGCATCTCTTAACTTTCTTTTAGAATATAAATGACAAATGCACTGTCTACTTCCGTGATAGCTTATTAGTGACAGTGAGTTGTCATCCACAAGCAATCAAGGGAAAGGAATGAAGCAAAACACTTCAGCAAGTAGTCAGATATTTTTATTTTGTGCCTCAGCTTAGCAAAAATAAAATGTATAGTTCAACATATTTACCTTGATGCTTTTGCTCTAATGTGCAAACAACAGAAACAGGATGCCTTACCTTTCCTTTTATTTGAAATGAGATGTGTATATTATATAAAAAAGTTCCGACTAAAAAGGCCAGTGAACATTTCAGTATTAGTCATATAAAAGAGAACTCCTCAATGATTTCAATTTCAAGTACGATGGTCTATCCAACTTCAATCGACCATCTCAATCTAGAAAGAAGTTAAGCAAGAAACCAAATGACATACTTTACCATCTCATAATGAGTAATGAATAATGAATTGACTATCATATAATGCTCCAGAAATGTGATTTTCATTCTTCCATATAATGTAATCTTCTGCAGCAATTCTCTTGCATGGGCCAAAATTTAAAATGTCACCTACACTAACTTGGATTGGTACCTTGTGGCAACTATGTATAGCCTTAAGTTGGTTATATGTTTCACAATGAATAACAGATTCAAGTATGCCCCTGAAAGGTAATTTTTCTTTTTTTACAAAAAGTAATACCCCACAACAATTCTCTTGCACTGGTCATATATGAACATGGTATATTGGCAAGTGGTAAGCCCCATTATTTCTTTAGGTCTACTCCCAAACAAGATAAATTCCAAGTCTTCTTTGTTAAATTAGTCTGTTTTGTCTCTTTCCAGATAAAATTTCATCCACCCCAAAAGGTTATAAAGGATTAATAAGATTTTAGTCACAGGAGACGTGTTGCCACAGTCTTACATGTTCTATCATGAACTTAAACAATTTTTGTTAGATAATTCAGAGTAGAGGTTTTATGGTGTTGAACCTCTACTAGGGTGGTGCTCAAAACTCCTAATTTTCTTGTAATATCCAATGCTTAAACACCAAACGAATATCATTCATTGTGACATTAAGGCCACTAACCGTAATTCTTTCTGCCTTCTTCCTTAGTTGTTTCCAATAAGAGCTAGAAACTTAAAATGAAACTAAAATAACAACCAAAATAGCTAGGAAGATAGGAGTTCATTGAAGAAAAAGACAACATTTGTATATATTGCATACCACATGCCAATCTTCCTCCAGCATTTCCAGTGGAAAGGCTAAGTTCATGGCCACCTGGGGACACCACAGAGAGTAACGTGAAACTTAATCCAAAAAACAGAGGAAGGAAGAGAAATATTGAAAAGAAGGGACAAAACACATGCTTCCACAAAGTACTCATTAATTCATTATATACAGTAGTGAAAGAACTTAATATAATACTAAGTGCTACCTTTTCCCAGATCATCCTCAAGTTCATGAACCACAAAGGCCCTGCCAACAACTGAATTCGGCCCAGACAAAGGTATCTATATATTCATCACAGAGAAAAATTAAAGAAAAAGATAAGAATGCCAGGAATCAGCTAGTAATAAGATATGGGCCTAAATAAACATGAAAAGTGTGAATAAAAGAAAGGGCTGTGATACAGAGTTACAAAGACCAAGCGACCCATCAAATCCTGACCTGATTGTCCACCTTTGTTGCCTCAGCTACTCCTGTAGTTTTGAAAGCAATAAGCACTCAAAATACAACTCAAACAGCAATAAAGATAGTACAAAATGAAGGATGGATCAAAGTCTACCTTCAGAGTTAGCAACTATGTTTCCTAGATCACCTGCATGACGGACTTCATCTTCAGGAGCACCATGTGTCATTTTGTTAGGGTTGAAGTGAGCCCCTGTCAGAATGAATTGGTGCTTAATTACAATGACAGCGCATGAGATGACAGAAAATGTATAACAGAATCCTGGTTAACCAGGAGTTTACAAAGTTTATCCTAACCTGTAGGCATCATATACTACAGCATTAACTAAGAGTACCATTAGCAAATGTGAGAAATATATCATGAAGCTTTATCATTTGCATATGTGAAAAACATTTGATACAAATGGCTAAGTTAAACCTGTTGAAATGCAGCCATTTGTTGTGTCGCCATACTCATGCTACAAAACAGGACAAGTAAAGCATGTTTAGAAGTTGCATTTATTTTTAGAATGAGAAATAGAAAATAGTTACTCACTAGATGAAAACCATGAAGTCCGGGTGTGAGTCCAGTGACACGAACATTCACTTTTGTAGGACCTATTGCAGAAACATATAGACAGTGAAGTTTCATAGCAATGTCACACATGAACTGAAAGCAACAATCAAGAAATGCTTAAAAAAAATTTCAGCCATATGATCAACTTTATGTTATGAAGGTAGACATTGAATTACAGAAAATATTAGTTTATATAGGGCATTCTATGTTGTTCATTGCAACATGAATGACTAGGTTCGAGACCCAAAATAGCCTCACTGCTTGTACTACGTATATTGAGCCTCCTTAGCCCTTGAATTGGTGATAGTCTCATGAGATGGGTTTTCCCATCTGAAGTATACATTCTGGGTCAACAATATGATACATGCACAAGAAACTAGTTTTGTTTCCTCAACAGAATGTACATCAACATTCAATTTGATTGGCCATAACCCTAGAATAATAGAAATCTGGCAAAGAAAACTGTAAGTTAATATGGTGTCAAAAAACATGCATTTTCAGCTTTTTTTTCCTCAAGAAATTTGATTTTTCTGTCTTCAAGCAGGGAAAAACTCAAAAGCAAATTCAAAATAATGCACCAAATTAGGCACATTATGGAGTTATATTGATCAACTGAAAGATCAGTATTATAGTTTGAGTTCTTACTACAACTAAGCATTATTCGTGCACTCATCCCAGGTTTCCAACGTCTGTATCATAAGAAAGAAACTTGTGCTCCAAAATTGTAGAAGAACTAGCTAAGGCACATGTACATAACATGAGTATTTTCTAGTGAACTTTCTCCAATTCATATCAGTCAAGACTTCAAATTTGCATAACAAATGTCCTAGAGATGTTTGAATTTGCAGGCATTCCGAACCTTTTCTTTTAGGAAAAAGAAAAGCTTTCTACAAATCATCGATTTCATCCACAACAAAACAATACACCACCACCACGGTCAACTACAACAACAACAACCCTAATGTCCCAACTGTTTGCAGCACAGCTTAGGCAAAATGCAGCTCACAGTGTAACAGGCAAAAATCATAACCAAAATCAAATCTAACCAACCAAAGACATTTCCATTGAAACAACTAAAAATTATAGTGTACCAATGTTATTAATGTTAAGAAATGAACTTGGGAAAACAAAAGCATACTTGTTATTGAGGTTTAGCATCTATTTATACAGTGATGAAAGACAGATTTCCCTCAACTGATGAACGAGATCATCTCGTTCAGTTAGGGAAATCTGTTACAGCTAACATGCCCCCGCAAGATCGAGCTCCTGTCAAGGACGCCGATCTTGGATCAATGGAAGGAAAACAGTTTACGAGCCAGAGACTTCGTGGTGGAGTCGGCCAGTTGATCATCTGTGTGGACATGAGAAACACGGAGCTAGCTGCGGGCTACTTAATCTCGGACAAAGTGAAAGTCAATAACAATGTGCTTCATGCAGGAGTGAAAAACTGGATTTGCACAAAGGTAAGTGACCCCGATGTTATCACAATAAATAACAGGCATAGAAACAGAGTGGATTTGAAGTTCCTAAAGAAAGTGGCTAATCCAATTGAGTTCAGCAGCAACAGCGACAACAACCCTATATTCAGCCTCGGTAGTAGATCTAGCAACTGTCTTTTGCTTTTTAGAGCTCCAGCTTATCGGATTAGCACCAAGAAAAACAATATACCCTGATGTAGAGGTTCTATCATCAACGTTACCGGCCCAATCCGCATCAGCAAAGGCATGAAGTTGAGAGAGAGAATGTTTGCGAAGAAAAATGCCATGATTAATGGTCCCCTTGAGATAACACAAAATGCGTTTGACAGCAATCCAGTGCAACGTAGATGGTTGATGCATAAATTGGGACAATTTATTAACCGGAAAGGAGACATCGGGACAAGTGAGTGCTAGATATTGTAAGGAGCCAACTACCTGTAGATATTGAGCAGGATCTGGAGCAGGACTACCATCACAGAGTTTCAACGATGCACTTGGAGATAGAGGAGTGGAGACTGCTTTAGCGTCTTACATGTTTGTCTTCAACAGTAAATCATGAATATACTTTCGTTGTGAAAGAAAGAGACCAGAAGATGTAAATGTAGCCTCAACACCGAGAAAGTAATGCAAGGTACCAAGGTCTTTAAGGGAGAATCGGTCTGCCAATTGCGTAATAAACGCCTGAACCTCCATTGAGTTATCACCTGTGATAATAATATCGTCCACATAGACTAGGAGATAGATGGTGCACCCATGATGTTGGCGTAGAAATAAGGAAACATCAGACTTAGAGTTGATGAATCCAATTGAAGACAAGTATAGACCAAGTTTAGTATACCACGCTCGTAGAGCCTGACGAAGTCCATAAATGGCCTTCTTAATTTTACAAACATGCCGTAGATATTGAGGGTGTATAAAGCCTGGAGGTTGTTCCATAAAGACATCTTCAGTGAGGGTCCCTTGTAAAAAGGCATTGTTAACATCTAACTGACGTAAGCACCAACCTTTTGATATTGCATAGAAGAAACCGAATGGTAGTAGGTTTGACAACAGGACTAAATGTCTCAGTGTAGTCAACGCCAGGCCGTTGGTGAAATCCTTTGGCCACAAGTCGTGCCTTATAGCGAGCAATTGAACCATCAGGATTCTGCTTAATTCGGAAAACTCACTTGCACCCGATAATGTTTTGTGTGGAGTGAGGAGGGGTGAGAGTCCAAGTAGCATTGTGAAGAAGAGCATCATACTCCTCACACATGGCTTTACGCCAATGGGGATATTTTTAGGCCTGAGAGAAGGAAGTTGGTTTGACAGAGTCAAAAAAGGGTTTGGTGCTAGTATGCAAATCTAGAACTCGACGTGGTTTAAAGATACCACACCTGGAACGAGTTTGCATAGGATGCCGAGAGGTGACAGTAGAACCGGGGTAAGAGCCGGGTCAAGATCTGTTGAGGCGGACGAGGGAGAGAAGTATCCTGGTGAGGTGAGGACAAAGACACTTGGGGGGGGGGGAGAGGAGCCGGAGGAGAGGAGGAAGAGGGAAACTGTGGATCAGATGTAACAAGAGAGTGTGGATCTAAAGAAGACAAAATGGAGGAGGAAGATTGTTCATAGAGATCCAATGGTACGACAGATTGTCGATGATCTCGAAAGGGAAAGACAGACTCCACAAAAGTAACATGTCTAGAAATAAAGACTTTAGCAGAGTGAGGGTCATAACATCGATAAGTGTTATGTTCAAGAGAATACCCTATGAAAACACAAGGTCGAGATCGATGTTGCATTTTATTAGAATTATAGGGACGTAACCATAGATAACATAAACAACCAAAAACCTTTAAGGTTTGTAGGTTAGAGTGTTTTTGAAATAGCCTTTCAAATGGTGAATGATATTGTAGGAGAGGAGTAGGCAACACGAGGACTTCCCAAGGGGTCATCCATCCTAGTACTACTCTCACCCAAACACGCTTAACTTCGGAGTTCTGATGGGATCCGGTGCTTTAGTGTTGGTACGATCGCACCCATAGAAGTAGGAGAAAAGTTAGTTACACCTTTTGAAGCATTCTTGCGGTATTTATGATTTTCCCGTTTAGACTTCTGGTTGAATTGAGCTGTGATAAGAGGTCCTGGCAAGGATCCTGACAGCCTATCAGCACGCTTCATGTAAGCTTCATAGTCGGCTAGCTTGTCGTAGAGTTCTTTAAAGCAAATCGGAGAGTCACGTGCTCGAAGTACGACAGCCAATTCTTTGAACTCGGTACTCAATCCATTAAGCGTGTGGACAAGAGGCTTTAATTGCTTGGAATATTTTTCCCAAGAAAAAAGAAAAAAAAGAAAGAAAGAGTAATCTATCTTATAGAGAGAGAAGCTCTGATACCGTGTTAAGAAATGAACTTGGGAAAACAAAAGCATACTTGTTATTGAGGTTTAGCATCTATGTATACAATGATGAAAGTCAGATTTTCCTCGACTGATGAACGAGATCATCTCGTTCAGTTAGGGAAATCTGTTACAGCTAACAATTAAACCTCAAAAGTAGAGAGAGAGAGAGAGAGAGAGAGAGAGAGAACCATCGTCTTCTTGGACGAGGGTGACGACACCCTCGACGTCAGAGTTCCCCTTGAGGACGGCCACGGCCTTCTTGGTGACGGCGACGACGACGAGGGGCCTGGCGGCGGCGGAGGAGGCAGAGGAGGCGACCTTGAGAAAGGAGAATGGAAGGCAGCGGAAGGGCTGGCCGAGGAGGGCGGAGCGAAGGAGGGGGCGAGCAGAGGAAGCCGTCGGGGGAAGGTGGAGAAGGGCGGGGGAGGAGGCGGAGAAGAGGAGGGTTTGGGCGGGCATCGCTGCGGCGAGTGTGGCTTGCATCAGCCCGAAGCCGCGATAGGCTCCTCGAACAGATAAGGAGACGCCCGTTTATACGGCTACATGAAGAACTTGTTTTTCTTTTCTACCAAAATATAAATGGTTTCACTTTCCATTGAGAATTTTTCTTTTTTATTTTTAAAAAAATATTACTATGAGTTCATAATTCTTATTTCATTATTATACTGACATTAATATTTATTTCATATAATTTATAAAAAAATGTTGCATACAAACACCAATTTATCTACACTTCTTTGGTTGTAACTTAATTTTGTTTGGCACTATACACTATTCTCAAATACGAGTCACGTAATACAGGTTTGGTATCTCCTTTTTCACTTAATTGAAAAACCTAAGGCTTACATATCAATGTCAGTGTAGTTTATTTCATTAGCTGCTTTAATTAACTATAGTCAAAATCCAAAATTACAGCAACATTTTTTATGCTATATTATATAATATATTAAAATTTAAAATGATAAATTTTCTATTTCTAATATGTATGTGATAGGAGAAATATTCTCATTCATGATAGTTCGATGCGCGGGAATACGCATGATAATTTGGTTAGCATAGGGGAGACAAAACTTGCACTTTAGTCCGTCCGTGCATGTGGATACAAGTGTAAAAAAAAAAATTATTATGGGTTTGTCTCCTCTTACTGCTCATGTGGACATAAGTCTATTATGAGATGTTCACTTTGAAAAATATTTCTTGAGACACTCAATTCCTTTTCACTTGATATAAAAAAATATTTTTGATATGATAATGAAGATAATTTTTTTTAATTTCACTAATTCATTTCTAGGCTAACCTGAGACTGGTCGCTTGAGCATTAGAGGAATCCACACATGACTTTGGTCTTCACACAAGTCACCCCCTAGAGCACATGGGTATATCCACCTCTAACCTCATAAAAGCTTTAAAGACATCTGAACCATGTTAGATTGGTTATGATGTCACCAATGAGTTTATTTAATGACTTAGGTCTCTCTCTCTTTTAGAGATGACCTTGACCCACATGCATGTCCCAATCAAGTTCTTCTTGAACCTCACTCAATAAGTGTAGATATTGACGTGAATGATACAAGTCGTCTTCTCACTCCTACTTCAACTAATCCAGTCAACGATGCCTATAACCCCATCGTAGCTCATAGTATCGTTGATGCCCATCGAGATTTCTAACCCGACGTGTCATTGAACCCCCAAGAAAGTTTGAGGCCTATTGAGCTATTAGCGGATGGTGGACTCTAATCCTCGACTGTGGAGTTTAGTAGATCTCACCATCCTTAGTCCACCTTACCCAAGTATGAGGCATAGTCAATAAACACCATGAAGGATACCTTTTGAGCCTAATTACAACAAATGGACCAGTTATTAGAGAAGATACATTGGGAGTTTCAATTGTCTAAGCACAAAGATTTTGCTAACCACATCTCAAGTCGATCACCAATTGTTCAGAAGATCCAGGATGTCACGGACAACAATGTAAATAAGGTGTTTGATGAAATGCTTGTGTTAGTCCGTGTCCTTCGGTTTAGGTACATATCTTGTACAACAAGCGGTTCAGATCTTGGCTATAGTTTGATTTGTTTTATGACCAAGTTTGGCATGTAAATACAAGTGTGTCATATAAGCACTTGTGGGGACCTCGGTCTGTAGTGGACCATTATCATTTGTGTGCAACCTCTCTGAGTTTGTAATGTCCATGGGTGTAATTTATATTTTGGCTTTATAAAGTATTTTTCTTGAGTAGTTGCTTGTGGATCCCGTGGAATTTGCTTCTTCTGGCCCGTTTTCTCTTTTTGTAAGTTTGTGGGATTTTAAGAGATCTCGGGGAGGGCTGACCTTTGCGGACGGACACGCATGGGTGTCGCAGGCAAAATCAGCTAAGCCCGTGACAATGTGGTATCGAGCGGGACAAGCACACGAAACACTTGCCATACAAATATGGAGGACTGGCTAGGTGGAGGACGACCAAGACGCAAAACCGCTTGGGGAAACGGACATTAAGATGTAGGGAAAGGAGTCGCTCAGAGGAGCGGGCATCCTGGTTTGGCATTCAAGGAATAGCCAACCCCTTTGCGCGAGAGGCACCACGAGGACAAATAAGTGAAGAAGAATGTGTAGCATACAAAGATTGGGATGGTTGAGTTTGAGCTATAGCTCGACGTTGGCAACCAAACTGAATTGCTAACTCGAATGATTCAAAAATCATGCAAGGGCTTGTACACGAATGACGAGTGTTCGTCATCCCAAGGCGATTAGAACTCGCCATAGAGCATCGAACTTTCTCTTCAACATGGAAAGGATATGTCCGTAGGTGGCTGAAATGTGCAACAAATTCAGCATGTTGCTAGACCTTGAAGGGTGCATTGAGACCATTGGAGAAGGGTCGCAATCTAGCAAGCACATTTGTGCGTAACAAAGCACAAGTTCAAGAAACGGAGTAGTCCAAAGGGATGATGGTCTCAAACTTCCAGGGAAGTATGTAAAGAGAAAAGTTGCTCCAGCAGACAGATATCCGTGAGGGATAAGTCCTAGTTCTCGTGGGAGAATCATGTAACGATCGCATATTGAGGAAGAGTTTCTCAAGGTTATATCTCCATAAAGCTCAACGGACCGAGTGAGCGACGAAGAGTTGTCGCATGATCTCGAAGGAGGTAATGCATTGGTGGATGCATTTTGAGATCAAGTGGGGGAGCAATCCAAGGCAACATCATATGAAGGCACACTTAGAGTCGAGGCAGAAATCGAACTCAACAGAGGGCTGACCCGTGGAATGGTGGATGTGAGGGCCACTATCAACTCAATGCAAATCGAGGAGTAGAGCGACTTGGGTGGAACTCGGTGAAGTATCCAAGCCGCATGAAGGGAGTCGACATAGAAGATGGAACATGGAGCAGAGACACGGAGCTTTCCTCAGACAGAGGTCAAGGGCATGAACTCTTGTAGAGGCAAGAGTGGGATCATGTTGTTCCATGAGTTCTTCATTCTGATGGGACAGACTTATTTTGCTTGGTGCCAAAGATGAAGGGAGCTTTAAGGCACATGCAAGCTACCTAAGAGATGCATTTGATGGAGTAACTAAGGTGATTCAACTTGCGGAGGCAAAGTTAGGATCATGAGACCTTAGTACGGGGCAAGAGGACGAGAGGCGGGTACTCTTGAAGAATATGCCACAGTGTTGCCATTCACGTTGTCAAGAACAGGAGGTGCATAGCAAGATTGTGTTGGTAGGGGATAGAGGCCCAAGATCCAGACAATGGTGCACCAACTATAGCGAAGTTAGAGGACTTCAGGAGCTACTAGGCGACGGACTATCATAGAGCTATGCTTCGTCCATGTGTAACCCAGGAGTGGGGGGGACGAAGGGGAATTTCCAAGGGAGCGAACTAAAAATCGGAGATGACGGAGGCCCTACGATGTGTTGGCAAAGGCCACACGTGGAGAAGTCGTAGTCCGAGTTCATCACACGAGAATCTGTATGCAATGGAGATATCACCAGGAGGCGACATGGTGCAGCGGATCATGGTGGAATAGTTCGTGGCAATGCAATACAGGCAATCTTGTCCCGTGAGGGACAAAATCATGGAGGTATGAGCAGGAGTTACTGGGAGCTCCACTTTGGTGTACGACACAACAAAAGAAGGGCTATGGATTCAAGGAGTGAATGTCGAGTGCCACGAGGTCTTCGTGTGTGCATCAAAGCTTGCATTGGATGAAAGCCTTAGTCATCGATATGAGAGTCAGATACCACCGAGGAAGAAGTCTAAGTGCACGTACCAGTGAGTCCCGTGGAGGGGGACATGATCATGTGAATGATCAGGAGCTGCTGGAAGCTCCACTTCGGTGAACCATGCAATGGCAAGAAGGGCTGTCGATTCAAAGAGTGAATGCCACAGTACCGCAGAGGCGGGTCTTCCGTGTGTATGCATCGAAGCTTGCATCAAATGAAAGCCTTGGTCGTCAGATATGGGGGCTGTGTACCACCGAGGGAGTAGTCGATTGCAAGTACTAGTGAGTCCCATGGAGGGGACTTGATTAACCGGAGCAGTTGGAGAGTTGGACTACTTCAGTGCTCACATTCGCTTAAGGGAGCCCGGCAAATCAGAGGACGAGGCCGAGTAAGCGAACATTGCTACCAAGGAAGCTAAGGAGAACAGCCAACAGAACAAGATGGCGGAGGCCATGCATGAGAGTGTCTCTCCATCGACCAAGGAGAACGCTAGGAGGACAGTGATGTCGGGCTGGTCGAACGAGGCGCTAGAGAGGAGGTGGACTGAGGAGCTCCACTAGAGGCAGATCTACCGATCGCGAAGGAAGGGATGAAGATGCAAGGTAACGGATAGTATGGGCTTGGCAGCGCCATGGTACCGCAGATGCGGGACTTCCGTGGAGTCATCAATCCCTTGCTCTCATGAAGGGACAACATTGGTCGTAAAAGGGGCCAAGGAGGTGGAGAATGCAGAGGCAAACTCCAAGTACCAAGATGAGGCAGAAGGGCAGAGGCTAAGAAACTTTATAAGACCGATATCGATGTGCTTCTCATCCAGATAGCCGAAATTAAGGGACTTCGGGTTGATGCAGGAGTGCTCGACCAAGGAACAAGTAGGCAAGACATGGTACTGCCTTTCTACTCAAGAGGAGTAGACGACAAAGGTGATGGAGAACACGACAATCCCAAAGGCGACGATCTATCAAAGACCTACTCCAAGTTGGGGTAAACATTTTGCTCTTTTCGGGCAAAACTTCTTGTATTCCAGAAGTTCAATGGTAGTGAGAAGGTGAATCACAGTAGCTAACCCAACGCAAGGAGTGCAACCACTTCAAGTGCTTCAGAAGTGTGAGCAAAGAGCAGGCGAATGTTAGTACCCAGCTTAATGCATGAAGTACAAACTCGAGGAGGCAAAGGAAATCAAGTAACCTTTGCCAGCGAATTGAGTAACCTTTGCCTTCTCAACTCGAGAGAATAAACCGAAAGTACCTTCTCTTAACTCGAGGAGGTGAGCCAAGTAAACTTTTACACTTTTCGGGCAAAACTTCTTGCATTCCAGAAGTTCAATGGCAGTGGGAAGGTGAATCACAGTAGCTAACCCAACGCAAGGAGTGCAACCACTTCAAGTGCTTCAGAAGTGTGAGCAAAGAGCAAGCGAATGTTAGTACCCAACTTAACGCATGAAGTACAAACTCGAGGAGGCAGGCGAAATCAAGTAACCTTTGCCAGGCGAAATTGAGTAACCTTTGCCTTCTCAACTCGAGAGAATAGGCGAAACCGAGTACCCCAATTCTCTTAACTCGAGGAGGTGAGCGAAGCCAAGTAACCTTACCTTCTCAACTACGAAGAGAATGGGTGAAGTCAAGTATCCATTACTTATCCAAGCAGGGGAGCTCTGCACAAGTTTAGTGACCCTTCAAATAAAGCTTATGAAAGACAATGGTTGTCAAATCCTCACCGTTGGTGATCAGTGCTATTGAGAGTAGTTTTTCCACTTCATTTCCCAATTGACTAAGAGGGAGTGATGCGAACATACTTGGAAGTGACAACTAACAGCGGAAGAAGGTTCAATGGGCAAACATTATGGAGAAAGGACCTTAAAAACTTCAAAGTCTGTGAGGCGATGCTCGTTAAAGCTCCAACAAGCATCTACAAGCAATATGAGTATACTACGATACTAGCACATAATAAGGTGTCTTTTCCTTCATCGAGGGATCCGCGAGAACTAACAAGGATCAAGACAACTCACCAACCCCACACCGATTCATCATTGGTGAGTTGAAGCATGGCGGATTAGAGTTCGACTACTCAACAACAATGAGAGCTAGGAGCCAAAGGGGCGTGTTGCCAAAGCGTAAGATTAAAGATTCAAAGAAATGCGAGGAGATGCAACGTTTACATCGCTTCGAGGACGTCGAAGGAATAAGTGGGGGAGAATGTCATGGATAACAATGTAAACAAGGTGTTCGATGAAATGCTTGTGTTAGTCCGTGTCCTTCGGTTTAGGTACATATCTTGTACAACAAGAAGCGGGCTGGTGAGCCTAGTTTGATTTGCTTTATGGCCAAGTTTGGCATGTAAATACAAGTGTTTTATATAAGCACTTGTGGGGACCTCGGTCTGTAGTGGACCATTATCCTTTGTGTGCAACCTCTCTGAGTTTGTAATGTCCATGGGTGTAATTTGTATTTTAGCTTTATAAAGTATTTTTCTTGAGCAGTTGCTTGTGGATCCCATGGAATTTGCTTCTTCTGGCCCGTTTTCTCTTTTTGTAAGTTTGTGGGATTTTAGGAGATCTCGGGGAGGGCTGACCTTTGCGGACGGACACGCATGAGTGCCGCACGGCTTAGGCAAAATCAGCTAAGCCCGTGACAAGGAGGAGCCTATATATTAAGAAACCTTATTAGGAGCATCACATATGTAGTAGAAAATAGAAACAAAAAGGTCTCTCACATTTATCATGTCATCGTGTGATGATTGATATGCGAAGAATCACGAAATCAGAAAATCTATGAGCCATAAGTTAGATGTTTTACCTCGGAAAATCGTATATCCCTAAAAACTCAAATCTAAAGGAGAAGTTGAAGAAGCTTAGATATCCTCCTATCTAGCAGTATCCACATAGTAAAAGAAGCGGTGATGCTTGTCTCGTGCAATGTAAAAACTCATAGCATTTTATACACCTTCTTCGTAGTTTTTGTGCACCATCTTGCAGTAAGCATATAAGAAGAACTCTTTTCTTTTTCGCTATCCTCATGCACCAAGGAGAGGGGTGGTTGGCTGAGAAGAGAAGAGAAAGAGGAGAATAGGAGGGGGCGGTCAAAGGTGCAGTTTATCCCCTTTCTTTATCGTCCCTAGCTCCTATTTATAGAGAGCCTCTTTAAACCCTAATGGATCTTACCTTAGTGGAGATTGGATCTCTATCTAATTACCCTCACCTTTTGGATTATTGGATCTATATCCAATAATCTCACTTTGTCTCTAATTAGACCTTATGTAAGGAATCCATTAATGTTATATCTCATCTAATGAAATAGGGGTTAATTAGATAACTCATATCTAATCCTCTACTCGTCGCAATAGATCCAATAATCTCACTTTGCCTCTAATTAGACCTCATGTAAGGAATCCATTAATGTTATATCTCATCTAATGAAATAGGGGTTAATTAGATAACTCATATCTAATCCTCTACTCGTCGCAATATCTACCATATGTATATGACCCTTTAGGTCCAATACCGAGCTGGCTGTAAGTTATACCTATCAGAATTCTTTTTGACTCAAAACTCCTTTTGACTCAATGAATTGTTATCCCATAATAATTTACTCACCTTATCGATTATAGATGTACTAGGCCACTACACTATAGTCTCCAAATGGTATAGAGGGATATAATCCATTGGATATATCTGTCATCAATTATTATGTATCTATAATATCTCATCTATTTAATATCCTTAAGATTGTATATTATGTATGATATTATTGTTAGGATCAATTGGCACTCAGAGGAGCGGGGGGGAGGGGGGTGAATTAGTGCAAGCTAAGAATTTTCTTTCTAAAGCAAAAGATTTTCGAATAAGATAGAATAAGAAATCTGAAGCTTTTTATTTTTAATAAAATAAGTGAGTGATTAAATATAAGAAGTCGTAAATATAATCATGTTTGACGAAAAGAACTTATCGTCTTGCTTTCAAAGAGATTAGTTAAGTTGGAAGTATCAATTCATCAACATTCAAGCAATGCAAGTATGAAACACTTACAATTTTATAGTGGTTCGGTGCCAACGGCCTACGTCCACTTTCGAGTTCTCCTTCTTGAGGCACACCAACATCAACTACCAATCTTCTTTAGGTGAAAATTAAACCCTTACACTTGCTTACAAAGGAGACTTAATAAGTTATTATCTCAAAGCTCTCTCCCTTCCCTTTTCTTTTTCTTATAAATTACACACACCTTTTTTTTCATAGAATTTAATTGTCCAAAAAAATTATTGGTAAATGTAAGAACACTTAGGTATTTATAGACCCCAAGTAGCTTCAGATTTTTGGAGTCAAAAATCAAATATACCCAAAAAAATTGGGTGAGAAAGAACATATTCTTGGTGGAAATAATAGGAGTATGATAGAGTTGAGTGAGGTTGGAGAACCTAGCTTAAGCACCACTCTAGTGGCCAAGTCTATTCAGGTACCTAGCACACAAGTTCTAACTTTACATAGGTTTGACAAAGTATCTCACCCTCCTGAAAAATATGTGTAACATATCAGTTGAGAGGACACTTAATATTAATCCTCAGACCTACGAGGAGGCTATTATGAGTATAGACTCCGGGAAGTGGCTAGAAGCCATAAATTTTGAGATAGACTCCATACACTCCAACAAGATTTGGAACCTTTTTGATGCACCTAAGGGTAACGTATCCATCAGCTACAAATGAATCTTTAAGAAGAAGATTGAAGTAAATGGAAAGATGGTGACATATAAGGAAGGCTGGTGGACAAAGGGTATCGTCAAAGACAAGTAATAAACTATGATAAAACCTTCTCACCAGTAGCCATGTTAAAATCTATTAGAATTTTTTTTTTGCTATCGCAACACACTATGATTATAAGATCTGACAGATGGATGTGGAAATCATGTTCCCCAATGGCAACCTCAAGGAGGAGGTGTATATGATACAACTTAATAGATTTGTATCCAAGGAGAGTCAAAATAATATATGCAAGTTGCTCAGATCCATCTAGGGACTAAAGAAAGCTTTCCAAAGTTGGAACATAAGATTTGATTAGACAATCGGATCTTATGACTTCGTTACGAACAAAGATGAGCCTTGTGTGTTAAGGAAGATAAGTTATCATATTCTTGGTGCTATATGTGAATGACATCTTGATCATTGGGAATGATGTAGGATTGCTCTATATAGTAAGGCTTGGCTATTTAAATACTTCTCCATGAAGGGCTTAGGGGAAGCATCCTATATTTTGGGGATTTGGATCTGTAGAGATAGATCCAAGAGGATGCTTGGTTTATTCCAATCCAGGTACATAGACTCCATTGTTAAAAGATTTAACTTGAAAAATTTCAAGAGATATCTCATACCGATAAGACACGAAATATCATTTTCTACGAATATGTCACTAAAGACTCTTAAAGAAAGGACATACAAAGATATGATATCTTATACTTTAAAGATAGGGTCTATCATGTATGTTATATTATATATCAGGTCTAATATAACACATGCTCTTAGTGTCATGAGCACATATTAGGTGGATCCATATTTGAAATGTTGAAAGGCAGCAAAATGCATCCTTAAGTACTTGAGAAGGACTAATAATCTTTTACTAGTATATAGAGGATGTAGCATATAGGTTGAGGGCTACACGTACTCAAGTTTCCAGTCTGATATCAGTGATAGCAAGTCGAACTCAGGGTATGTCTTCACCCTGAGTAACGGAGTAGTAAGCTAGAAGAGTTCCGAGCAAGAAACTACTGTTGAATCAACCATAGAGGTAGAATATATTGCTATAGTAGAAGCAACAAAGGAGGGAGTTTGGATGAAGAAGTTTATTATAGATTTGGGAGTCGTACCAAGCATCGAGGAGTTGATTCTTATATATTGAGACACCAACGGGGTGATAGCTTTAGCAAGGAACCATCGAGGAGGTTCCAACTAATTAGAGAGATCATAGTCTATAGCAATAGAAAGAGTTTCATTCGAAGATGACAGCGTAGATCCACTGACGAAGTCATTGTCTTATATTATATTTAAGCATCACAAAGGCCTAATGGAGATCAAACACATAGGTGATTGGATTTAGGTTAAGTGAGAGATTACTAGTTACAGGTGCCCTACAAGCCAATCACGTGAGTGATAGAATGACACGTGTGACATGCTATGTGATCCTTTTGCTTATTATTATTAGTATATTATTACTTTATGTTACTTGTTGCATATATTATGATATCCTTGGATTTGTACAATGTGAATCAGATCGTGATGAGATCACAACAATGAGATCAATTCACCTTTAAACACATACTCTAAATAATCTCGATCATAGGTTACACGAGAGGAACATCGACCGAACATATCGTTGTATTATATACATGTCTATATGATAGAGGTGGTTGGTCTCATAGCCGCTCATGTGGGGACACTAAAGGTATAATACAGGTGCTCATTAGAGAATGAATTCACTGATTTTTTTACTTAAAAAATATTGGATGGTTGATGATACATAATGTTAGATAATTATTCTATAATTTCAATTGAGTGTCTGGTCCTTAGACATGAGACACTAAGGATGTCTTGTTTGAGTACTCCTTTTTTTAATACCAAACTTATAAGTCTGGAAGTTCCAAATCTAGTACGATCAACTATCATCCAGTCTTGATATGACTAGAGGAGTATCTCATATATTCTTGCTCAGGCAAATGTTTGGCTAGGGTCATTCGGATTGAGAGAGAAAGAGTTTTCCATGAGAATCTGATTAGGCGAGACTTGGATAGATTCTATATGAGGCTTGATAGTACTATGCCTAATATATAGTCTCTAGGATATTAGATGGATATGAGATTATAGATACATGATAACTTTGGACAGATATGTCCAATAGATTAGATCCACCTATACCATTTGAGGACTATGACATAGTGGCATAGTATGTCAATAGTCGTTGAGTTGAGTGAATTGTTATATGAATAATTCACTTAGTCAGAAGGAGTTCTATGTAAGATGGAGTTCTGATAGGTGCAACTCACACCCAGCTCGGTATTGGGCCTAGAGGGTCACACACATATGATGAATATTACAACAAGTAAAGATTTGAATATGAGATATCTGTGGAGTCCCTTTTTTATTAGATAAGCCCTTGTATTATTGGATCCTACGGATGAGATCTAATAAGAGCTAATAAGAGATTCTTAGATAGAGAGTCCACTAACTTAATAGGCTTGGGTAGTATGATAGAGATCCAATACTCAATATGGCAGGATCCATTAAGGTTACATTAACAAGAACCTTTATAAACAGGAGGGGCTAAAGAGTTCATAGGCTAGAGCTTCTGATGGCTGCCCTCCTATTCTCCTTAGCCTTCTCTCCTCCTTCGAAGATAGATCTTGGAGAGAAAAATCTCGTAGGGATATAAAGAACGTTATCGCCACATCCACCGTGTAGATACTGTTAAAAAAGATGGCATATGACCTCCTTCAAATATAGCTACAGATCTAGGTCTTCATGGATATACGATCTTCCTAAGTAAAAAAAAAAAAAAAATCAAAATCCTAACATATTCAGTTCTCAAGGATAAACTCGCTTAAGGAGCTTTTGGGCTAAGATCTTTTTTCCTGCATTGTGATCTTCTCTTGCAAGCCCAACCTTTGCTTCTCACCCTCTTGCAAATACTTATCTAGCTTAGTCTTTTGAGACTAATTTACCGAAGTTAAGGGAATAAGATTATTAGCATTCACTTACAGATAGAATAGATTTAAACATAGATAGAATAAAGCAAACAACTTGCGAAACTCATATCATAGGCACATCCCGCAATGA
Source organism: Ensete glaucum (assembly GCA_021527575.1). Lineage (NCBI taxonomy): Eukaryota > Viridiplantae > Streptophyta > Magnoliopsida > Zingiberales > Musaceae > Ensete > Ensete glaucum. Next base: position 38,224,803 of record CM038557.1, read on the forward strand.
TAAACGTTAGTGTCTCAAAACTCAAATAAATGTTAACCCTCCAACAAACTCTAAACTTACGATAGCCCTTGCTTGTCAAGAATTTGGAAGTTCATTTTCTGGTTTTGTGCTTATTGTTCTCTTACACTTAGGCAATAAATATGTTATAGCCCATGTAGCGGTAACATATAGAGATTGAGAGGGCAGAATTTATTGAAGTAAGAGTTTGATTCGGGATCCTTCACTTCTAAGAGAGGCAGGAATGCAGTCATATATGGATTATTGTATTTCATTAGATGAATATCTTAAACTAAGCTGTTTTCTTAATGTTAGATATATTTCTTAAGTTTAAGTTATTTTATTATTGGATTTGTGAGTGAGAGTCTATTAAGGAGTAATGTTATGAAATTAGAGAAGATGTGAGCGAAGCAAGGAATCCTATATTAAATAAGTAATGTTAAGACTCTCTCTATAATAGAAGAGTTCTATTTGATGAAATTCTCTTATTCTTTCAAGGAACAAGCAACCAAGGAGACTGTAGTAAGAAATGTAAATCTAGAGTACTGGATTAAAGATTAAGAAAAGAAAATAGACTACTGAGTTAAAGGAAGCAAGCAATACTTCTACATATGTGTCATATGGGCGTCCTAAACCTCTGTTCGCTAACGCGAGCTGAATCTTACCTAATACTCGCTAATGCGCTTATGGGCGCTAACGTTTACTTGCTTATAGTCTGCCTAACGTTCTCAACAAGTTAGTTCCATAGGTTGTTTACTGTTTCTTCTATGTCGTTGCAAGATATACCATGGAATTCTTCCGGGTTGACTTCACATTGGACCTACTCAAGGGCTCAAGCATTATCAAGTCTCATCTAAAGTAGCTAGTAAGGTGTCAAACAACAAGCACTCCTTGACCGAGTCATAAGTCTTGAAACCAGTGTTTGAGGTCGAGAACTTATAGTCTTGTTATTTTGCGTATAAGTAGGGGAGGGGGACTGTAGTCGGCCTTAATCGCATAGTAGGCATGATAAAAACAGATTCGGCTTTAGCACACCTACACCTCGGGCAGCTTCCTTTTTGGATTTGATTCTTATGCCCCCCCCCCTGCTTTTGAATTCTTCCACTTTCTCCCAAGCGCACTGAGTAACCCAGGAAAAACCATCAACCAATAAATTCTTTTAGCGCTGAAGTAAAAACTCTTGAAATGTAAAAAACAGAATAATTCTTGTCCCCCCGTAACTCCAGTGAGTGATTTGCTTGATCGAGCTTCTTTCGATCTACCTCTTGCGCTTGCTGCTCTTCACCCTGCTTTCCAGGCAAGGCAATTCGAGTCGACCCGTGTTCAAGGGATAGATGTTGGGCGCTTCAGAACCTATCTCCGTAATTTCATCTCTATCGCAACTCAAAGCTAAGTTATAAAAAAAATATATCTTGCATGCACCACTTGACCTAACAGCTTCCCTTTTGCCCAACTCAATTTGACGTGAAGAATCGAAAAAGACAAGACTTGCAAGCTTGCAAATAGGCTTTGCTATTGATCGACTTGATACCATTAAATTGTAGAGATTGATGATTTCTAAAATTATATTTGACACCTATTTATACATATTTTGATAAAGATATGTTAACATCTAAATAGGATTCTTAGGGATCTAATTTGAGAAAGATCTTTGGGATCGGATCATTTGAATAGTATCCTTAGGGATCTGATTTGGGAGAGATCCTGGGGATTATAATTTTTGAGGATTTGATATGCTAATATGCTCCCGATCGAGCTCCTATCAAGGACGTCGATTTTGGACCGATGCAAGGAAAAGTTTTTACGAGCAATAGACTTCATAAGTAAGTCTGCTAGCTGATCAGCCGTATGCATATGGAAAACCCGGAGCTGCTAGTGGATAACTTGATCTCACACAAAATGAAAGTCGATAGCAACATGCTTCATGCGAGAGTGAAAGATCGGATTGACATAGAGGTAGGTAGCACCAATATTATCACAATAAATGGTAGGCGTAAGAGTAGAGGTTATGTGAAGCTCTTTGAGAAGATTTGTAATCCAATTAAGTTCGGCAGCAGTAGTGGCAATGGCACGGTATTCAGTTTCAGTTGTAGACTAAGCAACTATCTTTTGATTCTTGGAACTCCAACTAATAGAATTAGTACGAAGGAAAATAAGATACCCAGAAGTTGAAGTTCAATCATCAACATTGCCTACCCGATCATCATTAATAAAAATATAAAGATGAATGGGAGAGTTTTTGCAAAAGAAGATTCTATGATCGATGGTCCCTTCGAGATATCGCAAAATGCACTTGGCTATAGTCGAATGCAAGGTAGATGACTAATGCATGAATTGTGATAACTTATTGATTACAAAAGAGATTTAGATAGGTAAGAGATAGATATTGTAAGGGGATAACTACCTGCCAGTATTGAGTAGAATCTGTAGCAGGACTACCATCATATAACTTTAGTGAGTCGCTTGTAGATAAGGGAGTAGTAACTATTTTAACATCCTGCATGTTTATTTTGGATAACAAATCTTGGATATACTTTCTCTATAAGAGAAAAATTCTAGAAGTAAATGTAGCTTTGACTCCAAGAAAGTAGCTTAAGGTGCAAAGATATTTTAGAGAGAATTATCTACCAACTACCTAATAAACATTTGGATCATCATAGGATTATCACTTGTGACAATATGTCATATACATAGACTAAAAGATAGATTGTGCCTCCATGTTATTAATGTAGAAAAAGTGAGACATTAGATTTAGAGTTGATGAAACCCATGGAGGATAAGAATAGGCCAAGTTCGGTATACCAAGCTCGTGGAGCTTGATGGAGGCCATAAATGATTTTATGGAGTTTGCAGACATGTTGTGAATACTGAGGATGCATAAAGCCAAGTGGTTGCTTCATAAAGACATATTCACTGAGAGTCCACTGTAGAAAGGCATTGTTAATATCTAACTGGAGTAGACATCATCCTTTGAAGATCATTAGACTCAGAATAAGTCAGATTGTGGTAGGCTTAACCATAGGACTAAATGTCTCGGTGAAGTCAACACTAGGTTTTTGATAAAATCCCTTAGCCATCAAATGTAATTTATACGTAATTGAACCATCAGGATTCCGCTTAATTCAAAATACCTACTTACACCCAATGATATTTTGTGTAGAATGGGGAGGAGTAAGTATCCAGGTAGAATTTTAAAAGAAAGCATCATATTCCTCACATATAGCTTTACGCCAATGTGGAGATTTTTGGGCTTGACTAAATGAGGTTGGTTCAGTGGACTCAAGCAAAGATTTAGTACTAACATGTAAGTCAAGGACATGTCATGGTTTAGAAATACCACTCTTGGAGCCAGTGTGCATGGGATGCCTGGGGGCAGTAATAGGATTAGGCGGTGAGGATGGTGGATCATCACGGGTTGAGTTTGGTTGACTACATAAGTTCCTTATGGAGGTGAAGACTATGGTGTTAGGGGCAATGGTTTAGGAATAGAGGGAACTTGTGAAGAAGGAGGTAAAAGTTGCACAATATGAGTAATAGGAGATTGTGGATCTGGAGGAGATAGCTCAGAGGGTTCAGGAGATGAAGCTGTATTACAAGAATCTATAGTTATGATAGGAGGCTTGTGATTATAAAAGGAAAATGTAGACTCTAGAAAGTTAATATGTTAGGAAATAATAACTTTATTAGTATGAGGATCATAGCAACAAAAAGTATTATGCTCAAGTGAGTACCCATTGAAAACAGAAGGCCGAGATTTAGGTTGCATCTTATTTGAGGCATAGAGACATAACCACAGATAACATAAACAACCAAATACTTTAAGTGTTTGCAAGTTAGGACATTTATGAAATAACTTTTCAAATGATGATTGATACTATAAGATAGGAGTTGGCATACGATTAATAAGGTAGACTACAGTTTGAAAAGCTACTGACCAAAAGGCGGGTGGCATGATAGCTTGATAGATGAGTGTTAAACCAGTTTCAACAATGTGTTTATGTTTGCATTCAACAAAACCAACTAGCTGAGGAGTATATAGAGATGACTTGAGATGTTAAACATCGGTATAAATATATATGGTTATCTTTGTAGATTATTTTATCAAGTATACATGGTTATATCCTCTTGGGGCCCTACCTCAATAGTTTCTTTCGACTATAACTTGTCGAAAGAAACTATTGAGGCATTGCCCTAAACATCGGTATAAATAACTTCAAATGGTTTAGAACATGATATAATAGATTGACCAAAAGGTAGTTGATGACTCTTATTGCTAAGATAAGCATCACAGTGAGTAATAGAGTCACGTGATTTAGAAGTAAAAAGAGAATAGCGAGAAAGTAACTTTTGTTTAATGGAAGGTGAGGGATGACCAAGACATCAATGTCATACATCAACCGAAGCAGCAATTGTAGAGTTGGCAGTAGGCTTAGAGAGATACAAGGCTGATGGTCATTTGTAAATGTTATCTTTATTTGAGCCTTGGACTAAGGATGCCCCCCTGCTTAGGTCTTTAACAAGAAAATTATCAGGAAAGAATTCAATAGAAGTATGATTTTGTTTGCAAAATTGAGAGACGGAAATAAGGTTGTGTTTGATGTGGGGTGCATACAAAACATCATCAAGTGTAAAAGTAGTAGTGTACATTTTAAACATAGTAGAACTAGTATGAGTGATCGGAATGTCTTTACCATCACCGATGAAAACATCTTCAGGTCCTTCATAGTTGTTGTGGATTGATAGATTATGGAGATCAGAAGTGATCTAGTAAGAGGCACCAAAGTCCATGATCCAATATAATTGACTATCAATTGAAATAATAATGACATTTGCTTGAGGCCACCTTGATGGAGTAGGCAATCGAGGTTAAGACTAGCAGACTTTTGTGGTGTGACCGATTTTGTCACACAACTGACAGACAAATTGTTGAGGTACATGAGTAGGGCAGTGGATTTGGAAGGGTTCACCTTGATGTTTGTTAAAGTATGGAGGAGAAGGCAAGGATTAACTATTGTGCTAGTTACAGGCGCCCTACAAGCCAATCACATGAGTGCTGGCACGTATGACACACTACGCGATTATTTTACTTATGATTAATATTGACATATTCTCATATTATATTATCTGTAGCATATATATTATGATGTCCTTGGTTCTGTGCAATAGGAATCAGATCGTAATAAGATCACGATAATGAGATCGATTTATCTTTAAACATAAATCCTAAATAATCCCGATCATAGGTTACTCAAGAGAGACATCGAGATAACCGGACAAATCGATGTGCTATATACCCATCTAGATGGAGGTAGTTGGTCTCATAGCCACTTGTGTAGAGACACTGAGGATATAGTACAGGTGCTTATTGGAGAACGAGTTCATTGATTGATCTGCTTATGAAATGTTGTATGGTTGATGATACCAAATCTCAAACAGCGATTCCATAGTCTCAGTTATGTATCTAGTATTTTGACTTGAGACACCAAGAATGTCTTGTATGAGTACTCCTTTCTTTGACGGCAGACTTGCAGGTTTGGAAAGTTTCAGATCTGGTACAATTGGTTATTGGGATTAGTAGCCAACCTTATGAAGGTAATTAAGTATCAATAGAGGATCATCCACTCTCGGTATCATGAGAGAAATATCCTATATATGCTTGCTCCGACAAATCTCTAGCCAGGGTTATTCGTATTGAGAGAGAAAGAGTTCTCCGATAGAATCCGATTATAGTAAGACAAACTGATTTCGTATGTGATCTGATAGTTCCATGTCCAATATATGGTCTTTGGGATATTAGTAGGATGAGGGATTATAGATACATTGCAACTATGGACAGATATGTTTGATGGATTTGATCCCCCCATACTATCTAGGGACTATGGCGTAGTGGCCTAGTACGTCCATAGTCGATGAGTCGAGTGAATTATCATGGAGATAATAATTCACTATATCAGAAGAAGTTCTGATTAGAGTGACTCATAACCAACTCGGTATCGAGCCTATAGGGTCACACATATATGGTGGATGCTTCAGCGAATAGAGGATTAAGGAAGATCCAATTAGCCCCTATTCTCATTAGATGAGACCCTATGCAAATGGGCTCCTTGGTTAAGGCCCAATTAGAGGCTTAAGGAGATTATTAGATAGAGATCCAATAATGCAATATTAGTGGAAATTTGATAATATCTAATGCCCACTAAGGTAGGAGCCCTAGGGTTTTTGGTGGCCCTCTATAAATAGGAGGGGAGACTCATGGTTGATAGGTTACAGTTTTGGCCTCCCCCTCCTATTCTCCTCCCTCGCTCTTCACAAGAGTTGCGAGATCAGATTGGAGGAGTTTTGCTGCAGAGATCCATCATATGGATATCGCTAGAGCAGAAGATATTTGACTTCCTTCATCCTCTCTATCCGGATCTGGAATATAGGGATATATAATCTCCCTAGGTAATTAATCTATCACATCACAGATGCGGTTTTATCGGTTTTTATAGTTTTCTCATGACCCCAATCTTTTACACGATGATTTGATCTGTGTAGGAAACTAGTTTTTGTTTTGATTTTCGCTGTGCATGTGATGCTCTCACTGAGGTTTCCCAACATATTATTCACTAGAATAGGAGGAAATATGGTCATACTTTTTTAAGCAATTTTGCTATATTTATTATTTTTCTTGGATTTGTGGTGTAATTGAGTTATGATGAAATATCCTGCCAATCTATCATCACGCTTCAGGTATGCCTCATAGTCGGTCAACTTATCATAGAGTTCTTCAAATGACATTAGGGAGTTGCGAGCTCGAAGTGCCGCTGCCAATTCCTTAAACTCATCGCTCAATCCATTAAGCGTGTAGATGAGGACTTCCTCATCACTGAGAAAATGATCTATCAAAGTTGGGTCATCGATAATAATTTCTATGTGTTGTAGATAGTCAGCAATAGTACTTCCCTCTTATTTTAATTTCATAAGTTTGGAGAGGAGCCCAAGCATACGAGTGTACGAGTGATTTGCTAAGGTAGTCTGTAGTTTGTTCCAAGCTTTTGCAATAGTAGTACAGGAGGAGATGAGCGGGGCCACGGATCCAGCAATAGAGGCTTGAATGATTTGAAGAATAAGATGATCTTGATATAACCAATGTGAGCTGAGTTTTGCATAGGACTTGAGTCACCTAGAAGGTGAATCATCGTTGGTGGGCAACCAAAAGAGCTATCAACATAACCTAATAATTCATAGCCAAATAAGAGGTTAAAAAACTATGCACGCCAAGGTGTGTAGTTGCCACTTTTAGATAATTTGAAGGGAATGAGAGAAGCAACGTTGATGGAGATAAGGCCCTCATGAGAGGAGTCACTAGCATTCCCTACAGGGAAGAGAGTTGGTGAAGTAGAGGTTGATGAGGAAGACATCGAAGATGTTGAGTCAAAGGAGAAGCAGAAGACGAGATGGCCAAACGATTATGTTGGGGTGATTAGCAACTATGGTTGCGGCAGAAGCATGACCACAACAAAGGGAAGAAAGTGAGGAGGGTGCTGGCAGTGAGAGTAGCAAGTAGCGTCGGTTGTAGCAAAAGTATGACTATGGCTGAGAGAAGAAAGTGAGGAGGGTGCTGTCAGCGAGGGTAGGAGACAGCAATGTCGTGAGGAGCGCCCAGTGGGTGTAGAGCAACACTGTGGCAACGCTACCGTTGGTGGTTTACGGGGAGAGGGTTAATAGCAATGGATGAAGAAGGGCTGGTCGGCGGAAGTAGCAAGTACGACAGGGGTGGCCGGCGGAGAGGGCCAGTAGTTGCTGCAGTGAGGGCAGCATGTAGAGGAGCAGTAGGGGCATCAGCAATGGGCTCAAGAGGAAGACGACAACTACAGTAGAGGGCTGAAGGAGAGGTAGAGGAGGCAGTGCATTGGTGCAGCAGGGAAGAGGGCGCTAGGTCTGGTGAGTGGTTGGCGTGCGATAAGGGCTGCGGCTAATGTCGCTGCCGGTGGAGAAGAGTAATTGGCGGTAGCGATTGAGGAGGAGAGTAAGGCAACAGTGAAGAAGGCTGGCTGGGAACAGCTGGGCAGTGGCAAAGGGCGTGCGACTGCTACGGTAGGGAAGGAGGGAGGATTGCTGTCTATTGCAATTTGTTATCTATTGCAGTAGAGGGAGGGGAAGATTGCTAGGGCGATCAGCAACGGTGGCTGTCTGTCGCAACAGAAGAAGAGGAAAATTACTCTAAGCCAATTGCTCTGATACCATGTTGAATTTTAGGGATTAATGATTTCTAAAATTATATTTAATACCTTTATACATGGATCAGATAATCTGAACATGATTCTTAATGATCCAATTTGAGAGAGATATTAGGGATCATAATTTTTGAGGATTTGATCTGCTAATAGATGCAGCTTCTGGTCTCGTTTACTTTGGCACAAGAACTCAAATGCTTGAGGAACCGATACAAGAACTCCCCTCTCTTGTTACAACTTTCTATAAAAGAGTCACTATCATCATTCAATTCCCTCAATTCCACTATGTGTTACCACAGAAGCAGAAGATACGATAATTCCTTAGGCTGAAGTAAAGGAATCATTTATTCCATCTTTCGAGTCTTGCGCATAAGCATTGAGCAGGATTAGAATCTAAAGCGGGAACAAGAACAAGATTAGGAACCAGACTTGGGAACTCATTCATTAAACTCCATTTCTTTAATGGAAATAAGTTGTTCCCAACGCACAACGTCTTCTCTTCTATAACTCTCCCGACTCGTATACCTTTGACTTTGTTTGAGCTCCAGCCTACAACATCGCTTCCTCACATTCTATTTTCTATATAAGATAAGATACTCGGGACTTTGAAGCCTTAGACATAAGCACAATTACCTCTCTCTCGGCTTCAAGTCAACCACCTGAACTAACTCTATTTGTTGAACCGAAATATTAAGTAAGTAGCACTCGACCTCTCCTTCACTTTAAGATCTGCTTACTGCTTGCTGCATCTTCTGTTGCTTTATATCCTGATTTTTTTTAAAAAAAAAATCTTGTTCCCCAATCCTTCTCTTGTAATATAATTGATTGATTGATTGATTGATTTGGTAATCAGGGTGGGAGAGAGATTCAATTGCTGGAAGAAGTGCGGTGTACAAAAGTGGAGTTCCAGTTTCATCTATAATATCATCTCTATCTGTTTGCGTAGTTCTTATTTCATCCTATTTAGAGGATGAGCTGTCATTTACTCAATAATCCGCAGTTAAGTACCTTAGGTGTTGGCGCAGAGCCATAGCCAGCAGTAACCGGATACTCAGTAGTTACAAGATCTGATGCGGTTCAAAAGTAATATAAACTGTTTCAAGAGTAGGAATTAGAATTCAAGAGATACGCATATAAGCCGCAGAAGTAATTATAGAATTGTATAAAATTTTTGACAAAAAAAGGAGAAGAAATAAACCAGTTTCAAGAGACAAAAATATGGCTAAAAATTTTTACAGCATTTTGCATTCGCAACAACGATAATGTTTGCGACGAACGAAATTTACAATGGATAAAATTTAGAAAAATTCTTCAACATGTAAGATAAAAGATCTTATAGTATTGAAGAGGCGTAGGTAATAAAATTATACCAGATTTCTAGATGTAGATGCAGAGGACAACAACAGATTGATGGATCTGTGGCTTAGTAGGCGACAGTGGAGGCGACATCAAAAGCAATTATGGGAATTGCTTGGGAAGGTGGAGGCGATAGAGATCGCTATAGGGTAATAGGAACGAGGCTCTGATATCATATTATAGAACCCTAGATGGAGCTCTATAGATTTTGACCCTTGAGGGGGATCAACCCTTGGAACGCTGTAGGAGTTCCTCCCTCCTAGACTCGGCACAAGACTGAATAAGAGTTCATAATTGCTTGGTTAAAGAGAGGGGGCGACTACATTATTATATGAGACTCTAACCCTAGCCCATGGGGTGCTTACCTAAATAAAATTACCCCTTTACCGCTTCTATAGCTGACATGCCTAAGTAGGAACAGGTGGTAGCTAGGTTGGCTCTATAGCCGACCTAAGCAGGGGGAAACCCTAGTCAACCAGCCCAGTAAAGGGGGTGATGACTAGTAAACCCGAAGGCCCTAATCTAAACCCTAACCATGCTTCTTTATAGGAAAGAAGCGACTAGGTGAGGTTTTATTACAATCTCACAGGGTTTTATTGATTACTTCTTGGGAGATAAGGACTCAACCCCACTGGAGTCCTATCAGAATCCTATTATGAGTTGAGGTTTAGAAGTGGTATAAATAGCCTTATATTATCCCCTCTTTCATCATCAATAGATCAATTATGTTTCAGCTAATATAGCAAAAAATCAAGGAGGAACCCCTATAGAGTTCCAAGGAGGTCGATCCCCTATAGAGATTACCCCAAGCTTAGAATCTGCAAGGGTTCTAACAACCGCCACCACCCCACCCCACCTACCCACACCCACTCTCTCCCCACCCCTTTCCTCAATCTTCTAGCCACCATCGCCCATCCACTTTATTGCCCGTAGCCAGCGTCTCCCCCTCCTTAACCGCTACTTCCGCTACTTCTCACTGCCCTTTTCTTCCTCTACCATCCGATAGCCATCGTCATTGGTTACCGACGTGGTCACCTATAGCCATGTAATTACTAGCTACCATTGTTTTCTACAGCTACTAACCACTGGCCCCCGGCAACACCACGATACTCGTTGGATCCTTGCTGTCACCCTTTGCTTGCGAAGAAGATTGGACCCCAACCACACCCCGTCCTGCAGCAACGTTCCCTCCTCATAGCATTCGAAATACGGCAACTCACCGATTGCCATTGCTCCCAACCACTCCACCACCTCTTCCTCTTCTCCACCGGCATCAATAACAGCCGTCGTAGCCTTGACCGCTCGTGATGCTCTAACATCGCCATTGTCTCCTTTCGTGGTGTGACAAAAATAGAGCGACCTCTACATCTTCTGTCATAGCCACCAATCGCCCCTTTCTCCTCTGTCTGCCATAGCCTTAACCCTATCTTTTGCCACATCTATTGCCTTGCCACTGCAACCACTGCCTCCAATCTATGAAGATTGATCTCTTCCCTGCCTTACTATCACCACTGCAGCATCGAATCTGCTCACCGCTACAAAGTCTCACCAGACCCCCTTGTGGTGCCTCCTCTTCATCGACCTTGGCTATTGCTTCCGTCATCAATGTTGGTGCCTCCTTTGCTATCTCTATCGCCCCTACACCAATGTTGTCGCTTCTAGTTGCAATAGCCTCAGCTGTTCCTTATGTTGACGCTGTTGCCTTCCAGCCTTAGGCTGCAGCCACCCTCAATGTCTGCTTCCTCGACAACCTCGTGATCCCTCACACCATCAACACTATTTCCAGCAAATTTCACAACTACTACACTGCATGAGACATACTAATTCCCTTGGCCCGACATTAGAAATAGGAGTCGAAGGTTATGGATCTACAATCCTATGTGATGATTACGAATGATACAATAGACGCAAAGCTTGAAGCTTTTAAAGCCAGCATGGAAGAAAGATTATAAGAAATCTTCAACGAATTCAAAAGAAGTCTATCAGAGACCTTCAACAAATTTTAACAGGATGAAGGTTCAAGTCTCATAGTGAACTAAACTGGAGACACATGGAAAAGAAACCAAAAACATGGCACTAATTATCCACGTATAAAGGTAGAATTTTCAAGATAGGAAGATGGGGATCCGACCAGTTGGATCTCTAGGGCTAAAAAATTCTTTCACCTCCACAAAACTCTAGAAGAATCTAAGGTACAAATAACTTCAGTTCAACTTAATGGTGATGCAATCTAATGATACGACTAGTATGAAACTTATTACAGATTTCCTTTATGGGAGCAATTCAAAAGATAACTTTTTGCTCCCTTCGGATCATCTAAGTATGAGAATATTGATGAGTAGCTCGTCAAAATCTACCAGATTTCCATTGTGCAAGAATATTAGAGCAAATTTGAACGATTGTCAAAATCAAGTCAGAGATTGGTCCGAACGATAATTGGTGAGAATATTTATCAAATGACTTAATCCAGATATTCGGTGTGAAGTTAAAGCTCGCCAACCTCGCACTATGATAGCTATGATCTCTTTTATATGTGTGCATGAGGAAAAAATTAGCAGGAAGTATCGCCAAAACAAAAATGACAACCCACAAATAATTAGCAAGCTGCCCACCCCATCTATTCCCAGCTAAAACCCGAACACCCGAAAACTAACCCGATAAGAACTCAAGGAAAGATCACTAAAGGGTTTATGCTAGCATTATAATGAAAAGTGAAATAAGAAATATCGATGCAATCAAGGGCAGCTTTTGATGATTGAACCAATTAAGGAGGAACCAGAACCTAACAATGGAGTTCGATTATGAAGGTTGTGACAAATTCAAAATTGCTGATGAATGAATCCTAACTTGTGATAACAAGTGTTTAAAGATAAAGCTGATTATATAGGGTAAAGAACTACATGTGGATTTCCTTTTGATACCCCTAAAAGATTTTAAAGTGGTGATTCTCAAAGAAAGATGTGGAACTGCCACTAGCCATCGGATGAAGAGAGTTCTTTAGAAGACTACAATGACTACTACACTAGAAGACCAGCTCATTGCTTACACCAAGTGGAGATCCTACTTAATTGATCATAGAGTTGTGTTGCACTATATATATTCTATGATTGAAGTGCTCCTAGAATTTGATATTGCTCAGCCTTGAGGGCAAGAAAAATTTGAAGAGGACGAGTCTGATAGGACCCTAACAGGATCAGATCCACATTTATTGAGTCATGTTCTTTATTGAGTCAGGTTTGTCAGTCTAATCAAGTCAATTAGGAGTCTATTTGATTAGGAGTCCAAGTAGGAGATAGAGTAGGAGATGGATTTGGCCAGAAGTCTATTTGATTAGGAGTCCAAGTAAGAGTTAGATTTAGTTAAGAATCTATTTGATTAGGAGTCCAAGTAGGAATCAGCTAAGAGCCTCTATAAATAATGATGTAACACTTTCGTTTGAATCAATGAGGAAAATATTATTTTGGCCAATAGGCCAAAACTCTAAGAGGGTCGATCCCCTATAGTGATCAAGGAGATCGATCCTCTCGTAGTGATCAAGGAGGCTCGATCCCCTCAAAATGATCGTTTATCTTTTCTTTTCTACAATAAAACCCTTAGTGGCTCCTATCATTGGGATCACAATTACATTTGACATGTAAATTAAAAGACATTATGTAGCATCAGTACATGAATGACCAATGCACATGAGGAATAGTAAGAAGAAGATAGTGTGTGCATTGCCTCCCATCACCCCCACATATCACAATATCACCATTTTTTTCACCTTGCTTGTAGTTCTTGTTCACCTCTTATGGACCAAATTAAAGCTTTATTGGATATAATTTGGCTGAGACATCAACTGAATCAAATTAGAAATTTTCTGAGATATAATGTATGAGTTATGATTGTTCCATTAGTCACAAGTCCTATTTCCACTAAATCTTCTCAAATTTGAGGATGCGTTCTGCAAAATAGTCAAACTACGAAATCAAAATTTTGAATCACAACAACATCACCATCAGAATCAAAATAGAAACTTCTTAAATCTAAGTAGGTTTCATTAGTGACAACATGCAATTACACCAACTAAATTTTCCTAAATTTAAGGATGATTTGTACAAAGCAGTCTCAATCAACTCTCTTGAATTGATAAAACTTTTCAATCTTTCATTTTATCCCTGTTTGCATGGATTCTTGTAAGGGGAAAAAGAAAAATAGAACACTATTACATGCTACAATGAGTACTGTAACTTGCGCCCAAATATGAGCACTAGCACCAGCAACCACCCATATTTAAAAATATTTATTTTTTGAATCATCATTACAAATTATTCAAGGCTCTTTATCGATTGATTGAAGTAATCCCCCAGGCTCTTTATCGATTGAAGTAAGCCCCTAGGACTTGGTATGAGAGGCTTAATTCTTTTCTTATTCAAAATAATTTTTCAAAAGATAAGGTCGATATCATATTATTTATTAAAAATTTTAAAAATAATTTTTTTGTTGTTCAATATGTTGATGATATTATTTTTGGTTCTACAAATGAATATTTATGTGAGCTAAGAATTTGAAACGAGTTTAATTGGTGAATTAATATTTTTCTTATGATTGCAAACTAAACAACTAAGTGATGAAACTTTTGTTAATCATTTTAAGTATACTTTAGATATATTAAAATAATTTAATATGGATAGTGCTAAGGTTATTAACACACTAATGAGCACTTCCATGAAATTAGATATGGACCATGATGAAAAATGTTTTGATCAAAAGACTTATAGGGATATGATTGGTAGTTTACTATACCTCACACCAACTAGACTTGATTTATGTTTAGTGTTAGACTTTGTACTAGATTTCAATCTAATCCCAAACAATCTCACTTTAAAGTAGTTAAAAGGATTTTTAGATATTTAAAAGGAACTCCTAATCTAGGATTATAGTATCCAAAATCTAAAAAATTTGAATTGATTACTTATATTGATGTTGACTTTGTTGGATGTAAAATAGATAGAAAAAGTACATCTGAAACATGACAACTCATAGGTCAGACACTTGTTTCTTGGTCTTCTAAGAAACAAAATTATGTTACATTATCTATAGTCGAGACTGAATATGTAGCAGCAAGTGCATGTTGTGCACAAGTTATTTGGATGAAAAACAATTTAGAAGACTATGACTTTACTTAAAAAATATTCATATAAAATATGATAACACTAATGCAATAGTGTTTAATAAAGAATCACATTCAACACTCTAGAGCTAAACATATTGATATTAGACATCATTTTATTAGAGATCATATTAATAATCATAATACATCTTTAGATTTTATTAAGATAAAACATCAATTAGCATATATTTTTACTAAATCTTTGAATGAGAAATAATTTGATTTCATTAGAAAAGAGATAGACATGTTATCTTGATTTCATATATATTTTTTGAATCTTCGAAATATATGAACTCTTTTCATATATATTTTTTGGATCATTATCTTGATTTCTCGGTTTTCATGACTTGAGTTTTTCTTTTGAATCAAGATCATTTCCTATAATTCATTATTCTCGCTATTTACAAAAAAAGAGATTTGTCAAAATGATTCATGATTTTTCAATATTCATGACTTGATCTTTCATTTTTCATGTAATGACTGACGGAAATTTTACACTGTTGAATCCTTCCCCTCTCTTTCTTATTTTGATACTGACAAAGGAGAGAAAAAGAAATGTTATCTTGCTTATCTCAAGAGAAGCAAAAACTTACAAACTTGCACATTTTAAGAAAAATCAAACACTTGCAAACTTGCACATCTCAAAAGAGAAGCAAGAATTGCTAGCTTACACATCTCAAGAGAAGCAAAATTGGTAACTTTCATATCTCAAAAAATTGCTAGCTTGCATATTTCAAAAACTTGTTAATTACAATTTTCTCTTTTTTGTTGATGACAAAAGGGGAGAAGTTATGATGATAATTTAAAATTTGAATCATATATGATATGATGTAATTTGATGTTTTAAAATTATGATGGTTTTAAATTATGCATTCAATACTCATGATTTTATGATGCATGATATGATGTGAAAGTCATTGTTTTGACTTGAATCCAAAAATTATCAATCTTTTAGAATTCGAGTTTACTTTATTTCGATATGACATATAGATAAGGGGAGTTTAGTTAAAACTTCATTCTAAAAGGGAGAGATTATTGAATCTCAGATTTTAATGAAGAAATTTAATTGATAAAGTTATAATTTAATCAATGTTTGAGCAAAGTGATACAGGATTAACTTCGATCATAAAAAGGTAAAATAATTAAAGCAAAAGAATCAAATGTTGCGCCGAAGTCAAAGATTGGGCATCAGGTTAGAAGAATTGGACATTGCACTAAGATTGGATGTTATGGTAGTCAATATGCCGATGGATTGGGCAATACACCAAAGATTCAGACGATGTGCTGGAAGTTCAGACGAAGGTCAGATGAACCAATGACATCTCGGGCAATGTAGAGCTCTTGTCTTTGGTCGTTTATGTCTTGATTATCGACGATTGGGTCTTAATTGAGTTAAATTTGGGTGTAACAATGTTAACTGAATTAAGGGCCCATTATATCTTATTCAAAATTGATTTTGACCCATTGGGAGACCCATTAAATGATCCAAAGTTGGGTCAGAAGATGGCACTGTCAGATGACATAGTCTTCTAGGTTGTGTCAAGTAGTGACACCATCTATACTAAGCGTTGATACCACTAGCATTTATTGTTGCAGGCGATGGTACCATCCGTATCTTGAAAACCCAAAAAATTTAAATTTTGACTCCATTTTTGAAGCCATTTAGGACCTATAAATACCCCACTTATTCTTGCTTGAGGATGTAAGAAAAAAGAACAAAACCCTTATGATTCTATGGTTGTAAACTCTTTTAAAGTGTTGAATCCTTCCTCCTACAGCTTAGAGATTATTTTAAGAAAGGTGTGTGAGAGAATACTTGTAAAACAAAGTTTATGTCTAGAGCTTGTGAAAAGGAGAAAGAGTTATAAAAGGTGATTGATCTTCACCTATGAGATAGAAGATCAGTAGTGGAAGCCGGTGGCCTCAAGTAGAGGAATCTAGAGTGGACATAGGACATGACCAAACTACTATAAATCTAGCGTACTCTTTTCCTTATGCTTTTCATACTGATTTAGCTACTTACAACACCGAACTCACTTTCTACGTCAAAATGCATTTCTAATATGGTTTCATCTAACAATTATTTGAATCAACATAATTTTTCGAAAGCACTAATTTATACAGCCCCACCCCCGCCCCCTCCCCTCTTAGTGCTAATATAATCCTAATAATATATATATATATATACATACACATATATGTTAGGATCGTAATGGAACTAAGAGGGGGTGTGAATTTGCGCTATGGCAAAAAAAATTTAATTTAAAAGTGTTTAATAATATATTTTGATAATGAAATAAATTGATGAGTTTATAGACTAATATGCTTTTGAAAAAAATAGCACAGGATGAACTTCGATCATGGATACAAACCATCACAACGTTTATCAAAGAAAGAGAATTAGACATTGGACCAGAAAGTATCATGTGAGATATTAGACGTTGAGCTGGAAGATTGATCAACATGCTGAATGATGGATTTTGTGTCATGAGTTTGGGCGTCAGGCTGAAAGGATTGGGTATTGCGCTAAAAGATTGGATGTTATGGGTAGTCACCATGCCGATAGATTGGGCGATATGCCTAAGGAAAGGATGTTGCATCGAAAGTTTGGATGAATTATCGGATGATTAGATAACATGTCGAAATGCTGAATAACATGCTGAAAGTTTCATGATTATGCTAAATATGTGATTGAGTGATTAAGTATGTTGAATCTTAGATTTTGATGACAAAATCAATTGATTAATTATGAACTAATATACTTTCAAGATAAGTGATGTAGGAAAGACTTTAATCACTGACATGAACCATCATATGCAAATTATTGAAGTAAGAGAATCAGACATTCATCCAGTAGAGTATCATATCAGAGATTGGACGTCAAGCTAGAGGATTGGACGCCATGCTGAAGGAAGGACTTTGTGCTATGATTTCAAAAATCAGACTGGAAGGATCGGGTATTGTGCTAAAAGATTAGATGTTGTGGGAAATCAATATGCTGATAGATTAGGTGATACATTGATCAAAAGGATGATGCGTTAAAGGTTTGAATGAAGTGCTGGATGATCAGATGACATGATGAAATGCTAGACAACATATTGATTGCTTCATGATTGTGTTGTATATGTGATTGAGTGGTTAGGTCCTGATCGTAGTTGTTTAGAGTCGAATTAGGCTAGTATTGGGTTGAAACCATACAAACTTGATTTGGTGCCCATTAGGCCTGAACCAGAGTTAAATTTGACCTGATGGAAGACAAATTTGTTGATCTTAAAATGACATGGGTGATGGTACCACGAAGCCCAGGCGATGGTACCGCCTAGGCTACAAAAAGCACAGTTTTGTGTTTTTCAGGGAATCCAAGTGGTGGTACCACCAGGCGACAGTGGTATTGCCTATTCCAATGGTAGTACCGTCAGAGCCTATATTCTGAGCTTTGTTCAATAATAGTACCTTCTAGTGTCGATGGTGGTATCGCTCGTACCCTGAAAAAATAGAAGATTTAAAATTTTGGCTCCAAATCTGAAGCCATTATAGATCTATAAATACCTCACTCATTCTTGCTTGTAAGAGAATGAATAAGGGATAAAAATGTGATAGAATCCTTGAGCTAAAAGTGTTGTAGACTCTTAATGTTTGAGTCTCTTCCTCCTCAAGTTTAGTGGTCATTCTAAAGAGGTTTAAGCTCTTGCGAGAAATAATTTGTAAAGGTTCTCTCCTAAGCCTAGTAAAAGGAGAAAGTGTTATAAGAGTAGTTGATCTTTGTTCGTTGAAATAAGATTAATAATGAAAGTCAGTGATCTCGAGAGAAAAAGAATCAGGAGTAGACATAGGTCGGTACAATTGAACCATTATAAATTGGTTGCATTTCTTTTTTGCTTTTACTTGTCATTTACTTTACTCACTACTTTACTGACACTTTCAAGTTAAATAGAATTTTTATTTATATTCACGTTCATACGATTTCAAATTGGATCCTTTTTTTTCTAATAGCACTAATCACTCCCCCCAGGTGTCATTATGGTTATAAGTTGGTATCATAGCCAAGTTAACACTCAAGTGAGTCTTAATCATTTTTTTTTTACAATCACGAGGGTCACTCTATCACTCATTCACTCATCCTCCTATGTTCAATGGGATAGACTACACTTACTAAAAAGCATGAATACGAATTTTCTTGATTTCTATGGATTTCGAATTGTGGAACATCGTCGAAAATGGTTTGAAAAATATTTCAATCCAATAAATGGTTGGAATGATTTTGAAAAGAAAATGTTTTCTTTGAACACTAAAACTATGGATACTTTGTTTTGTGCTTTGGATATAAATGAGTTTAATTATATTTTACTTGTGACACTACACATAATATTTGACAAATACTAGAAGTCACAAGTATAATAAAAGAGTAAAAAATTAATCTTTTGGTACATAGTTATAGACTGTTTAAAATGAAGCCAAGTGAAACCATTGGTGATATGTACATCCGTTTTATGGATGTTGATAATAGTTTGAAATCTCTTAGTAAATGTTATACTAACCTTAAACTAGTAAATAAATTTTTTAAGATCTCTTCTTAAATGTTGGGATCCAAAAACAATTGTGATTCAAAAGGTAAAAGAGTTGCATAATTTTTCTCTTAAAGAATTTATAGGGTCTTTAATGTCCTAGTATCGCAATTGGATACTTTTTAAGTGAGAAGAAGGAAAAAGAAGATACTTGCTAAGTTGTAAATACTCCACCACAAAATCTGTGTGGGAAGGAACCATTACTGATCTGTGACGAAGGAACCATTCAAGATCGGATAATCTTGACCGAGGAGAGTGACACCGGGAAAGCACCCTAAGGGATAGCTCCTGGGAGAAGAGTGGTGTTATGTCAAAAAAAAACGATTCATAAGTGGTTGTTAGAATAGAAATTTTTTTTTTTAATTGCTGTTCAATCAATCTTTCATTCCTATATTAAAGCCAGGGCAAGCAGCGAACTTATAGCAAGACAGGGTTGATATGGAAAGCAGGGTTTGCTTATAGCAAGATAGGGTTGATATGGAAAGGCAGGGTTCATTCGGATTCGATGAGTGAAGTATGTAAGTTCAAGTTATTTGCAAGATGAAACACCTACTGACCAGAGACAGAGACCTACTCTCTTTTGTGTGATTGCCAGAGGGAGAGAGAGATAATGATTGAATTCTTTATTATTTGTATACGTTGCATCAATGTCATTGAAAAGTACATGCCCCTCTTTTGGCTTCGAAAGATTTTGCAGCGGCCAGACGACCTTATTGAGAGCATCCCGACCGGAGCTGATCCTGCATTCTTATCATGCCTGATTTGATGGATGTCCAGTGGGTCATTTCTATTTAGAAGCATATCCCTATACACGGAGAATGAGAAAGAAGGAGCAAAAGCCATTCCCGACATGCAGGAAGACATCCAACTCCTTTGATTGGATTCCAATAAATAGAACTCCATAATAATTAAGCAAAAAGAAAGATAATGCATAAGTAAAAACATCCATATAGATAAGCAGTACGGAATCTTATGAAGCAGGGGAGAATAGCAAATCTTCAAAGACTAAAAGAGCTTGCTAACGCCCTTGCTTGCTTGTTGAGTTATGCTAAGTGTTGCCCTAAGCTTGTTGAGTTCTTTGACGTCGTGTCGTGCTAATTGCGATTTTTCAAACGATTTTACTTGTTTCTTTGATTCTACTGTGAATTGACTTTCTTCTTTAATTATCTTAAGATAGTTTACTTTATTTTTCTTAAGTTAGTTTACTTTATTTCTCTTCTATATGTGTGTTCAGGCTGACTCGGGGAAATAAAAAAAATCAATGCCTATAAAAGTAAGCTTTCGATGAGGATCGCCTCTTTCCTTTTCCTACTGCAAAAAAGTGTCCTGCAGACTCAACAAGCAACAGCGAAAGAAACGAAGATAGCTATCCACTTAGAATTAAGTAAAAAGAAAGATCAACAATAACTCATATTGGCACTGCTATCCCTATTTCAAATCAACTGATCGCTATCCCTATTTTAAACAGAATTATTACTTAGTGTTTTACCTATAAAGTGCTACTAATTATTGGAATTAAATCTGTTTAAGTCTCATAAAAAAATTAATTTTATTATAAGAAAAATTTATTTCATCAAAAGAAAATATTTATGGAATTACAAGTCAAATTGATTATTGATTCTTGAAAAAATTTCTTAAAAGAGAAAGATTTATTTTTAATACATTAATATAATGTATCTTTGGGGACTATATAAATCTCATATGTTAGGTCATCAAAAATATAGAGTTTATAAAATTATAAAAATATTAAGAGAAATATAGAAGATTTAGCATTCTTCTACTCTTTCTTAGTGTGATAACTCTATCCCTTCTTCCTGTCGACTTCAATAATTAGTATCAGAGCTATGGCTTCATCTCCAAGCACATTCTAACTCCAGGTTCCTAGAGTGACAAAAGAAAATTATAACATATAGTGCATTCAAATGAAAGTTCTTCTAGGCTCCCAAGATATATGAGAGTTTGTAGAAGATGGATTTGTTGAACCAAGCCTAGCAAAAGGAGCAATGAATACAGAAGTAAGAAAGTAACTCAAAGATAGAAGGAAGAAGGAGAAAACGATCTTGTTCATGATCTACCAAGAGCTTGATGATACAATATTCAAGATCATTATTCCAACAAATACTTCAAAAGAGACTTGAGAAATGCTTCAAAAAATATTTGGTGGTGTTGATAAGGTAAAAAAACTCCGTCTACAAGTTTTACGAGCCGAGTTTAAAAAATTATAATAAGGTACTTCTGAAACTATTTTTGATTATTTTACAAAAAATCATTTCTATTGTTCATCAAATGAGAAGAAATGATGAATAAATAAGTAATCATAGAGTGATAGAAAAGAAAAGATACTAAAATCATTAGATTCTAAATTTGATTTTATTGTCATTACGATTTAAGAATCTAAAGACTTGGAAAAAATGTCTTTAAAATAATTTATGAGTTCGCTTCAAGTTTATGAACTAAGGATTACGAAAGGAGCATAAGATAAAACTATGGAATAGGCACTACAGACCAAGCTTACTCTTGAAAATAAAGGTGAATCAAATTTTCAAAGAGGAAGAGGTCGTGGACAAAGAGGAATTAAACCTATCAAGAATCTCCAAACAATGAAGGTGGTGGAGAAAATTCTAGCCAAGGAGACTGAGGTTATGGTCAAGGACGTGGCCGAGGCCGTGGACATGGCAGAAAGTCTAAAAGGTCTGAAATATAATGTTATATTTATAAAAGGTATGGGCATTACTCCTTTGAATAATCCCACAATCAAGGTGATAAGGCAAATTTTGTTGAAAAAGAATAGAAGAGCGAAAATCATTTTTTACTAATAACTTATGATAATTTTAAGTAAGTTCAGTTTATGACATGATATCTAGATATAAGAGCTTCAAATCACATATGTGGTATTAAAGAATTATTTTCAGAAATAGATACAAATTATTCTAGAAATATTATATTTGATGATCTCTCTCAAAGACCAATAAGAAGCAAAGTTAAAATTGTTCTTGGACTCAATAATGACAAAGAATTATACATTTTAGATGTTTATTATATACCTAATATAAAAGATAATATTCTGATGTTGGGATAATTACTTGAAAAAGGTTATAATATTAAGGATATTTCTACATTATGGCATCTAAGATATGCACACTTAAATTTTAAGGCTTTAAAACTTCTAGAAAAATTTAATATGGTGACAAGAATGTCAAGAATATGATTGCCCATTAAAATTATATGAAGTATATGTTATAGGTAAGCAAGAAAGAAAGTCTTTCAAAATCAACAGAACAAAAAGAGCAGGGCATCGACTTGATCTGGTATACTCGGATGTTTGTAGTCTTATCAGTCCAGTATTACTTAGAGGAAGCATATGTTTTCTTACCTTCACTATCATACCATTCTTATTGTAAAAACTCCCTCAAACTCTCAACATACTATTGAAATCTTTCTTTGTAAAATTATTATTCTCGATGAAGAATTCTGTAGTAGCATCTCTTAACACTCCGTGCCATAGCCACACCAAACTGGTTGCTGCCCAACAACAACCCTAAACCTTCCCTCAAAACCCCAAATCGCTGCCACTAAATCCCCTTTTCATAGCCTCTACAACACCTACAAATAGTAGCCTCAAATAGATGCACAAATCGATGACAGCTTACCATAGCCCTCTTCCTTAATCCTTATCTATTCCTACCACTGATCCATGCCCTTAACTCGACAACAAAAGAAGGACCTCAATATTATAGATCTGGAGTCATATGCTATGGTGTCAGAAGAATTGATTGATGCAAAGCTAGAGGCCTTCGAGACGTGTTTGGAGGATAGACTATGCGCTCTCCTTGCAGAATTCAATTTGGGCCGACCACCAAGCCCAAGAAGATCCCAGCATGGTGAGAGTTTAGATTATAAATAAAACCCTCTAGAGAAAGAAGAACACACAATGGATCTAGTATCTACACGCATGATGGTAGACTTCCCTTAATGGGGAGATGAAGACCTGACGGGATGGCTTTTGTGTGCAGAGTGCTAATTTCGTTATCGTCGGACCCTGGAGGCTTTCATGGTGGACATTGCTACATCCATCTTAATGGAGATGTCATACAATGGTATAATTGGTTTTAACACACTCAAGGAGTCCTGACGTGGAGGTTCATCGGACTGTTCGAGTACGAGAACATCGACGAATAACTCACGATGTTCCGACAAACCTCTACGATCCAAGAATACCAAATCAGGTTCAAAAGATTATCTAACTAAGCCTATGATTGGTCTAGAAAATAATTTCTAGGGACCTTTATCGAAGGATTAAAGCCAGAGATATAAGGAGAAGTTAAGGCGTGATAGCCCTATACATTGAAGATAGTGATATCCTTCTCACAACTTCAAGAAGAGCGGTTTAATCAAGATGTTTGGAGGATGAGACCCATACCATGACTAGCAGTATACAAACCTCCAGCCCCATCCACTTCCAGTCGACCCCCTTAGCCAATGAAATTTATGAGAGAAGAGCTTCGTGACAGATCCGTGAAGGGGTTGTGTTGGCATTGTTACGAGCTGTGGAGTTACGATCATAATTCAAGAAGGGATGTCTTCTCCTAATTGAATCCACTAATTTAAACAAGAAGAGGAGGTCTTTAGCACGAGGAGGAGAATAGGAAGGAAGATCTACAGCCAGCCGATTATATGATTCATACTCTTGTCGACTATGCGAACCCACAATAATGAAGATTGGAGGTTTCCTCAAGCAGCGGCCTATCACCATCCTTGTCGATACCGGGAGCACCAATAACTTCATGGACAACAAGGTTGTTGCTTGGATGACACTTTAAATTGAGGATTGTAGTAGGTTTGATATAAAGGTGGCTGATGGCCGCATCTTGAAGTGCGACCAAAAGTGCCCACGGGTGAGATTAGCGCTACAAGGACAAGAAATTGTTGCTGACTTCTTCCTCCTCCCACTTGACAATTATAAAGTTGTGCTCATCATAGAATGGCTATCCATGCTAGGTGATGTTTCCTAAAAATTTTTAAAATTAATTATGAAATTTTTTAATAATATGAAATAGGTGATCTTGCGTGAGAAACGTGGGAGCGATGGTTTCGACGAAGCATATAGAGAAGATCCTACAAAAAGTGCACCGTGGCTTCCTAGTGCAACTTCAACAGTTACATATGAAGGAGTTGACAAAGATTGAATATCTAAACCTTCTTCAATTGCTTGCTAAATTTTCAGACGTCTTCGTTGAACCATGTAGCCTACCTCCGACTAGATTGCACGACCACTAGATACTGATCCTATTAGGCAAACCACCAACCAATATTTGGCCATTCACTATCCTCATCTTTAGAAGGCCAAAATTGAGAAGACTATGAAGGATATACTTAAGACAGGGACCATTTGGCTAAGTTGCAGTCCCTACTCGTCACCGGTGCTCCTCGTACGCAAGAAAGACGAGATATGACGAATTAAAGATAAATGATCTATTATAGTGGTGGATAAGCCACTTGATGAATTAAAGAGAGCACAATTCTTTATGAAGTTAGATCTATGATCCGGATATCACCATATTTGAGTACACGAGGAAGACATTCCGAAGACAGACTTTCGATTGCACGACGCCCACTACAAATTTTTGGTAATGCCCTTCGGCCTCACTAATGCTCACTCCACTTTTTAGAACCTCATGAATGATATTTTTCTAAGGTATATTTGTAAGTTTGTGCTGGTCTTCTTCGACAATATTATTATCTATAGCTCTTCACTTGAAAGCTACCTTTCTCACTTATGACTTATTTTGACGATTCTTCAAGAGCATACTCTTTTTGTCAAACAGTCAAAATGTAGCTTTTTACATAATAAGGTAGAGTATCTAGGGCATATAATCTCGGAGGAGGGCATGACAGTAGATCTTTCAAAGATCAAACCAATGCAAGGTTGGCCAACGCCTAAGAACATACAGGCGTTGCGAGGATTCCTCGGTCTAACGAGCTACTACCATAAATTTGTTAAAGACTATGGAATGATCAGTGCCCCCCTAACATCTTTACTGAAGAAAGATACCTTCCAGTGGTCAGACAAAGCATTTGTAGCCTTCGACGCTCTTAAGTTCACCATGACATCTACACCTGTGCTAGCACTACCCGATTTCAATAAAACGTTCATAATTGAAGTAGATGCATCGGGAGCTAGAATCAATGTCGTCTTCATGCAAGAAGGTCGACCCCTCTCCTACACCAACAAGGCCCTATCTCCTTTACACCTGAAGTTATCCATCTATGAAAAGGAGATGCTAGCAATAGTGCATGTAGGGACAAAATGGAGGCCCTACCTGATCGATCGATGTTTCCAAATAAAAACTAACTACAAGAGCCTCAAATACTTCCTGGAGCAAAAAAAATTCATCACCTGAACAAAAAAAAATGGGTAACAAAACTCCTTGGATATAATTATGAAATAACTTATAAAAAGGGAAAGGAGAATACGATTGCAGATGCACTCTCCCAAATACCCGAGCAACCTAAACTTTTGACCATCTCTTTTCCGATCAATAACCTCCTTGAAGACATCAGGAAAGAATGGAAAGATGATCCAGAGATTCGGGAGATTATCAAGAAGTTTGAAGAAGAACCAAGCTCTGTGGCACATTACAGTTGGGATTCAAAAGCGCTATAGTACAAAGGATATATAATACTAGTGCCTAATTCTACCTACTTAAATGTCATCCTATAGGAGATACATTCCTCATCGACAGTTGGGCACTCTGGATTCCTTAGAACCTATATGAGAATTTAAAAAAATTTCTATTAAAAGGGGATGAAAAACTACATTGCTAACTTTGTAGCACGGTGCAACACGTGTCAGTGACATAAAGGCAAAATGGTGGCAAGCCCTAGAAAACTACAACTACTACCTATTCTGGAATCAATATGGACCGATGTATCCATAGACTTCATCGAAGGACTACCCCCGTCCCAAGGGAAAGGTACTATCCTGGTTGTGATCGATCGCCTCACTAAATATGCTCATTTTTGCGTCGTCTGCAACCCCTACACCACCACTAGCATTGCTCAGATCTTCATGGACAATATCATAAAATTGCATAGGATGCCTTAGATCCATTGTAAGTGATAATGACAGAATCTTTACCAGCAAGTTCTGGACGGAACTCTTCTAATTTCATGGTACAAAATTGAAGATGAGCATGACATACCACCCGCATACCGATAGTTAGATTGAAGTGGTGAATAGATGTCTGGAAACCTATCTCAGATGCTTCACCAATGATCGGTCAAGAGAATGGCAAAATTGCTCTCCTGGGTCGAGTGGTGGTATAACACAACTTATCACTCTTCGACAAAGTGTACCCCTTTTGAAGTTGTGTATAGTCAAAAATCCCCTGTAATTCTAAAATATATAATCAACATATCAAAAGTAGACCAAGTAGATCAGAAGCTAATGGATAGGGACAAGATCCTATAGTTACTAAGGGA
This sequence comes from Ensete glaucum, assembly GCA_021527575.1. Classification (NCBI taxonomy): domain Eukaryota; kingdom Viridiplantae; phylum Streptophyta; class Magnoliopsida; order Zingiberales; family Musaceae; genus Ensete; species Ensete glaucum. Next base: position 38,251,574 of record CM038557.1, read on the forward strand.
TAACTTTTCGGCTGCCCAAGCAAGGATAAAACAACAGGCTGACATACACAGGAGTGAAAGGGAGTTCTTTATTAGAGATTGGGTCTTCCTTTGGTTCCAGCCCTACAAGCAGGCATCCATCAACACACGGGCATCCATGAAGTTGTCTCCCTATTTTTATGGGCCTTACTGGATCACTGAGCATATCGGAGTTGTGGCACACAAACTAGACCTATGTACAAGTGCCAACATTCATCTAGTCTTCCACGTATCTTGTCTAAAACTCAAGCTTAGGGAGAATGAGTTAGCTCAAGGTCATATACTGAACACTATCATCGATGGAGAAATCTAGATCTAATTAGAGGCAATACTATACCGAAGGGTACTGACACATAATCGACATACCTCTACTAAAATGTTAGTGCAATGGGCAAATCTACCTAAAGAAGATGCCATGTGAGAGTCCTGTGAAGATTTGAAGATCAAGTTCTTGGAGTTCATGGAACCTCAGCCTTGAAGAGGGCGGGTTTGATATAATCCTAATAGGGTTGGATCATATTCAACCAATTCATGTAAATAACACCCTGAGTCATACATATAAAACTCTAGCTATAAGCATCGCCCACCCCATTACAGAAGTCGGTTAGAGTAGCAAGAGGAGGCGACTAGGGTTTAAGGAGTAGGAGTTGGAGTCTCTCTAAGGATTAGGGTTTTAGGATGTATATATAAACATGCAGCCTCACCCCCTTTTTTCATTAAGCAATACACTATTTTCTTCAGCCGTTATGGCCGACTACCAAGGAGGGAGGAACCCCTTTAGAGTTTCAAGGAGGCTGATCTCCTACAAAGATTGTTTCAATGATAGAATCCTATAGGGTTCTATCACATGTCTTGAAGATGATAGAGTGGATTAAGAAACTCACAAGTCTAGAAATAGTCCTAGAGGATAACCTATGCATTGATCTTATACTTCAGTCCTTGTCAAATTTCTTTTCTCACTTCATCATGAATTTTAAATATAAGCATGTTTGAGGTGACTCTTCCTAAGCTCCTCAATATGTTAGGGGAAACTGAGAGTGCTATCAAGAAAGAGAAGTCAATTCTTTATATTGCTAAGACCAAGAAGAAAAGGAAGACTAGTAAGACCGTTAAGAAGGGTAAGGGCAAAGAAAGATCGAGTAAGGCAAAGGTTGCCAAGAAAGACTCGACAAAAGACAAAGGATAGTGCTTCAACTACAACAAGGACGAGCACTGAAAAAGGAACTGTAAGGATTACCTTGCAGATAAGCTGAAATAGAAGCTTAGAGAAGCTTTAGGAACATTTATAATCAATCTCCACTTGTCAAATTTTTATGATAACACATAAGTATTTGATACCGGGAGTGCTTATCATATCTGCGATTCATTACAGGTTCTGACAAAACCTAAGAGACTAGCTATATGCGAGATAGACCTCAAGATGGCCAATGAAGCAAGAGTTGCTACAATTGCCATTGGGAGGTCACCCTACATCTGCCTAATGGAGCTACTATTTCATTGGATGCATGTTATTATGTTCCATTGATTATCAAAAATATTATTTTTATTTCTTATTTGATAATTAGTGGATATAAACTAGTCTTTTAGAATAATAGTTATTAATTAATTTTGGATGATAAGATCATCATAAGAGGGACCTTGATTAATGGTTTATATATGTTAGATACTTCTTCACATATCATAAATGTAAATATGTCCAAGAGGAAATGAGATAAAGTGCACGAGACATATTTATGGCATTGTAGGCTAGGCCATATCAATGAGGGAAGGATTCAAAAGTTACTAAAAGATGGATAATTCGATCTATTAGACTATTGAGTCATATGTAACTTGCAAACTTTGCCTTCGTGGAAAGTTGACCAACTCTTTATTTAGTGGAACTCAAGAGAGAGACACTGAGTTTTTAGAACTCATAAAATGTATGTGGTCCCATGTTGACTCATGCTATAGGTGGTTACTCTTATTTTATTACATTCACTAATGATTTCTTTAGGTATAGACACATATACTTGATGAAGTATAAGTCCAAGACCTTGGAGAAATTCAGGAAATATAAGAGTGAAGTGGAGAACTAGATTAGAAAGAGTATTAAGACTCTTCGATCAGATAGAAGAGAAGAGTACTTAAGTACAGAGTTCACTCATTTCCTTAAGGACCATGGAATTCTATCCCAATAGATACCTTCTTATACACCTTAGCTCAATGGAGTATCAGAAAAGAGGAATCATACACTATTAGATATGGTGCGGTCCATGATGAGTTTCACTAACCTACTCGTCTCATTCTGGGGATATACCCTAGAGACCGTAGTTTACCTTCTGAAGAGAGTTCTATTTAAGTCAATAGCATCTACACCATATAAAAAATGGAAAGAAAAAAAACCTGATCTTAAGGTTGTTAAGATTCGGGGCTGCCCTACCCACATTAGGAGACACAATCTCGATAAATTGGAATCAAGGACAAGAACGGTGCGAGTTCGTGGGATACCCCAAGGAAACTTGTGTATATTATTTCTATCATCCCGGAGATCAGAAGGTCTTTGTTGCTAAGAGAGTTGTATTCCTTGAGAATGAACACGTTCTCGATGGAAACAGTAGGAGTGAGATAGAGTTGAGCGAGGTTAGAGAACCTAGCTAAAGCACCATTCCAGAGTTTGAGTCTATTCAGAAACTTAGCACACAAGTTCTAACTTTCGTAGGCCTAGCAAAGTATCTCACTCTCTTGAAAAATATGTGGGACATATCAGTTAAGATGACACTCAGGATCTTAATCTGCAAACATACGAGGAGACTATTATGAGTATAGACTCTGGAAAGTGGCAAGAAGCCATAAATTCTAAGATCAATGTTATGTACTCAAAGAATATTTAGAACCTTATAGATGCACCTGAGGGTATCGTACCTATTGACTGCAAATGTATCTTCATGAAGAAGATCGGAGTAGATGAAGAGGTGGATAATTATAAAGCAAGACAAGTGGCCAAAGGGATATCGTCAAACGCAAGGAGTTGACTATAATAAGAACTTCTCAACTATAGCCATGCTAAAATTCATTAGAATTCTTTTGGTCATTGTAGCACACTATGATGATGAGATCTGACAAATGGATATGAAAATCGTATTCCTCAACAACAACCTCGAGGAGGAGATGTATATGATATAGCCAGAGAGATTCGTATCTCAAGAGAGTTCAGATAAGGTGTGGAGGTTGCTCAGGTTCAACTATAGACTAAAGTAAGTTTTTCAAAGTTGGAATATAAGATTTGATGAAGCGATTAGATCTTATGACTTCGTTAAGAATAAAGATGAGCCTTATGTGTATAGGAAGGTAAGTGGGAGCGCTATCACCTTCTTGGTGCTATATGTAGATGACATCCTAATCATTAGAAATGATATAGGAATACTCTTCATAGTAAAGGCTTGGCTATCCAGAAATTTTTTCATAAAGGACTTAAGGGAAGCATCCTATATTTTGGGGATTCGGATATATAGAGATAGATCTAAGAGGATTATTAGCTTGTCACATTCCAAGTACATATACTTCATTGTCAAATGATTTGGTATAAAAATTCCAATAGAGGTCTCATACTGATAAGATATGGAATATCACTTTCCAGGAGTAAATTCCCAAAGACTCTTGTAGAAAGGGCAGATAGATAGAATTCACAGTAATAGGGTCTATCATGTATGTTATGCTATGTACCAAGCCTGATATAGTACATGCTTTGAGTATCATGAGCTGGTATTAGGCGGATCCAAGTTTAAAACACTAAAGACAGTAAAGTGCATCCTTAAGTACTTGAAAAGGACCAAGGATCTTTTACTGGTATATAAAGGAGGTAGCCTCCAGGTAGAGGGCTACACAGACTCGAGTTTCAAGTTCGACATCGATGATAAAAAGTCGAACTCAGGGTATGTCTTCACCTTTAATGAAAAAGCAGTAAGCTGGAAGAGTTCCAAGCAAGATACTACTATTGACTTGGCCATAGAGGTGGAGTGCGTTACTGTAGCAGAAGCAGCAAAGGAAGGGGTCTAGATAAAGAAGTTCAGTACAGATTTAAGAATTGTACTAAGCAGTAAGGTGTTGATTCCCATATATGCATTGAACTTCTTTATTACGACCCCTTCCTTTACTACTTCATAAAGGTAGAGTACATTGTTGCAGTAGAAGCAACAAAGGAAGGGGTCTATATAAAGAAGTTCAGTGCATATTTGGGAATCGTACCGAGCAATGAGGTGTTGATTCCCATATATGCACTAAACTTCTTCATCTCGACCCCTTCCTTTGCTGCTTCATAGAGGTGGACAACAATGAGGCGATAGCTCAAGCAAGAGAACCCAGGTCTCATCAGAATTATTCTGAGGAGGTTCCACCTGATTAGAGAGATCATAGCCCATAAAGATGTAGCAATGGAAAGAGTTTCATCCGTAGATAACATTACAGATCCACTAACAAAGTTGTTAGCTTATACTATCTTTGAGCATTATATGGGTCAGATGAGGATCAGATATTTAGGTGATTGGTTTTTGGTCAAGTGGGAGATTGTTAGTTACAGGTGCCCTACAAGCCAATCACATGAGTGATGGCACGTGTGACATGCTGCACAATCTTTTTGCTTATGATTAGTATTAACATATCTCACATTATATTATCTATTAAATATATATATATATATATATATATATATATATATATATATATATATATATATATAATGTGATGGAGGCGATTGGTGTTATAGCCACTTATATGGGGACACTAAGGGTACAATACAGGTGCTTATTGGAGAATGAGTTCATTGATTGATCCACTTATAGAATGTTAGATGGTTAATTATACTTATTGTCAGACATCGATTTCATAATCCTAGTTGTGTAGCTGGTCCTTAGACTTAAGATACTAAGAATGTGTTGTTTGAATACTCCTTTCTTCGACACCGGACTTATAGGTTTAGAAAGTTCTAGATCTGGTATGGTCAGTTTTCGAGATTGGTAGCCAACCTTACGAATGTTATTGAGTGTCAATAGAGCATCATCCACTCTCGATATCATGAAAGCATCATCTACAATCCTAGGTTAAGATTATTCAGATTGAGAGAAGAGTTCTCCAAGAGAATCTGATTAGAGCAAGACTCGGATGAAAATTATGTGTTGCTTGACAATACAATGTCCAATATATGATCTCTGGGATATTAGATGGATATGAGACTATAGATATACGGTAACTAAGGATAGATAGGTCCAATAGATAAGATCTCATATGCAGTGGGGACTATGGTGCAGTGGCCTAGTACATCAATAGTCGATAAGTCGAATGAATTGTTATGAGATAACAATTCACTGAATCATAAGGAGTTTTGACAAATAGGACTCATGGCTAGCTCGGTATTGGGCCTAGAGGGTCACACATATATAGTGGATATTTCAGCGAGTAGAGAATTGAATATGAGTTATCCAATTAGTCCATGTTTTCATTGGATGAGACCCAACATTGATGGGCTCCTTGCATGAGACCAGTTAAAGGCTAATTGAGATTATTTGATAGAAGATTCAATAATCTAAGATTAGTGGGTAGTTGGATGGAGATCCAATACCCACTAAGATAGAATTCATTAGCATTTTTGGTGATTCTCTATAAATAGGAGGTAGGAGGCACAAATTGTGATAGGTTGTACCTTTTGGTCGCCCTCTCCTATTCTCGTCTCTCCCTATGTGTAAGAGTTACGAGCTTTTGGGCTACGATTGGAGGAACATTGTTGCAGCGATCCATTGTGTGGATACCACTAGAGAGAATGACGCTTGACCTTCTTCATCTTCTCCATCTGGATCTAGATTTTTAAGGATATACGATCTCCCTATATAATCAATCTCTCACGTGTTGTAGTTTTTGTTTTTACATTTTTTTCGTGTACCAATCTTTGCATGATGATTTGATATACATGGGAAATTATTTTTTTTTCTATCTTCCACTACGCATGTGATGCACCAACTGAGTTTCCCAACAGTGATATCAGAGCTAGGTTGTTCATACAAAAGATTAATTTTAAACTGTGTGGTGAGATTGAATTGCATAGAACTATTCTACATGTTCTTGTTGCATTTCGTAGTGAAGGCAGTAAGGAGGGAGGCAGCCACCTATGGGCAAGCCCTATGCAGGGCAGCCACCCACGGGTTGGCCACCTGCAAGGGCAGTGGGCTACGGCCAGGGCCCCTACAGGGTAGGCTGTACATGGCCAGGGCCCCTGTAGGGGAGGCCACACGTGATCAGGGCTACCGCTAGTAGGGGCGACTGCTGTGAGCAGATCAGCGCTGACCTATAGGGGCGATCGTTGCATGAGATAGTGTCGCCTACCGGCTAGTAGGGGCCACCTCCACCGGCGCATAACACTACTGCCGACGCAATGGCGGCAATGGTTGGCTTGAAGGGGACAATGAAGTGGAATTAGTTTTTTGGGGACAAGATAATTCTATCCCTCAAAATTTGAGAAATTTCATGATTTATCTAGAATTTTGAAAATACCCTTGTTAATTATGAAAATTTCTGACATGTCCCGAGTTCTAAAAAAATATTTAATTAAATAATTTAATTAATTATCATTTGTTTAGTAGTCCTATATGATGTTGTGTGTACATTTAATATATGATATAGATGGATGATCATAAACCATGTGTTTTGATGTGTGTAAATATGATGATGATTATTATTATTATATAGGCCTACGAGCCTTTGTATTTCTTATTTATTGTCGGGCCTACATGCTTGTGATTATGTTGTAATTACATAAAGAGGTGCGGTAAGAGCATGGAGGCATTAGCAGGGCCCATATATTATGGCGGGCAACCTTATCGCATGGTGATGCGCCAAGGATTAGACAAAACCAATAATGACGAGAAGAACGATCACAGGGCATGAAGATGCATCGATCGTTCATGTAATGTAGATATATATATATATATATATATATATATATATATATATATATATATATATATATGTGTGTGTGTGTGTGTGTGTGTGTGTGTGTGTATATATATTAAATATGTATGCATGCGATAGAATATACTAGGAGATCAATACAAAATAAAAACCTCTCATACAATAATATTAAGTCGATGAGCGTGAGGTAATAAGATTGACCCACATGGCCTTCCATCATTATAGGAAGAAATTTAATCACAACATAGGTTGAGTTGGTTGAGTCCCTTATGGCTCACCTATCTACTTGATCAAGATCTTCCCTATGACATAGAGATGTCACTGGTGACCTAAGGACATAGTATGTTTGGTCGAGTCACTCGAGGACATATCATCAAATCAGACTCATTTTATAACGATAGTGACAACCTAACTGAACGTTATGGTTGGTCGAGCAGTCGAGACCATAATGATTCGGAGGTTGAACATGATAGGAATCATAAAGAGTTATGATTGGCAAGAGTTGCCTACCTTTTTGGGCTTAGTTCAATTGGTCAAGTCACTCTAGGTTGCACTAAGATGTTAATTGAATCCTGATCCCCACTAGAAGTCTATCGGAGATTTTTGATTTATATACCGAGGGTGTTGCATAATTAGCTTGAAAAATTAGTGGGAGTACATTAATATAGAAGTATGTATCTTAATTTATTTTTTGTATAATCTACATGTTATTAGTTTATGCTATATCTCGTTCATTGCTTGCTTGCAAACCCCCTACGTGGCATACTTGATGTCAACCGCCTCACTGGTCCAAACTACATAGATTAGCTCCATAATTTAAGAATTATTTTTATGATAAAGAAAATCATATTTGTCCTTGATATGATTGTGCCCACACCAGAAGAAGGGGCAAGCGAGGATGAGATCGCTCGCTATATGAAGTATATAGACTATTCTATATTGGCAAAATGCTATATGTTGGTCTCCATGACTTCTGAGTTACAAAGACAATATGAGAGTATATATAATAATTTCATCCTTCTTCGTCTCCACTAGCTGTCTGAGAAACAGGGAAGAACTAAAATATATGAGATATCCAAGAGTTTATTCCGAGCCAAGATGATAGAAGGGGCATCGATTTAGAACCATGTCCTAAAGATGATAAAGTGGATCAAGAAACTCACAGGTCTAGGAATAGTCCTAGAGGATAACTTGTGTGTTAATCTTATACTTGAGTCCCTACCAAATTTTATTTTTCACTTCATCATGAATTTTAAACATGAGCAAGTTTGAGGTGACTCTCCTTGAGCTCCTCAATATGTTAAGGGAAGCTGAGAGTGCCATCAAGAAATAGAAGCTAGTTCTTTATATTAATGTGACTAAGAAGAAAAGGAAAGCTAGTGAGACCCTTAAGAAAGACAAGAGCAAGGAAAGATCGGGTAAGGCAAAAGTTGCCAAGAAAGACCCGACAAGGCATAGTACTTTCATTACGACAAAGATGGGCATTGGAAGAGAAACTATAAGGATTACCTTACGGAGAAGGCAAGACAAAAGCTTAGAGAAGCATCTGGTACATTCATGATCAGTTTTCACTTGTTAGATTTTCATGATAACACATGAGTATTTGATATCGGGAGTGCTTATCATATCTACAACTTATTGCAGGTTCTGGCAAGGTCTAAGAGACTAGCTAGAGGCAAGATGAATCTTAAGATGAACAATGGAGTAAGAGTTGCTATAGTTGCCATTGGGGAGGTCATATGTATTTACTTGGTGGAGTTACTATTTCATTAGATGCATGCTATTATGTTCCCTCAATTATTGAAACTATTATTTCTATATTTGACCATTAATGGATATAAATTAGATTTTAAGAATAATAGTTGTTCATTAATTTTGGATGATGAGATGATCACAAGAGAGACCTTGATTAATGGCTTATACATGTTAGACACTTCTCCACATATCATGAATATAAATACGTCCAAGAGGAAATGAGATGAGGTAAATGAGACATACTTATGACATTATAGGTAATGTCATATCAATGAAAGATTCAAAAGTTGCTAAAAGATAGATACTTGGATCCATTCCACATGAGTCATATGCAATTTCTGAACCTTGCCTTCGTGAAAAGTTGACCAACTCTCATTTTAGTGAAACTGGAGAGAGAGCTACCGAGTTATTGTAACTCATACATAGTGACGTACATGGTCTCATGTCGACTTAATCTATAGGTAGTTACTCCTATTTCATTACATTCACTAATGATTTCTTTATGTATAGATGTGTATACTTGATGAAGTACAAGTCGGAGACCTTCGAGAAATTCAGGGAACATAAGAATGAAGTGAAGAACCAAATTAGAAAAAGTCTTAATACTCTTCGATCAAATCGATGAGGAGAGTACTTGAGTACAAAGTTCACCCATTTCCTCAGGACCATAGGATTCTATCCCATTGGACACCTCCTTATACACCTGAGTTCAATGATGTATCAGAAAGAAGAAATCACACACTGTTAGACGTGATGTGGTCCATGATGAGTTTCGTTAACCTACTTGTCTCTTTTTGGGATATGCCTTGGAGGCCACAGTTTATCTTTTAAACAAAGTTCCATCTAGGTCAGTAGTGTCTACACCATATGTGATATAGAAAGAGAAGAAGCCTGATCTTAAGGTTGTTAAAATTTGGGTTTGCCCTGCCCACGTTAGGAGACATAACCTCGACAAGTTAGAATCAAGGACAAGAATAGTATAAGTTTATGGGATACCCCAAGAAAACTTATGGGTATTATTTCTATCATCCCGAGGACCAAGAGGTCTTTGTTGCCAAGAGAGCTATATTTCTTGAAAAGGAACACGTTCTTGGCGAAAATAGTGAGAGTGAGATAGAGTTAAGCGAGGTTAGAGAACCTAGCTCAAGCACCATTCTAGAGTATGAATTTGTTCAGGGATCTAGCACACAAGTTCCAACTTTCACAGGCCTAGCAGAGTATCTCACCCTCCTGAAAGATATGTGTGACATATCAATAGAGATGACACTCAGGATCTTAATCCTTAGACCTACAAGGAGGCTATTATGAGTATAGACTCGGGAAAGTGGCAAGAAGCCATGAATTCTAAGATAGATTCTATATACTCAAACAAGATTTAAAACCTTGTGGATGTACTTAAGAGTATCGTACCCATCGGCTACAAATAGATCTTCAAGAAGAAGATCATAATAGAGGAAAGGTGGAGACCTATAAATTAAAGCTGGTGGCCAAAGGATATCGTCAAAGGCAAGGAGTTGACTATAACAAGACCTTCTCACCTGTGGTCATGTTAAAATCCATTAGAATTCTTTTGGCCATTGCAGCACACTATGACTATGAGATCTGACATATGGATGTGAAAAATATATTCCTCAATAACAACCTTGATGAGGAGGTGTATATGATATAACCAGAGGGATTCGTATCCCGAGAAAGTCCAGATAAGGTGTGCAGGTTACTTAGGTATAACTATCGACTGAAGCAAGTTTCTTGAAGTTGGAACATAAGATTGATGAGGCAATCATATCTTATGACTTTGTTAAGAACGAAGATGAGCTTTGTGTATTCAGGAATGTAAGTGGGAGTGCTATCACCTTCTTGGTGTTATATGTGGATGATATCCTAATCATTATGAATGATGTAGGAATCTCTCTATAGTAATGGCTTAGTTATCTAGAAATTTCTCCATGAAGGACCTAGGAGAAGCATCCTTTATTTTGAAGACTCAGATCTATAGAGATAGATCCAAGAGGATGTTTGGTGTGTCCCAGTCTAGGTACATAAACTCCATTATCAAAAGGTTTGGGATAGAAAATTTAAAGAGAGATCTCATACCGATGAGATATGAAATATTATTTTTTAAGAGATATCCCTAAAGACTCCTGTATAAAGGATAGACATAGATAGAATTCTCTATGCCTCAGCGATAGTGTCTATCATGTATGTTATGCTATGTACCAAGCCTGGTATAGCATATGCTCAGAGTGTCACGAGTTGATATTAGGTTGATCTAGGTTTAGAATATTGGAAGATAGTAAAGTGCATCCTTAAGTACTGGAGAAGGACTAAGGATCTTTTACTGGTATGTGAAGGAGGTAGCCTTTAAGTTAAGGGTTACAAAGATTTGAGTTTTCAGTCCGACATCGATGTTATAAAGTCAAACTTAGGGTATGTCTTCACCTTGAATAAAGGCGTAGTAAGCTGGAAGAGCTCTAAGCAAGATACTATTATTTCTCGATCAGAGGTGGAGTACATTACTATAGCAGAAGCAACAAAGAAAGGGGTATGGATGAAGAAGTTCATCGTAGATTTGGGAGTCGTACCGAGAAGCAAGGTGTCAATTCTCATATATAGCAATAGCAATGGGGCGATAGCTCTATCAAGGAACCCATGTCTCATTAGAATTATTCTAAGGAGGTTCCACCTGATTAGAGAGATTATTGCCCATAAAGGTATAACAATGGAAAGAATTTCATCCAAAGATAACATTGAAGATCCACTGACGAAGCCACCAGCTCAAATTATCTTTGAGCTTCATAAGGATCAGATGTGGATCAGACACAAAGGCGATTTGGCTTTAGGTCAAGTGGGAGATTGCTGGTTACAGGTGCCCTACAAGCCAATCACGTAAGTGATAGCACGTGTGATACGCTGCGCGCTTTCTTATTATGATTATTATTGAAATATTCTCACATTATATTATTTGTTGAATATATATATTATGATATTTTTAGTTATGTGCAATGATAATAGGATCATAATAAGATCATGATAATGAGACCGATCCGATTCACCTTTAAACACATATCCTAAATTATCCTGATCATTGATTACTCGAGAGGGACATCGAGATAACCGAACAAACCGATGTATTATATACTCATTCATTTGATGAAGGCGTTTGGTCTCATTGTAAGATTATGTGGCCCTTATTAATTGAATAAGATATATTATGGATTATTTGGATTCTGATAAAAGATATTAGCCAATATTAAATAAAGTCCATATTATATTGGGATATTTTAGGGGATGCCCTTGATGGAAGGAACTCTCCTAATAACTTACCCTAGACCCTCTGCTCTTGCTTATAAATAGATAGGACCTACTCTAAACCTAATGCACGAAATGGGCACGGATACACTTGACATAACAAAGAAGTGCAAAGGGGTGAATAGATCAAGATATTATGGTTATCCTCTTTATCTCCCAAAAACCATCAATTAAGTTGGTCCTGTGAAAGGATAGGAAGAGAGGAGAAGGGGTCTAGATCTATTCTAGTTCCTCTTGCAGATCGATACCTCAATGTTATTCAGATCCGACCGGCGGTGCTCTTAAAGATCTAATTGGATCTCACGCAGATGACATCTAAAGGTACGCATCGTAAACAGATTTAGTATTATTTGATTTCAATTCTGGCATAATAGTTTTTCCGCCTAATAGATTGCATAATTATAGTTTTTATACCAACAATTGGTATCAGAGCCTAGGTTTTGAGATCAAAAATATTAGATCTATTATTTTTATTTACGATGCATTGATTTGAATATTTTATTGATCTATTTTCCCATCTCTTAATTTTGATCGTTTGCTTACAAACGATTCTTGATTGTCATTATGTGTTAAAGACGTAGTAATCTTGCCGCGTTTTTGGTCGGATCTGCTTGCGGCAATGGCGCGAGTGAATCGCGTCACCGCTGAGCGGGGCAGGCGATCCGCGGATGCGCGACATGCGCGCCTTGCACTCAAAATTACATTGCTTGCGCAGGCTGTGTGCGATGGCGAAGGGAGGCTAGGGTTTTTCCTTGAGAAAATTACAGTTTTACCATTTAATCAGAAAATTATAGTTTTACCATTATGCTCAAATTATAGTTTTACCGTTCATCGAAATTACAGTTTTACCCTACGGTTGAATAGGATTATTTATATTTTACCCTTGTGATTTATTAATCCTATAATTTTAAAAAAATCTATAATTCTTTTATATATTTTTTTTAGAATTACAATTTTATCATTATAAAATTGAGAAATTTTGGTTATTTTCTCAATTATAAAATTAATCAATATATAATCTAATAAGATTTAATTATGATTATATATTTTTAATTATTTAATTATTCTATTTTATTTTTTATCAATTTATTTAATTGGACTTATGGGCTTCTCCAATTAAATAAAATTAATCAATAAAAAATTATAAATTATTATTTTTTATAGTTTTCTCATATGAATTATTAATTGCATGTGTTAAATCAAATTATTGGTTTTTGGATATTTATTCAGTTATTTACATGCAAATATTAGTAATTATGAAATAATATTTATTTTTCACATAAATATATGATTTATGTATTATCATGATTACAGTTATCATATGAATTTTTTAATGTTGATTAAGTGTTCAATAATTATTATGGTTGTTATCCTATTATTGAACTATTTCAGCATAAATTAGTTTAAATAAATTTGATGAATATTATTTGTAATTCATCTCCTTAAGTTATACATGACCGGTAGCTGCCAAAGTAGCCTAGGATGATAGGCTTATAGGACATGAAATACAATTAAAGTCTTGTCATTCATAGGATAATTTAATTTATATTTTATATTACTGCATTGGTCTTGTAGTCACCAAAGTGGCCTAGATCAACGATTTATAAAATTACATTAAGGAACAAGTCCCCAATGATATTAAAGAAATAATATTCAAAATTACATGCATAATTAGGAGATTTAGATAATCCTAAAGGATAATCTATTTCAAATAATTATGTGATGGGGTAGGATGATACTGTTTTGGAGATCCTTGCAGTTTAGAATTGTATACCCAAAGGTAGCAAAACTATTCCACAAGGATGATATCAGTCCTCTATAAAAGATCTTGTATGAACACTAGATATGTCAATATTTTTACCCAAAGGTTAAATATTGATGATATCAATAGTTCATCATATTTTGGTAAAACTCAAAGCATTAATTTTATTTTATATTTTGCAATTGTATTCTCATCCATATATTCTCATGCTTCTAGTGCCCCTGTACTCTCTGGATCAAATTATTCAGAATTATTAGAGCATATATAATTTACATTAGGCGTACTAGATCTTGATTTGGCATTGCTTATTGAAAAGTCTACATAATTAACTGATAAAAGTACTGTGAAACAAGTCAATGAAATGAAGGCTTGGGAAAAATCTGATAGGCTCAGTTTAATGTTCATAAGGATGGCAATTGCAAATAATATAAAGACTTCATTATCGGTTTCATCTAGCGCACGTGAATATTAAAAAGTTATTGAAGACAGATTTAAATCTGTTGATAAGTCATTGGTTGGCACATTAATGAAAGAATTGACTACAGCTCAGTATAATGGTACTCGAGGAATTCAGGATCACATCCTCAATATGGCTGACAAAGCTGCAAAACTTAAGATGTTGGGAATGAATATTGATGAATCTTTCCTTGCGCAGTTCATTCTTAATTCTCTTCCTTATCAGTTTGGCCCATTCAAGATTCACTACAATACAAATAAGGATAAGTGGGACTTGAATGAGTTAACTAGTATGTGTGTTCAAGAAGAATTAAGATTAAAGTAAGAAAGTTCATATAATGTATTGACAACTACTCAAGAAGTTAGTAATAAGAAAAAAAAAATCGAAGAATCATCCATCGAAGAAATTTGTCGAGTCTGGAAGTGTTAGACAAACTATTGAAAAGAAAGCTATTACAGTAAAGTGATTCTTTTGTGATAAGAAAGTACATGTAAAGAAGGATTGCATTAAATGTAGGACTTGGTTCGAAAAGAAAGGTATAAACTCAACCTTTGTATGTTTTGAATCAAACATTGCAGAAGTTTCTTCTAATACATGATGGATTGATTCTGGCACTTCAACTCATGTTACTAATAATATGCCGGGATTTCTTTCAATCTAGAAACCAAAAGAACATGAAAGATTCATAATTATGGGAAATCATCTCAAAGCAAAAGTAGTATTAGTAGGGATTTATCGCTTACGCCTAGAGACGGGTCATCTGATGGATCAGAAAGACACATGTTTTGTTCCTACAATTTTTAGAAATTTAATTTCTCTGTCTAGAATTGATGAGTTAGGATATTATGTTTCTTTTAGTAATGGTAAACTCAGTATATTTTATGATTCAATAAAAGTTAGTTCTAGAATTCTGTGTGATGGTTTGTACAGAATTAATTTGAATATTGAGTTTGCGAATATATTATTGACCCTGCAATCAAGTATTGGAATGAAACGTAATTCCAATAATGAAAGATCTTCTATATTGTGGCATAGACGTTTGGGGCATATCTCCAAGGAAAGAATTGAAAGATTAATGAAGGATAATATTTTAGAAAATTTAGACTTCACTGATTTTGATGTTTGCATAGATTGCATTAAAGGAAAGCAAACTAAGCATATAAAGGAAAATGCCACAAGAAGTAAAGAACTTCTTGAAATTATTCATACTGATATCTGCGGACCACTCCATATTCCTTGTTTTAGTGGAGAAAGGTATTTCATTACATTTATAGATGACCTGTCCATATATGGCTATGTTTATCTGATACATGAAAAATCTCATACCGTTGACATTCTTGAAGCGTACATAAATGAGGTCGAGAGACAATTAGATAGAAAAGTTAAAATTGTCAGATCTGATAGGGGAGGTGAATTTTATGACAGATATGATGAATCCGATCAGAATATTGGTCCTTTTGCTAGATTCCTAAAATAGTGGGATATTTGTGCTCAGTATGCATTACCAGGTGTGCCACAGCATAATGATATTATTGAAAGGTGAAATCGTACTCTTTTGGATATGGTTAGGAGCATGATGAGTTATTCCTCTGTACCTAAGTTAATGTGGGATGATGCTCTTAGGACAACTATGTATATCCTGAATAGGGTTCCTAGTAAATCAGTTTCATTAACTCCATTTGAGTTATGGACCAGTAGGAAACCCAGTTTGAGACATTTACATATTTGGGGGTGTCCTGCAGAGATAAGAGTATTCAATCCACATGAAAAGAAATTGGATCCAAGAATAATTTTTGAATATTTTATTAGTTACCTAGAAAGATTAAAGGGATACAGATTTTATTGCCCTAATCATAATATGAGGATAGTAGAATCTGGTAATGCAAAATTCTTAGAAAATGGTGAAATCAGTGGGAGTCAAAAATCTCAAAGGATTAATTTTGATATTGAGGAGATTCAGGCTTCTTCTCCTATATTATCCCATATTTGAGAAATTGTTATTCATAAAATCAATGATAGAATTAATGAGGGTGAACAACAAAATAACATTGATGAATTCTCACATGATGTTGATGTCGCTGCTGATAGTCTTGTAGAATAATCACAATTGGCAGATTTAAGAAGATCTCAAAGAAAAAGGAAACATGACTTTTCTAATGATTATGTGGTATACCTACAAGAATCAAATTTTAATATAATAATAAAAAGAGACCCCTTATCGTTTTCACAAGCCATAGAAAGTAATGATTCTGAAAAATGGTATGATGCAATGAAAAATGAGTTAAAATCAATGGACCAAAATGGTGTTTGGGAACTCGTTGAATTGCCCAATAATTGTAAAAGAGTCGATTGTAAATGGGTCTTTAAGACTAAACGTGATTCGGTGGGCAATATCGAACGATGTAAAGCCAGACTTGTGGGCAAAGGTTTTTCTTAGAAAGAGGGCATTGACTATCATGAGACCTTCTCTCCAGTTTCTCGAAAGGACTCGTTGAGAATCATCATGACATTAGTAGCTTATTATGATCTTGAGTTACATCAGATGGATGTGAAAACAGCATTTCTGAATGGGGATCTAGATGAGGAAATCTATATGGAACAACCTGAAGGATTTATAGAAAAGGGAAAGGAAAGTTGAGCTTGTAAACTTAAGAAATCCATTTATGGCCTTAAATAAGCTTCCAGACAATGGTATATAAAGTTTTATGATACCATTACTTCCTTTGGATTTAAGGAAAATACTGTTGATTAGTGTATATATCTGAAGGTTAGTGGGAGTAAGTTTATTATATTGGTCTTATATGTGGATGATATATTGCTTGCCAGTAGTGATCTTGGTTTGTTGAATGAAACCAAGATATTTCTCAACAAGAACTTTAAGATAGTTGATGTGAATGAGGCATCCTATGTTATTGGCATTGAGATATTCAAGGACAGATCTCAAGGTTTGTTAGGATTGTCTCATAAAGGTTATATTAATCGTATCTTAGAAAGGTTTAATATACATCTTTGTAAAGCCAATGATACACCTATTACTAGATGTAAAAAATTTAGCCAAAATCAGTGTCCGAAGAATGACTTAGAAATGGATCAAATGAAGAATATTCCTTATGGGTGCACAATTGGAAGTCTATTATATGCTCAAACCTGTACAAGGCCAGATATCAGTTATGCAATGGCAATGTTGGGTAGATATCAGAGTAACCCAGGAATAAAACATTGGAAAGCTGCAAAGAAAGTAATGAGATATCTGTAAGGGACAAAAGATTATATGCTCACATATAGGAAGTCAAATCAGCTTGAAGTAACAGGATATTCATATGTTGATTTTGTAAATTACCTCGATAGTAGGAAATCCACTTCAGGATTTGTGTTCATACTGGCTGGTGGGGCAATTTCTTGGAAAAGTGTAAAACAATCACTTATTGTATCATCTATGATGAAAGCTGAATTTGTGGCATGCTTTGAGGCCACAATTCAAGCTTTATGGCTGCGAAATTTTATCTCAAGACTTGGTGTGGTCGACTCAATTGCCAAGCCGCTGAAGATATTTTATGATAATACTGCAGCAGTTTTCTTCTCTAGGAATGACAAATACTCTAGTGGTTCCAAGCACATTGAGATAAAGTACTTGGTGGTTAGAGAAAGAGTCCAAAAACAACAAGTGTCAATTGAAAATTTAAGTACCACTATGATGATTGTTGATCTATTTACTAAAGCTTTGCAGTGTAAAATATTTAAAGAATATGTTCTTAGAATGGGGCTTGTGAGCAAGCCATAAAGGATATGGTGATGCATGTTTAAGTGGATGCTATTATTGACATTTCTTTTTGCATAATTTAAGTTATTTGTTTCTGTTATCCTGTTTGTGTTTATGTTTATACATATTATGGTTGATTGCAAGAAACATGATTGTCTTGACAAGGCAAATTACAAGGGTCATTATAGACTATATAAGGAAAGACTAACAGTGTTGTAGTACATAGAAGGAAGTGTGGCATTGATGACATACAACCGCTATGACTCACATTGATAGTTGGACTGAATATAATATTATTATGCTTATTGGACTTATTGGCTTATTTTTAAAATCATGGTCATGTATAAAATATTTTTCAAAATTTTTAGAATCCAATTATATAACATTGTTTTCAAATAAATTTTGTTTTGTTTATTTTAATTTTGGATATCTTTTATATCTTATCAATTAATGGGCCAAGTAGGAGAATGTAAGATTATGTGTCCTTTATTAATTAAATAAGATATATTATGGATTATTTGGATTCTGATAAAAGATATTAGCTAATATTAAATAAAGTCCATATTATATTGGGATATTTGAAGGGATGTCCTTAATGGAAGTAACTCTCCTAATAATTTACCCTAGACCATCTGCTCTCGCCTATAAATAGACAGGACCTACTCTAAACCTAATGCACGAAATGGGCACGGATACACTTGACATAACAAAGAAGTGCAAAGGGGTGAATAGATCAAGAGATTACAGTTATCCTCTTGATCTAGATCAAGAGATTACATAGTAACTGAGGGTACCATGCCTAATATTTAGTCTCTGAGTTATTAGATGGATAAAGGATTATACATACATAGTAATTGAGGGTAGACAGGTCTAATGGATAAAATCTCCTATATCGTATAGGGACTGTGGCGTAATGGTCTAGTACATCTATACTCGATGAGGCGAGTAAATTGTTATGAGATAACAATTCACTGAATCAGAAGCTTTAATGGATAGGACTCACAGCCAGCTCGGTATTGGGCCTAGAGGGTCACATATATATAATGGATATTTTAATAAGTAGAGGATTGGATATGAGATATCCAATTAGCCCTTATTCTCATTGGATAAGGCTTAACATTGATGGGCTCCTTGCTGAGGCCCAGTTAAAGGCCAATTGAGATTATTTGATAAATATTCAATAATCAAATATTAGTAGATAGTTGGATGGACATCTAATACCCACTAAGACATAATCCATTAGCGTTTTTGGTGATTCTCTATAAATTAGAGGTAGGAGGCATAAATTGTGATAGGTTGCACCTTTGGTCGCCCCTTATATTCTCCTCTCTCCTTCTATGCAAGAGTTACGAGCTTTTGGGCTATAATTGGAGGAACATCACTATAACGATCTATTGTGTAGATACCGCTTGAGAGAAAGACACTTACCTTCTTCATCCTCTCCATCTAGATTTGGATTTTAGGGATATATGATCTCCCTAGGTAATCAATCTCTCACATATCTTAGTTTTTGTTTTTGCATTTTTTCGCACACTAATCTTTGCATAATGATTTGATATACTTGAAAAACTATTTTATTTTCTTTCTTCCGTTAGGCATGTGATGCTCCCACTGGGTTTCCCAACAACAACGTCATCGATCTCTGATAGGGCAAGCGTTCATGCAGCTAGGGAGGCTGTGTGGCAACGGCAAAGGCGATGAGGCCACTATAGGCAAAGGAGGATTATGTGCTGCAGTGGGAGGGAGGAATATGCAATTATAGTGGGAGGGAGCGACATCGATGGGGCTATGGCACAGATCGAGGGCCATCAAAGGTTGTGGCTAGTAAAGGAAGAGGAAGGGGCATGGGAGTGATAGCGGTGCTGGAATCGTGACAATTGTTCGGTTGGAGGGGGGAAAAGGGCTGCGACTGGAGGCAGGGCTGATGCTCTCTATGTTTGTTAGGATGTGATCATGACTACGGTGGGACAAACTAGCCGACAAAGGGTAGTCACTGGTTTGTGAGAAGCAATAAGGAGGTAGGGAAGAGGCAAGGGCATGGGCTGAATTGATAGAAACCCCTAGGGTTTTGTCATGGAAAGGAGGGATAAATGATCACTTCGAGGGGATCGGGCCTCCTTGATCACTTCAAGGGGATTGACCTCCTTAATCACTATAGGGGATCGGCCCTCCTAGGGTTTTGGCTTATTGGCTCAAATAATATTTTCTTTATTGATTTAAATAAAAGTATTACACCATTATTACTGGTTACAAATGTCTTGTACGCCAATCACGTAAGTGATGGCACATGTGATACGCTGTGTGATCTTTTTGCTTATGATTAATATTGACATATTCTCATATTATATTATTTGTTACATATATATTGTGATATCCTTGCTTCTGTGCAATGACAATCGGATCATGATGAGATCATGATAATGAGATCAATTAACCTTTAAATACAGATCCTAAATAATCTCGGTCATAGGTTACTCAAGAGGGACATTAAGATAACCGGATAGATCGGTGTACTATATACCCGTCCATATGATGGAGGCGGTTGGTCTTATAGCCACTTGTTTGGAGACACTAAGGATATAGTATATGTGCTCATTAGAGAATGAGTTCATTGATTGATCCGCTTGTGGAATGTTGTATGGTTAATGATACCTAATGTCAAACAACGATTCCATAGTCCCAATTGTGTATCTGATCCTTAGACTTGAGACACCAAGGATGCGTTGTATGAGTACTCCTTTCTTTGATGCCAAACTTATAGGTTTGGAAAGTTTCAAATCTGGTACAGTTGGTTATCGAGATCGGTAGTCAACCTTACGAAGGCAATTGAGTGTCAATAGAGGATCATTCACTCTTGGTATTATGAGAGGAATATCTCATTTGTGCTTACTCAGACAAATCCCTAGTCAGGGTCATTTAAATTAAGAGAGAATGAGTTCTCCAATGGAATTCGAATAGAGCAAGATAAACTAATTTCGTATATGACCTGATAGTATCATGTCTAATATACGGTCTCTAGGATATTATTTGGATGAGGGATTATAGATACATAGTAATTATGGACAGATAGGTCTGATGAATTTGATTCTCCTTGTACCGTTTGGAAACT
This sequence comes from Ensete glaucum, assembly GCA_021527575.1. Lineage (NCBI taxonomy): Eukaryota > Viridiplantae > Streptophyta > Magnoliopsida > Zingiberales > Musaceae > Ensete > Ensete glaucum. Next base: position 38,272,680 of record CM038557.1, read on the forward strand.
ATGGCGTAGTAGTCTAGTACGTCCATACTCGATAAGTCGAGTGAATTATTATGGAGATAATAATTCATTATATCAGAAGGAGTTCTGATGGGAGTGACTCACAGCCAGCTCAGTATCGGGCCTAGAGGGTCACACACATATAGTGGATGCTTAAGCAAATAGAGGATTAGATGAATATCCAATTAGCCCCTATTCTCATTAGATAAGACCCTATGTTGATCGGCTCCTTGATTAAGGCCCAATTATAGGCCTAAGGAGATTATTGGATAGAGATCCAATAATACAAGGTTAGTATGTTATTGGATGGAGATCCAATACCCACTAAGGAAGAAGCCCTAGAGTTTTGGTGGCTCTTTATAAATAGGAGGGGAGACTCATGGTTGATAGACTGCAAACTTAGTCACCGCCTCCTATTCTCTTCCCTCCCTCTGAACAAGAGTTGCAAGATCATATTAGAGGAGTTTCGCTTCAGAAATCCATCATGTGGATACTGCTAGAGAGGAGGACGCTTGACCTCCGTCATCTTCTCCATCCGGATCTAGAATACAAGGATATACGATCTCCCTAGGTAAAATTAATATCTCACACATCGCGATTTTTTCATTTTTTGTGATTTTTCTCACGACCCCAATCTTTTGCATGATAATTTAATCTACGTAGAAAACTAATTTTTTGTTTTGATTTCCACTGCGCATGTGATGCGCCCGCTGAGGTTTCCCAATAGTGGTATCAAAGCCAAGGTTTTCATGTAAAAAACTGATTTTAAACTACGTGCGATGGGATTGAATCGTGTAGAACTGTTCTACAAGCTTGTTGCAGCGATTGGCAGCGAAAGTAAGCGCTGCCTGCGGGGGAGGGCAGCCATATGCATGCCGTCTGCTTGCAGAGGTGGTCGCCACAGCTAGGCCCCCTGCAGGGGTGGTCGGCCATGGCCTGGCTACCTGAAAGGGGTGGTCGCGACCAGGCCCCCTGCAAAGGGCGGTTGGCCGCAAGGGCAACAAAGACGTAAGGGGCGGTCACTCGCGGCACGGCTAGCTACGGCCAATCAGGGGTTCTTGCCACGGCCACCCGCCACAGGGCCGACGCGGTCAGGGTCGCCGGTGGCGTCGGCTACAAAGGGCGTCGTCGCAGTGACGATGGACGGCGCAGTGAGAGTGAAGGAGGGCTAGGGCATCTTTTGAGAAAAAGATAGTTATGCCCCCTCAGAATTTAAGAAATTCCAGCTCTGTCCCCTTTATACATAATTTCTTAAATGCCCTTAACATTTCTAGAAATTCTAAGGATTGTCCTCTTATCCAAAATACCAAAAATATCCTCAATAATTTTAAAAATTTTAAAGATAATCCTCTCATCCAGAATTATAAAAATGCCCTTGATAATTCTGAAAATTTTGAGAATGTCCTGAATTTTAAAAAATAATTACTTAAATAGTTTAATTAATTATTATATATATATCTAGTAATCCTATATATTATGTGATGTACATGTAATGTATGATGTGGATGGATGATCATGAGCCATGTGTTGTGATGTGTATAATTGTGATTATTATTATTATTGGGACCTGTGAGCCTACGTTTTTGTCGTTTATTATTGGGTCTGTGTGCTTGTGATTATTTGTAATTACATGGAAAGACGCAGCAGGAGCGTAGAGGTTACAGCGGAACCCACAATGCTGTGGTGGGAGATCACGATGCATGGTGATGCAACGATCCGACGGAACCGATGATGACGAGATCAACAATCACAAGACATGGAGATACGCCAATGCACACATAGATCCTATTATTTGTGATTATGCCTATTGGCTCAGGCTTAATCATATTAGGTGACAGCTCATGATCATTTGGTGTGGCTTGCATGATGTGTTATACACCTACTAAATATATGTATATATATATTTGTATGCGATATAGATATATATTAAATATGTATGTATGTGACACGATATATTAGGAGACCAATATGAAACAAAAACCCCTCCTATGATAATATTAAGTTGGTAAGCGTGAGATAATAAGATTGGCCCATGTGGCCTTCTATCGTTATAGGAAGAAATTGAATCAAGACATAGGTTGAGTTGGTCGAGTCCTTCGAGGCTCACCTATCTATGTAATCGAGTTTTTGCCTATAACATAGAGATGTCACTGGTAACCTGAGGACATGGTATGCTTAGCCGATTCCCTCGAGGGCATATCATCAAATCAGACTCATCTTGTAACAATGGTGATGACTTAACCGAATATTATAGTTGATCGAGTCCCTCAAAACCATGATGATTCAAAGGCCAAACATTACGGGAATCATAAGGAGTTGTAATTGGCAATATTTTCCTACCTTTTGGGCTTAGCGTAATTAGTCGAGTCCCTCGAGGTTACACTAAGATGCCAATTAGATCCCGATCCCTACTAGAGTCTGTCGGAGACTTCCGTCTCACGTGTCAAGGGTGTCGCGTGATTCGCTAAGAAAATAGTAGGAGTACATTAAGATAGAAGTCCATATCTTAATTAGTATTTTCTATAAAATCTGCATGTTATTTATTTTTGTTATATCTTGTTCTGTCAGAAACACGTCGCTCACAAACCCCCTACGTGGCATACTTGATGCAACCACCTCATTGGTCCAAACTATACAGATTGGCTCCACAATTTAAGAATTATTCTCATAGTGAAGAAAATCGTATATGTCCTTAATACAATTATGCTCACACTGGAAGAAGGGGCAAGCGAGGATGAGATCGCTCACTGTGTCAAGAATATAGATGATTCTACGTTGGCAAAATGTTACATGTTGGCCTCCATGACTCCTGAGTTACAAAGGCAATATGAGAGTATGTATGCAGATTCTATCCTTCTTCATCTCCACCAGTTGTTTGAAAAATAGGGAAGAACTCAAAGATATGAGATATCTAAGAAACTTTTCCAAGCTAGGATGATAGAAGAGACATCGGTTAAGAACCATGTCCTAAAGATGATAGAGTGGATCGAGAAACTCACAGGTCTAGGAATAGTCATAGAGGATAACCTGTGCATTGATCTTATACTTCAGTCCCTACCAGATTCCTTTTCTCACTTCATCATGAATTTTAACATAAGCAAGTTTGAGGTGACTCTCTCTAAGCTCCTTAATATATTGAGGGAAGCTGAGAATGCCATCAAGAAGGAGAAGTTAGTTCTCTATATTGGTGAGACCAAAAAGAAAAGGAAGGCCAGCAAGACCCTTAAGAAAGGCAAGGGCAAAGAAAGACCAGGTAAGGCAAAGGTTGCCAAGAAATACCCGGGAAAGGATAAAGGACAATGCTTCCACTATGGCCAAGACGGACATTGGAAGAGGAACTGCAAGGACTACTTTGTAGAGAAGGCGAGATAGAAGCTTAGAGAAGCTTCAAGTATATTCATGATTAGTCTCCACTTATCAGATTTTCATGATAACACATAGGTATTGGATACCATCAGTGTTTATCATATCTATAATTTGTTACAGGTTCTAGCAAGAACTAGGAGATTGGTTAGAGGCGAGATAGACCTCAAGATGGGCAACGAAGCAAGAGTTACTGCAGTTATTGTTGGAGAAGTCACCCTACATCTGCTTGGTGGAGCTATTATTGCATTAGATGCATGCTATTTTGTTCCCTCTATTATCAAAAATATTACTTTTGTCTCTTGTTTGATAATTAGTGGATATAAATTAGTTTTTGAGAATAATAGTTGTTCAATAATTATAGATAGTGAGATCATCACTAGAGGGACCCTTATAAATGACTTATATATGTTAGACACTTTTCTACATATCATGAATATAAATATATCTAAGAGGAAAAGAGATGAGGTGAATAATGTATACTTATGACATTATAGGCTAGGTCATATACATGAGGGAAGGATTCAAAAGTTACTGAAAGATGGATACTTAGATCCATTTGACTATGAGTCATATGTAATTTATGAACCTTGCCTTCATGGGAAAATGACCAACTCTCCTTTTAGTGGAACTGGAGAGAGAGCCACTGAGTTATTGAAACTCATATATAGTGATGATGTATATGGTCCCATGTCGACTCAGGTTATAGGTGATTACTCATACTTCATTACATTCACTGATGATTTCTCTAAATATGGACAAGTGTACTTAATGAAGTACAAATCTGAGGCTTTAAGAAATTCAGGGAATATAAGAATGAGGTATAGTACCAAATTGGAAAGAGTATTAAGACTCTTTGATCAGATCGAGGAGGAGAGTACTTGAGTACAGAGTTCACCCATTTGTAGGATAAGTCAGAAGACACAACCCCGATAAGTTAGAATCAAGGATAAAATGGCACACATTTGTAGGATACCCAAAGGAAACTTGTGGGTATTATTTCTATCATCCCGAGGACCGAAAGTTCTTTGTTGCCAAGAGAATTGTATTCCTTCAGAAGGAACACATTCTTGGTGGAAACAATGGGAGTGAGATAGAATTAAGCGAGGTTGGAGAACCTAGCTCAAGCACCATTTCAGAGCCCGAGCCTATTCAAATATCTAACACATAAATTCTAATTTTACGTAGGTCTAGTAGAGTATCTTACCCTCCTGAAAGATATGTGGGACATATCAGTAGAGATGACTCTCAGGATATTGATCCTCAAACCTACAAGGAGGCAATATGAGTATAGACTCCGGGAAGTGGCAAGAAGCCATGAATTCTGAGATTAATTTCATGTACTCTAACAAGGTTTGGAACATTGTGGATGCACCTAAGGGTATTGTACTCATTGGTTGCAAATGGATCTTTAGGAAGAAGATTGGAGTGGATGGAAAGGTAGAGACCTATAAAGCAAGGCTGGTAGCTAAAGGATATCGTCAAAGACAATGAGTTGACTATGACGAAACCTTTTCACCTGTAGCCATATTTAAGTCTATTAGAATTATTTTGGCCATTGCAGCACACTATGATTATGAGATCTGGCAGATGGATGTCAAAACGACATTCCTTAATGACAACCTTGAGAAAGAGGTGTATATGATATAACCAGAGGGATTCGTATCCAAAGAGAGTCCAGATAAAATGTGCAGGTTGCTTAGATCCATTTATAGATTAAAGCAAGCTTCCCGAATTTGGAACATAAGATTTGATGAGGTGACTAGATCTTATGACTTTGTTAAGAACGAAGATGAGCCTTGTGTATACATGAAGGTAAGTGGATGCGCTATCACCTTCTTGGTGCTATATGTAGATGACATCCTAATAATTAGGAATGATGTAGGAATGCTCTCCATAATAGAGGCTTGGCTATCTAGAAACTTCTCTATGAAAGACTTAGGGGAAGCATCCTATATTTTGGGAATCCGAATCTATAGAAATAGATCCAAAAGGATGCTTGTCTTGTCCTAGTCTAGGTACATAGGCTCCATTGTCAAAAGGTTTGACATGAAAATTTTCAAAGGAGGTCTCATACCGATGAGATATGGAATATCACTTTCTAGGAGCATATCCCCAAAAACTCCTGAAGAAAGGGCATACATAAATAAGATACCTTATGCCTCAACGATAGGGTCTATCATGTATGCGATGCTATGTGCTAGGCCTAATATAGCACATGCTCTGAGTGTCACGAGCACGTATCAAGCAAATCCAGGTTTAGAATACTGGAAGGCAGTAAAGTGTATCTTTAAATACTTGAGAATGACTAAGAATCTTTTACTGATATATGGAGGAGATAGCCTCCAGGTTGAGGGCTACATGGACTTGAGTTTTTAGTCCAACATTGATGATAGCAAGTGAAATTCAGGGTATGTTTTCACCTTGAATTGAGGAGTAGTAAGTTGGAAGAGTTTCAAGTAAGATACTACTACTGACTCGACCACAGAGATGGAATACATTGCTGTAGTTGAAGCAGTAAGATGAAGGGGTGTAGATTAAGAAGTTCATCAAGGATTTGGGAGTCATACCAAGCAGCATGAAGCTGACTCCCATATATTATGTCAGTGATAGGGCGATAACTCTAACAAAGGAACTTAAATCTCAACATAATTATTCTGAGGAGGTTCCATCTGATTAGAGCAATCATGATCCCTAAAGATATAGCAATGAAAATAGTTTGATCCGAAGATAACATTGCAGATCCACTAACGAAGCCACTAGCTCAGATTATATTTGAGCGTCACAAGGGTCTGATGGGGATCAGACACATAGGTAATTAGCTTTTGTTCAAGTGGGAGATTGCTGGTTACATATGCCCTGTAATCCAATCACGCAAGTGATGGCAAGTGTGACACGTTGTGTGATCTTTTTGCTTATGATTAATATTGGTATATTCTCACATTATATTATTTGTTACATATATATTGTGATGTCCTTGGTTCTATGCAAAGTAAATCGGATCGTGATGAGATCACGATAATAAGATTCACCTTTAAACATAAATCCTGAATAATCCCAGTCATTGGTTACTAAAGATGGACATTGTGATAATCGAATAGATCGGTGTACTATATACTCGTCCATATGATAGAGGCGGTTGGTTTTATAACCACTTGTGTGGAGACACTAAGGATATAGTACAAGTGCTTGTTAGAGAATGAGTTCACTGATTGATCCTTATAGAATGCTATATGGTTAATGATACCTAATGTCAGACAGTGATTTTATAGTCTCAATTGTGTATCTGATCCTTAGACTTGAGACACCAAGGATGCCTTGTATGAGTACTCCTCTCTTTAACGCTAGACTTACAGGTTTTGAAAGTTTCAAATCTGGTACAGCTAGTTATCGGGATCGGTAGCCAATCTTATGAAGGTAATTAAGTGTCAATATAGGATTATCCACTCTCGGTATCACGAGAGGAATATCTCATTTATGCTTGCTCAGACAAATCCCTAACCAGGGTCATTCAGATTGAGAGTGAAGGAGTTCTCCAATAGAATCCAAATAGAGCAAGACAAACTAATTTTGTATGTGACCTGACAGTACCATATCCAATATATAGTCTCTGAGATATTATTTGGATGAGGGATTATAGATACATAGTAACTATGGACAAACATGTCTGATGGATTTGATCCCTCCTGTATCGTCTGGGGACTATGGCGTGGTGGCTTAGTACGTCCATAGTCGATGAGTCGAGTGAATTATTATGGGGATAATAATTCATTATATCAGAAGGAGTTCTGATGGGAGTGACTCACAGCCAGCTCGGTATTGGGCCTAAAGGGTCACACACATATGGTGGATGCTTCAACGAATAGAGGATTGGATAAAGATCTAATTAGTCCATATTCTCATTAGATGAGACTCTATGTTGATGGGTTCATTGATTAAGGCCCAATTATAGGCCTAAGGAGATTATTGGATAGAGATCAAATAATGCAAGGTTAGTGAGTTATTAAATGGAGATCCAATACCTACTAAGGAAGGAGTCCTAGGGTTTTGGTGGCTCTCTATAAATAGAAGAGGAGACTCATGGTTGATAAGATCCAGCCTTAGCCACCACCTCCTATTCTTCTCCCTCCCTCTAAGCAAGAGTTGCAAGATCATATTGGAGAAGTTTCGCTGTAGAGATCTATCGTGTGGATACTGCTAGAGAGGAGAATGCTTGACCTCCATTATCTTCTCCATCCGGATCTGAAATACAGGGATATATGATCTTCCTAGGTAAAATCAATCTTTCACATATCACGTTTTTTTAATTTTTACGATTTTTCTCGCAATCTCAATCTTTTGTACAATGATTTGATCTGCGTGGGAAACTGATTTTTTGTTTTGATTTCCGCTGTGCATATGATGTACTCACTGGGGTTTCCCAACAATTATTTATAGAGACTCCTAGTCGACTCCTACTTGGACTCCTAATCAAATAAACTCCTAACCAAATCTAACTCTTACTTAGATTCCTAAACAAATAGACTCCTAATCAAATTTAACTCATAATCGAATCCAACTCCTACTTTCACTTATAATCAAATAGACTCTTAATTAACTTAATTAGATCGATCTATATAAGTCAATAAAAAAATAAGATTCAATAAATATAAACTCGATTTTATTAGAGTTCTATCACCCAACGATTATGATCGACAAGGAGAAATGCATAAGTGATAATGTAATATCATAGTACCTCTTTCTGACGTCCCACATAATAATGGCATCTTGCAGACAAGTCCAGGTCTGCATGTGGATCATAGTCTCCAGGCAGATAGATGCAGAGCTGAGACTGAAAAGCTGATGCTGCACCTTCAGACCTGCTCATTATTTTATGAAGTGAAGTGACAATAAGCCTAATCTTAATCTGCAAGTCACCCTCAAGTCTCAGAATAAGAAACATTTGTGTACAAAAGCAGGGGAAGATACAGGGCAGACATGTAGATTGATTTGCAGCTAATATTACTTTGTGGCATCAAATCTGATGATCTGTTCAGGAAATTGATGGCAAAAGCATCAAAGTCCTGTGATGTGAGATTAGACTAAACTTTAAAAGGAGATCCATGAAGCTGGAGAAATTAGTTCTCTGATATCAGCAATAAAGTCAGCATTATGGTGTTGTTATCTGCTACTACATGGAACTTGAGATTTTTATGTTGTTGATGAGTTGGGTAGGATTGAAAGCATCAACTATTTTATTTGCATATAGTAAAGCTCAAAGGGAATCTAACATTAATGCTTAGGTTTGATTAGTAAAATGACAACCGTTTCTTGGCTGATTTGTTCCTAGTTGGTCAAAGAGTTAAAAGAAGTCTTCTTCCTCTAATGGTCAAATTCCAGTTCTTCTGCAAGAAAATAAATCAGATTTCGAATTCCATTGATGTCGTTGGTGAGAGAAAAAGTTAGTCAAAACCTTCTTAAATACTTAATCTATGCTTTTCAAAGCAGAGTGCCGTCAGAAGCAGGCAAGCTTTACACTAAATGAGAGAACACTACACGACGAACTGGTTAACATACTGACCATCGGGAGAGATAAAAAAGAAGCACAAACAAGGCAATGCTCCCATCAATATAGATTCGATATAAGATTTGAAAGAATTAATATATCCAATTTTATCTTCGTAAGTAAAAAAGAGCTAGAGAGTTAATATACAATCACCCCTTCTAAATTTTTTTTCATCGTCCGAATCTTAGGAGTGTTATTCCTTTACTTGTTCAGATGTTATTTAAATATTTTATGATTCAGTTAAATCCATGACGGATGATATCGGATACTCAAATTATATTTTTATTATGTATATTTATTTTTTATAACTTTCAAAAAGAAGTTGGGAGTGTATGCAGTGAAATTTACTTGCCATCCTCATTCCCTGATAACCAAACCGACCAACACATTGTCTTCTTCCCCATATAATAACCCGCACGTCGTTTCCCACTCCTTCTGCATTGACAGCGAGCTACCACCCGCCACCTCCTCCTCCTCCGCCACGTCCTCCCTCCCCCTCCGTCGGCAGAACTCCAAAAATATAATAATCGTACTAGTTAGTTGGCTACTTCAAGGTGTTCGACCATAATCCCTCCTCCTCCTCCTCATTCTTCTTCGTCTTCTTCTTCTTCTGATCTAAAATTGCACGGAATTCCCTGCCACTTTGTGAAGAGAACCATGAGCGCCAACCCTTCTTTTGCCGCGAAGTGAAGTCCAACAGCAAGGAGGTGATAAATGGATGCACGGATGATGAGAAGGTACGCGCCGCAGGCGAGTCCGGAGAGGTCCAAAGTGTGGACCGAGCTGGCTCTAAAGCAGCGCCTGCAGGAGCAGCAGCGAGGGGGGAAGATTCCCGTGGTGTACTACCTCTGCAGGAATCGCCACCTCGAGCACCCGCACTTCATCGAAGTCCCGCGCTCTTTCCCCGAAGGACTCTACCTCAGAGGTTAGTGTGGACCGGTTTCGGGCGAATGGGAGAGAAAAGGGGCGATCTTGATGCATCCAGGGGTTGACGTTTCCTCTGTGTCTCTTCCTCCGTAGATGTGATCGACAGGCTTAACGAGCTGAGAGGCAAGGGGATGGCCGCCATGTACTCCTGGTCCTGCAAGAGGTAAATTTCTCGAGATTGGAAACCGCAAGAACCCTGGATTTCAACTCTGCAGTCAGCTAATGGGTCGGCGATGGTGCAGGAGCTACAAGAATGGATTCGTGTGGCATGACCTCTCCGAGGACGATCTGATCCTGCCGTCGCAGGGCAATGAGTACGTGCTGAAGGGTTCCGAGCTCTTGGATCAAACACCTCCAGGTACATCGTGGATTTACATCTAGACTAAATCTAATTGTTAGTCAAGTCAGAAGAATAGAATTCTATGACCAGATTGAATGATGCTTATGTTCGATTCAGATCGGAACAGTCATGGCATAAGCAATGGAAAGACCCAGAATCTGAAATACCCTATGCAAGAGCCACCGGCAATCTGTTATAAAGGCCAAGAAGCTTCCTGTTCTTCGTCTTCTGCAACGATTTTAACTAGGGAGCCAAAGCTTCCCCCGCCATCACCGAAGCAACCAACTCCTCCTCATTCTCATGCTGCACAAGGATATGTGCTATGTCCCTCGGCCTGTAGATCAGGCTCCTTGGGGAACTTTTCACTGAATCCTGGTGCTAGAACTGCTCCACCATTAGCATTGGGTTCCCCGAACCCGATAGAGTACACGATCTGCAAGCCCATTGGAGCTCAGGATGCTTCCACTCAAACCGATGACCGAGGAAGTATGAGTCATGGATCGATCACTCGAATTGTTGGTGTCCAAACAGATGATAGGCCTCAAAATGAGCAGAAAATGTGTTCAAAGGAGGAGCATGAAACCAATAATGTTGAGAGATCACCACCTTTCACACTTCCCAGTGATCCTTCTTGTGGGAAGATGAATACGTTGGAGTCTTTGATTAGAGATGAAGTAAGCAGAAGGAACAACTTTAGGATTGCGGAAGCGGAGGAAGTTTTCCTCCCAAACAGGTCAAAATTTAAAGCCACAAATATGCTTATGCACCTGATTACTTGTGGATCAACCTCTGTGAAAGACCACTATGGCCTTGGATTTATGCCAACCTATAGGACAAGGTTCAGTGATACAAATTTCTCCTCGCCACTGTCTGCCAACTCAATGGTTCTGGGGGAAATCAATGGTTCACCAGAGAGCCGAAGAGAAATTGGCATAAGTCTGACAAAGAAGGGACATTTTAGTGGGAGCATGATTGAAGCAAACAAGTACAAAGAGGAAATAGGGGAAGAAGTTCCTAGTCTAAAACCATCATCTTCCTTTGGTGAGGAAAGGTAGTGCAGAATTTAATTGCTTAAATCAATATTCTGAATAGAAGTATTTCCATGTAAGTGTTGATGTTCTGCACATATTCTACTTGATTGACTAGCCTTTAGGTAAACATGAATGGTCTGAAAATCATAACAAAAGTATGTTTATTGGGGAACGAACTTGGAAGCTCACTTTGTGATATCATTGCTAAATTGATTGTTTCATCTTCACTTGACCATAGGGTTAGCTGTACTATCATATCAAATTTGGATTCTTTATCTCTTGCAGACCCACAACTTTGTGCAGTTAAGGAATTTAATCAGTTGTCTAGTATCAAAGGAAAAAAATATTATGAGAAAAAACAAATATTGAAATTTTTTCTTTTCTTCCTTGGCTACACTAAAAGACTAGATTTGAAACACTTAGGACATGGAAAGGTGTGCTTGATCTGCTTCTTGCCCTTTTTTTCCCATGTTTTGGGTAGGCCTGCAGAAGCATATTTGCTATACCTGTTGATACATATCTTGCTTCCCTTTTGTTCCAACTGAATGGAAGGAGAACTTCCTCTAACTCTCATTTCCATATTGCTTACAAGTAATATGCAGTTATATCTGCTGACAGTAAAATCCTCATAATTGATGATAAAGTTGGCAGGACTTATATGTGATAAATCTTCATGACAATATCCTGCATATATTCATCAAGTGTGCAAATTTCATTTAATATATAACACAGTTTGATCTTTTCCAGATATATTAGGTAGCATGCCTCATATCTCTTCCTGCATCAAGGGTACTTAACCTTTTTCTTTTGTAACCAGATACAATAAAGTGTTGAACTCTCTCTTAAATGAGGTTTTTAGATAATTACCATTTCAAAATTTGGAAATAGTGTAGTTTCCCTCCATTTTGATTTCTTAATTTTCTTTTTGAACTCTCAGGTTTTTGGTTCATGTACTTGTTGAAGAAACAGTGGTGAAGTGATACATGAGCTACTGTGGCTATGTCATTTATGCTGAAACTGAATAATACTTTCTAACAGAGTTATAAATCATATTCTTGAGTTATAAATTCTTTCTGTAGGGGCTATAGAGAAATCACCATTGTATTGGGTTACTGGAAGCATGGAAATGACTAGGAGTGATATTTGCAATCGGTCGCAAAGAATTTGTCAAGAGGATTGATACTAACACTAACAACCCACAAAGAATGAGAGGGGCCATAATAAAATGTAGAATTGTGTTATTCAGTGTAACTATATTTCTTATGAGTTGAAGAAAGAAAATTAAAAAATGTTTCAACTGCTAGAAAGAAAGGATATCTTTTGTTACAGCACTTTTGAGTGGAATGTGCAGTAGATTTCAAGTTTAGAAGAGATAATCTTGGATTCTTTTCTTGACGATACTTTATAGACAAAGGTCCATTCATGCTTCTTGATAGCTACTGAATCTAGGATCACTGATATCCTGGCCTTGATTTGGCCAGCATGCAAATGCTAGAACTGTTAGTATAATTCATATGACGAACTTTTCTGGTTTTTGTCGAAGTTTTTTATTTATGTTCCTTGCATAGGTGATCATATGTCCACGGATATAGGAGATTCAGTCATTAGGGTTGTAGGACAGAAATTGTAGAATCTGATAGTGTTTTTCTAACTCAATGACTACGGGAGAAAGATGTAGTGGACTATCTGCATCACATCTTACATGACAGAGAGGGGGACCATTATATCTGGAACATAATGGTTCATAAATCTCAGTGTGCAACACTTTATAGGTCCTGGCTGCAAAATCCATGTGGACACCTGTGTAAGTTCACAATACCCCATCTAAAAGTTGTCAAAAGGAAGTCTCCTTTGGAAATCCCCATCTGATTAGGAATGTGCCAATGCAACCTACAAATCTAACTAAAAGTTTTAGACGAAGCATCTTAAGTTATGACTTGGTTTGTAGGTTGCATTGGCACAGTCATCTTAAGTTATGACTTGGTTTGTAGGCTGGAAATCCCCATCAAACCAAGTGCCAGTGCACTTGCTTGTTGAGGAATTTAGCTTCTTAAGTTAAGACTTTGTTTGTAGTAACCGTTGGAAATAATAGATAAACTAGGAATGAGCTTATGGTCAAGAATTTTGGCTGAGACACCAGGTTGCATGAGTTTGGTAGACGAATGAGTGCTAACTCTGCATGATCATGATAACATGGAATAAAATTAGGTCTATATTGTACTGAACAATGCTGACCTCATTAAATTGAACATCATAATTGAAATTACAAATCTTGTGATACCAGATTTGCTTTTGTACTTACATTTATGGACATTTACGCAGCATCCTTTATATTTAAAAAATCTTCAGTTTATAACTTTGGTTCAAATATTGTATATATAAAGAAATCCTAATGCAGGAACTGCAACATGCCTTATTCGAGAAGGGACAAAGAAAAGGAAGCAGATTCAGCTCAGTTAAAGTGCCTCCCTAGTACAATGAAAATTACATCCTGCACACAGTTAAGGGATAATCAGAATGGAACATTGATGTCCCAAATTTCAGATATGGGGAACTCTTCTAGCAAATTCTCACCACTCAATTCATCATCTGGCGAAAGTGAAAGGATTATAGATAAGGGATCATCTGTGAGGTCAGAATTTCATAGAGAAGAAAAAGAGAAGGTGCTCAAGATCGAAGAAAGTTGAGTCTTGTTGTCCATGTTCCCTCTCACTGAATCTTTATAGTTACTGGTTTCTTGCCCCTCAATTTCTGTTTCACAATTTTCCTGCAGGCTTAAATCTGGAGCTCAGTTCATAATCGAGTCTAGATCACCAGGTGATGATATTGAAGATACCTTTGAATGAACACAGGAACTCTGCATTAATGTAACATGTCCCATTTCAGTATCAGCTGCTTTCTTTACAGCTGTGCTTGGAGGAATCTGTCTAACATTTAAAGTGCTTGTAAGTGCCATTTATTCTTTTTTTCTGACTTATTCCAGTTCTTTCAAGTTGTCTTCTTCTGACAACCTTGGCAAGAAAATTATAAGTTGCCTACCTGCAAAGAAATGTCATTGTTGCACTAATGTCTTGTGGCTTTTAAGCTGCAAGTAGAGAGCAATTCCTTGCACCCCGTGAGCCAAGTTTGCTCTCTTTTTTGGTGGTACAATAAAACAGGCTGCATGACATTGTCGCATGTACATAACAAAGAGGAAGGTGAGCCGTGCTTGGCTTCAACATGAAAATCTTTACACGAATGATATCTTATTGATGCAGAACATTTTTCATTTTATGAGAAAACTATTGGAATCTGTGTGTAATATTATGAGAAAATATTATTTGTTGCCCGTTTCAGATTATTATGAGAAAACATTTTTACTTGTAATATTATGAGAAAACATGTAATATTCTGGTTGCCCGTTTCAGATTATTTGTTGATTGACCATTATATCAAACAACATTCTTGCCCGCCATGTGCCGTAGGTGAGTATTTTTATTTTACCCCATGGTTCTCATAGCTATGATGTTGGAATTTCAACAGGATATGTTGTATTCTGTAAGGTGATTCCTCTTCGATAATGGCATCGCAGGGGTTTGATATAGATCATGAAAAAATGTTCTCTTCCTTGTAATTATGCATTTTTATTCAACTTGCTGTCAGCTTCTGGATAGTTGATTGGAAGAAATGAACAAGTCAAATAGTATAGTATTTATTACTTCTTATCTCTTTTTGACTTCAGTGAAACTTGTAAAATTGTAAGGATACACAACTGCTTTGATGTGGTGCTTTATGTTTGCAAGATTTGCAGTTACTCACACCCATCATGATGTATTTGTATCTATTTGTATTGTGTTGCCGCTTCCTGTAATATTCAACCCCTCGTTTCTCACAATACAACTGTATACTAAATGCTGGATCTTCCCGCAGAATGAGGGCAATGAACTCTTCCCCCTTGCAGCAACCAACTCCGGTGATCGTGTGGTCCTGAAGAGGATGTTTTTATTATGGGTTAGGGATGGTACACTGATCATGTGTTGTGTCACGATCAATTGTTTTATCGTTGTTTGGACTCGCGGGTGAATGACAAACTTTTTGGAATCCATGAAAAGACTGGGACAATCTTTTGGGTTCCCAATCAAGAAAGAATGTTTGAGCTGGATGACAATGCCATGGACCACACTGGACAAAGGAGTTGCTCGTAAGCCGTCAGACTCTCCAGTTTGCAACTGTAAGATGTAATAAAATTAACATAAAAAAGATGACACAAAGTCAAGGGATCTGATCCACCAGACCATCTCAAGACATTGACACACCAACAGTTTAAGCTCTTTACTATTGCAATTTTATGAAGTCAAGGAATCTGATGCTTCAAAATAAGAACACAATTATATGAGATAAATCATGAGCATGGCTTTTCTGTACAGTCGGAGTGAAACGGTATCACAAGCTTTCAGTTAGCAAATTTCTTGAAAATCTATAAAAGAAAACTTTGAAACACATGCCAGCTGCTCGGGTTACAAAGAGCTCACTACACATGGACCTCCATTACCAGGGTGGGTGCAACACAAGACACAAATTTAACATTCCTGGAGCTGACAAAGTCATCTTCTTAATCAGAGAGGTCAAGTAGGTTGAGGGCACCGCCTGTGACAGGGGCAATGTGACCCAGGCCTTCTTAACACGTCTTAACAATGACATGATATCCACTGAGAGTCCTTACCTAGTCATAAAGCCCTTCTTCGTGCCAAATATCAACCAAAAAATCTACCATTTCCTGCATATGACCAATAACATACAATAATGTATAAGATAAAAGATTGTTCTAAAAACATTCTGGACTTAAAACTCTATGGAAAATAAGATGGGGAAGCATGGACTTACAGATAATGGAATTGACTCTGGAAAAGGTTGGCTTGTCGATAGCAAGTCATCATAAGTTGAGCACCAGCTGAACAAGACAAATAATTGAACACTAAGGGAATAGAGATTACCATCAACATATATTCATAGTAATATAATGAGTATTTGATTAACAAAACCAAAAGCTCCATTCTAGGTCTTTGGAACATACACTTAGAGAGAATTTGAAATTAGAAAATGATATTGTTTAAAAATACATGTTAACTGGATTTTAGCCTAGTCTTATACTTGCAGCTGCAAAGATTTAGATGCACTCATGCCATGAATGCCAAATTTACAGCCCCAATTTGGACAAATTTTCCTCACTCTGTAAACATGTGAGCTGATAGTCTCTTGGACTAAAACTGTAACAACATTTTACCTTGTCAGGGAGGGAAAGAGGGTAGATATATGTATTTTAACCGAGCAAGCAGAGAAACTATTTTCTTGGCTTGAATCCTCATCATCCAAGTTGCAAAGAAAAATAACATAACTTGGCACCAAGGTCCATCGACTCAACATTTAGCAAAACCAATAGGCTTGGTTGATGATATCATCTCATTCCCAACATAAAATCATCTCTCTGCTCATTATCAGCCAGACTGCCCAACTGCCATGTTACATAGGTCAGTTCCAAAAACTAACTGGAGTTTCCTAATCCTTCTATTCTCTAGAACTTTATGCCAGATGTCACCTGCTTTGCATTGTCTATGAGCCATACTTCATTTTTCATTTGCTCAAAGCATTAACAATCATGAGTTTCTCAAGCATTCATCAAACACCAAGACACTTAGTTTGGGTCAAAATCTTAGCATCACCTGCTGTCAACCAGCAACAGTATTAGGCATAAGCATACTGGTAGCTTAGATCAACAAAAGTACTTTCTATGATAGAAGTAGGACTATAACCAACATGTGCTCTCAATGAGAATTCCATAGTGCTGACTTAGAAAATATAATATTGACACACAACAAATGTCAGGCAAATTGATCATATAATTTAATGTGAGAGGAAAATAATGCACAAGTCTAACTCCTACCTATAGAGTAATACAGTCTTCAAATGCAGTACTTACACCTATATACGAAGAACTCACAGTCAAGTCTAATAGAAATGATGAGGGACCAAGGTGTGACCAAGGTGTCTACCTTATTGTTGGTTCCCTTGGTATTCTGCGGCATCTTTTTGACCAGTCTCCTACCCATTCTTGTCTCATCTCATTCCAAGCTAAAGCAGCTGCAAAATATAGGAAACAATTCTTGAGCACTAACATGAGCAATTTTTTATCCTCCAATTCCCAGTGACAAATAATATGGAAACTTTTGATGAGCTTTGTTAAACAATAAACAATAAAGAACAATGTGAACTAATAGGTATCAACAAGAAAAACTGCAGATATTACTCAAGTACAAAAGCACTACCACTTAGGCACAGACAAAAATTTATCCAGCTACTTCCTACTTCAACCTTCTGATAATATGTAGCCATTTTCGGCTTGTTAATAATGAAAATTATGGATACCAAAGTAAAGATGTATTTCTCATGAAAGGCCCATCAATCAAGGCCTCAAACAGAAAACTCCTCAACTCTCAACCCACAATATTGTTAATTGCCTATAATATTACCGAAAGCAATATTGAAAAAATGGATGTGTACAGAAGAAACTAGCATATCTTGATGTTTATATAGTAGAATATGGCAACCCTGTTATGTGTGCATAGTGCAACCACGTA
Source organism: Ensete glaucum (assembly GCA_021527575.1). Classification (NCBI taxonomy): domain Eukaryota; kingdom Viridiplantae; phylum Streptophyta; class Magnoliopsida; order Zingiberales; family Musaceae; genus Ensete; species Ensete glaucum. The sequence goes on from CM038557.1 coordinate 38,290,497, forward strand.
AGGCCATGTACAGATACCCTGACGAAGAGCCCAGCAAATAAGCGATGATATTATTAACATAAATGTAACTTCACCCACTTTTTTTTCTTAGGAAATATGTTATTGGTTATCAAATTTCCACTCTGTTCACTATATAACAAATAATCAATATATATCTCATGCAAATTCTATACGTGACTCAATAAATGTCCACATGAGTGAAGTAGTCAAACTAAACAAGACCATAACAATTATTTTAAAATGGTATTACTACATAATAAGTCATGTGTGATAGGACATACCGGTATTTCATCTTGAAATTTGTAAAGCAAATAATCAACAAGCATCAGGATTTGATTAGAAAACAATATTCATCAAGCTGGAAATTTTCAATACCATTTTGAGACAGACCTTGATTAATAAAGGGATGGTTGTTTTTATTTTCCAGTGGAACCTTCATGTCCTTTGCAACAGATGTGAGGCACAAAGGACGGTGTGCATCAAGGGAGTTAAAGTTGCCGAAATCATTTTCCATTTCCCTTGAACTTGATGACCATTGCCTTATCCAACACTTTGAAGATTGATCTCTCCAAAATGATGACATCGGTGTTCTTTCTGAATTTGATCTGGTTTCAGCTTGGATACCCAAACAACAACTGCTCTGCACAAACTTAAAGAAACTAAATGGTGTTCCATAAATACAAAAAGAATGAACAGTCAGAAATGAATTAGCTAAGGTAACTTCTGCAGACTGTCCAGAAAAGAAATTGCAAACATACAGAAATAAATAGCTTGTCATCCACATTTCAAGAAACAGAAATGCCTACCCCATGGAAGCTAAATTTAGGTAACTTCTGCAGGAGCATTCATCAATCAATATCACGCTTCCATGACAGCTCATCTAGTGATATCTAATGTAGCTTCCACATTCCTATCAGTAGAAACGAAAAAATGAGCTTCTAAATCCATCTGCATGAGCAACATCAAAGTTCTAAAATGTTCAGCAAATAAATAGTAGTAGTGAGCAAGAAAGCACCATATTACTTGAATGAAAACCACAATTTTGGTTTCTATGTTTACTTTTTCACAAATGCCTTTTGTAACATTGGAACAACTATGGTAGATAAATAATAATTCATTATTTCACATCCAAATGTAAAATCAAATCAACTAAATGAATACCACAGAAGGAAAATCTGATCATGATTTAAGACAAGAAAATATTGCAATGGTTTTGGATGTCCTTCGTAGTATGTTTCAATAGTAGACATATGGTGGGAACAAATTGGTTTGCAAGTATGCATTCCTTATTATGTGCCACATAAAATGTGCTAATTTCTTGTTCCATAAATTGTACCACAAGTCACTGGTACATATAACTTGCCAAAAAATCTCGTACCAACTAAACCATCTAACATAAATCCTTGGCAAAATCCATAACGTTTATCACATTATTTTATTACTTTGCAATCAATCATTGATATATTTCACTGTGAATAATAATACCATTAGTGTATTTGTTATTTGAAATTTCTACATCAGCTAAAGAGTATCACAACCCCAAGTTACTGTAGCATTCATTTCCTCTTTTTTAAACTTTACGGCGTCATGGCAAGTTCTCACCCCGTTGAATGGGGATGGCTCATAATGGATTGCTTCATCCATAGTGGTTATATGGGACAAGCCAGATCAAGGCTGGGTCAACTTGAATGTGGAAGGCTCCTATAGCAGTCAAAGGAGGGGATTTGGGTTTACTCTTAAGCACTCATATTGGTTCTTTACTGGGTAAATTCGATACTGGTACAGGGAGCCTCAACAATGAGCTTGTTGCTATAAAAGATGGGTTATTTTAGTCAGCAAGGAAGGAATTATTTAAATTATTGTGAAGTCAGATGCAGAGATGAATATTCTCATATTGGACAAACGAACAAAACTCTTTTTTTTTATATCATCTCTCTTTTTTATCTCATGTAAAACTCTCCCATTTGTTCAAGAAGGGTAATGAATGCGCAAACTGGCTAGCTAAATTTGCTAGAACCTCTAGGTCAACTTTTGTTTGGCTAGGGAGGTACCACCTCTCTTCCGTAGTCTATTGTGTGGTGACCGCCAGAGCACAAGCTGTAATCACTTTTTGAGTTAAATTCATTTCTATTTAAAAAAAGAAAAAAAACTTCTCGCCCTCATTAAATTCTACATATTGCTTCCACAATTATTCAATCTATCATCATAGATGCACGAAGTACCTAGTAGCCAGAAATTATGGGATGATAACAATTCCAGACAACAAGAAACACCTATTCAACACAAATTTCAGTTCAAGTAACACGACAATGTCTAATTTTGGATAATAGCGTATGGCAATAGAGGAAGAGAAAGGGATGAGATGTTAATTTCACTTTGTTACAACACAAGGGGAAATAAGAACACGATTTGATAGGAAAACGAAAATTAGCTCCAAATCTCCCCAATAAGGGGAAGAAGCAAAAAATAAGGGTTTTGAAGCAAATCGAATTTCCTCCAATTCTCTCTCACGTGTCGCATCTAAACGAGATATTCCGTTTCTCTTCCCTTCTCCCCTAATTTTCCCCATCCAGGAATCACCCATATCCCAGCTAAATTCACCGTGCAAAAGCATCACAAGAAACAACGATCGATCCAAAATCATCCTTTGATCAGACAAGAGCCCGAACCAGAAAAGAAAAGGACACCACAAGTAGGGCAAAACAAAAAAGTTATTGCGTCAACGGCAACATATCAACTCAGAATTCGAACAAGGAGAGAGGAAGAGGGAAGAAGATCGCATCGAAGGGTCTCGCATACCTTTCGCTCGCTGGGATTCCCTTTGACGGTGGGGTGGCATTGGAATACCTTCGTCCCGTCGCTCTTAAAGGCAGCGGTGATTGGTCGTGAAACGGCAGCCGTCGATCTCTACCCGCTCCCCCAATGATGATGCAGATAGGCAATCCCGACCGTACGTTGGATGCATCTATTTTAATGGGATATTTTTAGATTCGATGGGCGCGGCGCCTTTGGATATTTTGGAGACCAGCGGATCAAGCTTTTCTATTACATTAATATTATTTATTATTCTTCTCCTCTCAAAACAGTGTGCGGTAGGAGGCGGGAGACAGCGAGAGGATTGGATAATACCATTCCATGTTTACCCTAATACCAATTTATCCGAAAAAAATTAAGTATATTAGATGATACGGGAGCTATATTTTCACCATCCAAAAGTCTTCACTAGTCACAACTTGGTTTTATTATTTAAATATTAAGCTCATCTTTCACTCAATTTATTGATTTATTGTTTAATGCAGTTACAAATACATTTTCAAATATAAGAAAGAAAAGAAAAATTACAACTATTATAATATCTTATAGATCAAATAATATCAGTCATTACAGCATTCCGTCACCGAAATAATAATAATTTTCATATTTGAGACGAATAGAATTCGATCCTTAGATCTGGTTGCAAAAATCTAATTCTTGATCAACTAAGCTAGTTGATATCCTCAAAAATAAATACTGATATGAATGTCTTCAAAAATTCTAACATTGTGTTATCATACAGTGATAGTGTCTTTAGTCAACACCGTCCACCGGCTAGGGAAAAATTAAGGTAAATTATTTGAGTGTAAAACTGGCTGATTGGGAGATGAACATCAACTAAGTCGATTGTCACCCAGATAAAGATAAATCAGTAATATCTACCTGTTTCATCCACTCAAAAATTGACAATTGAGAACAATCATTTTTATCATTTAAGAAAATCAAATAAGTAATATCTACCTATTTCATCCACTCAAAAACTCACAAACGAGAATAACCATTTTTATCATTTAATAAAATCAAATAACTTAAAAAAATCAAATAAGTAATATCTATCTTGTTGTCATACTCTATGTTGTGGTCGAGATATCGACATGGGTTATTTTAGTTGCAAAACCATCAACGTTTTCACCAAGATGGTAAGAGAGCACTGACGGGGGATCTGATCGTGGGGTTGTCTAATAGATCTTTTGAGACATGGCCGACGATTTCTCCCACCTCTAAGTTGCTTGCACCTTGTACAAAGGTCAAAGTTGGATGGAGGAATCTGTAACCCAATCCCTCTGATATTTAAGTTAATTAGAGCCGAAGCTCCGAAGACAAGAAGGAGCCCCCCAAGGGAAGAGAACTATAGCATGAAAATGTCGAGGGTATGACTCTGAGTACTATTCATAAGGGTGACTTTTTACCTCTTGTCTGGGGCTAATATACAGGGTGGTTTTATGATTATCAGTGTCGGTATATGTAGGTGTTTAATATTTGTTGGTGCCTCAAATGGTTGGCTTGTATGTTGGGTGCAGACATCCCGTGGATTGTTTAGTGTGACTCCTTGCTTCGCATGTAACCGGATGCGAGGCCGTATTATCCCTTACATCCTCAAAGCAGTTGACACAGGGGACCACTAGAGCAGGTGACTGGTAGTGATAGGAACCCCTAGGGTTCTATCATGAAAAAGGAGGATAAATAATCACTTCGAGGGGATCAACCTCCTTGAACACTATAGGGGACTGGCTCTCCTAGGATTTTGGCCTATTGGCTAAAATAATACTTTTTTCATTGATTGCTTTTAAACGAAATTGTTGCATAATTATTTATAGAGGCTCCTAGCCAACTCCTACTTGGACTCATAATCAAATAGACTCTTAGCTGAATTTAACTTCCACTTGGACTCCTAATCAAACAGACTCATAGCCAAATCCAACTCCTACCTAGACTCCTAATTAAATAGACTCCTAATTGACTTGACTGGACCGACCAACATGACTTAATATAGAACATGACTCAATAGATGTGAACCTGATCCTGTTAGAGTCCTATCAGACCCGTCCTCTTCAAATCAACTTTGTCATCAAGGCTGAGCATCATCAAATTCTGGGAACATTTCAATCATAGGATATCTATAGCACATCATAATCCTTTGATCAATTAAGTGGGATCTCCACTTGGTGTAAGCAATTGGTCGGTCTTCTAGTGTAGTAATCATTGTTATCTTTTGAAGAACCCTCTTTATCCGATGGCTATTGGTAGTTCCATGTCTTTCTTTAAGGATCACTACTTCAAAGTCTTCTAAGATTATCAAAAAGAAATCTACAAGTAGTTCTTTGCCCTGTATAATCAGCTTTATCTTTGAACACTTGTTCACAAGTTAGGATTCCTTCATCAACAACCTTGAATTTGTCACAACCTTTATAATCAGACTCCATTGTCAAGTTCTTGTTCCTCCTTAATTGGTTCAAACATCAAAAACTACCCTTGATTGCATCAGTGTTCCTTACTCCAGTTTTCATCACAATGTCAGCACAAATCCTTTAGTGATCTTTCCTTGAGTTCTTCTCGGGTTAGTTTTCGGGTGTCCAAGTTTTGACTGGGAATAGATGGGGTGAGCAGCTTGCTAATCATCCGTGGGATGTCATTTCTATTTTGGTGGTACTCCTTGCTGATTTTTCGCTTATGCATATATGCAAAAGAGATCATAGCTATCATAGTGCAAGTTGGCAAGCTTTAACTTCACACCAAATATTTGGATTAAGTCATTCAAGAAATATTCTCACTAGTTGTCATTCGGACCAATCTATGGCTTGATTTGACAATTGTTTAAATCTACTATAATATTCTTGCATGGTGAAATTCTGTCAGATTTTGGCGTGCTGCATATCAATATTCTCGTACTCAGATAGTCTAAAGCGAGCAGGAAGTCCTCTTTTGAATTGCTCTTATGAAGGAACTCCGTAATAAGTTTCATATTAGTCATACCATTAGATTGCATCAACATCAAGTTGAGCTGAAGCTATTTCCACCTTGGATTCTTTTGGAGTTCTGTGAAAGTGAAAGAATTTTTCAACCCTAGAGATCCAACTGGTCGGATCCCCATCTTCCCATCTTGGAAATTCTACTTTCATACATAGGTAATTAGTGCTATGTTCTTGGCTCCTTTTCCTTTTGTCTCTAGATCAGTTCACTGTAAGACTTGAACCTTCATAATGTTGAAACTTATTAAAGCTATATGATAGACTTCTTTTGACTTTGCTGAAAAGTTCTTGCAATCTTTCTTCCATGCTGGCATTGAAAGGTTCAAGATTTGTATCTGTTGTATCATCTGTAGCAATTATATAGGATTATAGATCTGTAATCTTTAATTCCTATTAAAGATGACAGTGTTGATGGTGTGAGGGATCACGAGGTTGTTATGATCAATTGGCACTAAAAGAGGGAAGGAGGGGGGGGGGGGAAGATAGAGAGGAGGGATTGGGGTTAGGGTTAGAGGGAGGGGTGATGTGGTAAATTAGTGCAAGTATAAAAAATCACAGTTTAAGGAAAACTTTTCATGAGAATCAAAAATGAAAATTGGAAGCATTTCGTTGAGTAAGTGAGCAATAAGCTATTGAACGAAGCTAATTTATGATTATGCTAAAAGAAAGCTCTGTATAAGAACATACATCATTAAGAACAACAAAGTAAAGAAATACTCATAAATTTATAATAGGTCGGCCTTAACCTAGCCTATATCCACTCCCGAGTCCTCTTCTCCGAGGTACACCGGTGTCCACTACTAATCTTCTTTGCGTGAAGACCAAACCCTTACAGTCTTTCAACTTAAGGGAGACTCCTTACAAGAAATACAATACTTGGCTCACTCCCTTTCCCTCCTTTCTTTTTCTTGCACACTTTTAGCACCTAATTTTTCACACAATTTATAGCCCAATTGTTGTGCAAAGACCTATTCTAAAAGTAAGAAAACTTGGGGTATTTATAGGCCCCAATTAACTTCAGAAAAATGGAGCCAAAATTCAAACTCACCCAAAAAATCTGGGTACGGGCAATAAAATCATCGATGCTAGTGGTACAACTATCGAAATACACCCTGAAAATAGGATATTGGCGGTACAACCACCGCTTATTGCTTGGATTCCTAGGTGGTGGTGGTACAATGCTGCTCACCGATGGTATAACCGCTAGGATTTTCAGAAAAGTGATTCTCTTCACTTTTTCAATCCCGACTTGTATCTCATATTAACCAATTTCCAAGTCAACCAATTGAGCTCGACTTGAGCTCAATCCACACTCCATAGTGGACTCAGTTTTCCTCACTTGAGTTAATTTGGATTCCTTCCAAACTTAGGTCAAGTTGGACTCAAACCTAATGATACTAACTATGACTAATTAATTATAATCAATATGACCATCAAGTCCAACAAGACTCTCATAACTCCCAGCAAGCTTTTCAACAATCCCTAATGATCTTCCAACGAGTCTCTTGATCTTCTTTCAGCAAACTCCCATCAATCTTCTGATATCTTTCGCAAGCTTCCGGCGAACTCCTAGCAAGTCTCCGAACCCTTTGGCAAGCTCTCGACGAACTCCTGGCAAGCTTCTAATACCTTCGGCAAGCTTCTAGTGAGTCTCTCAACTAGTCTCTCGGTAAGTTCCCACTACATTGTTTGAAACCTAGCCTAATGCCCCGGACATGACTCTGGCACAACATCTGATTGTAACTTTCTTTCTCCGCCATAGTTAATCCTACAACAATTATTTCTAACACACATATTAGATCAATAATCCATCAATTAATTTCATCATCAGAATATGAGATTTAACAAAGGTTGCAGAGGAAGCAGACACTAAGTGTGGCTGTAGCCTAAGTCTAAAAGGCAATAACATCAATGTAGGGAATGGATGAGGTTGTTGTAATTGGAAGTGGCAATGTCAGTGTAGGGGTGATAGCAATGGTAAAGGAGGCAACAATGTTAATGATGTAAGCAACGGCTAGAGTCGATGAAGAGGAGGCACCGCAAGGGGGTCTGGCGAGACTTGGTAGTGGTGAGCAGAGTCGATGCTATAGCAGTGGCAGTAACGAAGGGAAGAGATCAATCTTCATGGATTGAGGGTGGTAGGTGCAGCGGTAGGGGCGACAGGTGTGGCAAAGGAGGGTTGGGGATGTGGCAGACAGAGGGAAAGGGGCAATCAACAGTTATGGCAGAAGATACAGAGGTCGTGCTGTTTCTGTCGCATCGTGGAAGGAGACGTTGGCGATGCCAGAGGATCGTGAGTGGTCAAGGCTACAACGGTTGTTGTCAATGTCGGTGGAGAAGAGGAAGTTGTGGTGACACAGTTAGGAACAATGGCAATCAATGAGTTGCAATGTTTCGGATGCTATGAGGAGGCAAGGTTGCTACAGGATGGGGCGTGGCTGGGCTGTAGTCTTCTCCGAAGGTAGTGGGCGACAACGAGGGTTTGACAATTGTCATGGTGTCACTAGGGTCCCGTGATCAATAGTTGTGAGAAACAACGATGGCCAGTTGCGTGGCTATAAGCGACAACATCGGAAACCAACTACAACGACTGTCAGTTGGTAGAGGAAGAAGAGGGCAGCAAAAAGTAGGGGAAGCAGCGACTGAGGAGAGGGACAGTGGCAGGAAGAGAAGGAAGATCAAGGTCGAGGGAGGAAGAGGAGAGAAACTATGGCGGTGACCCTTTCTTGCTCAAGCATGATGGGGTGTGGCTACTGGCTTCAACCCCTTTCTCCTTCTTTCTTTTTTCTTTTTTTTTTTAATTTTTGGTGATTGCTGTGATGAAGCTGATGAGAAATTATAGTGAGTAGGGTTGCTGAGATAATGGCAGGTTTATGCAAGGTGGTTGTAAGATTTGGGAGGAGGTGCAGTGGAGATCGATAGTCAAATCATAGTAGGAATATCGAGAATTGCTGCTTTGTTACCAATTGATAGGAACTCCCTGTTAGGATTAATTGGCACTTGGGGGGGGGGGGCCTTGAATTAGTGCAAGTTCTGAAAACTTTAGTTTTAATAAAAACTTCCTTTTGAAGCAAAAAATGATATCGGAAGCGTTTCATTCAAGTATAGTGAGTAAGCAATTTAATCTTATAGAACGATACTAAGTTTCTTGCTTAAAGAAGACTCAAGTAAGAACATGCAAATACAAAAGGAAAGATAAAAGACCCTTGTTGTTTATAGTGGTTCGATCACAACTTGGCCTATGTCCACTTCCCGAGTCTTCTTCCTCGAGATCCACCGGTAACCACTACTGATCTTCTTTAGGTGAAGACCAGGCCCTTACACTTTTCACTCTCATTTCACATGCTTAGGAGAGGAACCTTATAAGCTTTACACTTACAACTCACAAGGAGATCTTTACAAATATTATAAGACTTTTTGCTCATTTTCTTACTCCTTTTCTTTTTTCTTGCACACTTTTAGCATATTATTTTTCTCAGAATTCTATCCCAATTCTAGTGCTCAATGTAAGAAGACTTGGGGTATTTATAGACCCTAATTAGCTTCAAAAATTAGAGTAAAAAATTTAAACGTATCCAAAAAATCTGGATATGAGCGATACAACCATCGAAACCGATGGTACTACCACTGAAAGTTGTCCGAAAAATAAGATGATGATGGTACGACCACCAACCTGGGTGGTACAACCACTACCCACCGATGGTACTACCACCAGGAATCCTAGAAAAGTGTTTTATTCACTTTTCTATTCTCAACTTGTACCTTCAGTTGACCCCTTTCCAGGTCAACTAAATGAGCTTAATCCAAACCCAACCATGGACTCGGTTTGCCTCACTTGAGTTAATTTGGAGTCCTTCTAAATCTAACTCAAGTTGGACTTTAAACCAAACCAATGCTAATTATGACATACTAAGGCATACAAATACAATTAATTTAACCAATATGTCAAGTGACCTTCCCAACTCTCGACGATCTTCTCAGTATCTTCCGATGAACTCCCAGCAAGTCTCGGTTATCTTCTGCCGAACCCCCAACGCATCTCCTGTAAGCTCCTGATCACCTTCGGCGAGCTCTCGGTGAAATCCCAACAAGCCCTCGATACCTTCGGTGAGCTTTCGACAAACTTTTGATAAGCCCCTAATACCTTCGATGAACTTTAGGCGATTCCCGGCGAGTTCCCACTGCATCGTCCGAACTTTAGCCTGATGTCAGAACTTGACTCCGGTCCGATATCTGATTGTATTGCCTTATCATAGTTAATCTTGCATCATTCATCTCTAACACATATGTTAGATCAACAAACTTATCAATTGATTTCATCATCAAAATCTAAAATTCAATAATCCTTCCTTTTTGATGATGATAACCAATTAGTGATGATAGTTAACCTTAACTCCCCCTATGTCCATGTCATTATCAAAATAAAAAAAAACTTAAATTCAAGAGAGCCATGCACTCTTGAATTCAAGTATCATAACATCCATTTATCAAATTCATAAATAATACCAAGATAAAATATTTTTACGTTAAATCATCAATCACTAAATAATCAAATATTTTCAAGTATATAAAATTTCATTTCATGCATCAGTTATACATTAATTTAAAATTCTCTCCCTTAAGTCATTAATCATTTCTCCCCTTTTGTTTATCAATAAAAAAGAAAAAAATTTTAAATTTACTATTTTTTTATATGTGTCATCAATATACCATTTCTCTCCCTTCATCATCAACAAAAAAAGTGAAATATTGAACAAATAATTTCAAGACAAATAATCTCATCATATGTCAAATTTCATCATATTTGTAAAATATTGATTATATATCTAAAAATTTAGTGTATCATTGCTCTCTCTTAGTAAAATACTGTTGAATCTCATATTTTGATGATGAAATCAATTGATAGGTTATTGATCTAATAAGTATGTTAGAGATAATTAATATAGGATTAACTACGATAGAGAGAGAATTACAATCAGATGTGGGCCAGAGTTAATTCTGGGGCATTGGGCTTGGGTTAGGATGATGTAGTAGGGAACTCACCAAGAGTACATCAGGAGTTCGATGGAAGCTGGCCAAGGGTATCGGAAGCTTGCCAAAGGAGATCGGGAGCTTGCCAGGATATCATTAGGGAGTTCATCAAAAGAAGATCGAGAGACTCACCGGAAGATCATTGGGGGTAGCCAAAAAGCTTATCGAGAGTTAGAAAGGTCTAATGAGACTTGTTGGCCATATTGATTATAAGTATCATAGTTAGCATCAATTATAGTTTGAGTCCTACTTGAGTTAGATTTAGAAGGAATCCAAATTAACTTAAGTGAGGCAAACTGGATCCACTATGGAGAGTGGATTGAGCTCAATTGGTTGACCTAAGAATTGGTCAAAAGAAGGTATAAGTTAAGATTGGAAAAGTGGAGGGAATCACTTTCCCGGGATTCCCGATGGTTGTACCGCTAGTGGGCGGCGGTTATACCATCAGTGTATCATGAATGATCGTTACTCAACAATAACTCTTTGCTCAATGAACGATTCGTTACTTTTGTTTACTTGTACAAATATTTGACAGTATGTTTTACCTTGGTTTTATGTGATTTTGCCTAAGAAATGCAAGTGAAAATAGTCTGTAACGCTGTAGAACGATCGCTATTTGCGTAGAGCCAAAACAACCTAGTTTTGGGTCATTTTTGCGTGCTACAGTGATCACTCAAAGCGGTATGAAATGTCAGCCATCTCAGCTTCTTGGAACCCCATGGGTGGCACAGGGCTGGATGGGGCTTCGGGTATGCATTGGGCATGAATATTTATCAAGAGTTGAACTCGACTTGCATCTGATACCTTGGGAACTATTGTTTATGGATATGTGACCGTTCTTACAGCCCTCTAAAGTCCTATTTCACTCTCTTTCTCCCTTTTCTCTATTGCACTCAAGGTGTTCGACGAATTGTTTATAAAGCTTTTCTCTTTGCGAGATGTCAGGACTTGTCTATCGCTCATTTTCATGCTAATTAACTTTTCTTTTGCAGGTCCTTCGGAACCAACATGAGGTTGTAAGTGGGTTGACCCTTTGCGGACAACTAACATTTCAATGTTTTAAGACTTAGGCAATCCCAGTTAAGTCCGGAACATTATGCAAGGTTACTTCATAACTTAGATAATTTCAGCTAAGTCTTCAAGTTTGCCGCTAGGGTGCCGTACGACTTAGGTAAATTTAGCTAAGTCTGTGACATTATAGTATCAGAGTGGGCAAGCAATTCGAATAAGCAATGAAGAAGATTCACAATCTCACCTTGGCAAAACACCATGGTGAATCAAGTAAGATGGGGTAAGCCAGACCCTTGCCCCAAGCAGCCATAGGAGGACTGCAAGTACAAACTCGCTCACAAGCTATTGGAGCTGCTCATAAGGAGAGCGACAGGGAACAAGACAAGCGTGAAGTAGGGTATTCTCCATGGGCTGAGGAGGCACAATCTGGTGCACCAACCGAGAAAAGGAGCCACAAGAGAGACTTACAATGGTGAAGACCCGCCTCGGTATTCTTGAAGTGAGCTTAAAGGAACTCTACCAAGGCCAACTAATGCTTCTTGGGGTAGAGAACTTGCAAGAATAAGCTGAATCTTAAATCGACAAGGTTGAGTCCCTAGTCTACCGATTGACGGAGGACACTAAAGACTCGGTGTGACATCTACACAAAGTTGTGATAGAATTCACGTCCAAGGTGACGTTGCTCACAATGACCCTTAATGCGAGAGGGAATAATACTCACGCTGTGCTGATATAAATCTTCAGGGCACTTGAACTGCATTAGTACAGGGGTGCTAGGGATGCCAAAGAGCTCGAAAATTTTTTGTTCGACATAGAATAATATTTTCGTGCTATGAGGCCCGATTCTAAAGAAACCAAAGTTTCTATAGCAACAATGTATCTTAATGGAAATGCAAAACTTTAGTGGCGAACTTGTTGAGAAGAGATCCAACAAGGCCGATGTCACATGGATACTTAAATTGAGAGTTGAGAACTCGGTTCTTGCTTGAGAACACAGAGTTTGTCACAAGAAGGAAACTGAGACAACACTGCCAAAGTACATCGATTCGAGACTATGTGAAGTAATTTTCGGCACTGATGTTGGATATACAAGATATGTCCGAGAAGGACAAACTATTTAGCTTCCTCGATGGCCTAAAGCCACGGACACAATAAGAACTACATCGGACGAATGTCATTAGGCAATTGTAGCCGTAGAAAGGCTAACTGATTTTGTTTCTTCGGAGGACTTGGGCAAGAAGAAATAATCCTTGGGAAATTGCATAGCAAAATACTCTCATGCAAAGGAGTTTAGGATCGAACAGAAGAAGAAGAACTTCCATAAGGAACCAAGCTCAAAAGGCAAAGCCGTGAAATTTGACGGATGCTTCTTATACAGAGGATCGCACATAGTAAGGGAGTGCCCACAAAAGCAGGCACTCAATGATTTAACTACATCAATACACCCCCACAAGTCCGATAAGGGCAAAGTCATTGCTCTTAGTTTGAGCAGTTCTGAATCCAACAGTGATGATGAGGAGTCGCAAGAACCCCGAATGAGAGCAATGCATTTGTTGAATGCATTATGGGGTCAAGTGGGGGAGAACGTAAAGGGTAAGCCATTGAAGGCAGAGAGTAGTGAGTTGATGTATGTGGACATCAAACTAAATGGCCGAACAACCTGAGCAATGGTGGACACAGGCGCTACTCACAATTTTATTGTCGATCGAGAAGCTAAGCGACTTGGACTAATCTTGAAGAAGAACCCAAGTCATATAAAGGTTGTAAACTTAGAGGCCAGGCGGATCTTCGAACTAGTAAAAGGGGTCTCCATCAAAATCGGAACATGGAGCGAGTGCACAAACATGATGGCGGTGCTTTTGGATGACTTCCAAGTGATTCTTGGAATGGAGTTCATGCACGTAATGAAGTTGGTGCCGATGTTGTTCCTGAACTCCTTATATCTAATGGGAGATGACAACCCCTGTATAGTTCTAATTTCTCGAGGTGACGACTCCTGAATCAACCTTTGTAGCCGTCATAAAGTTAGAAATACTTAACGGGGAGGCCATTCAAGAACCTATCATGGTGGCGAACATTCTAAAGGAGTTCTCATATGTCTGACTGAGTTACCAAAAATTCTTCCACCATGTAGAGATGTGGATCATCGTATTAAGCTGGAGTCAGGCGTTAAGCCTCCAATGAGACCACCATACTGCATGCCCCCTCTAGAGTTGGCAGTCAAAAAGTAGTTAGATGAACTACTAAGCGGTGGTCTCATTTGCAGTTCAAAAGCACCATTCAGAGCTCTAGTCCTCTTCCAGAAGAAATAAAATACGAGCCTTCGATTATATGTCGATTATCAAGCCCTAAATAAAGTGATGGTGAAGAACAAATATCCTATACCGCTCATCGTGGATTTGTTAGATCAACTGGGCAAGGCCAAGTACTTCTTAAAACTTGACCTTCGGTCGGGATATTGGCAAGTGCGTATCACAGAAGGCAACGAAGCAAAGACTACTTGTGTGACTAGGTATGGAGCGTTTAAGTTTCTGGTGACGCCTTTCGGCTTAACCAACGCTCTGGCCATATTCTGCACTTTAATGAACTAGTTGTTTAAGGAGTATTTGGATAAGTTTATGATCGTCTATTTAGACGATATCGTTATCTATAGCCAAACACTTGAGGAGTTTGTTGAGCACCTTCAAACAATTTTCAAAGTTCTCAAGGAGAACACATTATTTGTGAAGAGAGAGAAGCGCTTCTTTGCTCAAACGAAAATTATATTTTTGGGGCATCAAATTGGCAATGGTTCCATCTAAATGGACAAGTCTAAGGTGCAAGCTGTGTCAGACTAGCGAACACCAAAGAAGGTGCTAGAGTTGAGATCCTTCATTGGGTTCGTCAACTATTATCAACACTTCATAATAGGATATTCGAAGTGCACAGCTTCACTGATGGAGTTGCTAAAGAAAGAGCAGCCTTAGAGATGGTCGAATAAATGTGAAGCGGCATTCCAAGACTTGAAGACTACAGTGTTAAAAGAACCAGTACTTAGATTATCTGACTATAGAAAGTCTTTTGAATTCCATATAGATGCTTCCGGCTTTGCTATTAGGGGAGTACTTATATAAGAGAGTCATTCGGTGGCCTACGAGAGTCGCAAGCTCAATAAGACCGAGCAACAATATCAAATTCATGAAAAGGAGATAACAACAATAGTCCACTGTTTGTGAGTCTGACGACTCTATCTTTTGGGAGCACCATTCATGCTGAGGACGAACAATGTCACGTTGAGTTACTTCTAGACTCAAAAGAAACTCTCCCCGAAATAAGCATGGTGGTAGGACTTCTTGGCTAAGTTTGATATGGTAATAGAGTACAAACCCAAAAAAACAAATGTCATCACCGATGCATTGAGTGGAAAGTTGAATTATTGAATGCTATACAATTGGAAGGTGGAGGCCAAACAAGTCAATTGTACTCCAACTTTCTTTCCAAGATTAGGGATGAACTGTACAGTGATCCCCAAGCAGTAACTTTGAAGAAACTCATAAAATAGGGCAAGGCATGATGGTTTTGGGTCCAGGAGGGACTCATTTACACCAAAGAGAATAGAGTCTATGTTCCACGGGTGGACAATTTGAGGCGTGAACTCTTGAGGGAGTGTCACGATTCTGAGAATAGATGTGGAGGAATATGTGCAAACATACCTTACTTGCCAATAGGATAAGGTAGAGCAACGAAAGCCGATGGGACTTTTGGAGCCACAGCCCATACCAGAAAGGCCATGGGATAGCATTTCCTTAGACTTCATATCAAGCTTGCCCGTAGTAGGGGGACTTGGATCGATACTCATGATTGTCAATCAGTTCTTAAAGTATGCAACATACATTACTGCACCCCTGCATTATTCAGCAGAGGACGCAACCAAGTTGATGATGAAGAATATGGTAAAGTATTGGAGAGTCTAACACAATATCATTAGTGATCGAGATTCTCAATTCTTAGGATGATTCTGGACCGAGTTATTCAAGCTGCTGGGATTTAGGTTATACTTCTCCATAAGCCTCTACCCCTAGACGGATGGTCAAACAGAAAGAATCAACTCACTTTTAGAGTAATATCTATGACACTATATGAGTGCCAAACAACAAGATTAGATGAAGTTATTGGACATAGCCAAATTCTCCTATAATTTGCAATGGAGCTTTTCATCCAACAAGAGTCTCTTTAAGATTATTACGGGACAACAACTGTCGACTCTTCATACCTTGGCTATTGATTATACTAGGAATAGCCTATTGGTATATCACTTCGTAAAGGAATGACACCGGAATGTAGATATTGTTTGGGCCTACTTTGAGAATGAGGCCAAAAAGATAAAGAAAGGGCAGACTTGGGAAGGTGACCATAGGAGTTTAAAGTTGGGGTCTTGGTGTTGGTAAAGCTCCAAACATCACTCCAATTCTTTAGGTATAAAATGCACAAATAACTGGTACATAAGTATAAAGGTCATTTCCTAATTATC
Organism: Ensete glaucum; assembly: GCA_021527575.1. Lineage (NCBI taxonomy): Eukaryota > Viridiplantae > Streptophyta > Magnoliopsida > Zingiberales > Musaceae > Ensete > Ensete glaucum. The sequence goes on from CM038557.1 coordinate 38,306,832, forward strand.
AACAGGGTGGGTAACATCTCCTATAAGTTACAACTGGTCGTATGGCTCAAAATTTACAATGTCTTCCATGCAACTAACTTGAAAGCCTACCATTCAGATATGCAAGATGCTTCCTAAAATATCTCAACTCGACTACCTCTAATCAAAGCCTCCTACGAGAAGCGAGTTGAGACTATTCTGGTGGATCTCAAGACTAAGCTACCCAGCGGAGCGGAGCAAATCGAGTACTTAATGAAGTGGCAAAAGCTTCCTTGAACAAAAGTTAGTTGGGAGCCAGAAGATGCCCTACAACATGAAAAAGCCCACGTCAAAGCCTACTAATCAGTGTTGACAAGGGCATCGACAGTTTAAGTGGGGGTGAATGTCACAAATAGTCGTCGCTCAACTATAATTCTTCGCTCAGCGAACCGTTCGTTACTTTTGCTTACTTATACAGATATTTGGCAGTATGTTTTACCTTGATTTTGTATGATTTTGCCTATGAAATTTGAGCAAAAATAGTATGTAATGCTGCAGAATGATTGCTTGTTGTGCAGAGCCAAAACAGCTCAAAATAGCCCAGTTTTGGATCATTTTCGCATGCTGTGGTGACTGCTTAGAGTGGTGCAAAACGTCAGCCATCTCAGACCCTTGGAACCCTCTAGGTGGCACAAGGCTGGAAGGGACATCGAGTATATATCAAGCATGAGCATTCATCAAGAGTTGAACTTGATTTGCATCTGATATCTTGGGAACCATCATTTATTGACTTGCAACCATTCTTACAACCCTCTAAACTCATGCTTCACTCTCTTTCTCTCTTTTTCCTATTGAACTCAAGATGTTCGATAAATTGCTTATAAAGCTTCTCTCTAAGCGAGATGACATGACTTGTCCGTCACTCGTTTTCAAGTTAATCAACTTCTTTTTTGTAGGTACTTCGGGATCGACACAAGATTGTAAGTGGGTTGACCCTTTATGGACAACTAATACTTCGACATTTCAAGACTTCGACAATCCCATTTAAGTCTGGAACATTGGGCAATGTTGCTTTACAACTTAGGCAATTTCAGCTAAGTCTTCAAGTTTGTCGCTATGGTGCCACACGACTTAGGCAAATTCAACTAAGTTTCTGATAGGCAGGCGACGGTTGTACTGCTAGTGGGCTACATTTATACCATATAGGCTGGCAGTTGTACCACCTAGGTCGGCGATTGTACCACTGCCACCCTATTTTTCGGACTGCTTTCGACTACGACACCATTAGCGTCGATGGTGGTACCGCTTATACTTAACTTTTTTAGGTACTTTTTTAAATTTTGGCTCCAAATTCTGAAGCTAATTGAGGCCTATAAATGCCCTAAGTTTTCTTGTATTTCACATAATAATTTTGGGCTAGAAATTCTAAGAAAAATTATATGCTAAACTTGTAAGAAAAAGTAAAGGGGTAGGAGAGCGAGGAAAGTCTTATAATACTTGTAAATCTCCCTTGTAAGGTTGTAAGGTTTATCTCCTAACCTGGTAAAAGGAGAGAAAAAGTCATAAGGGTTTGATCTTCACCTAAAGAAGATTGATAGTGGATGTTGGTGGGCCTCGGAGAAGAGAACTCGGGAGTGAACATAGGTCAAGTTGAGGTCGAACTACTATAATTGTGAATGTCTTTATTTGCTTTGCTTTTTACTCTTTATTATTATTAATTTGCTTATAGCTAAAATCAAGCTTCAATCTCTGTACTTCTTTCAACTTGTCTTTAAATCAATTTTATCGAAATATGAAAAGAAGCTTATACTTTTTCTTCTTCACTTTCCAAAAGCAAAGGTTTCTAAATGAGTATGATTAATCTTGCACTAATTTACCCACCCACCCTCTTAGTGTCAATTGATCATAACAATTGGTATCAGAGCCACGTGCTACTCATTAGACTAAAAGCCCAAGTAAGTAAATGAGTTCTTTTGGCATGAATGAGGGATATTCTATTGCACATCCTATCACGGACTTAGTTGAATTTGCCTAAGCCGTGCGGCACCCTCGCGACACTCCCAAAGACCTAGCTGAAATTGCCTAAGTCGTGGAGCAACCTTGCCCACTATACTGGACTTAGCTGGGATTGCCTAAGTCATGAAATGCCCAACGCATTATCTGTCCGCAATGGGTCAGCCCTCTTACAACCTCTTAAGGTCCCGTAGGACCTGCAAAGAAGAAGTTGATTAGCTTAGAAGCGAGCGACGGACACGTCCCGACGTCTCACAAAGTAGAAAGCTATACAAGTAATTTGTTGAACACCTTGAGTGCAACAAAGAAAAGAGAGAAAGAGAGCGAAATAAGACTTTAGAGGGTTGTAGGAACGATCGCAAGTCCACAAACGATAGTTCCCAAGGTATCAGATGCAAGACAAGTTCAATTATTGATGAACGCCTACGCCCAACATATACCCGGAACCCCATCCAGCCCGGTGCCACCCGGGGGGTTCCAAGGTGCTGAAATGGCTGACATTTTGCACCGCTCAGAAAGATTACCGCAACACACCAAAAAGACCCAAAAATATGGCTGTTTTGGCTCCACGCAGCAAGCGATCGTTCTGCAGCCTTCTACACTACTTTCGCTCACATTTCTTAGGTAAAAACACATAAACTCAAGGCAAAATAAGCTGCCAAACATATGTACAAGCAAGAAAAAGTGATGAATAGTTCAAGGAGCAAAGGCATTGCGGTTGAGCGACGACCGTTTGTGACATTCTCCCCCACTTAAACTGTCGACGCCCCCGTCGATGCTTGTTGGTAGGCTTTGACGCGAGCTTCTTCATGTCGTAGGGCATGTTCTGGCTCCCAACTAGCTTTTGTTTGAGGAAGCTTTTGCCACTTCACCAAGTACTCTATTTGCTGTGCTCCATTGGGTAGTTTTATCTTACGATCCACTAGAATAGTTTCAACTCGCTTCTCGTAAGTGGCTCTGGTGGGGGGTAGTCGAGTTGGAACATTTCGAGAATCATCTCGCGAATCTGAGTGGTATGCTTTCAAGTTGCTCGTATGGAAGACGTTGTGAATTCTGAACTGGTAGTTGCAACTTGTATGAGACATTGCCTACTCTGCTGATGATTGGGAAAGGCCTTTCATACTTGCGTACCATTCTTTTGTGCACTTTGTGTCTAAAGAACTAGAGAGATACTGGTTGGAGCTTCACCAACACCATATCACCAACTTTAAATTCTTGTGGTTGCCTTCCTAAGTCTGCCCACTTCTTCATCTTTTTGATCGCCTTCTCTAAGTAAGCCCGCGCAATATCTGCATTGCGATGCCATTCTTTTGCGAAGTGATAGGCTGATGGGCTATTCCCTGTATAACCAATAACCAGGGTATGAGGAGTTGATGGCTGTTGTCCCGTAATAATCTCAAATGGTCTCTTGTTGGATGCAGAACTCCGCTACAAGTTATAGGAGAATTGGGCTATGTCCAACAACTTCACCCAATCTCGTTGGTTGGCACTCACGTAGTGCTGAAGATATTGCTCCAAGAGCGAGTTAATTCTTTCTGTTTGGCCATCCGTTTGAGGGTGGAGGCTTATGGAGAAGTATAATTTAGACCCCAACAATTTGAACAACTCGGTCCAGAATCATCCCAAGAACCGAGAATCTCGATCACTAATGATGTTGTGTGGGACTCCCTAATACTTAACCACATTCTTCATCATCAACTTAGCCGCCTCCTCCGCTGAGCAATGTAGGGGTGCAATAATGAATGTTGCATACTTTGAAAACCGATCAACTACCACGAGTATCGATCCAAGTCTCCCTACTGTGGGCAAGCTTGATATGAAGTCCAAGGAAATGCTCTCGCATGGCCTTTCTGGTACGGGTAGCGGCTCCAAAAGTCCCACTGGCTTCTACTGCTCTATCTTGTCCTGTTGACAAGTAAGGTATGTTCGAACATATTCCTCCACATCTATCCTCATCTTCGGCCAATAGAAGGCTCTCTCCATGAGAGTCATTGTTCGGTGGATACCCGAATGTCCAGCCCAAAGGGAATCGTGACACTTTTTCAAGAGTTCACGCCTCAAGTTATCCACTCGTGGGACATAAACTTTGTTCCCCTTGGTATAGATGAGTCCCTCCTGGACCCAAAATCACCGTGCCTTGCCCTCTTTGATGAGTTGAGTCAGAGTCACTGCCTGAGGATCTTAGTACAGTGCATCCCTGATTCTGGAAAGAAAGTTGGAGCCCAATTGACTTGCTTGGCCTCTGCCCTCCAACTGTATAACATTCACTGGCTCCACTTTCTGACTCAATACATCGGCCATGACATTTGCTTTTCTGGGCTTGTACTCCATCACCATGTCGAACTCAGCCAAGAAGTCCTACCATCGTGCTTGCTTTGGGGAGAGTTTCTTTTGAGTTTGGAAGTAATTCAATACGATATTGTTTATCCTTAGCACAAATGGTGCTCCTAGAAGGTAGTGTCGCCACACTCGTAGACAATGGACCACCGTTGTCATCTCCTTCTCATGTACAATATCGCTGCTCGGTCTCGTTGAGCTTGTGACTCTCATAGGCCATTGGATGACCCTCCTGCATAAGAACTCCTCCAATAGCAAAGTCAGAAACATTTGTATGGACTTCAAAAGACTTTACATAGTCCGGTAATCTGAGTACAGGTTCTTTTAATACAGTAGTCTTCAGGTCTTGAAATGCCGCCTCACATTTGTCCGACCATCTCCAGGACTGCTCCTTCTTTAGCAACTCCATCAACGGAGCTGCGCGCTTCGAATATCCAGCTATGAAGCGCCGATAATAGTTAACGAACCTAAGGAAGGATCTCAACTCTGGTACCTTCTTTTGTGTTCGCCAGTCCGCTATAGCTTGCACCTTAGCCTTGTCCATTCGAATGGACCCATTCCCAATTCGATGCCCCAAGAATAAAATCTCCGTTTGGGCGAAGTAGCACTTTTCCCTCTTCACAAACAAGGTGTTCTCCCTGAGAACTTTGAAAATTGTTCAGAGGTGTCTAACATGCTCCTCAAGTGTTTGGCTATAAACGATGATATCATCTAAGTAGATGACCACAAACTTGTCCAGATACTCCTTGAACAGTTGGTTCATGAGAGTGCAGAATGTGGCCGGAGCATTGGTTAAGCTGAAAGGCATCACCAAGAACTCAAATGCTCCATACCTAGTCACACAGGTAGTCTTTGTTTCATCACCTTCTGCAATGCGCACCTGCCAATACCCTGACCGAAGGTCGAGTTTGGAGAAGTACTTTGGCTTACCCAATTGATCGAACAAGTCCGCGATGAGTGGGATAGGGTACTTGTTCTTCACTATCATCTTGTTGAGGGCTCGATAATCAATGCATAATCGGAGGCTCCCATCTTGTTTCTTCTGAAAGAGGACTGGAGCTCTGAAAGGTGCTTTTGAATTACGGATGAGACCACCGCTTAGCAGTTCATCTAACTGCTTCCTCAGTTCTGCCAACTCTGGAGGGGCCATGCGGTATGGTGGTCTCGTTGGAGGCTTAACTCCCGGCTCCAGCTTAATCCGATGATCTACGCCTCTGCGTGGTGGTAGAGTTCTCAGTAACTCTGCTGGCATCACATCTAAGAACTCCTTCAGGATGTTCGCCACAACAGCAAGTTCCTGAATGGCCTCCCCGTCAAGTGTCTCTAGCTTCATAGCAGCTACAAAGGTTAATTCACCTTTTCACACCCCTTTCTTCAATTGTAAAGTCGATATTTGTTGTAGGTATTTGGTTCCTCCTTGAGAAACTGGAACCATATAGGGATCATCACCTCCCATTAGACACAAGAAGTTCAAGAATGATACTGGCACTAACTTCGCTGCATGCATAAACTCTATTCCGAGAATCACTTGGAAGTCGTCCAATGGCACCGCCATCAAGTCTGTGCTCCCGCTCTATGTCTCGATCTTGATGGGGACTCTCTTTGCTTGTCCGGAGATCCGCTTGGCCTCCGAGTTCATCGCCTTCATAGGACTTGGGCTCTTCTCCAAGATTAATCTCAATCGCTTAGCTTCACGATCGGTAATAAAATTGTGGGTTGCGCCCATGTCCACTATTGCACGGGTTGTTCGGCCATTAAGCTTGATGTCCACATATATCAACTCACTGCTTCTTGCCTTCGGTGGCTTTGCCTTTGTATTCTCCCCCACTTGACCCCGCAACGCATTTAACAAATGCATTGCTCCCATCCTGGGTCCTTGCGACGCCTCACTGTCGCTACTAGAGTCAGAACTGCTCAAATTAAGGGTGATGGCTTTGCCCTTGTCTGACTTATGGGGTAGAATCGATGTCGTTAAAGCATTGAGTGCTTGTTTTTGTAGGCACTCCCTCACCATATGCGGTCCTCCACACAAGAAGCATCCAGTAGGCTTTGGGACTCTAACTCTTGAGCCCGGTTCCTTATGGAAATTCTTCTTCTTTTGCTCGCCCCCAGACTCCTTCGCTCGAGAGTATTTAGATGGGTGATTTCCCGAAGATTGTTTCTTCTTTCTCAAATTCTCTGAAGAAACAAAGTTAGTTAGCCTTTCCATGGCTGCAATTGCCCCGACTACGTCGGTGATATTCCTCCAATGTAGTTCTTATTGTGCCTATGACTTCAAGCCATCGAGGAAGCTGAATAACTTATCTTTCTCAGACATGTCCCGTATATCCAACATCAGTGCTGAAAAATTATTTCGCATAGTCTCAGATTGTTGTACTTTGGTGGAGTTGTCTCAGTTTCCTTCTTGCGACAAACTCTGTGTTCTCGGGCAAGAACTGAGTTCTCAACTCTCGCTTCAAGTCTCTTCCCAATAGGCTTGCCACCAAAGTTTTGCATCCCCATTCAGATACATTGTTGCTATAGCAACTTTGGTTTCTTTAGAATCGAGCCTTGTAGCATGAAAACACTGTTCCATATCAAACAAGAAATTTTCAAGCTCTTTGGCATCCCTAGCACCTCCGTAGCACTGCGGCTATTGTGCCCTGAAGTTTTGTAGTGGTGCAGCGCGGGTGTTGTTCCCTCCCGCATCAAGAGTCCTTGTTAACACCATCATCTTAGCCGTGAGTTCTGCCACAACTTCATGTAGATGTCGTACAGAATCTTTAGTGTCCTCTGTAAGTTGATTAATCAGGGATTCTACTTTCTCGATCCGAGATTTAGCTTCTTCTAGCGAGCTCTCTACCCTAAGTAGCCTTTGCTGGCCTTGGTAGAGTTCCTCCACGCTCACTTCAAGAACATCAAGGCGGGTCTCCACTGTTATAATTCTCTCCTTGTGGCTCTTTTTTCCGGTTGGCGCTCCAGATGGCGCCTCCTCCCCTTGTGGAGAATACCCAACTTCATGCTTGTCTTGTTCACTGTAGAGCTCCTCATGAGCGGCTCCCACAGTTTGTGAGCGAGTTTGTACTTGCAGCCCACCTGCGACTGCTTGGAGCAAGGGTCCGGCTTGCCCCATCTTGCTCGATTCACCATGATGTTTCACCATGGCGAGATTACGAATCTTCTTCGTTGTTCGTATGAATTGCTTGCCTGTTCTGATACCACACTGTCACGGACTTAGCTGAATTTGCCTAAGCCGTGTGGTACCCTCGCGGCACTCCCGAAGACTTAGCTGAAATTGCCTAAGTCGTGGAGCAACCTTACCCACTATTCCGGACTTAGCTGGGATTGCCTAAGTTATGAAACACCCAACGCGTTATCTGTCCACAAAGGGTCAGCCCTCTTACAACCTCTTAAGGTCCTGTAGGGCCTGCAAAGAAGAAATTGATTAGCTTAGAAGCGAGCGATGGACACGTCCCGACGTCTCGCAAAGCGGAAAGCTATACAAGTAATTTGTCGAACACCTTGAGTGCAGCAAAGAAAAGAGAGAAAGAGAGCGAAATAGGACTTTGGAGGGTTATAGGAATGGTCGCAAGTCCACAAACGACAGTTCCCAAGGTATCGAATGCAAGACAAGTTCAATTGCTGATAAACGCCTATGCTCGACATATACCCGGAACCCCATCCAGCCCGGTGCCACCCGGGGGGTTCTAAGGTGCTGAAATGGCTGACATTTCGCACTGCTTAGAAAGGTTGCCGCAACACACCAAAAAGACCCAAAAACAGGGTTGTTTTGGCTCCGCGTAGCAAGCGATCATTCTACAGCCTTCTACACTACTTTCGCTCACATTTCTTAGGTAAAAACATATAAACTCAAGGCAAAACAAGCTGCTAAATATATGTACAAGCAAGAAAAGTGATGAACGGTTCAAGGAGCAAAGGCATTGCGGTTGAGCAACGACCGTTCATGACAGTCCGCCCATGTTCAATGGGATAGATTACACTTATTGGAAAATTAGAATGCCTATTTTCTTGCTTTCCATAGATTTTGATTTATAACATATTGTTGAAAATAGTTTTGAAAAATCATATAATCCCATGAACTAATGGAATGAATTTGAAAAGAAAGCTTTTTTATTGAATGCAAAGGCTATGAATGCCTTATTTTGTACAATTAATAAGAATGAATTTGATCGGATATCCTCTTGTGATTCGGCTTAGATTTGGCATATATTAAAATTGACACATAAAAGTACAGTTAATCTAAATGAATTATTAAATAAAATATCTTATAAAAATAAATAAAAAGAATATCTTTCAAAGAACATGAAGGATTTGATATTGAGAACCTAAGAACACCTTCCAAAGAATAGGAAGGAATTTGAACTAAGAAGAACATATGACTCCTCAAGTGAAATCTCGAGTGATGAGAACCTTAAGCCTTTGACAAATGAACTGAATAAATTAATAAATAAAAATAATAAAAAAGAACCTAAATTGGACAAAACCTCTTGCTATGAACGTAAGAAGCTGAGATGTTCCAAAGATGAAGTACATAATCAAGAAGTCGAGAATTTCATACTTGTGGCAAACCACGATAAGGTAATTAACCCACCTAAAAGCTCTTTTACTTTTAATGAGTTATTACTTTCTTTTCATGAGCTTTATGATAAATTTAAAATGATTAACAAATCCTATAAACTACTTATAAAGGAGTATGTATCATTAGTTAGTAAACTTGAAGAAATATATGAAGTAGCTCTATCACATAATTCATGCACTAAACATGAAACCTTGAATGATGCATCAACATCATGTTTTTCTTATTCTAAGTGTGAGCCATTGGAGGTAATTAAACAAGAAAATGACATACTCTAATAAACTCTAAAAAGGCCTAAGATAGACAATAAGTCTATGAACATGATCCATGTTGATAAGGGTTGTGTTCATAAGGAAGGTATTGGCATTATGTGCAATACTCATCAAAAGCCAATTAGAAAACCCACATTACACTCTTTGTCCAAAATAAATATAATTTTTGTGGTGAATATAGACACTTTATCTATAGGTATTTATTTATAAAATATAGTCCACATAAATTAATTTGGGTTCCTAAAGGAACCATAAACAACCTCAAGCCATTAGAAAAAATAGAAAGAACATTTCATGATGACCTAAACTCAAATAGGTACCTAAATCAAAACCTCCCGTATTGTAAATTTATATCATAACAAGGCTAAGAACACTAGATGATATCTTGGAAATAGATGCTCAAGGCATATGACTTGAGATCTAAAACACTTTTCAAGCTCAGTAGCCTAAACAACAATAAGAATAAAATTATTAGAATTAAAATTATTGACAGTGAATCTTTTGATGGTTCATCATTATACAATTAATCTTGATGATGCATAGTTAGAATATACTAGCACTAAAGAACCTTAGTTATTGTTAATGAAAAATTATTTATATTAAAATTTATAAAACTGAGATTTTGGTGATAATTGAATGATATGTTCAAAATCAATGGCTTGAAAATTTGTTGATCTAAATGCAAATGCTATTGTTGAATGACTTAAAAGTTATAGTGTTTTTGACTAAGTTAGCTTATAAATATCATTTATTGAATGATTGATTTAAATGATTGAATAGTTGTATGTTAAGATTGAATATGTGTTGTTATATGATAGATTACTTTTAAATTTGAATATATAATAAATAAAACTTTGGAAATGAGCTTCTCAACTCCTTGCACTATGTGTAAAGAGTTAGACTCATTTAAATGTTAAATGTTGAAATTGAGATAGGTTAAATTTTTTGCTTTGAAGATGTTTTATCATTTTGATGTGTTATAGTAATCACCTTGATGATTTCTTCTAAAATGAAATTTGGTTTTCGGTCTTAAATGATAATTCATTGATTTGAGTATTCTCGAAACAAAACACATGAAACAACTAAAAAGGAGGATAATTCTTCTCGAAAAATTTGTATCCTATCAATCCTTCAACATGAGATAAAATGATACCATTATTGTTGAATATCTTAAACTACAAAAATCAATTAGATAATTTTAGCTATTGAAAAATAATCTATGTTGCCTTTATTAAAATTTTTCAAAAGTTGATTTTTGATGATGATTTTGGATATGTTTTCAAATGACTTTTTAAACAAAGGGAGATAATTCTTAAAAGAAATCATGTCTTTTAGTACGTTTGATTTTTTTCATCCTTAATGACATGATCCCTTTGTACTCATGGTCATATTTAGAACTTGAATGCAAAAGAAAAATTATACTATCATATTCCTTCTTGATAAAGACTAAAGAAAAAAATCAATATAATTAGAAAGAAAATTAGATTTGATGAATCTTATAACATGGAATGAGGAATAATTTGCTTAGAAGAAAATTTTAAATTTTAAAATTTCTAAATACTTACAAAATACATGATTTACAATTTGTGACTTTTATAAATTATGCTTCTTATTAAAATTTAAATGAGATGATCTTCAGAATGAATGATTTGCTATTTGCTACTTTTGTTAGGAATTTACATGAGATGAATTTAAATGTATGAATAGCTCTTAATTCTTCTTAGATTTTTTGGATTTTTGAGCTTACTTTTGAAATAATTCTCATTAAAATAAACATAAGAAGGGGATTTAAATTTTTGTGATGATATATTTTTAAAGATTATTCTTGTTTCATGAATCTTAATGAATACTTACAAAAAAATATATGACATAAACTTCTATGATGCTTGATATGAGCTTTTGATATTAAATTTTTTATGAATGTACCATTTTTTCAAATTTTTTTGGATCTTTAACACCCCCTCTTCTTTATTTCCTTTTCTTTCTTATTCACAAAAAGGAGAAGAAAAATTTTCATGAGAAAATTATGTTTTACTAAGGAGGAGTAATGAAGTATTAGATATTCAATCAATATATATTTTGTAAAAATATGAAAATTTTGACACATGATGAGTTTATGTATTATGAAATTATTTGCTCTTTATTTCACCTTTTTTTGTTTATGACAAAGAGGAAGAAATAGTATATTGATGACACATATATGAAAAATGATACATTTTGGTGAAGAAAATTATGGCTCATATCCTATTTTACTATGGGGAAGGAATGACACGTGTGTCTTGAAATTATTTGCTCTAATATTTTATCTTTTTGTTAATGACAAAGGCAGAAAAATGACATATTGATGACACATGTAGAAAAATAAAAAAATAAATATTTCTCTTATTTTTACTAATGAACAAAGGGGGAGAAATAATTAATAACTTAAGAAAGAGAATTTTAACTTAATGTATGATTGATGCATAATTTTGAAATTTATGTTATATACTTTGAAAATTTGTTGATTCATTATTGGTTGAAATTAATGTTATATCATTGATGATTTGATTTTGAAATTTATGGTATATCATTTTAAAATTTGATAAATGGATGTTATGATACTTGAATTCAAGAGTGGTTGGTTCTCTTGAATTTAAATTTTTCTTATTCGAATTATGACATGGATTTAGGAGGAGTAAGGTTTAACTCCTATCATCAATTGGTTATCATCATCGAGAAGGGGGAGATTGTTGAATCTTAGATTTTGATGATGAAATCAATTGATGGATGATTGATCTAACAAGTGTGTTAGAAATGATTGATACAAGATTAACTACGATAGAGAGAGAATTACAATCAGATGTGGACTAGAGTCAAGTCCGGGGCATCGGGCCGAGGTTAGGATGATGCAATAGGGAACTTGTCAAGAGTATGCTGAGAGCTTATCGAAGGGATCGGTGGTTTGTCGAGAGTTTATTGAAAGCTGGCCAAGGGTATCGGGAGTTTGCTGGGAGTTCATCGGGAGCTTACAGAAGGAGATCGGGAGCTTGCTAGGATGGCTTCAGGAAGTTCATTGGATAAAGACCAAGAGACTCACCGGAAGATCATCGGGGTAGCCGAAAAACTTATCGGGAGTTGGGAAGGTCTAATGGGACTTGTTGGTCATGTTGATTGTAATTAAGTCATAGCTAGCATCAATTATGGTTTGAGTCCTACTTGAGTTAGATTTGAAAGAAATCCAAATTAACTCAAGTGAGGCAAACCGGTCCACTATGGAGAGTGGATTAAGCTTAGGTTGTGCTCAATGGTTGACCTGAGAATTGATCAATAAAAGGTACAAGGCGAGATTAAAAAAGTGGAGTGAATCACTTTTTTGGGATTCTCGGTGGTATTACCATCGGTGGGCAGTGGTTGTATCACCCAGGCTGGCGGTTGTACCGTCGTCGCCTTATTTATCGGGTTACTTTTGGCGCCAGTGGTAGTATCGCCCGTATCTGACTTTTCCAAGTGCGTTTAAAATTTTGGCTCTAACTTCTGAAGCCAATTAGGGCCTATAAATACCCAAGTTTTCTTATATTTCACACAATAATTTTAGGCTAGAAATTCTGAGAAAAAATTATGCACTAAACTTGTAAGACAAAGAAAAGGGATAGGAGAGTGAGGAAAGTCTTGTAATACTTGTAAATCTCCCTTATAAGGTTGTAAGGTTCATCTTCTAAGTCTGGTAAACAGAGAGAGGAAGCTATAAGAGTTTGATCTTCACATAAAGAAGATTGATAGTGGACGTCGGTGGGTCTTAGAGAATAGGACTCGGGAGTGGACGTATGCAAGGTTGAGGCCGAACCACTATAATCGTGTCTTTATTTGCTTTGTTTTTACTCTTTATTGCTCTCAATTTGGTTATAGTTAAAATCAAGCTTCAATCTCTCTACTTCTTTCAAATCGGCTTTAAATCGGTTTGTCGAAATATAAAAAGAAGCTTTCACTTTTTCTTCTTGACTTTCCAAAAGAAAATGTTTTTAAACGAGCATGATTACTCTTCCACTAATTCATCCTCCCCTCTTAGTGCCAATTGATCCTAACAATTAGGATAAGAGACATAATTTTCTTATGAAAATTTTTATTCCCCTTTGTGAATAAGAAGAAATGAAGGGGAGGGGGTGTCAAAGATAAAAAATTTAGTATCCAAAAAACAAATATTAAGTAGGGAGTGATACATTCAAAAGAATTCATCAAGGATATAAAAGATCCATGAATCAAAATAATTTTTGAGAGATGATACAAAAGAGACCTCGTATCAAGCATCTTGGAGGTTCATGTCATATAGTTTTCTTTTGTAAATATTCATCAAGATTCATGAGTTGAAATAATCTTTTGAGAAAGGATAAAATATCATCACAAAAAAAATTTCAATTTCATTCTTGTAATGTCAATTTCGAGGAGAATCATTTTACAAGAGAGCTAAAAAAGAATAAAGAAATCCAAGAAGAATCAAGAGCTACTCATGCAATTAAATTCATCTTATTTAAATTCATCCAAGAAGAATTAAAAGCTAATAATGCATTTGGATGGTTTAGCATTCTTAGCTCTCTTTTAGTAAAGTCAAATTGCTCTTCATCTAATGATTTGGTTGTTAAGATATCAATTTTCTCTTCCTTTTGATTGTTAAAAAGGAATATGATAGTATAATTTTTCTTTTACATCCATATTCTAATTACACCCAAAAGTATAAGAGGATCATGTTATTAAAGATGAAAAATTAAATCTTGAAGTACCAAAAGACATGATTTAATAAATTTGTCCCTCCTTTTTTGTTTGTGAATTTCAACATAAGTAATCAACAAATCTTATGTATTTAAAATTCTAAGTAAAATAGAAACCGAATCATGCAAATTTTATGTATTTAAAATTTTTATTTTTATTTAACCAAATCACACCTTATCCAATGTTAGAAGGTTTTTCACAATCAAAGTATTTAATTTCGTTATTGCAAAATATCACTTTTGTCTCCCACTTGGTCATTGTCAAAGCAAAAGTTAAAAATACAATAGTATAAAATTAATTTTAAGATCATAATGACTAGTATTAAAAATCTCGAGGTAATAGAATATATCATTCATGAATATAAGAGAGTCATAAATCATGACATGAAAGGTATCAATTCATGAATACTAAAGGTCATGATTCAATTTGACATCTCTCCTCTTAGATAACAAAAATAAATTTTAAGAGGTCAATTTTATAAGCAAAATCTTAATTCATGAGAATTGTCAAGTTATAAATATCAAGAAATTAAGATCTCAATTTTGAAAAATGAGATATGGAAATATAAGATCTCAATTTATGCATAATTGATTTCAAATCATCAAGATCATTACTTATAAAAAGATTCATGTTATAGTTCCAAAAAAATAAACTTATGATTCATTTATAAAACTCTCTTTAATAAAGGGAACAAATCTTAGTAAATAATCTTAGTTTATATAAAGATCTCAAATTATAATTTTCAAGATTTCAAGGTCATGATTTAAATAATAATCTTTTTAAATTTAAATTATCAAATTATTTTTATAGTTTAAGAGATTTAACAATAATGATATCATTTTATCTCTTATTGAAGGGTTGACAGGATAAAGATATTTTAAAAAAGAATTATCCTCTTTTTTTAGTTGTTTTATGCGATTTATTTCAAGAATGCTTTTCAAATGAATGAGTTATCATTTAAGACTAAAAATCAAATTTTATTCTAGAAGAAATCATTAAGGTTATTACTATAACTCATCAAAATAATAAAACATGTTCAAAACAAAAATTTAACCTATCTTAATTTTAATATGTAAATGAGTCTAACTCTTTACATATAGTACAAGGAGTTGGCAAACTCATTTCCAAATTTTATTTATTCTATGTTCAAATTCAAAAGTAATCTATTATCCAATAACCTTCTTTAGATCAACATATAACCCATCCAACATTTCGATCATTCACACCAATAAGTTTTAATTTATCATCAAAATCTCTTTTTCATAAATTTCAACTTAGTTAATTTTACATTAAAAATAACTAAATTTTCTTTCTTATAATTTTAGCATGCTCTAGCTACGCAAAAGTCATTCACTATTGAGATCAATCAAGATTAATTATAACAATAAATCATCCGAAGATTCATTACCAATAATTTTATTTTTAATTTTTTTATTATTACTTAGGCTAATGAGCTTGAAAGTGTTAGATCTCAAATCATATGCAGGAGCATCCACTTTCAAAATATTACTTAGTGCTCCTAGCCTTGTTAGGAGACAACTCTACAAGATGAGAGATTTTGATTTAGGTACTCATTTGAGTTTGGGTCCCTCATGAAAGATTCTTCCTATTTTTTCTAATAGCTTGAGATTGTTTAAGGTTTCTTTAGGAACTCAAATTAATTTATGTGGATTATATTTTCTAAATAATTATTTATAAGTAAAGTGTCCACATCTACCATAATAATTGCATCTATTTTTGGGCAAAGATTGTAACGTGGATCTTCTAATAAAAGTAGCTGGCTTTTGATGTGAATTATTCACTATGCCAATATCTTCTTTCCTATGAACATGACCCTTACTTACAAGGATCATATTTAGGGATTTATTTCCTATTTTAAATTTTTCTAAAGTTTGTTTTAATATGATATTATCCTTTTTAACTACTTCTATATTTCACATTTAGAACAAGAATTATGTGATGGTGATGCATCATGCATTTCTTCAAGTTTACTAACTAATGATGTATGCTCTTTCTTAAGTAGTTTATAAGATTTGTTAATTATTCTAAATTCATCATAGAACTCATGAAAAATATTTGATAATTCATCAAAGGTAAATGAGACATTGGAGGAATCGTTTACCTCATTGTTGATGGCCATAAGCATGAGATGCTCCAATTCTTTTTTTATTATGCTCTTCATCTTCGGAGCGCCTCGACTTCTTACATTTATAGCAAGTGGTTTTGTCTATTTTAAGTTTATTTTTATATTTTTTGTTCATATTTATTAATTTTTTTGGTTCTTTTATCAAGAGTTCAAATTCAAAGTTCTCATCACTTAAGGTTTCACTCGAGGAGTCATATGTCATTCTGAGTTCAAATTCTTTCCTATTCTTTGGAAGGTCTTTTTCTGTTCTCAGTTCACTATCCTTCCTATTTTTTAGAATGTGTTCTTCAAAATCATTTTTGGAAGTCTTTTTATTTAATAATTTATTTAGATTAATTGTGCTTTTATGTGTCATTTGTAATGTAAGTCAAATCTCAAAAGTCGAATCACAAAAAGAAATCCGATCAAACTCGTTTTTATCAAGAGCACAAAATAAAACATTCATTGCTTTTACATTTAATAAAAATGCCTTTTTTTCAAAAATTTTCAAAACTACTTTCAACCACGTGTCATAAATTAAAATCCATAGAAATCAAAAAAATATGCATTCTTGTTTTTCAATATGTGTCATTCGTCCCATTGAACATAGGAGGATATGCAATAGAATATCCCTTGTTCATAAGAAACAAAGTCATTTACTCAATTAGGGGGTGATGGGGGTGAATTAGTGAAAGTGATGAAAACTTCGATTTTAAGAAAACTTTCATTTGAAATAAAAACGATATCGGAAGCACTTCATTCAAGTAGAGTAAGTGAGTAATTTAATCTTATAGAACGATGCTAATTTTCTTGCTTAAAGAAGTCTCAAGTAAGAACATTAAAATCCAAAAGGAAAGAGACGCTCATAGTTTATAGTGGTTCGGCTACAACTTGGCCTATGTCCACTTCTCAAGTCCTCTTTCTTGAGGTCTACTGGTGTTCACTACCAGTCTTCTTTGGGTGAAGACCAAACCCTTGTACTTCCTACTCGTTTTTTTACAAGCTCAAGAGAGTAACCTTATAAGCTTTACACTTATAACTCACAAGGGAGACCTTTATAAAAATTATAACTTCTTACTCACTCCCTTCCCCTTTTCTTTTTTCTTGTATACTTTTAGTATAATATTTTTCTTAGAATTTTATCCTAATTCTAGTGCTCAATATAAGAAGACTTGGGGTATTTATAGACCCCAATTAGCTTTAGAAATTAAAGTAAAAAATTTAAATGTATCCAAAATATTCGAGTATGGGCAGTACAACTACCGACACCGATGGTACTGCTACCGAAACCTACCTAGAAAATAGGGTGACGGCGGTACAACTATCGGCCTAGGTGATACGACTGTCGACTTGGGTGGTACAACAAGCACCCACTAGCGTACTACTGTCGGGAAACCCAAAAAAGTGTTTTCTTTATTTTTCTATTCCCAACTTGTACCTTTAGTTGACCTCTTTCCAGGTCAACCAAATGAGCTTATCCTGAGCTCAATCCAAACCTAACCGTTGACCCAGTTTGCCTCACTTAAGTTAATTTATATTTCTTTTAAATTTAACTCAAGTTGGACTTTAAACTAAACTAATGCTAACTACGATATACTAAGACATACACATATAATCAATTTAGCCAACATGTCAAGTGACCTTCCCAACTCTCAGTGATCTTCTCGGAACCTTCGACGAACTCCCGATAAGTCTATGTTATCTTCTAGAGAATCCCAATGCATCCCTTGTAAGCTCCCGATCACCTTTAGTGAGCTCCTGGCGAACTCCCAACAAGCCCCTGATACCTTCAGCGAGCTCCCAACGAACTCCCGGTAAACCCCCAATACCTTTGGTGAGCTTCAGGCGATCTCCTAGTGAGTTCCCACTACATCGTCTGAAGCTCAACCCGATACTAGAACTTAACTTCGGCCCAACATTTGATTATATTATATTGTCATAGTTAATCCTATATCATTCATCTCTAATACACATGTTAGATCAACAAACCTATTAATTGATTTTATCATCAAAATCCGAGATTCAACGCTCTTAGGGTTCTATCATGGAAAGGGGAGATAAACGATCACTTCGAGGGGATCGGACCTCCTTGATCACTTCGATGGAATCGACCTCCTTGATCACTATAGAAGATTGACCCTCCTAGAGTTTTGGCCTATTGGCTAAAACAATACTTTCTTCATTAATTACTTTTAAATAAAAGTGTTACACCATTATTTATAGAGGCTCCTAGCCGACTCCTACTTGGACTCCTAATCAAATAGACTCCTAGGTGAATCTAACTCATATTTGGACTCTTAATTAAATAGACTCCTAGTCAAATCCAACTCCTACTTAGACTCCTAATTAAATAGACTCATAATTGATTTAACTGGACTGATCAATATGACTCAATAGAGAATATGACTTATTAATTTTTATGATAGACTTGGACATTTTGCATATAGATGCTTATTTAGAAGGTATAGGTTTGGATTCCTAAAGAAACTATAAACAATTAGATACTATTAGTAAAATTAGAAAGAGTAGTCACCCAAAGTCAAATTGATACATAAACCAAAACCTCTTTTACTATAGGTTTGTCTCCAATCAAAAGATAGGAGCACAAAATGATATCTTGATAGTTGATGTTCGAGGCACATGTTTTAAGATCTAAAACACTTTTCAAGCTCACTAGCCTAAACAACAATAATAAGAAAAATTATTAGAATTAAAATTATTGGTAACAAATCTTTTGATGGTTCATGGTTATACAATTAATCTTGATTGCTTTTCAATGATGTATGGTTTATGCATTGCGTACTAGTACAAACATAAATTAAAACTAAAAAACCTTAGCTATTTTTAATAGAAAATTACCTACGTTGAAATTTTTTGGAAAAGGGATTTTGATGTTATGTTGAAACTTATTAACTTGTATATTAAATAATTAATTTGAATGTTATATTAACGGGTTAAAATTGGTTGTATATTGTATAGATTATTATTGAATGATTGGTTTGAAAATTAGATCAGTGGTATGATTAAATATTTGATTGTTTTTAAATTAAGGCTTGAAATAAAAAAAAATTCATGCTTCTCTTTCTAGTGTTTTTGAAAAATTAATAAACATTTTGAAATGAGAATGACAATTTAATTAACTTCTTGCACTAAGTGTAAAGAACCAGACTCACATAAGAAGGAAAATATATTATTGTTAAATCAAATTTTTTGTTTGAAGATGTTCTATTGTTTTAAATGTGTTATATTAATGATCTTGATGATTTCTTTTGAAATAAAACTTAGTGATGAATCTATATATACTATTATTATTGAATCTATTGAACTACAAAAGTGATTTTAATGATTTAAATTTGCATGAGATTTTTTTTAAAACCAATCATAAACTTTCTATTGATTTCTGGACTTAAGTTAACTTTTATGAGAATCAATTTTAACCTCTATGATTTCTTCTTTTTACTAAAAAGGAGACTTGTGATCTTGAAAATTATAATTTGAGATTTTTAATCTAGATCGTTCTTTCATTTTATTAAAAAAAGTTATCTAAATGAATTATATATCTTAAGATTTATCTTATATGAATTAAGATTATTTACTAATTGATCTTTTAAGATTTATTTTTATCATTTACCAAAAAAGAGAGATTTGTTAAAATAAATTATGTCTTTTGATATTTGCGATTTGATCTTCTTATTATATCCTTCGTGACATAATTTTTATTATATAATCCTTTGTACTTAAGATTATAATTTGAAAATTGATATAAACGAAAAGATTTTATGCCATTATATTTTTCTCTTCTTTTTGACATTGACCATGGGGGAGATTAAATTGCTAACAAAGCCATTAACAAGGAATAATTTGATTAAAAGAAAATTATGAATGTTAAAATTTCTGAACACATGAGTTGCTCTCATATTTTTTGGATTTCTTGAAATTTACATAAGATGATTTTAATTCTTTTAAATACATGAGTTGCTATCATATTTTTTGGATTGCTCATTTTTACAAATTGAGCTTATTCTTAAAATTTACATGAGATGAGTTCAAATTTTTCGAATGCATGCGATGCTTTCATATCATGTGATTCATAAAATTTTTGTCTACTTGATATTTGGTGAGATGCTTTCAATGAATCATTCCTCTTGATATTTACTAGATATTTAAATTTTGGATTTTTGGGGATACTCGATCTTTTATGTGATGCTTGATATATGATTCATGAGCTCTCTTTCAAATCATCCCTCTTAATATTTGATTATTTTGATTATTGGATACATGAATCTTTGATGTAATGCTTTCAAATGAATCCCCCTTCTTGATATTTGATTTTTTTGGGATAATTATTTTGAACAAACTCCTCTCTTTATTCTTCTTCTTATTTTATAAAAGGAGAGAAATATATTAAATTACTCTGTTTATGTGCTCAATATTATGATAAATATTTGAAAATATTCAAATATGAGTTGAACATTTCTCCTTTTTGTTGATGAGAAAGGGGGAGAATTGACATAATTGATGATATAAGACAAATGTTTAAAATATGTATAATGTGAAACATATTTTTAGTTGAAAATTTTATCATGTGATACCAAGAAGATGGATGTTGTTTTAAAAACTTTATCATATATGGTATCATGATAATGAATGGTTAAATTGTTAAAATTTCAATGATTAATCAAAATGGTCAAAATGCCTTACTTGAATGCAAAGGTGATGGTTTGTTTTGAATTTAAGTTTACTCTATTTCTCTTATGACATATAGATTGGGGGAGTTAAGGTTAACTATGTCATCAATTGATTGTCATCAACAAAAAGGGGGAGATTATTGAATCTCCAATTTTGATGATGAAATCAATTAATAGATTTGTGATCTAACCTATGTGTTGAAGATAAGTGATGTATGATTAACAATGATCGTGAAAATATAATACAATTTGATGTTGGGCCGAAGTCAAGATCGGGCATCAGGCCAAGGCTTCAGACGGTGAGTGATCATTGGACGATGATCAGGAACACTCTAGGAATTCGCTAGAAGGATGCCGGGAAGTTCTCGGGAGTTCGAAAGATCGATTGACATGCTGGACAATAAAAACGATTATAATTATTTTAGTGTGTTGTAGTTAGTATCGTGATTTGAGTCCTAATTGAGTTAGTTTTGGAGAAATCCTAACTAACTCAATTAGAGGTCAATTGGGTCCACTTTGGGTTAGATTTGAGCTCATGATAGAGCTCATTTTATTGACATGGAAAGGTGTCAATAGAAGGTATGACTTGGATACAAAACAATATAGGAAAGTACTACTCCAATTTTTCCAATAGTAGTACCACCACCGCCTAGTTTTTTGGGGCACTTTCAACGATAGTACTGACGGTGTTGATAGTACTATAGAGATAGGTTGAATTTTGGCTCCAATTTTTTAAGTCAATTGGGGTCTATAAATACCCCAAGTATTCTTACATGACAAAAAACGAAATTGCTAAGAGAGTGAATGAAATCTTTGAGAAAATTCCATAAAAATCAATTGAGAGCTTCCCTTGTGTTCTTTAAGTGTAAAGTGAGTTTAAGAGAAGAGGTGAAAGATTGTAAAGGTTCCTCTCTTGAACTTGTGAAAAAGAGAAAAGTGTAAAGGGGTGTTTAATCTTCACCCATGAAAAAAGATCATTAGTGGACACTGATAGGCCTCGACGAAGGAGGACTTAGGGGTGGACGTAGGTCATGTTCTTTACCAAATCACTATAAAATTTATGAGCATCCCTACTCTTGCCTCTCTCTACTATTGCATTCGAATTTGATTATTCTTAATTAGTTCAAGAGAAAGCATGAGCATCTTCTTTCGGTTTTCTTTTTCTTTCAAATTTGGTTGCTCTCAATACTTCTAAGAAAAGAACTTATGATTTCAGTTCTATTTTAAGTAAAATTTTTAAAACCAAGTCTTTTAGCACTTGCACTAATTTCCTTGCCCCCTCTTAGTGCCAACTCGATCCTAACACTAGATTTCCTGGATGAAAAGAGATCCCCCCAAGAAGCCGTCCCCGGATTCTTCTTTTGACTTATGAAACTCTTTCTGGACTTCATCTAGATGGCGATTGACCTGGCGCAATTGAGTTTGGAAAGAGTTCACGGAGTCAGACGATAAAGTGTCTAGATCGAGATGGCTCATGAGTGCTCATGGGGTGTCTGAAATCCCACACTCAAGCATGGGTTGCTTGCCTCCAGAAGGCTCTTTAATCGATAGGCAGGTGTCTGCCATTCGGGCTTGTCGGTCAAACACGGGAGGATCCGGAGGTGCCCAGAAAAGAGTTGGCTAAGACATCGGTAATGGTGCCTATGGTGGCATGATTTGTTGTGTACTAGGGAGGAAGACTCACTTGGGGGAATGAGGGGAATGATGGTTTGTATCATCCCGACCAAAGCTTGGATATGGTGAGTGAGGCTAAGGAATGCTTCCGGTGAGATGACGAGGTGGCCCGCACTCCCCACCAAGGGTGAGAGCCCTGGGTCATTGAATAGTCTCTAGTATCAGCTCGGGATTTGAGACAGAGCATTCCCATCTCGGGAGGTGATGGAGAACTAAGCACGTCATATGGGTTTCCTCTCTGGGATGTCTCATAGGGTTACTCGACTGTTAGTGTTCTTATGACATCGGCCCTCCTCCCAGCACTAAAAATGTTGTCATGCTTTATGCCATGGCCGAGGTGTCGACACGATTTAGTCCAGTCCGAGTACGCAAGACCATCAATGTTTCCACCGAGCTAGTAAGAGAGCATTGATGGGGGATCTGATTGTGAGGTCTTTTGACCGATCTTCTGAGATGTGGTCGACAGTCTCCCCTACCTCTAGGCTGCTTGCACCCTACATAAAGGTCAGAGTCGGGCAGAGGAATCCCTGACCAGACCTCTCTGATGCTTAAGTTAGTCAAAGTCAAAGCTCTAAGGATAAGAAGGAGCCCCCCAAAGTATCACGGATAATAATATAAACAAGGTGTTCGATAAAATACTCATGTTTGTTCGTGTTCTTCGGTTTATGTACATAACTTATACAGCAAGTAGCGGGCTTGCAATAGGCTTAGCAACCCTAGTTTGGTTTGCTTTATGATCAATTTTGGCTTATAAATATGAGTGTATCTTGTAAATACTTATGAGACTTTGGTCTGTAATGGATCATTATCCTTTGTGTGCAACCTTTCTAAGTTTATAATGTCTATGGGTGTAATTTGTATTGGCTTTGTAAAGTGTTTGCTTGAGCAATTGCTTATGGATCCCGTTGGAATTGCTTCTTCCGACCTGTTTTATTTTTTGTAAGTCTAAGGGACCCTAGGAGATCTTGGGGAAAGCTGACCTTTGCGGACGAACACACACCGGTGTCGCACGGCTTAGACAAAATCAGCTAAGCCCCTGACGTTGTGGTATCAGAGCGGGACAAGCACACGCAGAAATATTCACCATATAAACGTGGAGGACCTAGCTGGGCTGTGTGGAGGACAGCCATCATGTGCAATTATTTGGGGGAAAACGAATATTGAGATATGGAGAAAGGAGTCGCTCGGAAGAGTGGACATCCAGGTTTGACATTCAAAGGAATGGCCAAACCTTTGTGTGAGAGGCACCACAAGGATAAACAAGCAAAAAAGAATTCCCTCAAGGCAGACCTAAGGTTCCCACTGCACCTTGTGATCGAGGTATGCCTCGAAGGATGGCAAATCTCTCCTTCCCAAATGGCACCCAACTTATGGCGCTATCTGGTGGCTTTCCTGTGGGAATGCTATGGGTTGGGCATAGTGGTGACATGAGATTTGTTTATGTCTTATTTTCGCCTAAGTCAAGGACAGGTTGGGTATTACTTGACCACTTGTACTAGATTCCGATTGGGTGGTACGCCTTCTAGCAATAAGTGCTAGGAGTCATGCTTTTTCTTCATTTCTTGTCGTCGAAGCTGGAGCTTCCCAACCTAGCAGGCCTCTCGGATGGTGAACAACTTGGTCCTGGCACTTTCGACTGATGAGATCGAACTGGTTGAGATCCTTCGGGGGATCCTTTCCACTTCCAAGGGGTGAAAGACATGAACAAGGCATGGTTGGTTGAGGCGGGCCTCAGCACCCCCCGGTATGTTTTTCCTATTTATTCATCATGTTGTGTGTTTTTTTGATTGTACATTATCATGTAGAAATGTTCAACCTCTTCCTGAAGTTCGGCGGTGGGGTGAGCAACGGATTGACGGTTCTGGTGCGTCTGACTCTATGGTAGCCATTGGCTCCACAGCTAAGAAGTGCGCTAGCATCAACGAGGGGTTGAGTCTGAGGAAGCGCAATAGGAGGGGGACTTCTGAGCAGCTCACGAATGCCTCGAGGAGCACCACCACTAGGGTCCCCGTTGAAAAAAGGAAGAAGCTAGTGGAAACCAAGGAGGCTCCTGAACGAGGGTATACCCTCCGCAAGCTATACGAGATGGAGGACTGTACGGGGGCGGAGAAGTATTTTGCCACCATCATGATGCGGTTGAAGGCTGCTGAGGGTAAAAATCCTCTAGTACCAAGGTGATCAACCATCTCTGGGTCGAGCCAGGTGTGGACCGAGGGTCTATTGTCTGGGGAGTATCTGCGGGGGGCTCTGCACCCTGTCCTAGCAAAGCAAGTGTTTGAATGCTCTTCTGAGGAGCTCATGAACAGGATCGGTAGGTTGGTCATCTGGGTAAGCAACCCTTTTCTTTCTTCCCATTCGTCTTCTTCTCTCTTGAGCTTTGTTCCCTTCTCTTTGCAAGGGCTTCACTTCGTAAGTGCCCTCATTGATCGGGTCCATGATGTGGGCTGGTTGGTGCGAAGCTAGCATGAGAGAATTCTGGTGCTTCGGGTCACCAACAAAGAACTCAAGCATGGGGCCAGTCAGGACTTAGTCGCGGTCGCCGAGCTTCATATAAAGGAGCTGGAGGAGGACGCCAATAAGTTGAAGGTGGAGCTGGAGTCCCTCAAGAGCCAGTGAAGAGATCTGGATCAGGAAGTCGGGGTTCTGCGCTCCAGCTTGGATGGGGCTCGGAATGACTAAGCCTGCCTCGAGAGGGACATATTGTCCTTAACCGAGGCGGTGGCACTTCTCAAGGTCGAGCTAAAGGCCGAGGGACTGAGGGACTGAGGGCAGTGGTCGCCTACAAGGCATCTCGAGGGTTTAAGTCAGGCCTCGAGAAAATGGGGAGGGTTAGCTATGAGTTCGGATACCAGGTAGCACTCGAACAGCTCCAGGGGAAGCATCTAGAAATAACAATCGAGCAGGACCCATTCATCGAGTGTCCCGATGATGCCATCGTAAAGATGGACCACAACCAGCCCTTCAACGATATCACCCCCTTGAAGAAGTAGCTGACTTTGTAGTAACTTTTACTTTGTATGTCGGGTGTTGAAGCCCTATTTCATGTTTGTTGCCAGACCGGCTCAGTAATCTTCTCCTCATGGGAATAAAATTGCCCCCTTTTTGAATGTCTTGCTTTATCTGAACTACATATGTCATTCTAGACACAGAACTTTTTTCAAATTTGAAACATGCCAAGTCCGAGGGAGTGTCTTCCCCTTTATTGTCACTAGAGTATAAGTTCCATCTTGAATGACTTGGGTGATGCGATATAAACCCTCCCATCTTGGGGTAAGTTTTCTACGGGAGTGCCTAGGGTCACTGACCTTGGCCTTCCTAAGGACCAGGTCTCCCGTGCCGATTAGTTGGGGTTGGATCCTCTGATTGTAGAGTCGGGTGACTACCCTTTAGTAGTGCAGGGTTTTTAAGTGTGCCTCGGCTCTACGCTCTTTAAGCAGATTGAGGTTCTCTCTAAGGCCTGTTTCTAATGCTTCAAGAGTGAAGTTCTCGATCCTCAAGGTCGGGAAGACCACTTCGGGCGGCAGAACGACCTTAGTGCCAAAGGCCAGACTGTAGAGCAACTCCCACTTAGGAGCTCCTCGACCCAAGCTGTTAGAGCTCCTGCCACTTGCCTCCTTAGTCCTTCGGGTATACTTTTGTTGGTTACCTTGACCAATCTATTGGCTTGTGGGTGGGCAACCGAACTAAACTTTAGTTGAATCCAGTAGCTTTGGCATAAAGCCTTAAACTTAGGGTTGTTGAATTACATCCATTATCTATGACTATGATCTTTGGGATGCCGAACCTCGTTATGATGTTCCTCCAGATGAAGCCCTCCATCTGCTTCTCAATGGTCGAGGCTAAAAGTTCAGCCTCGACCCATTTAGTAAAATAATCTGCCCCGACAATTAAGAATTTGCGTTGCCCCACAGCTTGTTGGAACATACCGAGAATGTCCATCCCCCATTGCACAAAAGACCAAGCACATTGGGTTGGAGAGAGTGGCAAAGCCGGTTGGTGACGAATGCAGGCATATTTCTGGCATTCCATACACTTCTGGATGTAAGTTTTTGCATCTGTCTGCATGGTCGGCCAATAGTACCCAAGGCGGAGGATTTTAAAAGCCAGGGTGTGCCCTCTGATATGTTCGCCACATATCCCTTTGTGGACCTCAATGAGCACCATATTGGCCTCGGATTCTGATAAGCACCATAGTAGGGATTGGTTGAAAGCTCTTCTCTAGAGGCACCCATTGATAATGTTATACTCTGCTTCAGTTCTTTTGACCTTATGGGCCACCGCTTTGTCCGTTGGGAGAGTCGCATCTCTCTTGTAGTGTAGGATTTCCTCCCTCCAGTCGGGATGGGCGACCATGGTTGCCTCTTTGATAGTGGCGACCATCGATCGATAGAGGCTGGGGATGACTGACAGCACACTGATGGTGTCGGCGGAGGCTAACCTAGCCAGAGCGTCAGCCCTAGAGTTCTCGAGGTGTGGGATCCGGGAGATTTTCAAGTACTTGGTCATCCCTATCAGCCAGCGGTTCTTAATGAGATAGAGGGCCATGTTCGGTTCTCGAGCATCAAAACTCCATCAACTTGGCTGGCGACTGGCTAGGAGTTGGTGAACACCTCCAAGTGCTCTACTTGCAGCTCGATTGCTAATTGTAGTCCAAATAGCAATGCCTCGTATTCTGCTTCATTGTTGGTAGTTAAGAACTCTAGGCATTTAGTGTGCTCCCAAATCTATCCGAAGGGATCTCTTCGGATTATCCTGGCCCTTCCCTTATAGGCATTTGTCGATCCATCAATGTGGAGAGTCCAAGTAGGCTCCTTTTGGATGGGCTCAGGGGCGATTAGCTCCGAGGACAAGTCGATGATAGCTTGAGATTTAATCGCCCTTCTCAGAGTATACTCTAGGTCGAACTCACTGAACTCTACTGACCACCTGAGCATTCACCCTGCAATATCGAATTTAGAGAAAATTTGATGTAGTGGTTGATCAGTGATTGCCTTGATAGTGTGGGCATGAAGTACGACCGTAGCTTCCTAGCTACGAGGACCAGGGCGAGGGCGAGCTTCTTTATCAGAGGGTACCGCTCCTTGGCACCCTATAGGACATGGCTGGAGTAGTAAACAGACCATTGGTTGTTCCCATCGAGCTTAATCAAGACCGAGCTGACGGCCTGCTCTAAAGTGGCAAGATATTGCTCGAGCTAGTCGCCCAAGTTGACTGAGGACATCCGAGGTAAGGTCGCGAGGTAGGCCTTCAACTCCTGGAAGGCTTAATCACACTCGGGGCCCTAATTGAAGCTTTTATTATGTTTCAATGCCCGTAGAATGGGGTAAGTTCAGTCACCAGCCCGAGATATGAACCGCCCAATCGCTACCAACCTCCAGATGAGGCGTTGAACCTCTTTGATGGTCTAGGGTGGCTTCATGTCAGTGATGACACTTATCCTTTTCGGGTTCACATCTATCCCTCGTTGGTGAATGATGAAGCTGAGGAATTTTCCCGATGCCACATCAAAGACGCATTTGGCAGGGTTGAGCTTCATTCCGAACTTCGTAAGGGTTTGGAATGTCTCAACAAGATCCACATGGTGTCCCTATGTTTGTTTGCTTTTGACGATTATGTCATCCACATAGACTTCTATACTCTTGCCTAATTGATCTTTGAATAACCAATTGACCATTCTATGGTAGGTGGCTCCAGCATTCTTTAGTCCAAATGACATTACCTTATAACGGTAGGTTCCTTGATGCGTGATGAAGGCTGTCTTCTCGCGATCCTGAGGGGCCATTTGGATTTGGTTGTACCCCGAGAACACATCCATAAAGGAAAGAAGTTCATATCCTGAGGTGAAGTCTACCAGTTGATCAATCCTCAATAGTGGGTAGCAGTCCTTTGGGTAGGCTCGGTTGAGATCGATGTAATCAACACACATGTGCCACTTTCCATTAGCTTTTTTCACAAGGACTAGATTAGATAACCAAGTTGGTTATCTAACTTCTGCTATGAATCCAGTCTCTAGTAGTCGATCAACTTCTTCTTCAATGGCCTTCTTTCGATCGAGGCTAAACTTTCTTGGCCTCTGCTGCACTGGGCGAGCCCCTGGGGCGGTGCTCAATCGGTGCTGGGCAATTTTTGGGTGTATGCTTGGCATATCGCTTGGTGACCAGGCGAAGACATCTGCATGGTGTTTGAGAAAGTCTATGAGCTAGATACGTTGGTCCTCAGGTATAGCCAACCTAACCCAGACTATCCTCTTCGGATGGTCTTTTCCCAATGGTATTTTCAATATCAGTTTAGTGGGCTCAGGTCGAGTGTCTGGCTTACAAGGTTTCGGAGGTCGGGGACCGGAGTCTCCTTCTTGCCTCTTTTAGAGATGGCTATTGCCACTAGGTGGTATTGCTTTGACTCCCGTGGGTCACTCTTGACCTCCCCCGACCCCACGCTGGTCGAGAACTTCATGCTACGGTGGTATATAGAGACGACTGCCCTTAGCTTGTTGAGAGTCAGCCACCCGATGATCATGTTGTATGCCAAGGGGAGCTCGACCACCATAAAAGGAACCATGAACATCTTGGTTCTTGGCTCATCACTGAAAGTCATTAGGAGGGTTGTGACACCCACTGGAGTTATCGCATCACCGGTAAACTCTATTAAAGTTGAAGTCATTGGGATGAGATCCCGGTTAGTCATGTCGAGCTTTTGTAAAATATCAAGGTATAATATGTCAGCGAAGCTCCCTGTATTTATCATAAAGCACTTGACGCGGGCATTTGCAATACAGGTTGTGATCACCAGAGCGTCGTCGTGGTCTGGGTATTCACTCTCGAATTCGAAGGTGATCTCAAGGTTGCCCCATGCTTAGGGTCTCTTCTGGACTTCTACATAGGCATAAGCTTTCCTTGCTGAGGAGCTATCGCCACCCATGGTTGGGCTGCCTATTCTGACGTCTACTTATCTCTCCACTAGGCCTTTCAAGTAGAGGAACGGCTCGTATGGCTTTCTTATATATCGGTCGAGGTGGCCACGACGTACGAGGTCTTCAATCTGGTTCTTCAAATTGTATCACTCCTCGGTGTCATGTCCGTAGTCACAATGGAAGTGGTAGTAGCATATGCATTCTCATTCCTCAGCTCGAGTCCTCATCAGGTTAGGGGTTTTGAGGAGTCCTTTCTCTCGGATCTAGAAGAAGATCTCAGTCCGATTGGAGTTGCATGGAATGTTGGGGAGCCGGGGAATGGCTTGCTCGGCTCTCTCCATCCTCTTCCTTGGGAGCCTAGGAGGTGGGCCTCGAGAGGACTCAGCCTGCGGGTGCTTCTGATCTTCATGCTTCTCTGCCACCAAAGCCTCGATAGTGACATATTGGTTGGCTCTTTGCAGCATTTCTGGCACAGTCATTGGGAGTCGCTCTATGAGCAACTAAAAGAGGCGGGAAGGCCTGATCCCGATCATGAATGCCTAGATAACCAATGACGGATCCGCATTGGGAATGGCCCTGATATCCTTTGTGAAATGGGCGAGGTATAGGCCGAGATGCTCATCTTCCTTCTGCCTCATCCCGAGGAGGGACAGGGTGGTCAACTTTGGTTAGGTGCTAGCGAGGAAGTTGGCCTCGAACTCTCTTGCGAGCTGGCCAAAAGAGTAGATGGAGGCAAGTGGCAGCCTGCTGTACCACTCTCAAGCAATCCCGTGGAGAGTCATCAGGAAAGCCTGACATATTATGGCGTCTGACATGCCATACAGAGCCATCTATACCCAGAATATGACTACGTGCTCCATTGGGTTGGAACCACCATCATACGCCTCTAGTGTCGAGAGGCGGAAGTGCTGCGGGATGGGTGTATCTTGGATTTCTTGGATAAAGGGAGAGCCACAAAGGGGGCTTTTGCCACGCTCGTCCTTCATTCTAATGGTCTTGTGGATGTCATCAATTCTCTGGTTCACCAAACGTAGTTGTGCCCTCAGGGAGTCAGTGGAGTTCGAAGAGAGCATATCAGGGTCTGGCGAGCTACGGGCTGATGCGCTACGTGTAGATGTTGGGCGCCTGACTACGTTGCCCAAGGGGGCGTGGTTAGACTTCGGTGAAAACTAGGTTTGGTGGGTTACGTCGCTAGGGGCCGACCTTTTGTCAGCGACGTCACCCCTGTTGGGGCTAGGAGAGCCGCTTAGGGCAGTGAGCTTAGATGCTATGTGAGCTACAAAATGTGGGGGATGATTGCCTAGAGCATCCTTGTTATGGCCTGGACCTGGTTGGTGAGTCCTTGAAAGGCCTCAGGGGTTACCGTCGAGACCCCGAGATTAAGTGGGGGTGGCATTAATCTGGGATCGTTGAATAGGCGCCAGTACCACCCTGGGGTATGGGAAGGCATGTTCCCATCTTCGAACAAAGAGAGTGGAAGCGAGGGTTGTGGGGCTCCCTCCGAGGTTGGTTGCGTTGCGGGAGGGACATCTTCCCCGAGGTTGTTGGGTGCTAAGCATTCTTGCGATATCATGCCCTCCTTCTAGCTACAAAATATTACCGGATGATCCGTCGTGTCTGAGGAGTCAGTACGACGTAGTTTGGCCTACATGTGTAGGAACAACTCTGTAGGATTTGGAGCTCAAGGAAGATACGAGGTGTCCACTAGGCTCGGAGGTGTTCTAGTCATTTAGGGGTTCTTCCCTCATTTCGTGGTTGGGTACTTGCAAGAAAAGACCTTCGTCGGAGGAGGACCTCCCAACGAGGCCCCTCTGATAGCTAAGTTAGCTTTGTAGATGGGAGTATCTCTTGTGCCTTCTCGGCGTTGGAGTTTTCTCTTGTATGTATTATGAGAGTGGAGACCCACCCCTAAGTGCCCCCCAGGGGTGGCTTTTATACCTGCCCGTCAGTGGCCAATCATACCTTTCCAATCCATCTTTGTAGCATCCTTCGACGGGGTGTTTCAACCCTGCTATCGTACGATCTCTTCAGATTCTTTGAGATTTGATGGCGATTATGCGGCATTTAATGATACTGCGCATTGGGCTCATCCCCTCGTTGTGACGCGTTGCTCGTGTGTATCAGAGGGCGGATTACATACCTAGTTAGTCGGTCCTACTCCAGATCAAGTCTGTCCATGCCACATTAGGTCTATCTAGGCCATATCGGCCTATTAGAGAGGGAGCTTATTATTATCCCTATCATTACATAAGTAGAGTCTTGATTCATAAAAAATAATAATCATATTATTTGCTCATTATTATGCTTGACGGTTAGGGTTTGTTCATTCCATAGTACAATGTCCATATTAAAAACTTGGCAATTATTATCGCCAAAAAAAAAAGATAGTGTTTTGGATGCTTTAGGCCAGATGCATTAGGCATAAAAGATACTTTGTCCGATTATACTGTAACAAGTGCTTTGATGTTCATTAAATGGATGGAGATATCGTGCATAATTAGATACTTTGCCCGTTTATGTGGTATATCAACCTCATTAATAATTCTTATCCTGAGTAAACGTATAATACTTTTATCATGTGCTTGGGATGTTTTTTTTTAACTTGGACAAATGTATCGCACGTAAGGGGACACTAGTCATATTGGGCACTTCAAATGTTTCTTTGAAATGTTCATGATTGTATTGAGCATTTCAAATATTCTTTTTATCTTAAGAGATTGTATGGTGTGTAAGGAGACGATTTGATTGCATCTGATACTTTATATATCTTTTTGTCTTGTATAAATGCAATGTATGTAAGGGGATGCTTTGATAACGTAGGACACTTTAAATATGTCGCACGCTTTTGTTAAGACATGTTGAGCATGGTGGATATATTTTGGCCATGAAGATCGCATTATATGAGACAAAGCATGAGAAGACATTGTCAGGTGTCGGTATCATATGGACGATTTGTTGTCAATTGAATAGCACCATCTTCAATGGGAACAAGTCGTAATTGATCCACCATAAATTGGTTGCGGTTGGGCCATTAACGACTCAAATGGTATAGTTGTCCTACTTAATTCACGACAAATGAAGCGTCGCCGACCTAAAGGAAGAATCGCGATGAGAGGGGTTCTGTCTCATCGGGTTGGATAAGGGTTGACATACCCTTGTTAGGTTACAACACCTAAAGGAAGATACGATATAGGTGGCCACTAAAGATTGACCCTCGATCAAGATAAGTTAAGTGATTGTCGACCTTATCATGTCAGGCTAATGGATTCTTCGCGTTGGGAAATAGCTCTTTGTGTTGAGTCTTAATCCAATTTACTAAATTAGGAGATAATTTTGTTGGTGCCACCAACATGAAGATAGGATAACGATGTGGTTGACATAGAGGACCGATTGACATAGACGTGCAGTAAAGATCTGGATGACTTGGAGATAATTGACATGTGGACATGTTGAAGACATCATGAGGATCTGAACGACTCTCAGACAGTTGGCATGAGTGCATGTCGATGAAACCACGAAGACGTGAACAACTTCGAGACAACCAACGTGGGTGTGTGCCGAAGATGCGACGAAGACGTCACCAACTTGGTGACACTTTTTGAGTGCAAGAAGAGACAAGGCAAGTGCAAGGAGGTGGCGATGTCAACTACGGGTGCATCGTGACTATAAGGGAGCAATGGACTCGACATCATGGATATAGTGGCCAAGTTATTTGAGTTGTGATACGGTTAAGCTTGGATGAGACTCCATTGTTATATTTATGTTATGAATATAGATAAAAAAAAATCATTAGCAGCTTGATGGTCGATGTTTTATTGTGTTAACGTAGTATCCAAATTTCACATAGTTTCATAATTAATATATCAATGGAAATACTAATAACATGTATATATTGTCATTACTATGATTAGTGATATGTATGTTTCATAAATATGATATATGACATATTCAATCAATCATTATCCGACATAAAATTATTACATAGGGTTTTGGTAGAGAGAGAAGTTGAACAACATCTTCCACCTACCTACCCAGATGGACAAAAGTCCAAGGGGAATAGTTAAAGGTTGTCTTCCCATAAAATATCTCATAAAATATTTTGTATCAATTTAGACCAGGTACAAAAGCCTGATACTTACCTTTTTTGACTACTCATATCCACACTCATATACCTCATATTACTAATTTAGACATCGGATGTACTAGATTGACAAATCTCTCTCAACTTTGGTCTCAGTGTAGGTGACACATCGAGAGCTCAGTATTTCTACCTTGGATGCACCTTAGACCACCATACACATACAGGTCTAGACCATGTCGAGCTAACCAAGACGTCAATGATATTTTCTCTCATTATTTTTGGTGCTGGAAGGAGAACCTAATATCATAGGAATGCTCATCCGCCACCCTCTAAATGAACATTTGAGCGAGGAGGCTTTGCCCTCGACCTATAGCACTTTTACTCAAAAGGAGCAGCAACTACTCTTTCCATGCATGGATGTATCCACCTCGATGCAAACAATAATGTGGTACTAGTGTCTATTGAATGACTTGAGCCTTTGACCCTCGAGGATGACCCCGAGCCACCTCCTCGTCCCCGTTAAGATGTTCTTGAATCTAATGCAATAAGTGCATATGATAACGAGCATGATACAAGCTGTTGCTACACTTTTGCCCCAATTAACACAATAGGCAACACCACTAGTTCAACCATAGTTATCGGCTCAACCGCCAATAGCTCTGACACTCATCGAGGTTCCCCCACCTATATGGTGCCGATATCCTAGGAGCTCTCAAGACCCATTGAACCGTTGGTCAAGGGGCACTTCGCTCCCCAATTATGGAATTCAATGGACCACACTGATATTGAGAAGGGAGAAAGAGGAATAGAATTCGGAAAGAAACGAGAGACTGAAAGTCGAGTTGTAGAACAGAAACAAACCTAGTACATAACTTACATAAAATGGATAAAAGGTTCATCACCAAGTTTAAAGTCATAAGAAGATATAAAAAATTTACCACCTCAAGGAAATTAAATAAGGATATAGAACTAAATCAAAGACTCACCACTCAAGGATGCATCTAGATATAGAGTTTAGAGAGACTCCAAAGAGCTTCTACAAATACAAATCAGGTACCAAAAGTTCTTTCTAGCCATAGAATATCAAAATAAGTAATAGTGCATGAAATATCCTTTCATACATAGGGAACTATGACATTAAGTACTTCAGATCTGCCAACTAACCTTGTATGCATTCCTTGGTTATAAAGAAAAATATCTTGAAATAGCTTTAACTTTGTCCAAGGAATATGCTCATGAGTTGTTATTTTTGAGTGGGCTAGGTTAAAAACTCTGAAATATTGTAGTGGACTGAGGGAATACTATAGGATCAGTAAAATGCATAAGTGTTGATCATAGCAAATTAGACACTCTCGTGTCAATCTCTCCTAGTTGAAAAAGGCTTGTCCTCAAGTCTTTTTTTGTTTCATCACCATGATAAGGACTTAAATCAGCTATAATGTTAATGATACCCCATAATCTTTAGGTAGATTAATCTCATAAGCATTCTCTCTAATTCTTTTAAGCATTTTGAATAGACCATCATCCTTTGGTTTCAACTTTTGAAATTTACTTGGTGGTCTTCTTCCTTAGATGAATCCAAACCAAATCGCCGTCATTAAATCTCATATGTTTTGTGTTTATTAACTGCTTGCACGTACCTTTCATTTTGCTTCTCAATGGTTTCTTTAATATTGTCATGCAACTTCTTTATCTGTTTAGCCTTCTCGTCAGATCTCTACTAAATTGCTTAGTTGTAGAATATGAGACTAAGTCTAAAGGACCAGTAGGATTAGTAATATAAACAACCTCAAAAGGGTTCTTACTAATGCTATGGTGTATGGAATGATTATAAGCAAACTTAGTTTATGAAAGAATAAGCTCACATTGCTTGATGTTCTTGCCAACATAGCTTCTAAGTAAGTTCCCCAAGCTTTTGTTTGTTCCCTCTGTTTGCCCATCGGTTTATGGATGATTAGAGCTGCTAAAATTCAAAGACATACCCAGTTTCCTCCTTAGAGTCCTTCAAAAATGGCTAAGAAAATTTGAATGTAGATCATACACCATAGTTCTTGGAATGTCATACAATCTAGCAATCTCCTTGAAGTATAAATCTGCAATATGAGATGCATCATTTAATTTACAGTGAACAAAGTGAGACATCTTTGAGAATATGTCAACAACAACCATGATAGAATCTTTGTTCCTTTGAGTTCTTGGCAGTCCCAAGATAAAATCAAGACCCACATCCTCCAATGGAGTGTACAAACCTAAATCTTGGCTTCTATATTTTGACTAAGTGACACACTCTGTATTGCTTTACAAATCTCTCTACATCTCTGAACATCTTAGGCCAATAGAAATTTAATTGTATAAGAGTCAGAGTTTTGTCCCTACCAAAATGTCCTCCCAAAGTATCACCATGAGTTTCAGCTAGAATTACATATTTCAAAGAACAAGATGGAACACACAAGACATTAGCTTGAAAAAGAAATCCATCAAAGATAGTAAATTGCTAAAAAGAACCTGATTTGCAATTCTGTCATATTGAGCTGAAATCCACATCATCCTGATAGATATATTTGAATGTCTCAAATCCAATCACTTTAACTTCTATAGCAAGTAATAAATAATATTTTCTGCTCAATGCATCAACAATTACATTTTGAACACCAGATTTATGCTTAATTATGAAGTTATAAGATTGCAAGGACTCTACTCAAGCTGCATGCCTCTTGTTTAGCTTATGTTAGTGATTAATAAACTTCAATGCCTCATGATCAGAATATAATACAAATGGCTGGGCAAAAATATATTGACTCCAATATGATAAAGCTCGATAAATGGCATATAATTCCTTGTCATAGGTAGAATATTTCCTCCTTGTATCATTCAGCTTCTCACTAAAAAAGGCAATAAGCTTTGATTCTTGACTAAAAACAGCACCAATTCCCACATTAGAGGTATCACATTCAACCTCAAACACTTAGTCAAAATTGGGTAATACCAAAATAGGAGATTCAGTTACCTTTTTTTTAATAACTGAAAAGCTTCATCAGCCTCATTAGTCCACTTGAATTTATCACATTTCATACATTCAGTGATTGGAGCAACAATTAAGCGAAAACCCTTGATGAATCTTCTGTAAAAAGAAGTTAAACCATGGAAACTCCTTATATCATGCAATGAAGTCGGTGTTGGCCAATTAAGAATATTTTCTGCCTTACTTTGATCTATCATGATTTCATCTTTTGAAACAATATATCCAAGAAACACCACACTATGAGTAAAAAAGTCACACTTCTTCATATTAGCATAAAACTTTTACTGCCTTAAGATAAGAAAAAATCTTCTTAAGATGATTCATATGTTCTTCCTTACTTTTGCTGTACACTAGTGTGTCATCAAAATAAACCACAACAAAAGTTCCAATGTATGCCTTAAGTATATGAGTCATAAATCTCATTAAAGTACTAGGAGCATTAGATAACCCAAATGGCATAACCAACTATTCATACAATCCTTCTCTAGTTTTAAATATTGTTTTCCACTCATCTCCTAGCCTCATTCTTATTTGGTGATGGCCACTCTTTAAGTCAATTTTAAAGAAAATAGAAGCACCATATAATTGATCAAGTAAATCATCTAACCTTGGAATAGGAAAATGATAGTCAATAGTGATTTTGTTGATGGCATGACTGTCACGCCCCTCCAAAATATCGACAATATTTAAAATTTTGTCACAACAACTAATCCAGGATCCAAACACACATTTTGAGGTCACTAAGAAAACATTCAGATCAAATTTTCACCTCTATAGTCTACAAATTCAACACCCTGTGCAGTTCATAAACATACCACGCATCACTCGATAATTCATATAATCTGAACTCGACTCTTCAAAATAATAACCACACATAAACTCATAAGTGGGAAAGTCTATGCAGTCACCAAAACAACGATTACCATAAATTCATATCATTACATGCATTTAACTTAACATTCCAAAATCCTATACATGAGGGATCCTTTATCTTACACAAAATCCACAGGTTTAGATTCATCGTCACATTTCATAAGATGCAGGGTAGCTTATACAACAAAACACATATGCTAACAAAGATCGCAAAATCTTCTAAACTTTCCACCGCCTCAACCCAATCTTAACAAGTAAGCAAGCGATACGCTATCCTGAAAAATTTATCAACAAACGGGGTGAGCATAAGGAGCTCGAAGTGACTAACATATCCATATCAAAATAATACAATTTCCAAAGGGATACGGTTGCAAAGTACAAGGCGAATATAATCGTAGACATAAAATTGTTAGGAGCGAAACATAATTGTCTTTTCAATCTTACATATTTGGTTCACGATGGGGCATAGAGTAATTGGAGCATCTCGATCAAAGGAAACATATCGAAGCTTATCAGTGGCATACGAAATGTTACGAAGCATATCAACGGCATATGGAATATTTCGAAGCAAAATCATCAGTGAATGAAGCATTTCAGAGCATATCAAAAACAAATATCGTACAGAAGCTCAAACGTCGTCCTTGACGTCGCAATCATATTATTCTTATCCAGAGCATGAACAGAAACAACTCACCAAAACTCTGGATGTCATATCAAACATATAGAAGGTGTAGTGGAATCTCAGTCAGAATGTGATCCATCCATTTCTGAATGACCACCTGACAAATGTCTCCACGTCTGGGAGCTCCATCCACCCACGTCTAGGTGAAGTCGGGGGCAGAGCATCGCAGGCTCTAAGCACATACCCTTTACCATTTCTGGCAAAGGTCCAGAATATCCCACAGAGCGGGACCCCACATAGCGGGTAATAAGCACATACCCTTTACCATTTCTGGCAAAGGTCCAGACAATCCCACACACCAGAGTACAAGAGGGCAGTTTTAACAATAAGTAGCATATGTCGGAAACACACGCGGAACAACAAAACGTGCATGTGTCTTTTCGAGATAATTCGAAACAAAGAACAAATCTCTCACAAATATATTCAGTTTTGGAATGAAATGGAAACAAGAATATACAGGGATTCCAAGCAATCATATTTAGCTCAATTCCAATAAGAAAGTTAGGAATTCAAATATCCAAAGGAATAGAACAAAAATCGACCAAAGCTCGATTTCGGACAGATTTCTAGTGGCACAGCAAACAAATATTTCAGAATATCAATTATGCTCCAATACCCATAAGAAAGTTATGGTCGAACCCTTTATCAATCTATATTTTGATGGAACAAATTTCGTATGAAACAGGGTTCCCAACATGGAGTTACTTTTGATTTGGTAACCCAAGGGCAAAAACACAATCACTGTTTTGCAGAATTTATAGGGTCGGATTCAACAGATAATAGGGTAGGCAATTGAATTCCAAAATTTTCAAATTATATGTCAAAAGAAAGATTTTCAAGTCTAGTTTCAAATAAAATCAGTTTGGTACAAATCAGAATTTTCAACAGGGAGTTATGGGCATTTTAGTATTGACAGGTCAGAAATCTTGAACCCTGTTTTACAGCGTCTATAGGCTCATTTGAAACAGATGTTTGGGTAAGTATTCGGTGTCCAAAATCTACAAAATCAGTGTCAAAAGAAAGATATATCAGTCTAGATTCATATAAAATAAGTTTAACCTAAATCCAAAATCAGTACAATAATCTACAGCCGGAACAAGGTAGAAGGGTCAGGACTTTGATAATTTTCCAGATTCAAATCTTATAAGCAACAAGAGAGATTTCGGCTTTGCAGGTCTTGAATTCAGCAATTAATTTTGGAAAACAAGGCAAAACAGTAAGGATAAAGTATCAGAAGGCAAAAAAATTAGGATAGAACACTTGCCTTTGATAATTTTGACCCTAAGTGAAAAGATTTGAGCAAGAACCCTTAAAGCCCCAAATCTTCTTCTTCTTCTTTCTTTCTTTCTTTCTTTCTTTTTTCTTGAACAGATCACCCACGTAGCTGCCTTCTCTGCTTCCTTAAGAATGAAGGCAGAGAGGCTTAAACGGTGGAATTTGTCATTTTTTACATTTTGCAGTTTAGTCCTTGTATTTAGTACATTTACGATTAGGTCCTCAGGGTTTACATATAGGTCCTCAGATTTTTTTTTTTTTTGTTTTGAACAGATTACCCAAATCTTACAAATAAGTACTTCTGATTCATACTCTATTTCCTTTGTCAATTTAAAATGAATGCTTACATTATCACCAGAAATTTATACGAAAATTCGGAAATGAGGGGTGTTACACTCTCCCCCCCTTAAAAGAAAAATTTAGTCCTCTAAATTTATCGTACCTCTATCGATGAAAAGACTGGGATACACCTTTTTCATTTCCTCCTCTAGCTCCCAAGTTGTCTCCTCTCCAGAATGATGTCTCCAATTTACTTGAACTAGTGGGATGACCCGATTCCTTAGGACTTTTTCTTTCTTATCAACAATCTGAATAGGCTCTTCCACATAAGATAAATCTGTATTGATCTCCACCAGCTCATACTTAATGATGTGAGAAGGGTCATATATATACTTTCTAATCATCGAGACATGAAATATATCATGGACATGGCACAATGCTGGTGGCAAGGCAATCCTGTATGCGACAGAACCAACCCTCTCAAGAACCTCAAAAGGTCCAATAAATCTTGGGCTTAATTTTCCTTTCTTCCCAAACCTTATAATGCCTTTGGAAGGGGAGACTTTTAAGAATACAAAATCTTTGATTTCAAACTCAATATCTCGTCTTCTATTGTCGGCATAACTCTTTTGACGACTCTGAGCAGTCTTTAACCTTTTCCTTATAACTTGAATTTTCTCGGTAGTTTCTTGTACCTTGTCCGGTGCTAACAGCTTTCTGTCACCAACTTCCTCCCAACATATAGGTGTTATGCACTTTCGCCCATATAAAGCTTCATAAGGAGTCATCTGAATACTTGAATGATAACTATTATTATACGTGAACTCAACAAGTGAAATATCCTTATCCCATTCACCATTCCAATCCATAACATAGGCTCTAAGCAAATCCTCAAGTGTTTGAATTGTTCTTTCTGACTGACCATCAGTCTGAGGATGATATGCAGTACTAAACTTAACTTTAGTGCCCATCGACTCCTGCAATCTTCTCCAGAATCTAGAGAGAAATCTGGAGTCTCTATCAGAGATGATCTCCTTTGGAATACCATGAAGTCTTACTATTTCATTGACATATAAATCTGCAAGTTTATCAAGCGAATAAGTCATATTAATCGGTAGGAAGTGTGCAGATTTTGTTAACCTATCAATGATAACCCAAATAGCATCATGCTTCCTAGAGGTTCTGGGTAATCCTAAAACAAAATCCATAGTAATACATTCCCATTTCCATTCAGGGATATCTAAAGGTTGCAACAACCCTCCAGGTCTTTGGTGTTCTACTTTGATTTGCTGACAAGTCAAACATTTTGAAACATACATTGCAATTTCCTTCTTCATGCCTTCCCACCAATAATGACTTTGAAGATCTCTATACATCTTAGTGCTCCCAGGATGTATGGTGTACTTTGAAGTATGACTTTCCTTTAGGATTTGATTCTTGATATCTGGTTCATTTGGTACACATACTCTCTCCCCAAATCTCAATAGGCCATCCTTTGAAACTTGAAATTGTGGCTTCAATCCTTTTCTACTTCATTCCTCAAGTAGATTAAATGTGGATCTCGTAATTGTGCTTCCTTAATTTGTTGAATAAGATCAGATTGCACTTGAATGGAGGCCATCAATATCATCGAGTCTTGCTCTTTCCTCAAAGCTTTCAAATCAAAATTTTCTTCTAATAACTTTCATTGCTTCACAACCAGACTAGCCATAAAACTTGTAGATTTCCTACTAAGTGCATCAGCTACAACATTGGCTTTGCTTGGGTGATAACGGATGGCACAATCATAATCCTTGAAGTTCTATCCATCTTCACGCCTCATGTTTAACTCTTTCGAGTGAAAATATATTTTAAACTCTTGTGATCGTGAAGATTTCAAGCGACCATACAAATAATGTCTCCAAATCTTTAGAGCAAAAATAATTGCTGCTAACTCCAAATCATGAGTCGGATAATTCAATTCATAACCTTTAAGTTGCCTAGAAGCATAAGCAATTACTCTCCTTCTGCATCAAAACACATCCTAGGCCTTTTCTTGAAGCATCGATAAACTACAAATCCCTCACTACCACTTGGAATAGTGAGAAT
This sequence comes from Ensete glaucum, assembly GCA_021527575.1. NCBI lineage: Eukaryota > Viridiplantae > Streptophyta > Magnoliopsida > Zingiberales > Musaceae > Ensete > Ensete glaucum. Next base: position 38,348,428 of record CM038557.1, read on the forward strand.
AGGGGCACTAGTCAACCTTCTTTTTAACTCTTGAAAACTTTGCTCACAATCATCACCCCATACAAATTTCATGTTCTTTTTAGTGAGTTTGGTGAGAGGTTGTGCAATTCGAGAGAATCCCTCCACAAATCTCCTGTAATAACTGCCATGCCCAAGAAGCTTCTAACTTTACATTTGTTGGTACTTCCCATTCAACTACGACTTCTATTTTCCTTGGATCAACAGATATACCCTTCCACGAAATCACATGGCCTAAGAAAGCAACTTCATTCAACCAAAATTCACATTTCTGAACTTCGCATACAACTTCTTTTCTCTTAGTATGGACAACACATCTCTCAAGTGTTCCTCATGCTCTGATTACTCTTTGAATACACCAATATGTCATCAATAAATACAATTACAGATATCCAAGAGTGGTTGAAATATCCTATTCATTAGTTCCATAAAAGCTGCAGGGCATTTGTCAAACCAAAAGGCATCACCAAGAATTCATAATGACCATATCGAGTTCTGAAAGCTGTTTTTGAAATATCCTCCTCCTTGATCTTCAACTGATAGTAACCTGACCTCAGGTCAATCTTAGAGAATATTTGTGCACCCTGCAATTGATCAAACAAATCATCAATTCTAGGTATGGGATACTTATTTTTGATGGTCACCTGATTCAACTGTCTATAATCAATACAAAGCCTCAATGTTCCATCCTTCTTCTTCACTAATAATACCGGAGCACCCCATGGGGATACACTGGGTCGTATGAAACCCTTATCTAATAATTCTTGTATTTGCTTCTTTAACTCCTCTAGCTCGAGTGGTGCCATTCTGTAGGGAGGCTTAGATATTGGGGTTGTACTGGGGACTAGATCAATAGCAAATTCACCCTCTCTATCTAGAGGTAAACCAGGCAAGTCATCTGGGAATACATCAGGAAATTCTTTGACCACTACAATTTCATCTAGGTGGGTTTCCTGATCTGAATGCTCCTTTACACACACCATATAACAAAAATAACCTTTCTGCATAAGACGATAAACTTGAAGTGCTGATATCAAGCAAGGAGGCATATCATGCCTAATGCCCTCAAAGATAAATATAGGCTGATCTGGTATGCAGAAGGTAATTATTTTTTTGTAACAATCAATACTAGCATGATGAGAAGATAACCAATCCATGCCAAGTATAATATCAAAGCCCTGGATCTCTAGGAGAATCAAATCAGCAAGGAGTTCGCGGTCTCCAATAGAGATCAAACAAGATGGGTAGACCAAGTTTGTTGCCAATGAATCTCCAACAGCAGTTGTTACATATAACATATAATCCAGGGGTTTAGGTAGAATATCCAAGTGACAAGCAAAGTATTGTGAAACAAACGATAAGTTGGAGCCGGGATCAAACAAAACTTTTGCATTTCTTTTAGAAACATAAAGAATACCTTCCACCACGATTTGGAAGCCTTAGAATCTTGTTCGATAGCGTACACTCTAGCATGGTGAGGGTCTAGGAGGCGATGGCTCTTTCTTCCTTTTTGGGCAATCTCTTAATTGATGATCTAGCTTTCCACAACCAAAACATGCTCCAACACCGAAAACACCGACTTGTTTCATGATTTAATCCACATTTTGCACATAACTGAGTCCTCCCCAATGGTTTCCTTTTCTCAAATCCAGATGTCTTGAACCTCTTGTTACTAGCTTCATATTCATTTTCTCTCCTGTTTTTGCCAGTAAATTTGTCCCTTTTGTTCTTGCCAATGATTTCTTGAATTTCCTCCATGTCTCTTTCAATTTTCAAAGCTCTTTCTACCGTATCAGCATACGTTTGTAATTTTAAAGCTGACATTCGGCTTCTTATTCTAGTAATCCCTTTCAAACCTTCTTGCTTTTCTAGATTCATCATCATCATATGTGGCAAACCCGGAGAGCTCAGTGAATTTAGATTCATACTGTGTAACCGTCATACTTCCCTGGATAAGATTCAAGAACTCCAATTCTTTTTGCTCTCTCATGCAATCTGGAAAATATTTATCGTTAAACTTTTCTTGGAATAACTTCCATGTCATTGGCTCATGTTTGATTTCAGACATCCTCTTAATCATTCTCCACCAGTGTTCAGCTTCTCCTTCCGGCATAAAGGTGGCAAGAAAAACCTTCGATCATCGGGTAATTTAAAGCATCAAATATTTTCTATCTGCATCAACCATCGTTCGCCACCATTGGATCGGACTCACCATTAAAGCGGGAGGACTAAGCTTCTTAAACTGTCCAATTCCCAACCCCGTCTGGTTTGATGTCTCTGTTCCATCATTACTTCCTTGATGGACAGGTTGTTGTTGTTGTTGCATCACTTGTGCCATAGTCTCCAAAGTCCGCATGATACCACTCAATTGATCAGCAGTAGATGCAACAGGAGAACCAGATGATCTCGTCATCCTCGCTTCCTAAAACATCAAAAAAAACATTTTCTTTGATCAATCTCTAAATGATAGTCAATAAACCTCAAAAAGAGAATATTCTTAGTGATACTCAAATCATGCTCTGATACCACCTCTGTCACGCCCCTCCAAAATATCGACAATATTTAAAATTTTGTCACAACAACTAATCCAGGATCCAAACACACATTTTGAGGTCACTAAGAAAACATTCAGATCAAATTTTCACCTCTATAGTCTACAAATTCAACACCCTGTGCAGTTCATAAACATACCACGCATCACTCGATAATTCATATAATCTGAACTCAACTCTTCAAAATAATAACCACACATAAACTCATAAGTGGGAAAGTCTATGCAGTCACCAAAACAACGATTACCATAAATTCATATCATTACATGCATTTAACTTAACATTCCAAAATCCTATACATGAGGGATCCTTTATCTTACACAAAATCCACAGGTTTAGATTCATCGTCACATTTCATAAGATGCAGGGTAGCTTATACAACAAAAACACATATGCTAACAAAGATCTGCCCAAAATCTTCTAAACTTTCCACCGCCTCAACCCAATCTTAACAAGTAAGCAAGCGATACGCTATCCTGAAAAATTTATCAACAAACGGGGTGAGCATAAGGAGCTCAGCAAGTGACTAACATATCCATATCAAAATAATACAATTTCCAAAGGGATACAGTTGCAAAGTACAAGGCAGAATATACGAATTCGTAGACATAAAATTGTTAGGAGCAGAAACATAATTGTCTTTTCAATCTTACATATTTGGTTCCTGACAGATGGGGCATAGAGTAATTGGAGCATCTCAGTATCAAAGGAAACATATCGAAGCTTATCGGTATACGAAATGTTACGAAGCATATCAACGGCATATGGAATATTTCGAAGCAAAATCATCAGTGAATGAAGCATTTCAGAGCATATCAAAAACAAATATCGTACAGAAGCTCAAACGTCGTCCTTGACGTCGCAATCATATTATTCTTATCCAGAGCATGAACAGAAACAACTCACCAAAACTCTGGATGTCATATCAAACATATAGAAGGTGTAGTGGAATCTCAGTCAGAATGTGATCCATCCATTTCTGAATGACCACCTGACAAATGTCTCCCACGTGGGAGCTCCATCCACCCACGTCTAGGTGAAGTCAGAAGGGGCCGGCAGAGCATCGCAGGCTCTAAGCACATACCCTTTACCATTTCTGGCAAAGGTCCAGAATATCCCACAGAGCGGGACCCCACATAGCGGGTAATAAGCACATACCCTTTACCATTTCCGCAAAGGTAATCCCACACACCGAGTACAAGAGGCGGTTTAACAATAAGTAGCATATGTCGAAACACACGCGAACAACAAAGCGTGCATGTGTCTTTTCGAGATAATTCAAACAAAGAACAAATCTCGACAAATATATTCAGTTTTGGAATGAAATGGAAACAAGAATATACAGGATTCCAAGCAATCATATTTAGCTCAATTCCAATAAGAAAGTTAGGCAATTCAAATATCCAAAGGAATAGAACAAAATACGAAATCGACCAAAGCTCGATTTCGGACAGATTTCTAGTGGCACAGCAAACAAATATTTCAGAATATCAATTATGCTCCAATACCCATAAGAAAGTTATGGTCGAACCCTTTATCAATCTATATTTTGATGGAACAAATTTCGTATGAAACAGGGTTCCCAACATGGAGTTACTTTTGATTTGGTAACCCAAGGGCAAAAACACAATCACTGTTTTGCAGAATTTATAGGGTCGGATTCAACAGATAATAGGGTAGGCAATTGAATTCCAAAATTTTCAAATTATATGTCAAAAGAAAGATTTTCAAGTCTAGTTTCAAATAAAATCAGTTTGGTACAAATCAGAATTTTCAACAGGGAGTTATGGGCATTTTAGTATTGATAGGTCAGAAATCTTGAACCCTGTTTTACAGCGTCTATAGGCTCATTTGAAACAGATGTTTGGGTAAGTATTCGGTGTCCAAAATCTACAAAATCAGTGTCAAAAGAAAGATATATCAGTCTAGATTCATATAAAATAAGTTTAACCTAAATCCAAAATCAGTACAATAATCTACAGCCGGAACAAGGTAGAAGGGTCAGGACTTTGATAATTTTCCAGATTCAAATCTTATAAGCAACAAGAGAGATTTCGGCTTTGCAGGTCTTGAATTCAGCAATTAATTTTGGAAAACAAGGCAAAACAGTAAGGATAAAGTATCAGAAGGCAAAAAAATTAGGATAGAACACTTGCCTTTGATAATTTTGACCCTAAGTGAAAAGATTTGAGCAAGAACCCTTAAAGCCCCAAATCTTCTTCTTCTTTCTTTCTTTCTTTCTTTCTTTTTTCTTGAACAGATCACCCACGTAGCTGCCTTCTCTGCTTCCTTAAGAATGAAGGCAGAGAGGCTTAAACGGTGGAATTTGTCATTTTTTACATTTTGCAGTTTAGTCCTTGTATTTAGTACATTTACGATTAGGTCCTCAGGGTTTACATATAGGTCCTCAGATTTTTTTTTTTTTTTTGTTTTGAACAGATTACCCAAATCTTACAAATAAGTACTTCTGATTCATACTCTATTTCCTTTGTCAATTTAAAATGAATGCTTACATTATCACTAGAAATTTATACGAAAATTCGGAAATGAGGGGTGTTACAATGACTGTCCATATACAGTCTCTAAGAACCATCTTTTTTAGATGCTAATAAGGCTGGAACAACACAAGGACTCATACTCTCCCAAATCAATCCCCTTTTCACTAACTCATCTACTTGCTTTTGAAGTTCTTCATGCTCCTTAGGACTCATTCTGTAACCTGCCTTATTAGGTAGAATAGCCCCCAGAATAAGGTCAATATGATGCTGGATGTCTCTTAATGGTGGGAGACTATGTGGAATCTCTTCTAGTATAATGTCTTAAAATTCCTCCAGGATTGGTTTCATGTTTGTCGATGGCTCCTTGTGATGTTCATTCTCTTTTACGACTACTAGTGCAAAAATATAATTGCTTCTTTCCAGTTCACCCTTGCATTTACCATAGGACATAAAAGCACTAACTTCCTTCTTTGGTGCATTAATTTCAGAAGGCTGTAATAAAGTTAAAATAATCTTCTTTTCATTCACCTTAAAATAATAAGTATTTATAGCCATCATACAATACCCTCCTATAATAATGTTAAGGTCTGCCCAACAATAAATGACAATCCATAGGAGCAACATCACACCATAGTTCATATTTATAATAATTGGCAATAGAAAATAGAACTAAACATCTTTTAGTTACATTGATGTCATTTTCTTTTTGTAGCTAGCATAATTAGTAAGAATGTGGATGAGGGATTATGTCTAGCTTTAGCTTCTAAACTATTTCGAAAGATACCACATTCTCAAAGCTGCCACTATCAATGATCACCAAGCATACCTTGTCATTAGAGGTATATTTAGTATGAAACACTTTTTTCTCACCCAACTTTCATCCTCACCCACATAAGATATTTGTAAGCTATGTTGTAACACAATAGATAAACCACGATAAGCATAAGTAACCTCTTCCTCATCATAATCAGATTTTTGTTCGTCATGGCTTCATTTCCTTCTTCATCACTGTGTTCTTTAACTAATGTAACAATCCTCCTATTTGGACAGTCTGAAGAAATATGCTGACAACCATGACACTTGAAGCATTTTCGGCCATTAGATGAAGAAGAATTAAGTGGTAGTTTGATGTTGGCTGATCCTTCACCCTTGTCTTACTCCTTTAGTACTACTTTTCTTTGGGGAGTAGGCTTAGAATTTTCTCCTCTCGTATAGCTATCTTTCAACCCATATCGAGAATATACTTTAGACTTTTGATGTTTCTCCACTTTTAAAGTCAACTTACTCACATCATTCAAAGACCAATATGGTTAGAGTTGAACCACTTTGACAATATCATATTTCAGACCACCTAAGTATCTTGCAATAGTCTATTCTTTTGGTTCTGTAAGCTCTCCTTTTAACATAAGATTATCAAACTTTATTGTGTACTCCTACACACAAAGATTTTTTTGCTTAAAATCATGAATTTTTAGAAAGATTTCTTGCTTATAGTTGTTAGTTAAGTATTTTCTTTTCAACTCTCCTTTTGTTTTCTCCCATATTTCAATTTTACTCTTCCCCTTACGTTCTCTTTCCTTCTTCAGGTTTTTCCACTAAAAAGATGTATTTTTTCTGAGTTTTGGTATCACAAGCTTTACCTTTTCTAGTGATTCATGAAAATCAAATATTATTTCCCCCATATTATGCCAATCAATAAAGTTTTTTCTAGCCCTAAAATATCAAAATAAGTAATAGTGCATGAAATGTCCCTTTATGCATATGGAACTATCACATTAAGTACTTTATATCTGCCAACTAACCCCTTTATGTATTCCTTAGTCATAAAGAAAGTCATCTTGAAGTAGTTTTAACTTTGTCCAAGGAATATGCTCATGAGTTGTTATTTTTAAGTGGGCTAGGTTAAAAACTCTGAAATGTTGTAGTGGACTGTGGGGAATATCATAGGATCAGCAAAATACATAAGTGTTGACTGTAGCAAATTAGACACTCCCGTGTCTAATTATAGAATTCAATGGATCACACCATCACTCTATCTGATCTACCGAGACTCAGTTGGCAAATTCAATGGAGGATTTCCTATAGATCTAATTGTGACAAATGGACCGATGTTTAGAGGAGATGTGGCAAGAGTTTTAACAATCCAAAGGGGAGATGCTAGTCAATCCCACCTCGGATCAGTTGCCATTCACCCAAAAACTATAGGTTGAATCAATTTTACCATACTTTCAACTCCTGTTGTTAGAAGCATTCGATGGTAGTGCGGACCCGATAAAACATATGATAACTTTTTATGCCCAAAAGTTGTATAGCACTTTAGACACCTTGATGTGTTGCGCCTCTCTGACCATGTTAAGAGGCCTAGAGCACAATTGTGGTATACCCACATGAAGTTGCTTTATATCGTCTCTTTTGCCCATCTCATGAGGAAGTTTAAACTTTATTTTCTTAGGAAAATGCACTCTAGAGCATTAGTAATGATGCTTCTTGGACTCAAACAAGGGGAGGAGGAGACGCTGGCAAACTTTATCGCATTCTTCAATAATAAAATTCAAGGCATAGTAGATATTCATCTATCAGTTATAATACAAACCTTGATAAGGGCCTCAAGCCCTCTCGTCTCTTATAATTGTTGATAGAAAGGCCAATAGTAATGGTGCCAGAGGAACTTCAGAGAGCCAATCAATATATTACTACTAAGGCAATGGTCTTCGGTAAGTGTGGGAAGTTACATAAGAGGCCAAAGTAGGAGCGACCATAATCCACCTCGACCTCAAGATCACTACGGTGAAGGAGGAATGAACCCGAGTTACCTCACCCAAGGTCTGAATCAACCCCTTTAAATATGTTTAGAATCAAAGTTTTTCTACAAATAAAAAAGGAGCTCTTAAATGACCCTCACCTTATGAAGACTCCATTAGCAAAAAGAGATGGTCTAAATACTATCGAGAACCTCGATAGTATGATGATGCCTCGGTTGGTTCGTCCAAAAGCATCGAGAACCTCGCCATGACCTCAAGGGATGGTGGAGAGATGACTATTCCCGAACTACCACTGAAATGCACTTAAGGATAGAGGATGACTTAGAGATAATCTTTAAGAAGGAAGAGAGGAAGTACCTAGGCCCGAACTATGATGATGCCTTGGTAGTTTTTATAATGATGATCAACGCTCAAGTGAAGAGGGTAATGATCAACACAATTAGCTCTACCAATATCCTCTATTTTGACACTTTCTAAAAACTTGAGCTCTAGACTAATGACCTTACTCCTATGATTTCTCACTAACAGATTCACTGGCAATTCTGTTTCCCCTCTCAAGACCATGAGAACCTGCATCTCACATGTTAAGATATTCTTTGCTCCAAAATGATACTGGTAAAATTCATAGAGGTGGATATTCTCTCAATAATAGGTGCATAATTATGAATTATTTCAAATAAGGCCAAGTGAAACCATTGATGATATGTACACCTGTTTTACGAATGTTGTCAATGGTCTAAAACCATTTGGTAAAGTTTTACTAACCTTAAATTTGTTAAAAAAAATTATGATTTCTTCCTAAAGGACTAAGGAAGAAACCATAAGGTCATTAATGACCTATGAACTAAAGAAGACCACTCGAGTGAAAGCTCAAGTGATGATGATAACTTGACACTCCTAACAAGAAAATTTAAAAAATTCATAAAAAGAAACAAAACAAATCTTGTAAAATAAGATACACACAAAAAGGACACAATCATTTACTACAAATACAAGAAGCTAGGGCACTTCAAAAGTGAATGTCCTCAACTAAAGAAGAAGCTGCCAAAGAAGAAGAAAGCACTCAAGGTGACTTAGGATGAATCGAGCACATCAGAAGATGAAGAGCAAAACAACAAAGGCGAAGTAACAAACTACACACTAATGACCTCTAATGATGAGGTATACGACTCACCCGAAGCATCTTTTTTTTCTGATGAATTATTAAATATTTTCACGATTTATATGATGATTCTAAATTAGATGGTAAGAAATATAAATTACTAAAAAATGATGATGCTTCACTCTAGTAAATTTTAAAAATTAAAAAATAAGCATAATAATTGCATGTAAACCTCTTATACTTAATGTGAAAAGTTAAACTTATCAAAAAGGAAAATGTGGTTATATAACAAACATTAAAAAATTTAAAATTAGAAATAAATAATTAAACATGGTCCTTGCTAACAAAGGTCATGTACATATAAAAGAAGAAATTAGTTTTGTGAGTAGTGTCATAGAACAACATTCAACTATATTTATTGTAGGACCCATATTACATATTTCCCTTGAAAATAAATATAATTTTTGTGGTAGATATGGATATTATGCTTATAAATATTTATTTAAAAATATAGCTCACACAAATTAGTTTGAGTTTTTAAAGAAACCATAAATAACTTAATTCCATTAGTCAAAATAGGTAGATCTTTTTAATAGAGACCTAAAGCAAAGCCCCCTTTCTTGTAGATATATCTATAATAAAAAACTAAGAGCAAGAGATGGTACCTTGATAGTGGATGCTCAAGACACATGACCAGACATCCAACACATCTCTAAGCTCACTAGCTAAGACGAAGGATATGTTACCTTCGAGACAATAACAAAGGAAAATCTATTAGTAAAGGAAATATAGGTAACAAATCAAACCTCTTGATCGAAGACGTGTTATTAGTATATGGTTTAAAACATAATTTACTAAGCCTTAGTCAATTGTATGATAAGCGGTATAACATTAAATTTGAATCTAATGCTTGCATTATAGAGATACATAACAAAAATAGATCAATGATTACCTTAAGGACTAATAATGTGTATACTATTGATCTTGATAATTTTTGTGATGAAATTTATTTTTTAATTTTAAATGATGATGCATAGTTTTAGCATAGGAGATATGAAACTAATTTTACAAATTACAACTAAAGAACTCGTAAGAGGTATACCTAGAATTAAATTTATTAAAGATAAAGTTTATGATGCATGCCAACTAAACAAACAAATAAATATTAGCTTTAAATCTAAAAATCAAGTAAATATCTCTAGACTGTTATAATTAATTCATATGGATTTATTTGGATCAATTGACATTACAAGTCTAGGAAGTAGTAAATATGTTTTTATAATTATTGATAGCTATAATAGATACACTTGGACATACTTCTTAGCACATAAAAGTGATTGTTTTAAATACTTTTTAAAATTTTGTAAACTAGTTTAAAATAAAAAGGGTTTTATTGATTTCATATATTTATAGTGATTATGGTGGTGAATTTAGAAACCATAATTTTTAAGAGTTTTGTGAGTTAAATAGGTATGACCATAATTTTTCTACTCTAAGAAATTCATAATAAAATGGTGTTATTAAAAAAAAAGGAGTTTACAAGAGATGGTAAGAACTATGCTTAATGAATATAGTTTATCGAAATACTTTTGGGTTGAAGTCATTAACATGATATACTATATTATGAAAATGATTCTCGTAAGATCACTATTTTCTAAAACTCCTTATGAATTGTGGGATAATAAAAGACCAAAAATTTTATATTTTAAAGTTTTTTTATAAATGTTTTATTTTAAATGAAAAAGATACCTTAGAAAATTTTGATGTAAAATCTAATGAAGGTATATTTTTTAGATATTCCTCTATTTCTAAAGTTTATTGTGTCTTTAATAAAAGAACTTTAATTATTAAGGAATCTATCCATGTTGTTTTTAATAAGTTTATTGAATTTAAGAAATAATTTTGATTATGATTATGATTTTGATACTTTAAATTTGAATGAAAATTATCTTCTCCAAAGTAACTTGGATGCATCTACTTCTAAAGAATCCTTACCCAAGGAATAGAAGTACGTAGATGCTCATCCTAAAGAGCTAATCATTGAAGATACATCAAAATATGTTCAAACTCGTTCTTTATTTAAAATTTTTTATGATAATACTATTTTTTTTGTCCCAAGCTGAACCAAACATATTGACGATGTTCTAAAAGATGATTCATGGGTTTTTGCATACATTATAAGTTAAATCAATTTGAGAGAAATGAGGTGTGGAAACTTGTTCCTAGATCTAGTGACCCTATTGTAATTGACACTAAATGAGTCTTTAGAAACAAACAAGATAAACTTGGTATTATGGTTTAATACAAGGCTAGATTAGTAGTCAAAGGTTTCAACTAAGAAGAATGTATCGACTATGAAGAAACCTTCACTCCTATGGTAAGACTTGAAGTCATAAGGATACTCCTTGCCTATGTATGTTGTAATAATTTGAAGTTATTTCAAATGGATATCAAAAGTGATTTTCTTAATAGCGATATTTCCGAAGAAGCTTATGTCGAGCAACCACCCAGATTTGAGAATATTTTTTTTCAAACCATATTTTTAAGTTATCTAAGGCTCTCTATAGATTGAAGCAAGCCCCTAGGGATCGGTATGAGAGTCTTAGTTCTTTTCTAATTCAAAATAATTTCTTAAAATATAAGGTCGATACCATATTATTTATTAAAAATTTTAAAAATAATTTTCTTATTGTTTAAATTTATGTTGATGATATTATTTTTGATTCTACAAATGAATCTTTATGTAAGTCATTTACCAAAAGTATGAGCCAAGAATTCTAAATGAGTTTAATGGGTGAATTGATATTTTTCTTATGATTGCAAATTAAGTAACTAAGTGATGAAACTTTTGTTAGTCAAACTAAGTATGATTTAGATCTATTAAAAAATTTAATATGGATAGTGCTAAGGCTATTAACACATCAATGAGCACTTCAACAAAATTAGATATGGACCATGATAGAGAATGTTTTGATCAAAATACTTATAGGGGTATGATACATAGTTTACTATACCTCACAGCAACTAGATATATAGCCGAGGTTAAACGTATAGCAGTGGGTGCATGTTGTGTACAAGTTATTTAGATGAAAAATACTTTAGAAGACTATGGACTTGAAAAATATTCTTATAAAATATGATTACACTAGTGCAATATGTTTAACAGAGAATCTTATTCAACACTCTAGAACTAAATATATTGATATTAGACATCATTTTATTAGAGATCTTATTAATAATCATGATATATCTTTAGATTTTATTGATATAAAACATCAATTAGTAGATATTTTCACTAAACCATAAAAGAGAATTAGGCATGATAAATCTCCCAAATGCATAAATCCTTCTTATACATTTTTTTTTCGGATCATTATCTTGATTTCTTGGTTTTCAGACATAACTTTTCTTTTTGAATCAAGATTATTTTCTATCAGCCCTTCTTCTTGCTATTTACAAAAGAAAGATTTATCAAAAATGACTCATAGTCTTTCGGTATTCATGACTTGCTTTATGTTTTTATAATTAAAATATTGATGTAAATTTTTGCACCATCGAATCTTCCATCCTCCTTTCTTTTTTATATAATAACAAAGGGAAAATGTAAAAATTATTAGCATGCCCATCTCAAGAAACAAAAAAGTGCTAGCTTGTACAATCTCAAGAAGCAAAATTTTGCTAACCTTCATGTTTTAAAATGATGTAAAAATTATTAAATTACTAGCTTGCATGTCTTAAAAACTTGCCAGTTGTACTCTCCTTTTTGTTGATGACAAAGGGGGAGAAGCTATGATGAAGATTTAAAAATTTAATGCTTTGAAATCATATATTATGGACCTTGATTATTTAAAGTTATGGCCAATGTGATGATGATTTGAAATTTTATGTTTTGGAATTATGCATGTTATAACAAAACTTGATTATTTGAAATTATGCATGCAATACTTATAATTTTATTATGATGATGCATATGATGTATGCATATGAAGTGTGAAAGTCACCTTCATTAAAATTGTTTTGACTTGGATGCAGAGATATTATGATTAGAAGGTTATCATTCTATAAATTCAAGTTTATTTCAATATGACATATAGATAGGGGGAGTTTGTTAAAACTCTATCATCAATTGTTTGTCATCATCAAAAAGAGGAAGATTGTTGAATTTCGAATTTTGATGATGAAATCAATTGATGAGTTAGTGATCTAATCAACGTTTGAGAAAAGTGATATAAGATTAACTTCGATCATAAAAAGGCAAAACAATTGAAGTTAAAGAATTAGATGTTAGGTTGGAGTCAAAGTTTAGGCATCAGGTTAGAAAAATCAGATATTATGCTAAGAAGATCGGATATTACGGGAGGTCAACATGCTGATAGATCAGACAAATATGTAGAAGGAGAGGACGATGCATCAAAGGTTTGGACGAAGCATCAGATAAACTAATGACATGCCAAAGAACATAGGATTCATGCTTGTAATAGTTTATATATTTATCGAAGTAATTTAGGTTGAAATTGAGTTAGTTTTGGGTGTAACCATGGTAACTCAATTAAGAGCCCATTGGACTTTAATTGAGGTTGATTTGGGCCTATTGGGAGGCCCATTCAGTGATCCATAGTTGGGTTATATGGTGGCACCACCAAACTAGGTGGTGAAACAGCATATGAGCTAGAAAGCAAAGTACATAGTTTCCCATGTTGTCGGGCATTAGTACTGCCCATACTAGGTAGTGGTACCACCAACAATTAATGTTACAGGTGGTGGTACCACCCATGCTAGTGGTAGTACTACCAAAGCTAAGTCTCCTAGGCTCTGCCAGGCAGTAGTACCGCCTAATGTAGGCGTTAGTAATGCCAGTACCCTGAAGACCCAAAAATTTAAATTTTGACTCTATTTTTTGAAGTTATTTAGGATTTATAAATATCTCACTCATTCTTGCTTGAGGAAGCAAGACAAGTGAATAAAAAATTATGTTTGAAAGTGTTATAAAGCTCTAAGTGTTGAGAGTTCCCCTCCTCTTAAGTTTAGGTTTCATTCTAAGGGACGTGTGAGACTTGTAAAGGTTCTCTCCTAAACCTGTGAAAATGAGAAAAGAGTTGTAAGGATATTTAGTCTTTCTCCATTAAAAGAAGATCGTTAGTGATAGCCGGTGGCCTCGACAAAGGTGGAATCAAGAGTAGACGTAGGTTAGAATGACCGTCATAAATTCGGTGTGAATTTCCTTTATGCTCTTCATTACTATTGTTGTTTTATTTAACTACTTATTGCACTTACTCATACTCTAAGTCAAGCACATTTTTTATATTGATTTTTGATTTTCATCAAATGAATTTTTGAAATCGTAACTTTTCAAAAGCATTAATTCACCACCCCTCGTCCGCCCCCCTTGCCCCCCCCCCCCCATTAGTGTCGATACAATCCTAACTGCCTTCTTCCTCTTCCTCCTATGTTCCCAATCACAATCCTCCGTCATCAATCATAGCTACTCATGCCTCGGCCACTTGTGATCTCAATCTCTTACCGTTCCTTCCTTGCTGAGTGATCTCCCTTTCCCCCCTATCGTTGCGTCCCAACCAGCATGATCGAAGGATGTAGACCAACCACCATCGTTGCCTCCTCTACAACTCCCCATCTAAAATTTTCCACTACAGTCGCTCACAAACCATCTCTCTCTATCACTGCCCTCAACCTATGGAGCCCTTCTTCTTCTTTACAATTGTGCCGCCACTGTGCTTTCCTAGTGACTCATCCACTCGACTTCCTTCCTTTGTCGCCACTACAGTGACCACGATTGCTAGTGCCTTAGCGCCACCATCACTACCTCCTAGTGGTCTACAGCAGCAATTTCTCCTCCCCACACAGCAGCGACCATCGCTACCTTCTAGCCTCGGTAGCGACGGTTTCTTCCTCCCCTCGGTGGCACTAAGATTACTGCAACAATCTCTCATTATCATCCTCCTCCTCTGCAACCTGTGGTCCTCCCTGCCTCACTACAGTGCCTCTACCACCATCTTCCTCCTCAGCCCATCTCTACTGAAGATGATGCTGCTAGCCTCTCTTCCCAGCATCACACATCTTAAGTGAGAGATTATTATTGTTTCCTAACTGTGCGACCTTCCACGCATAGCCACTGTTGCTACCTCCTCTACATCCAGTAGTAGCTCCTAGCTATACATCCATTGGAGATAGTGCCACTAGCCACTGTCTTCCAACCGTGATTAGCCCCCATAGAGTGAAAAAGACTACTACGACTGCATATACCATCTCAACAGCCATTTTCCACCGAGTGACCATAGCCTTTGAAGATGCCATCTTCCATCTCGTCAACTTCTCAATCTTCGTGGCTTCGTCGATATCCTTGTAACAATTCCTCACGCCCTTAGCACTACTATAGGTCGATGGTAGCCACACCAAATAGGGCAATGCTGATGTCCTTGACCCAACACCAAAAACAAGAATTTAGTATTATAGATTTGCAGTCCTACACAATGGCCATCGATAGTTCAATGAAAGCTCAACTAAAAGCCTTGGAAACCATAATTGAGAACCAACTATAAGAAACCCTTAATGAATTCAAAAGGAGCCTACTAAAAAATTTTAGCAAGCAACATCAAGATGAAAGCTCAAGTCCTATGTTGAACCAATCTAGAGATACAAGAATAAAACACCAGGAACATGACATAAGTTACCATGAATTAAGGTAGAATTTTCAAGGTGGGAAGATGGGAATCTAACCAGTTGGACTCAAGGGCTAAAAAATTCTTTTGCTTCCACATAACTCCAAAAAAATCTAAGGTGGAAATAGCTTCAATTTAACTTGATAAAGATGTGATATAGTGATATGATTGGTACAAAAACCTATCACAATGTCCCTTTATAGGAACAATTCAAGAAAGGACCCTCAGAATATGAAAATATTAATGGGTAGCTCACCAAAATCTGATAGACTTCTACAGTGCTAGAATATCAAAGTCGATATGAACGACCATCGAATCAAGCTAGAGACTAGTCCGAATAACAACTGGTGGAAATATTTATCTAACAACTTAATCTAGACATCTGGTGTGAAGTTAAGACTCATCAACCCCGCATATGACAGCTATAATCTCATTTGCACATGTGCATGAGAAAAAAATTAGCATGGAGTATCGCCGAAATAGAGGTGACAATAAACAAATAATTAGCAAGCCACCTGCCCCATATATTCCCATCTAAAACTCATACCCGAAGGTTAACTTGAGAAGAACTCAAGGAAAGGTCAATAAAAGGTTTTTGCTCTCATTGTGATAAAAAGTGGAGTAAAGAGCACTAATGCAAACAATGGCAACTTCTAATGATTGAACCAATTGAAGAGGAACTGAAAGCTAACAATATAGACTCTGATCATGAAGGTATGGATTCTGATGAAGATGTCAGAACTATTACACATATATTACATGCATTAGCCAGCTACTCTAACCCACAATCTATGAAAATCGAAGAAATTTTAAAATATCGACTTGTTATTATTTTGATTGATACTGATAATACTAATAATGTTATAGACAGTAATGGTTGTTAATCGATTGGCATACCACGTTGATGATTATGATAAATTTGAAGTAAAGGTCGTTGATAGACTAATTCTAACCTGTGATAGCAAGTGTTTGAAGATCAAACTAATTATACAGTGCCTTACTAGTGGATTTTCTTTTTATATCCTTATGGGACTTCAAAGTGGTACTTGGAATTAAATGGCTATCAACCCTTTGTGACATCTCCTAGAATTTTTCTAAACTCATCATAAAGTTTTTTATTAATGAAAACATGTAATTTTGAAAGAAAGGTGTAGAAGCAAAGTCACAACTACTACTAGCCATCAGATGAAGATGGTTCCTCAGAAAACTACAATGACTACTACGCTTAAAGGTCGACCCATTGCTTATATTATCATAAAGTGGAGACCCTACTTACTTGATCAATAGGTTTGATGCATCGCAGATATCCTATAACTGAAGTGCTGAAAGAGGAGCTTCGAGAGTTTGACGTTGCTCAGCCTTAAGGATAAGGTTGATTTAAAGGAGAGGTGAATTGTTAGGAACCTATTAAATTTATAAACTTTTGAGTCATCTTTTGAGTTATGTTTTTGCGAGTTTGTTAGTCTAGTATGAGTCGGTTAGGATTCTATTTAAAATTTATTACTTAATTAGGAGTCCAAGTCCTAAGAGACTCTAGAGTGGAAAAGTCTAACTCTTAGGTGAAACTTTATAAATATGGGTGTAACTACATCTTTTTAATCAAGAAAATAATATTTCAACCATTTGGCGAATCCTAGGAGATCAATCCCCTCGAAGTGATCAATGAGCCCGATCCCGTCGAAGTGATCATTTATCCATTTCTTCCTTTCTTCTATAATAGAACCCTAGGATTCTTATCAAAAAAATTTTGTACTAGCCAAGTTCACGGGGGTTAGTTTGGACCTTGGGTGAGGCAGGTTAGGTCGTTCATTTCTCCTCCACCATTGTGACATCGGGGTGGGGGCGGATTATGGTCACTCTTGTCTCGATCTCTTGTGAGGTTTCTCATGCTTGTTTGAGACTATTGCATTATGATAATGTACTGATTGGCTCTTTAAGGTACTTCAGGTGTCATTGTTAGTATACTTTCTACCAATGATCAAAAGAGGTGGGAGGTCTTTAGTCCCATCATAAAGGATTAAATCACAAGCAAGGGATGAACATTATCCATGCCTCAGATCTCATTAATGAATCAGGTGAATAAGTTGAGAATGTCTCCTCCTCACCTTGTCTTAGTCCAAGAAGCATCAGTATCGTGGGCTTCGAGCGCACATTCCAAAGGAAGTGGAATTCGAACTCCTTTGCTAATTGAGCGAATGAGCTAATAGAAAGCAGGGTAATAGCCTGTATTATGTTGGCTAATGCTTGCATTGCTAGGTAAGGTTCAAGAATGGCTCGACAAAAATGAGTAGATAGTTCGACGACATTCCCAAAAATGGGGGTCTAGGGTCATTGAGCCTCACCCACATATTCATGGATAGGTTGGCCTCCAAACACTCATGTAAAATTAGGCCCTTCTTCTAGTACCAAAATATTAAGAAAAATTATTATTGATATCTTCATTAGTATAATATGGCCTTAATCCATATGTGAGGAGTCATTCGGAGAAAAGCGTAGAATCTCTAGAGTCATTACCTGCACGAAGACTAAAGTCAAGGGTGGCTTCTCGAACTGATCCTTCCAATGCTTAAGTCAGTATCATGGTCCTTTTTCTCCTCTTTTAAGTCTAGAGTTAAGAGTGTACTTACCTTGAGGAGAATAAATATCTCATAAAGATTCTACAGAGAAGGTAGTTCATAATTGACTCGAGCTGCCCCTGGACTTTCAAGAATATTCCTATAAATATTCCATAAGGGAGCTAGTTTGTAACCGACCTAAGTTGTTCAATGGTCTTTTAGAAATATTCCTATGAATATTCTAAAGGGGTGTCTGTTCATAATTGACCCAAATTACCCCCTGGACTTTCAAGAATATTCCTATAAATATTTCATAAGGGAATTAGTTCGTAACTGACCCAAGCTGCCTTTTAGACTTCTATCCATGTGGGCAGGAGGGTGTTAGCCTTACGTGGTGTTGAGATGGTGAATGATGGCTAGTCGATTTTATATTCCCTATCATATAGTTATTTGATTTCATTTTCTAGAATTATTGTTTTTTGCATAATAGCATAAGTATAATTTTGATACTAACAATTGGTATTAGAGCTATGTTTTAAAATTAAATACTTTAGATTATAAAAGTATGTTGAATCTATTCTATACTTAGTCTCTTTGTTAGCACCTTCGCTTGCGAATAGGTGTTGTTTGATTTTGATTATATAATGTTTGAATGATCTATTTGTGTTGATGATATGCTTTCCTATCTCATTCATCCTATCGCCTATTTGCAGGTGATGCTGTTGGTTACAGGTGCCCTGCAAGCCAATCATGTGAGTGATGGCACGTGTGATACGCTGTGTGATCTTTTTTGTTTGTGATTAATATTGACATATTCTCACATTATATTATCTATTGCATATATATATATATATATGTATGTATATATATATTGTGATATCCTTGGTTCTTTGCAATGAGAATCAGATCGTGATAAGATCACAATAATGAGATTGATTCACCTTTAAACACAGATCCTAAATAATCTCGGTCATAAGTTACTCGAGAGGGACATCGAGATAACCGGATAGACTAGTGTACTATATACCCATCGATATGATGGAGGCGGTTGGTCTCATAGCCACTTATGTAGAGATACTAAGGATATAGTACAGGTGCTCATTGGAGAATGAGTTCACTGATTGATCCGCTTATGAAATGTTGTATAGTTAATGATACCTAATGTCAAATAATGATTCTATAGCTCTAGTTGTATATCTGGTCATTAGACTTAAGACAATAAGGATGTCTTATATGAGTACTCTTTTCTTTGACACCAGACTTATAGGTTTGGAAAAGTCCAGATCTGGTACAGTTGGTTATCGGGATTGGTAGCCAACCTTACGAAGGTAATTGAGTATCAATAGAGGATCATCCACTCTTAGTATCATGAGAGAAATATCCCACATGTGCTTGCTCAAATAAATTTCTAGCCAGGGTCATTCGGATTGAGAAAGAGTTCTTTGGGAGAATTCGATTAGAGCGAGACTATGACGAATTCCGTATGTGACCTGATAGTACCATATCCAATATATAGTCTTTAGGATATTACTTGGATGAGGGATTATAGATACACGGTAACTGCAGACAAACAGGTCCGATGGATTCGATCCCCCTATACCATCTGGGGACTATAGCATAGTGGCCTAGTACGTCCATAATCGATGAGTCGAATAAATTATTATGTGGATAATAATTTACTATATCAGAAGGAGTTCTGATGGGAGTGACTCATGGCCAGCTCGTTATCGGGCTTAGAGGGTCACACAAATATAGTGGATGCTTCAGCGAATATAGGATTGGATGGAGATCCAATTAACTCATATTCTCATTAGATGAGACCCTATGCTGATGGGCTCCTTGCTTAAGGTCCAATTAGAGGCCTAAGGAGATTATTGGATAGAGATCCAATAATACAAGATTAGTTGGTTATTGGATGGAGATACAATACCCACTAAGGCAGGAGCCCTAGGGTTTTTGGTGACTCTCTATAAATAGGAGGGTGGACTCATGGTTGATAGCCTGCAACTTTAGTCACTACCTCCTATTCTCCTCCCTCCCTCAGCACAAGAGTTGCAAGATCATAGTGGAGGAGTTTCACTGCAGAGATCCATCGTGTGGATACCGCTAGAGAGGAGGACACTTGACCTCCTTCATCTTCTCTATCCGGATTTGAAATACAGGGCTATACAATCTCCCTAGGTAAAATCAATCTCTCACATATCACGATTTTATCAGTTTTTATGTTTTTTTCGCGACCCCAATCTTTTGCATGACGATTTGATCTGTATGGGAAACTAGTATTTTGTTTTGATTTCCGCTGCGCATGTGATGCACCCGATGAGGTTTCCCAATAGTGGTATTAGAGCCAAGGTTTCCATGCAAAAGATTGGTTTTAAACTGCATGTGATGAGATTGTATCGCGTAGAATCGTTCTACGTGTTCTTACTGCGTTTTCACAGCGGAAGTAGCAAGGAGGAGGGGGAGGTCGGCTGTAGGACCGGCCACCCATGGCCAGGCCACGACCAAGGCCCCCCTCAAGGGGGCAACTGGCTGTAACTGGTAGCGCGGCGCCCACAAGGGGCTAGCTATAGGGCACCGCAGCCGCCCATGGCTAGCCCTACTACCGAGGGGGGATCGTGGGGTGGCACCGGTAGCCTCACCCTGGGTCGTTGCCTATCAGGGGCGGCAGTATGAGAGGGACAAGGAGAGGGCTAGGGCATCCTTTTGAGAAAAGCACGATCCTACCCCTATGAATTTCAAAAATTTTGAGGACTGTCCTCATGTACATAATTTCAAAAATGCCCTCAATAATTTCAAAAATTTTGAGGACTATCCTCTCATCTAGAATTATAAAAATACCCTTGATAATTCTAAAAATTCTAAGGACTATCCTCTCATCCTGAATTATGAAAATACCCTTGACAATTCTAAAAATTCTAAGTATGTCTTGATTTTTTAAAAATAATTAATTAAATTATTTAATTAATTATTATATCTAGTAATCCTACATATGATGTGATGTACATATGATGTATGATGTGGATGGATGATCATGAGCCATGTGTTGTGATGTGTGTAATTGTGATTATTATTATTATTATTATTGGGGCCTGCGAGCCTCTGTTTTTCTCGTTTATTGTCGGGCCTACGTGCTTGTGATTATTTGTAATTACATAGAGAGGCACGTCAGGAGCGTGGAGATGACAGCGAGACCCATGGTGCCATGGCAGGAGATTATGGCACATGGTGATGCGATGATCCGACGGAACCGATGATGACGAGATTAACAATCACAAGGCATAGAGATGCGTCGATGCACACATATATCCTATTGTGAGTGATTAGGCCCATTGGCTCGGGCTTAATCATATTAGGTGACGGCTCATGATCATCCGGTGTGGCTTGCATGTGTGATGTGTTATACACCTACTAGATATATGTATATATATATATATATATATATATATATATATATATATATATATATATATATATATATTTGCATGCGATGTAGATATATATTAAATATGTATATGTGTGACATGACATATTAGGAGACCGATAGAAAATAAAAACCCCTCCTACGATAATATTAAGTCGGTAAGCATAAGGCAATAAGATTGAATCATGTGGCCTTCCATCGTTATAGGAAGAAATTGAATCCCAACATAGGTTGAATTGGTCGAGTCACTCGAGGCTCACCTATCTACATGATCGAGTTCTTGCCTATGACATATATATGTCACCGATGACCTGAGGACATGGTATGACTTGGTTAAGCAGTTGAGAGCATATCTATTGAATCAGACTCATCTTGTAACGATGGTGATAACTTAACCGAACTTCATGATTGGTTGAGCAGTCGAGACCATGATGATTCCAAGGCTGAACATGACAGGAATCACAAGGAGTTATAATTGACAAGAGTTGTCTACCTTTTGGGCTTAGTGTAGTTGGTCGTGTCCCTCGAGATTGCACTAAGATGCCAATTGGATCTCGATCCCCACTAGGAGTCTACCGGAGACTTTCGTCTCACGCATCGAGGGTGTCACGTGATTCACTAAGAAAATAGTAGAAGTATATTAAGATATAAGTCCATATCTTAATTAGTATTTTCTATAAAGTCTACATGTTATTTGTTTTTACTATATCTTGTTTTTTAGAAAGATATCGCTCACAAATCCTCTACGTGGCATACTTGATGCCAACTGCCTCATTGGTCTAAACTATACAGATTGGCTCCATAATTTGAGAATTGTTCTCATGGTTAAGAAAATCGCATACATCTTTGATGCAATTGTGCCCACGCCGGAAGAAGGGGCAAGTGAGGATGAGATCACTCGCTGTGTGAAGTATATAGATGATTTCACATTAACAAAATATTATATGTTAGCCTCCATGACGCTTGAGTTACAGAGGTAATATGAGAGCATGGATGCAGATTCTACCCTTCTTCATCTCCGCCAGCTGTTTGAGAAACAAGGAAGAACTCCAAGATATGAGATATCTAAGAGACCCTTCCAAGCCAGGATGATAGAAGAGACATCAGTTAAGAACCATGTCCTAAAGATGATAGAGTAGATGAAGAAACTCACGGGTCTAGGAATAGTCCTAGAGGATAACTTGTGTATTGATCTTATACTTTGGTCCCTACCAGATTTCTTTTCTTACTTCATCATGAATTTTAACATAAGTAAGTTTGAGGTGACTCTCCCTGAGCTCCTCAATATATTGAGTGAAGCTGAGAGTGCCATCAAGAAGGAGAATCCAGTTCTCTATATTAGTGAGACCAAAAGGAAAAAGAAGACCAGCAAGACCCTTAAGAAGGGCAAGGGCAAAGAAAGACTAGGTAAGGCAAACGTTGCCAAAAAAGACCCGACAAAGGACAAAGGATAGTGCTTCCACTACGGCCAAGATGGGCATTGGAAGAGGAACTGTAAGGACTACCTTGTAGATAAGGGAAATAAAAGCTTAGAGAAGCTTCACGTATATTCATGATCAATTTACATTTGTCAGATTTTCATGATAACACATGGGTATTAGATACCGGGAGTGCTTATCATATCTACAATTCATTTCAGGTTCTGGCAAGACCTAGGAAATTGGCCAAAGGTGAGATGGACCTCAAGATGGGTAATGGAGCAAGAGTTACTGCAATTGCTATTGGAGAGGTCACTCTACATCTGCCTGGTGGAGCTATTACTGCATTAGATACATGCTATTTTGTTTCCTTTATTATCAAAATATTATTTATATCTCTTGTTTGATAATTAATTGATATAAATTAGTTTTTGAGAATAATAGCTGTTCAATAATTATGGATGATGAGATCATCACTAGAGGGACCCTTACAAATGGCTTATATATGTTAGACACTTCTTCACATATCATGAATATAAATATGTCTAAGAGGAAAAGAGATGAGGTGAATAATGCAAACCTATGGCATTATAGGCTAGGTCATATATATGAGAGAAGGATTCAAAAAGTTGCTGAAAGATTGATACTTAGATCCATTTGACTATGAGTCATATGCAACTTGCGAACCTTGCCTTCATGGAAAAATGACCAACTCTCCTTTTAGCAGAACTGGAGAGAGAGCCACTGAGTTATTGGAACTCATATATAGTGATGTATATGGTCTCATGTCGACTCAAACTATAGGTAGTTACTCATACTTCATTACATTCATTGATAACTTCTCTAGGTATGGACATGTATGCTTAATAAAGTACAAATCTGAGGCCTTTGAGAAATTTAGAGAATATAAGAATGAGGTAGAGAACTAAATTTGAAAGAGTATTAAAACTCTTCGATCAGATCAAGGAGGAGAGTATTTGAGTACAGAGTTCACTCATTTCCTCACGGATAATGGGATTTTATCCTAGTGGACACCTCCTTATACACCTCAACTCAATGGTGTATCAGAAAAGAGGAATCACACATTGTTAGACATGGTGTGGTCTATGATGAGTTGAGGTGTATAAGGAGGTGTCCAAATCTTAACTACCTTAAGATCGGGCTTCTTTCCTTTCCATATCTCATATAGAGCAGACAACCCTGGCAAGTTAGAATCAAGGATGGAACGGTGCACATTCATAGGATACCCTAAGGTGACTTTGGGTATTATTTCTATCATCCCGAGGACCAAAAAGGTCTTGGTTGCCAAGAGAGCTGTGTTCCTTGAGAAGGAACACATTCTTGGTGGAAATAGTGGGAGTGAGATAGAATTGAGCGAGGCTGGAGAACCTAGCTCGAGCACCATTCCAGAGCCCGAGTTTGTTCAGGTACCTAAAACATAAATTCCAACTTTTCATAGGTCTAGTAGAGTATCTCACCCTCCTGAAAGATATGTGGGACATCTTAGTGGAAATGACTCTCAGGATGTTGATCCCCAAACCTACGAGGAGGGTATTATGAGTATAGACTCCAGGAAGTGGCAAGAAGCCATGAATTCTGAGATGGATTCCATATACTCTAATAAGGTTTGAAACCTTGTGGATGCACCTGAGGGTATTGTACCAATCAGCTGCAAATGGATCTTCAAGAAGAAGATCGGAGTGGATAGAAAAGTGGAGACCTATAAAGCAAGGCTGGTAGCTAAAAGATATCGTCAAAGACAAGGAGTTGACTATGACGAAACCTTTTCACTTGTAGCCATGCTTAAGTCCATTAGAATTATTTTAGCCATTGCAGCACACTATGACTATGAGATCTAGCAAATGGATGTCAAAATGATATTCCTCAATGATAACCTCGAGAAGGAGATGTATATGATACAGCCAGAGGGATTCGTATTCAAAGAGAGCCCAGATAAAGTGTGCAGATTGCTTAGATCCATTTATGGATTGAAGCAAGCTTCCCGAAGTTGGAATAAGATTTGATGAGGTGATCAGATCTTATGACTTCGTTAAGAACGAAGATGAGCCTTATGTGTACAGGAAGGTAAGTGGGAGCGCTATCACCTTCTTGGTGCTATATATGGATGACATCCTATTCATTGGGAATGATGTAGGAATGCTCTCCACAGTAAAGGCTGGGCTATCTAGAAACTTCTCCATGAAAGACTTTGGGGAAGCATCCTATATTTTGGGGATCCAGATCTATAAAAATAGATCTAAGAGGATGCTTGGCTTGTCCCAATCTAGGTATATAGACTCTATTGTCAAAAGGTTTGGCATAGAGAATTACCGATGAGATATGAAATATCACTTTCTAGGAGTATGTCCCCAAAGACTCCTGAAGAAAGGACAAACATGGATAAGATACCTTATGCCTCAACAATAGGGTCTATCATGTATGTGATGCTATGTACTAGGCTTAATATAGCACATGCTCTGAGTGTCACGAGCAGGTATCAGGCAGATCCAGGTTTAGAACACTGGAAGGCAGTAAAGTGTATCCTTAAGTACTTGAGAAGGACTAAGGATCTTTTACTAGTATATGGAGGAGGTAGCCTCCAGGTTGAGGGCTACACGGACTCGAGTTTTTAGTCTGATATTGATGATAGCAAGTCAAATTCAGAGTATGTATTCACCCTGAATGGAGGAGCAGTAAGCTGAAAAGTTCTAAGCAAGATACTAATGTTAACTCAACCACAGAGGCAGAATACATTACTGCAGTAGAAGCAAGAAAGGAAGGGGTGTGGATGAAGTTCATCAAAGATTTGAGAGTCACACGAAGCAGCATGGAGGTGACTCCTATATATTATGGCAACGATTGGTTGATAACTCTAGTAAGGGAACCCAGGTCTCATCAGAATTATTCTGAAGAGGTTCCATCTGATTAGAGCGATCATGACCCATAAAGATATTGCAATGGAAAGAGTTCCATCCAAAGATAACATTGCAGATCCACTAACGAAGCTGCTAACTCAGATTGTATTTGAGTGTCACAGAAGTCTGATAGGGATCAAACACATAAGTGATTGACTTTAGGTCAAGTGGAAGATTGCTAATTACAGGTACCCTGTAAGCCAATCACGTGAGTGATGACACATGTGACACGCTGTGTGATTTTTTTT
Organism: Ensete glaucum; assembly: GCA_021527575.1. Lineage (NCBI taxonomy): Eukaryota > Viridiplantae > Streptophyta > Magnoliopsida > Zingiberales > Musaceae > Ensete > Ensete glaucum. Next base: position 38,374,597 of record CM038557.1, read on the forward strand.
CTTATGATTAATATTGGCATATTCTCACATTATATTATCTATTATCTATTATATATATATATATATATATATATATATATATATATATATATATATATATATATATATATATATATATAGTGATGTCCTTAATTCTGTGTAATGGGCATCAGATCATGATAAGATCATGATAATATGATCGATTCACCTTGAAACACAGATCCTAAAAAATTTCGATCATAGGTTACTCAAGAGGGGTATCGAGATAACCGGACAAACTGGTGTACTATATACCCATCCATATGATGGAGGCGACTGGTCTCATAGCCACTTGTGTGGAAACACTAAGGATATAGTATAGGTGCTTATTGGAGACTGAGTTCACTGATTGATCCATTTTTGAAATGCTATATGGTTAATGATACCTAATGTCATACAGCGATTCTATAGTCCCAGTTGTGTACCTAGTCCTTAGGCTTGAGACACCAAGGATATCTTGTATGAGTACTCTTTTCTTTGACGCTAGACTTACAGGTATGGAACGTTCTAGATCTAGTACAACTGGTTATCAGGATTGGTAGCCAACCTTACGAAGGCAATTGAGTGTCAATAGAGGATCATCCACTTTCGGTATCACGAGAGGAATATTTCATATGTGCTTACTCAGACAAATCCCTAGCCAGGGTCATTCGGATTGAGAGAGAAAGTGTTCTCCGGGAGAATTTGATTAGAGCGAGACTTTGACAGATTTCGTATGTGACCTGATAGTACCATGTCCAATATACAATCTCTGGGATATTAGTTGACTGAGAGATTATAGATATACGATAATTGAGGACAGATAGGTCCGATGGATTTGATCCCCTTGTACCGTCTAAGGACTATGACGTAGTGGCCTAGTACATTAATAGCCGATGAGTCGAGTAAATTATTATGGGGATAATAATTCACTATATCATAATGAGTTCTGATGGGAGTGACTCACGGCCAGCTCGATATCGGGCCTAGAGGGTCACACACATATGGTGGATGCTTCAACGAATAGAGGATTGGATGGAGATCCAATTAGCCCATATTCTCATTAAATGAGACCCTATGCTGATGGGCTCCTTGCTTAAGGCCCAATTAGAGGCCTAAGGAGGTTATTGGATAGAGATCCAATAATGTAAGGTTAGTTGGTTATTGGATGAAGATCCAATACCCACTAAGGCAGGAGCCCTAGGGTTTTTGGTGGCTCTCTATAAATATGAGAGGAGACTCATAGTTGATAGGCTGTAACTTTAGTCGCCACCTCCTATTCTCCTCCCTCCCTTAGCGTAAGAGTTGTGAGATCAGATTAGAGGTGTTTCGTTGTAGAGATCTCTCGTGTGGATACCGCTAGAGAGGAGGATGCTTGGCCTCCTTCATCTTCTCCATCCGGATCTAGAATACAAGGATATATGATCTCTCTATGTAAAATCAATCTCTCACACATCGCGATTTTATTGGTTTTTGTGTTTTTCTCATGACTTCAATCTTTTGCATGATGATTTGATTTATGTGGGAAACCAATATTTTGTTTTGATTTTCGCTACACATGTGATACACCCACTGAGGTTTCCCAATAGATTGCAAGGTTCCTCATATTCGATCGATGAATTATCACTAACAACTTATTATTGACGATAGTATTGTTGAGGGTGGTGGCCTCTAGTGGTTGTCAGCCTAGTCACGAGCAACAGTTGCATCTCGCTATAAGTAGTGCAAGCACAGTACGGTGTGACATATAACAATTGATGATGATTACATGTACTATTAGGAAATCTCAATAGAGCATCATATGCATAGTGAAAAACAAAATCGAAAATCAGATTTCTCGTGCGATGATTGGTGCGTGAGAAATCACAAAACTAAAAAAATTTATGCTTCATGTGTCAGATGTAATACTTGGGGAGATTGTATATCCCCAAAAATTTTAGATCCATCGGAGAGGATAAAGGAGGTCAACTGACCTTCTCTCTAGCGGTGATACACATAGCAGATGGGGCAATGATGCTCCTCAAATACTTCTTGTTGATAGGCTGCACTACAAGGCTGCACTATCTTCAAAAAGAGTCCAAGACTTCTTGTTGTCTGCATGCCCTAAACAGGGGCTGTCAGTTAAGGAGGAGAGGAGGGGGAGGATAATAGGAGGGGCAGCCAAGAGGAGTCTAGCCTATGATCTCTGTAGTCCGTTCCTATTTATAGAGGTTCAGGACAGTTTAACTATAATGGATCATGTCCTATTGGGTACTCGATCTCGATCCAAATACCCAAGCATCTTGGATTAGTGATCTCTATCCAATAATATCTTATTAGATCTAATTGAATCTCATCCATAGATTCCAATAATATAGGGGCTTATTGGATATCCAATAAAATAAGGGCTCCGCGGATATCTCATATTTAAACCTCTACTCATTTCAATATCTACTATATGTGTGTGACCCTCTAGGCCCAATACCAAACTGATCATGAGTTGCACCTGTCAAAACTTCTTCTGACTCAAAACTCTTTCTAACTCAGTGAATTGTTATCCTATAACAATTCACAAACTCATTGACTATGGATGTACAAGGCCACTACGCCATAGTCCCTATACTGTTTAGGGGGATATAATCCATTGGACTTTTTTGATATACTTATCGTATATCTCTAATCGCTCATCCATCTAATACCCCAAGCACCATATGTTGGGTATGATATTGTCATGGCTTATGTAGAATCTATTCGAGTCTCACTCTAAATAGATTCTCATGAGAGCTTTATCTCTCAATTTGAATAACCCTAGTTAGGGATTTGTCTAAGTGAGAACACATGAGATATTTCTCTCATGATACTGAGAGTAGATGATCCTTTATTGACACACAATTGCCTTCGTAAGATTGGTTGTCACTCTTAATAATCTGCTATACTAGATCTAGAATCTCCAGAACCATAAGTCCAACATCAAAGAATAGAGTACTCAAACAAGATATCCTTGGTGTCTCAAGTCTAAGGACCAGACACATAACTAAGACTACAGAATCGTTGTTTGATACTAAGTATCATTAACTATTGAACGTTCCATAAGTGAATTAATCAATGAACTCATTCTCTAATAAGCACTTGTATTATATCTCTAGTGTCCCCACATATGTAATTGGGAGACTAGTTACCTCCATCATATGGATGGGCATATAGCACACCCGTATGTCTGGTTATCCCGATATCCCTTTCGAGTAACTATGACCATAATTATTTATTCTTTGTTTAAAGTGAATCGGTCTCATTATCATGATCTCACCATGATCCAATTTTCATTCCATAAATCTAGGGACATCACAATATATCTAACAGACAATACAAAGTAAGAAAATATCAATATTAATAATTAGCAAAAAGATTATGCAATATGTCACACGTACCATGACTCACGTGATTGCCTTGTAGGGCACATGTAACGAGCAATCTCTCACATGATCGAAAGTCAAACACCTACATGTTTGATCCCCATTAGACACCTATGACACTCAAAGATAATATGAGACAATGACTTTTTTTTGTGGATATGTAATGTTATCTTCGGATAAAACTCTTTCTACTGCTACATCCCCACATTCCACGACTTTTGATCAAGTGGAACCTCCTCAGAACGTGCTTGAACTTCTAATGTGACTTGGGTTTCTTTGTTTTAGCAATCATAACTTATCATAATATATACAAATCATCCTTGTTGCTCGATATGACTCCTAAATCTGCGATGAACTTCTTCACCCAGACTCCCTCCTTTGTTGTCTTTATCATAGCAATATACTTTGCCTCTATAGTCTAGTCAACAATAGTGTCTTGCTTCGAACTCTTACGACTTACTGCTCCTCTATTCATGGTGATCATATATCTTGAGTTTGATTTGTTGTCATTGACATCGAACTTAAAACTTGAGTCCATATAGCCCTCAACTTGGAGCTACCTCCACCATATAATAATAAAAGATCCTTGGTCCTTCTCAAGTACTTAGGATATACTTCACTATTTTCTAGTGTTCTAAACCTAGATCTGCTTTATACCTACTGGTGACACTCAGAACATGTGTTATATCAAGCTTGGTACATAGTATAACATACATGATAGACCTTATCATAAAGGCATAAGATATGTTATCCATATCTACCCTTTCTTTAGGAGCCTTTGCGGATATACTCTTAGAAAGTGATATTCTAGGTCTCATTGGTTTTAGACATCTCTTAGAATTTTTCATGTTAAACCTTTTAATAATAGTGTCTATATACTTGGACCGGGATAAGCCAAGCATTCTCTTGGATCTATCTCTATAGATCTTGATCTCTAAAATGTCATATGTTTTCCCTAGGTCCTTCATGAGAAGTATTTAGAAAGCCAAGCCTTAACCATGAAGAACATTCTTACATCATTCTCAATGATAAGGATGGCATCCACATACATTGCCAAAAAGGTGATAATGCTCCCACTTACCTTCTTATACACACAAGGCTCAACTTCATTCTTAATGAAGTCATAAGATTTGATCGCTTCATCAGATCTTATGTTCCAACTTCAAGAAGCTTGCTTTAGTCCATAGATAGATCTAAGTAACTTGTACACCTTATTTGGACTTTCCTTGGATATGAATCCCTCAGGCTATATTATATACACCTCCTCCGAGAGGTTGCTGTTGAGAAACGTAAATTTTACGTCCATCTGTCAGATCTCATAGTTATAGTGTGTTGTAATGGCTAAGAAAATTATGATGGATTTTAGTATATTTACGAGTTAGAAGGTTTCTCCATAATAAACACCTTGCCTTTGATGATACCTCTTAGCCACTAGTCTTGCCTTATAGGTCTTTACCTTTCCATCTGCTCTGATCTTCTTCTTAAAAATTCATTTGCAACTGATGGATATAATATCCTTAGGTGTATCAATAAAGTTTCAAACCTTATTAGAGTATATAAAATCCATCTCAGAATTCATGGCATCCTGCTACTTTCCAGAGTGTATACTTATAATAGCCTCCTAGTAGGTCTAAAGATCAACATTCTGAGTGTCCTATCTACTGATATGTCTTATATATCTTTCAGAAGAGTGAGACACTCTACCAGACCTACGCAAAGTTGGAACTTGTGTGCTAGATTCCTGAATAAACTCGACCTCCAGAATAGTGCTTGAGCTAGGATCTCCAACCATGCTTATCTCTATTATATTGAATCTTGGATTTTGATGATGAGATCAATTGATGAGTTTATAGACTAATATGTCTTTTAGATAAGTGACGTAGAAAAAACTTTGATCATAAACTCAAACCATTAAAGGGCAAATTGTCAAAGTAGGAAAATAAGACATTGGGCCAGATAAGTATCATATTAGAAATTAGACATCGAACTAAAGAATTGGTCAACATATCGAAGATTGGACTTCGTGCTCGGGCATTGTGCCGGAAGGATCGGAGATTGCACTAAAAGATTGGATATTATGGGAAAGTCAACATGCTAATAGATCGGGTGATATGCTGAAGGAATGGACGATGTGTTAGAGGTTTGGATGAACTATTGGATGATCGAATGATATGATAAAATGTTGGATAATATGATGAAAGCTTCATGATTGTGCTGGAAATGTGGTTAGATTATTTGTGTCTCAACTAGGTATTTTAGGGTCAAATTGTGTTGGTATTAAGTTGACACTGTGCTAACTTATTGAGAAACCTATTAGACTTGAATCAAGACCAAGTTGGGCTCATTAGGAGGCCAAAACAATGGCCTTAAGTAGGCCTGGGTGGTGGTACTATCCAGATAGCGATAGACTCTTTTTTTTGTACCTATTAATGTAACCAGTGGTGGTACTCACTTGTGTAAGCAGTAGTACCACACAAAATTCAAATTTTGCGATGGTAGTACTGCCCAAAAGTCTAAAATTATGGCGTCAAAAGTTATGGCTCCATGATCATCCAAATCCCAAAATTTTTTGATGATTTAAAATTTTTTGATTCCATTATAAAGCTATTTGGGACTATAAATACCCACGCCAAGGCTTGGATTGGAGCAAGAAATAAGTTGTAAAGTTTGTAAGGGGTATAGCTCTTTGAGTATTAATTGAGTCACTTCCTCCTCCTTGGATTTAGAAGTGATTCTCAGTTGTAGAAGGTGTAAGGTCCCTTGTAAAAGAGTGAGTGAGGAGGTTCTCTCTTGAGCCTATTAAAAATAGAAGAGTTATAACAAGGGTAGTTGATCTTCAACCATTAGAAAGAAGATTAGTAGTGAAAGCCTGTGGCCTCAAGGAAAGAGGAATCGAGAGTAGATATAGGTCAGGATGATCGAACCAATATAAATCGATTTGCATTATTTCTCTTACTTTAATACATCATTGTATTCTGATTTACTTACTCACTTTTTTTTACTAATTGTATTTCTAATACGGATTTATCGATCAAACTTCTAAGATCGATTAAATTTATTATAACACTAATCCCCCATCATCCCCCACCACCCCCCCCCCCCCTGGCCCAAAGTACCATTACGATCCTAACATATCATGTTCTCACTGTTTTTACTAAGAATATGCTCCTTCTCAAGGAACACTATCCTCTTGGTAATAATAAGACCTTTTAGTCCTTAAGATGATATAAATACTACCCATTGTTTTCTTGGGGTTTCCTACGAACTTGCATCACTCCGTCCTTGATTCCAACTTATCGAGGTTGTGTCTTCTAACATGAGTAGAGCAGCCCCAAATCTTAACGACCTTAAGATTGGGCTTCCTCCCTTTCCATATCTCATATGGTATAGACACTATCGACTTAGATAAAACTCTGTTTGGAAGGTAAGCTGTAGTCTTCAAGACATATCCCAAGAATGAGACAGGTAGGTCGGTAAAAACCATCATAGACTGCATTATGTATAACAGCATATGGTTCCTCCTTTCCAATATATAAATGAGCTGAGTTTATAAGGAGGTGTCCACTAGGATAGTATCCCATGGTCCTTAAGAAATTAGGTGAACTATGTACTTAAGTATTCTTCTCCTCAATCTGATCGAAGAGTCTTAATACTTTTCCTAATCTAGTTCTCTACTTCATTCTTATATTCCTTGAATTTCTTGAAAGTTTTGGATTTGTAATTTATTAAGTACATATGTCCATACCTAGAGAAATCATCAATAAAGTAATAAAGTAGGAGTAATCACCTATGGCATGAGTCAACATAGGATAACATGCATTGTTATGTATAAGTTCTAGTAACTATGTGGCTCTCTCTCTAATTTCACTAAATGGAGAGTTGGTCAATTTTATACGAAGGCAAGGTTCATAAGTTACATATGTCACATAGTCGAATGAATCTAAACATATATACTTCAGTAACTTTTGAATTCTTCCCTCATGGATGTGACCTAGCCTACACTGGCATAGGTATATATTGTTTACCTCATCTTGTTTTCTCTTCCGGCATATTTACATTCATGACATGTGAAGTAATATCTAGTACAAATATATCATTATGCAAAATTCCTCTAGTGATGATCTTATCATTCAAAATTAATGAACAACTATTATTCTCAAAAATTAATTTACATCTACTAATTGTCAAACATGAAATAAAAATAATATTTTAGATAATAGAATAACGAAATAACATACATCCAATGCAATGGTAGCTCCACTAAGCAGATGTAGGATGACCTCGCTAACAGCCACTATAGCAGATGTGATAAGCACTACTCATATCCAATACTCATATATTCTCATAAGAATCTAATAAATGAAGATTGATCATAAATGTACCTGAAGCTTCTCTAAGCTTCTATTTCACCTTCTCTGTAAAGTGCTCTTTGTAGTTCCTCTTCCAATGCTGGTCTTTTCCTTGGTGGAAGCACTGGCCTTTGTCCATTGTTGGGTCCTTCTCAGCAACCTTTGTCTTGCTCGGTTTGCCTTTGTTCGTACCATTCTTAAGGGCTTCTTAATTTCCTTTTATTTTTGGTATAACCAATGTAGATAACTAGCTCTCTTTCTTAATGGTGCTCTCACCCTCTCTTAACACGTTGAGGAGCTCAATGAGAGGCACTTCAAGTTTATTCATATTGAAATTCATAATGAACTGAGAAAAAAAATTTGGAAGGGACTGAAGTATAAGATTAATGCACAGGTTATCATCTAGGACTATTCCTAGACCTATAAGTTTCTCAATCTATTCTATCATCTTTAAGACATGGTTATGAACTTGTCCCCTTAGTCATTTTGGCATAGAAGAGACTCTTTGATATCTCATATCGCTGAGTTCTTCTCGGTTCCTCAAACAACTACGAAGACGAAGGAGGATGAAATTGGCATCCATACTTTCGTGCTACCTCTATAACTCAAGAGTCATTAGAGGTCGAAACGTAGCACATAGCAAGAGTGGAATCATCTATGTACTTTATATAGTTAGTAGTCTAATCCTTACTTATCCCTTCCTCTAGCGTGGGCATTTTCTTATTAAGGACATATATGATTTTACAGGCCATAAGAAAGATTTTTAGATTACAAAGCTAATCCATGTAATTTGGACCAGCGAGGCAGTTGGCGTCAAGTATGCCAAGTAAGGGATATACAAGCAACATATTTCTAACAAACAAAGATATAGTAGAAATAAATAACATGTAAATTTTATAAAAAAGTAAACAATCAAGACATAGACTTCTATCTTAATCTATTGACACTATTTTTGGTGAATCATGTGATACCCTCCAGCGCGTGAAATGAAAATCTCTAGTAGATTTCTAATGGGGATCGAGATCCAATCAGCATCTTAGTGTAACTTTGAGGGATTTGACCAATCACACTAAGTCAAATAAAAGTAGGCAACTCTTGCTGATCACAACTTCTTATAATTCTCATCCTGATCAACCTACGAACTATCATGGCCTCGAGAGACTCAACTAACCATGATGTTTGATTAAGTCATTCACCATCATTACAAGATGAGTCTAATTCAATAATATACTCTCGAGGGACTTGACCAAGCATACCATGTTCTTAGGTCACCTATGACATCTCTATATCGTAATATAGGTGATCATCGAGGGACTCGACCAACACAACCTATGTTGAAATTCAATTTTTTCTTATAATGATGGAAAGCCACGTGGGTCAATCTAATTGCCTCACACTTACTAACTTAATACTATCATAGGAGAGGGTTTTAATTTAGTATCATAATATGATATATCACACACATACATATCTAATATATATCTACATCGTAAAATATATATAAGTATCTATTTTGTGTATAATTAATCACACATCACATATGAGCAATCAACACCATATAATCATGAACTATAACCTAATGCAATCAAGCTCGAGCCAGTAAGCCCAATCATTCACATCATGATCTATGTGTGCATCAAGCATCTCCATGCTCTATGATCGTCCATCTCGTCCTCATCGGCTCTATCGGCACCTCGACACATATCCATACACCGCGATCATCTATCTCGACCTTATGGGTCTTGTTGGCACCTCCATGCTCCCACCACAAATCCTCATGCAATTACAATTTAATCACAGGTATGCATGCTTGAAAATAAATGAGCAAATATAGAGGCTCACAGGCCCCAATAATAATAATAATTATATACACACACATCACATTACATGATCCATGATCATATGTCCATATGATACATCACATGTACACATCATCATGTAGGACTACTAGATAATAGTAGTTAATTAAACTATTTAATTAATTATATATAATATTTTTAGGAACCCTAGCATAGGGTTCCCCACATGGCAGGAAGTCCCCTATCCGGCCAGAAAACCCTAGTCGCTAGGGATACCCTATGACCAGGAGTCCCACATGGCAGGGTAGCCTTGGGCGGTCAAGAAACCCAAGCCCCCATGATGTCTCTTGCGACTAGGAGTCTTGGCCGCAAGTTGCCATGGGCAGCCAGAAAACCCTTATCGCCAATCTGCCCCTTGTGGCTAGGAATCCCTCGTAAGGTCACCACCTATGGCTAGGGTTTCTAAGGGTTCCCTATGTAGCCAGGACTCCTTGAACGCGTGGGATCTTGCTACTTACCGAAGAGCATGATGGCTTCTTTCAATTCTCAACATGTGGCCAGGTCGAGAGTCTCATCTAGGGAGCTTGGCCAAGGCTGCAAGCAGCCTTTGGTCGATCCATAGGGTAGCAACAATTGCTGCCCTTTTCTCTTACTTTTGCATCAATAATTTTGATGTCAAAAGCCCTCTTTACACCACCTCTCAGTGGTGAGAAATAGTGCTATCTAGATTTGAGAACTACGACAAAAAAAATCATAGCAACAACTCATAAACCTATTATATGTTATATATAAACACACTCAGTTCAAAATCAATCATCACACAGGAATTTGGCTTTAAGACCATTATTAGGAAATCTCATTAGAGTATCATGTGTGTAGCGAAAAACAAAACCAGAAATCAGAATTCCCAAAGAAAGTTTATCTGCTCATTGTGGGATGATTGGTGTGAGAAACTGCAAAACCAAAAAATCTAAGCTTCATGTGTTAGTTGCAATACCTGGGGAGATCATATATATTTAAAAATTTCAGATCTATAGGAGATTCAGTAGTGATCCACATAGTAGATCAGGCAATGATGCTCCTCTTATCACAACATGATCTTCCTCTCCATGTGCACCACAAGGCTACACTATCTTCATGAATGGGCCAACCCTTCTTGTTGTCCATACTGTCATGGACTTACCTGAATTTGCCTAAGTCATGTGGCACCCTAGTGGCACTCTCGAAGACTTAGCTAAAATTGTCTAAGTCGTGAAGTAATCTTGTCCACTATTCCGGACTTAGCTGGGATTGCCTATGTCATGAAACACCCAAAGCATTATTTGTCCAAAAAGGGTCAGCCCTCTTGCAACCTTGTGCGGTCCCGTAGGACCTACAAAGAAAAAGTTGATTAGCTTAGAAATGAGCGATGGACAAGTCCCGACATCTCGCAAAGCGGGAAGCTATACAAGCAATTCATCGAACACCTTAAGTGCAGTAGAGAAAAGGGAGGAAGAGAGCGAAACATGACTTTAGAGGGTTGTAAGAATGGTCACAAATCTATAAACGATGGTTCCTAAGGTATCAGATGCAAGACAAGTTCAATTATTGATGAAAGCCTATGCTCGGTATATACCCGAAACCCCATCCAGCCCAGTGCCACCCGGGGGGTTCAAGGTGCTGAAATGGCTAACATTTTGCACTACTCAGAATGGTCACCGTAGCACATAAAAAAACCTAAAAACGGGACTATTTTGGGTTGTTTTGGCTCTGCACAGTGAGCGATCGTTCTGCAGCCTTCTACACTACTTTCGCTCACATTTCTTAGGTTAGAACACATAAACTCAAAGCAAAACAAGCTGTCAAACATATATATAAATAAGAAAAAGCGATGAACGGTTCATGAAGCGAAGATGTTGCGGTTGAGCGATGACCGTTCATGACATTCTCCCCCACTTGAACTGTCGATGCCCTCGTCGACGCTTGCTGGTAGGCTTTAACGCATGCTTTTTCATATCATAGGGCGTCCTCTGGCTCCCAACTGGCTTCTGTTTAAGGAAGCTTTTACCATTTCACTAAGTACTTGATTTGCTGCTCTTCATTGGGTAGCTTTTGTCTTGCGATCCACTAGAATAGTTTCAACTCGCTTCTCGTAAGAGGCTCTGGTGGGGGGTAGTCGAGTTGGAACATTTCGAGAATCATCTTGCGGATCTGAGTGGTAGGCTTTCAAGTTGCTCGCATAGAAGACATTATGAATTCTGAACCATGTTAGCAGTTGCAACTTGTATGAGACATTGCCTACACTGCTGATGATTGAGAAAGACCCTTCATACTTGTGTATCAATCCCTTGTGCACTTTGTGCCTAAAGAACTAGAGTGATGCTGGTTGGAGCTTCACCAACACCATGTCACCAACTTCAAACTCTTGTGGTCACCTTCTCAAATCTACTCACTTCTTCATCTTTTTGGCTACCCTCTCCAAGTATGCCCGCGTAATATCTGCATTACAATGTCATTCCTTTACGAAGTGATAGGCTGATGGGTTACTCCCTGTATAACCAATAACCAAGGTGTGAGGAGTTAATGGTTGTTGTCTCATAATAATCTTGAAGGGGCTCTTGTTTGATGCAGAGCTCCACTATAAGTTGTAGGAGAATTGGGCTATGTCCAACAACTTTACCTAATCTCGTTGGTTGGCACTCATATAGTGCCGGAGATATTGCTCCATGAGCGAGTTGATTCTTTCTATTTGGTCATCCGTTTAAGGGTGGAGGCTTATGGAGAAGTATAATTTAGATCCTAACAACTTGAACAACTCAATCCAGAATCATCCCAAGAACCGAGAATCTTGATCACTAATGATGTTGTGTGGGACTCCCCAATACTTCACCACATTCTTCATCAACAACTTAGTCACCGCCTCCGCTGAGCAATGTAGGGGTGCAATAATGAATGTTGCATACTTTGAAAATTGATCAACTACCACGAGAATCGATCCAAGCCCCCCCTATTGTAGGCAAGCTTGATATGAAGTCCAAAGAAATGCTCTCCCATGGCCTCTCTGGTACGGGCAACGGCTCCAAAAGTCCTACTGGCTTTTGCTCCTCTACCTTGACAAGTAAGGCATATTTGAACATATTCCTCCATATTTGTCCCCATTTTTGGCCAATAGAAGGCCCTCTCCACGAGAGCCATTGTTCATTGGATACCCGGATGTCCAACCCAAAGGGAATCGTGACACTCATTCAAAAGTTCATGCCTCAAGTTATCCACTCGCGGAACATAAACTCTATTCCTCTTGGTGTAGATGAGTTCCTCCTAGACCCAAAATCATCGTGTCTTACCCTCTTTGATGAGTTGCATAAAGGTTACTGCCTAAGGATCACGGTATAGTCCATCCCTGATCTTGGAAAGGAAGTTGGGGTGCAATTGACTTGCTTGGCCTCCGCCCTCCAACTGTACTGCAATCATTAGTTTCACTTTCCGACTCAATGCATCAGCCATGACATTTGCTTTTCTGGGTTTATACTCCATTACTATGTCGAACTCAGCTAAGAAGTCCTGCCATCGTGCTTTCTTTGGGAGAGTTTCTTTTGAGTTTAGAAGTAACTCAATATGACATTATCTGTCCTTAGCATGAAAGGTGCTCCTAAAAGGTAGTGTCACCACACTTGTAGACAGTGGATCACCGCTGTCATCTCCTTCTCATGTATAGGATATCGTCGCTCGATCTCGATGAGCTTGCGATTCTCATAGGCCACTAGATGACTCTCTTGCATAAGAACTCCCTCAATAGCAAAGTTAAAAGCATTTATACGGACTTCAAAATACTTTTCATAGTCTAGTAATCTGAGTACAGGTTCCTCAACACAGCAGTCTTTAGGTCTTGAAATGTCGTCTTATATTTATCGACCATCTCCAAGACTGCTCCTTCTTTAGTAACTCCGTCAATGGAGCTGCGCACTTCGAATATCCAGCTATAAAGCACCGATAATAGTTACGAAGGATCTCAACTCTAGCACCTTCTTTGGTATTCGCCAGTCCATCACAGCTTGCACCTTAGACTTATCCATTCGAATGGAACCATTACCGATTTGATGCTCTAAGAATAAAATTTTCGTTTAGGTGAAGTAGTACTTTTTCCTATTCACGAACAAGGTGTTCTCCCTAAGAACTTTGAAAATTGTTCAGAGGTGCTTAACATGCTCCTCAAGTGTTTGGCTATAAATAACGATATCGTCTAAGTAGACGACCATAAACTTGTCCAGATACTCCTTGAACAATTAGTTCATTATAGTGCAGAATGTGGCCGGAGCATTGGTTAAGCCGAAAGGCATCACCAAGAACTCAAATGCTTCATACCTGGTCACACAGGTAGTCTTCGCCTCATCACTTTCTGCAATACGCACCTGTCAATACCCCGACCGAAGGTCGAGTTTGGAGAAATACGTTGCCTTGCCCAATTGATCGAACAAGTCTGCAATGAGCAGGATGGGGTACTTATTCTTCACCTTCATCTTGTTGAGGGCTCAATAATCAATGCATAATCAGAGGCTCCCATCTTGTTTCTTCTGGAAGAGGACTGGAGCTCTAAAAGGTGCTTTTGAACTGCGGATGAGACCACCACTTAGCAGTTCATCCAATTGCTTCCTTAGTTTTGCCAACTCTGGAGGGGCCATGCGGTATGGTGGTCTCACTAGAGGCTTAACTCTTAACTCCAGCTCAATCCAATGATCCACGCCTTTGCGTGGTAGTAGAGTTCTCAGCCACTCCGTTAGCATCACATCTGAGAACTCTTTCAGGATGTTCACCATAATAGCAGGTTCTTGAATGGCCTCCCCGTCAAGTATCTCTAGCTTCATAGCAGCTACAAAGGTTGATTCACCTTTTTGTACCCCTTTATTCAATTATAAAGCTGATATTTGTTGTGGGTCCTTAGTTCCTCCTCAAGAAACTGGAACCACGCAGGGATCATCACCTTCCATTAGACATAGGAAGTTCAAGAATGATATTGGCATTAACTTTGCCGCATACATAAACTCTATTCTAAGAATCACTTAGAAGTTGTCCAATGGCACCACCATCAAGTTTATGCTACCGCTCTATGTTTCGATCTTAGTAGGGACCCCCTTTGTTTATCCGGAGATCCGCTTGGCCTCCGAGTTCACAGCCTTCATACAACTTGGGCTCTTCTCCAAGAGTAATCTGAGTCGCTTAGCTTCATGATCGGTAATAAAATTGTGGGTAACGTTCGTGTCCACCATTGCACGAGTTGTATGGCCATTAAGCTTGATGTCCACATACATCAACTCGCTACTTCCTACTCTTGGTGGCTTTGCCTTTATGTTCTTCCCCAGTTGACCCTACAACGCATTCAACTAATGCATTACTCTCATCCTGGGTCCGTGCAATGCCTAACTATCGCTACTAGATTCAAAACTGCTTAAACTAAGGGTGATAGCTTTGCCCTTGTCTGACTTATGGGGCTGTATCGATGCAGTTAAAGTATTGAGTACCTATTTTTACGAGCACTCTCTCACCATGTGCGGTCCTCCACTCAAGAAGCATCCACCATGCTTTGGGACTTTACCTTTTGAGCTTAGTCCCTTATGAAAATTCTTCTTCTTTTATTCGCCCCTAGACTCCTTCGCTCAAGAGTATTTAGCTGAGTGATTTCCCAAAGATTGTTTCTTTTTTCTCAAATCCTCTGAAGAAATAAAGTTAGTTAGCCTTTCTATGGTTGCAATTGCCCCGACTACGTCGATGACATTCCTTTGATATAGTTCTTATTGTGCCTATGGCTTCAAGCCATCGAGAAAGCTAAATAGCTTATCTTTTTTAAACATGTCCTATATATCCAGCATCAGTGCTGAAAATTGTTTCACATAGTCTCGGATTGTTGTACTTTGGTGGAGTTATCACAGTTTCCTTCTTATGACAAACTCTATGTTCTCAGGCAGGAACTGAGTTCTTAACTCTCGCTTCAAGTCTTCCCATGTATCCACTCAACATCGGCCTTGCTGGATCACTTCCCAACGGGTTCGCCACCAAAGTTTTGTATCTTAATTCAAATACATTGTTGCTATAGCAACTTTGGGCTCTTCATAATCAAGCCTTGTAGTACGAAAATATTGGTCCATGTCAAACAAGAAATTTTCAAGCTCTTTGGTATCCCTAGCACCCCGGTAGCAATGCGGCTCTGGTGCCCTGAAGTTTTGTGGTGACACAGCGTAGGTATCGTTCCCTCCCACATCAAGAGTCCTTGTTAACACCATCACCTTAGCCGTGAGTTATGCCATAACTTCGTGTAGATGTCGTATGGAATCTTTGGTGTCCTCTATCAGTTGATCAATCAGGGATTCAACTTTCTCAATCCGAGATTCAGCTTCTTCTAGCAAGCTCTCTACCCCAAGGAGCCTTCGTTGGCCTTAGTAGAGTTCCTCCAAGCTCGCTTCAAGAATATCAAGGTGGGTTTCCGTCATTGTAAGTCTCTCCTTATGGCTCTTTTTCCCGGTTGGTGCTCTAGATGGTGCCTCCTCCACTCGTGGAGAATACCCAACTTCATGCTCGTCTTGTTCACTGTCATGCTCCTTATAAGCGGCTCCAACAGTTTATGAGAGAGTTTACACTTGCAACCCACTTGCGGCTGCTTGGAGCAAGGGTCTCACTTGCCTCATCTTGCTCGATTCACCATGATGTTTCACCATGGTGAGATTATAAATTTTCTTCGCTATTCATTTGAATTGCTTGTCGGCTCTGATACCACACTATCATGGACTTAGCTAAATTTGCCTAAGCCATACGACACTTTAGCGGTACTCCCGAAGACTTAACTAAAATTGCCTAAGTCATGAAGCAACATTGCCCACTATTCCAGACTTAGTTGGGATTGCCTAAGTTATGAAACGCCCAAAGGGTTATCTGTCCGCAAAGGGTCAGCCCTCTTACAACCTCATGCGGTCCTGTAGGACCTGCAAAGAAGAAGTTGATTAGCTTAGAAACAAGCGACGAATAAGTCCCAATGTCTCACAAAGCAGGAAGCTATACAAGCAATTCATCGAACACCTTAAGTGCAGCAGAGAAAAGAGAGGAAGAGAGTGAAATAGGACTTTAGCGGGTTGTAAGAACGATCGCAAGTCCACAAACGATTGTTCCCAAGGTATCGGACGTAAGATAAGTTCAATTATTGATGAAAGCCTACGCCCGATATATACTCGAAACCCCATCCAGCCTGATGCCACCTGGGGGGTTCCATGGTGCTTAAATGGCTAACATTTTGCACCGCTCAGAATGATCACCGCAGCATACGAAAAAGACACAAAAATGGGGCTGTTTTGGGTTATTTTGGCTCCATATAGCGAGCGATCATTTTGCAGCCTTCTACACTACTTTCACTCACATTTCTTAGGTAAAAACACATAAACTCAAGACAAAATAAGCTGCCAAACATATGCACAAATAAGAAAAAGCGATGAATGGTCCACGGAGCGAAGATATTATAGTTGAGCGATGACCATTCATGATAATATGCCCCAAATAGGGGCTATCAACTGAGGAAGAGAAGAGAGGGAGAAGAATCAGAGTGGTGACCAAAAGGATCCTAGCCTATGGTCCTTATGGTCCCTTCTTATTTATAAAGGTTTATAGTAGTATAACCCTAATTGATCCTACCCTATTTGATATTGGATCTCTATCTAAATACCCAAGCCTCTTGGATTGGTGGATCTCTATCCAATAATCTCTTATTAGTTCTTATTGGATTTCATCCATAGGATTCAATAATATAATAGCTTATTGAATATCCAATAAAATAGGTGCTGGTTACAGGTGCCCTGCAAGCCAATCACGTGAGTGATGGTACGTGTGACACACTGTATGATTTTTTTGCTTATGATTAATATTAGCATATTTTCATATTATATTATTTATATATATATTGTGATGTCCTTGGTTCTGTGTAATGAGAATCGAATTATGATGAGATCACGATAATGAGATCGATTCACCTTTAAACACAGATCCTAAATAATCCCGGTCATAGGTTACTCAAGAGGGACATTGAGATAACCGGATAGATCGATATACTATATACCCATCAATATGATGGAGGCGGCTGGTCTCATAGCCAGTTATATGGAGACACTAAGGATATAGTACAGGTGCTCATTGGAGAATGAGTTCACTGATTGATCCGCTTATGGAATATTATATGGTTAATGATACCTGATATCAGACAGCATTTTCATAGTTCCAATTGTGTATCTGGTCCTTGGACTTGAGATACCAAGGATGCCTTGTATGAGTACTACTTTCTTTGACGTCAGACTTACAGGTCTAGAAAGCTCCACATCTGGTACAGCTGGTTATCAGGATTGGTAGCGAACCTTACGAAATCAATTGAGTGTCAATAAAGGATCATCCACTCTCGGTATCATGAGAGGAATATCCTATATGTGCTTGCTTAGACAAATCCCTGGCCAGGGTCATATGGATTGAGAGAGGAGTTCTCCGGTAGAATCCGATTAGAGTAAAACAAACTGATTCTATATGTGACCTGACAGTACCATATTTAATATATGGTCTCTCGGATATTAGTTAGATGAGGGATTATAGATATATGGTAACTATGGATAGACAGGTCCGATGGATTCGATCCCCCTATACCATCTCCGAACTATGGCATAGTGGCATAGTACGTCCATAGTGGATGAGTCGAGTAAATTATTATGGAGATAATAATTCACTATATCGGAAGGAGTTCTGATGGGAGTAACTCACGGCCAGCTCGGTATCGGGCCTAGAGAGTCACATACATATGGTGGATGCTTCAGCGAATAAAGGATTGGATGGAGATCCAATTAGCCCCTATTATCATTAGATGAGACCCTATACTGATGGGCTCCTTGATTAAGGTCCAAATTAGAGGCCTAAGGAGATTATTAGATACAGATCTAATAATGCAAGGTTAGTGGATAATTGGATGGAGATCTAATACCCACTAAGGTATGAGCCCTAGGGTTTTTTGGTGGCTCTCTATAAATAGGAGGGGAGACTCTTGGTTGATAGGCTACAGCTTTAGCCACCACCTCCTATTCTCCTCCCTCCCTTTGAGCAAGAGTTACAAGATCAGATTGGAGTAGTTTTGCTACACAGATCCATCATGTGGATACTACTAGAGAGGATGCTTGACCTCCTTCTTCTTCTCCATCCGGATCTGGAATACAAGAATATATTATCTCCCTAGGTAAAATCAATCTCTCACGTATCGCGATTTTATCGATTTTTATGTTTTTCTCGCGACCCCAATCTTATGCACGATAATTTGATTCGCGTGGGAAACCGATTTTTCTTTTGATTTCCACTGCGCATGTGATGCACCCGCTAAGGTTTCCCAACAGTGGTATCATAGCTAAGATTTTCATGTGAAAGATTAGTTTTAAACTATGTGTGATGAGATTGAATCGCGTAGAATTGTTCTACGTGTTCTTGCTACATTTTCACAGTAAAGGAAGCCCTTGCAAGGGACAACCGGGCATGGCCACGGCCACGCGGGCTGCGCCCAAGGCCCCTAGAAAGGCGACCAGGGCAGCACACCACGGCCACCACGGCCACAGGCACCACGTGACAAGGGGCAGCCCCACGGCTAGGGCCGCCTACAAGGGTGGCCGCCAGGTGGCGCATGAGGCGCGCCCAGGCGAGGTGCCGCAAAGGCGGCCGCAGGGCGATCGCCCACGCCGACGTACATCACCGCCACCTACGCAAGGCAATGGCGGTGGCGCAGATAGGGGCAAGGTGAGGGCTAGGACATCTTTTTAAGAAAAAGGATGATCCTGCCCCTCTGATTTTTAAAAATTTCGAGGACTATCCTTATATATAGAATTTCAAAAATACCCTCAATAATTTTGAAAATTCCAAGGACTCTCCTCTCATCCAGAATTATGAAAATGCCCTTGATAATTCTAAAAATTCTGAACATATTCTGATTTCTAAAAAAATAATTAATTAAATAATTTAATTAATTATTATATATATCTAGTAATCCTACATATGATGTGATGTACATGTGATGTATGATGTGGATGGATGATCATGAGTCATATGTTGTGATGTGTGTAATTGTGATTATCATTATTATTGGGGCCAATGTGCCTCTGTTTTTCTCATTTTTTGTCGGGCTTGCGTGCCTGTGATTATTTATAATCACATGAAGAGGCGTGTCGGGAGCGTGGAGATGACAGCGGGACCCACGATGCTGTGGTGGGAGATTACGACGCATGGTGATGCGACGATCCGATAGAACTAATGATGACGAGATCAACAATCATAGGGCATGGAGATGCGTCGATGCACACATAGATCCTATTGTGAATGATTAGGCCCACTGGCTCGGGCTTAATCATATTAGGTGACGACTCATGATCATCCGGTGTGGCTTGCATGTGTGATGTGTTATACACCTACTAGATATATGTATGTATATATATATATATATATATATATATATATATATATATATATATATATATATATATATATATATATTTGCATGCGATGTAGATATATATTAAATATGTATGTGTATGACACGACATATTAGGAGACTGATAGAAAATAAAAACCCCTCCTAACATAATATTAAGTTGGTAAGTGTAAGGTAATAAGATTGACCCACGTGGCTTTCCATCGTTATAGGAAGAAATTGAATCACGACATAGGTTGAGTTGGTCGAGTCCCTCGAGGCTTACCTATCTACGTGATCGAGTTCTTACCTACGACATAGAGATGTTACCGATGACCTGAGGACATGATATGCTTGGCCGAGTCCCTCGAGGGCATATCATTGAATTAGACTCATCTTGTAACGATGGCAATGATTTAACTGAATGTTATAGTTGGTCAAGTCCCTCGAGACCATGATAATTTGAAGGCCGAATGTGATAGGAATCACAAGGAGTTGTGATTGGTAAGAGTTGCCTACCTTTTGGGCTTAGTGCAATTGGTTGAGTCCCTCGAGGTTACACTAAGACGTCAATTGGATCCTGATCCCCACTAAGAGTCTGTCGGAGACTTCCATCTCACGTGTCGAGAATGTCGCGTGATTCGCTAAGAAAATAGTGGGAGCACATTAAGATAGAAGTCAATATCTTAATTAGTATTTCCTGTAAAATCTACATGTTATTTATTTTTGCTATATCTTGTTTTGTCAGAAACATGACGCTAACAAACCCCCTACATGACATACTTGATGCCAACAACCTCACTGGTCCAAACTATATAGATTGGCTCCGTAATTTGAGAATTATTCTCACGACGGAGAAAATCACATATATCCTTGATACAATCGTGCCCACGCCGGAAGAAGAGGTAAGCGAGGATGAGATCGCTCGCTATGTGAAGTACATAGATGATTCCATGTTAGCAAAATGTTATATGTTAGCTTCTATGACTCCTGAGTTACAAAGGCAACATGAGAGCATGGATGCAGATTCTATCCTTCTTCATCTCCACCAGCTATTTAAGAAACATGGAAGAAGTCAAATATATGAGATATATAAGAAACTCTTCTAAGCTAGGATGATAGAAGGAATATCGGTTAAGAACCATATCCTAAAGATGATAGAGTGGATCGAGAAACTCATAGGTTTAGGAATAGTCTTACAAGATAATATGTGTTGATCTTATACTTCAATCCCTACCAGATTCATTTTCTCACTTCATCATGAATTTTAACATGAGCAAGTTTGAGGTGACTCTCCCTGAACTCCTCAATATGTTGAGGGAAGCTGAGAGTGCTATCAAGAAAGAGAAGCCAATTCTTTATATTGGTGAGACCAAAAAGAAAAGGAAGGCCAACAAGATCCTTAAGAAGGGCAACGACAAAGAAAGACCAGGTAAGGCAAAAATTGTCAAGAAATACCCGACAAAGGACAAAGGACAATGCTTCCACTGTAGCCAAGACAAGGACTGGAAGAGGAACTATAAGAACTACCTTACAGATAAGGTGAAACAGAAGCTTGGAGAAGCTTCAGGTATATTTATGATCAGTCTCCACTTGTCAGATTTTTATGATAACACATGGGTATTGGATACCGAGAGTGTTTATCATATCTATAATTCGTTGCAGGTTCTGACAAGACCTAGGAGATTGGCTAGAGGCGAGATGGATCTCAAGATGGGCAAAATGGAGCAAGAGTTATTGTAGTTGCTATTGGAGAGGTCACCCTACATCTGCCTAGTGGAGCTATTATTGCATTAGATGCATGCTATTTTGTTCCCTCTATTATCAAAAATATTATTTCTATCTCTTGTTTGATAATTAGTGGATATAAATTAGTTTTTCAGAATAATAGTTGTTTAATAATTATGGATTATAAGATCATCACTAGAGGGACCCTAATAAATGGCTTATATATGTTAGACACTTCTCCACATATCATGAATATAAATATGTCTAAGAGAAAAAGAGATAAGGTGAATAATGTATACCTATGACGTTATAAGCTAGGTCATATATATAAGGGATGTATTCAAAAGTTGATGAAAGATGGATACCTAGATCCATTTGACTATGAGACATATGCAACTTACAAACCTTGCCTTCGTGGGAAAATGACTAACTCTCATTTTAGTGGAACTGGAGAGAGAGTCATTAAGTTATTGGAACTCATACATAGTGATGTATGTGGTCCCATGTCGACTCAAGCTATATGTTGTTACTCATACTTCATTATATTCACTGATGATTTCTCTAGGTATGGACACATGTATTTAATGAAGTATAAATCTGAGGCCTTCAAGAAATTCAGGGAATATAATAATGAGGTAGAGAACCAAATTGGAAAGAGTATTAAGACTCTTCGATCAGATCGAGGAGGAGAGTACGTAAGTACGGAGGTCACCCATTTCCTCAGGGACAATGAGATTCTATCCCAGTGGACACCTCCTTATACACCTCAGCTTAATGGTGCATCAGAAAGGAGGAATCACATGCTATTAGACATGGTGCGATCTATAATGAGTTTCGCTGACCTACCCGTCTCATTCTGGGGGTACGCTCTAGAGATCGCAACTTACCTTCTGGACAGAGTTCCATCAAAGTCGGTAGTGTCTACACCATATGAGATATAGAAAGAAAAAAAGCCCAATATTAAAATTATTAAAATTTGGGGCTGTCCTGTCCATGTTAGAAGACACAACCCCGATAAGTTAGAATCAATGACATAATTGTGCACATTCATAGGATACCCAAAGGAAACTTGTGGGTATTATTTCTATCATCCCGAGGACCAAAAGGTTTTTGTTGCTAAGAGAGCTATGTTCCTTGAGAAGTAACATATTCTTGGTGGAAACAATAGGAGTGAGATAAAATTAAGCGATGTTGGAGAACCTAGCTCAAGCACTATTTTAGAGCTCGAGTCTGTTCATGTACCTAACACACAAATTCCAAATTTACATAGGTCTAGTAAAGTATCTCACCCTCCTGAAAGATATGTGGGACATATCAGTGGAGATGACTCTCAGGATGTTGATCCTTAGAACTACGATGAGCCTATTATGAGTATAGACTCCGGTAAGTGGCAAGAAGCTATGAACTCTGAGATGGATTCTATGTACTCTAACAAGGTTTCGAACCTTGTAGATGCACTTGAGGGTGTTGTACCCATTGGCTGTAAATAAACCTTCAAGAAGAAGATCGGAGTGGATGGAAAGGTAGAGACCTATAAAGCAAGGCTGGTACCTAAAGGATATCGTTAAAGACAAGGAGTTGACTATGACGAAACCTTTTCACCTGTAGTCATGCTTAAGTCCATTAGAATTATTTTGGCCATTGCAGCACACTATGACTATGAGATCTAGCAGATGGATGTCAAAACAATATTCCTCAATGGCAACCTTGATGAAGAGGTATATATGATACAACCAGAGGGATTCGTATCCAAAGAGAGTCCAGATAAAGTGTACAGGTTGCTTAGATCTATTTATGGATTGAAGCAAGCTTTCCAAAGTTGGAACATAATATTTGATGAGGTTATCAGATCGTATGACTTCGTTAAGAACGAAGATGAGTCTTGCATGTACAGAAAGGTAAGTGGAAGCGCTATCACCTTCTTGGTGCTATATGTGGATGACATCTTAATCATTAGGAATGATGTAGAAATACTCTCCACAGTAAAGGCTTGGCTATCTAGAAACTTTTCCATGAAAGACTTAGGGAAAGCACCATATATTTTGAGGATCTGGATTTATAGAGATAGATCCAAAAGGATGCTTGGCTTATCCCAGTCTAGGTACGTAGACTTCATTGTCAAAATATTTTGTATGAAAAATTTCAAGAGAGGTCTCATACCAATGAGACATGGAATATCACTTTCTAGGAGTATATCCCCAAAGACTCATAAAGAAAGGGCAAACATGGATTAGATACTTTATGCCTCAGTGATAGGATCTATCATGTATGTGATGCTATGTACTAGGCCTGATATAGCACATGTTCTGAGTGTCACGGTGTCGAGATCCGTTTAGAATCGGAAGGCGAAAGTGTATCCTTAAGTATTTGAGAAGGACTAAGGATCTTTTACTAGTATATGAATGAGGTAGCCTCCAAGTTGAGGGCTACACAGACTCAAGTTTTCAGTCTAACATTGATGATACCAAGTCAAATTCAGGGTATATTTTCACCATGAATAGAGAAGCAGTAAGCTAGAAGACTTCCAAGCAAGATACTATTGTCGACTCAACCACAAAGGCGGAATACATTACTGCAGCAGAAGCAGCAAAGGAAGGGGTATGGATGAAGAAGTTTATCAAAGATTTGGGAGTCGTACCAAGTAGTGTAGAACCAATTCCCATATACTACGACAACAATGGGGCGATAGCTTAAGCGAAGGAAACCAGGTCTCATCAGAAGTCTAAGCATGTTCTGAAGAAGTTCCATATAATTAGAGCGATCATGACCCGTAAAGATATAGCAATAGAAAGAGTTTCATCCGAAGATAACATTGCAGATCCGCTGATGAAGCCACTGGCTCAGATTGTATTTGAGCATCACATAGGTCTAATAGGGATCAGACACATAGATGATTGACTTTGGACCAAGTGAGAGATTGTTGGTTACAGGTGCCCTACAAGCCATTCATGTGAGTGATGACACGTGTGACACACTGTATGATCTTTTTGCTTATGATTAATATTGGCATATTCTCACATTATATTATTTGCATATATATTATGATATCCTTGGTTCTGTGCAATGGGAATCGAATCGTGATGAGATCATGATAATGAGATCGATTCACCTTTAAACACAGATCCTAAATAATCTCGATCATAGGTTACTCAAGAAGGACATTGAGATAACTGGATAAATCAGTGTACTATATATCTGTCCATATGATGGAGGCATCTGGTCTTATAGCCACATGTGTGGAGACACTAAGGATATAGTACAGGTGCTCATTGGAGAATGAGTTCACTGTTTAATCCACTTATGGAATGTTGTATGGTTAATGATACCTAATGTCAGATAGAAATTTCGCTTATGATTGATCCGCTTGTGTATTTGGTCTTTGGACTTAAGACACTAAGGATGTCTTGTATAAGTACTCCTTTCTTTGACACCAGATTTATAGGTTTGGAAAGCTCCAGATCTGGCACAGTTGGTTATCGAAATTGGTAGCCAATCTTACGAAGGTAATTGAGTGTCAATAGAGGATCATCCACTCTTGGTATCATGAGAGGAATATCCCATATGTGCTTGCTTAGACAAATCCTAGCCAGGGTCATTTGGATTGAGAGAAGAGTTCTCTGGTAGAATCCGATTAGAGCAAGACAAACTGATTCTATATGTGACCTGAGAGTACCATATCCAATATACGGTCTTTGGGATATTAGTTGGATGAGAGATATAGATACATGGTAACTGTGGACAGACAAGTCTAATGGATTTGATCCCCCTGTATCGTCTGGGGAATATGACATAGTGACCTAGTACGTCCATAGTCGATGAGTCGAGTAAATTATTATGAAGATAATAATTCACTATATCAGAAGCAATTTTGATGGGAGTAACTCACGCACGGCAAGCTCGGTATTGGGCCTAAAGGGTCACATACATATGGTGGATGCTTCAATGAATAGAAGACTAGATGGAGATCTAATTAGCCCCTATTCTCATTAGGTAATACCCTATGCTGATGGGCTCCTTGATTAAGGCCCAAATTAGAGGCCTAAGGAGATTATTAGATAGAGATCCAATAATATAAGGTTAATGGGTAATTGGATGAGGATCAAATACCTAGGAGCCCTAGAGTTTTTTTGGTGGCTCTCTATAAATAGGAGGGGAGACTCTTGGTTGACAGGCTACAGCTTTAGCCACCACCTCCTATTCTCCTCCCTCCCTCTGAGCAAGAGTTGCAAGATCAGATTGGAGGAGTTTCGCTATAGAGATCTATCATGTGGATACCACTAGAGAGGAGGACACTTGACCTCCTTCATCTTCTCTATCCGGATCTGGAATATAGGGATATACGATCTCCATAGGTAAAATCAATCTCTCACGTATCATGGTTTTATCAATTTTTACATATTCCTCGCGACCCCAATCTTATGCGCAACGATTTGATCTGTGTGGGAAACTGGTTTTTGTTTTAATTTTCGCTGCGTATATGATATACCCCTGAGGTTTCCCAACAATAAGGGCTCCCCATATATCTAATATATGAACCTCTACTTATCTATCATATGTGTGTGACCCTCTAGGCCCAATATCGAGATGACCGTGAGTTGCACCCATTAGAACTCCTTCCGACTCAGAACTATTTTGGATTTAGTGAATTGTTATATTATAACAATTCACTTAACTCATCAACTATGGATGTACTAGGCTACTATGTTATAGTCCCTAGGTGGTATAAGAAGATCTAATCCACTAGACTTGTCTATCCTTAGGTACCATGTATCTCTAGTCCCTCATCCATCTAATACCCTAGGCATTATGTGCACGATAAGAATACCCACGCATGGGCACAATGACCAATGAGGTCACTAATCAATCACGTGGCAACAACTGCACTAGTGTGGCGGCCATGGTGGCACTTAGGCAACAAAAGGTCATGCACCGAGACGACCACAATCTTCGCACAATAATGATCGAGAAGAGAAGAAAACAATAAGAATAAAAATTATGGTTTCACCATAGAAATTATAATTTTACACTTATAAATCCTTTAATTCTAACTATGTCCTCTTAATAATTCTACCTTTCAAAAATTATATATTTCCACTGCATATCTTGATGAAATTATAATGTTACCCTTCAAAAATTAAATATCTTTAACTTATGTCCTCAATCATAGAATTAATTAATTTAGTTTATTTTAATCAAATATTTTTATTGAACTTGATCATGATTTAATTTACTACTTGACTAAATTTAGATTAGGTCAATCGCGTTTTGATCAAATTTAGAAAAAGTTAAAATTTAATTAATTTTTTATTTTGATCAACTTTAATTGTGATTGATCTAATTAGGCTAATGCTTAGTCTAATTTTGGCCTACTTAATTAAATAGGTTGATTGGTCTACTTTAAGGATTTCATACAAAGTTAAAAATTTTAAATTATAATTTTTTTAAGTTTTTCATATGTCATAATTGATAAATTAAAATCTAATTATTCTTCTCGAATATTTATTTACTTATTCACATGCATATGTTTAAAATTATGAACTAATATTTATTTTTTAATAATAGATATGATTTATAATTTATCATGGTTACTATTATCATATATGTTTTCTCTTATACTGATTAATATTTAATAATTATTATGGTTATTATTATTGAACTATTTTGGTATTAATTAGATTAAAAAATTTAGTAAATATTATTTACAAATTATATTCCTAAGTTTTATTTGACTAGTAGCTGCCACAATATACTAGAATGGTAGGTTTATGGGATTAAATTATAATAATTATTTTATCACTCATAAGATATTTTAATTTATATTTTATAATGTTGTGTTAGTTTTGTAGCCACCAAAATGGTCTATACTGATAACTTCTAAAATTAGATTACAGAATTAATCATACTTGATATTAAAGAAAATGATATTTATAATGATATACATAATTATAATATTTAGATAATCCCAAAAGAGATCCAACTTCAAATAATTTTGTGATTGATAGAATAATATTGTTTTAAATTATTTTATAGTTTATGATTATATATCCAAAAATAATAATATTATTTCAAAATGATGGTATTAATAATCAATAAATAATTTTACGTAGATATTATATTTATCAGTATTTCACCCAAAGGTGAAATATAGATGGTATCAATAGTTTATTATATTTTTTAAAAAAATCAAAGTATTAATATTATTTTATATTTTACATTGGTATTCTTTTCATGCATTCTTATATTTCTAGTCTCACTATAGTTTCTAAATTAATTCATTCTAAATGGTTTGAGTATATATAATTTATATTATGTGTGTTAGACTTTAATCGGACTAGTTAAAAGGATCATAGAAATAATATTGAAAGTTTTATGGAACAAATAATTATGATAAATGATTGAAAAAGGTCTAAAAATCTCAATTTTATGATAATTATTGATAATATTTAAACTTTATTATAGTCTACAACTAGCATACTGGAATATTTAAAGATCAGTTTAAATTTACTAACAAGTCATTAGCTGACATCATAATGAAATAACTTACTATAATTTCATATGATGATTTTTGAAGAATTCAAGATTATATCCTCAATATAGCTGGTAAAGCTATAACCCCAAGAACATTGGGCATGAATATAGTTAAGTCATTTCTCATATAATTTATTATTAATTATTTTTCTTCTTAGTTTGACTTATTTAAAATTTACTAAAATAAAATTAAGTACAAGTGAAATTTAAATAAGTTGACTAATATATGTCTCTAGAAAGAACTAAGACTAAAGTATAAAAAACTAATAATATTTTATGTACTACTTAAAGAGTGAGTAACAATAAAAAAAGTTGAAGTATAAATCACCATGATTTAAATACTATTAAAACTCATAAAAAAATCTTCATAATGAGATGACACTACTTTGGTAAGAAAGATCATGTAAAGAAGGATCGTAAGATTTTGGTTCGAAAGAAATATATATAAGTCTTACCTTTATATGTTTTGAATTAAGCATCACAAAAGTCCTTTTCTAATACTTAATATACTAATTCTGACATTTAAACTTATGTTACCAATAATAAAATTTATTTTAATATAAAAATCAAATAAGTATAAAATATTCATCATTACAGGGAATCATCTTAAAAGCAATAATAGTTAGTAATTATCACCTATACCTAGAGATTATTCATCTGATGAACCTTGAAAATACATATTATATACCTACAATTCTAGAAATTTAGTTTTTTCTACTTAGAATTATTAAGATATGGTTTTTGGTGGTGGTAAACATCATCATGATTCAATAAAAGTTATTTTTAGCATTTTGTATAATGGTTAATACAGAATTAATATAAATCTTGAGTTTTCAGCGATCCTATAATTAAATATTAGAATGAAACATATTTTTATGACTCCTTGAGATTATATATGCTTAGATATAGGAGTCACTCCATGTTTCCTGTTTTAGTGGAGAGATATATTTTATCACCTTTATAAATAATCTGTTGAGATATGATTATGTATATCTAATTTATGTAAGGTCATACGCTATCAATACATTTAGGTACACAGAAATGAAGTTAAAAGATAATTAGATAATATTGTCAAATCTAATATGGGTGGTAATTTTTTATAATAGTTATGATGAGCCTGATCATAATTTTAGTTATTTGATTAAATTCCTAAAAAAGTAAAGTATTTGTTCTCAATATGTTTAAACAAATGTACCACAACAGAATGAGATTGTTAAAAGATGAAATCATACACTTGATATATATATATATATATATATATATATATATATATATATATATATATATGATTCAGGTAAGTCAATTTCATTAACTCATCTTAAGTTATGGACTAATAGAAAATTCAACTTGAGATATTTACATATTTAAGATTATTCTACAAAGATAAGAGTCTTCAATTCACATAAAGAGAAATTAGATTCAACGACTATTTCTGAATATTTTATTATTTATCAAAAAATAAAAGGGTATAGATTTTATTGTCCTAATTATAATACGAGAATAGTTAAATCTAAGAATGCAAGATTTCTATAAAATAGCTAAACAATGAGAGGAAAATTCTTAAATTTTAATCTTGATATTAAAGAGATAAAGGTTGATACTCCTTTATTATTTTATATTCAAGTGATTATTATTCTTCAAATTACTAAAAGAATTAATAAGAATAAAATAATAAAATAATATTGAGGAACCCTTATATTTGTTGATGTCATGGCTAATAATCTTATAAAATAATCACAATCGGTAATTTTTAAAAGATGATACATCTACGATAATCAGATTATAAAATAGGAATAAAAAAGATCCTTCATCGTTTTACTCATAAAAAGTTGAAATCAATGACTAGAATAGTGTATGAGATCTCATCGAAATTGCCTAATAACTGTAACAGAGTCCGTTATATAAGGATGACTCAAAGGGCGATATAGAACGATATAAAATTTGACTTAAGGTCAAAAATTTTACTCATAAAAAGTATTAAGTATAATGAGATATTTGTCTAATGGACTTGTTGTCAATCATTAATATATTAGTGGCTCATTAAGATTTTGAGTTATAACAAATGAATATGAAAATAAATTTTTTGAATAAAAATCTGTATAAGAAAATTTATATGGATTAATCTATATGATTCATAAAGAAAAAATATAAAAAATTTATTATAAAAATTTAGAAAACTTATTTATGACCTTAAACAAGCTTTAAAACATTGGTACATAATGTTTCATAATATAATTATTTCTTTCAAGTTTTAAAAAAATACTACTGACCAATGGTTATATTTGAAGATTAATGAGAGCTTCTTTATTATATTAGTTTTATATATGGATAAAATTTTATTTGTTGACATTAATTTTGATTTATTATATGAAACTAAGATATTTCTTACTAAGAATTTTAAGAATTTTAAGAATTTTAAGATGGTTAAGAGAAATGAGGTAGTTTATGTTATTGACATTGAGATATTCAAGAATATAACTCAACGATTATTAAGACTATCTTAGAAAAATATATTAACTAAGTTTAGAGATTTAGTATACAACTATATTCAGCAAATAACAAAAGTAAAATTTTTTAATCAAAGTAAGTATTTTTTAAAATGACTTAGAAAGAAATCAAATGAAAGTAAAATATTTTTTATATATACGTAGTTGAAAGTTTATTATATGCTCAAGTTTATATCAGACCAGATATCCATTATATAGTCAGAATATTTGAGTGAGCAAATATTAGAGTTACCTATAAATAAAATATTAAAAGGTTATAAATAAAATAATATAATATTTAGAAGGGATGAAAAATTATGCTCAATATATGAAATTAGATTAGTTTGAAATAATGGTATTTTCATATGCTAATTTTATAAATTAATCTGATAGTTTAAAGTCCACTTTGTATTTTATATTTATTAGTTAAAGGAACAATTTATAAGAAAAAATATAAAGTAATATATTATTATGGTATCAATAATGAAAGCTAATTGTGTAGTATATTTTGAGGCCAGTAGTCAAGTTTTATAACTAAAAAATTTTATCTCAAGACTTTATGTAATCAGACTCAATTAGTAAGTCGTTGAAAATATTTTATGATGTATTACATTAATTTTCTTCTATAATAATAACAAGTACTATAATAGTTCTGTGCATTATGATATATTGTACTTGAGAGTTAGAGAAAAAGTCTATAAATAAGTAATATCAATAAGAACTTAGATTTCATTAATATCATTATCGATCCATTCACTTAGGACTTACAACCTAAAGTATTTAAAAGAACATATTTTTATGATTGAATTTGTGAGCAACTTATGAAAGATATAGTGATGCATGTTAATTAGACATTATAATTGATATTCTTATTTATGTAGTTCAAATTATTTAATTCTACTATCTTGTTCACATTTACATATGTACATATTATAGTTGAATATAATGATAGGATTGTCTTAACAATACAAATTATAAAGATTGTTTTGGACTGTATTAGGAATGGCTAATAGTATTGTGGTATATAAAAGAAAGTATCACATTGATAACATACAACGGTTATGACTCGTATTGTAGTTAGACTTAATATGATATTATTATGTTCAATGGACTTATTAGCCTATTTTATAAAATTTGTATGCACACATAAATTATTATTTTAAAGTTTCATAATTCAATTAAATAAATATATTTTTAAATATTTTATATTTATTTGATTTTATTTTTTATATCTTACTAATTTATGGACCAAGTTAGAGAAGGTTAAATTATGCGGCTCTATTTAATTAAAATATGATTGAATTCTTATTATAGTTATCGATCAATAAAAAGAAAGTTCAATTATGATAGGATTCATTAGGAGATGATCTTAATATGAATGACTCTCCTAATTATTTTCTTTATACATTCTACTTTTGTCTATAAATAAACAGGACATCTTAGGGACTTAAAACAAGAAGTGACGTGTCATTGTGTGACTTTATTGAGAGATTATAGATTCTCTCTCATATTCTCTTAGAGCAATCCTATAAAGGATGGGAAAAGGAAAGAAAATGAGTCAAATTCTCCTTACAAATTGGCATCGCTATAGCATTTGAATCTGATGACAATATATTTGTATATTAGATAAAAACTTTCTGAATAGTATCGAGAGATACGCAATCATATTTTTTATCAATGATTATTTGATTTTTATTTTGATATTAAAGTTTTTATATAATAATAAAATTATAATTTTTATTCTAACAATCATGGCTTTATGAATTAGTTGAATTCTGCTTAGAGTTATATAATTGT
This sequence comes from Ensete glaucum, assembly GCA_021527575.1. Taxonomy (NCBI): domain Eukaryota; kingdom Viridiplantae; phylum Streptophyta; class Magnoliopsida; order Zingiberales; family Musaceae; genus Ensete; species Ensete glaucum. The sequence goes on from CM038557.1 coordinate 38,407,111, forward strand.
CAATCTAAAATATGCAAAATCTCCTATTTTTTTTGTAAGAGTTATTCAAGCTAATTTATCCTTACAAGTGAATAAGGTAGTTTTTATTTTTCGTAACCAAAAAAGGCTAGGTAGTTTGAGATATTTGAATTTAGTTCAATTACCTAAAAGTACATGCCTATCATCCGTTATAATACATTAAGTGAATTAATAAGAAAATATTGTATGGTACGATATGGTACTGATAACTACCATTCGTGCCCTTTACGAATAGGATCAATGGTAGAACTAATGGTCAACCAGGATTCACTAGCAGACAACTAAAAGGTACAAAGGATGAACCAAGCGGTAGTCTTCCTGTTAGATCGGTGGCAAAAGGAACAAAAAGGAATAATGATGATCATGACCACTCATCCCAAATGGATTCTTCTAGCATTAGGCCCGCACTTTGACTAACAACAGCATCAGCTGCGGCCTTGAATGCAACAACACGCGAACTCAGTAAGTATCATAATTATTGATAGTAAAATTTTAGAATCATAACCTATTTTTGATCATTTATTATTTATAAAAAGAAAATAATTTGTGTTCTTGTTGCCACTCGAAAAATATAAGATTTTAGAAAAAGAGAAGGAAAGAAAACTATTATGTGATACATATTTTTCTGATGTGATCATGATAACATTGTTAACACGCTATGGAAACATTAGGATCATCCAATAATTATAGAAAGTGATTGATGTTAAATCACTTTAGGTTAGGAAATAAAATTAAAGAAATAAAGGTCTTGAAAGCTTATCTCGTGATATTTATCCATCTTAGTGAAACAGCGAAAAACAAATATTTATGGTCGGGCAAGCTTATATTTTATATTGGAATGTTACGATCCAACAAGAATATGATTAATATGATTGCCAATCATGGCTTATATCATGAGGTCTAATCACATCTTATTTTTATGGAGAAATAGATAAATGAATCAATCTACATGAGCACACATCAAATCTCACAGTATGGCATCTTCCATGGAGAAGACAAGTGTCGGCAGGCCTGCCCGGTGATGCATTGCTGTTGGCACACAGCATCTGCAGCGGTTTGGTTTATTGGCCTATCGTGTTGTCAAAAGGTATAGGCTTAGAACATGAAAGTTGTCCTATTGATGACATCTGAACAATTTCAAGCTCCAAACATACTCCCGATCAATTATAAAGGGAAAAAAATGTATTTGTTTTAATATTTTAAGATTAAATTGGATAGGCTGTGTTGAAATTCATATAAGTACTTGTTCATGTTCCTCTCATAAAAACTTATAGTCATGGCATTTATGCTATAAAAATGCTAGATTTTATTCAAAAACAAATGTCCAATTCCTATAGAATTAACTGTTATTATTAATAAAATAATAAAAGAACAATAGTGAGATTTTTTTTGAGAGGAAGTACTTTGAGGACTAAACAGTAGTCACTTAATCATTTGGGGAGAGGTTTCAGGGACATAACAAAACCTTTGTTGTAACGAACAAAGGTAGTTACTTTTATATATATATATATATATATATATATATATATATATATATATATATATACGACACTCATGATTGCAAATCCAATCATTGTTGTAGATAGTTTAAGAAACGAATAAAGGAACTAACTTGCTAACCTCACACTCTAAATTTCTCACTGCTCACTTTGAAATATCACTTTAAACATTATATATAATATGATCGTTCTTTGTGCCTCAAGCACCTATGAAATCGTCGTAACAAACTTAAAATTACTATTGTGACCCAACTCCGAAATACTCTCTTCGAGCTCTACACAATTGATAGAGTAGCCGTCACCTTAAATTTCCAACTAAAAACTATTATTTCGATAGTTTACAATATCGACATTCACCATTCTAGAAAATAAAAATGAACAAAGTAAAAAAAAAAAAAAGAGTATAACACAAGAAATTTCGAAGGATCACTTATTCTAGTGAGACTCATGTGATATTTGGATAAAATAATATCTAAAGTGATATAAAAAAATTATAACTTGTAAAATCTCTTTACCTCTCATATTATTAGTACTAATTATCCCAAGCAAGGGTCACCATTCTAGTGCGACTCTCAGTGATATTTGGATAAAATAATATCTCAAGTGATATAAAAAAATTTATAATTTGTAAGATCTTTTTACCTCTCATATTATTTGTACTAATTATCTGATTTGATGAAACATCTATAGGCTTTTTTATAATATATTTATATGTTTGTGTAAATAATAACAGGATGGTGTTAAGACATCAAAAGGAAAGAGAATGAAACATTCCATAGTAAAAATAAGGAATTAGGGTTGTTGAAGTTTTACTGATGTTTTATTAATAAAAAATTGGATTATTATGCTTGCCAATACTTAATAGTTTGTACAGTACGAGGAGTAATTGTTAGTACTTTTGGCATGAACTCGATGGGGGCACGGGATTCTTCTTCTACTTCGCGGTACGTCGTTGGCACACATGCAGGCGGCGGTCCCGCAACGCTGGTCCGGGCGGGCGAAGGGGCGTCCCCCCTTCCCAGCTCGCTCGCCCTTCACGGGCACCTGCGTGCGTCCTCTTCTCAAAGCGGCCAACTTTTGTCGGCAGAGGCAACGGCGCACGTCGTCTTCTCCCCCAACGTTAAGTTGGGCCAACGGCACTCTCCGCTAGCTGCTGTGTCCGCACCCTGCCACCCTGAATGGGTAGCGGTGAAAGCAGACAGTAGCGTTCGCATCATGAGCTCACACACCTCGCTTCATGCTTTGAATCCTTCTCCCCCAACGGCTCTTTTGCCCTGGTTTTGTAGTGTAGCAGATAGGTACTTAGCAAATGGTACTTAGAAACGTAGTGTAGACCATGAAGCTCTGTTTGGGGTTCTCTGGAAACAGTAGATGGAGAACAAGAACAAGTAGGTCGGAGAAGCATTGAATAGATCTGTAAGACAAATGGCATCACTTTCGCATTAATGCTTGGTGATTTAGGAGCGCAGCAGCAAGTCTTGCTGACTTTATGAGCCCTAAGGAAAAGTGAGCAGGGCATCATCCCAAGTACAAGGAATTAGTTGACATTAAAGATGATCAATTGAGCTGCCTTTTGCATAACTTATATGCTCATCCTCCGTTACTTTACCCTCTCCACTAAAGCATTCATGGCAATGTTCATGGGGAAGTCACATGAGCCCTCGGCCAACAAGATCAGCATGGTGGAAGAGGTGCTCATCATTGTGGTGGGAGGAGCAACAGTGGCACTGCTGCAGCAACAACAACAAAGGCTCACCAAGCTGATACTGCTGCTTCACCAAAATCTACCACTGGCTGTGGTGGTGTGCAACTAATGGAGCTGATCTACTCCTCAAACAGACACTGGCCCGGGAACAGTGGAAGAGCGAGAGCAAAATGGGAGTGATGGGGCAGTGCGAGGCGTCAAGGAAGTCAGACATCAATGATTGGACATGAGCCAAGATGCACAAAGATGGGAGGACTTCTCCGCAAGCTTACAAGCCATTACTGTGCTACAGGTACGAAACCTCCATCTCCCACCACCTCCTCTCCCTTTCCATAGGGAGCCCCAGCAAAGTTAAAAACAGGGATGAGGAGGGGGTGTAGGAACACAGTAGTGCTTCCTCTTAACCATGAAGCCTCAGATCCCATTACCTCTTTTACTCCATTTCTACCCAACCCATTAAGTTGTCTGTCCCAGCTCTGTCCACTGTCACACTCCCCCCATTATTATTAGTCTTCTTGCTGTAGGAGCTGAAGTCTTTCTATGTAGTTAATCTGTTTCCATCTTTTTGCCTCGCATGCCTCTCATCCTCCATGGCTCTTTTGTTTGTGGCATTCCTTCTGCTTCTCATGCTGCATTGGAGCAACGCCCAGCCTTCTCCTGGTTACTACCCGAGCTACAGGTTCAGGCCTCTGCGAGGCTTCTACCGGGGGTTCAACAATCTTTGGGGTCCTGAGCACCAAACGGTCTCGGGAGACCAGTCTTCAGTCACAATTTGGCTCGACAGGAACTCAGGTCAGCTTACTCTCTTCTTTGATGCTTGAATCTTCTCTGATATCAGCTGCTCATGCATGCTCTGCTGATGCGCCAATGGTGACAGGAAGTGGATTTAAATCTATTCGCCCATTTCGTAATGGGTATTTCGCCACATCAATCAAGCTTCAACCTGGCTACACTGCAGGAGTGATCACAGCTTTTTATGTGAGCAACCTTTAAATTTCTTTCACTCAAAAGTTCCCCTTTTTTATTCTCCACTTTTGTGTGAGCAACCTTGATTTATACCCAGCTTTCGAACAACCAAGTGCATCCTGGATTCCACGATGAGGTGGACATCGAGTTCCTGGGAACTACGCCCGGGAAGCCATACACACTGCAGACAAATGTGTACGTGAGAGGAAGCGGCGACGGCAGGATCATCGGCAGGGAGATGAAGTTCCACCTCTGGTTTGATCCTACTGCTGGGTTTCACAACTACGCCATCCTGTGGAACCCAAACGAGATCATGTAAGCAAAAGCTTGACTGGACTCCATGGCTTTACTGAATCTTCTGCGCTACCATCCATGAATCATACAAGCCAAAAACAAATCTTTTAACAAGATTTTTGTGTTGGTATACTACAAAGTAGCTTTGGACAATATTAATGGCCAACGCACATCACTGCACTATGTGTTAACAGTGGCAGGGGAGTACATGCCATCGACATGATATTGGTGGTCACCAAATGTACAGTATATTTGCAATTTGGGAATAACTTAAAAAGGGAGTACTTGTACTGCGTCCCAAGCAAAACAGAGAGCGTACGGGTCCGACGCCATTGGACTTGCTACTCCTCCACTGTAACATTCATTTTGGGATGTCCAGTTTAAGACATCGTCACTAATTTAGCTGATGGGATACGTAGATTCTTCCTGTTCAATCGATGTCTCCATCAGTGACGACCTCATGGCTAGCTATCTCTCACCATCTACAGCTTCTTCGTCGACGACATACCGATACGGAGGTACCCGAGGAAGAACGCCGGCGCGACGTTCCCGCTGCGGCCGATGTGGCTGTACGGGTCAATCTGGGACGCGTCGTCGTGGGCCACTGAGGACGGCAAGTACAAGGCAGACTACCGGTACCAGCCATTCGTGGCGCGGTTCACCCGGTTCGTCGTCCGCGGGTGCACGGCGTTCGCGCCGCTGCGCTGCCTCCCGGTGCCCTCCTCGTGGCACGGCGCCGGGCTCAGCCGCCGCCAGTACGCGTCCATGCAGTGGGCGCAGCGGTACTACCTTGTCTACAACTACTGCAAGGATTCCAAGCGGGACCATTCGCTGACGCCCGAGTGCTGGAGCTGAAGGAGCCACAGAACCATGAAAGCATTTCTGCAAACACCTTTATTCCTTGCTGCTATATGCCATAAGAGGCTGCGTATTCTACAAGACATAAGAGGCTGCGTATTCTACAAGACAGTGATGTAATAGTTATTCCTGCTGCTACATTCTACTAGTTATGCTGAAGACAATAAAAAGGAGGGCAAAGGGCGAGAGAGAGAGAGAGAGGCAAAAGAGAAGGAGAAAAGGTCATGGGTTGTAGTGCAGTATATAATGTTAGAATTGTCTTGCTCACTTGTCATATCTTCTGGAATCAATTACGTTGACAGAGCATGACATGGCTTTAAAGGCTTGTGATTGGTTGTTGAGTAACCGTCTTTAGGTTAGCTCTCTTGACGCCTGTGCATATGGCTCAAGATACAGGAGATTATAAACCTTAATATTATATGCATCATATGTCTCTTATTTGCAAGATCATTGAGGGATCTAATCACTAAAAATTGGAGATTTTTTTAGTCAATCCCACTACAACTCAAGTTGACCTTGAGTTGAGACTTTTCAGGTTTCAATAAAAGCAGTAAAAATTTGATTCGATTGGACTATAGATGCATCAGAAACAATATAAATCAAATTGATGTGAACAGTTACAACACTTATCTACAAATTCCAAAATATAGAAACCTATATGTATCTTGAAGCCATCTCACACCGTGCAAGGGTACTGCAGAACTCTTGTGAAAGCTGTTTGCAAAACATATCTACCCATCAGAAAATTAGATATAATAGAGTAATCTACAGTGTATCTCCAAAGTCCTCTTATATCATGTAAATGTACAGCATAACTTTTGTGTACCTGTTTGCAACACTTATCTACAAAAGCAGAAAATATAGAAACCTACGTGTATCTGACCAGCCCTCTTAGATCATTCAAGTCTACTGCACAACACTAGTGTGGCTGTTTGCGACACTTACCTACACACCAGAAAAGAGAAAAACCATGCAAAGTGTAGTCTCTCAGATTCATGAAGTGCACTTCAAAATTCCTTGTGTAGCTGTTTGCAACAATCATGCGCAAACCAGAAACTAGAGCAACCTACATATACTCTTGAGGTCCCAAAAATCGTCTCAGATGATGGAATGCAAGGTAGAACTCTTGTGTGGCTGCAAGCAACACTCATCTACAAACCAGAAAATGGAGCAACCTATGTGTATTATGAGTTCCTTTCAGATCATGCAAGTGTGAGAAATTATCTTTTGGCTCGTAAGCTTTGTTCAGATCATCTCCCAGAGCATATTCAGAGGAATCATGCTGCTTGCATACAGTAGCACCATGTGCCCTGGGCTCCTCTAACAGTGTCTTCTTTTGTCAAATGGGAGGCCAAGCTAGGGTAAAGAGTACCTGCACACCCTAAAAGCTGGGGGACCAATCTATTCTCCCACTCATTCATCACTGTGCATGGAGTAATTTAATTACAGCAATGCTTCCAGACAAAATGATGAAGAGAATCTTCTTAAGCTTAGTGACCAGACATGGGAAGAAAAATCAAGCAGTATGTAATCCAGAAATGCTGACGACAATAATGCATCCAGAGGCTGTGATTGGCTTGTCTTCTGTATGCAAATGGAGAATGGTTGCTGGAACATTTTCTTTAAGATTCTGAGGAATATAATGCAATGCAAAGGTGAAGAATGCTTGGGATAACAGCTTCATATCATGCATATTTCCATCCCAATGGACATCTAAGCACCGATTTCTTGAGTAATTTACAGTCTACTAATTGTTATGCAGTTAATTCACTTTTTGTGTTGCAGGCAAGCAGGATATAAAACAGAAAGTTTTTTCTTTTTTTCTCCAAATAAAATTACATTTATTTATATATCCATTTTAATAAAGAATTTTCATTTTTATACCTCCTATCTGCTTTGTAATTAATCTCCATCAAATGATTGTTATTTGTTTGATAGATATAAATCTTGAAACTCTAGCTCATAAAAATGATTTTTAAAACCTCCTCTATTGTCTTTTGTGATGGTAAAGGTACTAATATTCTAGGTATTATATATAATTCAAATTAACTACAAGAGGTGATTAACTTGAGATTTTTTTGGGTGACTATAACAAAAGAAGCATAAATATAAGTAAGCATCTTAACATTTGTGCGTATATATGTTAAGAAAATAAAATGTATTTTTTAGGTTTATTTATATATATGTATGTACAGTTGCAATGCCTTCACAATGTGGAGGAAATTGTGAACTATATTAAATAAATTTTAGTAATCTTGTATGTCTTATTTGTCATAAAATTTTTGAGATATAGAGTAGATACAGAGAATGATTGATGGTCAAGAGAATATTAGATATTATTAATTAATACCAAAATTTAAAAATGATTTGTTAAGAGTCCTATTTACGAGAGTAAATTGATGAATCTATTTTTATAAAATTAATTCAACATTTAGTTTGTGTAATATTTTAATATATCTTTCGAATATTATTATATTATTTTATTGAACTATGTAAATAGATATATTTCCAATTTATCTTAAAAAAAGGTATATATTTATTATTTATTTAGTATAGATTTTATTAAGTATGTAGATACAATTATTCAAACATTACATAGTACGTGGCCCATGTACGGGCTTAACTGAGTGTGAGAACGGCCCACATTTCACCCCCTCACCAATTGCGCGTCAGCGTCCGTCGATTTTGACCTATTTCATACCTCGAAGCACACGACAGATGACCCGCGGAACGGAATCGAAAGGATCGCATGGAAGGTGGTGAGAGCACACCTTTTTCAACGTTATTTCCGAAAATATCTCTCTCTTTCCCTTAGAAAAGGAAGAATCTTTGGATTCGCTCACGTATATATTCTGTGATCCAGATTCCAGGTGTGCTCGGCGTGCTTGTTGCCCCTCTTCTTGATTCCGGTGGTCAATGCTTTGCTTTTGCTCTTCGACTTCATTGTCGTGAGTGATCTTCTCTTCCGATTCTTCCTGTTTCGTATGCGTCAAAATTCCTTTCCTCTGGAAATTTCGAACGGTATGGTGTGCATTTGATGATTATGCTAAATTTTCTTTTTGGATTTAGTTTTAGTTTGTGTCGTCTTCCATTCCTTTCTATATCGTGCGGCAATCTACATTTTAGTTTTCTTTTTGTTAAATTGTGGTCTCTTATTCTAGTCTATTCGAAGATTCTGGTACTTATTGCCTAAAAGTTTGTCTTTGTTGCAAGGTTTCTCCCAGCCGTTCTACTTCTTTTTTAATTATTTTCAAGTATACCCCATCCATAAATCTGTGTCTATGAAGAACTAAGGGTGAAGGTTCGTGCTTTTAATTTATGGAATCATATTATCTCATATGTTAGTTACTTCTTAAAAAAAAAGAGAAAGAAGGATCCTAATTTTTTTTCAGCAGACTATAACAGGCTCATCTTGTGTCCTGTTCTTGTTTGTTTTATTGATTTAATATACTATTTCTGTGAAAAATCTGCTATAACTATAAACTTTATCTCAAGTAAGTTGATGAAGAAGTATAGTTTATTGAACTATATAATGATGTTATTCTTTACGATTTTTGGTTTTTCTTCAAATGCTAATGACCAATATTAGTGTTTATTTGGGTCCAAATTTAGGAAACTGCAGCTTACTTGGCCAAATTTGTCTATCATATACTTTGTTGATAGCATTTCTTGCCTAGTCCATTCATTTGTATGGTAAGCAACAGGGCATAGAGTTGATGAGTACTTTTCTGCAGCCACATTGTGAAATCTTTTGAGATATTTGCAAAGGACAAACTGGATGAACTAGACTCAGACATTAAGTAATAGTTAATAAAGAAATTTCTTCACAGTAGTGGTAGTGACATTAGACAGTATGTAAATGTAATTTAAAGAATAAGATTATGAATTTGTCCCTTTTGGTGTTTCGTACTATCATAATTCCCTTACTAGAATTCAGTTCATTCATGTATTTGTACAGAAGGATATTATTGTTGGATATTACTGAGGATAAATATAACTGACAGCACATTCGACAGCATTGTTGTACTTGAAGGATTTGCAGTAGTGGTAGTTTCTATGCCAGATAGTGGAACATATTCATTCTACCTGTCGTTTCTTTCTATATATCTTATCTTGAGGATTACTAATGCATATTCTTCGTCACACTATTACAGGGTCAAATATATCATCTTTTTGGATGGGAATACAGAAAGCCTGAAAGGGTGCCACCTGCTTGTCCTTACAAGCCTGCATCCAAGAAAAATGAAGTACGTAGGCTAATGATTCTGCTTTAATAGTGTATATGTTATTGAAGAGCTGGATTTAAACTTCTTAGTTGATTTACAATGAGAAGCTATAACTCCTACAATGGTAAAGTCATATTGGTAAAATGCAACCATTGCCATATGTAATATAAATCTCTTTAGAGAATGAGAGACTTTTGTGTTGTGATGTGGGATTGTTTTTCCATTTTGGCTCTTATAACTTGTAATTTTTTCTGTCTGAGAGCTGTTCTGACATGTAAGGAAAGTATGGCAGTTTGCTTCTTGGTTGTGTAAGCTAATTTGGAACTTCTTACTCACCAATTGACCTTCTAGTTTAACATAATCCACTTTCTTTATATTTATTTTGCATAAAATTTAGCACAATGTATGAATGTTGAGAATTTGAAGTTGTTTGAAAAGTTCGACACTTTCTTTAATCCACTTTCTGTTGCCAAATTCTTTTATAATATGGGTTTAATTTGGTAGAAAACTAGTTATTTTGGTGTGGTCAGGGGTAGCAATTGGATGCAAGGGGATTGCTTGTACTTAATAAGGCTTAAGGCATTTTTGCTAGCTAATGGCTTGACCTTAGACTTTAAACTGGTGCTATATACCATAGTTGCCAATTAGGATGATGAGTGGGTTTATCTAGTCTATATGCTTTGGAATGTCAAAAATAAATGGTTAACCATGTGTAAAATTGGAAATTATGGTTAAAGTTATAAAGAAAGATGTCCTTTATTTCCATACTTGACTAGATAATATTTTTTGGGAAAATATTATATTGAAAACAATTATGATGTGACTAGCATTGGTAATCTTTATTATATTGAATGAATACTTTCCTTTTTTTCTCTTTTCTCATGTCGATCTTTTTTTTTGTGCATCTGAAGAAAACAGTTGTGATTTTCTAACTATGGGATGAAAAGTTACCGGAGTACTGTCACGTTTGCCACAAGGAAGTTTTCATTAAGATTGGTCCAGCCTGATTTAGCAATATCATATTTAAAATGTACAATGGATGCAGAGTACTGCCTCAATCTTTTATGATTAGCATTTAAAAATTATAGAACACTCTGTTTATGCAGCTGTAGTATTACTATAAGTTTTTTATCCTACAGATAATGTTCAGAATGAATGTAGTAACTAATACTACCAATCATTGAGGATGATCAACACATCAGTAGTTGACTCCGTAGTTATTTTGAATTAATAGTCGGTCATCGTGTGGAGAGAGGTCAATGAATGCATCAAATGCACTAGTATCTAAGTTGACATAGTGAAAGTTGTTTGTATTATCTTTGGTTCACCAAAATACTGATGTGTTGTCCCCTTCCTGGAAATATTAAATCATAACATCCTTGTTCCCAAATTATTTTTCAGACTTTGGCTTCTGGATATTTCAGAACCTCCAGTAAATACAGTATTCTGAGGCATTGGCTAATGGTTATTTGCCCCCTGTTTTGTCTCCTTTATTATTTCGAATGGAAAATTTCTGTTGTTTGATTTGCATTCATATTTTAACTCTGTAGTCAGAGCTACAACAGTTATTTTAACAGCTCACTACTAGAGAGCTTCAACTTATAAGTGGAGAACATAGGTTCCTTTACCAATTTGCATGTTCAGTTTAGATCTTGAAGAATGTTTTTATATTTCTGAACATTGAAAATCAGGTCATTTTATGCTTTCTATATGGGGAAAAAGAAGTGATTGTGGAAAACTTGTCTTCGTGTGATTTTTTTCAGTTTCTAATCCTACGGTATCTATTCAAATCCTGGTCTGTGTTGCAGGATCCAAATGAGACGGAGAATTAAGTGGAACCACCAAAATCTGTCACAGAATGTGACAAAAAAGACTAAAGTTGCAGCAAACTGACTTTTCTCGACACCGTGCCAATTTTTAAGCTGTAGGAACATATTTATCTGCGACTTCTTGTTCCAACTGATTTATGTCACCAACTTGCTGAAATAAATTTGTGGACTTGTTCCGAAACATCTTTTGTCTTCAGGAGAACAACTTATGTTACTCGATAGAATAGTCATATCATTCCTGATGTAAATATCAACGAGAACCGAGGTGGACAAGAAATGAATCCTCGTTGGTCTCTGCATTGCATCTAAGCTCAAACTTGGTCTATGACTTGTGATGTTGTGGGTTATGTTAACACTCGGAAACATATACATGTATCTAATTCTTGCATAAAGATTGTGAAACTAAATCTACGATAGTACTCGTAGGATTTTATCGTGAATGAAGATGAAAAAGGAAGATAAACGATTACTTCAAGGGGATTGGGCCTTTTTGATCACTTTGAAGGAATTTGCCTCCTAGGGTTTTGCCTATTAGCTAAAATAAGACTTCTTCATTGATTGCCTCATGAAAGAGTTTATACCATTATTTATAGTGTGCTACCAAGAGTCCCTCTAACCTTGGACTCAAATCTCACTAAACTTGAAAATAATAATTGACTCCATACTAACTAAAGATAATAATCAATTTCAACCAACTCATAACTGACTCAATTGGGCTCATCCGACCCATAATTGACTCTAATTAAATAGATTAGCATGACTCAACTTGAATTAATTGTGAATTGATGGACCCGACCTCTTCAAATCAGTCTTATACTTAAGGCTGAAGATCATCGAACTTCGGGAGTACTTCGGTCCAGGATATTTGCCATGTATCACAACCTTTCGATCAATTAAATAGGGTCTCCACTTTGTGTAAGCAATGGGTCGGCTTTCTGGTGTAGTAGTTATTGTAGTCCTGTGAGGAACCCTCTCAATCCGATGGTTACTGGCAGTTGCGATATTGCTTCCACATCTTCCTTTGAGGATTATCTGCTTTTCGTTAATAAAAAACTTCATAATTAGTTTAGAAAGATTCTATGTGATATTACCCAAGATTGACAGTCATTTAATTCCAAGCACTATTTAGAAGTCCTCCAAGAGTATCAGAAAGAAATCCACCCGTAGTTCTTGGCCCTATACCATTAGTTTGATTTTTGAGCACTTACTATTACAAATTATAATTCATCCATTAACAACCTTGACTTCAAATTTGTCACAATCTTCAATGTGATAGGCCAATCAATCAACAAGCTTTCTGTCCATGAAATTATTAGTGCTACCAGTATTGATTAAAATAATAACAGGTTGTTGTTTCAAAATTCCTTCAATTTTCATGGTTTGTGGGTTAGAGTAGCCAGCTGCATGTACCGTATGTATGATAGATCTAATACCTTTATCAGAATCCATACATTCTTGATCAGAATCAATATCATCATTTTTTGGTTCTTCCTTAATTGGTTGAATCATCAAAAGATGCCCATGTTTGCATCGATGTACTTTACTCCACTTTTCATTATAATGCCAACACAATCATTTTGCTGATCTTTCCTAGAGCTCTTCTCTGGTAAGTTTTCAAGGGTTTTGAGTGGAGGTAGGTGGGGCTGTCGGCTTGCTTGTTGCTGGTTGTTTTATGCTTTTATTTATGCAATTGTCCTTGTTGAGCTTTTCTTCATGTATGTGAGCAAATGATATAGCAGCCATCACAGAATAGGGTTAGCGAGCCTTAATTTCGCACCGAATTTTTGGATTGAGCCATTCAATAAATGTTCATAGTAATTATTTTTTAGACCAATCTCAGGTTTGTTTTGAGAGGCGCTCAAATATGCTCTGGTGCTCTTGTACAATGAAAGTGACAGATTTTGATGAATTATCCATCCATGTTCTCGTACTCTGATAGTCTGAAGTGAATCAAATGCCCGCTTTTGAATTGCTCCCACAAGGGTTCTCAGTGAGTGTGTTTATATCAATCGTACCACTGGATCGCGTTTCTTTCAAATTGAATAGAGGCTATCTCCAACTTGAATTCCTCTAGAGTCCTGTGAAAATGAAAAAAAATAGCACATGAGATACAACTGATTAGGTCTCCATCTTCGTATTTAGGAAACTTCATCCTCATGCATGGGTATCCTCTGTCCTGCCCATGATCATACTTTCTAGATCGACTCCCCTTAAGATTAGAACTTTCACCATATTGAGTTTCATAGGGGTTCTCTGATTGACTTCTTTTGAATTCGCGGAGGAGTTCTTGCAATCTATCTTCTATGTGGGCCTCAAAGGTTTTAAACCTTGCATCTAGTACATCATCTATAGCCATCGCGTAGGATTATAGATCAGTGATGTTTAGTTCTTTCTTCTATTGTCGAGTCAGGGGCATGAGTTTATGTCATAGATGTAGTATGACTTGGCCGCAGCAAGATTGCCTGCATAAGAATCATCAATATGCCGAATAGGCTGATTGGAGATAGAGGTTGATGGCAGCAGTGGCAGCAAGAGGATGAGCAGGAGTGGTTGCGATCTTAATATTGATAGCAGCAGCAATAGTAACGTGATGAGAGAGGGTGGCTGCAGTGATGCTGAAAGATCATTGAGGGATGTGCATTGCAATAGGAGGCAACAGTGACACCACTACTATGCGCGATAATGTTGCAATAGAGGAGGGCCATGTGTTGTAGTGGGAGGCAACAATGATATGGGAGGAGGCGACGATAAGGAGGGGTAGTGGTTGCTACAAAGGGAGATGGAGAAGAGCAGTGACCGCGATGGTGCGTTGGGCGAGGGAAGAAGGGCAGCAACACTGGCATGATCGGTAGTGGCAGTTGTGGCAGAAGCACGATCGTGGCAGAGGGAAGAAGAAGGGCGGCAAAGCTAGTGTCTCAGATGCGGTTGCAGAGCAAAAGGGGGGCAGCAGCAAGGGTCCAACGATCGGTGGCTGTGCATGGGTGAGCAGCGAGGGCTAGCAACAATAGAGGAAGTAGGTGCGGGCGACAGCAATGAGGGCTGCGGTAGTCGAGGATGATGTCAGCATAGGCTACAGGTGGCTGATGGGGTGGGAAGCTGTAGAAAGCAAAGGAGAAGTAGAGGGTAGTAATGATCACTAAGGAAGAAGGCAATAGAGGAGCAGGTGATGGCAGCGGGTGCTACGGTTGCGGTTGATATAGGGTAGGGGAGAAGGCAGAGGAGGCGAGGCGAATGTCGAACACTGAGATGGGAGTGGTGGCAGCAGCGGCAGAGGAGGAGGCAACAGCAAGAGAGGGACAATGAACGGTGGTAGTGGCTAGGGCTATGGCAGGGGACAACGACATGGCTGCATGGCAATGGTAGAGGAGGCAGCGATGTCAATGTTTAGGGCAACTGAGGCTATGATAGTAGGAACTAGCGACAACATGCAATGAGCGGTGAAGAGGAGGTGAGGAATGGGCGGCTGGGAAGCATCATTGATCTCAGATGGAACTAAAGGTAGCAGATGAGGGCGACGATAGTGGCAGCAACTGTGACAGGCGATGGTGGGCGGTAGTAGGGGAGAGGCCGCTAACAGTGAGGGGAGGAAGATGGCGGTTGGACAGCGGTAGTGGCAGGGGAGGAAGGAGGAGGTAGCAGAGACACAGCTTGGTCCAAGTGAGGTTGCAATTGAGGAGGTGGAAGGCAGCGATGGTGTTCCCTTCTTGCTCGAGATGCTGGCAGCAACGAGGGAAGGGACAACGACTGTGGGGAACAAGCGACAGTAGTAGCAAGATGGCAGGGGAAGAAATAAGGTGAGGGCAGTAGGGGCGTTGGGCGTTGGGTGACTGATGTGGGAGAGGGTAAGAGCGAGTGGAGATAAGGCAACAACAATGGCTACTGCGACTGCGGCTGAGTGGGTTAAAGGTAGCAGATGAGGGGAGGTTGGCAGCAATGACAGATCTGCCTCCTTGATCTCTACAGGAGATCGACCCTCTTAAGGTTTTACCTATTGGCTAAAATACATATTTTTTCATTAATTGTCTCATGAAGGAGTTTACACAATTATTTATAATACGCTACCAAGAATCCCTCTAAGCTTGGACTCAAAGTCCTACTAAACTTGGACTCTTAACTAATTGATAGACTCCTAACTGAAAATAATAACTGACTTCATCCTAGCTGAAGATAATAACCAACTCCAACCAACTCATAATTGACTCGATTGGGCTCACTCGATCCATAACTGATTCCGATTGAACAGACTAACATGACTCAACTTAAATTAATTGTGAATCAATGGATCTGACCTTATTAGGGTCCAATCAATCTAACATGAAAAATATCTATTTGCTTAGTTAGATCTTTCTTTTCCTTTTCTTTTATGGGAAATCTCCATCACTTCAACAATCTCCATAACAAGTCTCCTTTTTATTAATTTAACTCTACTGAATTAAGTACCCATAGGTCGAAACTTTTTTCATAGTTGGGTTGGTTGGTCCCTTATCTTCCTTTCATCGTATTTTGGTTAAGATTAGCAAGAAGCTAATCTACTGACACACAACACTTGCAGGATATGTTCCTAGAGAAGCCAGGAATTAAAATATTATTTAAAAAACTATTTGATTAGCCTTCAGCCAGCGCTAAAAAATTGTTCGTTACACAAATAAAGAAAAAAGTCAACATCATCAACTTCTCAGATTAAAGTTGATTTTCATGTTCTACCTGAATTAACAAAGATTATCTTCATCAAAAGGGTAGTATTTCTGTTGAAAAAATAGAACTATGTCACGTTAAATTGTTTGGTTGACTTCAAAATATCTCCAAAATATTCGCACCAATAAGTTCTGAAGGTGTTTCTCCGTGGCACATTTTAAAGCTTCAAGTATGGTCATGATTTCTTCTTATTTTACATTGATTTCTTCACTCGCAAGAAAAGAGTTAAGGTAAAATGAGCCATCACATTCAATCCTATAATCTGTCATATCCTGTTGTTGGACTGTGAATAGGGAGTCAGTACGGTACAGTTTGACCCATGTGTGTAGGATCATCCAAGCTGGACCGGATGACTAGCATAGCTTGGTTGGAAACTTGGAGAAAATTTGATAGGAACCCAAAGGTTTATATTAAAGATAAATGATTACAGTAGTGGCGACGATGAAGTGGATGAACAATGAGATATCAAGAACGCTGCTCTGATACTAGATAATAGGGACCCCTAAGGTTTTGTCATGAATGGAGACAAAAAAGGGGGTGGGGGTTAGGTTGGGGAGGGGGATAAATGATCACTTCGAGGGATTGATGCTCCTTGATCTCTATAGGGGATTGGCCTTTCTGACGTTTTGGCCTATTGGTTGAAACATATTTTCTTCCTTGATTACTTAAAAAGAAATAGTTATAGCCCTATTTATAGAGACTCTTAGCCGAGTCCAACTCCTACTAGGACTCTTAATCAAATAGACTCCAACTCTTATTAGAACTCCTAATCAAATATATTCTTACTCTTACTAGGACTCCTAATTGACTTGACTAGACTGACCAACATGACTCAATAAAGAACATGACCTAATAGATGAGGACCCAACCCTATTAGTGTCTTATTAGACCTGTCCTCTTTAAATCTACCTTATCCTCAAGGCTAAGCAGTATCAAATTCTGGGAGTACTTCAATATTTACTATGCATTATAACCCTTTGATCAATTAAGTATGATCTCTACTTGTTATAAGCAATGGGCCGATCTTTTGGTGTAATAATCATTGTAGTATTCTAAAGAATCTTCTTCATCTGATGGCTAGTGGTAGTTCCATATCTTCTTTTGAAGATCACCACTTCGAAGTCTTCCGGATGTATCAAAAAGAAATCCACAAGTAGTTTTTTGCCCTGTATAATTAGCTTTATCTTTGAACACTTGTTATCACAAGTTAGGATTTATTCATTAACAACCTTGGCTTTGAATTTATCACAGCCTTCAATGTGATAGGCCAATCGATCAACAAGTTTTTTATCTATAAAATTATTAGTGCTACTAGTATCGATTAAAACAGTAATAGGTTGATGTTTCAAAATTGCTTCAATTTTCATGGGTTGCGGGTTAGAGTAGCCGGCTAATGCATGTACTATATATGTGATAGGTCCAATATCTTCATCAGAATCTATACTTTCATGATTGGATCCCACATCATCAGTCTCTGATTCCTCCTTAATTGTCTTAATAGTTAGAAGTTTGTCATAGCC
This sequence comes from Ensete glaucum, assembly GCA_021527575.1. Lineage (NCBI taxonomy): Eukaryota > Viridiplantae > Streptophyta > Magnoliopsida > Zingiberales > Musaceae > Ensete > Ensete glaucum. The sequence goes on from CM038557.1 coordinate 38,424,721, forward strand.
TTCATGATCAGACTCCATATTGCCAGTTTTTTATTCCCTCTTAATTGGTTTAACCATTAGAAGTTGCCCTTGTGTGCATCGATTTTTATCATAAAGTGAGTAAAAATCCTTTGTTGATCTTTCCTTGGGTTCTTCTCAGGTCAGCTTTTGAATGTTTGGGTTTTGGCTAGGAATAGATGGGGTGGGTGGCTTGCGGATTACTTGTCTGTTGAAGCATCTATTTCGACGAGTATCCATATTAATTTTTTCATCATACATGCTGACGAATGATATGGTAGCCATCATGGTGTAGGGGTGGCGAGCTTTAACTTTACACCGAATCTCAGGATTAAGTCCCTCGATAAATATTCTTACCATTTGTTTCTTAAACAAATATCAGGTTTGGTTTGACAGACGCTCAAATCTGTTAACAGATAAGATTAGATAAGAATTGGATGAGATAAGATGAGAGTTTAGTCTTGATAAGATTTAGATTTGGTACTCTATATTGTGGAAGTCTAGCAGATTTTGATAAGCCATCTATTAACGTTCTTATACTTTGACGGTCCAAAATGAATTAGAAGCTCTCTCTTGAATTGTCTCCATGAAGGGACTCCATGATAGGTCTCGTACAAATCATACCATCGGATCGCATCACCATCAAGTTGATTTGAAGCTACTTCCACCTTAGATTCTTCTAGAGCTCTGTAGAAGTGAAAAAACTTTTTAGCCCATGAGACCCAACTGGTTGGATCTCCATCTTCCCATATGGGGAACTCCACCCTCATGCATAGATATCTTGTGCTTTGCCCTTGATCATAATTTTCAGATCGACTCCCTCCAAGGTTGGAACTTTCACCATATTGAGATTTGTTGGGGCTAACCAATAGACTTCTTCTGAATTCATTGAAGAGTTCATGCAATCTTTCTTCCATTCGGGCTTCGAAGGCTTCATATCTTGCTTCTATTGATTATCAGTAGCCATCATGTAAGACTACTCGGTGTTGCTACTGTGACATCGGCTGATGGTGGCTTTGTGGATATAAAGAATTGTTTCATGGATGTTGGCGAGATGAAAGATGGTGTCACTGAGGACTGCGATCACTGGGTTAGATGTGATCTGCTAGTTGCTGATCTTGGTTAGGATCGATTGTTGCAGTGCTAGTGTCCAGGAAGGGTGGTGGTGCGATGATGCTACAAGGATGAGATCGTTGAGGTTGAGATGGTGACAGCTGGAGGGCAGTGATCTACGAGAAGAAATGCTTACTGTGATTCGCGGGGAGGCAATGTTGCGATCTACAGGAAGATATCATTATTGTGATTTGCAAGGAGGTAGCATTGATCATTGTAAAAGATTAGGGGGAAGCACTGGTGCAGTGCGGTGGACAGAAGATGAGGGCAGCACTGGTGTAGCCAATGAAGGAGGAAGATGATAGTGGTGGATAGAGGCAAGGGGACAACGTTGGTGTGGTCAGCGAAGGAGGAAGATGGCAGCGATTGAGGGTTGGAAGTTGCCCTATTTTGATCACTACAAGGAGGGACGATTGTTGCCCTGTTTCTATTGTTGTGCGGCTGAGGACAAGGCTGTGTGGCTACTACGGTTGTTGGGAAGGAGACGCGAGCAGTGGCATGGTAGAGGGCTGAGACTGCTGCGACTGAAGGGGGATGGCATCAGTGTGGAGAGCAGATGGTAGCAATGGGGGCTACGATAGTGGCAACAAGGCACTAGAGATGAAGAGGAGTCACAAGGTGCAGTTGGAGGGGAACAACGATGGCGGTAGGGGCAGGGAAGAAGGGACGAAGATGAGAGCAGCGGTTGTTGTTGCTGCATGGGTTGTTGGGAGGAGACATCAGCAACATCAGCTTTGGCAGAGGTGGGTTAGGGAGGAAGATGGTGGCAAGGGAGGGGCAACGATGCTGTTGTGCACGCTGGCAACATTACTGATCTCTGATGGGACTGAAGGTAGCATATGAGAGTTGTCAAAGGCCGCAACTGGAAGTAGTGGAGAAAGATGGCATTGCCAGCTAATGAGGGATGAGGCCACGGTGCACAGAGGAAGCGACTATGGAATTACATCGAAGAAATGAACTTAAGTGAAATTGAAGGCGATAGCAATAAGAGATGGGCTGGGTTGTGGTGGTTATGAAACAAGGAGGCAACAATAACGATTGTAGAGGAGGTAGTGACGATGGCTGAAGGCAGTTGCTGTAGTCGTTGAGGAGCGATCGCTTGGCAATGAAAAATAAGCGCGGACGATGAGGCATGACAGAAGGCTAGAGAAGATGACACCAAGCCGAAGACTTGAGAGGGAGAAGGGGAAGGAAGAGGGTGGCGGCGGTAAGCAGGTGGAGCGACAAAGGAGGAAATGGGTAATGATGGCAAGCGACAACGGGTGTAGCAAGGAAGAGGTGGTGACTACGTGGGCTGCAGGCGAAAGATAGGGCTTGGAAGGAAGATGAGGGCAGTGGGAAGTAGCAACCAGATAAGGGCGATTGCAGGAAAAAATACGACGGTGAAAGAAGGATAGGACCAGTGGTAGGCAAGCAGATGTGGTCAATGGCAACGGTGGCAGGGGCGATGGATATGGCCAATGGAGGTGGCAGCAACAGCGGAATCAATGACGGTGGGGAAAGGCAGTAGGTGCAGCTGGCGATGGTGGGCGACCGGTGGCGTGGCCCTTTCTTTCTCGAGCAGGAGGGGCTGGCTGTCGATTCAACCCTTTCTTCTTGTTTTTCTTTTTTTTTCTTTTTTGGTTAATGATAGCTGTAGTGAAGATGGTGAGAAATTGCAATAAGGTGGCAAGTGCTACTGGTTACAGGTGCCCTGCAAGCCAATCATATGAGTGATGACATGTGTGACATGTTGCATGATCTTTTTGGTTATGATTATTATTAGCATATTCTCACTATTGTGTATATATATATTATGATGTTCTTGGTTCTGTATAATGAGAATCAGATCATGAAGAAATCATAATAATGAGATCGATTCGTCTTTAAACATAGATCTTAATAATCCCAATCATAAGTTACTCGAGAGGGACATCGGGATAGCCGCATAGACCGATGTACTGTATATCCATCCATATGATAAAGGCGGCTGGTCTCATAGCCACTTGTATGGAGACACTAAGGGTACAATATAATTGCTTATTGGAGAATGAATTTACTAATTGATCTGCTTATGGAATGTTGTATGTTAATGATACCTAATGTCAATCAATGATTTCGTAGTCCCAGTTTTGTATTTGCTCCTTAGACTTGAGACATCAAGGATGTCTTATTTGAGTACTTCTTTCTTTGATGCCAGACTTGTAGGTTTAGAAAGTTTTAGATTTGATATAGTTGGTTATCGAGATTAGTAGTCAACCTTACGAAGGCAATAAAAAAGTGTTAATAAAAGATTATCCACTCTCGATATCACTAGAGGAATATCATATATATACTTGCTCAGACAAATCCTTGGTTAGGGTCATTTGGATTAAAAGAGAAGAAGTTCTCTAGGGAAATTTGATTAGAGCAAGACTTTTATGGATTCCGTATGTAGCCTGACAGTACCATGTCTAATATATAGTCTTTGGGATATTAATTGGATGAGGGACTATAGATACACGATAACTATGGATAGACATGTATGATTGATTCGATCCTCCTATTCCGTTTAGGGACTATGGCGTAGTGGCCTAGTATGTCCATAGTTGATGAGTTAAGTGAATTATTAAGGGGATAATAATTCATTATATAAGAAGGAGTTCTGATGTGAGCAACTCATCGTCAGCTCGATATCGGGCCTAGATAGTCACACACATATGGTGGATGCTTCGGTGAATAGAGGATTGGATAGAGATTCAATTGATGAGTTTGCATGAGGCCCAATTAGAGGCCAAATGAGATTATTGGATCATGCCCAATTAGAGGCCAAATGAGATTATTGGATAGAGATCCAATAATCCAAAGTTAGTGGGTAATTAGATAGATATTCAATATTTACTGAGGCAGGATGTAATAGGGTTTTGGTGGCTCTCCATAAATAGGAGGTAGGGGCAGCACATAGATGGTAGGCTACAACTTTGGCCGCCCCCTCCTATTCTCCTCCCTCCTTATATACAAAAGTTACGAGAACCGAGATTGTGATTGGAGGAGTATCGGTGCAGTAATCTATCATGTGAATGCCACTAAAGAGGAATACAATTGACCTCCTTCATCCTCTCTATTTGGATTTGGAAAAATAGGGATATACGATCTCCCTGGGTAAGTAATCTCTTACATGATGAAGTTTTTTGATTTTATAATTTTTCTCGCACCAATCTCTACACGTCGATTTTGATATACCTAGGAAAGCAGTTTTGTTTTAATCTTTCACTGCGCATGTGATGCTCCCATTGATGTTTTCTAGTGGTAGTATCAAACCCAAGGTTGTTCATGCAAAAGATTGGTCTTAAACTACATGTGAGGAGATTAAATTACGTAGAACTATTCTATGCATTCTTGTTCATCTGATGGAAGGGGACAACTACCTGTGGGTAAGCACCCTATAGGAGCAGCCACCCATAACCAGGCCACTTGCCGGGGCAATCAGCTGCAGCTAGGGCCCCTACAAGGGCCACCACATGTGGCTTGGCTATAAGGGCGGCTGCCCGTGACCAGGGCTGCTGTTTTGGGTGGTTGGGGGGGGGGGGGTGCGACCTCGCTAGGGCAAGAATAGGAGCAAAAGGTTAGAGTTTTCTTTTTCGTATAAGGATGATACTGCCCTTCAAAATTTGAGAAATTATGAGGTCTATCCTATTATATACACTTTCAAAAATACCCTTAACTTTTTAAGAAATTTTGAGGTCTATCCTCTTGTCCAAAATTCCTAAAACACCCTTGATAATTCAATAAATTCCTAGCATATCCTGATTTTTAGAAAAATAATTAATTAAATAAATTAACTAATTATTTATTATCTAGTAATCCTAGTGATGGGTAAATGTGATATATGATATGGATGGATGATCATGAGCATATGATATGTGTAAATGTGATTATTATTATTATTGGGGCCAGCGAGCCATTAGTTTTTCTCGTTTATTGTCAAGCCTACGTGCTTATAATCATTTTGTAATTACACGGAGAGGCATGATGGGAGCATGAAGGTGATAGCGGGACCCATGATATTATGGCGAGAGATCACGATGCATGGTGATGTGGCGAGGATCCGACAGAATCAATGATGATGAGATCAACGATCACAGGGTATAAAAATACGTCGATACACATAGATCATATTGTGAGTGATTAAGCCCATTGGCACGAGCTTAATCATATTAGGTGATGGCTCATGTTCATCCGTTGTGGCTTGCATATGTAATATGTAATATATATACATATATATATATATATATATATATATATATATATATACATGTGATGTAGATATATATTAAATATATATATATGTGACACGATATATTAGGAAACCAATACAAAACAAAAACCCCTCTTACAATAATATTAAGTTAGTGAGCGTGAGACGATAAGATTGACCCATGTGGCCTTCCAATGTTATAGGAAGAAATTGAATCATAACATATGTTGAGTTGGTCGAGTCACTCGAGACTCACCTATCTATATGATCAAGATCTTGCCTACGACATAGAGATGTCACCGGTGACCTAAGGACATAGTATGCTTGGTCGAGTCACTCAAAACATATCATCGAATCAGACTCATCTTGTAACAATGATAATGACTTAACTGAACTTCATGGTTGGTCGAACAATCGAGACTATGATTATTCGAAGGTCGAACATGACGGAAATCATAAGGAGTTGTGATTAGCAAGAGTTGTCTACCTTTCAAACTTAGTATAATTGGTCGAGTTACTCGAGGTTGCATTAAGACACCAATTGGATCTCAATCCCCACTAGAAATCTGTCGGAGACTTCTATTTTACATATCAAGGGTGTCGCATGATTCACTAGGAAAATAATGAGAGTATATTAAGATAGAAGTCTATATCTTAATTAATATTTCCACAAAATCTGTATGTTATTTATTTGTGCTATATCTTGTTTATTAGAAACATGTCACTCACAAACCCCCTACATGGCATACTTGATGCCAACTGCCTCACTAGTCCTGACTACATGGATTGGCTCTGAAATTGGATAATTATTCTCATGACAAAAAAAATCGCATATGTCCTTGATATAATTATGCCCACATCGGAAGAAGGGGAAAGCGAGGATGAGATCGCTCACTGTGTGAAGTATATAGATGATTCTATATTGGCAAAATGTTACATGTTGGCCTCCATGACTCCTGAGTTATAGAGGCAATATAAGATCATGGATACTAATTTTATCCTTCTTCATCTTTATCAAATGTTTGAGAAACAAGAAGAACTCAAAGATATGAGATATCTAAGAGACTCTTCTAAACTAGGATGACAGAAGAGACATCTATTGAGAACCATATCCTAAAGATGATAGAATGGATCGAGAAACTCACTGGTCTAGGAATAGTCCTAGAGGGTAACGTTAATCGTATACTTCAGTCCCTGCCAGAATCTTTTTATAACTTCATCATGAATTTTAATATGAGCAAGTTTGAGGTGACTCTCCCTAAGTTCCTTAATATATTGAGAGAAGCTGAGAGTGTCATAAAGAAAGAGAAGCTAGTTCTCTATATTGGTGAAACTAAGAAGAAAAGGAAGACCATTAAGACCCTTAAGAAGGGCAAGGGCAAAGAAAGATCAGGTAAGACAATAATTGCCAAGAAAGACCTAGCAAAGGACAAAGGATAATGCTTCCATTACAGCAAAGATGGACACTAGAAGAGAAAATGTAAGGATCACCTTGCAGACAATACGAAATAAAAGGTTAGAGAAGCTTTAGGTATATTCATAATCAGTTTACACTTGTCAGATTTTCATAATAACATATGGGTATTGAATATTGTGAGTGCTTATTATATCTGTAATTCATTGTAGGTACTAGCAAGACCTAGAAGATTGGCTAGAGGTAAGATAGACCTCAGATGGGCAATGAAGCAAGAGTTGTTGTAGTTATCATTGGGGAGGCCACCTTGCATCCGCCTAGTGGAGCTATCATTGCATCATATGTATGCTATTTTGTTTTCTTTATTATTAAAAATATTATTTCTATCTCTTGTTTAATAATTAATAGATATAAATTAATTTTTGAGAATAATAGTTATTCAATAATTATGGATGATGAGATCATCACTAGAGCGACTCTCATAAATGGCTTATACATGTTAGACACTTTTTCACACATCATGAATAAAAATATGTCCAAGAGGAAAAGAGATGATGTGAACAATGCATACCTATGACATTGTAGATTAAGTCATATATATGAGGGAATGATTCAAAAGTTACGGAAAGATGAATACTTAAATCCATTTGACTATGAGTTGTATGTAACTTGCGAACCTTGCCTTTATGGAAAAATGACTAACTCTCCTTTTAGTGTAATTGGAGAAAGAGCCATTGATTTATTGGAACTTGTACATAGTGATGCATGTGGTCCCATGTTGACTCAGGTTATAGGCGGTTACTTATATTTCATTATCTTTACTGATGATTTCTCCAAGTATCGACACATGTACTTGATGAAGTATAAGTCCAAAGCCTTTGAGAAATTCAGGGAATATAAGAATGAGGTAGAGAACAAGCTAGGAAAGAATATTAGGACTCTTCAATTAGATTGAGGAGGAGAATACTTGAGTATAAAGTTCACCCAGTTCCTCAGGGACCATGAGATTCTATCCCAATGGACACCTCCTTATACACCTCAACTCAATGGTATATCAGAAAGGAGAAATTGTATGATGTTTGATATGATGTGGTCCATGATAATTTTCGCTAACCTACCCATCTCATTCTGGGTATATGCTCTAGAGATTTCAGTTTACCTTTTGAACATAATTTCATTAAAGTCGATAGCGTATACAACATATGAGATATGGAAAAGAAAAAAACTCAATCTTAAGATGGTTAAGATTTGAGGCTGTCTTGCCCACATTATAAGATATAACCTCGATAAGTTAGAATCAATGATAGAATGGTGCACATTCATGGGGTATCCTAAGGAGACTTTGGGGTATTATTTCTATCATCCCGAGGGCCAAGAGGTTTTTGTTGCCAAGAGAGCTGTGTTCCTTGAGAAAGAACACATTCTTGGTGGAAATAGTGGGAGGTTAGAGAACCTAGCTCAAGCACCATTCTAAAGTCCAAGTATGTTCAGGTACCTAGCATACAAGTTCCAACTTTGCATAGGTCTAACAGAGTATCTCACTCTCTTGAAAGATATGTGAGACATATCAATGGAGATGACTATTAAGATGTTGATTCTTAAACCTACAAGGAGGCTAATATGAGTATAGGCTCCGAGAAATGGCAAGAAACTATGAATTTTGAGATGAATTTCATGTACTCCAACAAGATTTGGAACATTGTGGATACACCTAAGGGTATCGTACCCCTCGGCTGCAAATGGATATTCAAGAAGAAGATCAGAATGGATAGAAAGGTGGAGACCTATAAGGTAATGCTGGTAGAGAAAGGATATCGCCAAAGGCAAGGAGTTGACTATGACAAAACCTGTTTACCCGTAGCCATACTTAAATCCATCAGGATTATTGTAGCTATTGCAGCACACTATGACTATGAGATTTGACAGATGGATGTGAAAACGATATTCCTCAATAGCAACCTCGAGGAGGAGGTGTATATGATACAACTAGAGAGATTCATATCTAGAGAGAGTCCATCTAAAGTGTGCAGGTTGCTCAGGTCCATTTATGGATTAAAGCAAGCTTCCCGAAGTAGGAACATAAGATTTGATGAGGCGATCAGATCTTATGATTTTATTAAGAACAAAGATGAGTCTTATATATATAGAAAAGTAAGTGAAAGCGCTATCATCTTCTTGGTACTATATGTGGATGACATCCTAATGATTGAGAATGATGTAGGAATGCTCTCCATAGTAAAGGCTTTGGTATCCATAAACTTCTTCATGAAGGATTAAGGGAAGCATCCTATATTTTTGGGATCCAGATCTATAAAGATAGGTCCAAGAGGATACTTGACTTATCCCAGTCTAGAGGTATAGCTCTATTATTAAAAGGTTTGGTATAAAGAATTTCAAGAGAGGTCTTATACCGATGAGACATGGATTATCACTTTCTAAGAGTATGTCCCCAAACATTCCTAAAGAAAGGGCAGACATGGATAGGATATCCTATGCCTCAACAATAGGGTTTATCATGTATGCTATGCTATGTACTAGGCTTGATATAGCGCATGCTTTGAGTGTCATGAGCAGGTATCAGGCGAATCCAAATTTGAAATACTAGAAGGCAATAAAGTGTATCCTTAAGTGCTTGAGAAGGACTAAGGATCTTTTACTAGTATATATAGGAAGTAGCTTCCAGGTTGAGGGTTACACAGACTCGAGTTTCCAATCTGATATTGATGATAGCAAGTCGAACTCAAGATATATTTTCACCTAGAATGAAGGAGTAGTAAGTTGGAAGAGTTCCAAGTAAGATACTACTATTGACTTAACCATAGAGGCGGAGTACATTACTATAGCAGAAGCAGCAAAGGAAGGGGTGTAGGTTCATCATAGATTTAGGAGTCGTATCAGGCAGCATAGAGCTGATTCCCATATACTATGACAACAAAGCGACGATCGCTCAAACAAATGAACCCAAGTCTCATTAGAAGTCTAAACACGTTCTGAGAAAGTTCCATCTAATTGGAAATATCATAGCCCACAAAGATATAGCAATGAAAAGAGTTCCGTCTAAAGATAACATTACAGATCCACTGACGAAACCGCTGGCTCAAATTGTATTTGAGCATCATAGGGGTCTGATGAGGATCAGATATATAAGTGAATGACTTTAGGTCAAGTGAGAGATTATTGGTTATAGGTACCCTGCAAGCCAATCACGTGAGTGATGACATGTGTGACATGGTGCACGATCTTTTTGCTTATGAGTATTAGACATATTCTCATATTAAATTATCTGTTACATATATATATATATATATATATATATATATATATATTTATATATATATATATTGATATTCTTGGTTCTATGCTGGATCGTGATAATATCATGATAATGAGATCGATTCACCTTTAAACATAAATCCTAAATAATCCCGATCATAAGTTACTCGAGAGGGACATCGAGATAACCGAATAGACTAGTGTACTATATACATATCCATGTGATGGAGGCGGCTGGTCTCATAGCCACTTGTATGGAGATACTAAGGATACAATACAGGTACTCATTGGAGAATAAGTTTACTAATTGATCTGCTTATTAAATATTTTATAGTTAATGATACCTAATATGGCACATGTGATGCTCCCGCTGAGGTTTTCCTCAGCGAGTGCAACAACGATGGTGATAATGGCAAGGGTGACGATGATGGTGCATATGGCGACAACTGATGTATATGGCAAGGGGAGTGGTGGAGATGATGAATGGTAGCAGTGAAAGTGCCAAGTAACGCTGCTCTATCAAAGATAAACAATTGCTATAAGGGCAACGATAGAGTGGATGAACAACGTGATGCCAAGAATGTACTCTAATACCATATGATAGGAACCCCTAGGGTTCTATTATGGATGGAGACTAAGGGAAGAGGGGGATAAACGATCACTTCGAGGGGATCGACCTCCTTGATCTTTATAGGGATCGACCCTCCTAAGGTTTGGCCTATTAGCTAAAATATATTTTCTTTCTTGATTGCTTAAAAAAATTAGTTACAGCCCTATTTATAGAGACTCTTAGCCGAGTCCAACTCCTACTAGGAATCTTAATCAAATAGACTCCAACTCCTGCTAGGATTTCTAATCAAATAGATTCTAGCTCCTACTAGGACTCCTAATTGACTTAACTAGACCATGACTTAATAAAAAACATAACTTAGTAAACGAGGACTCAACCCTATTAGGGTCTTATCAAAAGTTTTGCTTTGGCTCCTCGGGTCGGGATTCCACTGGACGATCACTCAGGTCTTCGAATGGGCCCTGCAAGAATGCCTTGGTCAGGTTAGTGTGTACCCGACGTGTCCCCTCCAATGGCTAAGTTAGCATGGGATGGAGGTTGGAAGTTGAGATATGGAGAGTGTCGGGTTTTAGAGTCGGAAAGAGAGCCCCCTACAATTGGCTACAATGGGGTTATTTATACTTGAAGGGCGAAGACAGGCTATACCAAGGTCTTTAATGTGGGTGGTGTCTTTGGCCGACCTGCAAGTACAATTTCGCATTAGGCACTAACCTCGCCGATTCTCGGGGCCTCAGCTAGCGGGCTTAGGCCATACCGAGGTCTTCAATGTGGGTGGTGTCTTCGATCGACCTACAAGTATGGTTCCACATTGGGTGTTGACCTTATCGGTTCTCGGGGCCTTGGTTAGCGAGCTCCGCGGTTGGAAACATGGCATCACGTCAGCCTGTTTGCCACCATACTGGGCCGAGGGCACTGTGGCAGATGCCGTCGAGGGCTGTCGATATAGGCTGGTGACTCCGTGGTATGAACATGGATGAGGTGACTAGGACCTCGAGGGTCGACATGGCCCTCTAGGTTGATGTGACCGAACTGACTAGTCGAGTCCTGGGCATCAACATAAACCTCGAGTTGACATGGTCGGGGCACTTGAATGGATTCAATATTTACCCTAACATACCCAAATTCACAACTTTGTGTTTTTGCTTCCTCCAAAATTTCCCTCGGGTATCTTTTGTTTTGGAAAGAAATCATTAGTGATAACAGCTGCTTTACACCCAAGGAGAAAGGCATGTTTAGAGGATTAAGAAACTGGGAATCATTACGATTAAGCAAAACATATCAAAGTGAGTTAGCAATATATTTGTTACTGAAGTAGTTTTCTCTTTGTTAAGTTCTTGACTCTCTAGCAACCAATCCCCTGTATACCAATTAGGATTAGACCCATTTTTAACACAAGAATAAGCACTATCAGCGGACATTATGTCTCGAAGAGTGCAAGTTCAAATCCAATAGCCATCACCGAGGACATATGAGTTGAACGCGACAAATTCTTTTTACTAAAAAAATGAAAAAATTTATAATTCAAAATGCCAGCAATTAAATCTGCTGCTACAGAGTAAAAATTTAATTCATTCATATTTATAAATATAGGCTATGTATTAGTTATCCGGCCCAATGCATGAATCTTCTTGATCTTGGCGTAGGAATTAAAATATTGTTGGTGCAGGTTATTTAATACCAATTTCCATTTTCTGAATGAAATCAACACGACCTCAAATTTTCAATAGAAAAATCCATCATTAGCTCTTTGTTTAATTAATGAACATGAATGGATGAAACCTGCCAGGTTTATTGTATTTATTTCCATTTGGAAATTGTCCAAATGTACAGACTCAGACCCACCGAAACATTGACAATTTAATTCAAATAATTCTTTTTCCTTTCTCTTCTTTTGATTGTTGTGCAACTTAATAGTATAATTGAAATGTTAGCATGACTTGATTCGATTTGAGTGTACAAGATTACCCGCAAGACTTCTGAAGGACGTCGACACTTGGTTGGGTTGAAGCATTACTCGAAAATCGATCAGACACAAATGAGAGTCAACTTCTTTCTTCCTTTGCGTGGATCCCTACAAATAGACCAGAATCGAGAAGGGGATTCCTGACCCCTCTGATGGTTCCATTAGTTTGGAAAATTTTGAGTATTTAAAATTTGACCTATAGTCACGGGCTTAGCTAATTTTGGCTAAGTCGTGCAGCACCCATGCGTGTTCGTCCACAAAGGTTAGCCTTCCTCGAGATCTCTTAGAGTCCCTTAGATTTACAAAAGAGAAAACAGGCCAGAGGAAGCAATTCCAACGGGATCCACAAGCAACTGCTCAAGCAAACACTTTTTATAAAGCCAGATACAAATTACACCCATGGACATTACAAACTTAGAAAGGTTGCACACAAAGGATAATGGTCAATTACAAATCAAAGTCCCCACAAGTGTTTACAAGATACACTCATATTTATAAGTCAAAACTAACCACAAAGCAAACCAAAATAGGGCTGCTAAGCCTACTGCAAGCTCGCTACTTACTGTATAAGGTATGTACACAAACCGAAGGACACAGACAAACATAAGCATTTCATCGAACACCTTGTTTATATTGTTATCCATGACATTCTCCCCCACTTATTCCTTCGATGTCCTCGTTGAAGCCACTGTAGACGCTGCATCTCCTCGATTTTTATTGAATCTTCAATCTTCTGCTTTGGCTGTAACACGCCCCTTTGGCTCCCAACCGCTCTCTGCCGTTGTTATTGAGTAGTCAAACTCTGATCCGCCATGCTGCTTCAACTCACCAATGATTGAATCTGGTGTGGGGTTGGTTGAGTTGTGCTGATCCTTATTAGTTCTTGCAGATCCTTCTGATAAAGGAAAAGACCTGCCTTATTATGCGCTAGTGTCCCAGTATACTCATGTTGCTTGAACTGGGTGGATGCTGATTGGAACTTTGATGAGTATCACCTCTCATACTTTATGGTTTATGAGGTCCTTCCTCTATAATATTTACCTATTGATCCTTCTTCCATATTTAGTTATCACTTTCAAGTAGGTTCGCATCATTCCCACTTTTGATTAGCATTCACAATCTACTCTCAGTAGTACTGATCACCAATGGTGAGGATTTGACAACTATTGTCTTTCATAAGCTTTCTTTGAAGGGTCACTAAACTTATGTAGAGCTCCTCTACTAGATAGGTAAGAGAACCGGGATACTCGACTTCACCCATTCTCTAAGTAGTTAAGAAGGCAAGGTTACTTGGCTTTGCTCACCTCCTCAAGTTAAGAGAATTGGGATACTCAGTTTCACCCATTCTCTTGAGTTGAAAAGGTAAAGGTTACTCGGTTTCGCCTGCCTCCTCAAGTTTGTGCTTCATGCATTGAGCTGATTACTAACATTTGCCCGCTCTTTGCTCATACTTCTGAAGCACTTGAAGTGTTTGCACTCTTTGCGTTGAGTTAGCTACTGTGATTCGCCTTCTCACTGCCATTAAACTTTTGGAATGCAAGAAGTTTCACTCGAAAAGAGTAAAAAGTTTACTCCAACTTGGAGTCCCCTAACTTGGAGTATGTCTTTGATAGTTCTAGTTGCTTCTGGGATTGTATCATCTTCTCTATCACCATTGTCACCTACTCCTCTGAGCGAAAAAGGTATAGTACCATGTACTGCCTACTTCGTTCCTTGGTCGAGCACTTTTGCATCAACCCGAAGTTCATCACTTTCAGCTATCTTGATGAGAAGCCCATCGACACTAGTCTTATGAAGTTCCTTGGCCTCTGCCCTTCTGCTCTGTCTTGGTACCTGGAGTTTGCTTTTGCATTCTGCACCTCCTTGGCCCCTTTTATGACTAATGCTCTTCCTTCATGAGAGTAAGGGATCGATGACTCCACGAAAGTCCTACCTCTGCGTACCATGGTGTTGCCAAGCCCATGGCCCTACTATCTGTTACCTTGTATCTGCATTCCTTCCTTCTAACCGATGCTCTGCTTTTTGGGTAGCTGAACCCCATCGGACTCATCGTCGTTTCCTTGCCCCTTTCGACCACTTGCTTCAACACCATTGTGTCCTCCTAGTTATTCTCCTTGGTCGATGGAAAGACAGATTGCAACTCTTATACATGGCCTCCACCATTTTATTATAGGGCTCATGCCGATTCTGTTCTCCTTAGCTTCCTTAGTAGCAACGTTCGCTTACTCAGCTTCGTCCTCTGATTTGTCGGGCTCACTTAAGTGAATATGAGCACTGAAGTAGTCCAACTCTCCAGCCGCTCCGATCATACTTTTGTATAATCAAGTCCCCTCCATGGGACTCACTGGTACTTGCAATCTGACTTCTTCCTTAGTGGTACATAGCCCTCATATGCTTACGACCAAGGCTTTCATCTGATGCAAGCTTCGATGCATACATACGAAAAACCCGCCTCTACGGTACCATGGCATTCACCCCTTGAATCCACAGCCCTTCTTGCCGCTGTATTGTTTACCAAAGTAGAGCTCCTAGTAGCTCCTGATCATTCATATGATCACGTCCCCCTCTATGAGACTCACTAGTACTTGCACTTGGACTTCTTCCTCAGTGGTATACAACCCCCATATACTGATGACTAAGACTTTCATCCAATGCAAGCTCCGATGCATACAAGAAGACCCGCCTCTGCGGTACCATAGCATTCACTCCTTGAATCCATAGTTCTTCTTCTTGTTGTGTCATACACCAAAGTGGAGCTCCCAGTAACTCCTGATTATGCCTCCGCATGATCTTGTCCCTCACGGGACATGACCGTATATGTTGTATTGCCACAAACTATTCCACCATGATCTACTGCACCATGTCACCTCCTGGTGACATCTCCATTGCAAACAAATTCTCCGGTGATGAACTCAGACTATGACTTCTTCATGTGTGGCTTCTGCCAATACATCATAGGGCCTCCGCCATATCCGATTTTTGGTTCGCTCCCTTGGCAATTCACCTTCGTCCACCCACTCTTAGGTCACATCTGGACGAAGCATAGCTCTAGGAGAGTCCGTCGCCTAGTAGCTCATGAAGTCCTCCTGACTTCTCTAGAATTGGTGCACCATTGTCTGGATCCTGGTCCTCTATCCCCTACTAGCATAATCTGTGCTATACACTACTTGTTCTTGACAACTTGAATGGCAACACTATGGCATATTCTTTAAGAGTACCCGCCTCTATGTCCTCTTGCCCCGTGTTAAGGTATCATGATCCGAACTTTGCCTCTGCAAGTTGAATCACTTTAGTTACTCCGTCAAATGCATCTCTGAGGTAACTTGCATGTGCCTCGAAGCTCCCTTTATCTTTAGCACTATGTAAGATAAGTTCGCCCCATCAGAATGAAGAACCCATGGAACGACATGATCCTACTCTTGCCTCTACAAGAGTTCATGCCTTTGACCTCTGTCCAAGGAAAGCTCTGTGCCTTCGCTCTATATTCCATCTTCTATGTCGACTCCCTTCATGCAGTTTGGAAACTTCACTAAGTTCCACCCAAGTCGCTCCGCTCCTCGATTTGCACTAAGATGATAGTGGCCCTCGCGTCCACCATTCCACGGGTCAGCCCTTCGTTGAGTTTAATTTTCACATCGACTCTAAGTATACCTTCATATGATGTTGTCTTGGATTGTTCCCCCACTTGATCTTGAAATGCATCCACTAATACATTACCTCATTCGAGATCGTATGATGACTCCTTGTCACTCACTCAGTTCGTTGAGCTTTATGGAGATATTACCTTGAGAAACTCCTCCTCAATATATGCAATCTGTTGCACATGATTCTCTCTTTAGAGAACTTGGACTTATCTCTCTTGTATATCTATCCTGTTGGAGCAACTTTCCTCTTTACATTCTTTCTACTAGAAGTTTCGGAGATCACCATCCCCTTTGGACTACTCTGTCTTGCTAAACAACTTATGCCTTGTTCTACCCCCACAAATGCACTTGCTAGATTGTGATCTTTCACCAATACAGTCTTCACTTCACCCTTTGGACTACTGTCCCATTCAACCCATACGATTAAGCACTATGCACTATCATTCAACACATTCAACACATTCCTAGGTAGCCAGAAGGGCGAGACACCATCTTGTACAATCCCTGGAGGCGCCATCTCATACAATCCTGGGTGGCATAAGTATGACTTACTACTTTATGTGATATTGACGTGCCACATTGGTACTGACGTGGCTACTAACTGTCGCCATGGGGGTTGTACCATAATATGCCCTATCATTCTCTCCCCCCCAAAGAGGCATACCATGGGTTCCTTGGAGAAAGGCTCTAGGTAGGGGTTTGTTGCTTTCCTCAATTTGATCTGCAACTCTGTAGATCCTTCAATTGGATCGACCGAGAGGAACTGGCCAAGATGTATAACTTGAGTATTTGATTAGCTAAGTTGAACTACTCAAGCACTTGACTAGTCGAGCAATCTAACCAAGGAACATGACTCGCCAAGCATGTGACTGGTTGAGCAACACAACTCAGGCATATGATTGGCTAAGCCACATAACTCGAGCACATAACTGGCTAAGCAACATACCTCGGGCACTTGACTGGCCGAGCAACACAACTCGGGCACATGACTAGCCGAGCAACATACCTCAGGCATTTGATTGATCGAGCAACACACCTCGGGCATTTGACTCATCGAGCAACACAACTCGGCACATGACCTACCGAGCAACAAGACTCGAGCATATGACCGACCGAGCAACATGACTCGGGCATATGACCAGTTGAGCAACATAATTCGGGCACATGACTAGTCAAGCAACACAACTTGAGCACATGACTGGTCGAGCAATACAACTTAGGCATATGACTGGCAAAGCAACACAACCTGGGCACATGACTAGCCAAGCCACATAATTCGCGCACATAACTGGTCGAGCCACACAACCCATGCATATGACTAGTCGAGCAACACAACTCGAGCATTCAACTAGATCCTGCCGAGATGGGCCTTAGATTGGTGAGGAATCTGGTGAGAAACCTTGGCCTTGTGGGAAACCTTGGCCTTGACATCAAGATGTCTGGCAGGAGATTCTAGAACTTTTTTAGTTTTGGCGACTAAATGGTTGGTGGGAAACTCTAGATTTGGTGGGCTTCCCTTTCGTAGAGTTTTGTTCACTTTAAATGTGATTGCCTATTCCCTAGGGAGTCATGTGTTAGGATCAATTGTCACTAAGAGGCGGGTGGGTTTGGTGAATTAGTGCAAGTATAAATTATTTATTTTAAATAAAAATATTTCGCTTTAAGCACGATAGGAAGATCCAAAGCTTGTTGTTCAAATAAAGCAAGTGAATGATAAGAAGACTGCTAAGTTACTTACTTACTAATTACTTAAGAAAGAGTAAAGAAATCTGAAAGATAAGAAATATCGTAACTGAAATGTTTGCTTTCAAAGAGTAAACAAGATCAAAAGCATTAATAAGGAAAGCAAAAGATGAACTTATAATTTTTATAGTGGTTCAGCACCAACGGCCTATATCCACTCCCGAGTCCTCCTTGAGGCACACCGATGTCCACTACTGATCTTCTTTGGTGAAGACTAAACCCTTACATTTTGCTTACAAGAGAGACTTTAAGAAAATTTCTAACTCTAAGCTCTCTCCCTTTCATTTTCTTTTTCTTACAAATCATACCCAATTTTTTTTTCATAGAGTTTAATTGACCAAAAAGAGTTAATGTGAATGCAAGAATACTTGGGGTATTTATAGACCCCAAGTGGCTTCAGAAATTAGAGTAAAAAATCAAACATACTGAAAAAATCGGGTACTGGCGGTTTACCCATCGACCTGGGTAGCTCAATCACCCGAACACCAGGGTACGGGCGATTTACCCATCAGTCCTGGGCGAGTCAATTGCTGAAAGTATCCAGATTCCTGGGTATGAGCGGTTCAACTACCCAGCCTGGGCATATCAGCCACTGTCAGTGCCCATAAGCCTAGGCGACAATGGGACACCCGCCACTCATCGACGGTTTACCCATCAAAATTTTTGTAAAAGTGGGTCCCTCCGCTTTTCGAATTTTAGCTTGAACCTGATGTTGACCAACTCTCTAGTTAACCAATTAAGCTCAACTTGAGCTCAATCAAACCCATTGAGTTGATTTTGATTTCATCCAAATCCAACTCAATTAGGACTCACTTCTAGATATGATGTAACAATTACAATGCTTAAAGACCACAAGCTTAAATTAAGACCCAACTTTCACTAATCCGGTAACCTCTGGCATTCTTGTGGAAAGTTATCCGATCTTCTTTTAATGATCTCCCGGCGTACTTCAAGCGAGCTTCCTGATCCCTTCGACGAATCTCCTAGTGAACTCATGGCGAGGTCCCACTGCATCATCCAAACTCGGCCCGATGCCTAAGCATGATCTTGGCCTGGCCCATCATCTGGTTGTAACTTCATTACTCTGGTCATAATTAAACCTGCAAGTCTTCCTGTAACACACATGTTAGATAAACATTCATCAATTGAACTCATCATCAAAATTCGAGATTCAACAATCTCTCCCTTTTTTATAATGATAATTAATTGATGATGGAGGTTAACCCTAACTCCCCCTAAATTCATGCCATGATAAAAATGACTTAGATTCAAGAGAATCACTCATTCTTGAATTCAAGTAAATTAAGGTAATTAATACTTCAAGCAAATCATATTTCAATGATAGCAATAAGACTTGTATATATCAATAATAATTTGTTTTTAAATTATCAAGTCATTAATGTATCAAAGATTTTCATGAATTTCAAACATTTAAAAATTTTTCATCAAGTCATCAATACATCAAGGATTTTCATGAATTTTAAATATTTTAAAATTTTCCATCAAGTCATCAATGCATCAAGGATTTTCATGAATTTCAAACATTTAAAAATTGTTCCTTAAATTATTACATAAGTCATCAACATTCATTTGATTACATAAGTCGTCAACATCCATTTCTCCCCCTTTGTCATCAACAAAACGGTGAAATGTGAGGCTAAAATGAATTTTTGCTCCCCCCTTTTAAAATATGATATGATTCATAAATAACTTTCTTCCTCTTGTGAAAAAGAAGAAAAGAAAACAAAGGAGGAGTTGCAAAACATTATTAAGAAGAGCTTTCAATTTCGTAGAGATAAAATTTCAAAAATAAGTTCAAAAATCCAAAATATTCAAGGAGATTCAAAGATTTAAGAGCTACTCATATATTTAAAAATTATTTCATATAATTTCAAGCAAACATAGTAAATAAATCCGTAAAATAACAAAATCATCATCATGCAACTTTTTTATTTCTTTTTGTGAATAATAAGATAAACATCTAATGGGAATAATAAAATATTATTACAAAAATAGCTCATTCTCATGAAATCAAGCAATTTATATATTTTCATGATTTAGCATTCCAAGTTCTCTTCTAAGAAAATCAAATTATTCTTCATTTAAGGGTTTTGTAAAAATATCCGCTAATTGATGCTTAGTGTCAACAGATTCCAACATTAATAAGTTTGCAATATAAACTATTAGAAGATACTTATAAGTAACAAAAGGTTATTAATAAGTAAGTTCATGCCACAGGAAGGTGCAAGTAAAAAAGGAGTATATCATGAGCGTGTGATTAGTACAAAATATCAAGTTCTACTGAATACAATCATTCAGATGGTGGTAATCCAAAATGCCTAGATAAAGCATAGAGTTGTCGTTTGATCTGCTTTATCTTAGTCATCAATTCATCTTGGCGTAGCTCAATTCATTCCATCTGATTCATAATAGGCTCGACAGGAAAAGAAGGTCCTGGCTACATCATGGGCAGTGCCTCAAGAGGACTGGTAGGAGGAGATTGGCTTCTCCTAAGGATAGGTGTCTCAGGTTCAGGTTCAGGTTTAGGTTCAGGTTCAGGTTCAGGTGAGGGAGACTCGATCCTTCTATGTAATATAATCCATATACCATGTCTTTCAAGACACCTAGATCTTATTAAAGATTTATATTAATTACATTGTACCTATCTATTTTAATGATTTTTTTATCTTGTGGAATGACTATGTCATGAGCATGCAATAGTCTAGTGATTAATCCACCATAAGGTAGCATCAAGTCCTTATTTACAAGATCAATCATGTTCTGCCTTATGAGATACCTAAAGCAATTATCTTGTTCCTTCATTATCCAATACATGGTTCCTAGTTCCATTTGATTCAGTTCATCATGATAGAATTATTTTAAAGTAAGATGCTCATTATTATATGATGAAGTACTTTTGCATTAAAGGGTAGCAGATGTTCACAACTTTTTGGTACAATAGCTAGATTTGGATTTCCAAAAATAGTTCATAAAGCTTCAGAATATGTTACACCTATAGAGTCTATATCCCATTGTCCCCTAAAATAATAACCATTTCCTTTTTCGGGGATACCTATTAGGTTGCAAATTAGATTATCGGTAATATCAATGTGGTGTCTCAAAAGATATGTAGAAGTTATTTCATTTTCATCTGCATGCATGTTGTTATAGAATAATCTTACTATTCTTAGGTAGATAGGTTCATTCACTTTAAGAATGGGAAGGGCTCCTAGATTTGTAAATCATTGGATTGGTTCTATATTTCCTAGGTTATCTAGATCAATATATTTTCCTTTATAGATACTTCTAAATTTAAGGATTGAAAATTTCATAGCATATTCATACAAATCAAAAATATTGGTGTCATAAGTTTCTTCTAATCTCCTCTTTCCCTTATCTCTTGAGGATCTTCTAGAGGTCATTCTACATAGATTATACAAGAAGAATGGTAAGAACAATTTTAATAACGTGGGAGAAGCTTTAGAGAGTTACTTTTAGTTAAATCTTCTAGAGATGAGCAAAGATCCTTAGTTTTGAAGAGTAGGAAGCCTTCCTTAATGGTTTAAATGAGAAGGAAGGAGTGGACGAGGTTTAAGAGAGGGCTGAGGGTGCTCAGGGTCGGTTTCACTGCCGGCCCTAAGTGGCCTTTAGCATTCTGGGTCTCGGTCAGTTGAACCACAGACTGTGCAATTCCACTGTGCATGGTATAGCGATTCACCAGCTGAACCGATGGTTCAATCGCTGGTTCATGGTTTGTATTTTTCTTTACCTATTTTAATTTTTAATTAAAATAATATATATAATAAATAGTTCAAATCAATGCATTTAACTTGACTTTAATCATCAAGGTTCCTTTAAAATTTTAGTGATTTTTCAGAGGGTTCACTAATGCATCATTAATCAAGGTAATTGTAACAAGATAATGAGAAACTCCTTTTCACATGAAGTCATCACAATAATATATTTTTCAAACAAAAACCAACGGTTTTTCTATGTTGAACGATTGTATCATATTATCAAGAAATTTTCTCTTAAAGAAAGATGATTTCATATTGATTTTTAGCTTCAAAAATAACACAAATTATTAATACAAGTCAATACAATCATATAAGTCACTACAATCATCAAAATCTTCCTTTCATACATATGACATTTACTAAACTTTCTTTCTTCTAATTAAAGTATGCAAAGGTCATGTATCATCAAGATTAAACATAATAAGAATTTATTTTTATTTTTAATAATTTTGTTGATATTTAGGATAGTGAGCTTGAAAGAGTGTTAGATCTTAAGTTGTATATCTTGATATCTAAAACATTCTTCAGAGCTCCTAGCTTTAATTTTGAAATAGACCTACAGGAAAGATATATTTGGTTTAGGTATCCATTTTATATTAGGTCCTTCTTAAAGAACTTTATCTTTCTTTACTAATCGTTTTTTGTTGTATAAAGTTCCTTGGGAACACATAAAAGATAATATGGACTACATTTTCTAAAAAGACATTTGTTTGTCTTATGTCCTAATTTACCATAAAAATTACACATGATTCTTGGTGATGGTGACATGTTTAATGTATGTCCTCTTACAAACATGGTTGGCTTTTGTTGGACATTACCAACAAAGCCTATACCATTTTTTCTATTAATATGACCCTTATTTGCAAGGATCAATTTAGGGATTTGTTCCCTATTTCAAATTTTTCCAGTGTAGTTTTAAGCATGATATTCTCTTCTTTAACATTATCTAGTAAATCACACTTAGAATATGGTTTATGTGAAACTAATGAATCATACATTCCATCAAATTTTTTAACTAACAAATCATGATCAACTTTAGTAATTTAAAAGACTTACTAAGTTTTCTAAACTCATTGAATAAATCATGAAATATATTTAATAATTCTAAAAAAATATTTAAAGGCTCACTAACCTCATCTTCGATCGTCATTAAGGCATAATTAGCCACTTCTTCTTTGGAGTTTTCTTCCTCATCTGAAGAGCTCGATTCATCCTAAGTAGCCGAAAGCACTTTCATTTTATGTGTTGGCTTTTTCTTCAAATGAGGATATTCATTCTTGAAATGTCTCAGTTTTTTGCATTCATAATAAATGATATTTGTCCTTCTTTGATTCTTTTTTATTTTTATAGTTCTTGTTCCTTTTTATAAATTTTTTAAATTTTCTTGATAGCAAAGCAATATCATGGTCCTCATCACTCGAGGTTTCATTTAAGGAGTCATTTATTGTTCAAAGTGCTACATCCTTCCTATTCTTTAGAAGGGGTTCATCAAATTTATCATGAGCTTTACAATTTAGTTCATATGTCATAAAAGAGCCAATCAATTCTTCAAGAGGTAAGTTATTTAAGTCTTTGGCCTCTTGAATAGCAATTAGTCTAGGATCCCAATTTTTGGGTAAAGATCTCAAAATCTTACTAACTAATTCAAAATTTGAAAAATATTTTTCAAGTACTTTTAGGCCATTGAGGACATCCTTGAAACGGGTATATATGTCTCCAATGGACTTACTTGGTTTCATTCAAAACAACTCATAGTTATGAACTAAAATATTTATCGTGGATTCTTTTACTCTACTAGTCCCCTCGTGTGTGATTTCTAGAATGTGCCAAATATCAAAGATCAATTCACAAACAGAAATACGATTAAACTCATTCTTATCAAGAGCACAAAATAAGGCATTCATAACCTTGGCATTTAAAGAAAAAATTTTCCTTTCTAAATCATTTAGTTCATTCATTGGCTTGGAAGATTTTTCAAATCTATTCTCAACAATACTTTATAGATCAAGGTCCAAAGAGATAAGAAAAATATGCATCCTTATCTTTCAAAACATGTAATCCGTCCCATTGAATATGGGAGGACATGAGATGAAATGTCCCTCATTCATACCAAAACAAGTCATTTATTCAAGTGGGTGTTAATCCAAAGAGTAATTACCTTGCTCTGATACCAATTGTTAGGATCAATTGGCACTAAGAGAGGGGAAGAGAGGGGGGTGGTGGGTGGTTGAATGAATCAGTGTAAGTATAAATTTTTTATTTTAAACAAAAATATTTTAGTTTAAGTACAATAGGAAGATCCAAAGCTTATTGTTCAAATAAAGCAATTGAATGATAAAAGATTGGTGAGTTACTTGCTTACTAATTACTTGAGAAAGAGTAAGAAAATATGAAAGATAGGAAATATCGTAAATGAGATGTTTACTTTCAAAGAGTAAACAAGATCAGAAGCGTTAATAAGGAAAGCAAAAGATGAACTCATAATTTTTATAGTGGTTCGGTACCAATAGCCTACGTCCACTCCTGAGTCCTCCTTCTTGAGGCACACCAGCATCCACTACCAATTTTCTTTGGATGAAGACCAAACCCTTACACTTTACTTATAAGGGAGACTTTGAGAAAATTTCTAACTCTAACCTCTCTCCCTTCCCTTTTCCTTTTCTTACAAATCACACTCAATTTCTTTTTCACATAGTTTAATTTCCCAAAAAGAGTTGTTGTGAATGTAAAAATACTTAGGGTATTTATATGCCCCAAATGGCTTCAGAAATTGGAGCAAAAAATCAAACATACCTAAAAAATTGGGTACAGACAGTTTATTCGTTGACCTGGGTGGCTTAACCACCCGAACACTAAGGTACGGGTGGTTTACCAGTCGGTCTTGGGTGGGTCAATCGCCAAAAGTATCTAGATTCCTGGGTACCGGTAGTTCAACCGCCCAGCCTGGGCGGGTCAATCACGGTCAGTCGCCCGAAAGCCTAAGTGGCGACAGTACACCCACCGCTCACTAGTAATTTACCTGCCGAAATTTTTACAAAAGTGGTTCTCTCCACTTTTCAAATTCTGACTTGAACCTAATATTAACCAATCCTCTGATCAACCAATTGAGCTCAACCTGAGCTCAATCAAACCCTAATAGTGCACTTGGTTGTCTTATTGAGTTGATTTGGATTTTATCCAAATCTAACTCAATTAGGACTCACTTCTAACTACGACTCAACGATTACAACGCTTAAAGACCATAAGATTAAACTATGACCCAACTTCCGCCAATCTGGTAACCTCCGGCATTCTTGCAGTAAGTTATTCGGTCTTCTTCTAGTAATCTCCTGGCGTGCTTCCAGCGAGCTTCATAATCCCTTTGACGAATCTCCTAGCGAACTCCCGATGAGGTCCTATTGCATCCTCCAAACCCGGCTCGATGCCTAAGCTTGATCTTGGCCTATCATCTGGTTGTAACTTCATTGCTCCTATGATAGTTAGACTTGTAAATCTTCCTCTAACACACACCAATTGATCTTATCATCAAAATCTGAGATTCAACACCATGATGGTGAAGGGTTGTGTCAAGTGGCGGGAGCTCATTATAAACCCCTCCAACTCTTCCTAAAAGACCTCATTCCACTTATTTGTCATACCTTGTCTTCTACTTCGAGATTTTCCTCTTCTCCATCATTAGCCGTCAGGTCATCATGTCATCTTCTTTCTTTTCCTCCTTAAGTCCTTTGTCTCACTAGGTTGTTGAGTCCTCCTCGAGTAGTCCTAGGGTGGAGGTCATGAGCTAGTCCTTGGGTGGTATAACCTCGACGGATGTGAAGGCCTATCGACCCTTACAAGTAATGAAGCTATGTTATAACTTTGACTCGATTATAATTAAGGAGCTTCTAGGACAAATCTAGGAGCGCTATAGCATCCTGAGCAATTACGGGCTACACGATCCTCGGCCTGAGCAGCACCCTTACGATCCATTTCCAAATGGGTTTGGATTGTCCATTAATGCACTTGAGGTGGGACTTTGGTCCCACTGCAGCCAGTTATTGAGGTGCGCCTCAAGTGGTGGCGTGTCTCACCATCACAGATGACACTCAACTCATGACGCTATATCATGGCGTTTCTCGAAGAATGCCGAGGGGCAGGGATTGTCCCTACTTGAATGCTTTTTTGGCATGTTTTCATATTTGAAAGGGGCAAGGGGACTATCATTCACTACTCGGGGTGGCTTCAAAGTTAATGGGGTGCCCTCTAACAATAAGGGGTGGAAGGCCTATCATTTTTTTGTGAGTTGTAGTCGGGGAAGTCGGGGATAAGAATTCAACCTTGAGTGATCTATCGAACCATCAACAATGTCCCTCCATTCTTGTCCAACGTAGAGTCAAAGTAGGTTAGGAGGCTAGGGTATCATGTCTTCTTCTTGAGCAATTAGGGACATGACCGAGATCTAGCTACTCGAGGCAGGCCTCAGCCCAGCCCCTTAGGATACAAACATCTCCCATCTTTGCTCCTTTGTTTATTACTGACTAGTTGTTGCTTTGGTAGAGATGGTGAATCTCAAAGCCTTAAGGGCAATGCCTCGTACATTAGCAACTGCAGCCCCGTCACCAATCTAGGAGACAGAGGTGAAGGTTCCCGAGCTGCATCCCCCAATAAGTGAGGATGCTCGTCCCAAGAAGAGGCCGAAGCTGTGGGTGCGTAAGGTATCCAAGAGCACCACAGCTCGGGAGGCCGCATGGGACTCATGGCGATAGGTCGGGAGCTCGAAGTCCTCGGGGCAAGGAGCTTGTCTCATCATTTGGAGCCAATCCTGCTGTGAGGAAAGTTGCTCATCGGGGTTGATGAAGCACTTGGGCCAAACACGAGCTCGATCCAAGGGCGAGCCATTTCAGGCACTCCACATAGCCAAACTTCCTAATAGGATGTCAGATGCTCCGCTTGAGGCTCGTTGGCCTACCTTGACGATCGAGAACCGATCATGGTCCAATGGAGCAACCATTGCGGGGTATGCCCGAGGTGTTCTTAGCCTAGCCTGACGAAGCAACTTCATGGCACGTCATCTGAGATGTTGATTGACCAGGCCATAAAGTCATTGGTTAGGGTAAGAGTCTTTTCATGCCCTTTTTTCCTTTTGCAACCTCTACTTTCGGTTATAATTATTTTGTTTTTTGGGCAGAACCATCACTACACCATGGCCCTAATCAATCGAGTTCATGATGTGGACCGGATGATCAGCTGTATGGGTAATAAGATCTTCGATCTATTGGGAAACCTAAGCGGGTGCATCACATACACAGTGAAAATCAAAATAAAAAACTGGTTTCCCACGTAGATCAAATCGTCGTGCAAAATATTGGGGTCACAAAAAAAATACAAAAACTGATAAAACCACGATATATGAGAGATTGATTTTACCTAGGGAGATCTTATATCCCTGTATTCCAGATCCGAATGGAGAAGATGAAGGAGGTCAAGTATCCTCCTCTCTAGCGGTATCCACACGATGGATCTCTGTAGCAAAACTCCTCTAATCTGATCTCGCAAATCTTGCACACAGGGGTGGAGGAGAATAGGAGGTGGTGGCTAAAGCTGCAGCCTATCAACCATGAGTCTCCCCTCCTATTTATAGAGAGCCACCAAAAGCCCTAGGGCTCCTGCCTTAATGGGTATTGGATCTCCATCCAATAACCCACTAACCTTGTATTACTGCATCTCTATCCAATAATCTCTTTAGGCCTCTAATTGGGCCTTAAGCAAGGAGCCCATCAGCATAGGGCCTCATCTAATAAGAATAGGGGCTAATTGGATCTCCATTCAATTCTCTATTCGTTGAAGCATCCACCATACGTGTGTGACCCTCTAGGCCTGATACCGAGTTGGCCGTGAGTCACTCCCATCAGAACTCCTTCTGATATAGTAAATTATTATACCCATAATAATTCACTCGACTCATCGACTATGGATGTACTAGGCCACTACACCATAGTCCCCAGACGGCATAGGGGGGATCGAATCTATTGGACCTGTCTATCTATAGTTATCGTGTATCTATAATCCCTCATCCAACTAATATCCCAGAGATCGTATATTGGATATGGTACTATTATATCACATACAAAATCCGTCATAGTCTCGCTCTAATCGAATTCTCCCGAAGAACTCTTTGTCTCTCAATCCGAATGACCCTGGCTAGGGATTTATCTAAGCAAGCATATATGAGATATTCCTCTCGTGATATTAAGAGTGGATGATCCTCTATTGACACTTAATTACCTTCGTGAGGTTGGATACCAATCCTGATAACCAACTATACCAGATCTGGAACTTTCCAAACCTGTAAATCTGGCATCAAAGAAAGGAGTACTCATATAAGGTATCCTTAGTGTCTCAAGTCTAAGGACCAAATACATAACTGTGACTATGGAATCACTATCTGACATTAGGTATCATTAACCACACAATATTTCATAAACGGAGCAATCAGTGAACTTATTCTCTAATGAGCACTTGAACTATATATCTTTAGTGTCTCCACACAAGTGACTATGAGACCAACCGCCTCTATCATATGGACAGGTATATAGTACACTAATCTGTCCAGTTATCTTAATATCCCTCTTGAGTAACCTATGATCGAAATTATTTAGGATCTGTATTTAAAGGTGAATTGATCTCATTATCATGATCTTATCACGATCCGACTCCCATTGCACATAACCAATGATATCACAATATATATATAATAGATAATATATAAACATATCAATATTAATCATAAGTAAAATAATCACACAGCATGTTACACGTGTCATCACTCACGTAATTGGCTTGCAAGGCACTTGTAACCAGCACAATCTCTAAAGTAAGATCCAAGAGCTAAAGAAGGGACCAATACAATGGCAATAGCGGTAGCCGAGTAATGAGCCACCAATCTTCAGGCCGAGGTTAAATAATGGAAGTCTGGCTCGGGGAGGCTGAGCAGTAGCATGGGGAGCTGAGGAAGAGGTGGACGACCTCCACCGGCACCTTGAGACTCACAACACCAACTGAAGGAGGTCCGAGGTAAGATTCGAATAATGGAGGACGAGCTGCTAAAGTTATCATGGGACTTGGAAGCAACTCATTCAAAGGAGCCAGAGGCCAAAGAACCATTACATGCTGAACTCCAAAAAGTGACCGAGAAGGCACAGGAGGTGATTATCGGCTACAAGGAGTGCTTTGATTTTAAGCTTGGACTTAAGAGGTCGAGGCAAGTATTCTATGAATACATGTACCAATTCGCCTTGGCCCGGTTCCAAGCCAAGTACCCCAACCTTGAAGTTAAGGAAAACCTTTCACTAGCTTACCAGAGGATGATGATGTCCCTATGGAGGAAGAGGTGCCTTTGGATGATAGTCCAGCCCCTCCGGAGGCTTGAGTACTACAATGTAACTTTTCTCCTTTTATCATGGTTGATCGAGTTTTATTTTTTAGACTTTAAGGTTGCGACCGATCAAATGATGTACTCCTCTATCAATCACTTGCATTCTTTTTTAATGGTTGAATCGAATGTTCTCTTACCGACTCGATGTGGCTGCTTGACTGGATCGCCTATTTTCTTCTCGACCTAATAAGGTTGCTTGATTGGATCACCTGTTTTCTTCTTGACCCAATGAAGTTGCTTGACTGGATCACCTATTTTCTTCCCAACTCGACGGAGGGTCGGTCGATGGGCGCGGGATGGTATTATAAACAACTCAAAATAGATTTCTTACATTACAAATAATTTTTTTAAATAAAAATTTAGAAATGAGGGATATTGCACTCTCCTCCCCTTAAAATAAAATTTTAGTCCTCTAAATTCATCATACCTCTATCGATGAAAAGATGAGGATAGGTTTTCTTCATATTATCCTCCAGCTCCCAGGTTGTTTCATCTATAGAATGATACCTCCAAATCACTTTAACTAGAGGAGTAACCCAATTCCCTTGGATTTTTTCTTTTTGATTAATAATCTGAATGGGCTCTTCGACATAAGCTAAGTCTTCATCGATCACAACCGGCTCATACTTAATTATATAAGAAGGGTCAGGCATATAATTTATGGTGGTTACAGGTTCCCTATAAGCCAATAATGTGAGTGATGGCACGTGTAACACACTACATAATTTTTTTGCTTATGATTATTACTAGCATATTCTCACATTATATTATATGTTGCATATATATTGTGATGTCTTTGGTTCTGTGTAATAGGAATTGGATCGTGATGAGATTACGATAATAAGATTAATTCATCTTTAAACACAGGTCCTAAACAATCCCGGTCATAGGTTACTCAAGAGAGACATCGAGATAAGCGAATAGACTAGTATGCTACATAACCATCCATATGATGAAAGTGGCTGGTCTCATAATCACTTGTGTGGAGACACTAAGGATATAGTACAGGTGCTCATTGGAAAATGGTTTCATTGATTGATCCGCTTATAGAATGATGTATGGTTAATGTATATAATGTCAGACAGTGATTCCATAGTCTCAATTGTGTATCTGGTCCTTAGACTTGAGACACTAAGGATGCCTTGTTTGAGTACTCCTTTATTTAACCTCAGATTTACAGATTTAGAAAGTTACAGATCTGGTACAATCAGTTATCAAGATTGGTAGTCAACCTTGTGAAGGCAATTGAGTGTCAATAAAGGATCCTTCACTCTCGGTATCATGAGAGGAATATCTCATATGCGCTTACTTAGACAAATCCCTAGCCAGGGTCATTCGGATTGAGAGAGGAGTTCTCCGAGAGAATCTGATTAGAGCGAGACTCAAACAGATTCCGTATGTGACCTGATAATACGATGTCTAATATATGATCTCTGGGATATTAGTTGGATGAGGGATTATAGATTCACAGTAATTATAGACATACATGTTTGATGGATTTGATCTCCCTGTACCATTTGGGGACTATGGCATAGTGGCTTAGTATGTTTATAGTTGATGAGTCGAGTGAATTATTATAGGGATAATAATTCAGAAGGAGTTCTGATGGGAGTGACTCACAGTCAGCTCGGTATCGGGCCTAGAGGGCAACACACATATGATGGATACTTAAGCGAATAAAGGATTGGATGAAGATCCAATTAGCCCTAATTCTTATTAGATGAGACCCTACACTGATGGACTCCTTGCATGAGGCCCAATTAGAGGTCAAACGAGATTATTAAATAGAGATCCAATAATACAAGGTTAGTGGGTAATTGGATGGAGATCCAATACCCACTGAGGCAGGACTCCTAAAGTTTTTTGGTAGATCTCTATACACAGGAGGAAATGCTCATGGTTGTTAGGCTACAGCTTTGGCCAGCCCCTCTTATTCTCCTCCGTCCCTCCCTGTTCTTCATCATGTCCATTTAGATATGGAATATAGAGATATACGATCTCCCTAGGTAATCAATCGATCACATGACGTGATTTTTTTATTTTTACAATTTTCTTACGACCTAAATTTTTACACGATGATTTGTTCTATGTGGGAAATCTATTTTGTTTTAATTTCCACTGCACATGTGATACTCTCGTTGAGGTTTCCTAATAGTAGTATCAGAGCCAAAGTTGTTCATATGAAAGATTGGTTTTAAACTGCGTGTGATGAGATTGAATCACGTAAAACTGTTCTACACATTCTTGCGATGTTTTCAAGCAGAGGATGGGGCGATCGGTCATGGCGTGCCCTTTGAAAAGGCATGGCCAAGCCCTTAGGCGTGCATGGCGACGGGCCGCTAGAAGGGTGACCGCCCACGCTAGTCCGTAGAGGGGCGCGCCCACGATGCTGCGCACGATGCCCACCCAGGAGGTGCGCCGAGGCGGCACCTCTGCAGGGCAACCGCGTGGGCAAGGTGGGCCGGTGGCCGTTGGATGAGGGCATAAAGGGTTAGGGTTTTCTTTTCGGTAAATGGAACTTTATGCCCCTCAGAATTTGAGAAATTTTAGTTTTTGTCCTATGCCTAGAATATAAAAACACCCTTAACAATTATAGAAATTCTAAGGAATGTACTCTTATCTAGAATTTTAAAAATGCCCTTGACAATTCTAAAAATTTCAAGCATGTCTTGATTTCTAAAAAAATAATTAATTAAATAATTTAATTAATTATTATATATCTAGTAATCCTACATGTGATGTGAGTTACATATAATGTATGATGTGGATAGATGATCATGAGCTATGTGTCGTGATGTGTGTAATTATGATTATTATTATTATTATTGGGGCCTGCGAGCCTTCATTTTTCTCATTTATTGTCGGGCCTGCGTGCTTGTGATTATTTTGTAATTACATGGAGAGGTGCGATAGGAGCGTGGAGGTGACAACAAGACCCATAATATCGTGACATGACATCACGACACATGATGATGCGATGATGACCCGACAAAATCGATGATGATGAGATCAACAATCACAGGGCATGGAGTGGTGCCGATGCTCACATAGATCCTACTGTGAGTGATTAAGCCCATTGGCTCGGCCTTAATCGTATTAGGTGATGGCTCATGATCATCTGGTATGGCTTGCATATATGATGTATTATTATACACCTAATATATATGTGTGTGTGTATGTGCTTGCTCAAACAAATCCCTGGCCAAGATCATTTGGATTGAGAGAGAAGAAGTTCTTCAGGAGAATCTGATCAGAACGGGACTTAGATGGATTCCGTATGTGACCTGATAGTACCATGTCCAAAATATAATCTCTGGAACATTAGTTGGATGAGGGATTATAGATACACGATAACTGTGGACATACAAGTCTGATGGATTTGATCCCCCTATACCGTCTGGGGACTATGGCATAGTGGCCTAGTACATCCATAGTCGATGAGTCGAGTGAATTATTATAAGGATAATAATTCACTATATCAGAAGAAGTTCTAATAGGAGTGACTCACGACTAGCTCGGTATTGGGCCTAGAGGGTCACACACATATGATGGATACTTCAACGAATAGAGAATTGGATGGAAATCCAATTAGCCCCTATTCTTATTAGATGAGACCCTGCACTGATGGATTCCTTATATGAGACCCAATTAGAGGCCAAGGAGATTATTGGATAGATATCTAATAATCCAAGGTTAGTGGGTAATTGGATGAAAATTCAATACCCACTAAGGCAGGACCCCCTAGGGTTTTTTGGTGGATCTCTATAAATAAGAGGGAATGCTCATGGTTGATAGGCTATAGCTTTGGTCACTCCCTCCTATTCTCCTCCCTCCCTCTTCGTAAGAGTTGCGAGATCTAATTGGACGAATTTCACTATAGAGATCTATTATATGGATATCGCTAGAGAGGAGGACGCTTGACCTCCTTCATCCTCTCTATCCGGATCTGAAATACAGGGATATACAATCTCCCCAGATAATCAGTATATCACATGATATATTTTTTTTATTTTTACAATTTTCTCGCGACCCAACCTTTTGCACGATGATTTGATCTGCATGGCAAACCTTTTTTTTTTTTATTTATGCTACGCATATGATGCTCCCACTAAGGTTCTCAACACTTTAAACTTTTATGATCGGTAAGGATTATAAATGTTTGCTCATATAAGTAATGTCTCCAAATATTTAGAGCAAAACTAATAGTTGCTAATTCTAAATCATGAGTTTCTTCATCTATGATCCTTTATACGTGTAATATAGCATCAACAACCCTTATGCATAAGGCGATAAGCTTAAGGTGTCGATATCAAGCAAGGAGATAATTCATGCCTAATACCCTTAAAATAAAAGATGAGTTGATCTAGTGTGCAAGAAGTGATCATTTCTCTCCAATATAAATCAGACAGGATGACCATATCAAGTTTGTTGTCAAAGAATCCGCAATAACCATAGTTACATATAGCATATAATCCAGTGGTCTATATCGAATACCCAAGTGATAGACAAAATATTATGAAACAAAACATAGATTGGAACCATGGTCAAATAATTTTCTTTTTGTTGCATTTTATAAAAAAATATTAATAATACCATCGACTACTGATTTAAATGCTCTGGAATCCTGTTCAGTGATGGCATATACTCTAACATGGGTTGATGATCTAAGAGATAGTGACTCTTTCTTCTTATTCAATGGGCAATCTTGTACTTTATGATCTAATTTTTCGCAAGCAAAATAAGCTTCAATCACTTGAAAACAGTTATTTTATGATTTAATCCACATCTTGTACATGATTGAGTTCTTTGTGTTAGCTTTCCTTTCCCAAATCTAGATGTCTTGACCCTCTTATTACTACTTTTATATTTATTTCCTCCTTGTTGGATTTGTTGTTATTGTTGGGAAATTTTAGCGGGAGCATCATATGTGCAGCGGAAGATCAAAACAAAACTGGTTTCCCAAGTAGATCAAAATCATCATACAAAGATTTTGATAGAACCTTAGATGGAGCTTTATAGATTTTGATCGTTGAGGGGGATCAACCCTTGGAACGCTATAGGGGTTCCTCCCTCCTAGATTCGGCACAAGGCTGAAATAAAATTGATAATTTCTTGATTCAAGAGAGGGGGCGGCTACATTATTATATAGAGATCAAAACCCTAGCCTAAGGGAGTGCTTACCTAAGTAAAATTATCTCTTTGCCTCTCTTGTAGCCAACCTACCTTAATAGAAACAAGAGACGACTAGGTTGGCTCTATACCCGACCTAAGTAAGGGAAAACTCTGGCCAACCAACCCAGCAAGGGGGCGACGACCACTGAGCCCTAAGGGCTAATCTAAACCCTAGCCATACTTCTTTATAAGATAGGAGTGACTTTATTATAATCTAACAGAGTTTTATTGACTAATTCTAGGGAGATTATGACTCAACCCTACTGGAATCCTATTAAACCTGCCTTCTTAAAACCACCTTGTCCTCAAGGCTAAAGTTCTATGAACTCAGGGATCTGGGTCTTTAGCTCCTCATCAGCTTGGGTGTCAGTTGGAAGAACTTAAGCTAAGTTGTCATCTTTAAATTTCCATTTAAGGTGGGATACTTGGAGGATCAACTATAATTTTGATATGGTGCACAGATTTGATCTCCAAGTTGGGGCCCCAATATGATCCCCAATTTTGCAAGGCCCAAAGAAATAGGGAGACCACTTTCTTAAGACTTAAATTTCATTCTGGTGGAGCTGGAGTTGAAGGGGGACTTGATCTTTCTCAGGGAACTTTCTTCTGCTCCGATGTTTGTTAGGGGGAAGTTTCTTCTTTGCATGGGTGCCACATGGTTAGTCTTTAATGATATCCAATCTTTCTTTTGGAATAACGACTGCCCTCTACTATGGTTCAAGATGATGAGAGCCTAATCTGGCATGAGCATGGATTGTAATTCTTTTAGTTTAACTCTTCTTTTGTACAATGGATCTGTATCCAATCATATTTTAAATTTGGTAGTAATTAGTATCTCATATAAAAACCTCATATGAAGTATGGGGGAAGCCTCAGTGTAAATTAAGAGTTGACCATCTTACATAAGAATAGCTTAAATTCTAACTCCTAATGCATTAGTCTCCATAACCAAAGTGCGGCCGAAATTAGCAACGCTAGGACCGACGTCATCGTCATGGCTGCCTTGAGTCGTTTGAAGGCTACAGAGGCTTTATCCAACCATAAGAAGGAGTCTTTCTTCAGTAAGGATGTGAGTGGGGCACTGATCTTGCCATAATCTTTCACAAAATTTTGGTAGTAGCCTATAAGTCCGAGGAAACTGTGTAATGATTATATATTTGTAGGTCTCGACCATCCTTGCATCACCTTGATATTTGTCGGGTCCACCGCTACTCCATCCTCTAATATAATGTGCCCAGGATACTCTAATTTATGTTATAAGAAGCTGCATTTTGACTGTTTAACATAAGGAGTATTCTCCCGAAGAATCGTTAGAACAGTTCGTAAGTGCTGAAAATGTATATCAAGTATAGGGCTATAAATGAGAATATCATTAAAGAATACCAATACAAACTTGCATAAAAAACTCCGAAAGATGTCATTCATCAGGCTTTGAAAATTAGAAGGAGTATTTGTAAGTCCGAAAGGCATTACCAGAAACTCGTAGTGGCTGTTATGTGTGCGAAATGTAGTTTTCAGAATATCTTAAGTACATACTCAAATCTGATAGTATCCGGATCGGAGATCCAATTTAGTGAGGAATCAGGCTCCTTTTAATTTATCCAAGAGTTCATCTACGAATGGGATAGGATATTTATCCATGATGGTGATCGCATTTAGAGCCCAGTAGTCAATGCACATCCACCACGTACTATCTTTCTTGCACACCAATAACACCGGTGAGGAGTAAGGGCTTGAGCTCGGTCGAATCACCCCGGTGTCGAGCATTTCCTTAACAATGTTCTCAATCTCATCCTTCTACAAGTAAGGATAGTGGTACACTCATAAATTTGCTAGAGTTTTGCCTGACAAAATAGGAATGTAGTGGTCATGCAGCCGGTTAGGGGGCAGCCTGTGTGGCTCCAAGAAAACATCCCGGAATTCATTCAAGCAAAGGGCAAGCTTAGGATCTGAGTTTTGTACGTTATCTCCCATAGATGGCTGTTGAATATGCATCAAGAATCTACCATGTGCTTTGTGCAAAACTTTCTCCATTTATTGTGACAAAACAGTGGAAATTTGGCTCCCGCGCTTGCCTCGTAACCTATCTCCATTTGCAATAAAATTTCATGATTAATTTAGAAAAATTTCATGAGATATCACCTAGTGTTGTGAGCCATTCGATCCCAAGTATGGCTTCATAATCATCAATGGGTAGGAGGAAGAAATCAGCTACCACTTCTTGGTCTTGGAGGAGTAGTTTCACCCGCGGGCACCGTTGGTCATAATTAAAGATTCCACCGTTGGTGACCTTTACGTCAAACTTGTTGCAACCTTCGATTTAAAGTGCCAAACATGCAGCAACCTTACTATTGAGGAAGATATTGGTGCTGCTCGTGTTGATAAGAATGGTGATGAGTTGCTATTTTAGAAGTTCTCTATCTTTCATCATCTACAGGCTGGAATAGCCAGCTAATGTATGCACTGTATAGTTGGCCGGTTAGGATTCTTCCTCCATGGCTTCTTCTTTAGGTTCAAGGGATTCTTTAGATGTTTCATTGTCCTTATCCTTCATTGGTTCAATCATGAGGAGCTGGCCCTTTTTGCAGTGATGTTCGTGGCTCCACGGTTCGTTGCAATGCCAACATAACTCCTTAGCTGATTATTCGCGAAGCTCGTCTCTTGTCAAATTTTTTAATGCAGGGGCTTGGATTGCAGTAGAGGGGATAGTAGACCTCGACATGGCTAGTCGGGGAGCAACCCTTGTCCTTCGTACCTCATGGTTCAATTGTTCTTCCTGGATACGCGTGAAGGAAATCGTCGCCATATGAGTGTACGGTTGTCACGCCTTTACTTCTCCTCGGATCTCCTACTTTAGGCCCTCGATAAAAGTACGTAAAAGTTATTTCGTAGACCAATTCTCAGTTTGGTTAGATAAATACTCAAACCTTATTTGGTATTCTTGTATTGTAGAGGTTTGATGAATCTTTGCCAATTGTTCATCGATGTTGTTGAAATCGGTTGGTTCGAAGCGATCTAGTAGTCCTTCCTTGAATCGCTACCAAGAGAGTCCTTCATGGGTATGCTTAAACCAATTAAACCACTGAATAGTATCTCCCTCGAGGTGGATGGCAGCAATCTCCACCCGTGTGGCGTCAGCAGTTTGGTAAAACTGAAAATAGCACTCCGCATGCGAGATCCCCCCGATCGGATCTCCTTCTTCCCATATAGGGAAGTCAACCTTCATGCATGGATTATTGAGATCAGAGATGATGTGGCCATGTTCTTGAGGATCATCTCGTCGATCTGAAGTTTCTTCATATTGTGATTTCCTCGGGTTCGATAGTCGGCCAATGCTGAATTCGGCAAAAAGGGATCGTATCTTCTCTTTCATGCGGTTTCCAAAAGCTTCAAGCTTTGCATCAATAGCCTCCTCTTACACCATAGTATACGCCTCTAGATCTATAATATTGAGATCTTTTTTCTATTGTCGGGTTAGTGGAATGAGAATTTTGGAGAAGGTTGTGGCCGGTTGGAAGGTAAATCGATTTAGATGGAAGTAGGCTACGATTTAGGGCAGATTTGTGGTTGTAGTTTTGTGGAGTTTAGGCTATAAATTGGTGTGATTTTAGGGCTGTGACAATAGCATATTAAGGTTAGGAAACTAGATTTTAGATCTGGGATAGATGGCAACAAAGGTAGGTGCCTCGGTAAGGAAAGTCGACTAAAAAGATAAGTGGATCGATACGGAAGTAGGCTGATTTAGATAGCTGATTTGGGGGCTATTTGGATTTAGTTTAGGTTAATATTTAGAAAGGTTTTTAGTGAGGATGGTAGGGTTTGGAGATAAGGAAAAGAGAATCTAAAATCCCACAAAAAATAGCACTCAGTTCTGATAGAATTCGGTGAAAAGAAGTGTTGTAATGTGTTGTCCTACTGAACCATTTTTATATCATTGAAATGATGACTTCTTAATATAAATTCCAGAGAAAAGTTCAAGGAAATTATGTAGAAACCTTTGGTTCAGATGTTATTAATACCAGTAAAAAGTTTGATGAAATTTTGGTAGCATGACAGTAGGAAAATAGGGCAAAAGACGAAAGATAGATTCCTTTGTCGTAAAATTCTAAAACTGCGTGATGGTCAAAGATTGTACAAAAAGACCGGTTCCAAAAGGAGTTTTTTTATGAAATTAAATCCAAATGAAAGCCAACTTGATCTTGAGAATTATATAAAAATTTCAGCCAAAAATGATGAACAAAAGTTTGGTTTCAAGAGGCCAATATACGGAAGGTAGATTCTGTATTGTAAAATTTTAGTACTGTGTAATAAAGAATTGCAGTGTTATAAGTCCATATCCAGAAGGAGTTTTTTCATGAGATTAATCTTAAATGAATTTAAGATAATATATGAAATTTTATAAAAGTTTCAGCCAAAAAAGATGACTAAAGTTTAGTTTCAAGAAGCAACAATCGATTGAAAATTTCTATAGTATTTCGCCTTTGCAACAATGATAACGTTTATAACGAACAAAATTTACAGCAGATAAAATTTGAAAAAAATCTTCAATGTGTAAAGTAAGGAATCTTGTAGTATTAAAGAGGCGTGGATGATAAAAATATACTAGAATTCCATATCAAACATGGGGGGCAGCAACAAACTAATTTGATCTACTACTAGGGTGAAATGTGGAGGCGCATATCGTAGCAATTGTGGAAATTACTTGGGAAGGTAGAGGCGGCTGAGATGGCTACAGGGGCAACAAGATCGCTGCTCTGATACCAGATGATAGAACCCCCAGATGGAGCTTTATAGATTTTGATCCTTGAGGGGGATCAACCCTTGGAACGCTGTAGCGGTTCCTCCCTCCTAGATTCGGCACAAGGTTGAAATAAAATTGATAATTACTTGATTCAAGAGAGGGGGTGGCTACATCATTATATAGGATCAAAACCCTAGCCTAAGGGGGTGCTTGCCTAAGTAAAATTATCTCTTTGCCCCTCCTATAGCCAACCTGTCTTAATAGGAACAGGGGGCGACTAGGTTGGCTCTATAGCCTACCTAAGCAGGAGGAAACTCTGGCCAACCAACCCAGCAATGGGGCAATGATAACTAAGCCCTAAGGGATAATATAAACCCTAGTCATACTCCTTTATAAGATATGAGTGGCTTTATTACAATCTAGCAGGATTTTATTGATTACTTCTAGGGAGATTAGGACTCAACCCTGCTAGAGTCCTATCAGATTTGTTTGAGAAAAATTATAAAAAAAAATTACATCATGTAAGAGATTGTTTACCTATGTTTTTATAGATCCATATTGTCATGGACTTAGTTAGTTTTGCCTAAGTCATGCAGCACCCTTGCAAGTCCGTCCGCAAAGGTCAGCCTCCACGAAACCTCCTAGAGTCCCTTAGGACCTACAAAAGAGAAAACGAGTTAGAGGAATCACTTCCCACGGGATCCACAAGCAATAGCTTTGGCACACACTTTATATAGCCAATACAAATAACAATTATGGACTTTATAAGTTTTGAGTAGTTCAATACAAAGGATATTGGTTCATTACAGATCGAAGTCCCCATAAGTGCCTATATGACATAACTCCCATATGCAAGCTGAAACCGACCATAAAAGCTAACCAAATGAGGGTTGTCAAGTATGCTACATGCTCGCTACTTGTTGTACAAAGAATGTGCAAAAACCAAAGCACATGGACAAATATGAGCATTACATCAAACATATTTTTTAATTTTATTTGTGGCATTCTCCCCTACTTATTCCTTCGACATCCTGGTCGAAGCCATTGTAGACGCTGTATCTCCTCGCCTTTTGCTAAATCTTCAATCTTCTGGTTTAGTTGTAACATGCCCCTTGGCTCCCAGCTGCTCTCTATCACTATTGTTGAGTAGTCAAACTCTGATATGTCATGCTGCTTTAACTCGCCAATGATTGACTCTTGTATGGGGTTGGCTGAGCTGTGCTGATCCTTGTTAATTTTTGTGGATCCTTCTGTAAAGAAAAAGACCTTCCTTATTATACACTAGTATTGTAATAGTCTCATATTGCTTAAACTGGATGGATGCTTGTTGGAGCTTTAATGAGCATTACTTCACAGACTTTGAAGTTTTTGAGGTCCTTCCTTCACAAAATTTGCCTATCAATTCTTCTTCAACTTTGGTGCCACTTCCAAGTAAGTTCGCATCACTTGCATTTTCGATTGATATTCTGTTCAAAAATAAAGTGAACAATATATTCTCAGTAGCACTGATCACCATTGGTGAGGATTTGATAACTCATCTTCCATTAGATTTCTTTGAATGGTCTTGGAACTTATGTAGAGCTCCTCTATTGGATAAATAAGAGAATCGGGGTACTAAGTTATATCTATTCTCTTTGAGTTGAGAAGACAAATGTTACTAGATTTCGCTTGCCTCCTCAAGGTACAAGAACTGGGGTACTTGGTTTCGCCCACTCTCTTGAGTTGAGAAGGCAAGGGTTACTTGATTTCGCCTGCCTCCTTAAGGTTGTACTTCATGCATTGAGCTGGTTACTAGCATTTTGCTTGCTCTTTGCTTATACTTCCAAAGTATTTAAAGTGTTTGCACTCTTTGTGTTAAGTTAGCTACTATAATTCACCTTTCCATTGCCATCGAACTTCTGGAATGCAAGAAGTATTGCTCGAAAAGAGTAAAAGTTTACCCCAACTTGGATTAAGTCCTTGATAGTTCTAGTCGCCTCTAAGATAGTAACATATTCTCCATCACCTTTATTGCCTACTCCTCTAAATGGAAAATGTATAGTATCGCGTACTGCCAATATTAACCCAAAGTCCCTCACTTTCGGCTATCTTGATGAGAAGCATGTTGACACTGGTCTTATAAAGTTCCTTAGCCTCTGCCCTTCTGCCTTGTCTTAGTACTTAGAGTTTGCCTTTGTATTCTCCATCTCCTCAGCCTCTTTTACGATCAATGCTCTCCCTACATGAGAGCAAGGGATCAATAACTCTATGAAAGTCCTACCCCTATGGTACCATGGTGCTGCCAAGCCTATGGCCCTGCTATCTGTTGCCTTGCATCTACATCACTTTCTTCATAATCGGTAGATCCGCCTCTACGGCACTATGGTACTCCTCCGAGTTCACCTCCTTTCTGACCAATGCTTTGCTTTTTAGGTAGCTGAGCCCCTCTGGACTCGTTATCGCTTCTTCGCCTCTTTTAACCACCTGCTTCAACACCTCTGTGTTCTCCTAGCAGTTCTCCTTGGTCG
The DNA here is from genome assembly GCA_021527575.1 of Ensete glaucum. NCBI lineage: Eukaryota > Viridiplantae > Streptophyta > Magnoliopsida > Zingiberales > Musaceae > Ensete > Ensete glaucum. The sequence continues at coordinate 38,466,286 of CM038557.1, forward strand.
ATGAAAAGATAGACTACAACTCTCATCCATGACCTCTGCCATCTTGTTGTAGGGCTCGCACTGATTTTGTTCTCCTTAGCTTCTTTGGTAACAACATTCGCCTACTTGACCTTAACCTATGATTTGTCGGGCTCCCTTAAGCGAATATAAGCACTGGAGCAATCCAACTCTCCAGTCACTCTGATCATACCTCCGTATAATCAAGTCCCCTCCATGGGACTCTATGGTACTTGCACTCAGAATTCTTTCTCGCTGGTACACAACCCCCATATGCTGATAATCAAGGCTTTCATTAGATGCAAGATTCGATACACACACACGGAAGACCTACTACTGTGATACTATGGCATTCACTCCTTAAATCCATAGCCCTTCTTTCCATTGTATTATTCATCGAAGTGGAGCTCTCAATAACTCTTGATCATATCTCTGCATGATCATGTCCCTCACGGGACATCTCTGTATGTGTTGTATTACTGTGAACTATTTCACCACGATCTGTTACACTATATCATCTCCTGGTGACATCTCCATTACATTCAGATTCTTCTGTGATGAACTCGGACTATAATCTCTCTACGTGTGGCCTCTGCTAGTATGTCATAGGGCTTCTGCCACCTCTAATTGTGTTCGCTCTTTTGGCAATTCACCTTCGCCCCCCCCACTCTCGGGTCACACCTAGACGAAGTATTGCTTTAGGATAGTCCATCACCTAGTAGCTCTCGAAATCCCTAGACTTCACTAAAATTGGTGCACCATTTGACAAAGGAACTAAGGTGATTCAACTTGCAAAGACGAAGTTAGAATCATAAGGCCTTAGCACGGGGGTAAGAGGACATGGAGGCAGATACTTTTGAAAAATATACCACAGTGCTGCTATTCAAGTTGCCATGAAGAAAGTGATGTGTATGTGCCTCGAAGCTTACTTTGTCTTTGACACCATGCAGAATGAGTCTACCCCATCAGAATGAAGAACTCATGGAATGACATAATCTCACTCTTGCCTCTACAAGAGTTCATGTCATTGACCTCTATCCATAGAAAGATCTATGCTTCCGCTCCATGTTTCCATCTTCTACGTCGACTCCCTTCATACGGATTAGATACTTTACCAAGTTCCACCTAAGTTGCTCTACCTCTCGATTTGCATTGAGTTGATGTTGGCCCTCATGCCCACCATTCCACGGGTCAGCCCTCCGTGAAGTTTGATTTCTACGTCGACTCTAAGTGTACCTTTGTGTGATGTTGTTATTGTCGCTCCCCCACTTGATCTCACAATGTATCCACCAATGCATTACTTCATTCGAGATCTTGCAACGACTCCTTGCTACTCGCTTGGTCTATTTAGCTTTGTAGAGATATTATCTTAAGGAACTCTTCCTCAACATATGTGGTCCGCTGCACATGATTCTCCCTCTAGAGAACTAGGACCTATCCCTCTTGGATATATATCTTGTTGGAGCAACTTTCCTCTTTGCATTCTTCCCTGTGGAATTTTCGGAGACCACTATCCTCTTGGACTACTCTGTCTTATTGAAAAATATGTGCATTGTTTTACCCCCACAAATGCACTTGCTAGATTATGACTCTTCACTAATACAGCCCCCACGACACCCTTCAAGGCCTAGTAATATGTTGAACTTGTTACACACTTCAGTCTCCTACAGACGTATCCTTTTCATACCAAAGAGAAAGTTTTAATGCTCCATGGCCTCGAGTTTCGATCGCCTTGGGATGGCCATGAACACTGCATCGTCTGCATACAAACCCTTGCATGAGTATCAAATTCTTTGAGTTAGTAATTCCCCTCATCTCTGTGAGCTTTGTATAACTCTTTTGATCGTTGAGCAACACATCCCACTTTGCACGGTTTTATCTTTTACTAAGCACCCCGCTTGCTTTAAGCACCATCAAGTTTGGTTGCCAATGTCAAGCCGTAGCTCGAATTCAGCCATCCCAACCTTTATGCACTACACATTCTTTCTAGCTTGCTTGTCTTCATGGTACCTCTTGCATAAAGGGTTGGCTATTCCTCTGAATACCAATCAAGGATGTCCGCTCCTCTGAGTGACTCCTTTACCTACATCTCCATGTCCATTTCTCCCAAACGATCGAGCGTGCTAGCTACCTTCCATGCAGTCTAGCTAGGTCCCCCACGTTTGTATGACAAATATTTCTGTATGTACTTATCCTACTTTAATACCAAATATCACACTTAGCTAGTTTTGCCTAAGTCATGCGGCACCCTTGCGAGTCCGTCTGCAAAGGTCAGCCTCCCTAAAACCTCCTTGGTTTCCTTAGGACCTACAAAAGAGAAAATAGGTTAAAGGAAGCACTTTCCATGGGATTCACAAGTAACAACTTTAACAAATACTTTATATAGCTAATACAAATAACAACTATGAACTTTACAAGTTCTAAACGGTTGCACACAAAGGATAATGATCTATTATAAAATGAAGTCCCCACAAGTGCTTACATGACATAACTCTCATTTGCAAGCCGAAACTGACCACAAAAGTTAACCAAATAAGGGCTGCCAAGCCTACTGCAAGCTCACTACTTGTTGTACAAAGAATGTACAAAAATTAAAAGATACAAACAAACATAAGCATTACATCAAACATCTTGTTTATATTTTTATCCGTGACAATATGAAGAGGATGAAGGAGGTCAAGTGTCCTCCTCTAGCGGTATCCACATGATGAATTGTTGCAACGATACTCCCTCAATCGCAGTCCAGATCTTATAACTCTTGTATAGAAGGAGGGAGGAGAATAGAAGGGGGTGGCCAAAGGTACAACCAATTATCTATTTATCGCTCCTACCTCCTATTTATATAGAGCCACCAAAATCCTAGTGCATCATACCTTAGTTGGTATTAGATCTCCATCCAGTTACCCACTAACCTTAGATTAGTGGATCTCTATCCAATAATCTCCTTTGGCCTCTAATTGGGTCTCAATGAGCTCATCAGTGTAGTCATCTAATAAGAATAGGGGCTAATTGGATCTCTATCCAACCCTTTATTTGCTAAAGCTTTCACTATATGTGAGTGACCCTCTAGGCCCGATACCAAGTTGGTCGTGAATCACTCCCATCAGAACTTCTCCTTATATAATAAATTATTATTCTCATAATAATTCACTCGACTCATCGACTATGTATATACTAGACTACTACGTCATAGTCCCCAGATGGTACAAGGGGTTCAAATCCATCGGACTTGTCTGTCCACAGTTACCATGTATCTATAGTCCCTCATCTAACTAATATCCCAGACATTATATATTGGATATGGTACTATCAGGCCACATACGGAATCCATCCGAGTCTCGCTCTAATCGACTTTTTCCGGAGAACTCTCTCAATCCGAATGACCCTAGCCAGAGATTTATTTGAGCAAGCATATAAGGGATATTCCTCTTGCGTTGTTGAGAGTAGATGATCATTTATTGACACTCAATTATCTTTGTAAGGTTGGCTACAAATCCCGATAATCGATTGTACCAAATTTAAAACTTTCCAAACCTATAAGTCCAACGTCAAAGAAAGGAGTACTCAAACAAGACATCCTTGGTGTCCCAAGTCTAAGGACCAGATGCACAAATAAGACTATGAAATTGTTGTCTGATATTATGTATCATTAACTATATAGTATTTCATACGTAGATCAATCAATGAACTCATTCTCCAATAAACACTATAATGTATCCTTAATACCTCCACACAAGTGGCTATGAAACCAGTCACCTCCATCATCTGGATAGGTATACAGTACACTGCTCTGTCTGATTATCTTGATATCCCTCTTGAGTAATATATGATCGAGATTATTTAAGATTTATGTTTAAAGATGAATCGATCTTTAAACATCATAATATATATATATATGCAACAGATAACATAATATGAGAATATATTAATAATAATTATTAGAAAAAAGATCGCGCAGTGTATCACACGTGTCATCACTCACGTGATTGGTTTATAGGGCACCTATAACTAGCAATCTCCCACTGGATCTAAAGCTAAGCACCTATGTATCTAATCTCTATCAGACCCCTATAACGCTCAAACACATCTGAGTCAGTGGCTTCTTAGTAGATCTGCAATGTTATCTTCATATGAAACTTTTTTTATTATTATATCTTTATGGGCTATGATCTCTTTAATCATATGGAACCTCCTTATAATGTGCTTAGACTTCTAAGGAGACCTAGGTTCCTTTGCTTGACAGATTGCCTCATTGTTGTCATAATATATAGGAATCAACTCCATGTTGCTCAATATGACTCTCAAATCTTTGATGAACTTCTTCATCTATATCCCTTCCTTTACTACTTCTACTGCAACAATGTACTCTGCCTCTGTGGTCGAGTCTGCAGTAGTATCTTGCTTAGAACTCTTCCATCTTAATGCTCCTCCATTTAGGGTAAAAATATATCCTGAGTTCGACTTGTTATCCTCAATGACAGATTGGAAACTTAAGTCCATGTAGCCCTTAAGCTAGAGGCTACCTCCTCTATATACCAATAAAAGATCCTTAGTCCTTCTTAAGTATTTAAGGATACACTACTATCTTCCAGTGTTCCAAACCTGCATTCACTTGATACCTGCTCGTGACACTCAAAACATGCATTATATCAGGCTTGGTACATAGCATAGCATATATAATATACCATGTCACTTAGGCATATGGTATCCTATTCATGTCTGCTCTTTCTTTAGGAATCTTTAGGAACATACTCCTAGAAAGTGATATGCCATGTCTCATCAAACCTGAGCAACTTGCACACTTTATCTGGACTCTTTCTAGATACGAATCCCTCTGGTTGTATTATAGACACCTCCTCATCGAGATTGCTATTGAGAAATATAATTTTTACATTCATCTGTTAGATCTCATTTAGTACGCCGCAATGACCAAAAGAATTCTGATGGATTTAAGCATGGCTATGGGTGAAAAGGTTTCATCATAGTCAACTCATTACATTTGATGATATCCTTTAGCTACCAACTTACCTTATAGGTCTCTACCTTTTCACCAACTCCTATCTTCTTCTTAAAGATCCATTTGCAATCGAGGGGTATGATACCCTCAGATGTATCTACAAGGTTCCAAACCTTATTGGACTACATAGAACCTATCTAAGAATTCATGGTTTCTTGCTACTTCCCAGAGTCTATACTCATAATAGCCTCCTCGTAGGTCTGAGGATCAATATCTTGAGAGTCCTCTCCACTGATATATCCTACATATCTTTCAGGATGGTGAGATACTCTACTAGACCTACACAAAGTTGGAACTTGTGTGATAGGTACATGAATAGACTCAGACTCTAGAATGGTACTTGAGCTTGGTTCTCTAACCTCGCTCAACTTTATCTTAGCTTTGATACCAACTATTAGGACTATAATGGCACTGGGGGGGAGATTGGGGGTGGGGGGTGGTGTAGGGTGTGAATTAGTACTTATCAAAAAAAGATCTGATTTGAAATCGTTCGAATGAAAATATAAATAGAAATTTTATTTAACTTGAAAGTGTGAGTAAAGTAATGTGTAAATTAGTAAGCAAATAATAAGTAAAAGTAAGAATAAAATGTAAAGTAATTTATAGTGGTTCGATAGTCCCGACCTACATCCACTCTCGATTCCTTCTCTTGAGGCCATCGACTTTCACTACCTATCTTCTTTCCAATGGATAAAGATCAACTACCCTTACAACACTTTCTCCTTTTACCAGTCTTGGGAGAGAACCTTTATAAACTCTTTCTCATAAGACCTCAAACCTCCTTAGAATGACCACTAAAGTTGAGGAGGAAGAGACCCAAACATATGAGTTTACAACACTTTTAGCTCAAATGATTTTATCACTTTTCACCCCTTTTTTCACACTTATTTATGTTCTTTCCGTGCTCTTGTAAACAAGAATAAGGGGTATTTATATATCCCTAATGGCTTCAAATTTGCAGTCAAAATTTTAAATCCCTAGATTTTCGGGGTACGAGCGGTACCACTATCGGCACTGGCAAGTACTACCTAGTCCAAAATACTAGGATCTGGTAGTACTCTGTCGAAATATGTAGTACCACCATCGGGATTCTCGAAAAAGCACCAAACTATGCTTTCCGTAGCCTTACCACCCAGGTCATTTCCAGGTCAACAAATTTGCCTTTTATCAGGCTAAATTTAACCCTGATTCAGGCCCAATGGGCCCCAAATCAAATTGGTGTGGTTTTAGCTCAATACCAGCTTAATTTGACTCTAAATAACTATGATCAAAACCTAACCACTCGATCACATATCCAGCACAATCTCGAAGTAATCAGTAGGTTGTCCAGCATTTTGGCATGTCATCTAATCATCTAACACTTCGTTCGAACCTTCGGCACATTGTTCTTTCCTTTAGCGTATTGTCCGATCTATCAGTATATTGACTTCCCATAATTTTTGATCTTTTGGTGCAATATCTGATCCTTCTAACCCAATGCCCGAACTCATGGCACAAAGTCCATCCTTCGGCATGTCGACTAATCTTCCGACGCAATGTCCAATCTCTGACATGATACTTCATTGGCCTAGTGCTAGATTCTCCTACTTTGACAATTTGCATGATACTTCAGTGGAGACAATCATTCGGTTCAGAAACTTTATTATTCGATAGTAAGTGGAGACAACTACTCTTAACTTGTTGAGGGTCAGGTGCTCGATATTGGCATTGTATGTTGAGGGGAGCCTGACCATAATGAAGGTGACCATCATGGTCTTAGATCTCGGTTCTTTCACGATGGTAACTGGTAGGGTGATGGTGCCGAGGGGGGAGATGGAATCTCCAGTGAACCCGATAAGAGTTGAAGTCATGGGAGTGAGGTCCTTCTTAACCAGGCTGAGTTTTTGATAGACGTTGATGTATAAGACGTAGACTGATCTTTTGGTGTCCACCATCCTTGTAACCCAAGCATTGGCAATCCTGACCGAGATCATTAAGGCATCATTATGGTTATGGTACTCGACTTCCCTCGATCAAAAGATGATCTCGGGCTCCTCTTTTTGCCTAGGACGTTTTTCTATTATAGCTCAAGCATAGGCCTTTCATCCTGACATTTTGTCTCCTCCAGAAGTTGGTCCATCGACGATGACATCAATCTGCTTCTCTACCGGGCCTTGGGGGCGGAGATAGGGTTTTTGAGGCCTTTTGATATAGCATCCAAGTTGTCCTCTACGAATGAGCTCCTTGATTTGATTTCTTAAGTCATGACACTTATCAGTGTCATGGCTATAATCTCGATGGACCCGATAATAGTTAGATTGATCTCTAAACTCATGTGGGGTCTTTATAGTGTTAGGCACCCTGAGGAGGCCCTTCTCCCTAATTTGGAGAAAGATCTCCAGCTAGGATAAATTGAAAGGCATATGAAGGGGCCTTGGAAGGGATGGCTCAGGTCGATTGAGCTTCCTCCTTGGTGGCCCTGAGTGTTGCCCTCGGGGTTGCTCTGTGTGGGGCCTCTTGTTATCTTTACATTTTCATGCTACCAATGTTGCCCTCAGCGACATATTGGTTTGTGCCTTAGAGCATCTCGGGAATGATTGTCGATGGCCTTTCGACTGGTAGAACCATTATGGATTCTAAGCTTGGGGTGACCTCTATAAGGGATCGACCTCCTTGGAACTCTATAGGGATTCCTCCTTCCTTGGAATTCTGCACTATGGTTGAAACATAGTTGATCTATTGATGATGAAAGAGGAGAGAATACAAGGCTATTTATAGGGCTTCTAAACCCCAACTCCTAATATGATTCCTAATTAAGACTCCTACTCCAACTCTAAGAAATAACTCCTACTTCCAACAACTCCAACTCCAATTCTAAGAAGCAACTTCCAAATTAATCCTAATCATATTCTAACTTAATCCCTCCTCAATCAACCCCTCTTTAACTAAGATAAGGAGTAGTTAATTAGGGTGACATGTATCTTATTCTTCCTTCAAAATATCTTCCTCCCATCTAATCTTAACCTAGCCGGCATCCTTGCTTCTTTATTAGGGTCGGCTAGATAGGATTTATATAAATACCCTTTGGATTTACATATTTGCCCTCTTTAATGAAACTAAATTATAACTCTCATAGTTAGAATCATAACAGACCCGCCCTCTTCAAATCAACCTTGTCCTCAAGGCTGAGCTTCATTCCTCTGGGTCATGATCTGTAACTCCTCACGAGGGTCCCTCGTGGCCCTATAATAGGCACATCCTTTTCCTGGGGTCTAGTATCAATAGTAGTCACTGGATAATGATGTGTCGCGATCCAACGATCTTATGCAATCATCAGCTGAATTTGGTCCTCCTCAGCAACTTGGGTGTCAGCTGGATAAGTTGGGACTGAGTTGTCCTCTCTAAACTTCCATTTTCGGTGAGATTATTGGACGATGAGTTATAATTTTGAATTAGTGTGCAAGTCTGATCCATAATTTACGGCTCCAATGTGATCTCCAATTTTGTAGGATCCAAAGTAACTAGGAGATCACTTTGGTGAGGTTCGAGTCTTCATAAATTCCTACTTATAGAGATGAATATGGAGAAAGACTCAATCTTTAATAATAAACTTCCTTCTACTCCGGCGTTTGTCGGGCAGTTGTTTCTTTCTTATGCAGGCTGACATATGGCTGTTCTTTATTGATAGTCAGGTCTTCCTCTGTGATGGTAGCTGCCATCTAGTAAAGTCCATGGTAAGGTGAGCTCAATCTGAATATGGAAGGAGCAGAAGCTGTAATTTTTCAGGACTTACTTTCATCTCCTCTTTGTACTGTTGTCCTGTATCATACTAAGCAACAAATTCAACAAAGGTTAGCATTCCCTCATCATTGAGTGGTAGCTTCAGGTGATTTAGAGTGAGGGTTTTGTTGATGTAGGCTAGGGGTCGACCATCTTGCATGTGGATAACATAATTTCTAGCTCTTGATGTATCAATAATAAGCACTTTGTCGAAGTCGAGTAAAGCTAGCACCGTCGAAAAGTATAGGCTGCAACTTGGATGTATAACCTCTGTTTCAAGCATCTCATCTTTAATTCTCTCTATTTCAACTTTCTGGAAGTGAGGATAATGATATGGCCTAGAGTTTACTACTGATTTACCTAGGAGAATTAGAATTCGATGGTCATGCCAATGGTTAGAAATTAGGCTATGTGGTTCGATGAAAATATCTAAAAATTCAACAAATATTTATAGGATGTTTGAGTCTTCAAATTTTGTTGGCTCCCTCATAAATTGTCACTGAAGTTGCATCAGGAAGTTGTTATTTTCTTTGTTTAAAACTTTCTCCATTTGTTGTGTGCAAGTCGTCGTTACGTCACTCTCACATTTCCCACGTAGGATCATCTATTTCTCATGGTTAAAAATTTTCATAATAAATTTAGAAAAATTTTAAGAAATATCACCTAGTGTAATCCACCATTTGATATTGAGCACAGCCTCATAATCATTAAGAGGAAGGTGGAAGAAATCAGCAAGTATCTCTTGGTCTTGTCGTAATAATTTCACTCGTGGACATCTTTCATCGCACTTCAAAATTTGGCCATCGGTGACCTCAACATTTAACCTGCTACAATCTTTATTTTGGAGCATTAATTATGCATTATTGTTTATAAAGTTGTTGGTGCCCATGGTGTCAACAAGAACGATGATCGGTTGTTGCTTTAGAAGTCCTCCCATTTTCACCATTTGTAGGTTCGCATAGTTGGCAAGAGTATGAGTCATAAAATCAACGGATTGATGTTCTTCATCCGTGACCTCTTCCTTATGCATTTGGACCTCCTCCTCTATATCTTCAAGAGGTTCAATCAATAGGAGGTGGCCTTTTTTGCAGTTATGGTTGCAGCTCCAATGTTCATTGTAATACCAATAAAGACCCTTTATCAATAGGTCATGTAGTTCTTCTCTTGTCAATTGTTTTGGCAGCAAAGAATGACTAGAAGCAGAAGGAGGTTCATATGACATGGGTCTATGAGTGGTTCTCATCCTCTGAGCATCTTGGTTGAGTCGTTCCTCTTGTACTCGGGCGAAAGAAATTGTAGTCGTTACAGTTCGAGGTTGTTGCGCCTTAACCTCTCATTTAATCTCCAGCTTGAGCCCCTCGATGAATGTCCCTAATAATTATTGGTCAATCCAATCATGAGTAAGGTAGGATAATTTCTTAAACCTGATTTGGTATTCTTGGATCATGGAGGTTTGTCGGATCTTGGCAAGTTGTTCGTTGACATTCTCGTTCTTGGTTGGCCCAAAGCGGTTCAACAGTGCATACTTGAATTGTATCCATGTCGGAGCTCCATGGTTGTATTCAAGATAATTATACTATCATATAGCATCTCCTTCAAGGTAAATGACAGCGGTGTCCACCATGGAATCCTCTAGTATTTGGTGATAACAAAAGTAATGTGCGGCGCGTGAAATCCATCCCGTCGGGTCTCCTTCTTCCTATCGAGGGAATTCCACTCTTATGCATGGCTGCACTATATCAGTGACTCATTTTTCCTTCTTTGAAAGCCTCTTTAAACTTTCTCCTCCTGAGATTTGGTTGGACTTGGTGGTTCTCTAATTTTGAACTCCGTGAACAAAGCGCGTAGTTTATCCTCCAAGCACGATTCGAGCCAAGATTATAATGCTTCAAACTTGGCATCAATTAAATCTTAGGAAGCCATATTGTATGCTTGTAGATCAGATATTTCCTTGTCTTTTTTCTATTAATAGGTCAATGGCATGGGTGGTGGAAGATTCGGACAATCGGTTGGTGATAGAAGGATTCGGCTGCAATGAGTTTCTGTTTTGGGTTACAATTTTTGGGGATGTTAGGGTTATGAAAATAGGTTATGATGACTACATCTTAAGGCTAGAGGGATGCCCTAAAGATGTTTTAGGTAGTGGCAGCGAGATGGTTGGGTTTCGGTGGGTTAAGAAGAAGAAGAAGAAGAAGAAGAAGAAGAAGAAGAAGAAGAAGAAGAAAGACAAAGATGAAGTAACAGATTTTTCATCGAAAAAATTCTCATAATGAAGACATAAATTTTTCTGGAAATTCTCAATGAAAATTCTAGTGAAACTCAAGAGGGATCTATTGTCAAGGAAGAGATAATACTGACAAAAATTTTATGGAAATAAATAATAGTAATAGGTTCTGTAAAATCAAATATCACGAGAAAGTATAGTAGTGGATTTTTATGTCTAAACTATAGCAATTGGATGTAAAAGATGAGCAGGTTATCTTGATGATTTCTTAACCAAACCAAAGGGAGATTTGAGAATAGGAAGTTATCAAGCCGTGGTAGAAATTTTATAGAAATTTGATCAAATCAAAGAGGGTTGAATTCTGCGGCATAACTTTCGTCGTAAAAATTTATGACAAAAAGTTTGTGTAGCAAATAAGAATAATTTTTTATATTTTTGAATAGGGATAACTAAATTGTAGCAGCAGTAAGGTAGGAAACTAGAAACTATTGCAATTCAAGGGGAGATCAAGGGATGATCTGCGATAGTGGAGATGACAATCGAATTTGGTAATGATCTTCAAGTAATTATGGGAATTGCTTTGGATGGCTTTGGGGAGCTCATGGATGGGTGTGGAAGGGCAGCGAGATGCCAAGAACACTGCTCAGATACCAAGTGGTAGAACCTTTGTGGATTCTAAGCTTGGGGTGACCTCTATAGGGGATCGGCCTCATTGGAACTCTATAGGGGTTCCTCCTTCCTTGGAATTCTGCACTATGGCTAAAACATAATTGATCTATTAATAATGAAAGAGGGGAGAATACAAGGCTATTTATAGGGCTTCTAAACCCCAACTCCTAATAGGATTCATACTTAAGACTCCTACTCCTAACAACTCCTACTCCAACTCTAAGAAGCAACTCCTACTTTCAACAACTCCAACTCTAAGAAGCAACCTCCAAACTAATCCTAATCCTATTCTAACTTAACCCCTCCTCAACCAACCCCTCTTTAACTAGGATAAGGGGTGGTTAATTAGGGTGACATGTATCTTATTCTTCCCTTAAAATATCTTCCTCCCATCTAATCCTAATATAGTCGGCCTCTTTGCTTCTTTATTAGGGTCAACTAGATCGAATTTATATAAATACCCTTAAGATTTACATATTTATCCTTTTTAATGAAACTAAATAGGACTCTCCTAGCTAGAGTCCTAACATCGACCAATGACCAAAAGAACTTGGACGGTCGTAGGCCCATCAGGAATGCTTGCATAATCAATGAGGGATGGGCATCGGGCACTCCTCGGATCTTGATAGCAACGTGAGCAATGAACTGAAAGAGGGTTTCATCATCCTTTTGATTCAGCCAAAGGAGCAAGGCTGCAGATGGTTTGGGTCATGCGCTAACCAGGAAGTTTAGCTCAAACTCCCTCACGAGCTGGTCGAAAGATAAGACCAAGGATAATCTTGTTGAATCTTGGATTTTGATGATGAAATCAATTGATGAGTTTTATGATCTAACATGTATGTTAGAGATGAGTGATGTGAGATTAACTACGAGGATGAAAACAGTAATACAATCTAATGTTGGGCCAGAGTCAAGTTCAGGCATCGGATCAAGGTTCGGACAATGCAGTGGGAACTCATCGAGAGATCATCGGAAGGTCACTGAAGGTGATTGAGGGCTTGCCAGGAGTTCACCAGGAGCTCACCGAAGATGATTAGGAACTTATCAGGAGTTCATCAAAAGATGATCGAGAGACTCGCTGGGAGTTCGTCGGAGGATGCCAAGAAGTTCGCCGGGAGTTTGGAAGATCGATTGACATGTCGGACAATAAGAACGATTATAATTGTGTCTTAATATGTCATAGTTAGCACCATGTGTTTTGAGTCAGCTGTCGGTGGTGGTATCGCTAGTGTCGACGATAGCATACCAGGGTTTTTCGGTATAGCTTAAATTTTAGCTCTATTTTTTGAAGCCAATTGGGGTCTATAAAAACCCCAAGTATTCTTATATATAACAGTAAGAAAGTGATAAGAAAGTGTAAGAAAAGTGGCTATTATCTTAGCTAAAATTTTATAAAATTTAATAGCTTCCCCTGTGTGCTTTAAGTATAAAGTGAGGTTAAGGGGAGAGTAGAAGATTGTAAAGGTTTCTCTCCTGAACTAGTGAAAATGAGAGTACAAAGGTTCTTCTCCTAAGCCTGAGAAAAGGAGAAAGGTGTAAAGGGTTTTGATCTTTACCCATGGAAGAAGGTCATTAGTGGACACTGGGGTCCTCGACGAAGTAGGACCAAGAAGTGGACGTAGGTCGAGTTGGTGACCAAACCACTATAAACTTGTGAGCTTTTCTTTACTTATTTTTTATCTTAGCATTTCATAGCTAGATCGAGTTCCTCATTTGGTCGTAAGTCTAATCGCTCTCTAACTTGATCTTGACAGAAAATGATTTTAGTTTCGGCTTTTACCTCATATATTTTTTAAATCGAGTTATTTTTGCACTTGCACTAATTCACCCCAAACCAACCATCCCCCCTCTCTCCCCCTCTTAGTGCCAACTCGATCCTAATAGTTGGTATCAGAACCACGTTCAATTTAATTGGATTAACACCCAAGCGAGTTAATGGCTTCTTCTGGTATTAACAAGAAACACTTTATCACACGTCCTCCCATATTTAATGGGACAGATTACACATATTGGAAAACTAGAATACGTATCTTTTCTATTTAGATAGATTTTGAACTATGAAATATTATCAAAAATAGTTTTCAGAAGTCGTCCAATCTGATAAATCATTGAAATTATTATAAAAAAAGATGTTGTCTTAAATGCTAAAGCTATGAATGCTTTATTTTACGCTTTAGATAAAAATGAATTTAGAGCATGTTAAAATAATAATAAAATAATTATTAAAATTAAAATTATTGACAACAAATATTTTGATGATTTATAGTTATACAATTAATCTTTATTGCTTTTCGATTTGTAAGGATTTTGTATAGAAAATAGAGCATGTTAGTACAAAAAATAAAACTTAAAATCTTAGTTATATTCTAGTGAGAAACTATCTATGTTGCATTTATTGAAATTTCTCGAAAAAAATAATTTTGATGATATGTTTACATATGATTTTTTTTAGATGATATATTAGTTTCTATGATTTGAGATGTATTTTATATAAAACAACCTTCTTGACTCTCAAAAATATTTATCCAAATAAATTTTTTTATTATGAGTTTAAGTTTTTTTCTTATTCTAAGATTCTTCATAGTTTTGACTAAAGGAAATATTTATTTAAATAAATCATGATCTTTTAAATGTTATTGGCATGTATATTGAATGATTGATTTGAATATGATGTTGAAATGATAAATGGGTTGTATGTTGACTTTAGATAAGATTGATCGCCTAATGAAAATTATTGATGTGTATGTCTAATGATTGATTTGAATGTTATATTAGATGGATTCAATGTTAACTTGAATTAAGTTGCATATTATATGATTGAATGTTAAATCATTCTTGAATTAGGGCTTGAAATAAAATAAAAAAACTCATGCTTCACTTTCTAGTGTTTTTGGAAAATTAAATTTTTTTGAAATGAGAATGAAAATTATATGATAACTTATTACTAAGTCTAAAGAATGAAAAATCATTGGAATTAAAATAAATCAAAGCTTTTGTTTAAAAAAATTTTATTATTGATATTAATTATTTATTTTGAAATAAAATTTGATTTTTGTTTTAAATGACCACGCATGAATTTGGAAGGCATTCTTGAAACAAATCACATGAATAGAAACATAAAAAGAGGGAAGTTTTTCTTCAAAATTTTTTAATTAAGTTTTCAATTAGAGAAAAAGTGATACCATTATTGTTAAATTTCATGACCTATAAAAATGATTTTGATGATTGAAATTTGAATAAGATTTTTTTCCAATAAAATTATGAACTTTTCCATGATCTTTTGACTTGAGGTATCTTTTATGGTAATCAACTTTTTACTTCTATAATTTTCTTTTTATCAAAAAAGGTATTTATGATCTTATAACTTGATATTTTCATTATGAATTATAATCTTGATAACTTGATATTTTCTATATATGAATCAAGATCTTTTATCTGTTCTCCTATGCAACTTACCATAGAAAAGGTCTTACCATAATCTTGACATCATGAAAATCATAATTTGATATCTTTATATAAATCAATAGGATTCTTTCATTTTATTAAAAGAAATTATCTATATGAATTAAGATCCTTCTTATTATTTGATCTCATAAGATTTCTTGTTGACCTAAAAGAAAGTTTATCAAATTAAATCATGTATTTTGGTATTCATGATTTGATACTAAGATCCTTCATGACATGATTTATTTGTTCCTTATATTCATGAATGGCATACCTTATCACCAAATTGATATTTCTTAAATTTATCATGATTTAAAAATTGATAAATAAAAGATTTTATACCTTTGTATCCTTCCCTTCTTTTTAACAATGACCAAAGGGAGAGATAACATTACTATCTTACAACAAAATCATTAATTGATGAACAATTTGCTTAGAAGAAAATTAGAAATTTTTAATTTTTTTTAAATATGTGAGAAATGCATGATTTGTAAATTGAGCTTGATTTGGTGTCATATTTTTTTAGATTTCTTAATTTTACAAATTGAGATTCTTATTAAGATATACATGAGATGATTTTAAATCTTCCAAATGCATGATTTGTTATCAAGTTATTTTTCAGATTTCTTAAGCTTTTTCCTCTTCCTATTTGCATGAGATGATCTTTAAATATAATGAGTAGCTCTTATATTTTTCTTGGATTTCTTGGCTTTTTGAGCTCTCCTTTGAAATGGTTTCACTTGATTCTATCTTCTTGACATTTACAAAAGAAAAAAATATGATTCAAAATTTTCTTGCGATAGGACTGGTGATGTCTCTTTCAATATTTTGATTATTAGATTCATGAATATTTGTAAATGTATCACCCTCTTGATATTTGATTTTTTTATACTTAATTTTTGGATCTTTGATCCTTCTTTTTTTTCTTCTTCTATCTTATTTACAAAGTGGAAAAAAATAATTTGATGTGGCATTTGTGATACATAAAATTCTACCTTTATCCTTCTTCTTATTTTACAAAGGGAGAAAATTGAATTAAATTTTATCTTTAGTCTTCTTCTTATTTTACTAAGGGGGAGTAAGGAACTAACTTCCTCTCTTTATCTACTAAATGTTATGATAAATATTTAAAAAATATTCAAATAATAATTGAGCATTTCTCCTTTTTGTTAATGACAAAGAGGGAGAAATGACATAATTGATGACATAAGAGAAATGTTCATTTTGAAATCTTTGAAATGTTTAATTTTTTATGTGATAACAAGAACATGAATATTGTTTTAAAATTTTCATATGATTGTATCTTGATTGATGACATAAAGTGAATGTTTGAAATATTTATTATATGAAACATATTGGTTAAAACTATTTGAAAATTTTATCATGGTATCACGAATGGTTAAATTATGAAAATTTCAATATTGTCAAAATGCTTTACTTGAATTCAAAAGTGATAGGTTCTTTTGAATTCAAGTTTGCTTTATTTATCCTATGGCATATACATAGAGGAAGTTAAGGTTAACTCCGTCATCAATTAGTTATTATCATCAAAAAAGGAGAGACTATTAAATCTTGAATTTTGATGATAAAATCAATTGATGAGTTTTATAATTTAACCTGTGTGTTAGAGATGAGTGATAGGATTGACTATGATAGTGAAAAGATAATACAATCTAATGTTGGGCTGGAGTCAAGTTCAGGCATCAGGTCGGGATTTAAACAATATAGTAGGAACTCATCGGGAGATCACTAGAAGCTCGCTGAAGGTGATCGAAGATTTGCCTGGAGTTCGTCGGGAGCTTGCCGAGAGTTCGTCAAAAGATGATCGAGAGACTCGTCGGGAGTTCGGATGATCGATTGACGTGTCAAATAACAAGAATGATTATAATTGTGTCTTAGTATGTCATAGTTAGCATTGTATGTTTTGAGTCCTAATTGAGTTAGATTTTGAGAAATCCAAATTAACTCAATGAGAGGCAACCGAGTCCACTTTGAGTTAGGATTTAAGCTCAAGTTGAGCTCATTTTGTTGACCTAGAAAGGGGTTAACATGAGATACACCTCGAGTACAAAACAGTACAGGAAAGTATTATTCCTGGGTTGCCTAATGGTAGTACCACTAATAGGCAATGTTATGATCAATTAACACTAAGAGGGGGGTGCATTAATATAAGTGTAAATGTTTAGTTTATATGAAAACTTTTTTATTAAACCAAGATAGGAAATTCAAAGCTTTTCATTCTTAGTGAAACGAGTGATTGAAAAAAAGTTGCTAAGAAAACTAAAAAGATAAGCAACATTTAAAAAAAAAAAAGAACTTATCATGGAAACTTTACTTTAAAAGAGTTGAGTTAAATCAGAAGCGTCAATACAAAAATATGTAAACAATGAAAGCAAGGAAACACTCATAATTTTTATAGTGGTTCGGCGCCAACGACCTACGTCCACTCCCGAGTCCTCCTTCTTAAGACACACTAGCGTCCACTACTGATCTTCTTTGGGTGAAGACCAAACCCTTACACTTTGCTTACAAGGGAGACAAGATTACACTCTTTGATCACTCCCTTATCTCTTTTCTTTTTCTTACAATTCTCACATAATATTTTCTCATAATATAATTCCCAAAATTATTATATAGAATGCAAGAAAACTTAGTGTATTTATAGGCCCTAAATTGGCTTCAAAATTGGAGCTAAAATCCAATTGTATCCAAAAAATCGGGGTATGGGTAATTCACCAACCGACCTGGGTGGGTCAACCACCGAAAGTACCCAAATTCCTGGGTATGGGCAGTTCAACTACCCAGCTTGGGCAGGTTAGCCGTCGTCAGTCGCTCGAAAGCTTGGGCAGCGGTGGCACACCCGTCGCTCACCAGTAGTTTACCCGTCGGAATTTTCACAAAAGTGGTTCCCTCCACTTTTCGAATTTTGGCTTGAACCTAATGTTAGTCAACCATCTAGTTAACCAATTGAGCTCAACCTGAGTTTAATCAAACCCCAATAGTGGACCCGGTTACCTTATTGAGTTGATTTGGATTTCATCGAATTTTAACTCAATTAGGACTCACTTCTAACTACAACTCAATGATTACAATGCTTAAAAATCACAAGTTTAAATTAAGACCCAACTTCCGCCAATCCGGTAACCTCCAGCATTCTTGCAGCAAGTCATCTAGTCTTCTTTGGACGATCTCCCGACGTGTTCCCAGTGAGCTTCCCGATCCTTTCGGTGAATCTCCTAGCGAACTTCAATGAGATCATACTACATCGTCTGAACCCTAGCCCGATGCTCAAGCTTGATCTTAGCCCATCATCTGTTTGTAACTTCATTGCTCCTGTCATAGTTAGTCATATACGATGCTAATTATGACTTAATTAAATATAATTATAATTGTCAAACATCCATTACAAGACTATCCTAACTCTCGGTAAGCTTTTTGGCTACCCCGATAATCTTCCAACAAATCTCAATCTTCTTATGGCAAACTCCCTTGCGCTATCCTAGCAAACTCCCGATACCCTCGGCAAGCTCCCGATGCACTCTTGGCGAGTTCTCAACCGCATCAACTCTATGCATGGGCTTGACCTTGGCCAATCGTGATTGTAGTAATCTTTCTGTCATAATTAATCTTATATCAATCAATTTCTAACAATCCATGTTAGATCAATAACCCATTAATTGATTTCATCATCAAAATGAGATTCAACAATCTCCCCCTTTTTTATGATGACAATCAATCGATGATAGGAGTTAATCCTAACTCCCCCTAAATCCATGCCACTTAAATTGAAGAGAAGCACACACTCTTAAATTCAAGAAATCAATATTCTAATGTAAATTTCAACATAAATTTGTATCAAGTCATCAACTCATGAGTAAAAAGGAACTAACCATCTATATCCAAGATGCCCAATTCATATCCTTATCCAAGATATCTATATATTTCAACAAGATCATGTGTCATCAACATATATTTCATCCCATTTATCATCAACAAAAAGGTAAAATATAGCTAATAATTTCAAAGCACAGGATGACATTACTCCTCCTTAGTATATGCATTATAAAATTTTATTTCCCTTTAATAAGGAGAAAAATATGGCAGGTGTTGTTGAATCATTTCATTATAGAGAAGAGCTCTTAATAAATTTTAAAAGCAATACTAAAATGAGCTCAAAAGTTCAAGAGATTTAAAGATTAATTATATATTTCAAATGCAGCAAAAGTTATCTCTTGATATCAAAAATTATCTCTAGTAAATTTCAAATATGACACATCTTCATGTAATTTTTTTAAAAATAATAAGATAAAATCATGGAGAAAGTTTTCAAAAAAAATATTCTCACAAAAAGGCTTCATTTCATGAAATCTATATTAACAATTTATATATTTTCATGATTTAGCATTTTTAGGTCTCAACCTCAATCTTGTATATATAAAATTTCGAATATGAGCTCAACAAATTTTTCTTATATAAATTTCAAAAAAATATAGCAAATAAATATGAATAATAATAAAATATTATCTTTATGTAGATTTTTAAAATCATCATTACATGTATGATCATCATACATGATTTCACATCATTATACCTTCTCCCTCTTTGTCATCAACAAAAGGAGAAGTACAATTAGCAAGTTTTTGATATATGAAAGCTTAGCAATTTAATAAATTTTTTATTACTTTAGAACATGCAAGCTAGTGAATTAATTCTTCTCTTTTGAGAAGTGCAAGCTAGCAAATATTTGTTTCATTTGCATTGTTCAAGCTAGCAATTTTATAAGCTAACAAGTTTTACTCCCCCTTTGTCATTGTAAAAAAGAAGGGATGGTTAGAATAATGCAAAACTTTTCCCATTACATCATTTTTTAAGAAATAAATCAAAAAATATACCAATCATCACATGAAATATATCAAGAAAAATTAACATGATGATGAGATATTTAATTTATGAAAATAAATTATAAATATCAAGAGACAAATTATAAGAGAAACAAATAAAATAAAATCTTTTGATTCATTCATAAGAAATCTCAAATTGTCAAGTTCATGATTTGTATAAAAATTTTCTTTTAAATAATATGAAGATACATAACAAAAGATTTTAATTTATAAAAGATTTAAAGTTATAATTCCAAGAAATCAAAACCACGATATAGTTAAACCACTCATTCGATTTCAAAATCATCAAAATCACTTTCAAGAGATTCAAAATGTAATTAATATACTTATTAGTCTCTTGAAATGCTAGTGATTTTCTTTCTTCACATGTTTGAGTAAGAAGGTAGAATCAAGGTAGAGAAATAAAAAATATCATATCACAAAAATACTTAATTTTAAAGATATAAATTTTATAAATGTGAATTTCAAAATTAAGTTCAAAACTTCAAGATATTTAAGGAGATTCTTCAAAAGTTTAAGAGCTACTCATGCATATAAAATCATCTCATGTAATTTCAAATATAGCAAAAAAATCATTTATTATAAATTTTAATAAAAAGAATCAAAATTTTCATAAGAATACATGATAGTAGATGAAGCTCAAATTGTAAATCAAATATTTTGCATGCATTAGGAAGTCCTAATTTTCTTCTAACCAATTATTCCTCATTCAATGTTATCATATCCAAATTTACCTATAATCATATTAATAATTTTATCTCTCCCTTTTTTTTTGTCATTGTTAAGAAAGAAATATGATGGCATAATTTCTTCTTAGCATTCATATTCAAATTATGCCAAAAAGTACAAGAAAATCATGACATTAAAGATAAAATTAAATTTTTAAATATCAAAAGATATGATTTCGTTTAATAAGTTTTTTTCCCTTTTTTTTGTGGATAATAAAAATGAGTCTTAGGGGATAATCTCAATTCATCCATGATAAATCTTTTTAATAAAAAAGAAGAATGATCTTGATAAAAAATTTAATTATTATTGTTAAGATCAGAAATCTTCTTTTTATTAAAAAAGAAAATTATAGAGATCAATAACGTGGTTCTAATAACGTAAAAGTCAAGTCAAGAAATTATGAAAATATTCATGATAATACAAATCTTTTTTTAATTTTTAACTAATCACAAATTTAAAAAATACTAATTTTGGTAATAAGTTATGTTATTGAGTCTTAAAATAAATCATGTCAAGATAAATATTGATATAAAAAGACATTCATGAATATTAAAAATATGATTTAATTTAATAAATCTCTTCTTAGATGATAAAATAAAATCTTAAGAGATAAAAGAATAGTATTTATTCATAAATATATCATTTTGTAGATATCAATATCATGAGTTAATTTCAAGAAGAAAAAAGTAGAAGATCTTGATTATATATATGAAGCTTCAAACTTTTATGGTTCATAAGAAGATTTTCAAGTTTCATTTTCTAAACTGGTCAAAATCATGATAATAATTTATTTAAGTTCAAATATCAAATTATCAAAATCACTTTCATAGTTCAAAAGAGTCATAAAAATAACATAATCGATTTATTAATTACTTTTTAAAATAAAATTATTTGAAAACTTATCTAAAATTATCATCAAATTTTGCTTTTCAAAAAATTCAATGAAAGCATCATACATTATTTTTTAATAGCTAAAATTCTCTAATCCATTTTTGTAGTTTAAGAGATTCAACAATAATAGTATTATTTTATCTCTTGTTGAAGGATTAATAGAATAAAAATTATTTCAAGAATAATTATATTTCTTTTGAAATTTATTTAAAGAACACAATATCACTTAAAGTCAAAAACACAATTTCATCAATATCATTACAATAAAATATTTTTAAATACAAACTTTGATTTATTTTAATTCTAATGAGTTTTAGACTTAGTGTAGTGAGTTATCATGCTCATTTTATTATTATTAAATATATTTTTAATTTATAAAAATACTAGACAATGAAGTATAATTTTTCTCTCTCTTTTCTATATTGTTCTATGCTAAAATTATATCATTCAACATAATCATTCAATCATACTATTTCAATCATTTAAATTAATCATTCTATATATTTTGTCAATATTTGAACCATTTAACAATAGTCTTTACATTTAAACAAACCAATGATTTTAGCATTCACTCAAAATATATTCTTCGATAACTAAGGTTCTTTGGTTCTAATTCATTTTCATACTTGTATACTCTAGCTATGCATTATCAATATTAATTATATAATAATGAACCATTAAAGATTCATTGTCAATAATTTTAGTTCCAATAATTTTCTTATTACTACTTAGGCTATAAGCTTAAAGGAGTATTAGATCTCAAGTAATATGACTTGAGTATCTACCTTCAAAATATTTTTATTGCTCCTAGCCTTGTTAGGAAATAACTTTATATTATGAGAGGTTTTAATTTAAGTTTTCATTTAAAATTGGGTTCTTCATGACATACTCTTCTCATTTTCTCTAATGGCATAAGATTGTTTATAGTTCCTTTAGGAACCCAAACTAACTTGTGAGTACTATAGTTTTTGAATGGACATTTGTAAGTCATATGTCGTAATCTACCATAAAAATTATACTTAATTCTTGGTGGCATATTTAAGGTTAGTCATTTAACAAAAATAGTTTGCTTTTGTTGGTATTTAACAAAAATAGTTGGCTTTGTTGGGTATTGCCAACAAAGCCTATTTCATTTTCTTCTATTAATATGATCCTTATTGGTAAGGATCATATTCAAGGATTTATTACCAATTTCAAATTTTTCTAATATTATCTTAAGCATGATATTTTCTTCTTTAATGTTGTCTAGCATTTCACATTTTATTAACTAGGATTATGTGATGCTAATAAATTATGCATTTTATCAACTTTACCAACTAACAAATCATGTTCATATTTAAACAACTTAAAAGATTTACTAAGTTTTTTTAATTCATCAAAAAATTATGAAGCATATTTAATAATTCTAAAAAAACTACTTAATGAATCACTAACCTCATTGTTGACGACTATAAGAGCAAGGTTATCCACTTCTTGGTTATGCATTTAATCTTTGAAGCTCATTGGCTTCTTATATTCATAGCAAGAGGTTTTGTCCATCTTTACATTATTTTTAAGGTTCAAGTTTATTAATTTTTCCAGTTCATTTGTCAAAAGTCCAAGGTCCTCATCACTCGAGATTTTACTCGAGAAGTCATGTGTTCTTCTCGGTTCACATTCCTTCTAGTTCTTAGGAAGGTGTTCTTCTTATTCATTTTTAGAAGTATTTTCATTTAATGATTCATTTATATTAAATGTGCTTTCATATGTTATTTCTAATGCATGTCATATATCAAAAGTCGAATCAAGACAAGAAACCTGATCAAATTCATTTTTATTAAGAGCACAAAGCAAGGCATTCATAGCCTTTATGTTTAAAGAGAAGGTCTTATTCTCCAAATCATTCCAATTGTTTATTGGAAGAGAAAACTTTTCAAATCTATTTTTAATAATAGTTCATAAATCAAGATCTAAAGAAAGCAAGAAAACTCTCATCCAAGTTCCCTACAAGTGTTTTTTGTCCCATTGAATATGGGAGGATGAATGATAGAAAAGCCTTCTTGAAAGCTAATAAGAGTCATTTCTCTTGAGTGTTAAACCAAATGAGAAAAACTGAAGCTCTAATACCAATTGTTAGGATCAATTGGCACTAAGAGGAGGGGGTGAACAATGAAAGCAAGGAAACACTCATAATTTTTATAGTGGTTCAGCGCCAACGACCTACGTCCACTCCCGAGTCCTCCTTCTTAAGACACACTAGCGTCCACTACCGATCTTCTTTGGGTGAAGACCAAACCCTTACACTTTGCTTACAAGGGAGACAAGATTACACTCTTTGATCACTCTTTTATCCCTTTTCTTTTTCTTACAATTCTCACATGATATTTTCTCAGAATATAATCCCCAAAATTATTATATAGAATGCAAGAAAACTTGGGATATTTATAGGCTCCAAATTTGCTTCAAAATTAGAGCCAAAATTCAATTGTATCCAAACAATCCAGGTATAAGCCGTTCACACACCAACATGAGCAGCTCAACCATCAAAAGTACCCAGATTCCTGGGTATGGGCGATTCAACCACGTAGCCTAGGTGGGTCAACTGCTCGAAAGCCTAGGCGGCGATGGTACACCAGCCAAAATTTTTGTAATAGTGGTTCCCTCCACTTTTTGAATTTTGGCTTAAACCTGATATTGATCAATCCTCTGGTCAACTAATTGAGCTTAACCTGAGCTCAATCAAATCCCAATTGTGGACCCAGTTGTCTTATTAAGTTGATTTGGATTTTATCCAAATAAAACTCAATTATAACTCACTTCTAACTATGACTCAATGCTTACAACGCTTAAAGACCACAAGCTTAAACTAAGACCCAACTTTCGCTAATCCGGTAACCTCCGGCATTCTTGCGGTAAGTCATCTGATCTTCTTCCAGCGATCTCTTGGTGTGTTCCTAGTGAGCTTCCAATCCCTTCGACAAATCTCGAACTTCAGCAAGATCCCACTACATCGTTCGAACCCCAGCCTAATGCTTAAGCTTGATCTTGGCCCATCATCTGGTTTTAACTCCATTGCTCCTATTATAGTTAGTCATACATGATGCTAATTATGATAATTAAATATAATCATAATTGCCAAACATCCGTTACAAGACCATCCTAACTCTCGACAAGCTTTTTGGCTACTCCCAACAATCTTCCGGTGAGTCTCGATTTTCTTCTAGTGAACTCCCTTGCGCTATCCTAGCAAACTCACGATACCCTCGGCAAGCTCCCGACGCACTCCTGGCGAGATCCTAACCACATTAACTTGATGCATGGACTTGACCTTAGCCAATCGTGATTGTAATAATCTTTCTTTCTTAATTAATCTTGTATCAATCAATTTCTAACAATCCATGTTAGATCAATAACCCATCAATTGATTTCATCATCAAAATTTGAGATTCAACAAGCAATAGTAGTATCACCCAAGTGATGAAAGTACCACTGGTGGGCAGCAATAGTATTGCCCAAGCGACGGTAGTATCATCGCCACCTAGATTTTCGGGCAGCTGCCTACGGTGGTACCACCCGCCCATACCCAGGTTTTCCGATAAAGCTTAAATTTTGGCTCCATTAAGGTCTATAAATATCTCTAGTATTCTTGTATGGAAGAGTAAGAAAGTGATAAAAGTGTGCAAGAAAGGTTATAATCTTGGTTAAAATTTTATAAAATATGATAGCTTCCCTTGTGTGCTTCAAGTGTAAAGTAAGGTTAAGGGAAGAGAAGAAAATTGTAAAGGTTTCTCTCCTGAACCTATAAAAATGAGAGTGTAAAGTTCTTCTCCTGCGCCTGGGAAAATAAGAAATGTGTAAAGGGTTTTGATCTTCACCCACGGAAGAAGATCAATAATAGACACCGATGGGCCTCGATGAAGGAGGACTCGGGAAGTGGACATAGGTCAATTTGGTGACCAAGCACTATAAACTTATGAGTCTTTCTTTACTTACTTTTTATTTTATCATTCCATAGCTAAATCGAGATTCTTCATTCGATTTTAATTTTAATCGCTCTCTAACTTGATCTTGACAACAAATGCTTTTAATTTTGGCTTTTACCTCAAGAATATTTTTTAAACCAAGTTATTTTCCACTTGCACTAATTCACCATCTCACTCCCCCTCTTAGTGCCAACTCAATCCTAATATATCTCAGTTGATTGTATCATATCTAAGCCAGACCTCAAAGAGTGGTGGGAAATACTCAACATATTAGGGCGTGGGAGGTGTCATACAGGGCTATTTGGGCCTAGAACGTGGTTACATCTTCCACCGAGTTTAAGCTCTCATCATAGGCTTTTAATGTCAAGAGGCAGAAGTTTATGAGAATTGGCTTGTCCTACATTTCTTGAACAAAGGAGGATCATGCTGAGGAGCCTTCCCCGAGCTCCTCCTTCAATTTAATAAACTCCCTTTGAACTTCATCTAAGAGACGAGTAACCAAGTGTAGTTGTGCTCTAAGGGAGTCTGTCAAATCAAATGATAATGTATCTGGCTCGGGACAACTTGGGGTGGGAGCCGAGTGCTAGTTACAAGTGCCCTGCAAGCCAATCATGTGAGTGATGGCACGTGTGATACACTGCATGATCTTTTTGCTTATGATTAATATTGGTATATTCTCACATTATATTATCTGTAGCATATATATTGTGATGTTCCTAGTTCTGTACAATAGGAATCGGATCGTGATAAGATCACGATAATAAGATCGATTCACCTTTAAATATAGATCCTAAATAATTTCGGTCATAGGTTACTTGAGAGGGACATCGAGATAATCGGATAGATCGGTATACTATATACATGTCCATATGATGGAGGTAGTTGGTCTCATAACCACTTGTGTGGAAATACTAAGGATATAGTACATGTGCTCATTAGATAATAAGTTCACTAATTGATCCGCTTATAGAATATTGTATGGTTGATAATACCTAATGTCAAATAGCGATTTCATAATCTCAGTTGTATATCTGGTCCTTTGACTTGAGACACCAAGGATGCCACATATGAGTACCCCTTTCTTTGACGCTAGACTTACAGGTTTGGAAAGTTCGTGGTATAACTGGTTATCGGGATTATTAGTCAACCTTACGAGGGTAATTGAGTGTCAATAGAAGATCATCCACTCTCGGTATCACGAGAGTAATATATCATATGTGCTTGCTCAGACAAATCCCTAGCCAGGGTGATTCAGATTAAGAGAGAAAGAGTTCTTTGGTAGAATCTGATTAGAGTAGACAAACTAATTCCGTATGTGACCTGACAGTACCATGTCTAATATACGGTCTCTAGGATATTAGTTGGATGAGGGATTATAGACACACGATAACTATGGACAGACAGGTCCGATAGATTTGATCCCCTATGTCGTATAGGGACTATAGTATAGTGGTCTCGTACCTCCATAGTCAATGAGTCGAGTGAATTATTATGAAGATAATAATTCACTATATCAGAAGGAGTTCTGATGGAAGTGACTCACAGTCAGCTCAGTATTGGGCCTAGAGTGTCACACACATATGGTGGATACTTCAGCAAATAGAGGATTTGATGGGGATCTAATTAGCCCCTATTCTCATTAGATTAGACTATATGCTAATGGGCTCCTTGCTTAAGGCCCAATTAGAGGCCTAAGTAGATTATTGGATACAAATACAATAATGCAAGGTTAGTGGGTAATTGGATGAAGATCCAATACCACTAAGGTAGGAGCCCTAGGGTTTTGGTGGCTCTCTATAAATAGAAGGGGAGATTCATGGCTGATAGGTTGCAGTTCTGACCTCCCCCTCCTATTCACCTCCCTCTACAAGAGTTGCAAGATCAGATCGGAGGAGATTCGCTACAGAGATCCATCATATGAATATTGCTAGAGAGGAAGACACTTAACTTCTTTCATCCTCTCCATCCGAATCTGGAATAAAGAGATATACGATCTCCCTAGGTAAAATAATCTCTCACAAGATCTATTTTTTTTATTTTCACAGCTTTCTCGCACTCCAATCTTTTACATAATGATTCTACATGGGAAACCGATTTTTTGTTTTTGATTTTCGCTGCGCATATGATGCTCCTGTTAAGCATGTGATGCTCCCGTTGAGGTTTTACAATAATAGTATCAGAGCCAAAGTTTTCGTCCGAAAGATTAGTTTTAAACTACGTGTGATGATATTAAATAGTGTAGAATTGTTCTACGCATTTTTACTATATTTTTGCAGTGAACACAGCGAGGAGGGGCAGCCAGGTATAGCAAGACCCCTTGCAGGGGCGGCCACCCACAGCTAGGTCAGCTGCAGGGGTAATTGGCTACGGCCAAGGCTCCCTACAAGGGGGCGGTTGGATGTCCGCAGGCGGTAGCCTGTAGGGCGCCAGCAGAGCTAGCCGGTGGAGGTTGTCACCAGCAGGCTGCGCGGCTAGCCCTCATGATGCGGTAACACCGACCGCAAGGGTGGCCGCCCCTTGGCAGGATAGTTGCCGATGGGCAAGGGCAGCCGCGACGGTGATGGCGAAGTGAGGATGAAGGAGGGCTAGGACATCTTTTTGAAAAAGATGGTTATGCCCCTCAGAATTTGAGAAATTCCAAGTCTGTTGGGACTTGGGACCTGCGAGCCTCTGTTTTTTCTCATTTATTATCGGGACTGTGTACTTGTGATTATTTATAATTACATGGAGAGGCGCATTGGGAGCGTAGAGGTGATAGCGTGACCCATGATGCCGTGGCGGGAAATCACAACATATAGTAATGCGACGATCCAACGGAACCAATGATGATGAGATCAACGATCACAAGGCATGGAGATGTGTCGATGCACACATAGATCCTATTATGAGTAATTAGGCCCATTGGCTCGGGCTTAATCATATTATGTGACAGCTCATGATCATCCAATGTGGCTTGTATATATATATATATATATATATATATATGTATGTAATGTAGATATATTATATATATATATATATATATATATATATATATGTGTGACACGACATATTAAGAGATCGATACGAAACAAAAACCCCTCCTATGATAATATTAAGTCGATAAGCGTGAGACAATAAGATTGACCCACATGGCCTTCCATCGTTATAGGAAGAAATTGAATCATGACATAGGTTAAGTTGGTCGAGTCCCTCAAGACTCATCTATCTACGTGATTGAGTTATTGCCTATGACATAGAGATGTCAATGGTGACCTAAGGACTTGATATACTTGGTCGAGTCCCTCAAGGGCATATCATCGAATCAGACTCATCTTGTAACGATGGTGATGACTTAACTGAATATTATTGTTGGTCGAGTCCCTCGAGACCATGATGATTCAAATGCCGAACATGATGGGAATCACATAGAGTTGTGATTGACAAGAGTTGCCTACCTTTTGGGCTCAATGTAATTGGTCGAGTCCCTCAAGGTTGCACTAAGATGCCGATTGGATCCCGATCCCCACTAGGAGTCTGCCGAAGACTTTCATCTCACATGTTGAGTGCGTCGCATGATTCGCTAGAAAAATAGTGGGAGTACATTAAGATAGAAGTCCATATCTTACTTAGTATTTTCTACAAAGTCTGCATGTTATTTATTTATGTTATATTTTATTTATTGCTTATAAAACCCCTATGTGGTATACTTAATGTCAACCGCCTCATTGGTCCAAAGACTCTGAAATTTAAGAATTGTTAGCATGAAAAAGAAAATTGTATATGTCTTTAACATGATTATGCCCATACCAGAAGAAGGGGGCAAGCGAGGATGAGATCGTTCGCTTTGTGAACTATAAAGATAATCCTAAAGGATAACCTATACATTGATCTTATACTTCAGTCCCTACTAGATTCCTTTTCACAATTCATTATTAACTTTAATATGAACAAATTTGAGGTGACTCTACCTGAGTTCCTTAATATATTGAGGGAAGTTGAGAGTATCATCAAGAAAGAGAAGCCAGTTCTCTATATTGATGAGACCAATAGGAAAATGAAGGCTAGTAAGATCCTTAAGAAAGGTAAAGGTAAAGAAAGACTAGGTAAAGCAAAAGTTGCCAAGAAATACCTGGCAAAGGACAAAGGACAGTTCTTCCACTACGGCCAAGACAGACATTGGAAGATGAACTGTAAGGGCTACCTTGCAGATAAGGCGAAACAAAATCTTGGAGAAGCTTCAGGTATATTCATGATCAATCTCCACTTGTCAGATTTACATGATAACACATGGATATTGGATACCGAAAGTGCTTATCATATCTGTAATTCATTACAATTTCTGGCAAGACCTAGGAGATTGGCCAAAGGCGAGATGGACCTCAAAATGGGCAATGCAGCAAGAGTTGATGCAATTGCTGTTGGGGAGGTCACCCTACGCCTGGTGGAGCTATTTTTGCATTAGATGCATGCTATTTTGTTTACTTTATTATTAAAAATATTATTTCTATCTCTTGTTTAATAATTAGTGGATATAAATTAGTTTTTTAGAATAATAGTTGTTCAATAATTATATATGATAAGATCATCACTAGAGGGATATTGATAAATAGCTTATATGTGTTAGACACTTCTCCACACATCATGAATATAAATATATCTAAGAGAAAAAGAGATTAGGTGAATAATGCATATCTATGGCACTGTAGGCTAGATCATATACATGAGGGAAGGATTCAAAAGTTGCTGAAAGATGGACACTTAGATCCATTTGACTATAAGTCATACGTAACTTGCAAACCTTGCCTTCGTGGGAAGATGACTAACTCTCCTTTTAATGAAACTGGAGAGAGAGCCACTGAGTTATTGGAACTCATATATATAATGTATGTGGTCTAATGTCGACTCAGGCTATAGGTGGTTACTCATACTTCATTACATGCACTGATGATTTCTCTAGGTATGGACACATGTACTTGATGAAGTACAAATATGATACCTTTGAGAAATTCAGGGAATATAAAAATGAGGTAGAGAACTAAATTGAAAAGAGTATTAAGGCTCTTCGATCAAATCGAGGAGGAGAGTACTTAAGTACGGAGTTCACCCATTTCCTCAGGGATAATAGGATTCTATTCTAGTAGACACCTCCTTATACACCTCAGCTCAATGGTGTATCAGAAAGGAGAAATCACATACGTGATCCATGATGAGTTTCGTTGACCTACCCGTCTCATTCTAGGGATACGCCCTAGAGACCGCAGCTTACCTTCCAAATAAAGTTTCATCAAAGTCAATAGTGTCTACATCATATGAGATATGGAAAGGAAAGAAACATGATCTTAAGGTGGTTAAGATTTGGGGCTATCCTACACACGTTATAAGACACAATCCTAATAAGTTAGAATCAAGGATAGAACGGTGCACATTCATGGGATACCCCAATAGAACTTGTGGGTATATTTCTATCATTATAAGGATCGAAAGGTTTTTATTGCCAAGAGAGTTGTTCCTTGAGAAGGAACACATTCTTGGTGGAAATAATGGGAGTGAGATAGAATTGAGCAAGGTTAGAGAACCTAACCGAAGCACCATTCCAGAGCCCGAGTCTGGTTAGGTACTTAACACACAAGTTTCAACTTTGCGTAAGTCTAATAGAGTATCTCACCCTCTTGAAAAATATGTGAAACATATCAGTGGAGAGGACTCTCAGGATATTGATCCTCAGACCTACGAGGAGGCTATTATGAGTATAGACTCTGGGAAGTGGCAAGAAACCATAAATTCTGAGATGGATTCCATATACTCTAACAAAGTTTGGAATCTTGTGGATGCACCTAAGGGTATCGTACCCATCGACTGTAAATAGATCTTCAAAAAGAAGATCGAGTAGATAGAAAGGTGGAGACCTATAAGGCAAGGCTAGTAGCTAAAGGATATCGTCATCCACAAATCCTTGATGAACTTCTTCATCCACACCCCTTCCTTTTCTGCTTCTGTTGTAGCAATGTATTCCACCTTTGTGGTCGAGTCAACAATAGTATCTTGCTCGAAACTCTTCCAGCTTACTGCTCTTCCATTTAGGGTGAAAACATATGCTAAATTTGACTTACTATCATCAAGTCGGACTGAAAACTTGAGTCTGTGTAGCCCTTAACCTGGAGGCTACCTCCTCCATATACTAGTAAAAGATCTTTAGTACTTCTCGAGTACTTAAGGATATACTTTACTGCTTTCTAGTGTTCTGAACCTAGATATGTCTGATACCTGCTCATGATACTCAACGCATGTGCTATATCATGCTTAGTACATAGCATCGCATATATGATAGACTCTCTCGCTGAGGCATAAGGTATCTTATCCATGTCTACCCTTTCTTTAAGAGTCTTTAGGGACATACTCCTAAAAAGTGATATTTCATGTCTCATCGGTATGAAACCTCTCTTGTAATTCTCCATATCAAACCTTTTGACAATGGTGTCTATGTTCCTGGACTAGGACAAACCAAGCATCCTCTTGGATCTATCTATATAGATCTGAATCCCCAAAATATAGGATGCTTCCCCTAAGTCTTTCATGGAGAAGTTTTTGAATAGCCAAACCTTTACTGTGGAGAGCATTCATACATCATTCCCAATGATTAGGATATCATCCACATATAGCACCAAGAAGGTGATATCACTCCCACTTACCTTCCTATACACACAAGACTCATCTTCGTTCTTAATTAAGTCATAAATCTGATCACCTCATCAAATCTTATGTTCCAACTTTGGAAAGTTTGCTTTAATCCATAAATGGATCTAAGCAACCTACATACTTTATCTGAACTCTCTTTGGATATGAATCCCTCTGGCTATATTATATACATCTCCTCCTCGAGGTTGTCATGGAAGAATATCATTTTGACATCCATCTGCCAGATCTCATTATCATAGTGTGCTGCAATAGCCAAAATAATTCTAATGGACTTAAGCATGGCTACAGGTGAAAAGATTTTGTTATAGTCAACTCCTTATCTTTGACGATATCCTTTAGCTACCAGCCTTGCTTTATAGATCTCTACCTTTCCATCTATTTCGAACTTCTTCTTGAAGATTCATTTGCAGCCGATGGGCACAATACCCTTAGGTGCAACCACAATGTTCCAAATCTTGTTATAGTATATAGAATCCATCTCAGAATTCATAGCTTCTTACTACTTCCTAGAGTCTATACTCATAATAGCCTCCTTGTAAGTCTGAGGATCAATATCTTGAGAGTCATCTCCACTGATATGTCTCACATATCTTTCAAGAGGGTGAGATACTCTACTAGACCTACGTAAAGTTGGAACTTGTGTGTTAGGTACCTGAACTGCCTCAAGTTCTGGAATGGGGCTTGAGTTAGGTTCTCCAACCTCACTCAATTCTATCTTGCTCCCACTGTTTCCACCAAGAATGTGTTCCTTCTCAAGGAACATAGTTCTCTTGGCAACAAAGACCTTTCGATCCTCGGAATGATAGAAATAATACCCACAAGTTTCCTTTGGGGATCTCATGAATATGCATCATTCTATCTTTGATTCCAACTTATCGGGGTTGTGTCTTCTAACGTGGGCAGGACAGCCCCAAATCTTAACAATCTTAAGAACGAGCTTCTTTCCTTTCCATATCTCATATGGCATAGACACTATTGACTTTGATGGAACTCTGTTCAGAAGATAAGCTGCAGTCTCTAGAGCGTACCCCCAGAATGAGACGGAAGGTCAACGAAACTCATCATAGGCTACACCATGTCTAACAACGTGTGATTCCTCCTTTCTGATACACTATTCAGTTGAGGTGTATAAGAAGGTGTCCACTGGGATAGAATCTCATCGTCCTTGAGAAAATAGGTGAACTCTGTACTTAAGTGCTCTCCTTCTCGATCTGATCCAAGAGTATTAATACTCTTTCTAATTTGATTCTTTATCTTATTCTTATATTTTCTGAATTTCTTAAAGGCCTCAGATTTGTACTTCATTAATTACACGTGTCCATACTTAGAGAAATCATTAGTAAATGTAATGAAATATGAGTAACCACCTGTAGCCTAAGTCGATATAGGACCACATACATCACTATGTATGAGTTCCAATAACTCGGTGGCTCTCTCTCCAGTTCCACTAAAAGGAGAGTTGGTCATCTTCCCACAAAGGCAAGGTTTGCAAGTTGCATATGACTCATCGTCAAATGGATCTAAGTATCTATCTTTCAGCAACTTTTGAATCCTTCCCTCATGTATATGACTTAGCCTACAATGTCATATGTATGTATTATTCACCTCATCTCTTTTCCTCTCAAACATATTTATATTCATGATATGTGGAGAAGTGTCTAATACATATAAGCCATTTATAAGGGTCCCTATAGTGTTAATCTCATCATCCATAATTATTGAACAACTATTGTTCTCAAAAACTAATTTATATCCACTAATTGTAAAACAAGAGAAATAAATAATATTTTAATAATAGAGGGAATAAAATAGCATGCATCTAATGCAATAATAGCTCCACCAGGCAAATGTAGGGTGACATCTCCAACAGCAACTGTAGCAACTCTTGCTTCATTGCTTATCTTAAGGTTCATCTCACCTCTGGCCAATCTCCTAGGTCTTGTCAGAACCTGGAATGAATTGCAGATATGATATATACTCCTAGTATCCAATACCCATATGTTATTATGAAAATCTGACAAGTGGAGACTAATCATAAATATACCTAAAGCTTCTCCAAGTTTCTGTCTCGCCTTCTCTGTAAGGTAGTCCTTACAGTTCCTCTTCTAATGCCTATCTTGACCGTAGTTAAAGCACTATCTTTTGTCCTTTGTCGAGTCTCTCTTGGCAACCTTTGTCTTACCTGGTCTTTCTTTGCCCTTGCCCTTCTTAAGGGTCTTGCTGGCCTTCCTTTTCTTTTTGGTCTCACCAATATATAGAATTGGCTTCTCCTTCTTGATGGCACTCTCAGCTTCCCTCAACATATTGAGGAGCTCAGGGAGAGTCATCTTAAACTTACTCATGTTAAAATTCATGATAAAGTGAGAAAAAGAATCTGGTAAGGACTTAAGTATAAGATCAATATACATGTTATCCTTTAGGACTATCTTTATACTTCACAAAGCGAGCAATCTCATCCTCGCTTGTCTTTTCCTCTGGTGTGGGCACAATCGTGTTAACTTATAAAATTTTCTCTTTTGTGAGAATAATTCTTAAATTATGAAGCAGTTAGACCAATGAGGCGATTGGCATCAAGTATGCCACATAGGGGTTTTGCAAGCGACAAACAAGATATAATATAAATAAATAACATGCAGAATTTATAAAAAATACTAATTAAGATATGGACTTCTACCTTAATATACTCCCACTATTTTCCTAGCGAATCACGCAACATCCTCGACACGTGAGACGAATGTCTTCGGCAGACTCCTAGTGGGGATCGGAATCCAATTAGCGTCTTAGTGCAACCTTGAAGGACTCGACCAATTATACTAAACCCAACAGGTAGAGAACTCTTATTAATCATAACTCCTTGTGATTCCCATCATGTTCAGACTCTGAATCATATATCCCTATAATCTAGATCCGGATGGAGAGGATGAAGGAGGTCAAGCGTTCTCCTCTCTAGCGGTATCTACATGATGGATCTCTAGAGCGAAACTCCTATAATCTGATCTCGCAATTCTTGTGCAGAGGGAGAGAGGAGAATAGAAGGTGATGGCTAAAGCTGCAGCTTATCAACCATAAGTCTCCCCTCCTATTTATAGAGAGCCACCAAAAACCCTAGAACTTCATCCTTAGTGGGTATTGGATCTCCATCCAATTATCCACTAACCTTGTATTATTGGATCTCTATCCAATAATCTCCTTAGGCCTCTAATTGGGCCTTAATCAAGAAGCCTATCAATATAGGGTCATATAATGAGAATAGGGACTAATTGGATCTCCATCCAATACTCTATTTGCTGAAGCATCCATCATATATATGTGACCCTCTAGGCCCTATACCGAGCTGGCCTTGAGTCACTCCCAACAGAACTCCTTCTGATATAGTGAATTATTATCCCCATAATAATTCACTCGACTCATCGACTATGGACGTACTGGGCTACTACGACATAGTCCTCAGACGATATAGGGGGATTGAATCCATCGAACTTGTCTGTCCACAGTTACCATGTATCTATAATCCCTTATCCAACTAATATCCCAGATACCAAATATTGGACATTATACTATCAGGTCACATATGGAATCCGTCATAGTCTCACTCTAATCAGATTCTCCTGGAGAACTCTTTCTTTCTCAATTTGAATGACCCAAGCTAGGGATTTGTCTGAGCAAGCACATATGGGATATTCCTCTCATGATACCGAGAGTGGATGATCCTCTATTGACACTCAATTGTCTTCATAAGGTCGGCTACCAATCCCAATAACCAATTGTACCAGATCTGAAACTTTCTAAACCTATAAGTCTGGTGTCAAAAAAAGGTGTACTCATATAAGGTATCATTGGTGTCTCAAGTCTAAGGATCATATACACAATTGGAACTATGGAATCACTATCTGACATTAGATATCATTAACCATACGGCATTCCATAAGCAGTTCAATCAGTAAACTCATTCTCCAATGAGCACTTGTACTATATCCTTAGTGTCTCCACATAAGTGGCTATGAGACCAGTCACCTCCATCATATGGACGGGTATATAGTACACCGATCTGTCCGATTATCTTGATGTCCCTCTCGAGTAACCTATGACCGGGATTATTTAGGATATGTGTTTAAAGATAAATCAATCTCATTATCGTGATCTTATCATGATCTTATTCCCATTGTACAAAACCAAGGATATCACAGTATATATATTATAGATAATATAATATGATAATATACCAATATTAATCATAAGTAAAAAGATCACACAGCATGTCACACGTGCCATCACTCACGTGATTGGCTTGCAGGGCACTTGTAACTAGCAGGAGGTGGCTGGTCTTATAGCCACTTGTGTAGAGGCACTAAGGATATAGTACAGGTGCTCATTGGAGAATGAGTTCACCAATTGATCCGCTTATGGAATACTGCATGGTTGATGATACCTAACGTCAGACAATGATTTCATACTTCAGTTGTGTATCTGGTCCTTTAACTTAAGACACCAAGGATGTCTTGTATGAGTACTACTTTCTTTGATGCCAGATTTACAGGTTTAGAAAGTTCTAAATCTGGTACAACTAATTATCAAGATTAGTAGCCAACCTTACAAAGGCAATTGAGTGTCAATAGAGGATCATCCACTCTCAGTATCACGAGAGAAATATCTCATATATGCTTACTCAAACAAATCCCTAGCCAAGGTTATTCAGATTTAGAGAGAAGTTCTCTGGTAGAATTCGATTAGAGCAAGATAAACTGATTTTGTATATGACCTGACAGTACCATGTATAGTATACGGTCTCTGGGATATTAGTTGGATAAGAGATTATAGATACACGGTAATTGTGGATAGATAGGTCCGATGGATTTGATCCCCCTACACCGTCTGGGGACTATGGCGTAGTGGCCTAGTACGTCCATAGTCGATGAGTCGAGTGAATTATTATGAAGATAATAATTCACTATATCAGAAAGAGTTCAATTGGAAGTAACTCATGGCCAGCTCAGTATTGGGCCTAGAGGGTCACACACATATGGTGGATGTTTCAGCAAATAGAGATTTAGATGGAGATCCAATTAGCCCCCTATTCTCATAGATGAGACCCTATGCTGATGGGCTCCTTGCTTAAGACCCAATTAGAGGCCTAAGAAGATTATTGGATAGAGATCCAGTAATACAAGGTTAGTGGGTAATTAGATGAAGATCTAAATCCACTAAGGTAGGAGCCCTAGGGTTTTGGTGTCTCTCTATAAATAGAAGGGGAGACTCATGGTTGATAGGCTGTAATCTGGCCTCCCCCTCCTATTCTCCTCCCTCCCTCTATAAGAGTTACAAGATCAGATAGAGGAGATTTACTGTAGAGATCTATTGTGTGGATACCGCTAGAAAGGAAGACGTTTGACTTCCTTCATCCTCTCTATCCGAATCTAGAATATATGAATATACGATCTCCCTAGGTAAAACAATCTCTTACATGATATGATTTTTTTTTTATTTTTACAACTTTCTCATGCCCCAATCTTTTGCATGATGATTTGATTTACGTAAGAAATCGATTTTTTATTTTTAATTTTTGTTGCGCATATGATGCTCCCGCTGAGGTTTCCCAACATTGAGAGTCGAGGGCACTAAGTTATGTCATTAGTCTTAGAAGCAGATCATGAGGTGCAGTGAAGAGGGTCGGCTGGGCCGCTAGGGAAAGTTGTTGGAGGAGTGTCATCTATTGAACTAGTTGGGAAATGAGGGAAACTATGGTTTGCATCATCGGTACCAACACTTGACCTGGGGGATGAGCCTCAGGAATGCCTCGACAAAAATGATGGGATGTCCGGTGTCAGCTCCAGGGGGCGAGAACCTCATATCATTGAATAACTGCCAGTAGCAGCTTGAGGTCGGAGCTGAAGTGTTCCCATCCCCATGTAAGGGGAGAGGCAATTGCCCTCCGAGTTCGAGGGTGTGGTGGGCAGTGGGCATCTCCACCCCGAGACAATCATTGGGTTGCTCGACTGTGGGCCCTCTCCTAGCATCAAAAATATTATGCAACTTTACATTATGGCAGAGACGTCAACACGATTTGATTCGATCGAAGTGCGCAAAGTTGCCCGTGGGACTTCTGAAGGATGTCAGCGCCTAC
Source organism: Ensete glaucum (assembly GCA_021527575.1). Taxonomy (NCBI): domain Eukaryota; kingdom Viridiplantae; phylum Streptophyta; class Magnoliopsida; order Zingiberales; family Musaceae; genus Ensete; species Ensete glaucum. The sequence continues at coordinate 38,504,678 of CM038557.1, forward strand.
TCAAGTTAAAGAATTGCTCAGAAAATCGACCCTTTGCGTAAATCCCTGCAAATAGGCCAGAGTCAGAAGGGGATTCTTGACTCGTCCCTTCTAATGTTTCTGTCAATATCTGAGAGAGAGAAGGAATTTTGAGTATTCAAAGTCAGACCTCTAGTGCTAGCCTAGAGATCGGCTTTTATATTTGTGCCCAAGGATCAATCATATGCAACTTATTAATGATCGCCGAAGCTCTGGGCAGCTGGCTTGTATACTCTGTGTGGTATGAATCAACTTGTACGATTTCGTGCTGTGAGTTACTGTTTTACACATTCTCGGGCAATCCGAGGGGCAAGATGACATCTTGTACAATTCTGAGGGGGCAACATCTCCTATAATACCGGGTAACACGAGTATGACTTACTATTTTGTATGAGCTCGATATATCACATCAATACTAACATAATTATCGTAATATACCCTATCACTATTAAATCAACATGAAACAAAGTTATACTACAGAAAGGATAGGAACTTTATTCTTCCCATGAACGCTGTTTTTGCATTAGCATTCCTTCCTTTATTCCTGTCAGAAACACATTTTTCATCTTTAGGAAGAAACAGTAGGAGAGTGGGTGATGGCAGCAATCATCTGCAGTGAAATGCAAGGCTGGTCCACTGGTACCTGCATAGAGAAGATCCCAGTTTGTTCTGAGAGGAAAAAGAAAGCCATCATCTGACATTGTATGTTGTTGAAGCTGTGTTCATCTTCAACAACTGGGTTTAAAAAAAATAAAGAAAAAGCTAATCAATCTAGGACTGAACTCATCACTGTCCAACTGCTAAGAACAATAATGAAACTTGGTAGCTGGGGGATCATGGCTTGTTGAAAGATTACCAGAAGTGACGAAGAAGAACAGGCCATGGCCATGCAGGAGAGAGGAGTTATACATGCAGACAGCCGAGAGAACGACAAGATTTTGGACTCTTTCTCTTGCATGAGTTACAAATGCATGCAAATCAAGTGTTGTGAAACAAGTGCATGCAGTGAAACTACCAATCACTAGTGTACATAGTACTGTCACTTGCTTTATTTGGTCAAGAAATTATAATGTGTTAGAAGTAGATTTCTTCTCTGTGGTACATAAACAATTGAAATGCTCTCAATCCTAAGATACATGCAGAGAGAAGGGAGCACTATAAGAAGATTTTGGACTCCCTTTCTTGGGAGACATGAGACTTCATGAGTTATAAATGCATGGAAATAAGTGCGTGCTGAGGAAATACCAATCAGTAGCGTACACAGGATTGTTGTCACCTGCTTTATTTGGCCAAGAAATTGTAATCTGTTTTGAAGTAGATTTTTTTTCTCTGAGGTATGTAAACAATTGGAATCCTCTGAATCCTAATGTCCATGTGGAGTATATTCAATAAAACTATTCCACCATTAACTTTTGAGATTGACATGTGTTTAATCAACCATGTATATTGTATAAAAAATAGCAAATTTTTTTTAAAATTGATTCAATTCATATACTCTGGATTAAAAGATATGTGATCCTAATTGCCAAATTTTCATTAATTATGGAGCTAATTAAACAACATTAATGTTTTATCTTCCAAAGTTTACGTAGACAATTTGGCATATCTCCATGCATTACGTTTCAGGATTTTGCAGCATATCATGGATCTTACACCAGCATATAATCCTTATAATTCTCACGTTGAGAATTCTTTGGATAGAGTAAGTGGTCCACTTGTCATGCGGATGAACTTGAGGTCCTTTTCATCACCATCAGGTTGGGAAAATAATTGCAGAACTGTTGTTCTAATCAAGATTCATTTTTCTTCTATTTTTTGCCTCTTTCAACAAGTAATCAGTCACCAGTTTAAGATGTATGACAGTGTTGGTTGCCTTAGCCCACACCATATGAAACAAAAAGAACACTTACAAAATGTCCAGCTCCAAGGATCCAGTAGAAATGCAAGTTCTGATAAGACTTGAAGAAACCCTTGGTGATCTGTTTCCCACCATGGCAGTATAAAGGCTTTCTATCCATGCTGTTGAATTGCTTTAGCCCCTTCCATCTGAAAAGGATTTGAAAGGTCATTCACTAAACTCAAGAACTAGACAAGGATTTGAAAGGTAAGTCTAGAACAGGAATGGTTAAATGTGGTTTGTGATGCTCACTTCAGCTTCTGAACCCATGCCTCAGTGCCCTTGGTTGAACAAATCAGATCAACCTTCATATATAATAAAGAACTCAGCATGAATCAATTACAAGAAAAGATTACTGCCTTAGTTTGTTATATAAATATTATTTTGACAAAAATTACAGATTATTTTTCATATCAAAAGGTGATGATGATAACAGTTGTTTCCCCAGGGAAACACATTCCAGCAATCATAGCTAAAAGCCAACAAAAAAAAAAAAATCAAAAGAGAGAGAGAGAGAGAGAGAGGAATCACCTCAAATTCTTTGACATGTGAAGTGACTGTGGGTGTACCATAAAATTAATGTCAAACTGACTTCAACCTAGTAATTGGCACGTCTCTTCCTCTAAAAATTCTATGCCTGGGAATCCATATTGAGATATTAGTAAATTCATAATCAGATTCCACAACAGATCATCTTCATAGCACCAACATGTTGGGCAACTGGACAAAAAAACCATTGACATGTTCTCTCCTAAAACCAACTCATTAATTTCAATACATAAAATCCAGTTTGTGGCCCACTGGAATTATTGTTGCTCCAGTAATACTGCAGGGTCAAAACCTTTTGCCAACTTTGCAGGAGGTCTAATCTGACAACAATCTTGGCAGAAGAAGGATCAGAGCATTTAGAGAAGTTCACTCATCGATGAACTAAAAGCCATCATATCCCAGTTCATATTCTGTTTCTCTCAGAAAACAAGTGCATCTCTTCCGACTAATGTCACTGATGATCGATCCCTAAGCAATTACTAAAACAACACCTTTTACCAGTTTCCATAAATATGTTTTAAGTGTCCTAGTTTCAGATCTTATCATGAAGTACCTTGAGATGTTGTAGATATCCTCGGAAACTTCCCTTCAATACAGAAACTGGGGGCCAACAGAGGTTGTCTTCCACCTTATCCTTCTATTCTATGTTGTTATCACATGTCTAGTTTGTTAAATCTAGTGTGGTTTGCTCTAATTTGCATCTAATGCTCATCCTTGACTCGCCACATCTTGAAGCTTACGTGGGAAAAAAAAAGGCTGGAGTTCAATATATTGTTGACACTAATACAGCATCTTATCTAGTAATAAATGAGTGGTTTTTGAAGTTGCCACATTCCAAACTTCTTAACCTTCAACAAATGCAGGCCACATATGTTCTTATTCAGGTTGGAATCATCAGATATAGTCGCAGAACTACTCCAAGAAAAAGATGACAAGCAAAAGCGCCTCTATGTGATAGTATCTACTGCCATATGGTCACCATCCAATAATTGGAGGTTCAAATGGCTACCAGTATCTCAAAGGTAAATGTTTGAATTTGTTTCTTCTGTGGGTCACCGAGGGGATAACAAGTAATTATGTGCAGTTCTTACTTGTCCATTGTAGATGGTGACATTGATTCCCAGAGAAAGAAGCTCATCAACCTGCAAGAGTAAAGTCGATTGCATTGGATATGATTTCCCTAATGTATGTACTTTGCCAAGGCATTTAATTTTAGGTGGTGGGCTACCTCCTTGATTCTTGGCTTCATGAAATCATTTGAAAGAGAATCAAACACAAGATCGGACTGTCCTCCCCAGCTGCAAGATCAATATTTGGTCAATTAAGCCCATGTTTGATATAATGCTACGAATTAGATAGCATGTGTTCTCGGAATTGATCATAAAATTCGAACATACCTCACACTTTTTGGAATTATCTTCAGCTTTTCTCTGATGACACCATTCATGAAGCTTGAAGTATCAACAGCGGAGACGGCAGCCTTGGAGCTCAGATATGTTGCATATGTCTCCATTGTCAGCTTCCTTGATTGCTGGACTTCCGTCATCAGCAGAGGATCACTCGCCGTATCCAGTAAGAAATTATAGAAATCCTGTAAATTTTCAGTACAAACTCATTGACAATCTGGACTAGAATTACTTGAAATCAACTTGTTTCTGTGTTCTACACATGAAAAGCAACTCACGACATCATTACTGGCGGAACTGATGAAGCCCTCCAGCTGTCTCCATGAGTTTGTCGCATCAACATTTCGACCTTCCTTGATCTCTTGTCTGATCCTTTCAGCAATACTGAAAATTTTTGTAACATTGCATATCAGATCAGATCGCATCATGTAGGCAAAGTAATCAATTGCTACTTAAATTGAAAGAAGAGTACACGTTTGATTTCTCTGCATCTTTAATGTCTAGCCTTGAGACGTCTCGAAGCAGAGGTCCCCAAGAGACCTGCATCACAAAACCATAGGAGAAAGGAATCATAATTTGGTCTAGAAATGAAATCATATCTTCTTAAGACAGCAAAAATCCATGAAGGCTTACCACATAATCTTCTGGTGACATCCAGCTATCAGCCAAAGCAACACCTGCTCACATACATCAAGTCACAGGAAATTCTATTCTTCCTTTGATCTCAACCTGTGGAAGATGTGGAATAGAGAAGAGACTACCTCCAAGCTTGAGCTTCAATTCGCCGGCTTTAATGGCTTTGTGGATCGACAAGCCGACGGTCGCTGCAAACTTCCCTCCATAAGACTCTGCCACGATGAAGAGTGGGCTCTTCTGCCATGACTTGTTCTGGTCGTAGAGCTTCTTGAGAAGGGAAGTCAAGTCGACTGCTGCCTCCACATCGGTCTTCACGACGAGGCTCTCGTCCTCCACATAGCTGAATCCTGTTCCTACTGGATTGTCCTGCGTTTTCCGTGAAGCAGAAGAAAGAAGATGAAGCCACAACAACTAAGAGAACAACTCGGAGATCGGGTAGAGGACTCACAACAAACAGAAGGTCTGCCTTCTGCAGCCATGTCGAATTCCGAGGCTTCAAATCCGTGTCCAATGGCCCGATCTCTTGGAAATTTCCAATCGCGACACCAGAGCCACCCTTTCGCCATGGAAAGCCACAGCCATGGATCAGAAAATTCAGGTACTCAAGAGTCGCTTACAACAGTTGCGTTGAAGGAGACTTACAGGTCCACCCTGCAACCACAGCACTGTCGGCCATGGAGTGGAGCCGCCGTCGACTCTTTGCGGGCTCCGGTAGTGCCACCAGAACATGCGCGCCTCTGCAGTAGAATTCAGCGCTCAACAGTGATCACGCAGAGAACGCAAGCAAAAGGAGGATGAGGAGATTACTCGGTCGGACTTCGACGTAACCCCAATTCTCAGATCCATCGGCAGTGCCAGCGGCGATGGCGAGCTGGAAAGAGAGAAGAGAACAGCACAGGAGCAGCAGCAGTTGGGTAGAAACAGCAGAGGAAGACTTCGCCATCATAAACAAGAAGAGTGTTAATGAGTCGATGAGATCCACCAAACCAACAACTACGTAGAGAGTAAGGAAGAAGGTATCGAGAACTCCTATAGCTACAAGGAAGCTGATGAAACTAGACAAGACAACTATGTGTGTGTGTCTATATATATATATAGTATAATAGGTATACCAGTATAAAAGGCAGCGAATATAATTGCAAAATGCACGCTCGTGATTATAGTGTTTTGTTGATAAAAAAAATTAATATTAGTTGGATTTCAAGGAATTGACTCACAACAAGATCACAAGATATATATATATATTGCAGTTTTGGATTTATTTTTTATGCAGTTTTTAATGAAAAGAAAAGTTTCTTATATACATATAATTCATGTGTTGATTATGATTGAGTTGGAATACAGCATCAGACTGCCATAAAAGTTGGAGTTGGATTGTTATTGGAAGAATATTTGACAGGGAAAAGTAAGAATTATGTAGAACATTGTCAATTCTGATTTAGGAGTTACCAACCAAAAATGGAATGAATATGAATTGGTGTATTGCAATTGCATTCATTTAGTTCATCAACTAAATGTATGGAGGAATTTGACCATTCGAAGTCCAATTCAACAAATCTTAAAATTGATTCTCCTTCCTATTTCAACAATGAACCAAGTTGTTGTTAAAATTGGAATTTTAATAGACACTGAACTGACCAAATTTCCCCCTGCATTCTTTGTTATGTGTTTGGATTAAGAAAACTAACATAATTAATTATTTTAAAAATATCTTTTACTAATAATAAGTTTTTTATTTGAATTATATTATACTCGTCATAATTTATATTATTTTAATAACTATTTTGTCTCATAATTATACACTACTTTAATATAATCGAGTAATTATTGTTTTATGTTAGAAAGAAACTGGAAATCACATTTGATTCTTGAGGAAAAGGAAGGAACGATAACGAGATTCTCGCAATCCAACCATTAATAGCAGAAATTAATAATTTTCATAGTAATTCCTTCTCCGCTGTCCACGTTAGCAAACGGCCAATTCATGCGTTAAAATCTTAAGAATCAAGTCATGGATCGGCATATGACTCCAAACGTTTCATATGTATGCTTGTCAGTAACTTATTTTCTTCATTTGCGTTTAGATACTTAGGTAACACAAATGTGACCAAGAGCAAACATAATAAATCATATATTACCGCCACCACTAGCCAAATTGTGCAGAGAATTGGTGACAATCCTGTGGTTTTACCGCTGATGCTATTATACATGGTTGGCCATATCACTAATCTATTTCCACATAGATGACCCTCATAAGAATCATGATTAGCTTTTTTATTTATAAGCCAACCGTCATCAAGAGTACTTAACTCATCATCACATTCCGAAGACAGGATTCTTGGCAAATAATCCTTTGGATTATTGGTAACTCTGTAGTTGTTGACCTTACAATTATCGACTAACAAGCACAAATATTTGTAAACCTGGAGTTGGATCAGAAAAAGATGGTACCTGCAGTCACATAACAAGACTTTGAAGCCATTTCTTTCACAAGCTTTCTTGATACAAAAGTAAAAAGCATTTAATTGATATACGCCTCCAGATGATATGCTTAATACTACGATTGTGGTGCACCATATGGTTGTCATTAGTACTTTGATATGGCTGCTTGGATGCACATTATGAAACGGAGAGTAACTGAATTACAAATGGTCCAGGGAAAAGAATAATGGCACAAGTACCAGATTAACAAATGCGTGCCCATGCCTAAGGAGAAAATTGTCTTTAATCAATATCAAAGTTTGTGATATCAGTCCATACCGATATATTGAGTTTATCTTAGTATGGTACAATATCTGATATCGAGCGGTACATATAGTGCATGTCGTTCGGTATAATATTATATTATATTTAATATTATATTATATTAATATAGTATAATATATATTAAAAAAAATGAAAACAGACGAGGCCTCGCCTTGTCTTATTCTCCCGCTGGAAGACGAGGTAGCGCCTCATCCCCGTGCGAGGAGACTATTAGCCATTAAGATTTCCCTAACTGAACGAGAAGATCTCGTTGATTAGTTGAGAGAAATCTTCCTTCCCGACCTTGTATAAATATGTGTGGAACCAATGTATTATATGTCTTTGATCCTCACTTCTATTTTCAACATGGTATCATAGCAATTATCTCTTTAAGAGATTATTTTCATTCTCCAACGATAGCTTCACCTCCTTCTGCAATCGAGTCAAGCCTTCCTTCTCTTCCTTTGTCAGTGTTGAAACCGACGAAGGCTGCTCCCTCATCTTGCCCTGCCGACGGTCCCCTCTCCAGAGCAGGGCTTCATTGCTGCAACTATCTTGCCGACGTCAGACAACAGAAAGAGCGAGTCTCGCTCTAAGAGAGACTCACTCCTTCTTGTTGTCCAACAACAACTTTCGCCAGGGCCATCAAATCGTACGACAGGACGTCAACGTCCGCCCTGCCTGCAGCTACTCCTTCGTCTGTCGCTTGTCACGCCACCGGCATCAAGCCCTTCGCCAATAGCAAGAACCCCGACAGAGAGCGTTCTTCACTGTTGGATAAACTCGCCAGCCACCTCTGTCAAGCTTCTCCATCGTCAACCTTGAGAGCAAGAACCCTGGTCTCTCTCCCTTTCGTTCCGACCTTCTTGTCCTCAACTACCTCCCCCACCACACCGCACCCCCCACCCACACACCACCCACCACCCCAACCCCAACCCCCCCTCCCCCCGTCCTCGTCCCCTACGACGGTGGCTTTTTCCTCCTCTAGGTGGCAGCATCAATGTCCTCTTTCATGACAGTCAGCTCCTCATATCTACAGCCATCGTCTCCCTATAGTCTCCAGCTGCTTCCTAGTATTCTCCCACCCTTCCTCTGCTTTTCTTGTAGCAGCGCTGCGGTTGCTACCACCAACAACTGGTACTCCATTAGCTTGATCTCTCTTTGGGGCGGCTAAGGCAGCATTGTCGTCGCGTGAGGGTACTCCCAGCGCTACGCACACCTCCTCCCTCGACTTGTTAGCAAGGAATCCTTCCGCACGAGGTAGTCTTCCTCGTGCTCCACCACTACCACATCAACTCCAACAAACAGCGGCACCTTCCCTACCCCAACTGCAGCAGACGAAAGCTTCTACACCGGTCTCCTCTGTTGCTTCAACAGTCAGCATCATATTACTGGTGCACAACAACGAAAGCTGCCATCAACGTCACCGTCATATCACTCATTCACAAAACTTACCGTGGAAGCATTCCCAGCCTTCAGAATGTCGTCCGCACTACATCACCATTAATGCTGCATCACCATCAGTTTTGCTACACAAAGCATCATCAAACCTTACTATTTCTCTCCACCAACTTCTACCAAGCAGCAGCGCCATTGCTTGTAGCTTCTGTTCCGACAGCATCTCCCATTTCCTCACTGTGAACCTTTCGCTGTCCTCTAGCCTCGACACCAGTGATTTCTTCTTCATCTTCAGGCAACTGCCTGTCGTACCACCAATGTTGCTCTTCCTACAGGCAGAATCTACAATGAGGACTTTGTTTCATCTACCCCTCTCTGTTGTCCTGCCGGCAACCGAGGACTCTGTGACGCTATTGATGACGCTTGCTCCCACCGCTCTCGTCGCCGCGTTGTCCTCAGGATCTTCGTCGCCACAACCATCCTTTTGGAACTGCTTCCTATTGGTTCTCGTTTGTTTCATTGGTCGCAGCGATTTTGATTCAACTATGGGGCATGACCGCAAGCTAGAGCCTACGATCTATCCTGGCAGCGCTACTGCCTTGATGCGAGCCTGAGATATGCCTTGCTGCTCTTCCTGATGTATTAACACTTCCTCCTCGGCGTCGGCCTCGACACTAAGATCGATCTCCCTCTTGATCTTTGGACTACCAAAAGGCCCTTAAGTGTCTCCTGCGACGTTGATCTGAGCCGCAGACTTCTTCATCTCACTATCTGCTCCAGTTGCTATAGTGTTCTTCCTCATATCTACGCTGGCGCCACTCTCCGGACAAGCAATCGGACTATGCAACATGGCTGCCCCTCATTCTCACTACCCTGCTTCAACGTCCTGTAAAATTATTCTGCTATCATGCTTTTTCATTGCTCTATCAATTGAGTCAACATCATAGGGTTTCTTCCTCGGCGATTTCTATGACTACAGCACCCACATCCGTCGATTGCCTTCGGCCTCCCCACTAGCTTCGCTTGCTCTAACCTTTCAGAGCTCCTATGCTTCGAGGACTGTTGTACGCAACTGTAGTAATTCCAACCTTTCACGTTAATTTACTCAGTTGCTGCAACACTAGTGTCTTCGGCCATCTTTCCAGCAGCTGTAACACCCCTTAGTCCCACATTAGAAAAGTGGGAACATAAGAATGCCTTATAAGGGTTGATGAGTGTACTACAATTAACTCCTTGCTCGAGCATTTTGGCCAGTGGTTGGGCCAAACTGAAGTTATCAAGTATCTCACATAAAACCTACTTGACTAACGGGCCAACGAACGTTGCTTTGAGTGCATAGTTCAAGGAATTGGCGAGAGCACTTAGAGAATGCGACTCCCTAATCTCCTTCAAAGAACTTTACGACAAACTAATATACTATGAGGCATACCTGAAGCATGACGATAGGCTGCCAGGACCTCTATCAGGACCTCCCATCACAGCTCAGTTCAACCGCAAGAACGCTCCAAAATGTGTTTATCAGTCTTGACTCGCCTCCCAGCTCCGTCAAACTAGCCTCAAGCAAATGTTATGACTACTCCGTCTGATAGTTAGTCCAATTGGATCGTGGACTCTAGTGCTTCCCACCATATCACTTCCGATTTTCAGAACCTATTGATCCACAACAACTATGGCGGAAATGAAGACATCGTCACCGGTGGTGGTAAAGGAATTTTTATCACTCATACTAGTTCTACGATGCTTAATTCACATGCCACTTCTTTCACACTCGATGATATTTTGTATGCACCCCACATTAAAAGAAACCTTATTTCCGTCTCTCAATTCTAAAAATAAAATTATACTTCCATTAAATTTTTTATGATTATTTTCTTGTTAAGGACTTGAGCACGGGGGCATCCTTGGTTCAAGGCATGAATAAAGACAATATCTACGAATGATCGTCAGCCTTGTGTCTCACTTAACCTACTGCTAACTCTTTAACTGCTGCTCCGGTCGACATATGACATCGACGTCTTGGTCATCCCTCGCCTTCTATCTAACAAAAATTGTTTTCTCGCTATTCTCTTCCTGTTTTTAAATCAAGTAATGTTATTACTTACTATGATGTTTGTCTTAGCAATAAGAGTCATCTACTACCTTTTGGTAAATCATCTATGTCCTGCTCTAAACTGTTTGAAGTTATTTATACTGACGTTTGGGGTCCTGCGTCAATTGTTTCCTTTAACAAGTTCAGATTATATGTTGTCTTTGTAGACTATTTTACAAAGTACACATGGTTATATCCTCTCCGTCATAAGTCTGAAGTCATTGTTGTCTTCTCCAACTTTAAGAACTTGGTCGAGAACTACTTTCAAACTATAATTAAAATAGTCTATTCTAATGGCAGGGATGAATATCAAGCCATTGCATCTTGTTTGTCTGCTTGCAGCATTTAACATCTCAAGTCCCCTCTATATACTCCTCAACCAGTTGACTCTACCGAATGTAAACATAGACATATTGTTGAAACTGGCCTAACACTGCTCATCAAGCTTTCATGCCATCAACTTTTTGGTCAATAGTGTTTCAAACTGCTGTTTATTTTATTAATCATATGCCTACTCCTATCCTGCAATATCAATCACCGTTTGAAAAGCTATTTCGCAAATATCCTAATCTGCAAACATTAAAGTATTTGGTTGTTTGTGTTATCCATGGTTACGTCCCTACGCCTCACATAAACTGCAGTCTAGATCTCGACCTTGTATTTTCATTGGATACTCCCTTGAACATAATAACTTTAGGTGTTATGACCCTCATACTACTAAAATCTTTGTTTCTAGATATGTCACTTTTGTCGAATCTGTTTTTCTCTTTCGAGATCACATGCAACTTGTCATACCATTGGATCACTATAATACACCTTCATCCTCACACGCATTTCCGCTGGATCCACACTCTCTTGTTACCACCGTTCCACAACTTCTTCCTCTCTCCTCTTTACCGGTTACTCCTCTTCCTACACAATTGCCTCTAGAACCACAACCTTTGTCTTCACCTCTCCAAGGAACTTTCATCGTCCTTCCACCTGACTCAACCTGTGATAACCCTTAGCCTTTACCACCTAATACTATTATAGCCCCCGGTATCCAATGCAAACTAATTCCAAGAGTGGTGTCTTTAAACCACGTTAAGTTCTTGACTTACATGCTAGCTCTAAACCTTCCCTCGACTCTACTGAACCAACATCTTTTACGCATGCCCATAAATCTTCACATTGGCGTAAAGCCATGTGTGACGAGTATGATGTTCTCCTTCATAACTCTACATGGACTCTTATCCCTTCTCACCCCACACAAACATTATCAGGTGCAAGTGGGTCTTTTGAATTAAGCGGAACCCCGATGATTTGATTGATCGCTATAAAGTACATCTCATAGCTAAGGGATTTAATCAACGACCTGATGTTGACTACACTAAGACATTTAGTCATGCTATCAAACCTACTACAATCTGGCTTATCCTAAGTCTGGCGATCTCCAAAGGCTTGTACTTACGGTAATTAGATGTTTACAATACCTTTTTACAAGGGACTCTCACTGAAGATGTCTTTATGGAGCAACCTTCTAGCTTTATGCATCCTCAATATCCATGACATGTTTATAAACTCCAAAAAGTCATTTATAGACTCCGTCAGGCTCCACGAGCTTGGTATACTGAACTTGGTCTATTTTTGTCTTCAGTTAGCTTCATCAACTCTAAGTCTGATGTTTCCCTATTTATGCCAATAACATGGGGGAACCATCTATCTTCTAGTCTATGTAGATGATATTATTGTCACAGGTGATAAACCTATGAAGGGTCAAGCATTTATCAAGCAATTAGCAGACATATTTTCTCTTAAAGATTTTGGCGACCTGAGCTATTTTCTCGGTGTCGAGGCTACGTTTATATCCTCTGGACTCTTTCTCTCACAGAGAAAGTACATTCAAGATTTATTATTCAAGACGAACATGCAGGACGTAAAAGAAGTTACCACTCTCCTATCTACCAGTGAATCACTCAAATTATGTGATGGTAGTCATCCTACTACAGACCCTACTCAATACCGGCAGGTAGTTGGCTCCTAACAATATCTAGCTTACCCAACCAGACATCTCCTTTGCAATTAATAAATTATCACAATTTATGCAACAGTCGTTTACTTTGCACTGGACTGCTATCAAACACATTCTGCGTTATCTTAAGGGGATCATCGATCATTGTATTTTTCTTTGCAAACACTCTCCCTTTCAGCTTCGTGCTTTTGCCAATGTTGATTGGGCCAGAAATGTTAATGATAGAACTTCTACATCATGGTATATTATTTTTCTTGGTGCTAATTCAATTAGCTAGAGTTCTAAGAAGCAAAAGACAGTTGTCCGGTCTACAATTGAAGCTGAATATCGTGTTATCACCACTACTACTGTCGAACTTAATTGGATCACCAACTTGATTAAGAAGCTTCACATTCCCTCTACTTCTGCTCCTGTCATTTATTGTGATAACATCGGTGCCACTTACCTTTGTGCCAATCAGGTCTTCCACTCACGCATGAAGCATGTTGCTATCGATTTCCATTTCGTGTGAGATCAAATCATCCGCCAGTAGCTTCGTGTTTCCTATGTCCATATGGCTGATCAACTAACCAACTCACTCACAAAGTCTCTGGCCCGCAAACTTTTTTCCTTGCATCAATCAAAGATCAACGTCCTTGACCGGAGCTCGATCTTAAGGGGGCATATTAGCTGTTCAGATTTCCCTAACTAAACGAGAAGATCTCATTGATCAGTTAAGGGAAATCTTCCTTCCCGACCTTGTATAAATATGTGTGGAACCAATGTATTATATGTGCCTTTGATCCTCACTTCTATTTTCAACAGAGACGAGGCGTCGCCTCGTCCCGACGTGGGGAGATGCACGGTACCGCCCGATAGTAGGCAATCGGGCGGTCTACATATCGGTATTCTGTTGGACCAATACATACCGCCCGTACCATGTGGTACAGATCAGAATGGACAACCTTGGTCCAGATACTGTTATGTGATTACAATAGTTGTTTGTGATAACCTTCAACAAAGAAAAATTATAGCAACACTGACTAAATATAGCATGTGGTTAGAAGTTACCAAGTAAGAAGAGCAGGCTGGGAGGATTGAGTTCAAATTCCAGCAGCTAAAGCAGTGATCAGTCCAACCACATACCCAAATAGCACATACCATATGTATATATGCTGCTTTGATGAGGATAATTCTGACATAGACGTCTCTACTCTCTCTGTGATCGAAACATAGTGCCAAAGCTAGAAGCATACCTGGAACAGCCTGTAGGATTAAGAAACCTGTTAGTAGAAATATAATTAATCAGATTTCATGGTCTTATTATTTCTACTAGATATAAAAAATATGCACTCGACTTCAGAAGGACCAGAAATAGACGTGAACTAAGATATTACTACCAAAACATGAATAGAGTATGATATCGACCACAATCCACTCTTGTTCTAGGATTAAAAAAATTCAAATGCATAAATGGACAAAATGTGGCTATAAAGGAAGTTTAATAGGTCGAATGAACAATAACATAAGCTTTTTCCAGCAATGCGAACAATGGCCACTTTTCTCTTACAAGATAAAACACATGTTTCCCAATGTAACTCATAAATATCTTTACCCTCTACCTATCTATCTCCATTTCCAATTCACTTGGCCGCATTAATGTGTGCTATTGAAAAAAAGCACAAAACATTTTAGTATCCAATAGAAGTTCCACAATGTAATGCTTGTTGCTTTGACCTTCTAATTAGATGCTAGAGAGGACACACTCTAAAATCAAAGAAAAATAAGGTTGCCTGCAGTGCAGATGGTCTTCCGGCAATAACTGTGGTTTCAAAGTTTCTCAAAAGGCCTGTATTGCTCACAAATGACTAACAGCATGATATTTTCTGGCATCGAAAGAAGCTTGAATCATAAATGTATTTCAGAAATGATAATTTTTTGAGGATTTCACCAGAAAAGTTTCAATGTTAAGACAATCAAGACATCGGATGCACAGCAGAATGTAATCATGTGTTCATAGATGATAACAGCGATAGCACTCATGCTAAAAATTCCCTAGAAGATAATTTTCAGATACAAAAAAGCAAACCTCTCTAGAATGAGGAACTAAAAAATGTCAGACTTCAAGAACAGAAACAAATGTTTAATATCCTAAATAGCTTCCAAAAGTATGCCCTGCACTGGTAGACTAAAAAGATAAATCAAATCAATGAAAGACAACTAAGAAACTTGAATCTTGCAATCTATAAATATTATGTCCAAGCATTGATGGGATTGATCATTGATGTGGCACAACCTTCAAATCAGATATTACCTGTGACATGCATGCTAAAAGAAAAGAAAATATTGCTCTGTGCTCTGCTATATGGAGACATGCTTGTGTACTGTCATTGCTTTACCAGCATGGCATCTACAATTATGTAAGCAAAGTATGGCATCATCATCATCATTTGATTTACATAGAAACCATTACAACATAGATAATCTCATATATACATGAGACAAATCCGAATTAATAATCAGAAAGATGATATTCCGACATCATTGTTTTTACAGAACTTCGACACTATAATTTTAATTTATTCAACAATTGCTATTTTTTGCTCAATATAAAACTCTTTTCGTGTGACAAACTTCATTTCAATAAAGGTCAATTTTTATCATGAATGCTTTATTATAACTAGCAGCCAATAAATACTCTATTTAAATAATCTTGGAACTTTGTCCAGTCTATCAACATTGCCATCATTCTGCTTAGAAAACACAATCACATATATTGTTGACGATAGTTCATTATGCCAAGTAAAAATTGAACTTCTGGAAGATACATGCCAAATTTAAATAGTCATCATGGTCCATGATGCCAAATGCATCTTCAACATTAAAACCAGATACTCAGAAAGCTACCGTCTTTTAAGCTAGTTTTGATGGGCATATTGCACATCAATTTCCAAGGGCATATTGCACAACATTAAAACCACAATAAGATGAGACACGTCAGTGCTTATATATCTGGTCAATTATATATCCACCATGAAAATGTAATCTTTTGTCAAGAATGACTAGTTTTTAAGATGCAGGAAGAAACTCATTATTTGATTGAGCATCTTAAAATTCTAAAAAGTCAGCAATGAATAATTTATTTATGTCTAATATATGTTGTTTCATTAGCATATTTGCATATATGCAAAGATCAGAGACCATTCAATCTGACATTACTGGATACTACATACAAATATGTAAATGGTGCTACGTTTATAAACAAAACAATCAGATAATGGACTCAAATTGCAAAGTGATTATTATTTGATGATCACATAATATCAAACCAAATCTACAACTGAAATACATCATACCATGTCTCCAAGGCCCAGCATTATGTAATCTGTGCTGCTGCTTCCAGGAACCAACCCAGCAAACAAATTTCTTGGGAAAACAACTTTAACAGGCAGCTCCAACTTCTTTGTAATCAGCTGCAATCCTGGAAGGTTTAAGCTTGCCGCCACCTTGTGAAGTGGGTTAGATGCCTTTTGTATTGTAACAGAGACCATAACATTTGCTCCGAAGAACCTATCGAGAGGAAGACCCAGAATATGTCATACAGAAACATGCAGACAAGAAGCAAAGAACATATCAATAGAACTACAAGAACTGGCAAGGGGGGATCATGCCAGCTTGGGACCAGTCCAAAGTTATTGATGCCTCTGAGAAATTTAGGTTTTTTCTGTTTCTTTGCCGTGATACGGAGCTCGAGAAGCCGATACAAAGGTTACTAAGATTGCTGTCAATGGACGTTCTTTGGATTAAGATTTAAAGAATTTCCATGCCACTGTTGCTGACATTAAGAATTTTCTTTGCGTCACCTCAACTGTTCAAAAATCCATTCTTTCGTGTAAGGTTCCACTCAGCTTCGGTCCCCAGCCATCACATTGCCCGGAACCGAAGAGAAGTTTTCCGAGCGCATAAGGCAAAAATTAAGCAAGAAAACCTCAAATCAACCAGAAAAGAAAAGAACGTTGCTTTGAAGGCATACGAGGGTTCAAAATTCGAAAAGTTTGACAAAGCTATGAATTTGAGGAAAAAGAGGAACCGATTGACAGAATCCGATAGACCAGAAACCGAAAAAGATATCCTTGCTCTGTACAGAAATTTACCTACAAATAAGAGAACTTACTGATCCGCGTACTTCTCTCGCCAGGAACACAAGAAGACGCAAGTGGGATCGGTTCGAGAAGGAGAAGAGAAGGGAATTTTGGGGGTGGGCGTTGTAAAAGCGACGAGGTTGGCTCGTGTGGGGAAGACCGGATTTGGACTTGCGGTGGTGGGCGTCGACGGTATTCCACCCGGAGGTGGACTTAACGAGGCAGAGAGAGCTGAGAGGCAGTGCTCCTTTGGCATACTGCTGTGGTTCCGACACCGGCTGGTGCAGTTACCAACCTTTAATATTTATATCGTTTCCGCATCTGAGGATGATAATAACGTCCGTTAGCGCGGCATTTTTTTTCCTGCCCTACGTAATTTACCCGCAGCAGCCGTCTGCAGCATTACTGGAATCAACGGTGCAAGCATCGATAGATCCCATGTGGGCCCCACCTTGCACTCCAATCAAAGAAAGCGGGTAAAATTAGAACCAGGGTACCGTCGTTAGGGCGGCTCAGCCGGTTGGCGCCACGGTCGTGCAACGGCGAGCTCCTCAGCGCAACACTTTTACTCTATCCTGTGTTATTTACCGTCTCTGACCCCAAACTATACCTTTAACGAAACAGATACGAAACAGCTGTGCGTCCCACAGGGTCCCATCATATACCCCAATCACTGGAGTTGGCGAGAATAAGGATAAAAGGATAATTTTATCGAGTTATGCTGTTCGACTTTGAATACACTGATAAATCAGCACAGAGTGCAAAACATATATTCTATATAAATTTATTTTTATATGACTTACATCAAGAAAAATTTATATAAATAATTTGACTGTGAAAGAATCTTCTCTTTAACTGTCACCTCCCAACTTCAGAATTTTCTAACAACGCTTCTTATTTTAAGGTACTACCCAGAATACTTCAATCACTTACATATTATCCTTTTATTTTTCATGTGTTATTATATTTTTATATCATATTATATTTTTAATATATTAAAAATATTAATATTTTTATAAATATATATAAAAATACTATAATATTTTTAGTGAAACCGATTCACCTTACCGATCTATCCCTTAGAAAAAAGGGACAAAAGTAGATAAGTAATTGAGCAGTCGGGTTTGTAGATTAAGTGTAAATCTTCCTGTAAACGAATTCTAATTTTTTAATTTGATTTGTAAAACTTATGAAAAAATAAAGATAAAATTCTTTTTTTTGACAAAACATAAGAAACAGGAATTGAGTTGCTTTTTACCACAAAATAAGAGCTAAATCTTCTTTTCTGAAATAATCAATAGTAATGATAGTGTCTTGAGATTGAATTTCCAATACATAATACTCCAATCAGGTGCATATGGCAAAATTGCGAGTCATTCTTTAATCAAAAAATTCAAAAATATTGCCTATCCATACAAGCTAAATACTCTTTAGAATTTGTGTGTTATTACGCTCCTATTGTGTACAAAATTCTTGGAGAGAAAGATCGAATAATAGTTTTTTTTTGGGCTAAGAAAAACAATTGGATGTGGGGCTTATTTATTTTCATAATTTAAACTAAGTCTTGATTTCTTCGTAAAACAATTTTTTTTTTTTTTGTTGTAGTCCTAAAGTCAATAATCAAATTTGTTCTATAATAAACATCTATGCGACATTGGTACCTTCCTAGAAAGTGATCTAAGCTGGAGAAGATCCCCACCAACACCAACCTTGTGCAACTTATAGGCAGCTCATAAAAATGTTATAGAGAATCCTTTTAACAATTAACTTCACTTTCTCTTTTAATTTCGACTGTCCCCCAATTTGATCCAATCAAATCCTTCGATATTTATTGTTCATTCAAAATAGATGGATGACTGACATCAAAAACCAAAACAAGGAAACAATTTTGTACACCTTTTATTACTTCTAACTTCTGCGGTAGATTGTAATGCATTTAAAACCGATTATTCCTCCTTTTACTTCTAAATCACACCAGTGCATATATTTTGATCAAAAAAAATCTTACACATTAATTTGATCTAATTAGATACACTACATGAAATTATAAATTTTGGTTATAAACATGATATAATAAAATTGATCGGCCTAATCCTTTTTCAAGTAATGTCACATTTGGAGGAGAGAAAGAAACTCAATTGATCGGGAAAAATTTTTGCTTGACGAAAGAAAACACTTACATCTTAGTTCAGACGAGGTGAAAAAAAAAAAAAAAAGACATCTCATAGCTCTATTTGATTTTAATTTGAGAATAGAAAAATTCTTAAATAAAACCGCATCGGTACTTAATCGATAAAATCTTTTTCAGCAGCCAATGCTTATTATTTATATAATATGGGAAAGAAATGCTCAGAATTAATGTTATAACCATTAATTTATTTTAATACCGACTGGCATGACATGACTATTGGGCGCAATATTAACGTCGGATTAATTGCACTTCATATGTTGAGATTCAATTGACTGAAAATAATAACTATATCAATAGCTAGTGGTGAGTTTTAATTCATGCATGAATACGTGTCCTGTTTTCGCATCACTGGTGGTATAGTCGAGCTAAACTTGTAATATGAACTTTTGTTGGGCGTCATACAACAAGGCAAAATATTGCAGAAAATAATGTGGCCTGTCATCGTACTTGACAAGAAGAAAATAAAAACGAATGAGATTAAGAGAATAATACGAAAAGTGTGAGAGTAAGATATTATAATAGGATCAAGTAGTCTTATATTTTATTGAATTATAAAAATATAAGCACTGAAATCCAGGGCTTATACGAAAAGTCTTAATTTTTTTCTTAATTTTTTTATAATTTTTTGAATTATAAAAAATAGACTATTTTTTGATCAAATAGTCTAGCATTTCAATTAAAAACTTTAAGTCGATGCATAATTTGAATTATGTTTTTAGCACTGAAACCCAACATATAAAATTCTATATATAAGTTCATATTCTTGTTGTTGTTTGACATGCACATCTATTCGATTATCAAATATAATGGATGTCTCTTTCTAACTTAGTCTTCAGTTGGTGTGGTGTTGGTTGAAGGTGGGATCTAATTGGAGATCCTATAAAACTGTATTGGGTTAAAGTGTTTTTTTTTTTTTTAATATAAATGATGAAGACCGGATAGATCAATTTTTTTATAATATGATAATTTTGATTGTCCTATTGTCTAAATAGAACTGAAATGTTATCAAATGAAGATTTCATGCTAGAGAAATGATGCATTGGTCGACATCCAATGGATGAGAATAAGGTGTCGATAGCCATCTGTGAATAAGTTTTGAAAATAATTTTTTTGCTATGTATTTAAAAATCTACTATTTATTTATTTTATTTAAAGCGTAAAGATGAGATATGATAGATTTATAATTTTAACAAGAGATAAAACAAGGCAGATTCCAAGAAAAATAACAACAGATGATCGTTGAAGAAAGCATATGGAAGAGAGAGTAGGTCAAGAGTTGGAGAGCTGACAAGGGAAAAAGAATCATATAAGAACAAACACAGTCAAGCCAACAACTCTTCTCCTACGTCCCCCCACCTTCTCTACCAAGCCTTGCAGTCATCTTGAAATGTCGGCCTCGCCGGAGCTCGCTCGCACAGCACCGCCCGAGCTATCGCTGAGGCCGATCAAGATGGCGCCGCTATCGAAGGACGACGACGAAGAGTGCCACACACCGACCGCCAAAGAGAGCAAGCTCCCGTCCACCACGCAGAGCTGCCCGCCGGCGCCGAGGAAGCCAGGGAAGGCGCGGCGGTGCAAGAGGAGGCTGTGGCCCGATCCGGAGCTCATCGAGATCCGAGCTGAAGAGATGGAGCAGGTGTTTGGGTCGAGGGGTCAATGGAGTCATGCAAAGAAGAGAAGCTGATGACAGCTGATCGTACTCGTCTTCTTCACATCTCTGTATATCGTGTGAAGTATGGCTTGGATTAGTAATCTGTTCTTTCTCGAAGGTGTTTCAGTTTCTGCATTCCAAGCAAGATATAGATCATATTGTTGCTGTTCAGTATTTACTTCCTCGGCGTGCCCCAAAAAGTAAACAGTCCTATCGTCTCCCATTCAAGACGATCGTGCGATGCAAAGTATAAAGCCAATCCGCTACTTACAAAGTCTGTGTGTACTGCGAGGAAAGGAGTTTTGGATGAGGCAGAGAAGGCGAAGGTGCGATGGAGGAATCCTGATGAGTAGATCGAAAGGTGGGTTTGGCTGCATGCGCGACATTGCGTGTGGTGCGAGGGCACTGAGCTTGACCTGTTCTTTGTGAAGGCTTGGAACTATACAGTGTGGCGTCTCGGACACGACTCTTTGATCTAATCATCAACACTAGATGTGTTCATATTTGCCTTTGTAGTTAATCGCAGGCGTTAGAATACAAGGGCGGTGATTTCAATTGTCATCGGTGACTCTTTTAAGAGTATCATTGAGACCGATTATACTGGTCAAATTTAAGTTCTATTTATTTTTTCAGAGTAGTTATTAATGTAATTATCTTGGATGAATATTAGGATATATATATATATATATATATATATATATATATAATTTTAATATTATATCAAACTTATATGTTAGCTTATGATCTAATAGACATTGATACAGGTCAGTCATCTTCCTTATTGAGTCATGTCGATCCAATCAAATCAAGTAGGAGATAGTTAAGTCCAAGTTTAGTAGGACTCTTGATAGGAGTAGTCTAGTATAACTCTTGGTAGAACACTATAAATAACAATATAACTCTTTTATTTTGATTAAGAAAAAACTTTTGATTTTAGCCTATTCGCCGAACCCCTAGAAGGGTCGATCCTTTATAGAGATCAAGGAGGCTCGATCCCCTACAGTAATCAGTTATCTCCTCTTCCTCTTCAATAGAAATCTAAAAATTCCTATCATATAGTATCAGAGTGATGATCCTCGGCGCTCTCTTGCAACTTCTCATCATCCTTCGTTGATCTTGCCATTTGCAACTGCTGCCATCACCTACAACTGTTGTTGTCATTTAAACCCTAGATTGTAGCCACCTCCTTCATCCTCTTGCTGTTGCCGTTGTTGCCATCTAGCCCAAGTTGCAGCCACCCCCTCTCACATTCTTGCTACATCACATACTTATGTCTCTGACTTGATAAGAGAAAAAAGAACTAAGCATAACTAATCTACAATCTTATGTGATGGTCACGAATGATGCAATAGATGCAAAGCTTGAACCTTTTAAGGCCAGCATGAAAAAAAAGTTTACAATAAATCATCAATGAATTTAAAAGAAGTCTATTGGAGAGCCCCAACAAATCTCATCATGGTGAAAGTCTCAACCTCAAGGGGAGCTGATATGAAAAAATGATTAAATGCAAGACATATGATACCCACGCATGAGAGTGGAGTTCCCCAAACGGGAAAATGGAGGCCCAATCGATTGTATTTCAGGGGCTAATATTTTTTTTTGTTTTCACATTACCTTAGGGGGATCCAAGGTGGAGATAATCTTTATTCTACTTGAATGAGACATGATAAAGTTGTAGATTGGTATGAACACTCTCACGGAGAACCCTTGTGAGAGTAGTTCAAGAGCGAGCTTCTGATTCGCTTCATACCATTGGAGTACAAGAACATGGATGAACAACTTACCAAAATCCACTAGACTTCCACCGCATAGGAGTACTAGAGCAGATTTGAGCGCCTCTCAAACCAAACCTGAGATTGGTCTGAGAAACAACTATTAGGAACATTCATTGAAGGACTCAATCCGGAGAGTCAATGTGAAGTTAAGGCCCGCCAACCTCATACCATGATGGCTTCTATATCGTTTGCCCACATATACAAATAAAGGCTCAACATGGACAATCGCAAGGCTAAGAACATGAACAAACCAGCAGCAAGCAAGCTAATAGCCCCATTTGTTGCTAACCGAAGCCCTACACCAAAGAGACTTACTAGAGAGGAACTCAAGGAAAGATCGGCCAAAGGGCTGTGCTAATACTACGATGAGAGTAGAGATCACTGTTGTAAGCAAAGGAAATGATTGAACCAATTAAAAAAGAACTAGAAGCCGAGGACACGGATCCAAGCTCTGAAGATGAAGATATAGAAGAAGAGACAGAACCGATCACTAGTACTATACATGCCTAGCCAACTATGCTAACCCATAAATAATGAAGTTAGAGGATTCTTAAAGCATCAACCAATAACAATTCTAATTAATACATTAAGCACTAATAATTTTATAGATAAGAGTATTTATGCTCGGTTAGCCTACTGAATTGGGAAGTATGACAAATTTGAGGTAAAGGTCGCCAACGACCAAATCTTAACCTACAATAACAAATGCTCAAAGATCAAAGTAATTATGCAAGGCTATGAAGTGGTTGTGGACTTCTTTTTACTACCCTTAGAAGATTATTAAGTGGTGCTCGACATTGAGTGATTGATAACCCTAGGTGACGTTTCCTAGAACTTTTCTAGGCTTATCATGAATTTTTTTTGTTAATAGGAAATAGATGATCCTAAGAGAGAAAATAGGATGCAAGATCACCACCATCACCAGCCAACGGATGAAGAGAGTACTTTAAAAGACACACATGGGTTTCTTGGTATAATTACAGGGCCTGGAAGAAGAACATAAGGTGCCCAATTAAAATCCTGATGGCCTTTCTCTAATCAATGAGTTTGTATAGGAGTTTGCAAAACCACAAGGGCTCCCACCCATTCAGCTCCATGATCACCAAATCCCTCTCCTGCCTGGGAAAGCTCCTGTTGGGAAACCTCAGTGGAAGCATCACATGCACAGTATAAATCAAAATAAAAATTAGTTTCCCATGCAGATTAAATCGTCGTGCAAAATATTAGGGAGGAGAATAGGGGGTTAGGCGTTCTCCTCTCTAGTGGTATTCACATAATGGATTTTTGCAACGAAACTCCTCCAATCTGATCTCGTAACTCTTGCGCAGAGGGAGGGAGGAGAATAGGAGGTGGTGGCTAAAGCTGTAGCCTATCAACCATGAGTCTCCCCTCCTATTTATTGAGAGCCACTAAAAATCCTAGGGCTCTTACATTAATGGGTATTGAATCTCCATCCAATAACCCACTAACCTTGCAGTATTAGATCTCTATCCAATAATCTCCTTAGGTCTCTAATTGGGTCTTAAGCAAGGAGCCCATTAGCATAGGGTCTTATCTAATGAGAATAGAGGCTAATTAGATCTTCATTCAATCCTTTATTCACTAAAGCATCCACCATATGTGTGTGACCCTCTAGGCCCAATATCGATCTGGCCGTGAGTCATTCCCATTAGAACTCCTTCTGATATAGTGAATTATTATCCCTATAATAATTCACTCGACTTATCGACTATAGACGTACCAGGCCACTACGCCATAGTCCCCAAACGGTATAGGGGAATCGAATCCATCGAATCTATCTGTCCACAATTATCGTGTATCTATAATCCTTCATCCAACTAATATCCCATAGATCGTATATTGGACATGGTACTATCACATATGAAATTCGTCATAGTCTTGCTCTAATCAGATTCTCCCGGAGAACTCTTTTTCTCTCAATCCGAATGACTCTGGCCAGGGATTTGTCTGAGCAAGCTCATATGAGATATTATTCTCATGATACTAAGAGTGGATGATCCTCTATTGACACTCAATTATCTTCATAAGGTTGGCTACTAATCCCAATAACCAATTGGACCAAATCTGTAACTTTCCAAACCTGTAAGTCTGGCGCCAAAGAAAGGAGTACTCATACAAGACATCCTTGGTGTTTCAAGTCTAAAGGCCAGATACATAACTGAGACTATGAAATCGCTATCTGACATTAGGTATTATTAACCATACAATATTTTATAAGCGGATCAATCAGTAAACTCATTCTCTAATTAGCACTTGTACTATATCCTTAGTATCTCCACACAAGTGGTTATGAGACCAGCTGCTTCCATCATATAGACGAGTATATAGTACACTGGTCTATCTGGTTATCTCGATGTCCGTCTTGAGTAACCTATGTCCGAGATTATTTAGGATTTATGTTTAAAAGTGAATCAATCTAATTATCATGATCTTTATCACGATCCAATTCTTATTACACAGAACTAAGGACATCATAGTATATATGCTACAAAAAATATAATGTGAGAATATGTCAATATCAATCATAAACAAATAGATTACGCAGTGTATCACACATGTGATCACTCATGTGATTGGCTTGCAGGGCACCTGTAACTAGCACCTCCAACCAACATTCAATCCTATTAGTATCGTCGCTTTCAGAAGGTCAAAATAAAAAAGATCATTAATGAGATGCTAACTATAGGACATGCGGTCACAAAGTGGAGACTTTACCTGATCGACCAATGATTTCAGATATGTTTGGACCATAAAAGCTTAAAATATTTTGTAGAGTAGAAGATTTCAGCAAAAATGAGTAACTAAATTGTTGGGATTTGATCATGAAATTATTTATAAGAAAGGAATAGATAACTTGGTTGCAGATGCACTTTCTCACTTTCTTAAACATGTTGAATTAGTGGCTATCTCCATTACTATTTATGATCGTTTGGAAGACATTAAGAAATAATGGGCAAGTGACTCAGAGACTTAAGAGATTGTTAGAAGATTGGAGGAGGCCCCCGACTCTATTCGACAGTATAGTTGGGACTCGAAGGACCTACGGTATAAAGGCCGAATCGTAGTGGTACCCCATTCTCTGTGCTAGGCTATAATCTTGAAGGAGCTCTGCTCATCACCCATGGCTTGACACTTTGGATTCCTCCACACTTGCAAACATGTCCATCAACTTTTTTACTAGAGGGGTACAAAAAAGATTATTAGAGAGTATGTTGTTCGATGTGACACTTGTCAATGCCACAAAGGAGAAACTGTAGCAAGTCCAGGAATGCTCCAACCCCTACCTATTCTAGATATAGCTTGGAGCGACATCTTCATGGATTTTATCGAGAGGCTTCCATCCTCACAAGCAAAAGGTACTATTTTTATAGTCGTGGATCACCTTATGAAATATGCTTAATTTTGTACTATAAGAAACCCCTACATTGCCGCAAGCATTGGCCGAGTTTTTATTGAAAACATATCTAAACTACATGAATTCTCCACTTTGTTGTTAGTGATCATGATAGGGTCTTCACTAGTAAATTTGAATAGAGCTCTTTCAATTGCAAGGTACACAACTAAAGATGAGTATGACTTACCACCCATAGACTGATGGACAAACTGAAGTGGTGAATAGGTTTTTGGAAAATTACCTTAGATGTTTCACTAGTGACAGGCCCAAGGAATGGACTAAACGACTTCCTTGAGCAGAATGGTAGTACAACACAACCTATCACTCCTCCATCAAAAGCATATCATATAAAGTAGTCTATGACCGACCCCCTCATGCAATTCCAAATATGTGAACGATTTGTTAAAGGTGGATCAAGTTGACAAGGAACTAATTGACAGAGATAAAATTCTTCAGTTATTAAAGGATAATCTTGTAGCCACACAAGCAAGGATGAAGCAACAAGCCGACAAACATAGAAATGAAAGAAAATTTGCTATAGGAGATTAGGTTTTTCTCCGTCTTCGGCTATACAAGTAGACCTCCTTAATAGCTTGAACCTTTGTGAAGTTGTCTCCTTGTTTTTTCGGGTTTTATAAAATATTGGAGTGCATTGGAGCTGTTGCATACCGTTTGGATCTCCCAGCCGATTCAAAGACACACCCAGTTTTTTACGTCTCCTACCTCAAGTTGAAGCTAGGAGAATATAAAATAACATAGAGTCATCTACTTGACATCTCTACTGATGGAGAAGTCTAGATTCGGTTGAAGACTATACTGGACTACAGGATTGTGATGCACCACAGACGTCCTCTGACTGAGGTATTGGTACAATATGATAATTTACATTTTGAAGATGCTACTTGAGAGTCATATGAAGCACTACAAGTGAAATACCCGAAGCTCGTAGATACTCAACCTTGAAGACAAGATGGATTTGAAGATGATAGGTTTGATAGGACCCTAATAAGGTCGGGTCTTTATCTATTGAGTCATCTTCCTTATTGAGTCATGTCGATCTAGTCAAATCAATTAGGAGATGGTTGTGTATAAGTTTAGTGAGACTCTTTGTAGGAGTCCAAATCTAGTAAAACTCTTGGTAGAACATTATAAATAATGGTGTAACTCTTTTACTTTGAGTAAGAAAATACTTTCGATTTCTTATTGGCCGAAACCCTAGGGTGGCTGATCCCCTATAAAGATCAAGGAGGTTCGATCCCCTATATTAATCGCTTATCCCCTCTTTCTCCTTAATACAAACCTAAGTCTCATACAAATACACTAATTTTGAACTTACAATGATGAATATATTTAAAAATGATGACTATCTCTCTCTTAAAAGGTTTCTTGTAAGGTTAAAGAATTAAATAAAAATAATCTAAAAAAGCATACAAATATTAGTAAAGCAAATATATATTTCATGTTTTTTTTTTGTAGTTTGTGAACTGTTATTTGAAATAGCAATTTCCAATTTTGTCAAGTAAGGTTACTGAGAGCAACATATTAAAAAATGACTTAACTCTCTCTCTTTCCTAAAAGATTTCTTATAAGCCAAAAGCAAGCTGAGGTTTTAGGAAAATGTCAAAGAGAAGCATAAACTTGAGAATATATATATATATATATATATATATATATATATATATATATATATATATATATATATATATATATATATATATATAATGACTTGACTCCCTCTCTTTTGTAGAAGATTTCTGATAAGGTAAAAGCAAGCTGAGAATATCTTTTAACAAATACCAAAAGAAGCATAAACATGAGAATAGAAACTTGAAATTAATGCAAAAGAGAATGAATAATTAATGAAGAATAATAGAAATCACAAAATTGCACAGGACTACGTTAAAACGAACTAAACCTCGAATGGATCTTATCACTTGGAATTCAGATTATAATTAGACAAAATTTTAGGAACTTTGTTGGTTTCCATTGCTACAACTAAGACATTTATGTTCTCCAAAAAGGCAAACGGCAATCCAATTCGAGCAATATCAAATCCATCGTCCTGTATGATTTTAGTTTTGTCAACGAAGTGAAGTGGAGTCGTTTAGATAATTCTTTTATCGACAAAGATCTAATGATTACAATTTGCAGGAGAATTCATTTTCAAAGATAGTAATCAAAGTTAAGGTTCGTACAAACTTCATTTGAGATCCATATAGTTCAAAGGAATGATAAAGCAAGAAGAAATAGTTTAGGAATGTATATTGAAATGATATAATTAATATTAATGATTCAAGGAGTAATAAAAGATCCGAAATCCGACGAATGACACGCCCTCTCTCTATTTTGTAGATGGTGTTCGTACCCTTTGGCTTGCCTTCCTGCGGATTGGAATGAGTTGATTCCTGATGTGGTCCCACTCACTGATTGGCAAAACGGTGGATACACAGCTTGGTGTTCTCTCTCCGACCAGTATCATCTTTTTACCGTTATTTCTTTACCAATTATAACACGCCTCTCTCTCTCTCACCTCGCAACCCTACGCGATCTTCTGATGGGCAAAGGTCGACCGCGCGCCGTCGAGAAGGGCGTCCTAGGCCACGCCCTGGGCGGCGCCGCCGCCTCCTCCTCCTCCGCCACCGTCGTTCCTCAGGCACCCGTCTTCTACCCCACCGAGGAGGAATTCGCCGATCCGTTGGCTTTCATCTTCAAGATTCGTCCCCTGGCCGAGCCCTTTGGCATTTGCCGAATAGTCCCTCCCCGGTCCTGGAACCCCCCCTTCGCCCTCGATCGCGCCGCCTTCACCTTCCCCACCAAGTCCCAGGCCATACACCGCCTCCAGGCCCGACCACCCTCCTGCGACCCCGCCACCTTCCGCCTCGAGTACGGCCGCTTCCTCGAATCCCACCTCGGCAAACGATCCCTCCCGCGGCGGGTCGTCTTCGAGGGCGATGACCTTGACCTCTGCCGCCTCTTTAACGCCGTCAAGCGCTACGGCGGCTACGACAAGGTTTGTGCGGAGAAGCGCTGGGCCGACGTTGCCCGTTTCGTCCGACCGGCCATCAAGATCTCCGAGTGCGCCAAACACGTCCTCTGCCAGCTCTACCGCGAGCACCTGTATGACTACGAGGAGTATAACAGCCGATTGGACCGGGGAACCAAGAAGGGCAAGAGCACCAGGCGGTGCCCAGAACGGAATACCTCAGCCCAGACCGAGATCCCCAATCGGAAGAGGAGAAGAAAGGGTTTAGGCTGCGAAAGAGCAAAGGAGGTGGTTGAAGAAGAGGTGTTGGATCAGATCTGCGAGCAATGCAAGAGCGGGTTGCACGGGGAAGTCATGCTACTTTGTGATCGATGCGATAAAGGTTGGCACTTGTACTGCTTGTCCCCGCCTCTGGAGAAAATTCCATCAGGGAACTGGTATTGCTTGGAGTGCGTGAATTCTGATACTGATAGCTTTGGTTTTGTGCCTGGGAAGCTGTACTCAGTGAATGCATTTAAGCGAATGGATGATCGGATGAGGAGGAAGTGGTTTGGGCAGACAAATGCCAGTCGTGTGCAGATAGAAAAGCGGTTTTGGGAAATCGTGGAAGGCAGATCAGGAGAAGTGGAGGTCATGTATGGAAGTGATTTGGATACATCATTGTATGGAAGTGGATTCCCTCGTGCAAATGATCCAATTCCATCATTGATAGATCCAAATGTCTGGAGACAATATGCTTCAAGTCCATGGAACCTCAATAACCTGCCAAAGTTGCCAGGTTCAATGCTTCGTGCAGTCCGTGAGAATATTGCTGGTGTCATGGTTCCTTGGCTCTATGTGGGAATGCTTTTTTCATCCTTTTGTTGGCATGTTGAGGATCATTGTTTTTACTCAATTAACTACCTGCATTGGTATGTATATATTCTTGCACAGATACCTTTTCTAATTGATACCATTGTGCTTTATTTGAGTATATTGAGATTGACCATAGATACCGTTTCCAAATTGATGCCAAATTGCTTTGTTTAAACACATAGGTATAAGATGATATAATGATGATTAAATCAGTTAGGCATACATTTAGAAGAGTAAATTATGATAAATTTTATTATTGACTTACGTCAAATAGGTAGAGTTGAGTTGAACTTCTATTGGGAGTAAGGATTATTGTTTTATGACATGAGAGCATGTTGATAACTTGATATCTTTCACACTATGCTAGTGACCCACAAAATTGATCCAATTGTATGTCATCTCATTCAATAAAAAGTTGGCATGGTGTGTGCAAATGCATTTCTAGCATGACAAATTTTGATCTGTGCTTGTTGGTGTGACAATCCTTGATGAGGAGGATTAAGGTCACAATTATGTTAACTTAAATCAATCATCGGGACACGTATTTCTTGAAGGTCAAAATAAATTCCAATGGGGCATGACCTATGATGTTTGAAGCTTCGTTTATGTGCATCAACTAGGATGCCCAGTTTCTTTATGCAACAATCGAACAAGTTCATGTTTTGAGCATTTGGACATGGTGATGGGCTTACTTCAGTTGACCATTTGTATAAAACAATGCCCAATATCATGTTACACATGGTTTTAAACCTTGGGTAAGGGACTAATATGGATTCAATATGAATTGATATATCGATGTACCATGTATTAAAAGGAAAAGAGAATAAGAGGAAAAAGAGGGTGGGGGGGGGGGATGTTGGGTTTGGAGGAAGTTGTGGGTTTGTGATAGTGGGCAGTGTAGGAGGAAGAATAGTAGTAGTACATGGTGAGCTTGCGATAACAGGTGGTTCGATGGCGGCCGGTCGAGCACTAGAGTTATCAAGAGGAGAGGAGACTGGAGTGGTTTTCTTTAACCCTATATTGAAAGAAAAAGGGATTGAACTAGGCTTACCACTACGTTCAGGAGGATTACTACTTGATAACCAATGAAGCAGTCATGAACCATCCAAAAAGGGGTGGTTTGCATGCCAATTCATGCTCGGGTTGGTAAAAACAGCATGGTCTGTGCTGGTCCACGTGAAATTTAGAACCTTGATCTACTGTACATTTTATGTTGGTCTAATGAATTTACAAAATACTCCAAAATCATATGTATATATATGAATCTTTATTTTCTGATGTGTGCTCTTTTAGCATTTAATGTATGCACATTTAGTGGTCCATAGCAAGGTCTGCAATACCATTGGGTATTGCGCGTGTCGGTGATGGCGGTATGTCTTGGTCATGATCGCTTCTGACCGGCTATCGGGGTACCACCGATTATTTTCGTTAATGCCTGAAATCGGCCAGTATCAATCGATTTCGACTTGCCGCTTGTTGTTGGGCAGTATCAGCCGAGGGAGAAGGAAGAAGAGGGAGAAGAAGAGGGAGAACCTCGAGATCCGGTGCCGCTCTCCCTCGATGATCCCGATCTATAGCCCACGGGGAGAAGAAGCCTTGACGAGGCTTCATGGGGAGAATAAGCTTCGGCAATGGCAGGGAGATGCGGGGAGAAGAAACGAGGCAACCTCTTTTTTATTTTTCACTTTTGATATATATATATATATATATATACACACACACACACAGATTGTGTGGTATGCTCTGGCGTACCACTTGGTATGCTCGTACCATACCATACCGAGTTGAGCTCGATATGTCGGTACGGTACGAGATGACGAACCTTGGTCCATAGTTTGTTTTACCACCTGGACACTTGCCTTGGCACCTAGGCGAATGGAGGTAAAAACAAGAGGTTGAAATAGCATGAATCATTTTGGTACTTACAATTATCTATTCTAGGTAGCTCATTTTGTCACCCCATATCACGGTTAGACAACATTGTTATTGATCATAATCTCGGTTTGATCGATGAGGTGGGCATCTTGTATTGGCCCCGACTTGGAAGTACTCCAGGGCACAGGCTTTCTGCTGGCTTTCTGAAATTCTAATAGAGGTTGCAGAAGTTAACTTATTTATCAACAGAAACAATAATGCTTTGCCATTTGAGTTGCTTGGAGATCCTCCTTACTATAATGAATTGATTTTTGTTGAAGCTTCTTAATCTAATGTAAGTATGACTCAATAGCTTGTTTATGCCTTCTAGATGATGCACATAAAAGACATTCTTGTCTCAGTTGATTGCTTTGCTCAATTCAGATTGGTGCAGCAAATGTGACAATAAGATGTGAAATTGGTTTTACGTTTGAGTCCTAAGCTGAATAGGTTCAGTTGGTTGGGTAGGGTCTCGAGTTGTTTAATTGGGTGAGTTAGTGAGCTAAGCTTATTTATAATGTAAGTTTATCTTAAATGCATTTGGTTGTCATTTTAGGGGACTGTCTTGTTCATGTGATAATTATTCTTTCAGGTGCCTAATTTTTGACCCTTCTTTGTAATAATGTTTTTGGATCAAGGTTCTGAATACCGTATCGTACTAGTGTACCAAGCCATGCTTGGTATGGTATGGTACCGCATACTGAGCGGTATGCTAAGGCATATCGAACGGTACGCCTAAACATATCGAAATCAAAAAGTAAAATCTCTTGATAAATTGTGCAACACAAACAGATTAAAGGCAAAAAAACACTACCGGATGGTACTTGTGCCATAATTCGAAATCTCATTTTGATGACCCTAAACACACTAATAGAATCAAAAGCCCATAGGAGCAACGTTCACTAGGCTTTAGCCATATGATCCGAGCATAAACCCTAATGAAAACCTTGAAAAATCCAAAATAGTGGAGCAAAATCAATCTTTATGCAAATAAACAAATCAAAGAACAACCGAACAAGCAGATCGAGTTAGAGAAGGTTGAAATCAAAGTGAAAACCAATTGAGAAACAACGAATCTACTACCCAGGCGGTGGAAGGATACGATCAGTAGAAGGAGCGAGGGCGACGACTGTTATCGTTAGATCTTGAGGTGATGGAGGAGCTGAAGTAGCATGCGATTCTAGAAACGATTGGATGGCCCAAACCCTGGAGTGGGTGGCTGAGGGGAGGAGAAACGTGGGAGACAAGTGATTGCCAATCGGCTGGGTAAGAAGTGATTGCCAATCGGAGAGCAAGAAGCGGTCCCAAATAGTGTTAGAGCTCGCGGCGGCATGGAAGGTGGTCGAGACGACAAATAAGCGGCATGCCTCTCGAGGCGACGTAAGGGAAATGCCATGAGCGACACAGAGCTTCAAAAGCCTCTCCATTCTCAACTCTTCCTTCTCCATATTGCGCTCAAACTGTCGCCTATTCTCCTCTCTCTCCCTCTCTCTTTCTGGGAAAAGGGCAAAGAAAAGGAAGCAAGTTTTTGTGTTGGAGCACTGTTACAGATGGTAACGCTCGAAATTTCGATCATTACCATCCGGTACGGCCCCTTATCCTCTGATACGGGGCTATATCAATGATACCGCCTGATAGCTGGCGGAATGATTACTAGTCTACTGACGGATTGGTAGGTATTGCCCATATCAGGTGGTATGGTTCGGTTTTAAACACCCTGCTTTGGATATGGTTCGGTTTTAAACACCCTGCTTTGGATTCAAATTAATCTTGGTTGGGTGACTGCTTTGTGTGCTTTCATCCATGCTATTAGGAAGTGGAGAGTGGTTATGCCTTGTAAAGGTTATAGTTAACTGTTTTTTAGGAAGTGGATAGTGGGGCTGATGCAATCTTTTATGATGAATAATCACCTACTGTAAAGGTGAAAACTATGCATCGACTTTGAAGAAGAATACCAAAACAAAAGGTGGCCATAAGCCCTAAATTAGGAATTCTTTATCTATGTTACAATAACAATCTGTAATGTTCCAATTTCCGACTATGTGGGGGTGGTTACATGGATTTTTTTCCTGTATTTGAACTTAGTACCAAATAATATCTTTAGTTAAATCAAGAGTTTGTTTATACTTTCTTGTCCTCATCTTGTCTAACTGTAATAGTTATATATCTCCTTATAACACATCCATAGTTTTATTCTCTGTCAAAGTTATGTCTAATTGTTCACCAATGAAAACATTTGTTATTCTATCATCCACCTTAACATTCTCATTTCAACGATACCAACTTTTTAGATATATTGTTTCCTGATCATAAATCCATAAAGCATGATTGGCCTAACAATAATCTTGTTAATTTTTCTTTTAATCTAAAGAATATATGGAAAGCTGCTTGCACCTTTTTCTTCTTCAACCACCCAGGTTCCTCTTTTTTAAAATCACTTTGCACTTACTATATGAGCAATAAACTCATCAATCTTTCCGTCATATTGAGTAATCAAACTAAGATACCTAAAATTCTTACTTAAACTACTTCTTCATTCATTTTGACTACATTCGTAACTTTTGTTTTAGTATTACTTAAATTACATCTCATGTATTAAGTCTTACTCCTGTTTAATTTAAAACCTCTTCATTTTAATTTTTGTTTCTACTCAAGTTTGAAACTAATTCCATGAGAACTTTCATTAATTAAAATAATATCATTGGCAAATAACATATATCATGGAGCTTTGTCCTGTTTATGCATATGAAAGCAAGTTCATCCATTAAGTTTCAAAAGATAAGAACCTAGATTAATCCCAAACAATCCTATAATGATAGAAAACCTGTTATGCACACTCCCTGGTATTTAAACATTAGTGACTATATTGTTATACATATCTTTTATGACATTAATATAAATAGTGACTGTACCTTTCTTTTCTAACATTCCACGACAATAAATCTCTAGGAATATTATAGATTTTTTTCTAAATCAATAAAAACTATTCCCAAATATATATATTTCTTATAATTTTCATTAATTGCCTTAATAAATAAATATCTTCTATGGTTGATCTAGCAAGCACAAATTACTTATTTCACATCTTATTTTATTATCAATCGCTCTTCATAACCCATTATTTTAATTTAACTATATATAGAATAATTGTGGATATTTTTTAATTCTTAAAATATTTCTAAATAAACTAGTCAATCAAATTATGCCTTAATCTTTCAAAATCATTCAAACCTCAATATAAGTACCATCAGTTCCCATGTTGTTTTTTTTTTGTCCAGTTTTTTTAACCTTAGTTTTAATTTCACAAAAAAATATATGATTACTACATAATTTTTTAACCCTACCACTGTTTTTCATTCCTTGAGATAATTTTTTTTAGAATGTTCACTACATAATTTCTAGAAATATTTTTTCCATAAACCTTGTACTTGTCATACTTATGACCCTTTTTGATTCTTTTTTGGTCACTATATATCTTATAAAATTTTACTCATTTTTGCCATTTTCCAATTTTTAAGCATGATCTTTAGTAGCAAATGTTTTTTTAACTTTCTGGCACCATGATCAGATTTCTCTTAAAGCTACTTTTTTGATTTTAGATTCTCCAAAAATTTCCAGTGCTATGCTGCTAATTTTAGTGGCCATCAACAATCATATGATATTAATATTGTCCATGTCCAAGTTCCAAACCTTTCTCTTTTTGCATTTTAATTCTTAAGAGCCTATAATCCGTAGTCCGTACACATAACCCTATTGACATTTCTAGTTAAAAAAATTATATTATTGTAAACATGAGGCATGAGCACTCTTAAAAGTTAAAATAATCAAGTATTTGTCTTTTTTGTCTTGAAGTGATTAGTGACATTTTTGAAATCATAAGTAACAAAATCTAAAATCATACCGTGCCCGTGTTTCTCTTTCCTTGTCTGAAGTTCCAACTTATTTGAAAGTGGTCATCCAAATCCCTTCAATTGTAAATTCTCCATTTGAAGGCATTCCTTCTATAACTCTTCTAAACTTTTCCAAAATAATTCTTGGTTTGATCATCCAATTCAATATGAGATGCTTATGATATTCAAAATCTCTTCTCCCAATACTAAATTTAAAACACTAGTAGTCAGATGCCATGAATTGTTTATTTCCTTCTAATATTGACTGTGAATGTTTTTTTGTACTTTTAGGAGTTACTGCTGCCTACTCATCTTTGTCACTCTTATAATATTTCTTGATTGTTCTATCTATCATTTGTTTTTGCTATATTATATGGCGTCGTGTAAAGGTTCTCTGGACTTCACATCTGGCATTTGTGTGGAGTATCTAGGAAATTTTGGTGCCTACACACTAGAAGATTTTGTTGATTAATCTTCAATTTCCTCAATTGTCTTTACATTTGTTTTATACTTGTTATGATTAACCAATTCTTTAGCCTTCATGATTTTATCTTCATTCACGATTGCCATGTTGGAGTAAGTACATGTGTTTGTTCCAATGTTGCATAGGCTTGGGCATGCGTTTTTGCTTTTTGTGTGACAGATTGTTCTCACTGTCTTGGCACCTGCCTGCCCTGGCTGTGACATAGTTTGTCTTAGTGCTGCATTCTGTCACACTGTTTACACACGGTTATGTTTAAGGTGCATTTAGTTACAAAGGCATCATCACCATGCTGGCTATATCTTTCTATGTCAATACATGTCAAACTGTATCTATGTGGCTGGCAGAGCTCCATATTGGTCATACGTGTGTACAGCATGGTAGGTAAATAATGCAGCTAAAGAAAAGCACAACATATGGGCATTCTTCCATGAGCAACATATAAGCAAGGAATCAGAAGACAATCATTGCTCTTAATGTGCATTGCACATTAGACATCCTGATTGTTTTAAATATATGTTGTCTGAAATTTCCCTGGTTTTTGGACCTGAGGAAAATTTTCAACAGTCAGTCAGCAGTGGCTAGCAATCATGGGTAGGATATATTGCTAGATAGAAATTCAGTTGCAATTGGATCTTTTCATTCAACTTTTTTTTTGAGAATCTGATATTGTGGAATATATCTGTTCATGATTTTGAAACGATGATTTGACAAAAACAAGCATGTTAGAGCTAATGTTGGGTCATTGTTTAGATAGGCAATTTAACCTAATTAAACTGGACATCTCACATACAAATGCACAAAATTTTGGGTGTTTAATGGGAGTTTTATGTAAGCCAAATGCTTTGCATCATTTCCCTATCTAGTAGCTAAAGGGACATTATCCGATGACTTAAGAGATGTATCAGCCTTCAGTGTAGTTCTTCTAAGTATGTGGTTAGTGCTGAATGCTTGTATGATCACATAACCTTGTTTTTGTAAATCAAAAAATAATTCCTTTCCTCGTATTTGTAAGAATCTGTGAAACATAGCATGTTGACAAGTAGATACAAGGTTAATGAAGGATGCTCATATGATCATGTAACCTTGTTCATGTATCATGTAAACATAAGCACCTTACCTCAATAAATCTGGCTTTGAAACTTTTGTTGATCTAGAAACATATTAGTGATTGATACCACATTTTATAACCTTCTTTTGTATTGATTCTTGTTTTTAAATATTCGTTTATGTCATTCTCTAATAATCAACAGAATACGAAAAGATTGCACTTTTTCTTTTTGCACATACATGTTCACATAAGTTTTAATAGTTCTTCCTGCGGCAATTATTTAATCTAATTTGGCATTGTGGAATTTCAGGGGAGAACCAAAGTGTTGGTATGGTGTGCCAGGAACTGAGGCTAATGCTTTTGAGCAGGTAATTTCGTCTTCTTCGTCATCTATAAATACTTGTATTTCCAATGAATTAGTAGCAGTAACACTGAAGTCAACAAGATTCTGTAGTTAAATTTGACACTCAAATATCTTAGGTTTTATCAGTGTTTCCTCATATCATAAATGGAGTGGTCAGCAATTTCTTGTGGAATTTTTTTGTGGTCGAGAGATTGAAACCTTGCTGAAGCACATGTGAGAAGAAAAATGGTTTTAAGTCATTTGATGGTTCATTTTGGTTGAATTATTGTTTCAAATGTATTGCTGCTTGTTTAGACAAAAAATTTTGTAATTTAGAACTTTATTAAAATATAAATATTCAAAGCTGAGACATACAACACAGAGAAACAGTGGAGATGTAGAAGATTTCATAAGCTTTGAACTTTGCTAAGGTTAACTATGTGACTATTAGCTCATCAGTTTTATATGCCGCCGAGGTTTGACTTACCGGTCCGTATCGGTGTAGTTTGACTTACCGGTCCGTACTGGTGTACTGACATATTATCGGTATCGGTATGGTACCAGTACCAGGCGGTATGCACAGTGTGTACCGCTCGGTATTAAATATAATATAATATTTTTTATAATATAATATAATATAATATTAAAATATTTTAAGAAAGGAAAGGGGCAACGTTGCCTCGATCTTTCTCCCCGCGCGAGGAGACGCTCCGTCTCCTCGCGCGGGAGAAATAGTGACCGTCGGTGCGGGCGATCCGCTAGCGGCGACGGCGCGCGGGTGAGGTATTCTTTCTTCTCCTCTTCTTTTTTTGTTCTTTTCCTCTTTTTCTTCTTCCCTTTTTCTTCTTCAATCGACCGCCGACGGTCAATTTTTTGAACCTTAGAGTGGGCGGTCTGTCCGATAACTGGACCAATATGTACCGCTCGTCAGCAGCAGTTGAAATTGCAAACCTTGTA
The DNA here is from genome assembly GCA_021527575.1 of Ensete glaucum. Taxonomy (NCBI): domain Eukaryota; kingdom Viridiplantae; phylum Streptophyta; class Magnoliopsida; order Zingiberales; family Musaceae; genus Ensete; species Ensete glaucum. Next base: position 38,543,054 of record CM038557.1, read on the forward strand.
TGCCGCATAATTAGATGTTAGTATTAGATAACCAATTTCATGCATGTCCAAGAAATAGGATCTTCTTATACATTGTTGAAAACTTGAAATGCCTTTTTATCTTTTTGGTAATCTTTTTAGATGAATCTTGTGTACCATCTTGATTCTCATGGTTTAAGGTAACCTGTTCTTTTTCGTGTTTACAGGTTATGCGAAAAACTCTTCCAGATTTATTTGAGGCGCAACCAGATTTGCTTTTCCAGCTTGTCACAATGCTTAATCCCTCTATTTTGCTGGAAAAGGGTGTTCCGGTTTATAGTGTTTTGCAGGTTAGTGAAATAAAAAAAGTTTTATCCAGTGATTGCAATAGGCGCTCGGGCGCTCGCTTAAGCACTTGGGTGAGGCGAGACGAGCCCAGGCGCCTCGCTCAATCTGTAGGCGACGCACTTCAAAGAGGCGCCGCGTGGGTGCTCGCTTGAGCCAAGGGCGTTTCAGGCGAGCACCCGAGTTAAACCAGGCAATCGAACCAGGCTTAAACCAGGCAACCGAACCAGGCTAAAAGCCTGGTTCGGTCGCACTTGCGTTAGTTGGTTCAATTAAACCAACTAACGTACCGATAATTGTTTCCTCAACCCTAATCTCACTCGTGAATCGCGATTATGCCACCAACTCTGTTGCCGTTGCCGTTGCCTCTGTCGTTGCTCTCCGCAATCGTTGCTCGCCGCTGTCGCTACTCGCCACTGTCGCCGCCACTATCGCTTTCGCTACTCTCAGTAAGCAACTTTCTCGGTCGGTCGGAGAACAATACAACTATGGTCGGTCGCCGCTTTCTTTGCTCTCGATGCCTTTCTCGGGCCGCTATCGCTTAACGAGTCATATAACGATATCGATAACAATATTTTTTATTTATTAGATTAATAATATATTATTTTGATTTTAAATTTTAATACTAATTTTTATTTATGTAATATCATATTTCTAGATTTTCTTAATTTAATATCATATTTAATATCACAATACTTTTGTCCAAAATGTTGTTTTCTCATACTGTAATGGGATCATTCTTTTTATCCTTAACATGAAAGGAGATGGCAGCATTTTGTAACTTTTTTTGGCGATAGTAGTAATAGTATTTCATGTTGGAAACATTTATATGACCTTTTAAGAGATGCAGTCCTTTGCAGGAGCCTGGAAACTTTGTCATTACTTTTCCAAGGTCCTTTCATGGTGGCTTCAATTTTGGTAGGTAGTCATTTAATTAGTTCATTTTGTAGTTTATTCAACAAAGCTTAATGGCTGGGTTTCAGGCATAAATTGTGCCGAAGCTGTCAATTTTGCTCCTGCAGACTGGTTGCCTCATGGTGGAGTTGGAGCAGACTTGTATCGGTTGTATCGCAAGGCTGCTGTTTTATCTCATGAAGAACTTCTTTGTGTAGCTGTAAAGGTTGACTTCATTTTGACCTTGCTGATGCTCTTTTTTATGTTATTGACATCGGAAAGGCTTGTCAACTTTGAATATGTCTTTTTTTTCTTTTTCATTGCTTCTTGTATCATTGCATTCACTAAATGTGGTGTTTGTTCATTTTAGCCATATCTATAGAACATATGGTGTCCCATTAAATTTGATTATTGGCTAATTCCTAATTGCATTTATTTTACAATTTCCTTATCGACCTTGTTATCATATTTAGTTCCATTTCAGGTTTGTTTATATGTTGATTAATATATTTTGATCAAATTTATAAAATTTTGATGAATACCTACCTAAAGAAAATGAATACTCTGTGATGATCATGAAAACTTGTACAAAAAATAGTTAGTACTTAGTAGTAAAACAGGATGTCTTTTGACATTTTGTTTATACGATTTGTCACGTCTATACTATATATTCTTTTCATGATGTAGCTGTTGACTCCATATGATCATCCTATGATTTTTTGGTAATATTTTATTTTATTTGCCATTTCTTTCAAGCCTGTATTATTCTGTATGGTTACTTTCTCATATTCTTAATTTCAACAATTGGCCAATGTTTTCAAAGTTTGCCTTCGTACAATGCTATGTAGACTTGTCATTTTTCTCTAGTAGTTCTTGGTTCAAATTTTGGTGTTAAAATCAATGGTATTGTTTCTTAGGACATTTAAATCTTCCTAACTTCATTTTACACGCTTTGGTAGAGCGACTGTGATTCCAAAGCTTTGCCTTATCTGAAGGAAGAAATGCAGATGGCATTTGTTAGAGAAAAGAAGTATAGGGAGCAGTTGTGGGTTAATGGTATTGTCAGATCTTCTCCAATGTGCCCAAAGAAACATCCCAATTATGTGGGCTGTGAAGAGGTAGATTTTTTTATTTGTTGTGCATATGTCAGTTTGCAAATTTGCTGCAAGTCTTTGTCTGATATGATCAAGAACCTGAGAAATTTTGTAGGATCCTACATGCGTTATATGTCAACAGTATCTTTATCTTTCAGCCATTACATGCAGTTGCAGGCCATCCACTTTTGTCTGCCTGGAGGTATGTTGTCTTGGAAATAATAACTATTCTCAGCTATATGTTGTCCAAATAAATAGGAAATAGTTTAGGTAAAGATGTTTAACATGATCACCATGTAAATGTTAACAAGGAACTCAAATTTCATACCAATTTTGGTTATCTTTCATGCACATGACTCCTCAGATTCTTGAATTACATTAATGTGGATGTAGATACCAAGATTCTAGATCTCAATACTGATATTTGTACCAGATCACTGTTGGACTTCTACAAGTCTGGCATATTAGGATCTATGTTCTTTCTAGCTTGCCTTTTCATTATTGTCTTTGTCTCTTTAAGAAGAAAAATGGTAATGGCAAATTAAGGGGGTATGTACCAGCAACCAACTTAAATTATAAATGGAAGCAAGCATCCATGTGTAAGCGTTGGTCATCAATTTTAAAAAATTTCACCACTCTTCTCTTATTCAAACATATGCTGCAGATGTTGGCAAAATTCGCGTTTACATGCATTGAACAGTCTAAGTCTCCTAAACATCTCTCTCAAAAAAATCCGATTACTGCCATTTGAATGGAATAAAAAAGATGCTTTGTGCAAGTATTTATCCAATCTAGGATCATGCTCAGCTTGGTAAAACAAAAGTAACGAGTATCAGTTTCTTCTACGTATGAGTGATTATGAAAAGTGCCTGATAGTAAAGGGGTCTTTTTATTGCATAATTTGTTTCTTATTTTAATTTTCTTCGTAATATTATTAATACTAAAGCTCCCTTGATCAGCAGCTTTTTGCTCCTTCTTTTGGAATGTGACAATTATAAATCATTTTTGATTAACTTGATTCTCATGTGTGTTTTGGATTTGGACTACCACATTGTCCTTTTCATTCACGTATGAGATAAATAGCAGCATCTGCTCTCTGTTTTAGCATCTTTTCAAACCATAGATAATTCTCTTGGTTTCTGACACTAGGATGAAGACACTTTATGGTGCATCTTGACACCAAAAGCATGGTGCCATCTTTTTTGTTGAAAGTTACTCTAGAATATTGTTTTGACAGTTTTTAGTGATTTATCTAAGGATCCTAAAGCAATTACTCTTTCTGATTGATCACGATTCACCATTTCTGCAGATTCAGTCATTGGGACAAGTTTGCATAATGGAATTATGGAAGTGTTATATTCCTATAATATTTGACACTTGACACTTGTGTTGTCCTTCACAGTAGTAACACATGTTTCAGTTATGTTGATCTTTGGCGTAGTTTGTGACACTCTTTATTTTGTTGATCAGAAAGTTAATGAAACACTTGGCTAGGATTTGCTATGTGGTCTACACATGGTTGACACTAGATGATGCAAAATTTACTTTCTCATTAACTCGATCATGTCATAATTTCACAACTGTGAGAAAGTTGTGCGGCCGTTTTCATGCATGCTGGTTTTTGTGGTGTAGCATTTTCATAACCAAGATCCTTTTTTCTCGATCTGTTAGCATTGGAGGCATCTTTGTGAATGCAAACCCGAAAAGCATCATCTCCTTTACCGTCATACTCTCGCGGAGCTTGGTGATCTAATGCATACGGTGTCTCCTGTATCTGAAATGACAAATGTGGTGGAGACCTCACAAAACAGACTTTCTCCAGGCCCAGGGTGTAATTTGTATCCTAACAGATCAAGTGCCATAACAAAGAAGGTTCTTTTACACTTCTGTATGCTATCTCGAAAAAATATGATATTCTTTTTCCCATATGAACTTTTTCAATAATATATTTTTTGCATTTGAATTAAATAATTTTACATGATGACTTTTATAATTATCTTGTCAAATTTTGAGCTGTGATTGCTTCAATTTGCAGAGAGAGTTATCTTAAAATGACAAAATAAATCTAATTCCTTTTGGATTAAATAACTGTGTCACCACCTAGTTAACTGGGTTTGCTGAAAATATCAGATTCATATCCTGATGTTTGTTTTAATGAATTAAAATAATACTTTAAGGAAGAAGTGGAAAGAAAATTTTGAAATCATAGATATACACCCATTATTCATTATAAAAAATAGATGTGATTCCAAGCAAGGATTGATGAGAAGCTGTGCTGAATTGTGGTGTTCTTGTGCACTAATTTTTTCTACAGCAGGGGCAGTTTTAGGCTATCTTTGTGGTGGCACATGGGTGCACCGACACTATGTTGCTATTGACATATTGAAACACCATGGCCTGCCAATGTTTAATACCTTTTCATGGTTTGCATGGGACAGCAAGTACATACCGGTCCGACTTGCTATCTAGATGTGGCTCACCTGAGTCCCCGTCGACAAGCCCTAGCATACCATGTGTTGGTACATTGGTAAAGACCGATACATATCATACCGACGAATCTCCAAAACTGGTCCAATACCCTAAATGATGAACCCTGCCTCTTTTAATTATGAATTTAATTCCCAGTCCTTAGCACCAGTACACAACAGTCCAGTGTTGTACCAACTACCAACCCTTTGGATGCTAGGTGTACTGGCTGAATGACATATACCTATATTCTATATATCTCTTAGAATTGCCCAACTCTATTCTGCCATGTCACGTTCACCACCATTGCTATTTATGAACCCAACCTTCACCACTATTAGTGCCCCCCTGACCTTGTGTTGAGCCCTAGAACATTTAACAACTTGTTCACCAATATGCCACCTCCGCTGCTCCACCTCCATCTTTCAACCTCTATCATCACTATTGTTCACTTCACACTGCAGTTACCCTTGTCTTTTCTTCATCATTGTGCTTGGTGGTGATGAGGAGGTTGTGGACTGAATTAGAATAACCTTGTCACTTTATATCAAAATGAGACTGAATTTGAATTTAAAATTTAAAGAATATTTTTTTCTTGAACCTGTGGTATAAAATTAGTACTTTGAGTTTGACATATTCTTGGTCCATTGTAAATTTCGTTCATAAATAATACTGGAAGCTATGTTGGACATCCTAAATCTATCTTTAGATTGAATTTGTTAATTGTATGTGAATTTTGTAACATTATAAAATTTTACTTGTTGGACAGAAATAATAGCATTCTATTTTGGCTTTGATTTTGTATATTTTTTCATTTTCTTGTCTACACTGACAAGGGCCTTTAATCTACTCAGGTGAAAGGTGGTGATATTTCCTATTCACAACTTGCTGAAGATTGGCTTTCTCTTTCCTGCCACATTTTGGAGATTCCATTTCAAAATTCTGCTTATCTTAGTGCTCTAAAAGAAGCTCAACAATTTCTTTGGGCTGATCATGACATGGATCCTGTAAGATGTTTTATTTCATTTGCACATTTGTCATACTATATGATGTCTAATAGTTTCAATGTCACATTTGTTAGGTGCGTGATATGAAAACTAAGCTAATTGAAGCTCAAAGGTGGGCGCTTGATATAAATAGCTGTGTGTCTAAAGTAGAGAGCTTCATGCATTGTCCACAGAAGTACAATGAGAGAGTATCATTAGATGAGTTAGAAAAATTGCTGAATTTTCAACCATTACCATGTTACGAGGCTGGTTTCAGCAAATTGAAGGTTTATAAATCTGTTATTTAATCTTGCGCTGTATTCAATTCCAGAAACTTTTGCTTTTGTGCCTTTTGCTATGACAGTTCTATTTTCACTTTCTTTTGCTGTACAGACATTGGCAGATGACGCTCAGAATTTAGTCAATGAAGTACAATCTGCTTTTTCATCTTACTTAAGTGTAAGTGGAAAACTGTGAATGATTCATGATATGAATGGAAAAAATAAGTTTGCCATAGTCTACCAGTCAAGATCTGATGGTTATATTGATTTTACTGTTTTGTCTCACATCAATCAGAAGGAATTAGACTTTGTATTCAAGTAATAACAGTGCTTAATTGATTGGGTTAAGAATTTCTTTGCACTACTTCATTCTATGACATTGATTAAGGCTTTATCAGCATTCATTACCGTTATTAGTTGATGATGTAATTTTGTCTTACAAGTTACAGTTGCACTTAGTTTTGTCAAATTCTAACTTCAGATTGTTTTTACCTCATATGTGAACTGCAGATTGACAAATTGGAAATGTTGAACCACAGAACTACTGAATTTCCTGTTAGTCTTCAGATAACTGAAAGATTATCCAGTGAAATTGCTTCTGCAAAGGTATGATTCATTATCTTAGTCATTAATACTGGGAATCAGCTTGGCATTGTCAGCTGTTCTTTTATTTATTTTTCCATTATGTAGGTAGGACTAGTCAAACAGTGTCACTATGTTGTGAGATGATCAGCTTACATAAGCTGATGTTATGATTTCTATTATGTTTAATCTTTGTTATTGTTTCCTTGTAATGTGGGACTAGAAGCACAACAGATAGTTTAGAATCTAGATTGTTGACAATGTTCTAAGGTCAGAACGACTTCTGGAATTGTAGAACAGTAAATAGTCATGCCAAGTTACTTCTTCACTGTCCAATAATTTTATAACTACAGAAATTTCAACTTTCAATGCAGTAGTTCACATTAAAAGCATGTGGAAGTCTAAAGGACTAGTAAGCAATTGTAGAGATGGTAAGAAATTTAAGAAAGTGGAGAAGAAGATAATTGGGGTTTGATGTGGACTCAATGTAGTCTCTATCTCCTTCTTTGCTACCTTTGCTATTTGCCAAATGTTTCTAATGTTCTGGAACCACCTTGATTACTGCTTTTCATGATACTGCAGAATTGGTTAAATAATGCTCATTTGTGCCTGATGGAGAAAAAGCCTGGTTCTATTGACATTGATTTCTTTAACAAGCTAAAATCAGAGGTATCTTTGCAACAAGATGATATACGTACCTACATTTTTTTCTATGTTATTTTACTTTCTTGTGTTTGGTTTTGATGATCCAAGGATCCTTTTTTTTTGTTTGAAATGATCTTCACACTTGATAGATGCAAGAGCTTTATGTTAGTCTTCCAGAAATGGCTTCTTTTTCAAACATGTATAAAGAGGTTGAATCATGGAAAATCAGATGTGAAGATATCTTGAAAGGGCAGCTCAGTTTGAAGGTTGTAATCATCATAAATGTTCTGTGATTAATGTATGAGTGTTATATACTTTGCAATACACTAGAAATTCTGTTTCTGAATTGAAGATTGACAACTTCCTTGTACAGGAACTTGAAGATTTCCTTATAGTTGCAGACAATCTGACAGTCAGCATTCCAGAGATGGATCTCCTAAGGAAATACAGATCTGATGCTCGTTCTTGGGCTTGCCATCTTCAAGATGTTCTGCAAAATCTTAATGAGCGAAACGACCATGGGAACATTGTTATAGAACTTTCTCACATCTTGAAAGCTGGAGAGTTGTTGAGAGTGCAGGGTATGGATTTTCAAAATTGTTGTCTTTGCTATATAGTTGGGGGGAAAATGTCTAGGTACATTTTCCCCCATGCTCTATACAATCATATCTCAACTTTTCTTTGTGGACCAGTTGACGAGTTGCCACTTGTAAAAGCTGAACTAAAAAAGTCAATATGTAGAGAGAACACTTCAAAGGTATTAGTTCTTTTCTGCAGTACCTTGAAATTTCTAGTTTTGAATCTCATACTATGCAAAGAAGAAAGAGAATGGATAGTAGTGTTTAGTGATTAGTGTTTATTGTTCATTTTCATTTATTTAAAAGTAGATAAAGGCATCACAGACACTTTGGAGAAGGAGTAGGCCTTTTTTCACTTCCAAGGCATTGAGCTCATATTGGAAGGAGTTGAATATAGAGAATCTGTTTGACCATTCAAAGCATCTTAATTACATATGTAGTCAAATCTAACAGGGGCATTATCTGTGTAGCAAATATTCTAATGACAAAATATTGCCTCTTGCATACATTGTAAGAGCCTAAGTGGTTTGTGCCTTTTGATCTCATTTGGTGTATTTTCTTTTCTGACATGAAAGGAGTCGAGTTCACATTGGGAGGAGTTGAATGAGAATTTGATAGACCCTTTAAAACACCTTAATCACATTAGTCAAGTTAAACAGGGTTGTTTATCGATGTACGCAAATGTTGTACATGACAGAATTATTGTTTCTTTCATATAGTGTAAGTGGTTTGTGATGTTAGATTCTATTTGGTGTAGATTCTTGTAGCTCTTTCATATATCCTTCTCTGGTTCTACCTACAGCTTTACTGACAATTAGGTAATTTTGGACTGGTGTGTGTGCCGGAATGGGTTTTCATAATTTCATTTCAATTGCTACAACCTTTTTGTTGAAAATATGTTCTAATCAGGCCTATTTGCCAGCCAAATAATGAGTTTCCTATTTAATTGATGTACTTTTAATTTGATAAGTTGATGATTACAAATTGATTACAGGTATCTTTTATTTGAGACCATAAGGTCCAACATAAGTAGCTTTGTCCCCTCTGTGCCTCCAGTTCTGGTTTAAAGATCGACCTTTTGATTATTTTCTCTTTGATCAGTTATGTTATTATGTTAATCAAGGTTTGCAATCTCGTATTGTACCGACGTGTCGATCAGCTGTTGGTGCGATATGTACCGATCTGTATCGAGTGTACCAACACATAACACACTAAGGTATCGAGTTGTACCGGTCCTTTATTGGACCGATACGCATTAAGCATACTGAGTGGTATGATACGGTATTGCAAACCTTGATATTAATTATGATTTTAACAATACGCAATGATCTAAATTGGTTTGTTTTTAGCTACTTGCTCTTATAGTTTACTTTGTACTTCAGCATCATGGATTAAGTTATATTCTACTGCAGGCACTTGCTACTCCTATGCCTTTGGGTTTCATTCAGCAAGTCTTGAATGAAGCTTCTCAGTAAGTTCTTTTTTTCAGTTTAGTGGTGTGTTAGTTTACTTCGTCTTAGGAACATGTATAATTTTCTAAATGTTCTGATTCTATGTGATGTTGTATTCAGGTTGGAAATTGAGAATGAACAATTATTCAGGGATATTTCTGAAGTTCTCAGAAGAGCTGTTTCTTGGGAAGAAAGAGCCAAATCTGCTCTAGAACATGTAGCACACATATCTGATTTTCAGAACATTATAAGGTGAAAAATAGGCTATTATAAGCTGTATTTATGCATTGTGGTCATTCATTCACATTATAATTATTGTTCAATTCAGGGACTCTGAGGGGATATTAGTTGGTCTTCCTTCTCTTGCTAATGTCCAGGATGCAATGTCAGTGGCTCAGTTATGGATAAGTAGGTCCCAGCGGTATTTGGAACAAGCTATGAACAGGAATCCATCAGATCATTTGCTTAAACTTGATGAATTGAAGGTTCACATTGTTTCCTGAATTGCTTTGTTGTTTCATACAAGCTATGTTTAAGAATTTCTCTCAATTGCATCTCGTTTTTGCAGGAGTTGGTTTCCCAGTCTGAACTTTTAAAAGTCACTGTAGATGCTTCGGAAAAGCTTCAGATCATTCTGAAGGAAGTTGAACGATGGGTGCAATATGCTTGTTCTTTATTGGAAGATGCAAAATCCTTATTTAATATGCATCATGCAGATCTCATAGTTGACATTAACTTTTTGACAAAGATCGAAGAACTACTTAGAAAAGTTGATTCTGCTATAGAAGATGGGCAGTCCTTGTGTTTTCATTTTAAGGAGTTGCCTGAACTGCGAAATACATCCTTATCTTTGCAATGGTGCTCGACAGCACTCTCTTTCTGCTACAAGATTCCGAAACTAAAGGTAATTTTTCTCATTTTGGTTTGCATTTGGTTACCTACATATCAGTGGGTCCTTTGTACCTGAGGTAATATCAGTCCAATTAGATTATATTTGCTACTTTCTACAGTTGCACTTCATGCTTTTAAATGTCATGTAATTATCTTCTTTTTTATTCAAGTGCTCATGTATTATACATGGTTTCCATTAATAAATTCATGCTAAAAGATGTTTGCACTTGCATGTTGCTCACCTAGAGCATCCACTTTACTTCCCTGCCTGATGAATGAGTTCTATATAATTAACATGAACTTATGTTTAGAAGGTCGCCCATGGCATCCATGTGAGAAAAAAGTGACTGGAAGCTAAAATTGGAAATTAAGGTTTTTGTAAGAAACTAACATGTTATGTTGCTTTTCAAACCTGTTATTCCATAATTGCATTATTTGAAGTCATGTGGACAAAATGCTGGCAGCTTAATATTAAAAAATAGGCAGAAATATTGAGTGGTGGGATTTGTTCAGCTCACTTTGAGACTTCCATCATTGTTAGTGGAGAGCCATGTGGACTCCCCAGGTGCTTCCATTAGTGGCTGCAGTTGGGATTTCTGTGTGGGGAATGCAAGTCTCACATAGACAACCTTATATGTAGAGATATTTAAGATTTGAGTGTCAAGTCAACCAGTTTGGTACTTTTGAGTTCAGTCAGCTAGGTCCCACTTGGTTTGCTGACATCCTTTGAAAGGAAAATAGTGACAAATTATGGTTTATTGATTCTGGTGGCTGTTGTCAATAGCACGGGTTTTGTAGGTAATGCCTCATTAGAATGGGTGCATCAAGAATGGTGCAAAATGGCTGTTATGTGCAACTGCATTAGAATGAATTGATGTTGCATGTATCATGGCGATGCAGCATAGATAACTCTGGTACTGCAGGTAATTGTTGGATTTCTGTTACCATCTTATGTATCTGTTACACGGGGGTTAGTGTATACAGACTGGGAGCACAGTTATTATTCACTTACAAGCCTTAGTATGTAAACTGGTAATGACTAAGGGTGATACAGGTTGCATACTCATTGCGGCTGAACATGGTCTCCTGGAGAGGGGCTCAGCATTATCCCAGGAGTTAATTCAAACAGTGTTTTCTTCAGTAATAGAAAATGTGCAAACCATCAGATAACCTTAGTGTGTATTTTGTCTTCAGTGTAATCAAACATAGACCAAGCTGATAGAATGGTAAGTTGATGACATCCTATTACAATGTGAGTGCTCCTTGATTCATGGTATTTCTCTGTGAATCATCTCAGCTCCTCATTTGTTTTCTGTGTCTAACATCAGGTAACCTAGTGTGTATTTTGTCTTCAATGTCATCAAACATAAACCATGCTGATAGAATGGTAAGTTGATGAAATCCTATTACAATGTGAATGCTCCTTGATTCATGGTATTTCTCTGAATCATCTCAGCTCCTCATTTGCTTTCCAGCCTTTGTGACACTGCCTTAGTCTTATCCTTGTCCCTCTGTCAGTTTTCTGTATCTAACATCAGGATTGTGTCTATCTGTTCTGTGGTCTGCTTGGAATTTATCAATCTTGTAATGTCAACAGCATCAAATGCAGTTATCAACATTACCTATCGCCTTTATTAATTTGTTTGACGTGGTATTTTCTTATGTCATATAGGCTACAGCTGCTGTTGATGTGTACCTAGCCTCTTACAGACAAGTGTTTAAAATCTCAGTTGATGCATCTTATACTACTAATTGAATTTAAGACTATCTGGTGTGTCTTATACCCAAGCATGTTAATTTAGTAACTTTTTATTGTATACTTCTTGTTCAACACTAATGAAAAGCATAACTTTCCAGAAAAACAATTTAGTTGTCATGCATAAGGCCTAAGGTTGACCTTTGGGCTAATAGTTATACAATAGCATAGATAGTTCTCAATTTGTTTTAAAAAATCCTTTAAAACATGACTCTTTATTTTTTCTTCCTTCTCTATATGATACAGGTTTCAATTTGGTGTGTGAAAAGTTATTCCCCAAATTTGCTTCTTTTTGTTGTTTCTTGCTTGTGACTATGGTGATTTCTTTATTCATATTCCTTGGTATCAGTATTGTTTTATCAAATTTTATTCTTCAATTTCAAAAAATATGTTTTTTAATTTCCAATAATTGAATTTCATGGTGAGGGACCATGCTATTGATGTGCTGCCATGTTTTGTGGTATGCTACCAGCATGGATTGGCAGGTGAATCTGTAGTGGCCATGCTGATACTGCCATCATAATATGATACAACTTGCATGTCCAAAATAAAAGCTTCGTTTCTTCCAATGATGACAAGAGGCTTGGGCCTTTTCCTAGGCAAGGTTCGAATGCTGTTGGCCTGGCGGTGACATAATTGGTTGCTGTCTAGGCAATCACATCATTTGGCACTTAGTTCTCTCCTCTCCTTTCCTCTCTCTATGGCTGGAACCCATTATCTCTCACCTTTGTCTTCTTCTCCCTTTTCCCTCCTCTCTTGTTTCCTCTCCGTCCACTCCCTCTTCTTGCTCTATTGCCCTCTCATCCCTATTCTTATTTTAATGATTTTTGTAAATCAAGTGTCTTTACTCAGGTGAGCGCCTAAGCTAGCGCCTAGCATCTTGAGCAATGGGGGACATTGTCACCTTATAACATATAGTGCTTTTTAGCAAGGATTGTAATTTCGGTCTGTATCGATGTATCGAGCCCTAGCTGGGTTATGTGGAGGGTAGCTAGCACGTGCGACCGTTTGGGGGAAATGGACATTGAGATGTAGGGAAATGAGTCGCTTAGAGGAGTGGGCATTCAAGATTGACATTCAAAGGAATGACCAACCCTTTGTGCGAGAGGCACCACGAGGACATGCAAGCTAGGAAGAATGCGTAACGCACAAAGGTTGGGATAGTTGAGTTCGAGCGACAGCTCTACGTTGGCAACCAAACTTGACGGTGCTCAAGGCAAGCGGGCGCTTGGTAAGAGATGTGACCGTGTAAAGTGGGATGTGTTGCGTAACGACTGAAAGAGGTGCAAAGCTCACAAAGGTGAGGGGAATTGGTAACTCGAAGAATTCGGTACTCATGCAAGGGTTTGTATGCTGACGTTCATGGCCATCCAAAGGTGTCTGGAACTCGGCGCCATGGGGCATTGGAACTTTTTATTCAGCATGGAAAGGATATATCTGTAGGAGGCTGAAGTGTGCAACAAGTTCAGCACGTTGCTAGTCCTTGAAGGGTGCAGCGGGGGCTGTATTGGCGAAGAGTGGCAATCTAGTAAGCGCATTTGCTGGGGCAGAACAATGCACAAGTTGTTCAGCAAAACGAAGTAGTCCAAGGGGATGGTGGTCTCCGAAATTTCCAGAGTGAAGGATGCGAAGAGCAAAGTTGCTCCAACAGGATAGATCTCCAGAAGGGATGAGTCCTGGTTCTCCAGAGGGAGAATCATGTGCAGCGGACCGCACATGTTAAGGAAGAGTACCTCAAGACAATATCTCTACAAAGCTCAATGAACCGAGCGAGTGACGAGGAGTCGTCGCATGTTGGTATCCAAGCCGCATGAAGGGAGTCGATGTAGAAGATGAAACATGGAGCGGAGGCGCAGAGCTTTCTTTGGACAGAGTTCAAAGACATGAACCCTTCATCTTTGGCACCATACAAGATGGGTTCGCTCAAGGACATGAACTCTTGTAGAGGCAAGAGTGAGATCATGTCGTTCCATGGGTTCTTCATTCTTGTGGAACAAACTCATCTTGTATGGTGCCAAAGACGAATGAGGTAATGTGCTGGTGAATGCATTGTGAGATCAAGGGGGGAGCAATCCATGACAACATCATACGAAGGCATACTTAGAGTCCAATGTGGAAATCAGACTCAACGGATGACTGACCCATGGAATGGTGGGCGTGAGGGTCACCATCAACTCAATACAAATCGAGGAGCAGAGCAACTTGGGTGGAACTTGGTGAAGTATCCAAGCCACATGAATGGAGTCAACGTAAAAGATGGAACATGGAGCAGAGGCACAGAGCTTTCCTTGGATAGAGTTCAAAGACATGAACTATTGTAGAGGCAAGAGTGGGATCATGTCGTTCCATGGGTTCTTCATTCTGATAGAACAGACTTATCTTGCATGGTGCCAAATACGAAGGGAGCTTCGAGGCACATACACCTTGTCTCAGAAATGCATTTGACGGAGAAACTAAGGTGATTTAACTTGCGAGGCGAAGTTGGGATCAAAAGACGAGTACTCTTGAAGAATATGCCACAATGCTGTCATTCGAGTTGTCGTGAAGAAAGCGGTGCGCAGCGGAGATTGTGCTGGTTGGGGATAGAGGCCAGGATCCAGACAATGGTGCACCAATTTTAGCGAAGTCTGAGGACTTCGCGAGCTACTAGGTGATGGACTGTCCTAGAGCGGTGCTTCGTCCGGATGTGATTTGAGAATGGGTGGGCGAAGGTGAATTGCCAAAGGAGCGAACACAATCGGAGGTGGCGGAGGCCCTACAATGTGTTGGTAGAGACCACACATTGATCGTAGTCCGAGTTCATTATACAAGAATCTGAATGCAATGGAGATGCCATCAGGAGGCGACATGGTGTAGCGGATCGTGGTGAATAGTTCGAGGCAACACAACACATGTAGGAGAAGTCTTGTGAGGGACGTAATCATGCTGAGGTATGATCAGGAGCTACTGGGAGCTCCACTTTAGTGAACAACACAACGATAAAAACGGCTATGGATTCAAGGAGTGAATGCCATGGTACCGTAGCGGCGGGTCTTCCGTGTGTGTGCATCGAATCTTGTATCGGATGAAAGCCTTGGTCATCGGCATATGGGGGCAGTGTACCATCGAGGGAGAATTCTGAGTGCAAGTACCAGCGAGTCCCACGAGGGGACTTGATCATACAGAGGTATGATCAGAGCGACTGGAGAATTGGATTATTTCAATGCTTAAATTCGCTTAAGGGGGCCCGACAAGTCAGGGGACAAGGCCGAGTAAGCGTGCGTCGCTACCAAGGAAGCTAATGAGAACAGAATCGACGCCCTTGCAATAAGATGCCGGAGGCCATGTATGAGAGTTGCAGTTTGTCTTTCCATCGACCAAGGGAAACTGCTCAGTGAACACAAGGATGTTGAAGCAGGTGGTCGAAAGGGGTGAGGAAGCGACGACGAGTCTAGAGGGGCTTAGCTACCCAAAAACAAAGTGTTGGTCAGAAAGGACGTGGACTCGGAGGAGTGCCACAGTGTCGCAGAGGCGGATCTACCGATCGCAAAGAAAGGAATGCAGATGCAAGGCAACATATAGTAGGGCCATGGGCTTGGCAGCGCCATGGTACCTCAGAGGCGGGACTTCCGTGGAGCCATCGATCCCTTGCTCTCATGGAGGGAGAGCGTTGGTCATGGAAGGGGCCGAGGTGGTGGAGAATAAAGAGGCAAACTCCAAGTACCAGGACAAGGCTGGAGGGCAGAGGCCAACGAACTTCATAAAACCGGTGTCAATGGGCTTCTCATAAAGATAGTCGAAAGTGGGGAGACTTTGGGTGATGTAGGAGTGCTTGACCAAGGAACAAAGTAGGCAGTACTTGATGCTGTACCTTTTCTACTCAGAGGAGTAGGCGGCAAAGATGATGGAGAAGACGATACAATCCCAAAGGCAACCAAAACTATCGAAGACTTGTTCCAAGTTGGGGTGAAATTTTGCTCATTTCAAACAAAACTTCTTGCATTCTGGAAGTTCGATGGCAGAGAGAAGGCGAATCAGAATAGTTAACTCAACGCAAGTAGTGTAAACACTTCGGGTGCTTTAGATGTGTGAGCAAAAGAATAGGTGAAGACTAGTAACCAGCTCGATGCATGAAATGCAACCTCGAGGAGGCAGGCAAAGTCAAGTAACTTTGCCTTCTCAACTCTTAAGAGAATGAGAAAAACTGAGAACCTCAGTTCTCTTATTTATCTTGCAAAACTGAGAACCCCAGCTCTACATAAGTTCAAAGTTCAAAGACCCTTCGAAGAAACCGAATGAAAGACAATATTTGTCAGGTCCTCACCATTGGTGATCAATGCAACTGAGAGTAGATTGTTCGCTTCATTTTCTTATAGAAGGCCAATCGAAAGCGGAAGTGATGCGAACCTACTTGGAAGTGACAACTAAGTTAAAGAAGAATTGATGGGCAAATTTTGTGAAGGAAGGACCTAAAAAAACTTCAAAGTCTGCGAGGCGATGCTCGTTAAAGCTCCAACAAGCATCCATCCAGTTTAAGCTCAAAACAAGGAAGGTCTTTTTCTTTATTAGAAGGATTTGCAAGAATCAACAAGGATTAGCACAACTCAGCCGACCCCACACCAGAGTCAGTCATTGGCGAGTTGAAGCAGCATGACATATCAGAGTTCAACTACTTAACAATAACGACGGAGAGTAGCTGGGAGCCAAGAGGTGTGTTGTAGCCAGAACATAAAATCGAAGATTCAGCAACAGGCAAGGAGATGTAGCGTCTGCAATGACTTCGACGAAGACGTCGAAGGAATACTTTGGGAAGAATGTCACGGACAAAAATATAAAGAGGGTGCTCGATATAATGCTCATGTATGTCTGTGTCTATCGGTTTTTGTACATGCTTTGTACAATAAGTAGCACGACTTGCAGTAGATTTAGCAGCCCTAGTTTGATTAGCTTTCGTGGAAGGTTTCAGCTTGTATATGAGAGTTGGGTCATGTGGACACTTGTGGGGACTTTGGTCTGTGATAGACCTTGATCCTTTGTGTACAACCATTCAGAGCTTATAAAATCCATGGTTGTAATTTGTATTTACTATATAAAGTGTTTGTTAAAGTGGTTGCTTGTGGATCCCTTGAGAAATGCTTTCTCTAACTCGCTTTCTCTTTTGTAGGTCCTAAGGGACCCTAAGAGGTTTCAGGGAGGTTGACCTTTGCGGACGGACACACAAGGGTGCCGCACGACTTAGGCAAAACCAAGGTTTGCAATTTCGACCTGCACTGCAGGACGGGTCCGCCGATTGCGAGGTGGATCTAGCTACCGGGCGGTTCCGCCAAAAATCGACCATTGGCGGTCGATTTAAGGAGAAATCGATTGTCGGCGGTCGATTTCGGCCATCGGCAGTCGATTGAGGGAGAAAAAGGGAAGAAGAAGAAGAAGAGAAAAAGAAGATAAAAAGAAAAGAGGAGCATCTATTTCCCTGCGTGATCCTTGCCGGCGGGTCATCGTTGCCCGTGGGTCGCCAGCACCTGTGCGCCGTCGCTGCCCATAGGTCGCAGACGCTTTTTCTCCCGTGCGAGGAGACAGAACGTCTCCCCGCGTGGGGAGAAAGGTCGAGGTGACATCGGCCCCTTTTTTTAATTAATATTTTTAAATATATTTAATATTATATTATATAATTTTATATTATAAAAATATATTATATTTTAATATATTGGGCGGTACACATAGTGCGTATCGCCCGATACTGGTACCGAGATAAACTCGGTACACCAGTACTGACTGGTAAGTCAAACCTTGGGTAAAACCAGTTAAGTTCGTGACAGATGGTCAAAATCAACCATTACCGTAAGACAACGGTCGACGATGGTTGAAATCTACCGTTACTGCTCGAAAGTGGCCGGTGATGGTTGAAATCGATTGTTACCGCCCAACAGTCGCTAGTGACGGTCGAAATCAACCATTACTGATCAATTTTGGGTGGTAGCAGGGCGTAAACAACCCCAATCAGCGGTACCGCCTGTACAAACCTTGCTACTTGGTACGGTACGTACGTACCAAGGCATACTGACGGTATGCTCAAAATTATTAAAAAAACCTCTAAAATACCTTAAAATAGAAAAAAGTTAGATTCAAAATTTTAAGTTAGAAATAAATGTAAATTTATTATAATTTTAGCAAAATAATGTAAATTGATCCAATATCGATTAAATTTTGATTAAATCATCATTAAAACCATAAATCATAGCATTAAAAAACTTAATTAAAAACCTAGTTAAACCTGGTATACCATCACAAACATATAATCCATTCCTTAATTTGCATGAAATATAAAGATTTGACTTATTAAGCGTCTCAAAAAAATCAATATTAAACACACTAATTACTTCATTAAAGACCTTAATTACTCCCTAATTAACACTATTCTACCATAAAAAACATATCAAAGAAACATATTAGACATTAAGTCATACATCGCATAGAATAGTCTTAATCATCTCATAAATCAATAAAAATCTAGAAAGAAAATACATACCTCTTGATTAGAGTGTTCTTCCTTTTAATTCTCCCAAAATAGCATCCTAAATTTGATCCAATTCATAAATTGTAGCTTGCTTTGCTGAGTATAGGGGAGTTAAAATGTGAGTATAAGAAAGAGATGTGGGTGAAAGAGATTTTGAGAGAGTTTAAAAGATTGAGAGAGTGAAATAAGTTGAAAGAGTGAGAGGAAAGGGTTTAAAAACCCTTTTCTAAGCCTTGAACGGTCAAATTGACCATTAGAAATAGGGCAATCTTAGCCCTTGATCGGTAACGGTCGAAATCCGACCATTGTTGATTGGTACAGGTCTGAACGATTGGATTTTGACTGTTATCGCTTGGTACAGACCCTATATTGCCCGATACCGGATCAAGTGACTGACAAGGTTTGCCTTACCGAGTGGTAAGACCTCGTACCGCCCAGTACGTATCGGTCCGGCAGTTGACTGGTACGTGGACCGCTTGCTACCGGGTGGTACCGCCAAAATTGACCGTCGGCGGTCGATTTCGATCGTCGGTGATCGATTGAAGGAGAAATCGACTGTCGACGGTCGATTGAGGGAGAAAAAGGGAAGAAGAAAAAGAAGAGGAGAAGAAGAAAGAAGAAGAGGATACTTGCCTCCTTTCCCCGCGCCGTCCTCGCCCGTGTGTCGTCATCGCCCGCGGGTTGCCCGCGCGCTGTCCTTGCCCACGGGCAATTCTTCTCCTGCGCGAGGAGAAAGATCGAGGCGACGTCACCAGTTTTTTTTAATATATTAATATTTAATATTATATTTAATATTATATTATATAATATTGTATTATAAAATATTATAATATGTTTTAATGTATTGGGTGGTACATACTATGTGTACCACCCGATATAGTGTACCGTACCATATTGTACTGAGATAATCTCGATACGCTAGTACGGACTTGTATGGAAAATCGTGGTGACCGGTACCACCTCGTAGAGGGTGGTTTGTGCATCCATCTCCTGTCAAACTGGTATGTACCGCCCGTACTAGGTGGTATGCATCGGTACAACAAACCTTGCTTTTCAGAACACTGGTTTTCCTCATTCCTATGTCTCAGCTTTATATTTTTTGTTCTCAAGAATGTAGCTTCGATGGGTTTTCTTCTCCTTGCTAGTGATATATCCTTGACTTATTAATTGGTTTACTTTTTTTTTGGTTGCTAGATTTATATCCTTCCTTGACTGGTTAGTTTGTTCACGTAAGTTTTTTTCAGTCTTCTAAGGTTGCTATTAGTGGAACGTTTTGACATTGCTTTGATTTTTGGTTCTGGCAAGGTGAACTTCATTAGTTATTGGTATTACATTCATGTCTTACTTGGAGGTTGTGTAGCCTTTTTGCTTGGGGTTATGCAAGTTGTTACTAGATAAAGTACCAGATATTGATTCATGGTGGCTCCTTTAGATGGAAAACTAATTCAGTTTGGTTGACAGGATGTTGTAAGATTACTTGAAGCTGCAGAATGTCTTCCCATCATTTTTGCAGATAGTTATCTTGCTGAAGTTTTGATTGTGGGAGTCAATTGTCTTAGGAAAGCACTATCTATACTCCCAGAACCTCATAATTTTAAAAGGTGCAAGTTGAAGGATGTTGAAACAATTTTAGATGAAATTCAGGTTAGCTCATTCTTCTGATTATGTTTATCGACCTATCTGATTAGTTGTTGCTGGCCAATTTTGACTAACATGCTTCCAATGCAATTTGCAGAAATATATAGTTCCATATCCATTGATTGTTTCTCAGATTCAAAATGCCATCCAGAAACACGAGTTAGTCTTCATTGTCCCTGTATTTTCTCTTTCGAATAATGTTGAGCATGGGTTTTATAGCCTGCAAAATCTACATCTGTAACCACAAGTAACATAGATATTAGGTAGAACAAGCATTTTATGTGTATAGATTTCAGAACTTAAGCTGTTATTGTGAATTGTTGTATATGGGCAATTGTAAGATTGTCACTAGTCAATCATCTTACCAAATTCCTTTTCCTGATGGTCTTTCTAAGACAGCTTTAAAGAACTAATGTTCCTAGAATTTTTGGGAGTCAAGTGGTTGACTGGAAGAAAATCATATTTTACTCATTGATGTATATTGTTTAATATTTTATTTTCACCTAATGCGGTTTGAGCTCCATAACAGGGAACATACAGACTTACCAACTCCATCTAGTAAGCAGAATCAAGAGTAGTGAAAGCATGGTTAAGGAGAGGTTGATTTCATGATAAATGTTTTACACAGTGGTAGAATGATGCCAGTATTTGCTCTAATTTTAATCTGGACGAATAGCTATCATTTTCCTAATTTTGTTGCAGTTTTTGTCTGAATTTCTGATCTAAAATGAATTATAAGAAATGGGAAATGACTTGAATAGCTACCAGCATTGATAACATGGAATCAATTGAAGTTTCTTGTTTTTCTTTCCGAGGTTATTAGGACTAGTCACTTTGTGAGAATGCTGCACATAGGCATGCCAATGGAGAGATACATGAGTTACTTCTTTATCTACAAGCATGCTGCCACAAAGAGGAGCTTCACTTTTGATATCCTCGGTTAAAAATAATATTTAATATTTTTGGTAAAGGAAGTTATTGATAGTTTGATATAGAATTGATGTCTTTTCAAGTACAAGTAAATGATCCATAGAAGTTAGTTGAAAATTTTGCCTTTTCAGTTTATATTTACGATTTCATTAACGAAATTGATGGATGTGCCCTTGAAAATTGGTGTTGTAGATGGTACTCTATATATTTGCCCAAGTGTGCATGTCTTATATAATTTTTTGCTTAACTTTTTGCCTTAATAAACTTTCAAGTTGTCTCTTATAAACTAGCTCTATTGTATTATGGTTTGCATCACTACATTTTGTTTTATTAGGTATAAATAACAAGCAATCTAATTTTTCAGTCTCATGAAGGGGATATTCTTAGTTTCTTATTTAATTTGTTTTAATTATAAATATTTTTACGTTTGGTTGTAAAGGTCTAAACACTTATACAATTCAATCATGATCACAATTTGTTTAAACATGGAGGTAACTGAACTAAAATCACTACATTTTTTAGTGGAAAGCTTAAAGAAGTTTGTTTATCTTGTTAGTCTTTGTTTGTCCTTTGTTTTAGCCTAAGTGGGATCATTATCGGATTCTTTTTCATGTTTTTAACTAAACCTAGTCTGTTCAATGCGTTGATGCAGATCCTGGTTGAAGCAAGCTAATGCTTGTTTTGCACTGCCTAGTGAACAGCTTTGGCCTTCTTTGTTGGAGCTTAAGGTAAGCCAGACACATGTTATGATAAAATAGTTCGAGTGCACGAGATAATTTCTCCATTCTTACCAGATATAATTCAACTGTCCAGCCACATTATTTCCATTGATTTACCAGATATAAATCAACTGTTCACCACATTATATAGATGTTGTTTGTTATTTATTAATAATTTGTCATGATTATCATAGTCTCAAATAAATTTTCCAATAAATCAGCATTTGTTTGTGTCACTAAGACATTGCAATAGTTGTGGTAGCTTTTAGTCTCCTCTTTAAACTACCTATGTAGGTTCTTTTGCATGAATGCACATATTATACAGTTAAGTTAAATACAGTTAAGTTAAATTCTTGGCTTTTCTGACTTACAGGAGATTATTTTTTATGTATTATTTAGTGAACTACATAAGATATTTGAAGACCATAGTTTTGTAAATCCGGAACTAGGGATGTGATTAACTTTGTTTCAAAACATTTTAGATGGTTATTATTATTTTTATTATTATCAAGGATTGCCTTTTCGGATACCTACCATACATGATATGTTGGTCCGTACTAGTGTTTTGATGAGGAAGATAAAAAGGGTTAAAAGGGGTGGTGGAGGAACAAAGGTGGAAAGAAGAAGGAACAAGGAAGAAGGAAGAAGGAAGAAGAGGAAGCGGTGAAGGAGGAAGGAGGAAGAAGAAAGAAGAGGATGATGAGAAGCAGCCACAGCAAAGCGGCAGCGGTGAAGCCGAAGCGACAGCAGAAGCGGAAGCAGCAGCTGCATTGTACATGAGAAGAGGGTTTGCATTTGTGAACCCTAATTTAATTTTTTACTTGCTGAGTTGGATAGGGACCCACCACTTTTTTTGTTTTTTTTATTATTTTAGCTGGACTGCCCCGAAATGGGGGTGATCAACGTATTGGCCTATGCTCGGACTGGTATGTACTGGCCATTTCGGGCAGTACAGCAGTCTATGATTATTGTTGTTTTCTTTAGAATTTTTGAATCATTTGCTATTTTACTGACCTATATTAAAGCTTGCTAAGTTAAATAGTCTTTCTTTGGTGTCAGCATTGGTCATCTAAATTAGCATTATTGCAGGAACATGGAGAAGCTGTTGCCTTTGAGTGTTCTGAGCTTTATAAAGTAGCTTCTGAAGTAGGAAAGATTGAGAATTGGATGTCCGAGTGCCATATTCTTTTGGACCCGGTAGTTGGTGATCTTGATTCCTTGTCAGCTGGGCTAGTGCAAGTATGTCATGTCATTAATTTTGCATATATTACTGGTTAGGAATTCCTAAAGAAAATTACACAATTATTATTACCTTCCCAGATCAAAGGTTCACTTGATAAGGCTTTGTGTGTCTATCGTGGTTCCAAAGGACGAAAGCCCAGAGAATTCTCTGTTTGCTGCCCCAATTATGCAGGGAATGAAGAAGTATATACTTGTCTTGTATGTGATGATCGGTAAGGTCCCTGATTAACTTGTCAACTCAGATTACAAGTTAGAAGTATTATGACATAAATTGGTGCTATGCGACTTGCTTATCTGGATTAACTTAGCTGATAGTATAAGTGGGCTTTGAATCAATTCTAACACAGGCCTGAAGATTGCCAGGCTCGATTATGCTCATAATGCAATATACTATACATGTTGTGTACCTTATTTCTACTGATTGGGTTTCATCTTAGTGGATGTCAAATAGAGCTAAGCTAATCTGAAGTCTGTCAAATAAGAAAATTCGGGGGACTAATCTTGAAGAGGTTTTGATTTTGAATCAACTTTTCTATAGGTAAAAAGTAGGCTTGTTTAAGATAATGAAGTCATTGGGTGCTTGGGCAAGGTGAGGCGAGATGAGGCTCGAGCACTTGAAAACAGGTTCGGGTGGGTACCTTCAATTGGGCACAACCTAGGCACACACTTGATCTCAAATGCCGAGTGCTTCAAGCGGACCTGAACCAAATTTAATTGAGTCGAGCCTCAATCAGACCAAATTACGGTTAGTTTGTTGATTATGGTTTGACTGAACCAATTAAATGTGAGCCCAATTATTCATCACACAGCCACGCGCCCCACCCCAAACCCCACCCCCCCAATCCATGAAAACTTGTTTGTTTTCCTTAGTAAAACCGGTGGCAGCAGTGTTTGCCTCTCCAATGATGAATGGTGATAGCAGTCTTCCTCTTTAATGGCGAACGACGATGGCATCTTCCTTGGGAAACGAATGATGTTGTGTTCCTTCGGCGAGCGACTTCTATGTGTTGAGTGGATCTCAGAGCGACTTCTATGTGCTGACTAGTGGTATCAGTCAATGGGTGGTCCTATATGTATTGATCAGTACCAGCATTCTGTATATTAATTAGTACATCGGCATGTCGATACATAACAATTTTTGATAAAAGGCTGAAAAATGGTGAGAAATTAAAAAAATCATTTAGCCTTTTTGTTCTAATTTAATTGTAATTTTATTATATTTAATTAAGAATAGAGTGCATTTGAGGCATAAATAAATGCATAAGGCTATGATTAACCTTAAATACCAGATAATAGACTTAATTGGCTGACGAAAGAGAATAACATTATTTATATTTAATATTTGTAAATATGCATAAATAAAACATAGAAAGAAGCTAAATATCTTCAAATTAGAGAGAAATTCCAATAAATCCTGCCTTCCAATCCCTTTTTCATCCAAATTAATAATTTGATTACCACTAATCACTGACTAGGAACTTTAATCATATGCAAGAGTGTGAGAAAAAGAGTGAGAATAAGAGAGTGAATGAGAGTGGGTGAGAGTGACTGAAAGTGGGGCAGAAGGGGATTTAAGGCCCTAAAAGAGGTCACAATAGTCAATTTAATGGTTGGGGTGAAACTTGACATGATTTGGGACCCATATTGGTTTTAAATTCTGATCGATACTGATCCATATTGATGGGAAATTCTGATCGATACTGACCTGTATTGGTCGATACAGCTACATCATCCGTGCCGACCGATACCTGACCTTTTCCTATGTACCACTCGAAACGGGCCGATCTGTGTACCAGTCAGCTGACCAGTACATATCGCTCGTTTCGTGCCATTTCGACACCTCAAATCTTGATCTCTCCTTTCCTTATCACTATCATCCCTTCTGATCTTCCACTATCACCCCCTCCCCCTCCCTGCTAAGCCTTCCTAGACGTCATCAACCCCCCTGTCCATCCTCCTTTTCTCCTTGATAGCTCTCCTCTCTGGACCCATTTGGTCACATCCAAAGAAATACAAAGTGACTCAGATGATGAGGCCACAACAACTAGCCAAGAGATGGTGCCATAACCTGAACAAAAGTCCCACTACTGGATATATGCCTGCTACTGGAAGCACGCGAAGAAGTAATCAACTCATACATTTTATTTATTATACAAATATCAAAACAAAAAAAAATCAGGTCGTGTATTTTTTATTAAGTAATTCATAACTGTAAATTTTTTTGTGAAATGTTGACTCAGAGAAGAAAATTGGAAGCAGATAGAAGCAAAAGGCTCTTTAAGTTAATTGCATGTGTATAATTGATTCTACTGCTTCAAATGTGTATCTTGACAAGCTAGAAAATGCGGAATTGACTATTTGTCAATTAGAGTTGACATGTATGTTGAGTTGACAGGTGCCATTACTCATGTGTGGGACCACCACTTGCTAATGCTGGGATGACTAGTGAGTATTCTTGTCCTTTTTGCCTCTGTGTGGAAAGTGGATCTCTACCAAGAAATGGAAACCAAACATTGGTAATCATCTTATAGTCAATTTCCACATTTGATATACAAAGGAAACTTTTCATTCATCTTATGTTGGTACTGCTTGTTACAGATATCTAGAGGAAACCGCCCCCAAATGAAATCATTCTGCGAACTTTTATCTGCTGCAAAGGATTTCCATGCAAGGTAAAGAGAATCTAAGATGTTTTATTTTGGGATTCGTACCTAATTATATAATGTGATATTTTCTTCTAACGAAGTGCAGGTATTTAATAAAACAGCCTAGTTAACTTAAATAATTACAAACTAGAACACTGATTTATAGACATAAATATTCTCATTTCCGTTTGTTTGAAGTTTTTTAGTGTTACCAATTATTTGTAAATTTTGTTCAAATTATTTTGACTTAAAGTGTGATTTGATTGATTTGGAGGCTATATCATATTGCTATAGCATGTCATGTATTGATGTCTACCTTTGTATCAAATATTAACTTTCAATTTTCTATTCTCATTGTTCTTGTTAGCCTCTGCTTAAGCTGGAATGTGTGGCAGTGGCCTACAACCTTTTGGTAGGATGACCTTATGTGTACTAGTGGTGATGACAGCATTATAGTTCACAAATAACAATGCTACAAATTAAGATAACCTATGTGTAGGACACTGAAATTTGCTAACCAAGTAAAATCATGATGAATTTGAAATTTGATGTGATATCTCAGAACCTTCAAAATCCTCTTTGTGCTATAGAATTTACTTTGAGAAACTCATTTTCAATTGACTCAAAATTCAATTTGAGATTATGAGCAAGTAACTAAAATACAAAGCAAAAGCTGTCAGTTGAGAGATAAGGCCTACTCCACCTAAGTCATAAGGCCTATCTGCTCTCCTCTTCTCACACATCTCGCACACAAAAGTCATTTCCTCTTTTGCCTTACAGCACTTTCCACTCGCGAGCACAAATGACACCTTTCACCTATGAATCCTAATCCTCATCAATTAAAGACATACCATAACTTCTATAATTCCAATTCTTAACACTAATCAATTTTATCTTCATTGCTGAAGTACCAGTGGTTTGGGAGAGCTCAACATGGACTCATGGAGTACATTTGACCATAGTTATCACTTATCAGAACTAAATCAGATTAGCTGGTTCAACAAGAAAAATGTACTAGACTCACTTACCACCTAAGGTTGAGAGTTCGAAACCTCATCCAACATAGGTTTTGAAGGTGCTGACTAGCCTTGCTGGTAAAGACCTTGATAGTTCATTGCAAGGGCCTGCTCAAATCTTACCTTCGTTACTTACCCTTTGCCAAAAAAAAAAAATCAAAAAAATGTAAAGTGTATACGTCATTGATTGGATTCTACTGTTGGATTGAAAATGTCCTGGCCAGTTTTCTGCTAGCTGAAAGAATTTTCCAATTCAAATCCAGACTGCATCACTCTAGATTCACTCAAAATGCAAGATATCTCTCTTGTTCCTGTTTGAAACAATCATTGACTGGCATTACTTCTGTCCATTTGTGTACTGATAGCAGAAGGAAAAAAAAATATCTAAAAGGGCCCTTGAGACCTTGGAGTCAAGTCCTTAGTTGCTATCTTATGCCTTATTGACATCATAATTCTTAATGTTTAACTTTTTTCTATTTTTTTATGTTTTTATATATGTTTCTTATTTTTTGTAATCTCTTTTTTCCTGGAGACGTAATCCAATTGATTGACAAATTTGTCCAACTTTTGACCCATTAATCCAGATCTGGTAATTATGCTTTTGATAATAAAAACAAAGCTAAGGTGGTTACCTAAAATGCCCAATTTGTAAATAATTATGTGAATTGAATTTTTGGTATTTCACTAATTTTCATGAGGACTTCTTTTTTCAACATAGATTTTTGATGACGGTCAATATGGTTTCTTGAGATTTATTATTCTTATGCCCTTTGTTTTTTGCATTAAATGATAGTCATAGATTGAAATTGATAATCTTTCTCTCCTGTTATGATATATTGTGGTTCCAAAACTATTGACTTTGCAACATCTGTTTGTATTATGTGCAGCATTGAACTTGCCTGATTGATTAAAATCCTTAAAAATGTATATTTTTTTTTGTCTAAGGTATTCAATTTCATTCAGTAGTATTATGTTATTGTTCAACTGATTTTTTTTTTTTGCAGGTTCAAAGAATTGAATTTGGTAGAAGAAATTGTTAAACAAGCACTGGAGTGCAAGTTTAATTTAACTGAAATAGTGCATCATACTCTTTCTTACCATGGCAATGACCTCAGCTCTATCTCAGAGAGTCTTCTGAATGCCTTGAAGGTTCCTTTTCTTGTGTGTTTTTTGTGCAGTTCGACATTAATTTGAAGTAATACAAGTTGCAAATTCTTTCACATTTATAGAGAAGGAAATAATTGTGCACATTGGTTGGCACTTGGCACTTGGCACTTGGCACAATATGCCACAAACACAAAGGCCACCAAGACCTGGAAAAATGAATGGTCTCCGGGTTTCTTTCCTCTTTTATGCTCCGAGGAGCATGGTTTAGTATGTAATAAGCTTCTTCAGGAATAATACTTTCTATTTTCTGAAAAAGAATTTAATACAAGTAGCTATACTTTTATTATGGTGGTTTCATTTACTTAATTTCCATGCATGGTAACTTCTCAGCAATGGTCTTTATCTATCAGGCAATAGCAGTTGCTGGGATATATGATCATGAAGATTGCTGCAACCTTGAGTTGGCATTGTCTAAAAATTCATGGAAAGTTAGAGTCAAAAAGCTTTTAAGGGGATCGAAGAAGCCCGTCCTCCAACAAATTCAGCGTCTTATTAAAGAGGTAAAAAGCATTGTTTGTCTTATCATTGCTGGATTTCTTTATCTGACATTTAGCCTTTTGAGTTGGATATAGGGATTTTATCAAAAATTTTTGCATATAAAAGGAATAATTCGTAGTGTCACGAACTTAGCTGGTCTTGCCTAAGTTGTGCGGCACCATCGCGTGTCTATCCGCAAAGGTCAGCCTCCCCGAAACCTCCTATGGTCCCTTAGGACCTACAAAAGAGAAAACGGGTTAAAGAAAACATTTCCCATGGGATCCCCAAGCAACCACTTCAGCAAACACTTTATATTGCAAGTGCAAATTACAACTATGGACTTTACAACAGTCGCACACAAAGGATCAAGATCCATTACAGACTAAAGTCCCCACAAGTGTCCACATGATACAACTCTCATTTACACGTCGAAATCGGCCACGAACCTTAACCAAACTAGGGCTGCTAAGCTTATTGCTAGCCCACTACTTACTGTACAAAGTATGAACAAAACCCGAAAGATAGGGATATACATGAGTATTATATTGAGCACCCTCTTTATATTTTTGCCCTTGACAGTAGCTTTAGTGATTTAAAAAGCTATAGGTATCAAAAGGTGCCAAGGTCCCAAAATGCCTAAGGCGCTAGGCGCTCGCCCAAGCGAAGCGATGCACTAAAATATAAAAAATATAAAATCAATTATGATTATTTAAATAATTTTCCTGTAACCCTAACAATAATTTCAAATAAATAAATATTAACAATATTAAAATTAAAAAATATATTATTAATCTAATAAATAAAAATATTATTAACTATATAATGTTAATAGTATTCTGTTAATATATTGTTAACAGTATACTGAGTCGATGTGAGAAGAGTAAAGACCGAGGCTACTAATTGAGAGGAGGTTGTTGACTGAGAGCAGTGGTAGTAGCAGCGGCGAGCAATGGCAATGGCAGCGGGGAGAGGCAACAACAACGACAACAAAGAGGAAATGTCGATGGCGGAATCACGAGTAGGGTTGGGGTTGGGGGAAGTCACAGGGGGGATGCTAATATTTGTGCATTAGTTGGCTCTGGCAAGCGCCCAGGCGGTGCCTCTTTGAAGCGCGTCATCTGGATATTAAACGAGGCACTCGGAATTGAACTCGCCTCGCCTCGCCTCACCTCGCCCGAGTGCCTTTTGAAATCATTGCGTAGCTTGCAATGAATATCTTCTCCATGTCCAGATTTTTTTCCACAGATAACCAATTGTAACTTTAATGTATTGTCAACTAGTTATTGATCCTTCATAGCTAATAGACTTGTAGGTGGTGGTAACTAATATAAATAAAATTGTATAAAAAAAACATTCTTCCGACTTTCTTCTTTTTGAGCAAGAAAGCAAGGTTCGTCTCCATGAAATATTCATATTTTGCATCCCAGGAAAATGCTGCCCAAGAGGGGTGGTAAAACAAATGGCTGACTATGCTGCTGGCTCATACAGTGCCATCAGATTACGGACATTATATGCGAGGAAATGAAATCCTTTGAATAAAACCTCTCAGGAACTTTTTTCAGCAATGAGAAAAACTCACGGGAACATCCATGCGGGAATCTTACCATCTATTGTAAGTCGACCACGTAAGGAACAAAATTTGCAATTTCATGCTCATGTCAAATTTGCAATTTGCTATGTCAAAGGTGCAACTCATGATAAAGAAAAACGGGCCACATATTATCTTGACTCACCAAAATCCTTGTACTGATGTCCAAACCACTCCAGGGGTTCATATATGATATTCTTTGTAGTCCAAAGTTATGTGATTTTTATTTTTTCATAAATCCACCCTTCAAGCTGGGAAGATATCATAACAAGATTCATATCTCATCATAGCTTTGTTATATGTGTGGTAAGTGATCAATTAACCAATCCCTCTCTGTATATTGAAAGTGAAATTAATACTTTAGAATTGAGTAATCTTAGCGATGACGAACCATTTCAATTAGAAATTCAACATTGGTTGCTATTGTCAATGGCTAATCTTGAATTGGAATAACCTCCAGATGCTGATCTCTACTACAGCTAGCTTCAACTACCTAACAATTTTCTTGAAGCTCATGCTTCCCAATGCTACCTTCTGTTTCTGGCTTTTTCCCATCACAATTAATGTCGATATGTAAAAGTACACATTAGCTAACTATATATTGCTGCTTTTGTCGATGTATACTATAGTACACAGCAGCAGAAAGGGGGTTTGATTAATTAAAGTTCACATTCACACTCTATCCATTCTTAGCCCTCTTATTTCTACATTTTGGACAGTTTCCATGACTAACAGACCAATCATCTTTGGCTAAATCCATCAGGACGATGACCTTTGCATAAGAATATATTCAACTGCCCCATAAGAGATTGTCAGATACTTTTCTGTTTTATTCTCCTCATAGGTAGTATCAAGATTTTTAATTTTGGGTACAGGTCTGGGTCAAGGCTGGAATAGGTTTGAGCCATACTGACATATAGTGTTGTTGCACATACCGTGTTTTGAAAATGCTGAAAAATAAAGAAGTCACTGCCTAGTATAATGTATCGGGTAGTACAAGTCCTGTGTCCGACAGTATAGGCCCTAGGCTAGATATATTGGGTGGTACAACCCCTGTATTAGGTGGTCAATGCCTTGTGCTATCATCGGGTTTATCCTGGTCCATGTACCGGTAGACTATCGGACTGGTCAATACCATCTGTACCGAACCATGCCAGATGGTATTGCAAACCTCAGGGTAATATATGGTAATCAATACTAACATATCTTTTGAGTGATGAGATGATCTGTCATGTGTTTGATGAACTTAGCTCATTTAGAGGTCCAGCAAGATGGCAAATGAAATGTTTTTCTGATGGGAATTAATGAACCCATGAAAGCATTTAATTTTCAGCGAGCAGGCTCCATTGAGCACTATTCAGTTAATTAAAGAAAATTCTGGCACCAATCTGCCAAATGAAAAACCTCCAGCTGTTTTCATGGTCTTGTCATAGTTGATTTAAACAGAAAAATACCATCTGTAAGAGCTGTCTATACTTTGTCTGAGCATTCCTCTAACTTGAACCAGTAAATTAATTTCCTGGATAAGAGATGAAACCAAAGGGTGTTTAATTCCATTCTCCATCAAGATGTGAACTTAAACTAAGCTCATCTTAAAAAAATATTAAGCTCATATTTTCTTTGGAGACTTCATTTTATCTACTATCCCACCGTCTGTTTAATAAAATCCTACCAAGACATGATGGTGCTGGCCAAAGACAGCCTCCCAGGATATCATGGTGTGGGCCAAAGAAAGCCTTGCAGGATATCACGTTACGGGCCAAAGACAAATTGTTGACCCATCATTCCCATTAACACATTAAGCAGAATGCTATTTATGTTACAGAAACAGTATGGTTTTTCAAAATCCTATTTGATATTGCAGCCTTTAGTATCTCTTGAGTTAAAAGAACCCAGAAAGATTACTGCTTTGCTGCTATATCTGAGAAAACATACCCTCTACAAACATTTAGATCCTGTTCAGATTTCACTGAACACACTTTGACCAGTTAACTCTGTGAATTATCATCCACAAACTACAGATCATGTGAATAGTTATTTAGTTCTAGACATAACCTTATTGAAGGTTGCAAGGCTATCTGAAGGATGCTGATCTTACAGTGTTGAACCTTTTAGTTTTTAGTTGTTGCAGAAATGGGCTCACTTGAAAAACCATAAATTATGTCATTTGCTTTTCTCTTCCCTCTGCTTGATGGTGTAGGTTTCTATTCATGCATTCAGGTGTGGTTTCTATGTGATGACATTGCAGGGTATAGCTACGGGCATAGCATCTGAAGATCATTTTATGAGGGAACTTGCAGAAGTTCGGCAGATAAGCTTGCGTTGGGCAGATGTTGCCAAAAAGGTGTAGATGACTTTGCACTCCATAAATGTTGCTTGACTTTATTTGTTAGATGCATAATCTAAACCAATGCACTGTTTTTCAGGTTATATCAGATTCAGGGGACCTTGCACTATGCGAGGTCTATAAGCTTATAAATGAAGGTGAAAATTTACCTCTTAACTTGGAGAAGGAGTTGAAGGTATATGTATACTCTTATTCAAAGTAGATTTTGAGAGACTCATGCAATCGGCTACATCCTTATTTTTGTTCAAATTGATTCAGTCATTAAGAGCTCGAAGCTTACTTTATTGCATCTGTCGGAAGCCTTATGATCAGAGAGCAATGATTGCTTGTGACCAATGTGATGAATGGTACCATTTTGATTGCATTGACTTGCGTGAACCACCTCGAAAGACCTTCTATTGTCCGGCATGTCGGCCATCTCTTGAGGAGTTTATATCTCTTCCACAAGCGATGTGCAATGAAGAGAGGTAAGAAATGGAACTGTAAGATTTCTTAAGTTTGTTATTGCTAATAGTTTCTTGATGCAGTTTTGTCATTCCAATGTTAAATTCACTTTTGTCCAGGAATATAAGTATCCATGTATTATAGAATAGCTGTCAAGCATGCTTATATTTCATTTTGTGCTATTACACATCAGATAAAAATTGACTATTGAGACTGTAAGACTAATTGAAATAGAGTTAAGGTGCAAGGAACAAAAGAGCTCTACTCTCAAATTATTTTCTCAGTTGTCAAAGATGTATAACATACTATGATGCTTCAATACAATCGTATAGTGAATTATTTCCTAGAGAAAATGAGATTTTGATCTGAAATTCGATGTTTAGGCCTTTGTTCTTTAAGCATATATAACTTTTCCAGGATATTAGATCATTTATCAAAATTTTGCAGATCAAGCAATGTAGGTGGACCTGATACACCCCCAGTCTGCCAGAGAGAATCAAAACAGAGAGGTTCAATAAGTTTTGGATCTAATTTGCATCAGCAATTGCAGGATGCAGTTGATTTACTGGAAGTTTTAAGATTTAGTGACATTGATCAATTATGGAGAGGAAACAAAAGGCCTCTTCACAGAACAGCTAAACGACATAGTAAGTTGGAAGGTGTTTATGTTATTTTGGCTTTCAATTTGTAAAAGCATAATCTCCAATCATTATTCTTTTACTGTTAATTCTTTAGTTATTCATTTCGTGATGGCTTAACATGCAATAACATTGTTGCATCTTGCATGATACCTTGCCTTCGTACATGATTGTCATCAACCTAGGTCTACGCTGCAAGTGATATCTCATCCGTGAGTATGGCGATGCTAGAGATGAAGTTGTCTTCTTAATTTTCAGCTATTCACTAGTTCATAAGCACTTAATCCTTCCTCATTCGTTCATTTGGAGATTTCCTTAAAATTTTGCCTGATGGAACTATTGTTCTGAGGTTATAGTTTGATTATATCTCATTTTGCTCTCTCTGTGAATCCTGAGCTTGTGAACTTGCATCTTCATTGGATACCTTTTTCTGTGACCTTTGATTAATATCTAAGATGTTATGTGTAACTATTCAAGGAATTGCTTGTTCCCTAACTCAAGAACTTGCTTGTTCCCTGACACATGATGGGGTCACAGCTATTTGCCAAATTGTGTTTTGATGCTAGTGTAGATGGAAAGATTGCCTGTTGTGACAAAGGATTTAATACCAGTCCCATGCTAGCTTTTGTAAGCTACCTGAACGGTATGGTACCATAATATCAACCTGTATCATTTTGTCTTATTGGATAAAATAATAAAAAATAGAAGCGAATGGTATTATACCAGTAAATAAGGTATATACCAATTGGTAAGGTTGAGACTTAAAACCTTGGTTCCGTTTCACTCTTATAACTATTCATGTTAAGTAGCTTAATTCTGTTTTGGAATGTTCTTACACAACATGATAGATATATACCTGATTGTGATGCCTAATTGTCACTTCCGAGTCTGTAACTGTCCATGTATGCCTCAGTCAGACTTGCTTTGGCTTGATGATAACTCTTGTATCCTCAACAA
Organism: Ensete glaucum; assembly: GCA_021527575.1. Lineage (NCBI taxonomy): Eukaryota > Viridiplantae > Streptophyta > Magnoliopsida > Zingiberales > Musaceae > Ensete > Ensete glaucum. The sequence goes on from CM038557.1 coordinate 38,577,282, forward strand.
GGCAGTTATATGCTAGTTGATGGTGATTGGCCATGATTAAAACCAAGGTTCACCATTTCGGTATTGCAGACCTTGATTAAAACTGTTTCATTTGGTTTCATTTCTTAAACTTTGGCATCCTAGCTGCTTTCATATCTTGCTGATACATCTATAAGGTTAAAGTGCTAACCACTTAATTAAGTTGATTTGTTATGGTTTACAGAATAATGTCAATTTGTATATCTTTTCCTATATTAACAGCATTCTAATAGCTTTACCATCAAATTTAGTAGTACTTTATATTTTCTTAATTGTTATTTAGCAAATTTATGTATTTTTTTGAGGCTCTTGCATGGTTCCTTCTCCTACCATCTGCTTTGCATTACGATCAGCAGAAACATAGACAAACTTTATGATTATATATTTCTCAATCTGAATGGAAACTTCATAGCCAGGAAAGTCTTGTTCTCTTTATTATCTGATCTAGCCAATGCCTTTTGCTTGGTCAAGGACAGAAGGTTTCAGTATTTGATGACTTGGTGTTCCAGCTCTTGTAGTTGTTGAGATGGTGACAATCAAAAATCTGATTTTCTTAGTTTGACTAGTTATGTTGACATAATCAGAGCTTGATGATGACCCCCAAACAGTTGGGATTTTTTGGCTGTTTTTTGTTTCAAACATCCTTTGTTCCAGTGATCTATGATCAGACTGGTGTATCTCAGTGCAAAGGTGTCCAAACAAAGTTTTTACTACTTTTAGGTTTCTGATTATTTCAGCCACTGTTTTTTCTTATAGTTTTGCTATGTAGTCAAGATTTTGAAATATGTCAACTACTTACATGAGTTTTTCCTTCTTTGTTGTACTTATTACAGTAAAACTTTAATCATCAACTTCGGGGTAACAATTGCCAGACTCTTTCGCTTGTGAGTACTTGTTCTTGGCACCAAATGCTTTAAAGATGCAACCAAAAACACAGATGGTCCACAGCTTGGCGATGATGGCCATTAGCCTGTGCATGATCACAATCCCGTCAAGTGGGCCTCAACATTTGTTACTGTTGCACAGGTCCATAAAGTCATGCTGTTGTTCTATGAGATGAAAAGGGTTCACATGGAGACATTCTTAAAAAACTGTTCAACATCCATGGTTGTAAGAAAGTGATGGGGATTAATGGCAGTCTGTGAGGACTCCTTAGTGACGCAGTGCAAGTCGAAGGCGCAGGTCCATGTGAACTGGGCCAAGGGAGCACGGTGACATCAGATTGATGTGAGCTGGTGGGGCTGGCCTGCTCTATCTCTAGCCTGTGGAATGTTGCAGGCCACTAGTTCGTGCCTTTTGCTCCTAACATCTCACATGACCATGTCTACTGGGAAGATTGTGACTCCCAAGTACATATTTTTCCCACATGATATGTGAGATGTCTCGGTTCCGTGGGAAAGCACTTGAGCCAAATGATTTATTTGGTTGATACTATGTCCTTCAGTTTTTCCTTTTTTCTTTTACTTCGAGCTTAGCCTTCTCTAGGGCATTCATCTTCTATGTTTTTTTGACCAAATTATTGTTGCTTGATCCAGAGGCAGTGTATCTCACATTTAGCATCCAAGTCTGTCTTGGATGTATGAGATGTATGTGTATCTAACCCACTTTTCGATACAATTCATACAGAGTTTAAAATCTTTCTCAATACAAAATTATTGGTATAGCTCCTGTGCTTCATCTCTGATGTTGTCCTTAGTTAATGGTGATACTTTTGTATTTGCGTTGGCCAGGCTGTGTAGTCACCTTGCCTTGTGCATCTGGAAATAACAAGGACTGTCATGCCAATCAGCAAATATTGGCATGACTCAAGATTGAGAAGCATTGGCACATGCTAACCTATGATTGAGGTAAAGCAGGTTAATTTTCTTTTTCTGATAAAAATAGCTATTCTCGTTCTTTTATATTTGGGATTTGAGATCACTAATATAATTACCATCTTATCCAATCCTTGTAGCGTTGTTTTTTAGTCTTGTTAGCTTGAATAGTGTTTTGTACTAGTAATTTATCATGGTTTTGTGAATTTTGGTTTTGCCCAAGTCATTTCCATCCCTTATGTGATACCCTACTTAGAAAGGGGCCAGTAACTGAGTGCTGCACAGGAGCATAATGAGTTAGTAAATTGTTAGTCGTTCCTTTGAATTGTAAACATTCAACTTCATAAGCTTCATGGTGTAAGATTTTTTTGTTTAGTTCATGTTTAGCTTTGCTGCCTCGTGTAAGAAACTTGTTTGAAGAGCAAATAGCTTGAGAGGTGGATGGATTAAGCCGTGTTCGTAGTGCGTCTACCCCATTAATTGTTGCCCACGTTCTTCCTATTAATGTTTGCTACCACTTGATGGCAACCGCTGCCGGCCTTCTTCAGTTTATGAGGTATGTTACTTATCTCCTTTCTTCTCTGGCATTTGTACACGCACTGTCCCACATGTTTCTTCCTCTGTGACTGATGGCAGCAACACTTTTTATGTCTTTGTCTCCCAAGTGAAATTTTTTCTTTGGAAGAATTCAAGAGACAAGCAAGTGTACGGTTCACTTCATAACCCATACCTTGTTAACCTACCATTTCATATCATCTGCGATGCATCACAAAATTAATCATTTTTTGGCATCTAATCACATCTTAGTTTAATGACATTAATTTCTCATTGGAGGATTTCTTTTTTTTTTTCCTTTTCCAACTCTTGCGTACTCCAAATTTGATTTTTCTTTTTTTTTTTTTGCCGGTTGAGGTATATGTCTTTCAGTTATCGGATTTGATTTCATGGATTAAAACAAAACAAAATTATTATTTTTCTCCAAAGAAGAATAAATAAATAGGATTTCCATGTGTATAGGAATTTCATGACCGGTCCAAGGATTTGATACATCCTTAGCACTCTTCCTTGTATACATCCTGCCTGATGTTAAGTGGAGGGTTGGACAGAGTCCCAACTGTGAGAAAGTGATAGTTGCATGGGCTTCGAAAGTTTGGTCTGCTTGTGATGCGGATAACTTGACCCGTTGCTATCTCATATTGCCAAAATTCTCCTTGACATTATCCCATAGAATTCTTCTTCTTTTTTACTAGTTTTTTTATTGTGAGGAACAAGACTTCCATTGGGAGCTGTTGTATGCATCCAAATCATAGTTAAGAGTTTAGGCATTTTCCAAGATGAAGAAAGGCGACAACCACTACACTAAAGTCTGATTACACTTTTTGTGTTGGACTTGATGGCAACAACCATAGGAGGACCACTCAAGAAATAAGGAGGATGAGAAGGATAAGAAAAGCTCGACATCCTCGAGTTGTAGAAATTTCTGCCATAAAATGTTTCTTTGTTAGAATAATTAGCCAAATAAATCGATAATTTTCATTAACAGATGAGTAAAAGAATTTTCATTAGTAATGACTTAAAACTGACAAGGCTTGCTGCAGGATCTATGGAAAGAGAAGTGACAAAAATATAACCTCGTTGTGAAATAAATAAAAGGAATAAATCGATACAAATCACGTCAATACTTGCTCTCGAAATAAATCAATAACAAAAAATATATAGCAAAAAAATAAGATAATTTAATCAAGATCCTATCAATGTGAAGCTTACAAAGTGGTATGAAGGTGTGCTAAAAGATTTTGATAATTTATAGGAATCCGTTGGGTTCGATCTCATCTTTATTATTTATTTTTTATAAAAAAATATGAAGTGACATAAATATAATCATACCGTGTCCATAATTACTCTCCCAAATGGAAATATTAAAATAAAGAAATGTATATATATAATATTTATAAATGTTAAGGGTATTATGGTCAATTAGGAGAGTAGAGGAAGAGTCGTTGTTTGGGCTCCAACCTTTGCACCTTCCCGCCCCTCGTGTTCTTAACGTGAAGCAAAGCACACCAACACCAGTAGCAGCAACACCAACTACTGGTCCACGAGAGAATACAACTACAACCTTTATTTCACCTCCCCGATCCATCTCTCTCTCTCTCTCTCTCTCTCTCTCTCTCTATATATATATATATATATATATATATATATATATATCTCATATCCTCTTTCCATGTCCTATGTTCTCTCAATTGGAGAGTTGAGTGTGTTTGTGTGCAGATGGAAGCTGGATGTTGTGTCTCGTGGTACGGGCAGCTGAAGGAGAATTCCAAAGGGATCGCATTGATCTCCCTCTTCCTCTTTGCCTTCCTTCTCCATCCGTGGTTTTAAGAGATCATGCGATTCCTTCGGAATTTTCCGTCGGTTGCTGAATCTTCATCTCTCTCTCGGCTTTGGCAAACAAGAGACATCTTCCAGGTTCTTGCTATCCTCACTATTGATTCAGTGAATAAGCTACAAGTGCATTGGTTTTGCAAGAGTAGAACATCAATTGTGCTTTCTTAAGGAGTCCTTTGTTTTTCTCGTTCGTCTTGTTCGTCCTTTACTTCAAACTCTTTACGAACCTCTCAGACTCAAACGTTCCCAGTTTCTACACAGCCTTCCTGATGAAGTAACACTTGTTTGTCTCATTTTTCCTTGTAATAAAGAAAGACAAAAAGGTTTATCTGAATTAGAAAATTAGATCTACTGGCAATTTCATAACAAGTTTTCGTTAGGAAACAATTAGTTTCATTGATTACACACGTCACATAGATTTGTAGAAACAACCAAATCAGTTCCGGCAGGAGTTTTAGGAGATCATGCGATTCCTTCGGAGTTTTCCGTAGGTTGCTGAATCTTCATCTCTCTCTCTCTCTCTCTCTCTCTCTCTCTCTCGGAGTTTTAGGAGTTTCTGTGATTCGAGTCACGGTCACAGAAACAGCCTGTATACGCTGATCCTTCTCAGATCATGCCTTCTTTTTCGATTGTCAGAGGAGATTGATAGCATCAAGGAAAAAGAAAGGTACAAGGAAAGTGGTAGAGTAGCAACAGCTACATGCTAGAGTAATACAATAACTACTAGATGGCTCTGTTTAGCTCTTACTTCTAAAGCCCCATATTGGCACCAAATTGGACTGGAAAGGGGATGAGCTTATTGATGTATGCAGAGATATAGCATTCAAGACAGAAGAGATGTCTTAAATGATCTGTAAATTTTACACAAGGCTTCTTAAATGAATCACAAATACTGCAAACTGGTTTCCTGCATCAGGGGATCCACAGACTAATTTATACATGAAGTGATATTTTTTTCCTTTTAGTTGTTTTGAGTGATGTCCTACTAATTCTGTATGCAAGGAGTAGAAAGGCTCCTTCATACAAGCACAAATAGGGTAAAGTTTGTACATGGCTTTGCCACATTCATTTTAGGTTCAGTGTTGCGGCAGCAAATCTAAAGATTCTCCATCTTTGCCTTGAGTGGTACCTCTGCCTCCACCTCAATTTTGCTCCTCCTCTTCTTCTTCTTCTTCTTCTTCTTCTTCTTCTTCTTCTTCTTCTTCTTCTTCTTCATCATCATCATCATCTTCTTCTGCTAATGTGGTTATCATATTGATCGTAGGGATCGTAAACGTTATTATCGATTAGCTACTCGTGGATCGTCAAAGATCTCATCATTTCATGAATATTAATTAATATCCCTAAGATCTTCAAACAATTCAATGTAGCAGGTTCGGATTTGGATATTAGGGATTAAAGATTTTTTTAATAATTCTAACATCATCATCTCAATTTTCACCGAATTTATGACAACTGTCGTAAAAGACATAATGAGAGACAAACTCGATCTAATTTCATCCTTGCATTTCCAAACTCTAGTCTAAATGCTTGTAAGCACATCTTCTTCGTATTAATCACAACTCAATAATCTTCTGAATGATAGATCAAACATGTATGAGTTATAAAAATATGGATGAGCCATTAATATTATTATCTTTTTCGTTTCTTTGATCCTTTAACTTGGTCTTTTGAGCTCCCATAAAAGAGCTTCTTTTTTTCTTCACTAAATTATTTTAAATTCTTATCAACAATGCTCCAAATTGTCTAATGAAATTACGAATACATTTATCTAGATGCTCCAGTTTCTATAATTTTTATTGGCGAAACAGGGAATCTCAAACTGAATCAATGATCCAATGACGCTCTTTGTCGATGTCGCATTCCATTCTTTATAAAATTTTCCATAATTACGAGGAGAGAATTTGTGATGGAAAAGAGATGTTTATATTTTTCTGATGGTAAAACTACGAGAACGGATGTTTAGTCACAGCTCCAAATTGCTCGACCGGGCTTTTTCCATCTTATTTGGCAAACTGAGCCCAACCCAGTCTCGAATCACTATCTCATTCCTCATCTACATTTCTTTTCTTGATATTGCTGAAGAAGGAATTTGATATGAATTTTTCTTGGGATTTTCCAAATAAATAAATGCATATAATGTCAAGTGGGGACAAGCAAAGTGAAGTATCGTACCTTCCATCTACGTGAGTATCTTGTTTTTCTTTATTTTAGACATATAGTTAATGATTTTATCGAACGTCTTAACATCCGGACTATGCACACCGCACAAATTTCAAAGCAGTGGGTGATGTTCGATCTCGAGCGAATATCTGTGCCTAATTTTTTGTTATTTATATTTAATAAAAATGATGATTTAATCTATCTTCTTTCCAAATTCGGTATCCAAGAAAGTTTCATCCATTATGAAGTTAATGATAAGCTCGTGCACAAAGCTCTCGTCATGCGAAGAGAAATCGATGTACGAAGTACATTACGAGCAAAGTGCCAGTGATGTTGTAATAATATACTTGGAGAGAACTAAACACATGTGCATAGTAGATATATCGCCCACCTTTCATATACGAAAAATTAAAATGATCCAAAGAGAGTGAAGTCATGGAGAGCCAACATAGGAGGAGGATAAAGGTTTTGTTCATTTAATTTGTTTCCTATGAAAATATCTTGATTGACATGTCCATTAATCATGTTATGAATATCGAAACCACAATTAATTACCAGTGCTCATAATCGATGGTAAGTGTCTTTTATTGTGTTCTCTCTCTCTCTCTCTCGTTCGGTCTCATGCAAACAATATGTTTGCATCATAGAAGGAAGATGATGTCTAATGAAACTACTTGGAAATGTGCTTGCGTGTGTCTTAAGGCATACTATTGAAATTGATAGAAGATCATACCAGAAGGAAAATGATGTCATGTGCTTGAAGGTATACTATTGAAATTGATAGAAGATCATACTAGAAGATCATGATAGAAATATCAGATTTGAATAACTGATTTGATGATAGGGGCAATCTCAGATAATTGATTTGATTATAAGATTTAAATGATTGATTAAGAAAAATCTCTCCCTTGAAACCTGTATAAATTATCATCATCTTAATGAATAAAGATTATCTCTTTCATAACATATTTCTCAATTCAATATGGTATGAAATCATCTCTTGCTGTAGCAACCTCCCTCTGCCTTATATCGTAACCATCAATAACCACCTTCTCCTCCTACGTCGATGTCTTCCCCTCTCCTCCCCGAGTCGATTGACTTTCTCTATGGTTGGTGAGTCATGCACGCATTTGACATATCAATAACAACCACAACTTCCTCCACCTCTTCTGCCTCTCTTCTCCTCTTCATAGATTGGCGGTGATCGGTGATCATGCACTACAATGTTTCCTCAGTGAATGGCGACTATCTTCATTCCCATTAGTGTAATGGCAGAGGTCACGTGTCACTTCGCTCTCTTCCTGCAAAGCACTTTTTGCCTTGAGCACCTTGCCCAACTTCTTCCTCACCATCCGTCGTAACTTGCTCGGTGACCTGATTTCTTCGTTGCCAACCAAAACACAATCGATGGACTTCAAGCTACTGTGACAACCTAGCCTCTGTCATTGCTCTTTCTCACCGATGGATAACAAGAGGCAAGTATCTCCCTTTACTTCCTCATCGATTGTTAAGCACCTGTCACCTCCTTTCGATGGTTGCATGACAACAGGTCAATCACCCACTACTATCCTCTTGGCCTACTCGTCTTGGAGGTGCACAACACTGCCAACTAAAGTAGTGGAGATCGAGATAAGCAACAACCTCCCCTCTTCTGTAATTTGATATGTTAGACTGGTTTAGACTCTCAACATGTCTTCCTCATCTATAACTAATGCTCCAATTATTGTCCCTATATGAAACAATAGTTTTTCACAACATACAAGACTTATATCTATCAATGCTATAACTCTGGTTCCCTTAAATGACTGCCATGCATCTTAGCAAGCATAATTTTCTAATCTCCTCTTTGAATATGATCTATTAGACTATCGATGGCTCTTTCAATTGTCTATCATAAAAATCCAAATACCAGGATAACCCAGCCCAATAACAAATCCTGATCATCAATTACGACTACGACAAGATTATCTTATTCTATAAACAATTCAAGCCTTATCGTTGAATCCATAGCACCACTAATATCTTCGTGCAACACTATAATAGACATAAAGTCAAAGTTATAAACTACCCTCGTCAATCACTCTCGTACTTGCATGCTAGGTTTCTTATCTTCTATAATGAAAATAACATAAGAGGGAAGTACTATTATTGATTATATGTAAAATATAATAATTATTATAGATGACTTGGCTTTAATAGGTCATCTCCTAAGTGATGAAAAAGCAATTGTCCATACTCTGAATGGCCTAGGAGACGAATACGAGAAATTAACAATAGCAATTCAAGCATTCATTTAAAGAACTATATGATGTTGACTCTGGTGCTTCTCATCATATACACCCAATTGGCCTCAAGAAAATATCATGACTATTCTAAAGGCTCATCCAAACAATTGGATTGTTGACTCTAATGCTTCTTATTATATTACTTTAGATTTGTAGAATTTATCCAAGACATCATTATTGGTGATGGTAACAGAATCCCTATTACTCATATTAGTTCCACAATACTTAATTCATATACCACCACTTTTATATTCAATGATGTTTTGTGTGCACCTCACATTAAAATGAATTTCATTTTTGTTTCTCAATTTTGTAAAAGAAATAACACCTCTATTAAATTCTTTATTGACTTGTTTATTGTAAAGGATTTGAGCACACGAGCATCCTTGGTTTAAGACCATAATAAAGATAATATTTATGAGTCATCATCAGCTTCACAATCACCCATCCAATTACTCAGAGTTTAGTTGTTGCTTCAATCGATGTGTGGTATCGTCGTCCTAGTCATCCATTACCCTCTATTCAATAACAACTAATTTCTCATTACTTTCTTTCAACTTTCAAATCAGGTAGAGTTATCACACACTTTAGTATTAAAAGTCATAGACTACCTTTTAGAATATCCTCCATATCTAACTCCAAACCATTTACAATTATCTACACCAATGTCTGGGGCCTGCCCCAAGCACTTCTTTTTATAATTTTAGATTTTATGTCATTTTCATAAATTTATTTACTAAGGATATATGGTTATATAATCTCAAACATAAATTTGAAGTCATCACAATCTTTACCCATTTTAGGAAGTTGATTGAAAACTTTTTCTAGTCTACTATTACAATAGTTTCCTCTGATGGAGGAGGTGAATACCAATCCTTAAAAACTTACCTTTCCTCTTGTGGTATACAATATCTCAAGTCACCACCATACACTCCTCAACTAGTTGACTTTGCCAAATGAAAACAATGACATATAGTTGAAACTGGTCTCACTCTTTTACTATTGAATCTCATATTTTGATAATGAAATCAATTAATGAGTGTTTGATCTAATAAGGTTGTTAGAGTTGATTGATGCAGGATTTGTTGAATCTCAAATTTTGATGATGAATCAATTGATCAATTTTATGATCTAACTCATATATTAAAGAAAGTGATGCAGGATTAACTATGACGGTGAAAGGGCATTACAATCAGATGTTGGGCCGAAGTTAGGTTTGAGCATCAGGCCAAGGTTTAAACGACGTAGTTAGGAACTCACTGAGAGCTCACTAGAGGTTTGCTGGGAAGTTTGTCGGGAGTTCGCCGACAGGTTGTCGGGAGCTCACTGGGAGTTCGCCAGAAGAATACCGGGAAGTTCATTGGGAGTTCGCCGATAGGTTGTCAGGAGCTCACCGAGAGTTCACCAAAAAAATGCTGGAAGTTCATTGGGAGTTCACCGAAAAAAACCAAGAGCTCACCGGGGGTTCATCGGAAAGATGTCGGGAGTTTGCTGAAGAGACGATAAGACAATGAAGATTGTATGTTGGGTGTCGTAGTCAGCATCATAATGAGAGTTAGCTTTACTAACTCAATTAAGAGGCCATTAGATATTAATTAGGACTGATTTGGACTCATTATAAAAGTTATTTTAGTAACCCAAGGTAAGACAAGATACGGTCTTCGAAGACATGGTCTCTAAGATGACACAGTCTTCGAAGGCGTGTTAGGCGGTTGAACCACCTAGACTGGGCGGTTGAACCACCCAGACATAGTCTCCTAGACTGTCAGGTAGCTGAACCGCCCAGAACATAGTCTCCCAGATTGTGTCAGGCGGTTGAATTGCCCATAACGTAGTCTTCGAGACTAGCACCTTGGGATCACTTAAAAATTAATTTTTTACCCTACTTTTGAAGCCATTTGAGGCCTATAAATACCCCACCCTTTTTTTCCTGAGGTGTGCAAGTAATTAAGAGCAAAAATCTTGTGAAAATACTGTTATAATTGAGAGCTTCTTCTTATTTCGTCTTATGTAGTTTTTTGTTTAAGGGAGAGCTTTGAGTCTTAGAAAAGTTATCTCCTAAACTTGTAAAAGGAAAATAGAGTTGTAAGAGGGTAGTTAATCTTTACCTATTGAAGAAAGATTAATAGTGAAAGTCGGTGGCCTTAACGGAAGAGGAATCGGGAAGTAGACGTAGGTCATGAGATCGAACCACTATAAAATCGGGTTGCTTCCTCTTCTTTGCTCTTTAACTTAATTGCTATGTTATTTAACTATCTATTATCTTTGCTTGCATTATTACAAATATCTCTACACTTGAAATATAATTTTCATTGAGTAAAATTTTTAAATCGACCAAGATATCTCATCAGCACTAATTCACACCCCCCCCCCTCTTAGTGCCGCCTTGACCCTAACAATTGGTATCAGAGTGACGTTTCTCTCTATTTGGCTTAAAATTTAAATAAGATAGCTTTTATTGGTAATTAAGAGGGATTTTCTATCATAAATTCGCATATGTTCAATGGGACGGACTACATATCTTGAAAAATTCGAATTCGTATATTTTTGATTTCGATAGATTTTGATTTATAGTGTATTGTTAAAAAAGATTTTCAAAAGTCATCTAATCCAATAAATAATTAGAATGATTATGAAAAATAAATATTTTCTTTAAATACCAAGGCTATAAATGTCTTATATTGTGATCTAAACAAAAATGAATTTTATCGGATTTACTCTTATGATTCAATTTTTGAAATTTGATATACATTAGAATTAACCCATAAAAGCATACCAAATCTAAATGAATCATTAAATGAAATATCTTACAAAAATAAATAAGAATAATACATTCCTAAGAGTAAGAAAAATTTGACATTGAGAACTCAAGAACACCTTCCAAAGAACACGAACGAATTAGAACTAAATAGAACATATGATTCCTCGAGTGAAATTTTGAGTGATAAGAACCATAGACATGAATTCTTGATAAAAGAATAAAAAAATTTAATGAATATGAATAAAAACATTAAAATAGACAAAGCATGCTATAATGAACATAAGAAGCTATGGTGCACTGAAGATGAAAAGTACAATCAAGACGAAGTGGAAGATCTTATGCTCGTGGCCAACCATGATGAGGTAAGTAACCCACCTGAAAGCTCTTTTACTTTTAATTACTTTCTTCTCATAAGCTTTATAATAAATTTAAAAAGATTAACAAATCCTATAAATTACTTAAGGAAGAGCATGCATCATTAGTTAGTAAACTTGATGAAATGCATGAAGTAACACCATCACACAATACATATACCAAACATAAAACTTGCATGATGCTTTACCATTACACAATTTTTGCTCTAAACGTGAAATGCTAGATGATGTTAAAAAAGAAAATATCATGCTTAAACAAACGTTAAAAAATTTGAAATAGGGAATAAATCCCTTAATATGATCTTTGCAAATAAGGGTCATATTAATAAAAAAAATGGTATAGGCTTTGTTAGTAACACTTAATAAAAGCCAACCACCTTCATTAAAGGACCTATGTTATATGTTTCATATAGAAATAAATATAATTTTTGTGGAATAATTGGATACTATGCTAATAAATGTTCATTTAAAAGGCATAGTTTACATAAATTAATTTGGGTTCCTAAAGGAACTATAAATAACTTGATGCCATTAGTAAAATTAGGTAGAGTGTTTCATGAGGGACCCAATGTAAAATAGGTACCTAAACTAAAACCTCCTATATTATAAATTTGTCTCATAACAAGGCTAGGAGCACTAAGTAATATTTTGAAAGTAGATGCTCAAGGCATATGACTTGAGATCTAATACTCCTTTAAAGCTCACTAGCCTAAGTAATAATAATAAAAAAATTGAAATAAAATCATTGCAAATGAATCTTTGGACAACTCATTAATCTTGATTGCTCTAACTCTGGTATGCTCAATGAATTAGAAACTTTATCTAAATTCAAATTTATGAAAGAAAATTTTTGATAATTATTAATGTATTAATTCGTGTGCTTAAATTTATATATATTATCTTGTGATTAAATGACCAAATATTGAATTTAAACTTGAAAGTTATATATAAAATTATTTTTGTTTAAAGAAAAACTTCTTGATAACATGATAGAATCTTACAACATAAAAAAAATCATTGGATTTTGGTTGAAGAATATCTCATAGTAATGACTCCACTTAAAAGTGATTTACTCATTTGATTTATCTTATCATAACGTTGATTGATAATGCAAAGTTAGGGCATACTAGTATGAAAATGAACTGGAACTAAGGAACCTTAGTTATTGTTAATGAAAAATATTTATATTAAAATTTATGAAAATGGATTTTTGTTGATGATATTAGTTTCTATGATTTGAAAAGTATTATATATATAAAACAACCATCTTGACTCCCAAAGATATTTATCCAAATAAAAACCTTTTTATATGAGTCTGAATTTTTTTTTATCATGATTATGACTAAAGATCTTTCTAAATAAACCATAATCTTTTAAAACATATTTAGTCATTGATTTGAATGTTATATTAGATAGACTTGAAATAAATAAAAATTTTGAAATGAGTTTGTCAACTCCTTGCATTATGTGTAAAGAGTTAGACTCATTTATATATTGGAACAGAGATTGGTTGAATTTTTGCTTTAAAGATGTTTTTATCATTTTGATGTATTATTATAATGACCTTGATAATGTCAAAGAAGTAACTTGAAATATGAGTTGTATGATTAAATGGATATTATTGAATGATAGAATTTGAAAATAGAACATTATAGAAAGGGGAAGAAAAATCATGCTTCATTGTCTAGTATTTTTAAAAATTAAAAATATATTTAATGAGAATGAAATGAGCATGGTAACTTACTCTAAAAATCATTGGAATTGAAATAAATTGAAGTTTTTGTTTGAAAATATTTTATTGCAATGATGTTGATGAAGTTTAATTCTTGAAATAAATTTCATAAGTTAAAAATAACTCAAAATAGGATAATTATTCTTGAAAATATTTTTATCCTATCAACCTTTTAATAAGAGATAAAATGATAACATTATTGTTGAATCTCCTAATCTACAATAATTTGATGATTCAAATATTATATTATTGACTAATTTTGTGAAATGATTTAAATGTTATAATGATAGTTGTAGGTTAAAATGAGCTATAATTGGATGATGATTTTTGAATTGAAACCTTAAACGAAATTATCATATTTCTCCTTTTTGTACTTTCAAAAATATATATATATTTGAAATACACATGACAAGTATAACTCCTCACTAAAGTCTAAAGAGTTAAACACACTTAACAAAGAAATATCATTGAATCAAAGAAAAAAAAAGATCTTATTTAAAAATATCTTATTATAATATTTATGATGATCTCTTTTGAAAATTTCTCAATCTCTATCTTATTAAGATTTCAATAAGAGATTGATAAATCTATTCATGATATTTTTTTTGAAATATTGATTTTGATGATTTAAACTTGAATAAGTTATTATTATGATTTTGGTAAGTCTAGAAAATAAAACTTGAAACCCCTATATAAATCAAGTTCATTTTAATAAGTTTATAAATGAATCATAAGTTTATCTATTTAGAACTATAACATGAATCTAAAACAATGATCTTGATGATTTGAAATCATATATAAAAATTGAGATTCTATATTTTCATATCCCATTTTGTAAAATCATGATCTTAATTTCTCGATACTTGTTACTTGATAATTTTCATGAATTGAGATCTTGCTTACAATTAATATTTTAAAATTTTTGTCTAAAAAGAAGATTTATTAAAAAATAGTGTCTATTGATACTTATGATTTAATTCATCATGATATGATTACATTGTACTCATTGTTATATTTAAAATATGGATGTATTAAAAAATTAAACCGTTATATTTTTTGTTGACAATAAAAAGGAGGAGGAATCAAAATTAATTTGGTTAGAAGAAAATTTGAACATTGAATGAGGAACAATTGCTTAGAAGAAAATTAGAACTTTTTAAATATATGCAAAATACTTGATAATAATTTGAGCTTATTTTACTATCATATTTTCTTTTGAAATTCTTGATGCTTATTATCAAAATTTACATGAGATAACCTTTAAAATGATGATTTGATTGATTTGCTAGATTACTTGAAATTTCCATAAGATGAACTAAATTACATGGGTAGCCCTTAATTTTAGAATTTATATTTATAAAATTGAGTATTTTTTGATATGATGCTTTTTAGAATCCCCTCATTGATTCTACCTTTTTGTTTATAAAAAGGGAGAGAAATGAAATGTGTAATGAATATTTATGATAAATATGTTGATATATGCATTGAACACTCATTATTCAAATATGTGATGAATATTTCTTCTTTTTGATAACAAATGGGAAGAAACAACATGATTGATGACATATGATAAATGTTGTGTTTGAAATTTTATCATATAATAAATATTTATTTTAAATAATTATTTCAAAAAGATATGTTGAATATTTCTCTTTATTGATAAATATTAAAAATGATAAATATTCAAATGATGGATGTTTATGATAAATACTCATATATAAATTAAATATTTCTCCTTTTTATTGACGACAAAGGGGGAGAAATGACATAATTGATGATGTAAGAGAAATATATATTTTGAAATATTTGAAATGTTTATATGATACCATGAAAAGATGATTACTTTAAAAATTTTATCATGCATGGTATCATGATTTTTGACATAAAGTGAATATTTAAAATATTTATTATATGAAACATGTCAATTGAAATTATTTATCATGTGATACCAAGAAGACGAATGCTTTAAAAATTTTATTATGTATGGTATCATGAATGATTAAATTGTGAAAATATTATACTTGAATTCAAAAGTGACAAGTTCTTTTGAATTTAAGTTGTTGTATTTATCCTATGACATATACATATAGAGAGTTAATGTTGACTCTGTCATCAATTGGTTGTCAAAAGGGGGAGATTGTTAAATCTCGGATTTTGATGATGAATCAATTGATAAGTTTTATGATCTAACTCGTGTGTTAAAGAAAGTGATGCAGGATTACAATTAAATGTTGGACCGGAGTTAGGTTCGAGCATCGGGCTAGGGTTCGAATGATGTAGTAGGAGCTCGTCGAAGGTCGATCGATGTTTAGATGATGTTATCGAAAACTCGCCGAGAGCTCACCAGAGGTTTATCGGGAGTTCGCCAATAGGTTGTCGGGAGCTCGCCGAGAGTTCGCTGGAAGAACGCTAGGAAGTTCGTTGGGAGTTCACCGATAGGTTGTCAGGAACTCACCGAGAGTTCACCAAAAGAATGTTTGAAGTTCATTGGGAGTTCACCAAAGGAAATCAGGAGCTCGCCAATGGTTCATTAGAAAGATGTGGGGAATTTGTCAAAGAGACGATCAAACAATGAAGATTGTACGTTAAATTGTCGTAGTTAGCATCATAATGAGAGTTAGTTTTACTAACTTAATTAAGAGGCTATTAGATATTAATTGGAGAAGATTTGGACTCATTATAAAAGTCATTTCAGTAACCCAAGGTCAGATAAGGCATGGTCTTCGAAGACACGGTCTCCAAAATGATATAGTCTTCGAAGGCATGTCAGGCGGTTGAACCGCCTAGACTGGATGGTTGAATTACTCATATACAGTCTCCCAGACTGTCAGGTGGCTGAACTGCCCAAAACATAGTCTCCTAGACTGTCAGGCAGCTGAACCGCCCAAAACATAGTCTTCGAGACTTGCACCTCGGGATCACTTAAAAATTGATTTTTGGCTCCATTTTTGAAGCCATTTGGGGCCTACAAATACCCTACCTTTTTTTGCCTGAGGTATGCAAGTAATTAAGAGCATAAATCTTGTGAAAACGCTATTGTAATTAAGAGCTTCTCCTCATTTCATCTTGTGTACTTTTTTGTTTAAGGGAGAGCTTTGAATCTTCTAAAGGTTATCTCCTAAACCTGTAAAAGGAGAATAGAGTTGTAAGAGGATAGTTGATCTTCACCCATTGAAGGAAGATCAATAGTATAAGCTGGTGGCCTCAACGGAGGAGGAATCAGGAAGTGGACGTAGGTCACGAGACTGAACCACTATAAAATCGGTTTGCTTCCTCTTCTTTGCTCTTTAACTTCATTGCTATGCTATTTAACTATCTATTATCTTTGCTTGCACTATTACAAACATCTCTACACTTAAACACATTTCTGATATGATTTTCATTGAGCAAATTTTTAAAATTGATGAAGATTTCTCATCAGCACTAATTCACCCCCCCTCTTAGTGTCGCTTTGATCGTAACATAATTAGCTATGATAGAGAGATTATTACAATCAGAGGTTTGCCAGAGTGCAGTCCAAGCATCAGGTCGGGGTTCGAACGATACGGTTGGGAACTCGCTTGGAGTGCATCGGAAGCTCGTCGAGGGTATCGAGAGCTTACCCGGATGGCACAAGAGAGTTTGCTGGAAGAAGACCGAGACTTGCTGGAAGATTATCGGGGGTAGCCAAAAGGCTTGCTAGGAGTTGGGAAGGTCTTGAAGTGTATTTGTGGTCATATTAATTATAATTAATTAAATTATAGTTAGCATCATGCATGTTTAACCACGACAGTGAAAAGAAGTTACAGATCAGACATTGACCCAAGATCAAACTTAGGCATCGGGCTAAGGTTTGGACAATGCGGTGAGAGCTTACTGGGAGTTTGCTAAGACTTCACCGAAGTTATCGGGAAGATTGCTAGGAATACGTCGGGAGATCGTCGGAGGAAGACCGTAAGACTCATCGCAGGGAATACCAGAGATTGCCAAATTATGGGAGTAAGGTTATTAAGCTTGGTGGTCATGTATGATTATAATCCTTAAATCGTAGGTTAAGATTGAGTCCTAAAAGAGTATGATTTGGAAGGAATCCAAAGCAACTTAATAAGGTAACCGGATCCACTATGAAGTTTGATTAAGCTTAAGTTAATCTCAATTAGTTGACCAAAGAATTGGTCAACATCAGGTTCAAGTTGGAATTCAAAAAATGGAGGCAACCACTTTTTTAGAGATTCTAGAGACCGAACCATCGGTGAGCGATGGGTGTACTGCCACCGCCCAGGATTTTGGGTGGCTGTCAGTGGCTGAATTGCCCAGGCTAAGTGGCTGAACGTCCCGTACCTTGGATTCTGGGTACTTTCGATGGTTGACCTGCCCAGGCCTATGACTGAACCGCTCGTACCCAGATTTTCTGGGTATGTTCGAATTTTGGCTCCAATTTCTAAAGTTATTTGAGGCCTATAAATACCCCAAGTTTTATTGCATTCCACACAACACTTTTGGTGGATAAATTTTATGAAAAACTTGTGTGAATTATAAGAAAAATAAAAGGGGTAAGAGAGTGATCAAAGAGTTATAATCTTGTCTCCCTTGTAAGATTGTAAGGGTTTGGTTTTCACCCAAAGAAGATCGGTAGTGGATGTCGGTGTGCCCAAGGAGGAGGACTCGGAAGTGGATGTAGGCTAGTTAGTGTCGAACTACTATAAAACTATGAGTTCCTTTTTGCTTACCTTGCTTACTACTTTTGTATTGACGTTTCCGATTTTATTTTCGTTTTGAAAGCAAGGCTTCAAAATCAAGTATTTCACTTACGACATTGCCTATCTCCTTATTCGGATTTGCTTATTCTTTTTGAGTTATCTTCAAGCAAGAAGCTTAGCATTTCTCTATAAGATTAAATTATTTTACCTAAACTAAAAGCTTCAGATTTTACTTTCTTGCTTTAATCAAAAAGTTTTAAGTTAAAATAAGAATTTACTTTTGCACTTATTCCACCCCCCCCCCCCCCCCCCCCCCATCCACAAGTGCCAATTGATCCTAACATTTACAATAAGCTTCCATACCACTAACCTTTTAGTTAATAGCCTTTCAAACTAAAGTATACCTCATTAACTGTATGCCCACTCTAGTCCTACAACACTAGTCACCATTTGACAAATTATTTCACAAAATCCCAAACCTTCAAAGACTCAAAGTATTTGACTATTTATGTTATCCCCAGCTATGCCCATATGCTTCACATAAGTTAACACTAAGATCTAAGCCTTGCATCTTTATAGGGCACTCTCTTGAATATATAGCTTTCAGATGCTATGATTTTTAAGACTTAAATAATATTTATATCACATCATATTATTTTTATCGAATTTACTTTTTTCGTTGCAAAACTATGAGCTTTCAACAATGCAAGCCACTCCGTTAACTATAGTGTTGGGAAACATAATAGAAGCATCACATGTGTAACGAAAGAAATAAAATAAAAATGATTTCTCACGTTTATCATGACGTTGTGAAAAGATTGGTGCATGAAAAACCCGTTAAACTATAATACATGAGAGATTGATTTCTTAAGGAGATCATATATCTCTGAAAATTCAGATCCAGATAGAGAGGATGAAGGAGGTCAAACGTTCTCATTTAGCGATATCCACATGATGGATCGCTGCAATGATGCTCCTCCAATTGTAGCCCAAAACTCATAACTCTTGCGCACCTTCTCATAGTACTCATGGAAAAGGATATGCTATCTTCTTTGCCCTGTAGCAAGGAAGAGTTGGTCAATTGAGAAGATAAGGGAGGGAGGAGAATAGGAGGGGGTGGCCAAAGGTGTAGCCTCTCACTAATATGCCACCCTTGCCTCCTATTTATAAAGAGCCACTAAAAACCCTAAGGATCTTATTTCAGTGTGTATTAGATCTTTATCCAATTACTCATTAATCTTGGATTATTTGATCTCTATCCAATAATCCAAATTGGCCTCTAACTGAGCCTCATGCAAAGAGCCCATTAATGTTGGGTCTCATCCAATGAGACTAAGGGCTAACTAGATAACTAATATCCAATCCTTTATTCGCTAAAATATCCACCATATGTATGTGACCCTCTAGGTCCAACACCGAGTTGGCCATGAGTCCTCCTTGTCAGAATTTCTTCTGACTCAGTGAGTTGTTATCCTATATCAATTCACTTGACTCATTGACTATGGATGTACGAGGCCACTACACTATAGTTCCCAAACGGTATAGGAGATCTTATCTATTGAACATGTCTGTCCTCAATTACTATGTATCTATAGTCTCTTATCCATATAATATCTTGGAGACCATATATTAGACATTACACTGCTAGGCCACATATGTAATCTGTCCAGGTCTTGCTCTAATCAGATTCTCCTGGAGAACTTATTCTCTCTTAATTCGAATGACTATGGCTAGAGATTTGTCTGAGCAAGACCACATGAGATATTCCTTTCATGATATCGAGAGTGGATGATCATCTATTGACACTCAATTACCTTCGTAAAGTTTACTACCAATCTCGATAACAGGCTGTATGATAGAACTCCAGCGGGGTAATGCTGGTTACAGGTGCCCTGTAAGCCAATCATGTGAGTGATGACACATGTGATATGCTATGTGATCTTTTTGATTATGGTTAATATTGGCATATTCTTATATTATATTATCTGTAGCATATATACTGTGATGTCCTTGGTTCTGTGCAATGGGAATCGAATCATGATGAGATCACGATAATGAGATCGATTCACTTTTAAACACAAATACTAAATAATCCTAGCCATAGGTTACTTTAGAGGGATATCGAGATAACCGGATAGACTGATGCACTATATACCCGTCCATATGATGGAGGCGACTGGTCTCATAGCCACTTGTGTGAAGACACTAAGGATATAGTACAGGTGCTCATTGGAGAATGAGTTTACTGAATGATCCGCTTATGGAATACTATATGGTTGATAATAGATAGCAATTCCATAGTCCCAGTTGTGTATCTAGTCCTTTGACTTGAGACACCAAAGATGCCTTGTATGAGTACTCCTTTCTTCGACGCCAGGCTTCAGGTTTGAAAAGTTTCAGATCTGGTATAGTTAGTTATCGGGATTGGTAGCTAACCTTACGAAAGCAATTGAGTGTCAATAGAGGATCATCCACTCTCGGTATCATGAGAGGAATATCTCATATGTACTTGCTCAGACAAATCCCTAGCTAGGGTCATTCGAACTGAGAGAGAAAGAGTTATCCGGGAGAATCCTATTAGAGCGAGACTATGACAAAAAGTTCTCCAGGAGAATCTGATTAAAGCGAGACTATGACGGATTCCGTATGTGGCCTAACAATGCCATGTCCAATATAATCTTTAGGATATTAGTTGGATGAGGGATTATAGATATACGATAACTGAGGATAGACAGGTCCGATGGATGCGATCCTCCTGTACAGTCTGGGGACTATGGTGTAGGGGCCTAGTATGTCCATAGTTGATGAGTCAAGTGAATTATTATGGGGATAATAATTCACTGTATCAGAAGGAGTTCTGATAGGAGTGACTCATGACCAGCTCAGTATCGGGCCTAGAGAGTCACACATATATGGTGGATGTTTCAGCGAATAGAGGATTAGATGGAGATCCAATTAGCCCCTATTCTCATTAGATGAGACCCTATACTGATGGACTCCTTGCTTAAAGGCCCAATTAGAGGCCTAAGAAGATTGTTGGATAGAGATCCAATAATATAAGGTTAGTTAGTTATTGGATGGAGATCCAATACCCACTAAGGCAGGAGCCCTAGGATTTTTGGTGACTCTCTATAAATAGGAGGGGAGACTTATGATTGAGGCTGCAGCTTTAGCCACCACCTCTTATTCTCCTCCCTCCCTCTGTGCAAGAGTTATAAGATCATATTATAGGAGTTTCACTGCAGAGATCTATCATGTGGATACCACTAGAGAGGAGGATGCTTAACCTCCTTCATCTTTTCCATTTGGATCTAGAATATAGGGATATACGATCTCCCTAGGTAAAATCAATCTCTCACACATCGCGATTTTATCAATTTTTATATTTTTCTCGCGACCCCGATATTTTGCATGATAATTTGATTTGTGTTGGAAACTAGTTTTTGTTTCGATTTCTGTTGTGCATGTGATGCACCCGCTGAGGTTTCCCAATAGTGGTATCAAAGCTAAGATTTTCGTGCGAAAGATTGATTTTAAACTACGTGTAATGAGATTGAATCGCGTAGAATCGTTCTATATGTTCTTGCTATGTTTCGGCAGTGAAGGCAATAAGGAGGAGGGGGCCGCCATGCGGCCCAGCGACCACCACGGCCGGTGGCGAAGGCCCCTGCAGGCGGTGTGGGCCAACCCAAGGGAGGCGCTCATGGGGTAGCCCACAAGGCGGTGCCCACAAATAGGGTCGGCTCGGGGCTTATGCAAGGGCTCAGCTTGCTAGCCCTATCGCCAGAGGCGTGGCACCCGGCGGGTGGTTGCCCTTGGCGGTGGCGGAGGCAAGGTAGCCTCTGCAGCAGCAGCGGCAGATGGGGCAAGAGGGGTTAGGGCATCCTTTTGAAAAAAAGGATGATCCTGCCCCTTTAAATTTTAAAAATTTGGAGGGCTGTCCTTGTGTATAAAATTTCAAAAATACCCATAATAATTCTAAAAATTTCGAGGGCTATACTCTCATCCAAAATTATGAAAATATCCTTAACAATTATAAAAATTTTGAGCATGTCCTGATTTCTAAAAAAATAATTAATTAAATAGTTTAATTAATTATTATATGTCTAGGAATCCTATATATGATGTGATGTATGATATGGATGAATAATCATGAGCCAAGTGTTGTGATGTGTGTAATTATGATTATTGCTATTATTGGGCCTACAAGCCTATGTTTTTCTCATTTATTGTTGGGCATGCGTGTCTGTGATTATTTGTAATTACATGGAGTGGCGCAGCGGGAGCGTGGAGGTTACAACGGGACCCACGATGCCATGGTGGGAGATCACGACGCATGGTGATGCGATGATTTGACGGAACTGATGATGATGAGATCAATAATCACAAGGCATGGAGATGCGCTAATGCACACATAGATCCTATTGTGAGTGATTAGGCTCATTGGCTCGGGCTTAATCATATTAGGTGACAGCTTATGATCATCCAGTATGGTTTGCATATGTGATGTGTTATACACCTACTAGATATATATATATATATATATATATATATATATATATATATATATATATATATATATATATATATATATATATATATATATGATATAGATATATATTAAATATGTATATATGTGACACGACATATTAGGAGACCAATACAAAAACCTCTCCTAAGATAATATTAAATCGATAAGCATGAGGCAATAAGATTCACCTATGTGGCCTTCCATCGTTATAAGAAGAAATTGAATCACGACATAGGTGAGTTGATCGAGGATCACCTATCTACGTGATCGAGATCTTACCTATGACATAGAGATGTCACCGGTGACCTGAGAACATAGTATGCTTGGTCGTATCTCTCGAGGGTATATCATCGAATCAGACTCATCTTGTAACGATAGTGATGACTTAACTAAACGTCATGATTGGTCGAGTCCCTCGAGACTATGATGATTTAGAGGCCGAACATGACGGAATCATAAGGAGTTGTGATTGGCAAGAGTTGCCTACCTTTTGGGCCTAGTGTAATTGGTCGAGTCTCTCGAGGTTGCACTAAGATGCCAATTGGATCTCGATCCCTACTAAGAGTCTGTCGGAGACTTCTATCTCACGTGTCGAGGGTGTCACATGATTCGCTAAGAAAATAGTGGGAGTACATTAAGATAGAAGTCCATATCTTAATTAGTATTTTCTACAAAATCTGTATATTATTTATTTTTTGCTATATCTTGTTTTGTCAGAAATATGTCGCTCACAAACCCTCTACGTGGCATACTTGATGCCAACCCCCTCATTAGTCTAAACTATACAGATTGGTTCTGTAATTTAATAATTATTTTCACGACAGAGAAAATTACATATGTCCTTGATATAATTGTGCCCACGCCGGAAGAAGGGACAAGCGAGGATGAGATTGCTCGCTATGTGAAGTACATAGATGATTCCACATTGGCAAAATATTACATGTTGGCCTCCATGACTCCTGAGTTACAGAGGCAACATGAGAGCATGGATGCAGATTCTATCCTTATTCATCTCCACCAGCTATTTGAGAAACATGAAAGAACTCAAAGATATGAGATATCTAAGTGACTCTTCCAAGCCAGGATGACAGAAGGGACATCGGTTGAGAACCATGTCCTAAAGATAATAGAATGGATTGAGAAACTTACAAGTCTAGGAATAGTCCTAGAGGATAACCTATGCGTTGATCTTATACTTCAGTTCCTACCAGATTCCTTTTCTCACTTCATCATAAATTTTAACATGAGCAAGTTTGAGGTGACTCTTCCTGAGCTCCTCAATATATTGAGGGAAGCTAAGAGTGCCATCAAGAAGGAGAAGCCAGTTCTCTATATTGGTGCGACCAAAAAGAAAAGGAAGGCTAGCAAGACCCTTAAGAAGGGCAAGGACAAAGAAAGACCAGGTAAGACAAAGGTTGCCAAGAAATGCTCGGGAAAGGACAAAGGACAATGCTTCCACTGTGGCCAAGATGGGCATTAGAAGAGGAATTGTAAGAACTACCTTAAAGAGAAGGTGAGACAAAAGCTTGGAGAAGCTTCAGGTATATTCATGATCAGTCTCTACTTGTTAGATTTTCATGATAACACATTTGTATTAGATACCGGGAGTATTTATCATATCTGTAATTTGTTGTAGGTTTTGGCAAGACCTAAGAGACTGGCTAGAGGCGAGATGGACCTCAAGATGGAAAATATCCATCATATGTATGTAACCCTCCTATTTATATAGAGCCACTAAAAACTATAAGGATCTTGTCTTAGTGGGGATCTATATCTAATAACCTATTAATCTTGGATTATTGGATCTGTATCTAATAATCCAAATTGGACTATACTAAGCCTCATGCAAGGAGCCTATTAATGTTAGGTCTCATCCAATGAGACTAGGGGCTAACTAGATAACTTATATCTAATCCTCTATTTGTTGAAATATCCACCATATGTTTGTGACCCTCTAGGTCCAACATCGAGTTAGCCATAAATTCTCCTTGCCAGAATTTCTTCTGACTCAATGAATTGTTATACTATAATAATTCACTTGACTCATTGACTATGAATGTACTAGGCCACTATGCTATAGTTCCCAAATGGTATAGGGGATCTTATCCATTAGACCTGTCTGTCCTCAGTTACTATGTATCTATAGTCCCTCATCCATATAATATCTCAGAGATCATATATTGGGCATTACACTACTAGGCCATATATGAAATCTGTCTAAGTCTTGCTCTAATCAGATTCTCCCGAAAAACTTCTTCTCTCTTAATTCGAACGATTATGGCTAGAGATTTATCTGAGCAAGAACACATGAGATATTCCTTTCATGATATCGAGAGTGGTTGATCATCTATTGACACTTAATTACTTTCGTACGATTTACTACCAATCTTGATACAAGGTTGTATGATAGGACTCCAACAGGGTTGAGTCCTAATCATCTTGGTACTAGTCAATAAAAACCCTGTTAGATTATAATAAAGCCACTCCTATCTTATAAAGGAGTATGGCTAGAGTTTAGATTAGCCCTTAGGGCTTAGTAGCCGTCGCCCCCTTACTGGATTGGTCGACTAGGGTTTCACCTTGCATAGGTCGACTATAGAGCCAACTTAGCCGCCCCTATTCCTATTAAGGTAAGTCGGCTATAGGAGGGGCAAAGAGATAATTTTACTTAGGCAAGCACTCCCTTAGGCTAAGGTTTTGATCCCTATTTAAAGATGTAGCCGCCCCCCTCTTGAATCAAGCAATCATATATTTTATTTCAGCCTTGTGCCGAGTCTAAGAGGGAGGAACCCCTACAACATTCAAGGGTTGATCTCCCTCAAGGGTCAAAATTTATAGAGCTCCTTCTGAGATTCTATCACTGTATCATATCTGAAACTTTCTAAACCTATAAAATCTGATGTCAAAGAAAAGAGTACTCAAATCAGGCATCCTTAGTGTCTCAAGTCTAAGGATCAGACACACAACTAGGACTACAGAATCACTATCTGACGATAGGTATCATAAACCATACAACATTCCATAAGCGGATCAATTAGTGAACTCATTCTCTAATGAGCACCTATATTATATCCTTAGTTTCTCTGGACAAGTGGCTATGAGACCCGTTGCCTCCATCATATGAACGGATATACAATACACTAGTTTGTCCAATTATCTTATTGTCCCTCTTGAGTAACCTATAACCGGGATTATGTAGGATCTGTGTTTAAAGGCGAATCGGTCTCATTATCATGATCTCATCATGATTCGGTTCTTATTGCATAGAACCAAGGATATCAGAATATATATATATATATATATATATATATATATATATATATATATATATATATATATATATATATACAACAGATAATATAATGTGAGAATATGCCAATAATAATCATAAGCAAAAAGATCGCATAACGTGTCACACGTATCAGCAGGGCACTTGTAATCAATAATCTCCCACTTGACTTATAGCTAATCACTGATGTGTCTAATCCCTACCAGACTTCTGTGATGCACAAAGATAGTTTGAGTCAACGGCTTTGTTAGTGGATCTACAATGGTATATAAATTAGTGCAAGTGCTAAAAAACTTGGCTTCAAAAATTTTGCTTGAAGTAAAACCAGAATCATAAGTTCTTTTTTTGGAAGTAGTTGAGAGTGACAAAGTTCAAAGCATTAGAAAATCGAAAGAAGATGCTTGTGCTTTTCTTTGAACTAATTAAGAACAATCAGATTCAATTGCAATAGTAGAGAGAGGCAAGAGTAGAGATGCTTACAGATTTTATACTGGTTCTGTCAAAAACTTGACCTACATCCACTCCTAAGTCCTCCTTCGTCGAGGCCTATCAATGTCCACTAATAATTTTCTTTCACAGGCAAAGATTAAACACTCCTGTACACTTTCTCCTTTTTATAGGTTCAGGAGAAGAACCT
The DNA here is from genome assembly GCA_021527575.1 of Ensete glaucum. Classification (NCBI taxonomy): domain Eukaryota; kingdom Viridiplantae; phylum Streptophyta; class Magnoliopsida; order Zingiberales; family Musaceae; genus Ensete; species Ensete glaucum. The sequence goes on from CM038557.1 coordinate 38,603,956, forward strand.
TTACATCTTTCACCTCTTCCTTTAAACTCATTTACACTATGTGTTAAAGAAAGTGATGGGGGATTAACTGTGATAGTAAAAGGGCATTACAATCAGATGTTGGGTCGGAGTCAAGTTCAATCATCATACCGAGATTCGAACGACGTAGTGGGAGCTCGCTAAGAGTTTATTAGAGGTCAGTCGAGGTTCAGACGATGTTGTCGGGAGCTCACTAGAGGTTTGCTAGGAAGTTAGTCAGGAGTTTATGGACAGGTTATCGGGAGCTCATCGAGAGTTCGCCAGAAGAATGTTGGGAGTTGGTCAGGAGTTCACCGAAGGGAGCTCACCGGGGGTTCATCGGAAGGATGCTATGAGTTCACCGGGAGTCACCGAGAGATTAATTGACGATCGAACAATGAAGATTATGTGCTAAGTATCATAGTTACCATCATAGTAAGAGTTAGTTTTACTAACTCAATTAAGAGGTCATTAGGTCTTAATTGGGACTAATTTGGACTTCTTATAAAAGTCATTTTAGTAACCCAGGGTTAGATAAGACACGATCTTTGAAGACAGTCTCCAAAATGATATAGTCTTCGAAGGTGTGTCGGTGATGTATCCGAGACTAGGCGTTATCTGCCGGCTTTCCTAAATTGTGTCAGCGATCGTCTTGCCAGATGGCGACAATCGTCATAACACAATCTTCGAGACCAGCACCTCGTGAACTCTTAAAATTTAAATTTTGGCTCCAATATTGAAGCCATTTGGGGCCTATAAATACCCCCCTATCCTTGCTTAAGGCATATAAGAATTAAGAGCAGAAACATTGTGAAAACACTATTGTAATTCTTTGAGAGCTCCTTCTCATTTCTTCTTGTGTAGTTTTTTATTTAAAGGAGAGCTTAGAGACTTGTAAATGTTATCTCCTGAACCTGTAAAAGGAGAATAGAGTTGTAAGAGGGTAGTTGATCTTCACCCCTTAAAGGAAAATCAATAGTAGAAGCCGGTGACCAAAACGGAGGAGGAATTAGGAGTGAATGTAGGTCACGAGACTGAAACACTATAAAATTAGTTTGCTTTCTCTTCTTTGCTGTTTATCTTTATTTCTTTCTTGCTTGACTATCTGCTACCTTTGCTTGCACTCTTATAAACACCTATTTGGTTAAACACATTTACTATACGGGTTTTATTGAGCAAATACTCAAATCGATATAAATTTTTCATAAGCACTAACTCACCCCCCTCCGGGTTTTAGTGCTGCTTTGATCCTAACAATTGGTATTAGAGCCACGTTTCTCTCTATTTGGCTTAAAACCCAAAAGAGATGGCTTTTGTTGGCAATCAAAAGGGACTTTCTATCAATCAAAAGGGACTTTCTATCATATTCAATGGGACAGATTACACATTGAAAAACTCAAATGAGAATTTCTTACTTTTTATGGATTTTGAATTATGGCATATTATTGAAAATATTTTTAAAAAGTCTTCCAAATCAATGAACGAATAGAATGATTCAAAAAAGAAGACTTTCTTTTTGAATGCTAAAGTGATGATTAATTGAGTTTCTATATGCAAAACTGCGCATGAGATTTGACACACACTTGAAGTCACATAGGAAGGCACTAGTCGAGTCAAAGAGTCGAAAACTAATCTTTTGGTGTATAGCTATGAGTTGTTTCATATGAAACCAAGTGAGACCATAGGAGACATGTACACCCATTTTACATATATCATCAATAGTCTACAAGTGCTTGGTAAAAGTTTTTCTAATTTTGAACTTATTAATAAAATATTAAGATCCCTTCTAAAAAGTTGAGATTCTTTGATGACTTACGAAATGACATGTATAGCACATGATGAACTCAAGAACAACCTTCCAAAGAAAAGGAAGAACATAACACTTAGAACCAAGGAAGACCGCTTAGGAGAAAACTCAAGTGACAATGATGACAATGAGAACTTCGTACTTCTTACAAAAAAAATTAAGAAATTCTTAAAAATTACTAAAACAAAACAAGACGCTAAGAACAAAAGTGAATTAAAAAAGGACTCAATAATGTGTTATAAATGTAAGAAGCCAAGACACTTCAAAAATAAATGTCTCCAAGTGAAGAAGAAGTAACTAATAAAGAAGAAGGCGCTCAACGCTACTTGGGACGGCTTAAGTTCATTTGAAGACGAGAAGCCAACCAATAAGGAAGAAGTTACAAATTACGCTTTAATGATATTTGGCAACGAGGTAAGTAACCTAAACAAGTCTTCATTATTTTATGATGAATTATTTAATACATTTAATAACTTATTTGATGATTTTAAATTAGTTAGTGAAAAGTATAAATTGTTAAAGAAAAATCATGCTTCACTTGCTAGTGAATTTAAAAATTTTAAAAAGGAGTATGATGAACATAGGATAGCTCCTTGCACTAAGTGTGAAAAATTAGATATACTTAAGAGAGAAAATATTTCATTACAAGAAACATTAGAAAAATTTAAAATAGGTAACAAATCCTTAAACATGATCCTTGTTAATAAGGGTCATGTTTATAGAAAAGCAGGAATTGAATTTATGAGTAACACTCATCAAAAGCCAGCCATCTTCGTTAAAGGACCTATATATATGTTTCACCTAGAAATAAATATAATTTTTGTGGAAGAATTAGACACTATACCTATAAATTTTTATTTAAAAGGTATTGTTCACACAAATTAATTTGGGTTTCTAAAAAAACCATAACCAACTCGATGTTATTAGTAAAATTAGGTATCCTTTTTGATGAGGAACCCAAAGTCAAATGGGTATCTAAACCAAAACCCCCTTTTTTATAGGTATGCCTCCAAATAAAGGCTAGAAGCACAAAATGGTACCTTGATAGTAGATGCTCAAGGTACATGACTGGAGATCCAACTCATTTCTCTTATACAATATTTTATCTATAATATTTTATCTAACTCAGTTCATATTTATCTATAATATTTCATTATATGTAAAATATTCTTATACAACATCTCCCAACAAGAATTGCCTAAAATCTACATAGCTTTCCACTATCTCAGTCTAGTTCTAACTTTTTCCTATAAGTAACAAGTTAACCTATAAAATTTATATGACAACAAATTGAGCATATAGAGCTCAGCAAGTAACTAACATATCCAAGACAAACAAGGATAGTTTTCAAAATAGACTTGATATCAGATAGCAAGGCAAATGTATAAGAATCCATAGATAGCATCTCGTAAGATATATAATCACAAATTATTTCATTCAAAATATATTTTGATCATATCAATAGAGGAAGAGTAGTTGGAGCATATCATTGGTGTGAAAAATCTCAAAACATATCAATGTCATATGAAATATTTTAGAGTATATCAACGGAATGTGAAATGATTTGGAGTATATCAATGAGAATACAAAATATTTTGGAGTATATCAAAGATGTATAAAGTGTTTCGAAAACATATCAAAGGCATAAGAAATATTTTGGAGCTTATCAAGATGCATGTCATATTTCGAAGCATATCAATGATATATGAATAATCTCAAAGCTTATCAAATGAATAATTAAGGAATAGAAGTTCAAATATTATATCAGACATAATATTCATTTCATTCTTATCCAAAGCATAGAAACAAACTTATAAGCAATGCTTTGGATATCATATCAAAGACATAGAAGGTGAAGTGGGACCATAAGCATAATGTGAATCATTCATTGCTGAATGATCACCAAACATAAGTCTCCCACGTCTAGGAGCTCCATCCACCCAGGTCTGAGTGAAGTCAATGGGGCTGACAGAGCATCGTGGGCTCTAAGCACAATACCCTTTACCATTTCTAGCAAAGGTCTAGAACTATCCCATAGACACTAGAGTACAAAAGGACATGAGCAATAAAATTAGCATATATCAGAAGCACATGCGAAATAATAAATTATGCATATGTCTAAATAAAATAATATATTCAGATATATAAGGAAACCAAAGGCAAGAGCATCAAAGAATTCGGTTTTGAAATGGATGAAGCAAGAATAGGCAAAACTGATATAATCACTATTTTGGTAGAATTCAGAAGACACATCTCAAAGTTATTTTGAATAATAAAATATATTCTAAATTACTCAAAAAGGGTATTGTTAGAAAGCTAATTCAATCTAGTTTCAAATTAAATATGTTTCATACAAATTGAAAGTCTCTACAAAAAGTTATAGATGATTTGGTAGCCAAAGGTTAGGAATTATGATCCATATTTTATAGATTCCATAAGGTCTACCAAAATAGAAATTTTTATAGTCATTTGGACTCCAAATCTTTCAATTCTTATATCAAATGAAAGATCTATGAGCCTATCTTCTAATAAATTAAGTTTTATATAAATGAGAAACTCCAACAAGGAGATATAAGTAATCTAATGATAAAAGGACAGAAGCTACATATTCTATTTTACATATTTTATATACTCAATTGAAATAAACGTTTGGGCTAGCAAATGAACTCCAAATTCTTAAAATTTTAGTTTCAAAAGAGAGATCTATCAATCTATTTTTTAAAAAACTAAGATTTGTCCAAATCAGAGGTATGTATAGAAAGTTACGACTTGAACAAAGCAAATAGGTCATAGTCTCAAAAATATTCCAGATTCCAACTTTTGCAGCTAACAAAGGAGAATTCAGATTGCAATGTTGTATTTGTTCTGAATTTTTCTCATAATCAAGGCATTAATAAAGATAAATTTCAATAGAGAAAGGATAGAAAATATTATGTAGGATGGGGTTAGAACACTTACCTTTGCAAATTTGGATTCCAAATGTGAATTTGATCAAAATGTCAAAACCCCCAAATCTTTTCTTCTCCTTTTCCTTCTCTCTTCTTCTTCTTCTTCTCCTTCTTCTTCTTTTTCTTTTTCTTCTTCTCAAGTTTAGGTTGCAGCTAAATCCCTTTTTTCACTAATTGTTAATTATTTAAGCTAACATATGGGTTGTTAGGTGGTAAGTATGCATGCAAGGTGCTTATGTGTCACCTATGCAACATTACATTCCGTAGTTCAGGAGTCATTCTTACATTTTCATTGTCCAACCCCAAGACTAGTTGCTCGTGCCTTTGTCAATGATCGATGAACTTAACTAGTGCTATTGGAATCTAGCACTACCTTATTTATGATAATAATGAAAGATGAAAGCAAGGGCATTGAGGCTTAGCTAGGGGAAGGACAACTTTGAGTTTAGTGAAGTAGGGTTTGTTCCCAGTAAAGTAAGCTAAAAGCAAAGAAAGGTAGGCTTATTTACATAGTAAAATAAGACTAATAGGAGGGAGTGTCAGGCCCTGACAAGTAACTACTAGCATTAGAGCATGGGGGTAAGTATGTTAGTCAGCTATGGAAGAATCAAGGTTTGGGCGATATACTAAAACATGTAAGTCGGGGTCCCGTACCGATCAACAGTTAGAGAATGAAAATGGGTAGTTCTATTCTTTCCAATAGGAATAGCAGCCTTGTTAGGAGTCTTTGAATTACTTGGTTTGATAGTATCAGTTCTAAAAGTTGAGTTCGAGTGCTAGGTTCTAAAAGTGTAGTTATTGCACTAGTTTGTCTCTGAGTGAAGTTGAATCTACAAAAGAAAAGAATTGAACTCAATATATAAGAAAGAGGGTAACCATAAACTGTAGATGTAGTTGGAATACTAGATTCATTTCAATAAAGATAAGATTTAGGAGTGGAAAAAGAGGTTTTCGTCTTTTGTCTACAAGTTCCATTATTGGCGTATATAAGAGAAATTCGGTCCATCCAGAAAGTGGAGTTGAGGTTAGAGAGAGGAGATATAATCATAAAATACTAGTTTAGATACCCTAAGGGAAAGAGTGGAATATAATTCTGCGCTTCAAAAATCATGTCCCTCATTTTAAAAATATTTATAATGATCAATTTTAAATTATTAATTAAAATTTATTTAATAATAGATTATTTATAAGGACCTATTTATAAATATGAGAATTTGTTTAAAAACTTAATACTAGGGACCTAAATATAAAACTTAAAAGATTGATATAAATTTTGTAAGATTCAAATTAAGTTATAAAAAAAAGGGTGATGACATGTGTTATTACCTAGTTTAAAATGGTGCCACTTATATATATTGCATAGGTGACACATAAGCACCTTGTATGCATGTTTGCCACCTAATAACCCATATTATCATAGGCTTAGCTGATTTTGTCTAAGCTATGCGACACCCATGTGTGTCCGTCCGTAAAGGTCAGCCTTTCCCGAGATCTTCTAGGGTCCCTTAAGACTTACAAAAGAGAAAATGGGTCAGAAGAAGCAATTCCAACGGGGTCTAAAAGCAATTAGTTAAGTAAACACTTTATAAAGCTAAATACAAATTACACCCATGGACATTACAAACTCAGAAAGGTTGCACACAAAGGATAATGATCCATTACAGATCAAAGTTCCCCATAAGTGTCTACATGATATATATTCATATTTACAAGCTAAAATTGATCATAAAAGATAATCAAACTAGGGCTGTCAAGTTTACTACGAGCTCACTGCTTGCTGTACAAAGAATGTACAAAAACCAAAAGACACGGACATACATTAGCATTTCATCGAACACCTTGTTTACATTTTATCCATGACATTCTCCCCCACTTATTCCTTCGATGTCCTCGTCGAAGCCGTTGCAGATGCTGCATCTCCTCACCTTTTGCTGAATCTTCAATCTTTTGCTCTAGCTATAATACACCTCTTGACTCCTAGCTGCTCTCCACTGCTGTTGTTGAGTAGTCGAACTCTGATCTGTCATATTGCTTAAACTCGCTAGTGACTAACTCTGTTGTGGGGTTGGTTGAGTTGTGCTGATCCCTGTTGACTCTCGCGGATCCTTCTAATAAAAGAAAAGACCTACCTTATTATGCACTAGTATCGTAGTATCCTCATGTTGCTTGAACTAGATGGATACTTGTTGGAACTTTAACGAGCATCGCCTTGTATATTTTAAAGTTTTTATGGTCCTTCCTCAATAATGTTTGCCCATTGAACCTTCTTCCACTTTTAGTTGTCACTTCCAAGTAGATTCACATCACTCTTGCTTTCGATTGGCATTCAATTGGGAAATAAAATGGATAATCTACTTTCAGTAGTACTGATCACTAATGGTAAGGATTTTACAACTATTATCTTCTATAAGCTTTCTTCGAAGGGTCACTAAACTTGTGCAAAGCTCCTTTGTTGGATAAGAAGAGAATTGGGATACTCGACTTCACCCATTCTCTTAGGAGTTGAGATGGCAAAGTTACTTGACTTCGCTCGCCTACTCAATTTAAGAGAATTAGGGTACTCAGTTTTGCCCATTCTCTTGAGTTGAGAAGGCAAATGTTACTTGATTTCGTCTGCCTCCTCGAGTTTGTACTTCATGCATTGAGCTGGTTACTAATATTTGCCTACTCTTTGCTCATACTTTTGAACCACTTGAAGTGTTTGCACTCCTTGTGTTGAGTTAACTACTGTGATTCGCCTTTCCACTGCCATTAAACTTCTGGAATGCATGAAGTTTTGCCCAAAAAGAGTAAAAAGTTTACCCCAACTTGGAGTCCCCCAAATTGGAGTTAGTCTTTAATAGTTCTGGTCGCCTTTAGGATTGTACCGTCTTCTTCATCACCTTTGTCGTCTACTTCTTTGAGTAGAAAATGTATAGTATCGGATACTACCTACTTTATTCCTTGGTCCAGCACTCCTGCATCAACCCAAAGTCCCTCGCTTTTGGCTATCTTGATGAGAAGCCCATCGACACGAGTCTTATAAAGTTCCTTAGCCTCTGCCCTTTTGCCCTATCTTGGTACTTGGAGTTTGCCTCTGCATTCTCCACCTCCTCAGCCCTTTTTGACCAATGATCTCCCTTTATAAGAGCATGGGATCGATGACTTTACAGAAGTCCCACCTCTGCAGTACCATAATATTGCTAAGCCTATGACCCTACTATCCATTGCCTTGCATCTGCATCCCTTCCTTTGTGATTGGTAGATCCGCCTCTACGACACTGTGGTGCTCCTCCGAGTCTACGTCTTTTCTAACCGATGCTTTGCTTTTGGGTAGTTGAGCCTCACTGGACTCGTCATCGCTTCCTCGCCCCTTTTAATCACCTGCTTCAACACAACTGTATCCTTCTAGCAGTTCTCCTTGGTCAATGGAAAGATAGACTACAACTCTCATCCATGGCCTCCAGCATCTTATTGTAGGGCTCGCGCCGATTCTATTCTCCTTAGCTTCCTTGGTAGCAATGTTCACTTACTCGGCCTTGTTCTTTGACTTATCGGGTTTCTTTAAGTGAATATGAGCACTGAAGTAGTCCAACTCTCCAGTCACTTTAATTGTACCTTAGTATGATCAAGTCCCCTCCATGGGACTCACTGGTACTTGCAATCTGACTTCTCTCTTGGTGGTACATAGCCCCTATATACTGATGATCAATGCTTTTATTTGATGCAAGCTTCGATACGCACACACGGAAGGCCCGCCTCTGTGGTACCATGACATTCACTCATTAAATCCACAACCCTTCTTGTCGTTGCATTGTTCACCGAAGTGGAGCTCCCAGTAGCTCCTGATCATTCATATGATCACATCCCCCTCCATGGGAATCACTGGTACTTGTACTTGGACTTCTTCCTTGGTAATATACAACCCCATATATTGATGACTAAAACTTTCATCCAATGCAAGCTCTGATGCACACATGAAGACCTGCCTCTACGGCACCACGATATTCACTCATTGAATCCATAGCCCTTCTTCTTGTTGTGTCGTACACCAAAATAGAGCTCCTAGTAGCTCTTGATCATACCTCCGCATGATCCTGTCCCTCACGGGACATGACTGAATGTGTTGCATTACCACGAACTATTCCACCATGATCCACTGCACCATGTAGCCTCCTGGTGACATCTCTATTGCATACAAGTTCTCGTGTAATGAACTCGGACTATGACTTCATGTATGGCCTCTGCCAACATCTCGTAGGGCTTTGCCATATTCAATTTTTGGTTCGCTCCCTTAGCAATTCATCTTCGTCCACCCACTCTTGGGTCACACCTAGATGAAGCATAGCTCTAGGACAGTCCGTCACCTAGTAGCTCTTGAAGTTCCCTGACTTCGCTAGAATTGGTGTACCATTGTCTGGATCCTGGGCCTCTATCCCCTACCAGCACAATCTCCACTATGTACCACTTATTAATGACAACTCAAATGGTAACACTGTAGCATATTCTTCAAGAGTACCCACCTCTGTGTCCTCTTTCCCTATGCTAAGGTCTCTTGATCCTAACTTCACCTCCGTAAGTTGAATCACCTTAGTTACTTTGTCAAATGCATCTCTGAGGTAAGATGCATGTGCTTAAAAACTTCCCTTCGTCTTTGGCATCATGCAAGATAAGTCTGTCCCATCAGAATGAAGAACCCATGGAACGACATGATCCCACTCTTGCCTCTATAAGAGTTCATGCCCTTGACCTTTATCCAAGGAAAGCTCCATGCCTTCGCTCCATGTTCCATCTTCTATGTCGACTCCCTTCATACGGCTTGGATACTTCACCAAGTTCCCATCAAGTTGCTCTGCTACTCGATTTGCATTGAGTTAATGATAGCCCTCACGCCCACTATTCCACGGGTCAACCCTCTGTTGAGTTTGATTTCCACATAGACTCTAAGTGTGCCTTCATATGATATTGCCTTGGATTGCTCCTCCACTTGATCTCGAAATGCATCCACCAATGCATTACCTTATTCGAGATCATGTGACAACTCTTCGTCGCTTGCTTGGTCCATTGAGCTTTGTGGAGATATTGCCTCGAGAAACTCTTCCTTAATATGTACGGTCTATTGCACATGATTCTCCCTCTAGAGATCTAGGACTTATCCCTCTTGGATATCTGTCATATTGGAGCAACTTTCCTCTTGCATTCCTCCCACTGAAAGTTTCATAGACCACCATGCCCTTTTGACTATTTTGTCGTGCTGAATAACTTGTGCCTTGTTCTGCCCATGCAAATGCACTTGCTAGATTGTGACCTTTTGCCAATACAGTCCCCACTACACCCTTCAAGGTCTAGCAACGTGCCAAACTTGTTGTACATTTCAGCCTCCTACGGATATATCTTTTTTATGTCGAAGAGAAAGTTTTGATGCTCTATGGTACTGAGTTTTGATCACACCTTGGGATGGGTATGAATACTCTGTCATCCATATACAAGCTCCTGTATGAATACCGAATCCTTTAAGTTAGCAATTCACCTCATCTCTGTGAGCTTTGCACAACTCTTACAGCCATTGAGCAATACATCCCATTTTACACAGTCTCATCTTTCACTAGGTGCTCCGCTTTGCCTTGAGCACCATCAAGTTTAGTTGCCAACATCGAGCCATAGCTCGAACTCAGCCATCACAATCTTTGTGCGCTGTGCATTCTTCTTCGCTTGCTTATCCTCGTGGTGCCTCTCGCACAAAGGGTTGTCCATTTCTCTAAATACTAAACCTGGATGCCTATTCCTCTGAGCGACTCATTTTCCTACATCTCAATGTCCATTTCCCATAAACGGTTATGCGTGCTAGCTATCCTCCACACAATCCAGCTAGGTCCCCCACGTTTGTATGGCGAGTGTTTCTGCGTTTGCTTGTCCCGATCTGATACCACAATATCACAGGCTTAGTTGATTTTGCCTAAGCCGTGCAACACACATACATATCCGTCTGCAAAGGTTAGCCATCCTCGAGACCACCTAGAGTCCTTAGGACTTACAAAAGAGAAAACGGGCCAGAAGAAGCAATTCCAACAAGGTCCATAAGCAACTACTCAAGCAAACACTTTATAAAGCCAAATACAAATTATACACATGGACATTATAAACTCAGAAAGGTTGCACATAAAGGATAATGATCCATTATAGGACTGAAGTCCCTCACAAGTGCCTACATGACACATATTCACATTTAGAAGCCAAAACCGACCATAAAAGATAACCAAACTAGGGCTGCCAAGTCTACTGCGAGCCCACTACTTACTGTACAAAAAATATACAAAAACCAAAGGACACGGACAAACGTGAGCATTTCATCGAACACCTTATTTACATTTTATCCATGACAATATGTTAGCTTAAACAATTAACAATTAAAGAAGAAAAGGATTTGGGTGCAGCGTAAACTTGAGAAGAAGAAGAAGAAGAAGAAGAAGAAGAAGAAGAAGAAGAAGAAGAAGAAGAAGAAGAGAAGGAAGAGGAGAAGAATAGATTTAACGATTTTGAGATTTTAAATCAAATCCACATTTGGGAATAAAATTGCAAAGGTAAGTGTTCGAACCCCATCCTACATAATATTTCCTATCCTTCCTCTATTGAAAATTTACTTTATTGTTGCCTTGATTATGAGATAAATATTAGAACAAAATCGAAATCTCTTTTGTTGGCTGCCTAAGTGTCAATCTGTAATATTTTTGAGATTATGACTTATCTGCCTTGTTCAAATTGTAACTTTTAGTACAGACTCTGATTTAGACAAAACTTAGTTTTTTGAAAAATAGATTCACATATCTTTCTTTTGAAACTAAGTTTGAGGAATTTGAAGTTCATTTGCTAGTCCAAAAATTTATTTCTTGTTGATGCTAAACAAATGCCAAATCACTTTACAAACAGAGCTTAAATAATGATAATCCGGTTATTAACCATTAGCTACGTTGAAAAGAGGTCTTACCACTATAAAGAAAGATTAAGTGAAAGCCTTATCTGAACCTTAATGCTTGGGCCACTACAAGTCGCATATGAGAGAAAATCAATGGAAAAGGAACCATAGGTAATAAATCAAACCTCTTGATTGAAGATGTGTTATTAGTTGATGGTTTGAAATATAATTTACTAAGCACTAGCCAATTGTGTAATAAAGGATACATTATAAAATTTAAATCTAATGCTTGTATAATTGAAATACTACACAAAAATAGTTCTATGATTGCCTTAAGGTATACTATAATTTTTATAATGAAATATATTTTTTGGCCTTAAATGATTATACATGAATTTAGTATAAGAGACTAGGACATGCTAGCATGAAACTATTAAACGAAATCTCAACTAAAAATCTAGTAAGCGGAATGCCTAGCATCAAGTTCGTAAAAGACAAAGTTTATGATATATACTAACTAAAAAAATAAATAAAAAATAGTTTTAAATAAAAAAATCAAATAAGCACCTTTAGGCTACTACAATTGATCCATATGGATTTATTTGGACCAATTGATATTATAAGCTTAGGAGGTAGCAAATAAGCATTTGTTATTGCAGAGGATTATAGTAGATGCACTTGGATTTATATCTTGGCACACAAAAGTGATATTTTGAAATGTTTTTCAAAATTTTATAAACTTGTTCAAAATAAAAAGGGTTTTATGATTTCATCTATACATAGTAATTATGGTGGTGAGTTTCAAAATCATGATTTTCAAACTTTTTATGAGTCAAATGGGTACAATCATAATTTCTTTACTCTTAGAAATCCATAATAAAATTGAGTAGTAGCAAGAAAAAATAAGAGCTTACAAGAAATGACTAGAACTATGTTAAACGAATATAACCTATCCAAATATTTTTGGGCCAAAGCCGTTAATACGGCATGCTATATCATGAATATGGTTCTCGTAAGACCATTACTTTCTAAAACTCTTTATGAATTATGGAATAATAAAAAACCTAATATTTTGTACTTCAAAGTATTTGGTTGTAAATGTTTTATTTTAGACAAAAAGGATGTCTTAGGAAAGTTTCATGCAAAATCTGATGAAGGTATATTTCTTGGTTAGAGGAATCCGTCCATATTGTTCTTAGTGAGGTTTCCAAATTGAAGAAAATTGATTTTGATGCTGATTTTGATTTTAATACTTTAAATTTTGAATAATAACCCTCCTCTCCAAAATAACTTGGATGCATCTACTTCTAAGGAATGGAAGGATGTAGATGCTCATCTTAAGGAGTTAGTAATATGATATATATTAAAAGGTGTTCAAACTCGTTCATTATATAAGAATTTTTATAGTAACACCATATTTTTATCTCAAATTGAATCAAAATGCATTGAGGAAGCCCTAAAATATAATTCTTGGGTTATTTCAATATATAAAGAGTTAAACCAGTTTGAGAGAAATGAGGTGTGGAAGCTTGTTCCTAGACCTATTGACCATTTAGGGATTGGTACTAAATGAATCTTTCGAAACAAGCAAGATGAAAATGGTATTGTTGTTAGAAACAAGGTTAGATTAGTGGCAAAGGGTTTTAACTAAAAATAAATGATCGATTATGAAGAGACCTTGGCTCCTGTGGCTAGACTTGAAGCCATAAGAAGCTTCTTGTATTTGCCTCTTTTAAGAATTTTATGTTATTTTAAATGGATGTCAAAAGTGCTTTTCTTAATGGTTTCATATCCGAAGAAGTTTATGTTGAACATCCCCCCGGTTTTGAAAATGATCTTTTTCTGGATCATGTTTTCAAATTATCTAAGACTCTTTATAGATTGAAACAAGCCCCTAGGGCTTAAAAGACTTAGCTCTTTCCTTATTTCAAATAATTTTTTGAAAGGCAAGGTTGACACCACATTATTTTTTAAGTATTTTAAAAATAATTTTTTAGTAATTTAAATTTATATTGATGATATTATTTTTGGTTCAACAAATAAATCCTTATATGAACCTTTTCTTAAGAGTATGAGCTAAGAATTTGAAATGAGCTTAATGGGTAAATTAACTTTTTTTAGGATTATAAATAAAATAATTAAATGATAGTATCTTTATAAGTCAAACTAAGTATATAGATTAGTTAAAACGCTTTAGTATGGATAATGCTAAGGCCATAAACGCACATGAGCACTTTTACAAAATTAGACTTGGATAATGAATGTGAAAATTTTGATCAAAAAACATATAGAGGAATGATAAGTAGTTTATTATATTTAACTGCTATTAGACCGAACATAATGTTTAGTGTTGGATTGTGTGCAAGATTTTAATCCAATTCTAAATATTCTCATTATGCAGTTAACGAATGTTTAGATATTTAAAAAGAACTTCTAATTTAAGATTATGGTATCCTAAGTCTAAAAACTTTGATTTGCTTATCTATGTGGATGCCGATTTTGGAGGTGGTAGAATAGATAGAAAGTCAACCGGAATATGCCAATTCTTAGGACATGCTCTTGTTTCTTGGTCTTCTAAGAAACAAAATTTGGTTGCATTATCTATAGCCAAAGCTGAGTACATAGTAGCTGGTGCATGTTGTGCACAAGCCATTTAGTTGAAAAACATCTTAGAAGATTATAGAATTCACTTGAAAAATATTTCTATCAAATGTGATAACACTAGTGCAATATGTTCAACTAAAAATCCTATTTAACACCCAAGAACTAAATATATTAACATTAGACATCACTTTATTAAAGATCAAGTAAATAATCGTGATATATCTTTGAAATTTATTGATACTAACCATCAATTGTCTGATATCTTCATCAAACGATTAAATGAAGAATAATTTGACCTTATTAGAAGAGAGTTAGGAATGTTAAATCATCCAAATGCATGATTTGCTATTGTTTAGATTTCTTGAGCTTTTTCTTGAAATTTATATGAGATAATTTTGAATACATGAGTAGCTCTTATAGTCTTCTTGGACTTCTCAGCTTTATGAGCTCTCTTTCGAAATGATTCTATTTGAAATTGATATTTACAAAGAGGGATAAAAGAAATTTGATGTGACATTTATGATGCATAAAATTCTTTATCTATCTTTTTATTTAAAAAATAAATTAAAATCTAGCTTTAGTTTTCTTCTTATTTTACTAAAGGGGAGAAATGTGGTATTTGAGCAATGGACTTACTTCCTCTCTTTATATGCTAAATATTGTGACAAATATTTAAAAAATTATTCAAATATAATTGAACATTTCTATTTTTTATTGATGACAAAGGGGGAGAAATGCCATAATTGATGACGTAAGAGAGATATTTGTTTTGAGATATTTCAAATGGTTGAAATGAATGTTGTATCATAATTGATGACATGGTTATCTTGTGAAGATAATGATTAATGTTGTATCATGATTGATGACATTGTTACTTTGTGAACATAATGATTGAAACTTTTATGCGATACAAGAAGATGAATATTTGAAAATTATCATGTCTGGTATCATGTATAGTTAAATTATGAAAAATGATCAAAATGGTTGAATTCAAAAGTGATGGTGCTTTTGAATTCAAGTTTATTTTATTTATCATATAGCATACACATCGAGAGAGTTATAGTTAACTCCTGTCATTAATTGGTTGTCATCATAAAAAAAGGGGAGATTGTTGAATCTTAGATTTTGATGATGAAATCAATTAATGAGTTTTATAATCTAATTTATATATTAAAGAAAATGATGCATAATTAACTGCGATAGTAAAAGGGCATTACAATCAGATGTTAGGTTGGAGTCAAATTTCAGCATCGGGCCAAGGTTCCGATGATGTAGTAAGACCTCGTCGAGAGTTCGTCGGAGGTTGGTCGAGGTTCAGACGATGTTATGGGGAGCTTATTGAGAGTTCACCAGAGGTTTGTCGGGAAGTTAGTCGGGAGTTTACCGACAAGTGGTCAGGAGCTCGCCAAGAGTTCGCCAGAAGAATACTGAGAGTTCATCGGGAGATCACTGAAGGAAATCGGGAGCTCGCCGAGGGTTTATCGGAAGGATGCCGGGAGTTCATCGAGAGGTCACCGAGAGATCAATTGACGATTGGATAATGAAGATTGTGTGCTAAGTATCATAGTTAGCATCATAATGAGAGTTAGTTTTACTAACTCAATTAAAAGGTCATAGGCCTTAATTTGGGTTGATTTGGACTTATTATAAAAGTCATTTTAGTAATCCAAGGTTAGATAAGACATGGTCTTCGAAGACACGATCTCCAAGATGACACATTCTTCGAAGGTGTGTTAGGTGGTGGTAGCACTCAGACTAAACGGTTGAAATACCTAGACACAGTCTCTTAGACTATCAAGCAATTGTACCACTCAGATTGGCTGTACTACCACCAAAACATAGTATTCAAGACCAACATCTCTGAAACTCTTAAAATTTGAATTTTGGTTCCAATATTGAAGCCATTTAGGGCCTATAAATAACCAACCCCCCCAACCCCACTCCCTCTCTTATCCTTGCTTGAGGCATGCAAGAATTAAGAGCAAAAACCTTGTGAAAACATTGTTGTAATTCTTTGAGAGCTCCTCCTAATTTCTTCTTATGTAGTTTTTTATTTAAGGGAGAGCTTAGAGACTTGCAAAGGTTATCTCCTAAACCTATAAAAGGAGAATAGAACTGTAAGAGGGTAGTTGATCTTCACCTATTGAAGGAAGATCAATTATGGAAGCCAGTGACCTCAACGGAGGAGAATCAGGAGTGGATGTAGGTCACGAGGCTGAACCACTATAAAATTGGTTTGCTTCCTCTTCTTTTGCTGTTTATCTTTATTACTTTCTTGCTTAACTGTCTACTACCTTTGGTTGTATTCTTACAAACATCTATACACTTAAACGTATTTTCGATATGAGTTTTATTGAGTGAATACTCAAATCGACGTAATTTTTTTATAAGCACTAATTCACCCACCCCGCCCCCCCCTTTAGTGTCGCTTTGATCCTAACATACACTTGAAAGACACAAGGGAAGCTCTCAATTAATTTTTATTAATTTTTTAAAGATTTTGTTCACTATCTTAGCACTTTCTTACTTTCTCATGCAAAAAATATTTATAAACTCCAATTAGCTTACAAAATTGGAGCCAAAATTTAAAGCTTCTCTAGAAAATCTGGGTACGAGCAGTACTACTACTGACACCGACGGTATTACCACTGAAAGATGCTTGAAAACTTGGGTAATGATGATACTATCACTGCCTGGGCAGTACCACCATCACTTAGATGCTTGAAAACTTAGATGGTACCACCACCGATAATCGTTGGTACCACCACCTGCAGTCGATAGTACCATCAGTGACAATCGACAGTATCATTGTTGAAAAACTCAAAATAGTACTTTCCCACATTGTTTCATACCCAAGTCATACCTTATGTTGACCCCTTTCTAGGTCAACGAAATGAGCTCTATCATGAGCTCAATCTAACCTAAAATGAACTCGATTGACCTCTAATTGAGTTAGGATTTCTCCAAAACTAACTCAATTAGGACTCACATCACGATGCTAACTACGATACACTAAAATAATTACAATTGTTCTTATTGTCCGGCACGCCAATCGATCATTCGAACTCTCAGTGAACCTCCCGGCAAACTCCCAACGAGCTCCTAATCATCTTTTAACTTACTCCCAACATACTACCGACGAGCTCTCGCCGCATCATTCGAAGCCTTGGCCCGATGCCTAATCTTGACTCAGACCCAACATCAGATTATTTTGCCTTTTCACAATCGTAGTTAATCTTGTATTACTTTGCTCTAACACATAGTTTAGATCACAAATCCATTAATTGATTTCATCATCAAAATCTGAGTTTCAATAATCTCTTAATTTTTGATGATGACAACCAATTGATGACGGAGTTAACCTTAACTCCCCCTATCTATATGCCATAACAGAAATAGAGCAAACTTGAATAAAAAAAAAACCATCACCTTTGAATACCAAGGATAGCATTTTGGCCATTTTCACTAATCATTGAAATTATAACAATTCAACCATTCATTACCTTGACACCATACATGATCAAAATTTCAACCAAAAATATATTTCACATGATAAATATTTCAAACATTTAGTGTATGTCATCAATCGTGTCATTTCTCCCCCTTTGTCATCAATAAAAAAAAAGAAATATTTAACTCATATTTGAATATTTTTAAATATTTTTCACAACATTTAGCATATAAAGAGAGGAATTTAGTCCATTTCTCTCCTTTTATAAACTGAAAAGAAGAATAAAGAGAGGATCTTGTTTATCACAAATGCCATATCAAGGTTTTTTCCCCCCTCTTTATAAATAAAATAAAAAAAGAAGAAGAAAGGTGGTGCTAAGTATATCGAGAATCAAGATCAAGTATCGGTTGGTTTGGGTGTGCCTTTTAAATTATGCATTAAAAGTTATGAGTCCATGAATCAAAATATTTTACAAGGGAGGATTCGAAAGAGAGCTCATGAATCACATATCAAGCATAACAAAAATTCATGAAACACATTTTTTTCTTTTGTAAATTTCAAGAATAATGTGAAGTCATTTCAAAAGAGAGCTAATTTTATAAAAATCGAGAAATCTAAAAAAATATGATAGCAAATTATGTGTTTGGAAGATTCAACATTCCTAATTCTCTTCTACTAAAATCAAATTATTCTTTGTTTAATGGCTTTATGAAAATATTAGCTAATTAATATTTTATCAATAAATTCTAAAGATATATCATGATTATTGATATGATCTCTAATAAAGTGATGCATAATGTCAATATGTTTAGTTCTTGAGAATTGGATAGGATTTTTCGTTAAATATATTGCACTAGTATTATCGCATTTAATAAAAATAATTTTTAAGTGAATTCCATAATCTTCTAAGGTATTTTTCATCCAAATAACTTGTGCACAACATGCACCTATTGCTATATACTTAGCTTCGATTGTAGATAATGTAACCAAATTTTATTTTTTGGAAGACCAAGAAACAAGAGCATGTCCTAAGAATTCACATATTCCGATTATTCTCTTTCTGTTTATTCTATAACCTCTAAATCGGCATCAGCATAAGCAAGTAAATAAAAATTTTTCAACTTAGGATATCATAATCCTAAATTTAAAGTTTCTTTTAAATATCTAAATATTCATTTAATTATCATAAAATGAGAATGTTTAGGATTAGATTAAAATCTTACACATAATATAAAACTAAACATTATATCTGGTCTTGTAGTAATTAAATATAACAAACTATCAATCATTCCTCTATATGATTTTTGATAAAAAATTTCACCTTAATTATCCAAGTCTAATTTTATAGAAGTGCTCATGAGTGTATTTATAGCCTTAGTATTGTTTATACCAAAATGTTTTAACAGGTCTAAGGCATACTTAGTTTGACTTATAAAGATGTTATTATTTAATTATTTTATTTATAATCTTAAGAAAAAAATTAACTTGCCCATTAAGCTCATTTCAAACTCCTGGCTCATACTCTTAGTAAATAATTCATATAAGTATTCATTAAAAATAAAAATAATGTCATCCACATCAATTTGAATAATAAGAAAATTATTTTCAAAATGCTTAATAAATAATATGGTATCAACCTTGCCTTTAAAAAAATGATTTGAAATAAGAAAAGAGAAGTCTTTCATACTAAGCCCTAGGGGCTTGTTTCAAACCATAAAGAGCATTGGATAATTTAAAAATATGATTAAAAAAAGATCATTTTTAAAATCGGGTGTTGTTCAATATAAACTTCTTCAGAAATAAAACCATTAAGAAAAATATTTTTGATATCTATTTGAAATAACTTGAAATTCTTAAAAAAAGCAAAGGTAAAGAGCATCCTTATGGCTTCAAGTCTAGTTACAAGAGCGAAGGTTTCTTCATAATCGATCTCTTCTTCTTGGTTGAAAGCTTTCGCATTGTTTCTAACTGCAATACCATTTTCATCTTTCTTGTTTCTTAAGACCCATTTAGTACCAATCACTAAATGGTCACTAAGTTTAGGAACAATTTTTCACACCTTATTTATCTTAAATTGGTTCGATTCTTCATGCATTTCAATAACCCAAGAATTATGTTTTAGGGCTTTATCAATGCATTTTGGTTCAATTTAAGATAAAAATATGGTATTAGTATAAAAATTCTTAAAAGAGATTTGATTTTGAACACCTTTTAATGTATTTCCTATTATAAGCTGCTTAGGATGAACATTTACATACTTCCATTCATTAGGTAAATATTTGAAAGTAGATTTATCCAGGTTACTTTTAGGAGATTTTCGTTCAAATTAAAAGTGCCAAAATCAAAATCATCATCAAAATTAATTTTCTTAAATTTGAAAACCTCATTAAAAATGATATGAATAGATTTTTTAATAACTAATATTCTTTTATTAAAAACACGATAAGTTTTTGAAGTTAAAGAATAACCAAGAAAAATACTTCATTAGATTTTGTATCAAACTTTCCAAACGCATCTTTTTCATTTAAAATAAATCATTTACAACCAAAGACTTTGAAATATAAAATATTAGATTTTTTATTATTTTATAATTCATAAGGAGTTTTAGAGAGTTATGGTCATATAAGAACACTATTCAAAACATAGTATGCCGTGTTAATGGCTTCGGCCTAATAATATTTGGGTAGGCTATATTTGTTTAACATGTTTCTAGCCTTTTTTTGTAAGCTCCTATTTTTTTTTCTACTACTCCATTTTGTTATGGATTTCTAGGAGTAGATAAATTGTGATTGTACGCATTTGACTCACAAAAAGTATGAAAATCATGATTTTAAAACTCACCACCATGATCACTATATATAAATAAAATCATAAAACCCTTTTTGTTTTGAACAAGTTTGTAAAATTTTTAAAAAATATTTAAAAGAATTAGTTTTGTGTGCTAAGAAATAAGTCCAATTGTGTATACTATAATCTCTACAATAACAAACAAGTATTTACTACCTCATAAGCTTGTAATATCAATTGATCCAAATAAATTCATATAAATAAATTGTAGTGACCTAGTGGTGTTTATTTGATTTTTTAATTTAAAACTACCTTTTATTTATTTTTTTATTTGTGTTTATTTGATTTTTTAATTTAAAACTACCTTTTATTTATTTTTTTATTTGGCATGCATCACAAACTTTATCTTCGACAAACTTAATGCTAGGCAATCCTCTCATTAGATTTTTAGTTGAGATTTAGTTTAGTGGTTTCATGCTAACATGTCCTAGTCTCTTATGCCAAATCCATGCATTATCATTCAAGGCCAAAAAATATATTTCATCATAAAAATATCAAAGTCAATAGTATAAACATTATTACTTATTAAGGCAATCATAGATCTATTTTTGTATAATATTTCAATTATACAAGTATTAGATACAAAGTTGATAATGTATCATTTATCACACAATTGACTAATGCTTAGTGGATTATATTTCAAGCCATCAACTAATAACATATAATCAAGAGGTCCTATCGTTCCTTTCCTAATAATTTTTCTCTTGTTGTTATCTCAGAAGGTGACAAATCCTTCATATAGCCAAGTGAGCTAAGAAAAATGAATTAGATCTCTGGTCATGTGCCTTGAGCATCCATTATCAAGGTACCATTTTGTGCTTCTAGCCTTTGTTTGGAGATATACCTACAAAAAAAGAGATTCTAGTTTAGATACCCATTTGACTTTAGGCCCTTGGAGATATACCTACAAGAAAAGGGATTCTAGTTTAGATACCCATTTGACTTTAGGTCTCTCATAAAAAGCTCTACCTAATTTGACTAAAGGTATTGAGTTGTTTATGATTCCTTTAGGAACCCAAACTAACTTGTGTGGATTATACTTTCTAAATGAGCATCTATAAGTAAAATGTCCAAGTCTACCATAAAAATTACATTTGTTTTGGGGTGAAGAATGTAATGTAGGTCCTCTAACAAAGATAATTGGCGTTTGTTAAGTATTACCCACAAAGCCAGTACCTTCCTTTCTATGAATATGACCCTATTTGCAAGGATCATGTTTAGAGAATTATTGTCTATTTTAAACTTTTCTAAAGTTTATTGTAGTGTGATATTTTCCTTCTTAATTGCCTCTAGTGTCTCACATTTGGAGCTTCATACACGGTTTCAAGTTTACTAGCAAGTAATATATGTTTCTTCTTAAGTAATTTATAAGTTTTAATAATCTTTTTAAATTCATCAAATAATTCATGAAAGATATTTAACAACTCATCAAATGTAATAGAGGCTTCATAAGAGCTACTTAACTCATTATGGATGGCCATAAGTGCATAATTAGCCAATTCTTCTTTGTTGTAGTTTTCATCATCTAACAAAGCTTGAATCATCTCATGTTGCTGTGACGATGTTCTTCTTGTTTAGAGTTAGCAACTTTTTCTTCAACTATGGGCACTCACTTCTGAAATCTCCTGGCTTATTACATTTGTAACATATTATATTATCCTTTTTGGTTTATTTTTACTTTTATGATATTTGTTTTTTATAAATTTTTTATTTTTCTTGTTATAAGTGTAATATTATTGTCCTTATCACTCAAGGTTTCACTCGAGGAGTTATCTGTTGTTCTCAGTACCATGTTCTTCCTATTCTTTAATTTTTAATGCAATATCCTTCTTATTCTTTGGAAGGAGTTCTTTATGTTCATCATGAGCTTTGTAACACATTTTATAAGTCATTAGAGATTCAATTAGTTCTTTAAGAGGTAAATTACTCAAGTTTTTGGTCGCTTGTATAGCAGTTACTTTGGGTCCCAACTTTTAGGTAAAG
The DNA here is from genome assembly GCA_021527575.1 of Ensete glaucum. Classification (NCBI taxonomy): domain Eukaryota; kingdom Viridiplantae; phylum Streptophyta; class Magnoliopsida; order Zingiberales; family Musaceae; genus Ensete; species Ensete glaucum. The sequence goes on from CM038557.1 coordinate 38,626,485, forward strand.
TTCTCAAAATTTTATTAACAAATTCAATATTAGAATAAACTTTACCAAGAGATTTCAAACTACTGATGACATACTGTCACGGGCTTAGCTAAAGTTTGCCTAAGCCGTGCGGCACCCTCGCGGCACTCCCGAAGACTTAGCTGAAATTGCCTAAGTCGTAGAGCAACCTTGCTTCCTATTCCGGACTTAGCTGGGATTGCCTAAGTTATGACATGCCCAACACGTTTCCTGTCCGCAAAGGGTCAGCCCTCTTACAACCTCTTAAGGTCCCGTAGGACCTACAAAGAAGAAGTTGATTAAGCGACGCCCGTCGCCTCGCAAAGCGGAAAGTACAATTTATCGAACACCTTGAGTGCAGCAAAGAAAAGAGAGAAAGAGAGTGAAACAGGACTTTGGAGGGTTGTAGGAACGGTCGCAAGTCCACAAACGACGGTTCCCAAGGTATCGGACGCAAGACAAGTTCAATTGCTGATGAATGCCTACGCCCGACATATACCCGGAACCCCATCCAGCCCGGTGCCACCCGGGGGGTTCCAAGGTGCTGAAATGGCTGACATTTCGCACCGCTCAGAAAGGTTGCCGCGACACATGAAAAAGACCCAAAAACAGGGCTGTTTTGGGCTGTTTTGGCTCCGCGCAGTGAGCGATCATTCTGCAGCCTTCTACACTACTTTCGCTCACATTTCTTAGGTAAAAACACGTAAACTCAAGGCAAAACAAGCTGCCAAACATATGTACAAGCAAGAAAAAGTGACGAACGGTTCAAGGAGCAAAGGCATTACAGTTGAGAGACGACCGTTCGTGACATTCTCCCCCACTTAAACTGTCGACGCCCTCGTCGACGCTTGTTGGTAGGCTTTGATGCGAGCTTCTTCATGTCGTAGGGCATCTTCTGGCTCCCAACTGGCTTCTGTTTGAGGAAGCTTTTGCCACTTCACCAAGTACTCTATTTGCTGCGCTCCATTGGGTAGCTTTATTCTACGATCCGCTAGAATAGTTTCAACTCGCTTCTTGTAAGAGGCTCTGGTGGGGGGTAGTCGAGTTGGAATATTTCGGGAATCATCTCGCGGATCTGAGTGGTAGGGTTTCAAGTTGCTCGCATGGAAGACATTGTGAATTTTGAACCATGCTGGCAGTTGCAACTTGTATGAGACATTGCCTACCCTGCTGATGATTGGGAAAGGCCCTTCATACTTGCGTATCAATCCTTTGTGCACTTTGTGTCTAAAGAATTGGAGTGATACTAGTTGGAGCTTCACCAACACCATGTCACCAACTTTAAATTCTTGTGGTCGCCTTCCCAAGTCTACCCACTTCTTCATCTTTTTGGCCGCCTTCTCCAAGTAAGCCCGCGCAATATCTGCATTACGATGTCATTCCCTTGCGAAGTGATAGGTTGATGAGCTACTCCCTGTATAACCAATAACCAGGGTATGAGGAGTTGATGGCTGTTGTCCCGTAATAATCTCAAATGGGCTCTTGTTGGATGCAGAGCTCCGCTGCAAGTTATAGGAGAACTGGGCTATGTCCAACAGCTTCACCCAATCTCGTAGGTTGGCACTCACGTAGTGCCGAAGATATTACTCCAAGAGCGAGTTAAGTCTCTCTGTTTGGCCATCCGTTTGAGGGTGGAGGCTTGTGGAGAAGTATAATTTAGACCCCAACAACTTGAACAACTCAGTCCAGAATCGTCCCAAGAACCGAGAATCCCGATCACTAATGATGTTGTGTGGGACTCCCCAATACTTAACCACATTCTTCATCATCAACTTAGCCGCCTCCTCCGCTGAGCAATGTAGGGGTGCAGCAATGAATGTTGTATACTTCAAAAATCGATCAACTACCACGAGTATCGATCCAAGTCCCCCTACTGTGGGGATGCTTGATATGAAGTCCAAAGAAATGCTCTCCCATGGCCTTTCGTGCAGGGTTCCAAAAGTCCCTCGCTTCGCTCTATCTTGTCCTTGACAAGTAAGGCGTGTTCGAACATATTCCTCCACATCTATCCCCATCTTCGGCCAATAGAGGGCCCTCCACGAGAGCCATTGTTCGGTGGATACCCGGATGTCCAGCCCAAAGGGAATCGTGACACTCTTTCAAGAGTTCACGCCTCAAGTTATCCGCTCGTGGGACATAAACTCTGTTCCCCTTGGTGTAGATGAGTCCCTCCTGGACCCAAAATCGTCGTGCCTTGCCCTCTTTAATGAGTTGAATCAGAGCCACTGCTTGAGGATCTCGGTACAGTCCAACCCTGATCCTGGAAAGAAAGTTGGAGCGCAATTGACTTGCTTGGCCTCCGCCCTCCAACTGTATAGCATTCACTAGCTCCACTTTCCGACTCAATGCATCAGCCACGACATTTGCTTTTCCGGGTTTGTACTCCATCACCATGTCGAACTCAGCCAAGAAGTCCTGCCATCGTGCTTGCTTTGGGGAGAGTTTCTTTTGAGTTTGAAAGTAACTCAATGCGACATTGTCGGTCCTTAGCATAAATGGTGCTCCCAGAAGGTAGTGTCGCCACACTCGTAGACAATGGACCACCGCTGTCATCTCCTTCTCATGTACAGGATATCGTCGCTCGGTCTCGTTAAGCTTGCGACTCTCGTAGGCCACTGGATGACCCTCCTGCATAAGAACTCCTCCAATAGCAAAGTCAGAAGCATCAGTATGGACTTCAAAAGACTTTCCATATTCCGGCAATCTGAGTACAGGTTCTTCTAACACAACAGTCTTCAAGTCTTGAAAGGCCGCCTCACATTTGTCTGACCATCTCGGGATCGCTCCTTTTTAGCAACTCCGCTACGCTCAATATCCAACTATGAAGCGCCGATAATAGTTGACAAACCCAAGGAAGGATCTCAACTCTGGCACCTTCTTTGGTGTTCGCCAGTCCACCACAGCTTGCACCTTAGCCTTATCCATTCGAATGGACCCATTCCCAATTCGATGCCCCAAGAATAAAATCTCTGTTTGGGCGAAGTAGCACTTTTCCTCTTCACAAATAAGGTGTTCTCCCGAGAACTTTGAAAATTGTTCGGAGGTGTCTAACATGCTCCTCAAGTGTTTGGCTATAGACGATGTCGTCTAAGTAGGCGACCACAAACTTATCCAGATATTCTTTGAACAGATTCATGAGAGTGCAAAATGTGGCGAGCGTTGGTTGCTGAAAGGCATCACCAAGAACTTGAATGCTCCATACCGGTCACAGTAGTCTTCGCCTCATCACCTTCTGCGATGCGCACCTGCTAATACCCTGACCGAAGGTCGAGTTTGGAGAAGTACTTTCCCTTGCCCAATTGATCGAACAAGTCCGCGATGAGTGGGATATGGTACTTGTTCTTCACCGTTATCTTATTGAGGGCTCGATAATCAATGTATAATCGGAGGCTCACATCTTGTTTCTTCTGAAAGAGGACTGGAGCTCCGAAAGGTGCTTTGGAACTGCGGATGAGACCATCGCTTAGCAGTTCATCTAACTTCCTCGCCCGCCAACTCGAGGGGCCATGCGGTATGGTGGTCTCGGAGGCTTAACTCCGCCCACTCAATCGATGATCCACGCCTGCGTGGTGGTAGAGTTCTCGGCAACTCTGTTGGCATCACATCTGAGAACTCCTTCAGGATGTTCGCCACAATGGCAGGTTCCTGAATGGCCTCCCCGTCAAGTGTCTCTAGCTTCATAGCAGCTAAAAAGGTTAATTCACCTTTTCGCACCCCTTTCTTCAATTGTAAAGCTGATATTTGTTGTAGGTCCTTGGTTCCTACTCGAGAACCTGGAACCATACAGGGATCATCGCCTCCCATTAGACACAAGAAGTTCAGGAACGGTATTGGCACCAACTTTGCTGCGTGCATAAACTCCATTCCGAGAATCACTTGAAGTCGCCCAATGGCACCGCCATCAAGTCTGTTCCTGTTCCATGTCCCAATCTTGATGGGGACCCCTTTGCTTGTCCGGAGATCCGCTTGGCCTCAGTTCACGCCTTCATACGACTTGGGCTCTTCTCCAAGATTAGTCCACCGCTTAGCTTCGCGATCGGCAATAAAATTGTGGGTCGCGCCCGTGTCCACCATTGCACGGGTTGTTCGGCCATTGAGCTTGATGTACACATACATCAACTCGCTGCTTCCTGCATTCGGTGGCTTCACCTTTGTATTCTCCCCCACTTGACCCGCAATGCATTCAACAAACGCATTGCTCCCATCCTGGGTCCTTGCGACGCCTTACTGTCGCTACTGGAGTCAGAACTACTCGCACTAAGGGTGATTGCTTTGCCCTTGTCTGACTTACGGGGTAAAATCGATGCCGTCAAAGCATTGAGTGCCTATTTTTGTGGGCACTCCCTCACCATGTGCGGTCCTCCACACAAGAAGCATCCAATAGGCTTTGGGACTCTACCTCTTGAGCCCGGTCCCTTGTGGAAATTCTTCTTCTTTTGCTCGCCCCCAGACTCCTTCGCTCGAGAGTATTTAGATGGGCGATTTCCCGAAGATTGTTTCTTCTTTCTCAAATCCTCCGAAGAAACAAAGTCAGTTAGCCTTTCGGCGGTTGCAATTGCCCCGACTACATCAGTGACATTCCTTCGATGTAGTTCTTGTTGTGCCCATGGCTTCAAGCCATCGAGGAAGCTGAATAGTTTGTCTTTCTCAGACATGTCCCGTATATCCAGCATCAGTGCTGAAAATTATTTCACATAGTCTCGGATTGTTGTACTTTGGCGGAGTTGTCTCAGTTTCCTTCTTACGACAAACTCGTGTTCTCTGGTAAGAACTGAGTTCTCAACTCTCGCTTCAAGTCTCCCCATGTATCCACTTGACATCGGCCTTGTTGGATCTCTTCCCAACGGGTTCGCCACCAAAGTTTTGTATCCCCATTCAGATACATTGTTGCTATAGCAACTTTGGTTTCTTCAGAATCAAGCCTTGTAGCACGAAAATCTGTTCCATGTCGAACAAGAAATTTTCAAGCTCTTTGGCATCTCTAGCACCTCCGTAACGCGGCTCGTGCCTCAAGTTTTGTGGTGGCGCAGGGTGTTGTTCCCTCCCACATCAAGAGTCCTTGTTAACACCATCACCTTAGCCGTGAGTTCCGCCACAACTTCATGTAGGTGTCGTACGGAATCTTTGGTGTCCTCTCGATTGATCCATCATAGATTCAACTTTCTCGATCCGAGATTCAGCTTCTTCTAGCGAGCTCTCTACCCTAAGTAGCCCTCGGCCTTGGTAGAGTTCCTCCACGCCGCTTCAAGAACATCAAGGCGGGTCTCCGCTATAATTCTCTCCTTGTGACCCTTTTTCCGGTTGGCGCTCGGATGGCGCCTCCTCGTGGAGAATACCCAACTTCACGCTCGTCTTGTTCACTATAGAGCTCCTCATGAGTGACTCCCATAGTTTGCGGCGAGTTTGCACTTGCACCCACTGCGATTGCTTGGAGCAAGGGTCCGTTGCCCCATCTTGCTCGATTCACCACGATGTTTCACCATGACGAGATTGCAAATCTTCTTCATGCTCGTATGAATTGCTTGCCCGCTCGATAGTCATGGGCTTAGCTAAAGTTTGCCTAAGCGGGCACCCTCGCGGCACTCAAGACTTAGCTGAAATTGCCTAAGTCGAGAGCAACCTTGCTCCCTATTCCGGACTTAGCTGGGATTGCCTAAGTCATGACACGCCCAACGCTGCTTCCGTCCGCAAAGGGTCAGCCCTCTTACAACCTCTTAAGGTCCCGTGGGACCTACAAAGAAGAAGTTGATTAATTCGGCGGCGACACGTCCCGACGTCTCATAAAGCGGAAAGTCGTAAGAAATTTATCGAATACCTTGAGTGCAGCAGAGAAAGAGAGCGAAACAAGACTTTAGAGGGTTGTATGAACAGTCGCAAGTCCACAAACGACGGTTCCCAAGGTATCGGACACAAGACAAGTTCAACTGTTGATGAATGCTCACGCCCGACTTATACTCGAAGCCCCATCCAGCCTGGTGCCACCCGGGGGGTTCCAAGGTGCTGAAATGGCTGACATTTCGCACCACTCAGAAAGGTTGCCGCGGCACATGAAAAAGACCCAAAAACAGGGCTGTTTTGGGCTATTTTGGCTCCGCACAGTGAGCGATCGTTCTGCAGCCTTCTACACTACTTTCGCCCACATTTCTTAGGTAAAAACACGTAAACTCAAGGCAAAACAAGCTGCCAAACATATGTATAAGCAAGAAAAAGTGACGAACGGTTCAAGGAGCAAAGTTATTACGGTTGAGCGACGACTGTTCGTGATAATACGTAAAGCAGGTATACATATCACTAATAGTCTCACTTGTTTTCGTTTTAAATAATTCATAGTTACGTACAAGGAGATTTATTTTTGATTCCTTTACTCTACTTGTGCCTTCGTGTATGACTTCTAAGGTGTGCCATATATCATGAGTAGAATCATAAGTAGAAATCTGGTTAAATTTATTTTTATCTAAAGCGCAAAACAAAGCATTGATAACCTTGGCATTTAAGGAAAATATCTTTCTTTCATGATCATTCCAATCATTTATCGGATTTGATAACTTCTAAAATGTATTTTCAATAATGTTCCATAAATTTAAAATCCATCAAAATAAAAAAAAATTGTATTCTAGTTTTCCAAAAGGTATACTCTGTCTTATTAAATATAGGAGGATGTGTGTTGAAATGATCCTTGTTAATGCCAGAGAAAGCCATTTAAACTTGCTTGGGTGTTAATCCAATTGAGTGAGCCTTGCTTTGATACCAAATGTTAGCATCGAATTGGTACTAAGAGGAGGAGGAGGACGCGACGGCGGGGGGTGGGGCGGTGTTGTGAATTAGTGCAAGTGCTAAAAAGCTTGGTTACAAAAATTTTGCTTGAAGTAAAACTAGAATCATAAGTTCTTTTCTTAGAAGTAGTTGAGAGCGACAAAGTTCGAAAGAAGATGCTTGTGCTTTTCTGTGAACTAATTAAGAATAATAAGATTCGAATGCAATAGTAGAGAGAGGCAAGAGTAGAGATGCTCACAGATTTACAATGGTTCGATAAAAAACATAACATATGTCCACTCTCGAGTCATCCTTTGTCGAGGCCCATTGGTGTCCATTAATAATTTTCTTTTTCATGGGTGAAGATCAAACACCTCTTTAATATTATTCTCCTTTTTACAGGTTCAGGAGAGGAACTTTTATAATCTTTCACCTCTTCCCTTAAACTCATTTTACACTTGAAAGACAAAAGCTCTCAATTGATTTTTGCAGGATTTTTTCAAAGATTTTGCTCACTATTCTTAGCACTTTCTTCCTTTCTTACGCAAGAATCCTTAGGCTACTTATAAAACTCAATTGGCTTAAAAAATTAGAGCTAAAATTTAAAGCTTCTCTGGAAAACCTAGATGCTAGTGGTACTATCACCGAAAGCTGCCCAAAAACCTAGCGATAGCACTACTACCGCCACCTTATCACGAACTTAGCTAGTTTTGCCTAAGTCATACGACACCCTTATGGTTCGTCCATAAAAGTCAGCCTCTTCGAAACCTCCTAGAGTCCCTTAAGACCTACAAAAGAGAAAATGAGTTAGAAAAAATATTTCCCATAGGACCACAAGCAACCACTTTAGCAAATACTTTATATAGCAAATACAAATTACACCCATGGACTTTACAAGCTCTAAACGGCTGCCTACTATAAGTCCACTACTTCCACTACTTATTGTACAAAGCATGTACAAAAATTGAAAGATACAAACAAACATGAGCATTACGTCAAATATCTTGTTTATATTTTTGTCCGTGACATTCTCCCCCACTTATTGCTTCGACGTCCTCATCGAAGCCATTGCTCTCTTTGCCTTTTGCTGAATTTACAATCTTTTGCTCTGGCTAAAACATGTTTCTTGGCTCCTAGCTGCTCTCCATCGCTATCGTTGAGTAGTCGAACTCTGATCTGCCCTGCACTTCAACTCACCAATGACTGACTTTGGTGTGAGGTCAGTTGAGTTGTGTTGATCCTTATTGATTCTTGTAGATCTTTTTGATAAAGGAAAATACCTTCCTTGTTTTGCACTAATATCTCAAATGTCTTATGCCATATGAATTGGATAGATATTTGTTGGAGGTTTAATGAGTATCATCTTACAGGCTTTAAAGTTTTCGAGGTCCTTCCATCATAAAAATGGCCCATTGATTCTTCTTCAACTTAGTTGTCGCTTTTAAGTAGGTTTGCATTACTTCCACTTTCGGTTGATATTCTATTAGGAAATGAAGTGGACAATCTACTATTAGTAGCACTGATCACCAATGGTAAGAATTTGATAACTATTGTCTTCCATTAGGTTTCTTCAAAGGATCTTTGAACCTGTATAGAGCTCCTCTACTAGATAAATAAGAGAACTAGGGTACTCAGTTTCACCCATTCTCTTAGGAGTTGAGAAGACAAAGTTACTTGACTTCACTCGTATCCTCGAGGTTATACTTCATGAAAATTTTAATAATTAGAGATGTTTTCTGAAATTTTTTGAAGCTAACCATGAAATTTTTTAACAAAGGAAAACAAGTGGTTCTACAAGAGAGCCAAGCGACTATGACCACAACACAACACTTGGAGAGGGTACCAAAAGAAGAATCCAGTGGCTTCTCAATTCAAATTCAAGAGTTTCAGGAGATGAAGCCAAAGGAGATTGAAGACAATAATCCTCTCCCATAGCTTGCTGAAATACTAAGCATGTCCATTAAACTAAGCCGACCACCTCCTATCAAGCTGCTCGACCCTCCTATGCTGAATTGGTCAAAACTTCTACTAACTAATGCTTAGCCAGATTACTTCCTATAACCTTAGAAAATTGAAGTTAAGAGGGTCGCCCAAGAGATAATAGATTCATGGATTGTTCGGTCGTGCTTATTTCCTACTACGACACATCCCTATATCCTTTTCCCTAGAGATAAGTTACTTCTAAGGTGTTACATTCCACCGAACTCACCATGGTTGCTGATGTAGCACTTTCAGATCTCAGGTGACTTCCATAACTTTCCCCATGATCAGACCATGATGCTCAAAGACTTTCTTGATAATGACCTCCGATCTACAACCCAAGACTATGAGAAAATTGAGCCCCTCTAGTGGCAAAATCAGAGTAAGAGAAGGATCATTTGCAGGTCTCAACAAAACATTCTCTCTTACTATTAAGAAAGATGCACCACCTTGGTCGAGTGGAACTATAGCCCTCAAGACCACAATGTCATCCACACCAAATCGTGGCTAGATGTTTATTATTGGAGTAGACAAATATAGAGTTAGGATAAGCATCACCCTTATGCAAGATGGTCTATGGAATGAAAGAGGAGTAAGCCTAAAAGAATTGTAATCCATGCTTATGCCAAATTGGGCTTTCATCATTCTAAACCATACCAGAGGGCAGTCACAATTCCAGGGGAAAGATTGGCTATTACTAAAGACGAACCATATGACAGCACATGCAAAGAAGAAATGACCTCTCGACAAACTTTAAAATGAGGATCCAGTTCTCCTACACCTCCAACCTGATCAACAGGAAACTTAAGCCTTAAGGAAGTGGTCTCTCTATTTCTTTGGGCCTTACAAAATTGGGGATCATATTAGGGCCATAACTTGGAGATTAGATCTATGCACCATATCAATATTACAGTTGATCCTCCTAGTACCCCACATTAAATAAAAATTTTAAGAAGATAACTTAGCCCAAATCCTTCGAACTAACACTCATGTGATTATAGGATTGAGACACATCATGATCCCACTACTATTACTAAGGCTGGATGGTAGGAGCAGAAAATGGCTACTACAAATGCCACATAAAAGTTTTATGAGGGGCTGAAGACCTGATTCCCAGAGTTTATGGATCCTTAGCCTTGAGGACAAAGCTGATTCAAAGAAGGCGGGCTTGATAGGACTCTAGCAGGTTGAGTCCTAATCACCCTAGAAGTAATCAACAAGAACCCTATGAGATTATAATAAAACTCCACTTAGTCACTTTTATCCTATAAAGAAATATGGCCAGGGTTTATTTTGGGGCCTTAGGGCTTACTGGCCACCACCCCCTTTATTGGGCTAGTCGGTCAAGGTTTCTAGTAGGTGAAGGAGACAGGGCCACTATAGGAGGGGCGATGAAGTAATTTTACTTAGGCAGCACCCCCTCTTGGGCTAGAGTTTAGAGCCCTATATAAGCATGTAGCCTCCTCTCTTTCACTGAAACAAGAATCTATTCTATTTTAGCCTTGTTGGCTGACCCTAGGAGGGAGGAACCCCTATAGCATTCTAAGGGTTGATTTCCCTCAAAGATCAAAATCTATAGAGCTCCATCTGGGGTTCTATCACTATCATTGCAAGATGAGTCTAATTCGATTGATATGCTCTGAACTGCTCGACCAAGTCATACTATGTTCTCAGGTCACTGGTGACATTTATATGTTGTAGGCAAGAACTTGATCATGTATATAGGTGAGCCTCGAGGGACTCGACCAACTCAACCAATGTCGTGATTCAATTTCTTCATATAACGATGGAAGACCACTTGGGTCAATCTTATTGCTTCATGCTTATCGACTTAATATTATCACAGGAGAAGTTTTTGTTTAGTATCGATCTCCTAATATATTGTGTCACACACATACATATTTAATATATATCTACATCACATATGCAAGCCACACCGGATGATCATGAGTCATCACCTAATATGATTAAACCCGACCCAATAGGCCTTATCATTCACAAAAGGATCTTTGTGTGCATCGGTGCTGTGATTATTGATCTCGTCATCATTGATTACGTTGGATCCTTATCACATCACCATGTGTCGTGATCTCCTACCACGATGTTGTGGGTCCTATTGTCACCTCCACACTCTCGTCGCACCTCTTCATGTAATTACAAAATAATCACAAGCACACAGGCCCGACAATTAATGAGAAAAAATGAAGGTTCGTAGGCCCGACTAATAATAATAATAATTATAATAATAATAATTATTATCATCATCATCATTATTATCATCATCATAATTACACACATCACAAAACATGATGGCCCCTAATAATAATAATAATAATAATAATAATAATAATAATAATAATAATAATAATAATAGTAATCATCATCATCATCATTATCATCACAATTATACACATCACAACACATGACTCATGATCATCCATCTATATTATACATCACACGTACACATCACACCACTTATAAGATTACTAGATATGTTATAATTAATTAAACTATTTAAATAATTATTTTTTGGAAATCAGGAGATGTTACAAATTTTTAGAATTGTCAGGGGCATTTTTAGAATTTGGATAAAAGGATAGTCCTTGGAATTTTTAGAATTATCAAGGGTGTTTCCAGTATTTTGGGCATAGGACAGATCCTAAAATTTCTCAAATTTCAAGCGGCAGAAATATCCATTTACCAAAAAGAAATCCTAATCCTAGCCCTTGCCCTCATTGCACCGCAGCCGCTGCCTCTATGTAGGCGGCAACATTGTGCGCGGCTAGTGGTCGTCCTACCCATGGGCGGCACCTTGCGGGCGAACGGGCGCTATGCTCACAAGCGGCACCTTTGTGGGCCCCATCCTTCTGGTGGCGGTTGCTCGTGACTTGGCAGCAGGCATTCTGGGTGACCGGTGGCGCGCCTTGTGGGTTGGCGGCGGTCACACTTGTAGCGGCCAGCCCGATCGCCTTGCAGAGGGCCTAGTCGTGAGCGCCCCCTTTGCTTCGCTTTCGTTATGAAAATGCAACAAGAATACGTAGAACAATTCTACGCAATGTAATCTCATCACACATAGTTTAAAACTAATTTTTGCATAAACAACCTTGGCTCTGATACCACTATTGGGAAACCTTAGTAGGTGCATCACATGCACAGTAGAAGATCAAAACAAAATAGGTTTTCCATGCAGATCAAATCATCGTGCAGAAGATTAGGTCGTGAGAAAGTCACAAAAACTGAAAAACCATGATATGTGAGAGATTGATTACCTAGGGAGATCATATATCCCTATTTTTTTAAATCGAAGGTCAAGCATCATCCTTTATAGTAGTGTCCATACGATTGATCTCTATAGCAAAATTTCTCCAATTAGATCTCATAACTCTTACGTAGAGGGAGGGAGGAGAATAGGGGGGTAGCCAAAGCTGCAGCGTATCAAACATTTGCCTCCCCTCCTATTTATAGAGAGCTACCAAAATCCTTAAGAGTCCTATTTTAGTGGGTATTAGATCTTCATCCAATTACCCACTAACATTACATTATTAGATCTCTACCCAATAATCTCCTTTAGCCTATAATTGGGCCTTATACAAGGAGCCAATCAGTGCAGGTTCTCATCTAATGAAAATTGGAGCTAATTGGATCTTCATCCAATCCTATATTTGCTAAACCATCCACCATATGTGTGTAACCCTCTAGGCCTGATACCGAGCTGATCGTGAGTCACTCCCATCAGAACTCCTTATGATATAGTTAATTATTATCTCCATAATAATTCATTTGACTCATCGATTATGGATATATTGGGCCACTATACCATAGTCCCCATACAGTACAAGGGGATTAAATCCATTAGATCTATCTGTCCACAGTTACTATGTATCTATAATCCCTTATCCAACTAATATCTTATAAACTCTATATTGGATATGGTACTGTCAAGTCACATACAAAATTCATTTGAGTCTTGCTCTAATCAGATTCTCTTAGAGAACTCATTCTCTTTCAATCCGAATGACCCTGGCCAGGGATTTATCTAAGCAAGCATATATGAGATATTTCTATCACGATATCATGAGTGGTTGATCCTTTATTGACACTTAATTACCTTTGTAAGATTGGCTACCAATCCTGATAACCAATTATACCAGATCTGAAACTTTCCAAACCTGTAACTCCGACATTAAAGAAAGAAGTACTCAAATAAGGCATCCTTGGTGTCTCAAGTCTAAGGACTAGATATATAACTGAGACTATGGAATCACTATCTGATATTATGTATCATTAACCATATAGTATTCCATAAGTAGATCAATCAGTGAACTCATTCTCTAATGAGTACCTATACTATGTCCTTAGTGTCTCTACACAAGTGGCTATAAGACTAGCCACCTCCATCATACGGACGGGTATATAGTACACTAGTATGTCCGGTTATCTCGATGTCCCTCTCGAGTAACCTATGACCAGGATGATTTAGGATTTATGTTTAAAGGTGAATTATATTATTATCATGATCTCATCACGATCTGATTCTCACTGCACAAAATCAAGGACATCATAATATATATATATATATATATATATATATATATATATATATATATATATATATATATATATATATACAATAGATAATATAATATGAGAATATACCAATAATAATCATAAGTAAAGAGATCGTGCAGTGTGTCACACGTGTCATCACCACGTGATTGGCTTGCAGGGCACATATAACTAGCATCGACGACATCGATCTCTTTCACACAACTTCAAGAATGACACCTCAATCAACATGCTCAGAGCATGAGAACCACATCCCAACCAATAACATATAAACTTTCAGCACCAACCGATTACAAGAACGTTGATGAATAACTAGTAAAGATCCGTCAAACCTCCACCATCTAAGAGTACCAAACCAGGTTTGAAAGGTTATCTAATCAAACTTGTGATTGGTCTGAAAAATAGCTATTGGGGACGTTTATTGAGGGCTTAAAGTTGGAGATTCGAAAAGAAGTTAAAGCACGATAGTTGAATACACTTATGGCAGCCATCTCCTTCGCGTGACATCAAGAGGAGCGATTGAACCATGAAGGCCAGAGGACTAGGGTCACTCTCTGGCCAGTAGCACCAAATCTTTCAACCCCCCTACTATTAGTCGACTCTCTCAACTAAAGAAATTAGCAAGAGAAAGGGCCGATGTAGGCATTATGATAAATTATGAAGCCTAGAACACCATTGTAAAAAGGAGAGACATATGATAATTGTACCATGTGAAGAACCCAAACTTGAAGATATAACTCTTAAGCCCAAGGAGAAGGATACACCACAATCGGCCACTCGTAAGTTCCCTACCTTAGCCGGCTACAAAAACCCACAAAAATTGAAGATCAAAGGGTTTCTCGAGCAATAGCCTGTCATCGTCCTCATGACACTGGGAGCACACACAACTTCATGAGCAGCAAGGTTGCTACTTGTTTTATGCTCCAAAAAGAAGATTATAATGGGTTCGAAGTCAAGGTAGCTAACGACTAGATTCTGAAGTGCAACCAAAAGTGCCCGCGGGTAAACCTGATTTTGATCAAGACATAGTTGCTGATTTTTTCCTCCTTCCTCCTGATGAATTTGAAGCAATACTCGGCATTGATTGGTTAACCATAATTGGAGATGTGTTTTAAAATTTTTTGAAGCTAACTATGAAATTTTTTAACAAAGGAAAACATGTAATTTTACTTAAAAAATGAGGGAGCAAAACGACTATAATCACAACACATCGCTTGGAGAAGGTACCAAAAGAAGAATCCAGTAGCTTCTTAATTCAAATTCAAGAGTTTCAAGAGATTGAAGACAATAACCCTCTCCCATTACTTACTGAAATTTTGGGTGTCTTGAAAGAACCACAGAAGGAGCCCTATAGATTTTGATCCTTGAGGGGGGTTAACTGTTGGAATACTATAGGGGTTCCTCCCTCCTAGACTCTGCATAAAGGCTAAATTGAAGATGATAATTGCTTAATTCAAGAGAGGAGGCGGCTACATTATTATATAGGGATCAAAACCCTAGCCTAAGGGGATGCTTGCTTAAGTAAAATTACCTCTTTACCCCTCATATAGCCAACCTGCCTTAATAGGAACTAGGGGCGACTAGGTTGGCTCTATAGCTGACCTAAGCAGGGGGAAACTCTGGCCAACTAACCTAATAAGGGGGCGACGGCCACTAAGCCCTAAGGGCTAATTATAAACCCTAGCCATACTCCTTTATAAGATAGGAGTGGCTTTATTATAATCTAGCAGAGTTTTAATGACTATTTCTAGGGAGATTAGGACTTAACCCTGCTAGAGTCCTATCAAACTCGCCCTTTTAAAATTAGCCTTGTCCTCAAGGCTGAAGTTCTATAAACTCAAGGAACCAGGTCTTCAGCTCCTCGTCAGCTTGGGTGTCAGTTGAAAGAACTTGAGCTGAGTCGTCATCTTTAAATTTTCATTTGAGGTGGGATACTTGGAGGATCAACTGTAATTTTGATATGGTGCACAGATCTAATCTCCAGGTTGGGGCCCCAATAGGATCCCCAATTTTGCAAGGCCTAAAGAAATAGGAAAACCACTTTCTTGAGGTTTGAATTTCGTGCTGGTGGAGCTAGATATGAAGGGGGACTTGATCTTTCTTAGGAAACTTTCTTTTGCTCTGACATTTGTCATGGGGAAGTTTCTTCCTTGCATGGGTTGCCACATAGTTAGTCTTTAGTGATAGCCAATCTTTCTTCTAGAATGGTGACTGCCCTCTGGTATGGTTCATAATGATGAGAGCCCAATCTGGTGTGAGCATGGATTGTAATTCTTCTAATGTAACTCCTCTTTTGTGCTATGGACCTGTATCCAACCATATTTTAAATTTAGTAGTAATTAGTATCTCTTGTAAAAACCTCGTATAAACTGTGGGAGAAGCCTCGGTGTAAATTAGGAGTCGACCATCTTGTATAAGAATAGCCCAAATTCTAACTCCTGACGCATCGGCCTCAATGACCAAAGTGCGATCGAAATCGGGTAGCGCTAGGACCGACGTCATCGTTATGGCTGCCTTGAGTCATTCGAAGGTTGTGGAGGCTTTATCCGATCACAAGAAGGAGTCTTTCTTTAGTAAGGATGTGAGCAGGGCACTGATCTTGTCATAATCTTTCACAAAATTTTGGTAGTAGCTTGTGAATCCAAGGAAACCGCGTAATGATTGTATGTTTGTAGGTCTCGGCCATCCTTGCATTGCCTCGATCTTTGTCGGGTCCACCGCCACTCCATCCTCTAATATAATGTGCCTAAGATACTCCAATTTATGCTATAATAAGTTGTACTTTGACTGTTTAATATAAGGAGTATTCTCCCAAAGAATCGTTAGAACAATTTATAAGTGCTAAAAATGTATATCAAACGTAGGGCTATAAATGAGAATATCGTCAAAGAATGTCAATACGAACTTGCATAGAAAACTCAGGAAGATGTCATTCATAAGGCTTTGGATATTAGAAGGAGCATCCGTAAGTTCAAAAAGCATTACCAGAAACTCATAGTGGCCGTTATGCGTGAGGAATGTTGTTTTCAGAATATCTTCAGTGCATACCTGAATCTGATGGTATCCGGATCAGAGATCTAATTTAGTGAGGATTTGGGCTCCTTTTAATTCATCCAAGAGTTCATCTATGAATGGTATAAGATATTTATCCTTGATGGTGATAGCGTTTAGAGCCTGATAGTTAATGCACATCTGTCACGTACCATCTTTCCTACGTATTAGCAACACCGGTGAGGAGTAAGGGCTGCAGCTCGGTCGAATCACCCCAGTGTCAAGTATCTCTTTAACAATATTCTCAATCTCATCCTTCTGCAAGTAAGGATAGTGGTACGATCATAAATTTACTAGAGGTTTGTTTGGCAAAATAGGAATGTAGTGGTCATGCAGCTGGTTAGGGGGCAGCCCACGCGGCTCCAAGAAAACATCTGCGAATTCATTCAAACAAAGGGCAAGCTTAGGATCTGAGTTTTGTATGTTCTCCCCCATAGATAGCTGCTGAATATGCATCAAGAATCCACCATATGCTTTGTGCAAAACTTTCTCCATTTATTGCGACAAAACAGTGAAAATTTGACTCTCATGCTTGCCTCGTAACGTGACTTATCTCCCTTTGCAATAAAATTTCATGATTAATTTAGAAAAATTCCAGGAGATATCACCTAGTGTTGTGAGCCATTTGATCCTGAGTACGGCTTCATAATCATCGATGGGTAGGAGGAAAAAATCATCTACCACTTCTTGGTCTTGGAGGAGTAGTTTCACCCGCGGGCATCGTTGGGCGTAATTAAAGATTTGGCCGTTGGTGACCTTTACATCAAACTTATTGTAACCTTTGATTTGAAGCACCAAACGTGCTACTAACTTTACTATTGAGGAAGTTTTTGGTGCTGCCCATGTTGATGAGAACGGTGACGAGTTGCTATTTTAGAAGTCCTCCAACTTTCATCATCTACGGGTTCGAATAGCCGGCCAATGTGTGCACTGCGTAGTTGGCCGGTTGGGACTCTTCCTCCATGGCTTCTTCTTTAGGTTCAAGGGCTTCTTCAAATGTTTCATTGTCCTCATCCTCCATTGGTTCAATCATGAGGAGCCAACCCTTTTTGCAGTGATGTTCACAGCTCCATAGTTCGTCACAATGCCAACACAACTCCTTGGCCGATCGTTTATGAACCTCGTCTCTTGTCAACTCTTTTGCTGTAGGGGCTTGGATGGTAGTAGAGGGGGTAGTAGGCCTCGACATGGCTAGTCAGGGAGCAACCATTGTCCTTCGTACCTCGTGGTTCAATCATTCTTCCTAGATACACGCGAAGGAAATCGCCACCATGAGTGTACGATTGCTATGCTTTCACTTCTCCTCGGATCTTTAGCTTTTGGCCCTCGATAAAAGTACTTACAAGTTATTTTTTAGACCAATTCTTAATTTGGTTAGATAAACGCTCAAACCTTATTTTATATTCTTGTATTGTAGAGGTTTGATGAATCTTTGCCAATTGTCCATTGATGTTGTCGAAATCGGTTGGTCCAAAGTGGTTTAGTAGTCCTTCCTTGAATCACTGCCAAGAGGGTCTTCCATGGGTATGCTTAAACTAATTAAACCCTTGAATAGCATCACCCTTGAGGTGGATGGTAGCAATCTTCACTCGTGTGGCGTCAGCGATTCGGTAGAACCAAAAATAACGCTTCTCGCACGAGATCCACTTAATCGAGTCTCCTTCTTCCTATCTAGAGAAGTCAACCTTCATGCATGGATTATTGAGATCAACCAAAAATAGTCGGCCAATACTGAATTCGGCGAAAAGGGATCGTATCTTCTCTTCCATGCAGTTTCCAAACGCTTTAAGCTTTGCATCGATAGCCTCCTCTGATGCCTAGATCTATAATATTGATATCCCTTTTCTGTTGTCAGGTTAGTGGCATGGGAATTTTGAAGAAGGGGGTGGTCAGTTGGAAGGTGAATCAGTTTAGATGGAAGTAGGCTGCAATTTAGGGTAGATTTAAGGCTACAGTTTTATAGAGTTTAGGCTACAAATTGGTGTGGTTTTAGGGCTATGATAATAATAGATGAAGGTTAGGAAAATAGATTTTAGATCTGGGATAAATGGCAGCAAAGGTAGGTGTCTCGGTAAGGAAAGTTGGCTAAAAAGATAAGTGGATCGATAAGGAAGTAGGCTGATTTAGGTGGCTGATTTGGGGGCTGTTTGGATTCAGTTTAGGGTAATATTTAGATGTGTTTTCAGTGAGGATGGTGGGGTTTGGAGATGAGGAAAAGTGAGTCCAAAATCTCATAAAAAATAACACCAAAATTTGATAGAATTCGGTGAAAAGAAGTGCTGCGATGTGCTATCCTACTGAACCTGTTTTACGTCGGAGAAACAATGACTTCTCAACATAAATTCTAGAGAAAAGTTCAAGAAAATTATGTAAAAACTCTTGCTTCAGATTTTTTTAATACGAGTAAAAAGTTTGACGAAATTTTGGTAGCATAATAGGAAGGAAATAGGGCAAAAGACGAAAGGCAGATTTCTTCGTCGTAAAATTCTAAAACTATGTAATGGTCAAAGATTGCACAAAAAAACTAGTTTTAGAAGGAGTTTTTTCATGAAATCAAATCCAGATGAAAGCTAACTTGATCTTAAGAATTATATAAAAATTTTAGCTAAAAAGGATGAACAAAAGTTCAGTTTCAAGAGGCCAATAGATGGAAGGCAGATTCTACATTATAAAATTTTAGTATTATGCAATGAAGAATCGTAGTACTATAAGTCCAGATATAGAAGGAGTTATTTCACAAGATTAGTCTTGGATGAAAGCTAAGATGATCTATGAAATTGTATAAAAGTTTTAGCTAGAAAGGATGATTAAAAGTTTAGTTTCTAGAAGTAACAATCGGCTGAAAATTTTTATAGTGTTTCACCTTTGCAACAATGATAACATTTGCAACGAACAAAATTTGCATTGGATAAAATTTGAGAAAAATCTTCAACATGTAAAGTAAGGAATCTTGCAGTATTGAAGAGGCGTGGATAATAAAAATATATCAGAATTCCAAATCAAATGTAGGGGGCTACGATAGACTGATTTGATCTGTTGTTGGGGTGGAAGGTGGAGGTGCTTATCGTAGCAATTGTGGGAATTGCTTGGGAAGGTGAAAACGGCTGAGATGGCTACAGGGGTAGCAAAATTGCTGCTCTAATACCAGATGATAGAACCCCAGAAGGAGCCCTATAGATTTTGATCCTTGAGGGGGATCAACCCTTGGAACGCTATAGGGGTTCCTCCCTCCTAGACTCGGCACAAAGGCTAGATTGAAGATGATAATTGCTTGATTCAAGAGAGGGGGCGGCTACATCATTATATAGGGATCAAAACCCTAGCCTAAGGGGGTGCTTGCCTAAGTAAAATTATCCCTTTGCCCCTCCTATAGCCAACCTGCCTTAATAGGAATAGGGGGTGACTAGGTTGGCTCTATAGTTGACCTAAGTAGGGGGAAACTTTGGCCAACCAACCCAATAAGGGGGCGATGGCCACTAAGCCCTAAGGGCTAATCTAAACCCTAGCCATACTCCTTTATAAGATAGGAGTGGCTTTATTACAATCTAGCAAGATTTTATCGCCTACTTCTAGGGAGATTAGGACTCGACCCTACTGGAGTCTCATCATGTCTCTACCAAATTGAGCCGACTACCCCCTATCAAGCTACCCAACCCCCCATACTGAACTGACCGAATCTTCTACCAATTGATGCTCGACCAGATTTCTACCCACAACCTCAGAAGATTGAAGTTAAGATGGCTGCCCAGGAGATGGCGGAGACAGATTATTCAGTCATGCTTTTTTTCCACTATGACACATCCCAACATCTTTGTCTCTAGGGACAAGTTCTTTTTGAAGTGTTACATCTCACCGAACCCACCATGGTTGCTGATGTGATACTTTCAGATCTCGGGTGACTTCCACAACTTTCCCCAGGATCAGACTATGATGCTCAAAATCTTCCTTGATCTTGACCTCCGATTTATGGCCCAAGACCATGATGTATAAAGGAGATATTAATTACTAATAAACTTAAAGTTTGTCTCGATACAAGTCCATGGCAAGAAAAAGAGAAGTAAGCCCAGAAAAATTATAATTCATGCTCATGCCAGAATGGGCTCTCGTCACCCTGAATCATATTAGAGGGTAATCACCAGTCCAGAAGAAAGATTGGCTACTATTAAAGGCTAACCATATGACAACACATGTAAAGAAGAGACAACCTCTTGTCAAACTTAAAGATCGATCTTCCCTACATTTTCAACCATACCAATAGAAAATTCAAACCTCAAGGAAGTGATCCCCTTGCTACTTTGGACCTTGCAAAGCTATAGATCACATTAGGGCCCCAACCTAGAGATTAGATCTGCACACCAAATCAAAAATATAGTTAATCCTTCAGGTATCCCACCTTAAATGGAAGTTTAAAGATGACTCAGCCCAGATCCTTCCAACCGACACCCAAGCTGATGAGGAGTTACAGACCAAGATCCGGAGACATGGAACTCAGCCTTGAGGACAAGACTGATTTGAAGAGGGCGCGTCTGTTAGGACCATAGCTTGGATGGGTCCTAAGCTCAATAAGTTAATGAGTCTTGAAGCCTTAGGGCTTCCTAGCCATCAAAATTGAAATAAACCCCACCTAGCTGGCTCTATCCTATAAAGAAGAGTGGCTAGGGTTTATATTTGGGGCCTCAGGGCTTCGTAGCTGTCACCCCCTTTACTAGGAAAGTCGACTATGGTTTCTAGTAGGGACACATATCTCGGTGTAGCCCCCTAAGTTGCTGCCCCTTAAAGGGCAAGATGGCTAGAGTGGAGGGTAAAAGAGATAATTTAATTAGGAAGCAGCCCCTGGGGCTAGGTTTAGAGCCCTATATAAGCATGTAGCCTCCACCTCTTTTGGAATAAGCAAGATCAATCTTCAATTCAGTCTTATGGCCAACTACTAGGAGGAAGAACCCTTATAGCGTTCCAAGGATTGATCTCCCTCAAAGATTAAATCTCCATATTCCTTTGGGTTCTATTAGCTATCATTCTTGATAATCGGCTATACTTGATCTGGAGCTTCTAGATCCTTAAGTTCGACATCAAAGTATGAAGTACTCATATTAGGCATTCTTGATGTCTCAAGTTTAAGGACCAGACATGCAATTGGGACTACAAAATTAATCGGTGAACTCAATCTTCAATGAGCATTTACATTGTACCTATAGTGTCCCCACACAAGTGGCTATGAGATCAGTCACCTCCATCATATGAATGTGTATATAGCACATCAGTCTGTCTGGTTATCTCAATGTCCCTCTCGAGTAACCTATGACTAGGATTATTTAGGATTTATGTTTAAAAATGAATCAGTCTCATTATAATGATCTTATCACGATCTGATATCCCATTGCATAAATTCAATGACATAACAATAAATATATAGTAAATAATATATAATGTGAGAAAATATTAGTATCAATAATATACAAAAAGATTGTTGCAATGTGTCACACGTGCTATCACTGATGTGATTGGCTTATATGACACTTGTAACTAGCAATCTCCCATTTGACCTAAAGCTAATCACCTACGTATCTGATCTCTATTAGACTCCTATGATGCTTAAATAAAATTTGAGACAATAGTTTCGTCAGTGGATCTGTAGTGTTATCTTCGGATGAAACTCTTTTCACTACTATATCTCTATGAGCCATGATCTCTCTGATCAGGTGGAACCTTCTCAGAATGTACTTAGACTTCTAATAAGACTTGGGTTATTTTTCTTCAGCAATCGCCCTGTTGTTGTCACGTTATATAGGAATCAACTCCACGCTGCTTGCTATGACTCCCAAATCTAAAATGAACTTCTTCATCTAGACACCCTCCTTTGTTGCTTCTATTATAGTAATTTACTTTACCTCTATGGTTGATTATACATTAGTATCTTACTTGGAACTCTTCCAGCTTACTACTCCATTTAGGGTGAACACATACCTTGAATTTGACTTGCTATTATCGACATCAGATTGGAAGCTCGAGTTTGTGTAGCCCTCAACCTAGAGGCTACCTCTTTCGTATAATATAAAAGATCCTTAGTCCTTCTTAAGTACTTAAGGATACACTTTACTATTTTCTAATGTTCCAAACTTAGATTTGCCTGATATCTATTCGGGACACTTAAAGCATGTGCTATATCAAGCTTAATACATAGTATGGTATACATGATATACCCTATCGTAGAGACATAGGGTATCCTATCTATCTATGCCCTTTCTTTATGAGTCTTTGGGGACATACTCATAGAAAGTGATATTTTATGTCTCATCAGTATAAGACTTCTCTTGGAATTTTTCATGCCAAACCTTTTGACGATGGCGTCTCTATACCTGGACTGGGATAAGCCAAGCATTCTTTTATCCCTAAATATATGATGCTTCCCCTAAGTCCTTCATAGAGAAGTGTCTAGATAGCCAGGCCTTAACCATGGAGAGCATTCCTACATCATTCTCAATGATCAAGATGTCATCCCACGCAACACCAAAAAGGTGATAGTGCTACCACTTACCTTCTTATATACACAAAGCTCATTTTTATTCTTAACGAAGTCATAAGATTTGATCGTCTCATCAAATCTTATTTTCCAACTTTGAGATACTTACTTTAGTCCATAAATGGACTTGAGCAATTTGCACACTTTATTTATACTTTCCTTGGATACGAATCCCTCAGGCTGTATCATATATACCTCATCTGAGATGTTGCCATTGAGGAATATAGTTTTTAGGTCTACTGCCAAATCTCATAGTCATATTGTACTATAATAGCTAAGAGAATTATGATGGATTTTAGCATGGCTATGGGTGAGAAGGTTTCGTCATAGTCAACACCTTACCATTGACAATACTCCTTAGCCACTAGCCTTATCTTGTAGGTCTCTACATTTTCATCTGCTCCGATCTTCTTCTTGAAGATCCATTTGTAGTCGATGGGTACTATACAAACTCTCAAGTACATCAACAAGGTTTCAAACCTTTTTAGAGTATATGAAATCCATTTCAGAATTAATGGCTTCTTACCACTTCCTAAAGTTTATACTCATAATAGCCTCCTCGTAAGCCCGAGAATCAGTATCCTTTCTACTGATATATCCTATATATCTCTCAGGAGGGTGGGATACTTTATAATACCTTTATAAAGTTGGAACTTGTGTGTCAAGTCCTTGAACAAATTCGATCTTCAGAATGGTGCTTGAGCTAGGTTCTCCAACCTCGCTCAACTATATCATGCTCCCAATATATCTGCCAAGAATATGATTCTTCTCAAGGAACATAACCCTCTCGACTACAAAGACCTTTTGGTCATCAGGGTGATAGAAATAGTACCCATAAGTTTCCTTGTGGTATCTCATGAACTTACACTATTTCATTCTTGATTCCAATTTATTGGGCTTGTGTCATCTAACGTGGGTAGGACAACCCCAAATCTTAATAATATTAAGATCGACTTCTTTTTGCTTCATATCTCATACATTGTAGACACTACCAATTTAGATAAATCTCTGTTCAAAAGGTAACCTATGGTCTCTAGAGCATATCCCTAGAATGAGATAGGTATAAAACTCATCATTGACAACACCATGTCTAATAGCATGTGATTCCTTATTTCTGATACACCATTGAGATAAGGTGTATAAGGAGGTGTCCATCGCGATAGAATTCATGGTCCTTAAGGAACTAGGTGAATCTTTATACTCAAGTATTCTCTTCTTCGATCTGATCAAAGAATCTTAATACTCTTTCCAATTTAATTCTCTAACCAGAATCAAAGGAAGTACAACTATCTACAAGGAAGCTACTTATCTTCCTACTAGCAATCAAAGGGAATGACATGGCAAAACCTTTACTTTAGCACAATAAAGCAATCAAAGTAAGAGGAAAAGATTCATCCACGAAATGAATCCATCTCAACACCCTATTACTAGATTGAGAAAAAGTGATCTCCATATGATCTTTCTAAACCAATTTATCACTGGCACTGGAACGAACAATTTAGTATACGAGACAGTGTGATCAAGTCTCTGTCTTACCAGATTTCAATTCGATTAATGTGTCTTTCTCTTACCAGATTTCAAGTCTCTCTCTTACCATTAACTAGTAATTAATGCAAGTGTAAATTCTCATTTTAACAAAAAAACTTTTCTCTTTAAGCAAGATAGAAAATCTAAATCTTTTCATAATAAGTGAATGATTTAAAGAAAATGCTAAGTTTCTTGCTTAAAAATGATTTAAGAAAGAACAAGCAAATCCTAATAAAAAGATAAGCAACATCGAAGGGAAGTGTTTGACTTGAAACTTTTCTTTCAAAGAGTAAGTAAAAATCGCAAGCATCTATTGGTATTTAGTTTAAAATGATTAAGAGCTCAACAATTGTAAGTAGTAAATGCAATAAGTAAAAATACTCATAATTATAGTGGTTCGGCACCAACCGACCTACGTCCACTCCCTAGTTCTCCTCCTTGAGGCGCACTAGTATCCACTACCAATCTTCTTTGGGTAAAGACCAAACCCTTACACTTGAGCTTATAAGAGAGATTTCAAGAAATTTTCTAACTCTAAGCTCTCTCCCTTCCCTTTTTCTTTTTGTATAATTCACATGTAATTTTTTCACAGAATGTAATCCATAAAATTATTGTATAAAATACAAGAAAGCTTGGGGTATTTATAGCCCTCAAATAACTTCAGAATTTTAGAGCCAAAATTCAAATATACTAAGAAAAACTGATTATAGGGGGTTCAGCCATCCAAAATCCTAGTACAGGTGGTTTACCCATCGGTTCTAGGTGGTTTAATTATTGACAGCACTGACAACCACCCTGTTTCTAAGGTACGATTGGTTGAACCGTCACTTATCAATGGCTCAACAGCCAGGAATCCCAAAAAAGTGATTCCCTTCACTTTTCCAATCCTGATTTAAACCATCTGTTAAATCTTCTAGCAAACTCTCGGCGAGGTCCCACTAAATTGTTTAAACCTCAGCCCGATACCCAAGCTTGATCTTGGCCCATCATCTAGCTGTATCTCAATTGCTCTGTTATAGTTATGTAAGTCTGGCGTCAAAGAAAGGAGTACTCATACAAGGCATCCTTGGTGTCTCAAGTCTAAGGACCAGATACACAACTGGGACTATGGAATCGCTGTCTGACATTAGGTATCATTAACCATACAGAATTCCATAAGGGGATCAATCAGTGAACTCATTCTCCAATGAGCACCTATACTATATCCTTAGTGTCTCCACATAAATGGCTATGAGACCAGTCGCCTCCATCATATAGACTGGTATATAGTACATCGATCTGTCCGGTTATCTCGATGTCCCTCTCGAGTAACCTATGACCGGGATTATTTAGGATCTGTGTTTAAGGGTGAATCGATCTCATTATCGTGATCTCATCACGATTCAATTCCTATTGCACAAAACCAAGGACATCACAATATATATGCTACATATAATATAATGTGAGAATATGCCAATATTAATCATAAGAAAAAAGATTACGTAGTGTGTCACACGTGTCATCTTAAATAATCCACTATATCAGAAGGAGTTCTGATGGGAGAGACTCACGGCCAGCTCGGTATCGGGCCTAGAGGGTCACACACATATGGTGGATGCTTCAGTGAATAGAGGATTGGTGGAATATCCCAAATGTGCTTGCTTAGATAAATCCCTGGCCAGGGTTATTCGGATTGAGAGAGAAGGAGTTCTCTGGTAGAATCCGATTAGAGCAAGATAAACTGATTTCGTATGTGACCTAACAGTACCATATCCAATATACGGTCTCTAGGATATTAGTTGGATGAGGGATTATAGATACATGGTAACTGTGGACAGACAGGTTCGATGGATTCGATCCCCATGTACCGTCTAGGGACTATGGTGTAGTGGCCTAGTACGTCCATAGTCGATGAGTCGAGTGAATTATTATGGGCATAATAATTCACTATATCAGAAGGAGTTCTGATGGAAGAGACTCACGGCCAACTCGGTATCGGGCCTAGAGGGTCACACACACATGGTGGATACTTCAGCGAATAGAGGATTGGATGAAGATTTGATTAGCTCCTATTCTCATTAGATGAGACCCTATACTGATGGGCTCCTTGCTTAAGGCCCAATTAGAGGTCAGAGATCTAATAATGTAAGGTTAGCGGGTTATTGGATGGAGATCCAATACCCACTAAGGCAAGAGCCATAGGGTTTTTTGGTGGCTCTCTATAAATAGGAGGGGAGACTCTTGGTTGATGGGCTGCAACTTTAGCCACCACCTCCTATTCTCTTCCCTCCCTCTGAGTAAGAGTTGCAAGATTAGATTGGAGGAGTTTCGCTGCAGAGATCCATCATGTGGATACCACTAGAGAGGAGGACACTTGACCTTCTTCATCTTCTCCATTTGGATCTGGAAATATAGGGATATATGATCTCCCTAGGTAAAATCAATTTATCACACGTCGCAGTTTTATCGGTTTTTGTGTTTTTCTCGCGACCCCAATCTTTTGCACGATGATTTGATCTGTGTGGAAAACTAATTTTTGTTTTGATTTCCACTGTGCATGTGATGTACCGACTGTAGGTTTCCCAACAAGGTAAACCTACAATACTTCATCTAACACACATGTTAGATTAAACACCCATTAATTGATTTCATCATCAAAATATGAGATTCAATAATCATCAAATTCTAAGGAGATATCTTGATAATTTATATGATCCCTTATAAAATGTTGTCTAATGTCAATATGTTTGGTTCTTGAATGTTGAATAGGATTTTTGGTTAAACATATAACACTTGTATTATCATATTTTATAGGAATATTTTTTAATTTCATTCCATAATCTTTTAATGTGTTTTTCATCTAAATGACTTGGGCACAACATGCACTAACTACAATATATTTTGCTTTAGCAGTAGATAAAGCTACTAAAATTTATTTCTTAGAAGTTCAAGAAACAAGTGCATGCCTTAAAAATTAACATGTCCTGGTGGTACTTTCTATCTATTCTACATCCACCAAAATTAGCATCTGAATAAGTAATCAAATCAAAATTCTTTGATTTTGGATACCATAATCCTAGTTTTGAGGTTCCTTTTAAGCATCTAAAGATTCATTTAAATGCTTTCAAATGAGAGAGTTTAAGATTAAATTGAAACCTTGCGCACAATCCAATACTAAACATGATATCTAGTCTAGTAGCAGTTAAATATAATAAACTTCTATCATTCCTCTATAAGTTTTTTATCAAAGTTTTCTTCTTCATTGTCTAAGTCCAACTTTGTAGATGTGCTCATAAGAGTATTTAATGCTTTAGCATTTTTCATCCCAAACAGTTTTATCAAATTCAAGGTGTATTTAGTTTGACTAATAAAAATATCATCATAGTTGTTTTATTTGTAATCCTAAGAACCAATTAGATAAAATTAATTTGTAATCATTTCAAATTCTTGGATCATTTCTTTAGCAAAAGACTCATATAAAGGTTTATTTCTAGATCCAAAAATGATATCATCAACATAAATTTGAATAACAAGAAGATCGTTTTCAAAATGCTTAAAAAATAATATGGTATCAACCTTGCCTTTAGAAAATTTATTTAAAATAAGGAAAGAACTAAGTCTTTTATACTAAGCCCGAGGGGCTTGTTTTAATCCATAAAGAGTTTTGTAAGTTTAAAAAAATGATTAGGAAGAAATTATTTTCAAAACCAGGAGGTTGTTCAACATACACTTCTTTGGAAATAAAATCATTTGGAAAATCACTTTTAAGATCCATTTAAAATAACTTTAAATTTTTAAAAGATGCAAAGACAAGGAGCATCTTTATGGCTTCAAGTCTAGCCACGGGAGTGAAGGTTTCATCATAATTGATTCCTTCTTCTTGGTTGAAATCTTTGGCCACTAATCTAGTCTTATTTCTAACTACGATATCATTTTTAACTTGTTTATTTCTAAAGACCCATTTAGTACCAATCGCTAAATAGTCATCAAGTCTAGGAACAGGCTCTCATACCTCATTTCTCTTAAATTGATTAAGCTCTTTATGCATTGTATGAACCCAATAATCATCTGTTAGGGCCTCATCAATGCACTTTGGCTCGATTTGAGAAATAAATGCAGCATTTGCATAAAATATTTTAAAAGAAGACCGAGTTTGAACTCCTTTTGATGTTTCTCTTATTATAAGCTCCTTAGGATGATTATAAGCTCTATTCCTTATGTAAGGATTTGGAAGTAGATTCATCCAAGTTACTTTTAGGAGTATTATCATTGAAATTCAAGTTACTAAGATCAACTTCATCATCAAAATCAATCTTCGTAAGTTTGAAAAACTTATTAAAAATAACATGAATGGATTCTTCTATTACTAATGTTCTTTCATTAAAAATACGATAAGCTTTTGAAATAGAAGAATGACCTAGAAAAATGCCTTCATCGAATTTTGCATCAAATTTATCTAAAGCATATTTTTCATTTAAAATAAAATATTTATAACCAAATATTTTAAAATAAGAGATATATGTTTTTTATAATTTCATAATTCATAAGGAGTTTTAGTGAGTAATGGTCTTACAAGAACCATATATAAAACATAGCATGCCATAATAATAGCTTCGACAAAAAAATATTTGGGTATATTATGTTCGTTCAACATTGTTCTAGCCATTTCTTGTAAGCTCTTATTTTTTTTATTACTACTCTATTTTGTTGTGGATTTCATGGAGTAGAAAAATTATAGATATACCCATTCAAATCACAAAAGAATTGAAAATCATTATTTTGAAAATTTCCACTATGATTACTTCGTATTGAAGAAATCATACATCCTTTTTTATTTTAAACAATTTTACAAAATTTTATAAAATATTTAAATATATCACTTTTATGTGGCAAGAAATAAATCCAAGTATATCTAATAAAATCATCTACTATTGTCACGCCCCTCGAATTAAATCACATTCGAAAGGTGTGACCATGTCATAAATCGATAATTTTGTAAATATCACAATTCATATAGGATACAATCAAACATTTGAGGATATTAAAAAATATTCTAACTTCAAAATTTACATTCATTCACCAAAACCTGTGCAGTTTATAAGTATACATCACATCACTTGGTGATTCATAACTAATTCAACTAAACAATAATCACAACATAATCCACATGAGTGGAAATCTATATTATCACAAAAGTAACAAATTACGACAAGTCTATATTGTTATGCAAGTTTAACTTGACATTCAAAAATACTAAACATGAGAGGTATTTGAAATCTTTAGGTAGACATCTCACTTCAAAATCTATCGACAACATTTTAGTAGACACTAAGTATACTTATACAATAAAAACATATCAACTGATAAAAGTATACTTATACAACAAAAACATATCAACTGATAAAAGTATCCTTATACAATAAAAACATATCAGCTGATAAAGATTTGCCCAAATCCACTGCTTCTGCCTAGTTTTAAATGCTTTAGTATGACAAGCTAATCTAAAAAATTTATATATCAATGGAATGAGCTACAAAGCTTAGCAAGTATCAAACATATCAAAGGTGTATGAATTATTTTATAGTTTATCAGAAGAACAAACAAGGAACAAAAGATCATAAATCGAATCAGACATAATAGATATTCCATTTTTGTTTTATCCAAAGCACATATATGAATTCAAAAGCAAGACATTGGATATCATATCAAAAATATAGAAGGTGAAGTGGGATACAGACGGAATATGATTCATCCATTTCTGAATGACCATCAAACATAAGTCTCCCACGTTTGGGAGCTCCATCCACCCATGTCTGGTTGAAGTCAGAAGGGGCCGGTAGAGTATCGCGAGCTCAAAGCATAACTCCCTTTACCATTTCTGGCAAAGGTTCACATTATCTCACAAACACCGGAGTCCAAAAGGATATATGAACAATGAAATTGGTATGCATTGGAAGCACATGCGAAACAACGAAACAAGCATGCGCCTATACAAAATCATACGGTGCAATATAAACTAACACATAATAAGTTCAGATATAAAAAGTTTCCAAGAAGAGCAATTATATTAAACTCAATTAAAGAAGGAACTCTAGAATGAATTGAATGAAGCGAGAATAGACAAAATTGGCAAAAGCTGTACTCTGGCAGAATTCAGGAGGCGCATTGTATAAATTATCTAAATAATCAAATATACTTCAAATTTCTCAAATAGGATATCATTTGAAAGCTATATCAGTCTACTTTTATATGAATCCTATTTTGTATAATTTTATATTACTAATAAGGAGTTTCAAATAATTTAGTCTAGAAAGGTCAGAATCTGCAAACTGTGTTTTACAGATTTTATAGTACCACTGGAAACAAATGGTTGGGCAGGCTATTGAACTCCAAATCTTCAAATTTTATATCAAAGGAAATATCTATAAGTCTAGATTCAAAAGAATTAATTTTTGTATAAATCAAAGACTCCAACAGGGAGTTACACATAATTTAGTGACACAAGGTTAGAAACTGCAAACTCTATTTTATGGATTCCATAGTATCAATTGAAACAAATGTTTGGATAGGCTATTGAACTTCAAAGATTTCGATTTTAGTGTCAAAAGAAAGATCTATCAGTCTAAATTTATATAAAATAAGTTTATCCTAAATCTGAAATCAGTACAATAATCTACTGCTGGAACAAGGTAGAAGGGCCAGAACTTTGATAATTTTTCAGATTCACACCTTATAACCAACAAGAGAGAGTTCGGCTTTGCAAGTCTTGAATTCAGCAATTTGTTTTGGAAAGCAAGGCAAAACAATAAAGATAAAGTATCAGAAGACAAAAAAGAGGATAGAACACTTGCCTTTGATCTAAAATGAATGGATCTTGAGCAAACAAAACCCTAAGCCCCAAATTGATGTTTTTTTTTCTCCTCTTCCTTCTCTTTCTTTATGTTTTTTTTCCTTTGTTGTTTTCTTCTCTTCACCTGCTCAGGCCTTATCAAGTTTTCCTAAGGGACGAAGTAAGAAATGTAAAGGCGGTGGAGATTTGTTGTTTAGTATATTTTGCATTTTAATCATTCTATTATTAATATTTATGATTAGGTCCTTTGGCTTTTACAAACAGGTTCTCAAATATTATAACTAAGTCTTATAAATAACACAAAATACATTTCTTTAGAAATGAGGGATGTTACACTCTTTCCCCCTTCAATAAAAATTTAGTCTAAATTTATCATACCTCCATCGACGAAAAGATGAGGAAATGTTTTCTTCATTTCCTCCTCTAGCTCCCAAGTAGTGTCATCCATAGAATGATGCCTCCAAAGCACTTTAACTAGAGGAATGATCTAATTCCTTAAGATTTTCTCTTTCTCTTGTATAGGTTCTTCCACATAAGATAAGTCTTCATCGATTACCAGCGATTCATACTGAATGATATGAGAAAGGTCATGAATATACTTTCTGAGCATTGAAATATGAAATATATCATGGACATGACATAAAGATGGTGGTAAGGCAATCCTGTAAGTGATAGAACCAATTCTCTTAATGATCTTAAAAGGTCCAATATACCTGGGGCTTAACTTTCCCTTCTTTCCAAATCTTATCACGCCCTTAGAAGGAGAGACCTTCAAGAATACAAAATCATCTGCTTGAAACTCAATTTTTCGTCGTCTGTTATTAGCATAACTCTTTTGACGATTCTGAGCAGTCTTTAGCCTTTCTCTTATAATTTGAATCTTTTTAGTAGTCTCCTGTACCTTGTCAGGTACTAATAACTTCCTATCGCCAACTTCCTCCCAACAAATAGGCGTTCTATACTTTTGCCCATACAAAGCTTCATAAGGAGCCATCTGAATACTCGACTGATAACTATTATTGTAGGTGAACACAACAAGAGAAATATCTTTATCCCACTCACCTTTCCAATCCATAATATAGGCTCTAAGTAAATCCTCTAGTGTTTGAATTATTCTTTCTGATTGGCCATCAGTTTGAGGGTGATAAGTAATGATAAACTTGACTTTTGTGCCCATAGAGTTCTGTAATCTTCTCTATAATCTAGAAAGAAATTTGGAGTCTCTATCAGAAATGATCTCCTTTGGAAATCCATGAAGTCTTACTATTTCACCAATATATAAATCAACAAGCTTGTCCAGAGAATATGTCATATTGATCGGTAGGAAATGTGCAGATTTGGTTAACCTATCAATGATCACCCATATAGCATCATGCTTCCTGGAGGTTCTAGGTAAACCTGAAACAAAGTCCATGGTGATACTTTCCCATTTTTATTCCAGAATATTTAAAGGTTGTAATAACCTTCTAGGTCTCTGGTGTTCAACTTTGATTTATTAGCAAGTTAAACACTTTGAAATATATATTGCAATTTCTTTCTTCATGCCTTCCCACTAGTAGTGACTTTTAAGATCTCTATATATTTTAGTGCTACCAGGATGTAGGGTGAACTTGGAATTATGACCTTCCTTCATAGTGTGATCCTTAATATTTGGATCATCGGGGAAACATACTTTATTCCCAATTCTAAGTAGGTCCATCCTCTGAAACTCAAAAACTAGGTTTTGATCCTCTTTATACTTCCTTCCTCAAGTAGATTAAACGTGAATCTTGTCATTGTCTTTCTTTAATTTATTGAATGAGATCAGATTGAACCTGTATAGAGGCCATCAATACCATCGAGTCTTGCTCATTCCTGATAGCATTCACATCACAATTTTCTTTCAATAACCCCCACTGCTTCACAACCAAACTAGCAATAAAGTTTACGAATTTTTGGCTAAGTGCATCAGCTACAACATTAGCTTTACCCGGATGATATATGATGGTACAATCATAATCCTTTAGTAGTTCTATCAATCTTCGCTGCCTCATATTTAACTCTTTTTGAGTAAAGATATACTTTAAACTCTTGTGATCAGTAAAGATTTCAAATGTTCGCCCATATAAGTAATGTGTCCAAATCTTCAGTGCAAAAATAATTGCTGCTAACTCCAAATCATGGGTTGGATAATTTAGTTCATAACTTTTCAGTTGTCAAGAAGCATAAGCAATCACTTTCCCTTCTTGCATCAGAACACAACCAAAGCCTGTCCTTGAAGCATCGGTGTAAACTACAAATCCTTCACCGCCATTGGGAATTGTGAGAATAGGGGCACTAGTTAATCTTCTTTTTAACTCCTGAAAACTTTGTTCACAATCATCACCCCATTTAAATTTCATATTCTTTTGAGTTAGCTTGGTGAGGGGATTAGCAATTCGAGAAAATCCCTCTATAAATCTACTGTGATAACCTGCCATACCCAAGAAACTTCTAACTTCTGTTACATTTGTTGGTACTTCCCACTTAACTATTACTTAAACTTTATTTGGATCGACAGAGATGCCTTGGCCTGAAATCACATGGCCTATGAAAGCAACTTCATTTAACCAAAACTCACATTTGCTGAACTTTGTATACAACTTCTTTTCTCTTAGTATGGACAATACATTCCTCAAGTGTTCTTCATGCTCTGGATTATTCTTTGAATACACTAATATGTCATCAATGAATATAATTATATAGTTATCCAAGAGTGGCTGAAATATCCTATTCATCAATTCCATGAAAACTGCAGGGGCATTAGTCAAGCCAAAAGGCATTACTAAGAATTCATAGTGACCATATCGAGTTCTAAAAGTTGTTTTAGGGATATCTTCGTTCTTGATATTCAATTGATAGTAACCCGACCTCAAATCAATCTTGGAGAATACTTGTGCATCCTGTAATTGATCAAATAAATCATCAATTCTAGGTAGAGGATACTTGTTTGTTATGGTCACCTGATTCAACTGTCTATAATCGATACAAAGCCTTAATGTTCCATCCTTCTTCTTAACTAATAGAACCGGAGCACCCCATGGTGAAACTCTTATCTAATAGTTCTTGTAGTTGCTTCTTCAATTTCTCTAGCTCGAGTGGTGCTATTTGATAGGGAGGCTTAGATATTGGGGTTGTCCCAAGGACCAAATCAATAGCAAATTCACCCTCTCTGTCTGGTGGTAGTCTAGCCAAGTCATCTGGAAATACATCAAGGAAATCTCTAACCACTGGAATCTTGTTTAGATGAGCTTCTTAATTTGAACACTCCTTTACACTTATGATATAACAAGAATAACCCCTCTGCATAAGCCGATGGGCTTGAAGTGCCGATATCAAGCAAGGAGGTGAATCATGCCTAATACCCTTGAAATAATAGAGAAATCATCAATGAAAGTAATGAAGCAGGAGTAACCATCTATGGCTTGAGTTGACATGGGACCACATATATCACTATGCACAAGTTCCAGCAACTTACTAGCTCTCTCTCTAATTCCATTAAATGGAGAGTTAATTAGTATTATATGGAGGCAAAGCTTACATGTTGT
The DNA here is from genome assembly GCA_021527575.1 of Ensete glaucum. NCBI lineage: Eukaryota > Viridiplantae > Streptophyta > Magnoliopsida > Zingiberales > Musaceae > Ensete > Ensete glaucum. Next base: position 38,661,274 of record CM038557.1, read on the forward strand.
ATATGACTCGTAGTCGAATGAATATACATATCCATTCTTCGATTAAATGGAGAGTTAATTAGTATTATATGGAGGCAAAGCTTACATGTTGTATATGACTCGTAGTCGAATGAATATACATATCCATTCTTCGATTACTTTTGAATCCTTCCCTCATGGATATGACTTAGCCTATAGTGCTACAGGTACATATTATTCATCTCATCTCATTTTCTCTTGGATACACTTATATTCATGATATGTTGAGCTATATCTAGCACAAATAAATCATTATGCAACATTCCTCTAGTGATGATCCTATCATCCAAAATTAATGAACTATTATTCTTGAAAACTAATTTATATCTCATAACTATCAAAAATAAAATGGAGATAATATTTTTGATAATAGAAGGAACAAAGTAATATGCATCTAATGATAATAGAGTGACCTCGTCAACAGCCACGACAATAACTTTTGCTCCATTACCCATCTTGAGGTTTATCTCACCTTTTACCAGCCTCTTAGGCCTTGTTATAATCTACAATGAATTATAAATATGATAAACACTATCGTTATTCAATACCTGTGTGTTATCATAAGAATATAACAATTGGAGACTAATTATAAATGTCCTTGAAGCTTTTATTTTGCCTTCTCTGTAAGGTTCTTTTTAGTTCTTCTTTTAATAACCACTTTTGTCGTAATGGAGGCACTTGCTTTTGTCCTTTACTGGATCCTTCTTGGCAACCTTTCCCTTGGTTTGCCCTTGCCCTTGCCCTTTTTAAAGGACTTGTTAGCTTACTATCTTTTTGCTCTCACCAATGTAGAGAACTGGCTTCTCTTGCTTGATGATACTCTTTACCTCTTTTAACATATTAAGGAGCTCATGGAGAGTCACAGAGGTTATTCATGTTAAAATTCATGATAAATAATGAAAATGAGTTTGGTCAGGACTGAAGTATAAGATCAATACATAGATTATCATCTAGGACCATTTCTAGATCTATGAGTTTCTTAATCCACTTTATCATCTTTATGATATAGTTTTGAACTTATGCCCTCTCAGTTATCCTAGCATAGAAGAACCTCTTAAATATCTTATATCTCTGAGTCTTTCCTGGTTCCTCAAATAACTATCGAAAATGAAAGTGGATATAATTGATATCTATATTTCCATGCTACCTTTGTAGTTTAAGAGTCATAGAAGCCAACATATTGCACTTAACAAAAGTGGAATCATCTATGTACTTCATGTAGCAAGCGATCTCATCCTCGCTTATCCCTTCCTATAGCATGGGCAATCTTGTGTCAAGGACATATACAATTTTCTCCACTTTGAGAATGATTCTTAGGTTACGGAGCTAATTCATGTCGTTTGAATCAGTGAGGCAATTGGTATTAAGTATGCCATATAGAGGGTTTGAAAGTAACATATTTCTAACAAATAAGAGATATAGTATAAATAAAAAATATGCAGATTTTACCAAAAAGCAAGCAATTAAGGTATGAACTTCTATCTTAATATACTCTCACTATTTTTCTAGAGAATCACATAACACCCTCAATGCGTGAAATAAAAATCTTCGATAGATTTCTAACAGAGATCGAGATATAATCGATGTTTTAGTATAACCTTAAGGGACTTGACTAATTATACTAAGCCTAAAAAGGTAGGCAACTCTTGCCAATCACAACTCCTGGTGATTCCCGTCCTATTCAGCCTTCGAACTATCGTGACCTCGAGGGACTCAACCAACCATGATGTTCGATTAAGTCATCACCATCATTACAAGATGAGTTTGATTCGATGATATGCCCTCGAGGGACATGACCAAGTATACTACGTCTTCACGTCATTGGTAATATCTCTATATCATAGGCAAGATCTCGAGTTGCAATATAGGCGAGTCTTGATAGACTCGACCAACTCAACCTATGTCGAGATTTGATTTCTCTCTATAACATTGGAAGGCCACGTGAGTCAATCTAATTGCCTCATTTTTTTTACTTAATATTATTATGAGTGGAGACTTTCGATTTGGTCTCCTAATATGATCTGTCACATATATATATTTAATATATATCTATATCACATATAAATATATATATTTATCTAGTAGGTGTATAGGAATCACATATCACATATGCATAATCACAACAAATGATCATGGACCACCTAATATGATCAGGCTTGAGCCAGTAAGCCCAATTAATTATATCATAATCTATGTGTGCATCGGTGTATCTCCATGCCTAGTGATCGTCTATCTCATCATTATCGAATTTACCGGCACCTCGGTGTATCTTCATGTGTCGTGGTCATCTGAATCGACCTCATGGGACCTATTGCCACCTCTACACTATTAAAATTGCTATATTACAAGTGCAAGTATAAATTTTTATTTTAACAAAAAACTTTTTATTTTAAGCAAGATAAACAATTCGAAGCTTTTCGTAACAAGTGAATGATTTAAAGAAAATTGCTATATTACTTACTTAAAAATGACTTAAGAGGAAACAAGCAAATCCCAATAAAAGATTATCAATATCGAAGAGAAGTGCTTGACTTGAAACTTTGCTTTCAAAGAGTAAATTAAATCAGAAGTGTCAATACAAAATTAGTAAGCAAGGAAAGCAAAAGAAGAATTCACAAGTTTTATAGTGGTTCGGCACTAACGGGCCTACGTCCACTCCCGAGTCCTCCTCCTTGAGGCACACCAGCATCCAATAATGATCTTCTTTGGATGAAGTCCAAACCCTTATACTTTGCTTACAAGGGAGACTTCAAGAATTTTCTAACTCTAAGCTCTCTCCCTTCCTCTTCTCTTTTTCTTACAATTCACACACTTTTTTTTTCACAGAATGTAATCTCCAAAATTGTTGTGTAGAATGCAAGAAAACTTGGGATATTTATAGGCCCTAAATGACTTTAGAAATTAGAGCTAAAAATTTAAACATACCCTAAAATCTGGGTACGGGCGGTTCAGCCACAGGCCTGGGCGGGTCAATTGCCGAAAGCACCTAGAATCCTAAGTACGAGTGATTCAGCTGCCCAGCCTAGGTGGTTTACCCACCGTTAGTCGCTCAGAAACTAGGTACAAGCGGTTTTGACTTAGGTGGTTCAGCCATTGGTAGCCACCCTGTTTCTAGGGTACGGGCGGTCTAACCATTGCTTACCGATAGTTTACCCACCAAAATCTCTAGAAAAGTGGTTCCCTCTAATTTTCAAATTCTAGCTTGAACCTGATGTTGACCAATTTTTTGGTCAACTAATTGAGCTTAACTAAACCCCATAGTGAACCTATTACCTTATTGAGTTTATTTGGATTTTATCTAAATCTAACTCAATTAGGACTCAATCCCTAACTATGACTCAATGATTACAACTCTTAATGACCAACAAGCTAAACCAAGACCTAACTCCTATCAATTTGGCAGCCTTCGACATTCTTACAGCGAGTCTTCTGGTCTACTTCTAGCGATCTCCCAGCGTGTTCCCAATGAGCTTCTCGATCTCTTCGGCGAATCTCCTTATGAATTCTCGGTGAAGTCCCACTATATTATCTGAACCCGACCCGATGCCCAAGCTTGAACTTGGCCCATCATCTAGTTGTAACTCCATTGCTCCTGTAATAGTTAGACTTGCAATTCTTCCTCTAACACACATGTTAGATTTCAACACTCATCAATCGATTTCATCATCAAAATCCGAGATTCAATAATCTCCCCCTTTCTAATGATATCAATCAATTGATAATGAGAGTTAATCCTAACTCCTACTAAATTCATGCCATAATAAAGAAGACTTAAGTTCTAGAGAATCATACACTCTTAAATTCAAGTAAATCAAGGCAATCAATATTTCAAGGATACTCATATATCAATAAAAAATTACTTTTAAATTTATCAAGTCATCAACTTATTAAGAATTTTCATGAATTTTAAACATTTAAAAATTTCAACTCGTTAAGGATTTTTATGAACTTCAAACATTTAAAAATTTCAACTCATCAAAAATTTTCATGAACTTCAAATATTTGAAAATTTTAACTCATCAGGGATATTTATGAACTTCAAAATATTTAAAAAATTTTCCTTAAGTTATTACATAAGTCATCAACATCTATTTAATTACATAAGTCGTCAACAACTATTTCTCCTCATTTGTCATCAACAAAAAGATGAAATATTGGACTAAAGATTTTAAGGCATATGAGTTTTTGCTCTCCCTATTTAAAATATAATATATGAGTCATAAAGAATTTTCTTCCTCTTAAGAACAAGAAAGAAAGAAAATAAGGGAGGAGTTATAAAATATCATTAAACATAGGTCTCAATTTTGTAAAGGTGGATTTCGAAGATAAACTCAAAACTCTAAGACATTTAAGGAGATTCAAAAGTTTAAGAGATACTCATGCATTTAAAATCATCTCATGTAATTTCTAGTAAATAAGTCCGTAAACTAGCAAAGCATCATATAAATTTTCTCCCTTTTTGTGAATAATAAGATAAACATCTCATGGGAATAATAAGATAATTTTAAAAATATTATCACAAGAAATAACTCATTCTCATGAAATCAAGCAATTCATATATTTTCATGATTTAGCATTTCAAGTTCTCTTCTAAGAAAACTAAATTGTTCTTCATTTAAGGGTTTTGTAAAAATATCTACTAATTGATGCTTAATGTTAATAAGTTCCAACATCAATAAGTTTACAACATAAAGCATTAGAAGATACTTCTAAGTAGTAAAAGTTTATGAATAAGTAAGTTCATGCCACAGTAAGGTGCAAATAAAAGAGGAATATATCATGAGCATGTGATTAGTACAAAATATCAAGTTCTACTCGTTGGATGTGCTCCATCTTAGTCATCAATTCATCTTGGAATTGCTCAATTCACTCCATCTGATTCATAATAGGCTTGACAGGAAAAGAAGGTCTTGGCTACATCATGGGTGGTGCCTCAAGAGGACTCGTAGGAGGAGATGGGCTTCTCTTAAGGATAGGTGTCTCAAGTTCAGGTGGGGGAGAATCAGTCCTTCTAGGTAATCTAATCTGTATACCATGTCTTTCAACATAATTAAATCTCCTTAAAAAGATTCCTATTAATTACAATATACCTATCTGTGTTAATGATTTCTTCATCTGGTGGAATGACTATGTCATGAGCATGTAATAATCTAGTGATTAATCTACTATAAGATAACATCAAGTCCTTGTTTGCAAGATCAATCATGTTTTGCCTTATGAGATAGCCAAAGTATGTATCTTATTCCTTCATTATCCAGTATATGGTTCCTAGTTCCATTTGATTCAGTTCATTATGATGGAATTGTTTTGAAAGTAAGATGCTCATTATTATATGATGAAGCACTTTTGTATTAAAGGATAGCAAATGTTCTCAACTTTTTGGTATGATAGCTAGACTAGGATTTCCAAAAACAATTCTTAAAACTTCATAATATGTTACACCTATAGATTCTATATCCCATTGTTCCTAAAATAATAATTATTTTTTTCGGGGATGCCTATTAGGTTATAAATTAGATTATCGGTAATATTAATATGGTGTCCCAAAAGATATGTAAAAGCTATTTCATTTTCATCTACATGCATATTGTTGTAGAATAATCTAACTAATATTTTTGGGTAGATGGGTTCATTCACTTGGAGAATGGGTAGGGCTTCTAGATTTGCAAATCATTAGATTGCTTCTATATTTCCTAGGTTATCTAGGTCAACATATTTTCCCTTATGAATACTTCTAAATTCAAGAATTGGAAATTTCATAGCATATTCATAGGAATAAAAAATATTAGAGTTTTATGTTTCTTCTAGTCTTCTCTTTCCTTTGTCCTTTGAGGATCTTCTAGGGGCTATTCTATATAAATTTTGCAAGAAGAATGGTAAGAACAATCTTAATAACTTGAGAGAAGATTTAGAGAGTTACCTTTAGTTAGATCTCCTAGATATAGGCAAATATTCTTGGTTTTGAAGCGTAGGAGGGAGTCTCCCTTAATGTTTTATAGGAGAAAAAAGGAGTGAAAGGGGTTTTAGAGAGGGGTAAGGGTGCTTAGGGTTAGTTTCACCACCAGCCCTAAGTGACTTTTAACATTTTGGGTCTCGGTCGGTTAAACAGCAGACTAAGCAGTTCAGCCACGTATGGTCTGGCGGTTCAACCACTGGTTCATGTTTTCTCTCTTTTTTTCCTGTTTTAATTTTAACTAAAATAATATATATATACAATAAATAGCTCAGATTAATCAATGCATTTAACTTGACTTTGATCATCAAAGTTCCTCTAAAATTTTAGTGAATTTCATAAGGTTCACTAATGCATCATCAACTAAGGCTATTATCATAAGATAATTAAATGAGAAACAAATTTTCACATGAAGTCATCGTAACAAGATATTTTTTAAACAAAATCTAATTATTTTTCTATGTTGAATGATTCTATCATGTTATCAAGAAAACTTTCTTTTAAAGAAAGATGATTTCATATATGATTTTTAGATTTAAAACATAAATTATCAACATGTCAATATAATAATCTCATCAAAATCTTCCTTTCATATATATGAATTTTATTCAAGATAACTAATATTTCTTTGTTCTAATTATAGTATGCAAGGGTTATGTATCATAAAGATTAAACATAATGAAAGTTAATTTTATTATTAACAATTAATCTTGTTAATATTTAGGTTAGTGAGCTTGAAAGAGTGTTATATCTCAAGTTAGACATCTAAAACAATATTTTGGGCTCCTAGCTTTAATTTAGAAACAAACCTATAAGAAAGATATTTTTGATTTAGGTACTCATTTTATATTGGGCTATTCATAAAGAACTTTTATCTTTCTTTTCTAATTATTTGTTATTGTATAGAGTTCTCTTGGGAACCCATACAAGTTGATGTGGACTATATTTTCTAAATAGGCATTTGTTTGCATTATATCCTAATTTTTCATAAAAATTACACTTGATTTTTGGTGGCATATTTAAGGTTGGCTTTTATTGAAATTTACCAATAAAGCCTATACCAATTTTCTATTAATATGATCCTTATTGGCAAGGATCATATTTAGGGATTTGTTCCCAATTTTAAAGTTTTCTAATGTTATCTTAAATATGATATTTTCTTTTTTAACATTATCTATCATACCATATTTAGAACATGGTTTATACTAATGAATCATGCATTTTGTCAAGTCTACTAATTAACAATTCATGATCATTCTTAAGCAACTTAAAAGACTTGTTAAGTTTTATAAACTCATTAAATAAATAATGAAATTTACTTAATAATTTTAAAAAACAAAGACTTAATGAATCATTAATCTCATTTTCAATCACCATTAGAGCATAGTTAGCAACTTCATCATTGGAGTGGTCTTCTTCGTCCGAAGAGCTTGAATCATCCCAAGTGGACGAAAGTATTTTCTTCTTGAGCATCAGCTTCTTCTTCAATTGAGGACATTTATTTTTGAAATGTCTTGATTTTTTGCATTCATAGCATATGACATTGTCTTTCTTTAGTTCTTTTTTATTTTAATAGTTTTTGTTCTTTTTATAATTTTTTTAAATTTTCTTGATAACAATGCAATATCATGGTCCTCATCACTCGAGGAGTCATTTATTGTCCAAACTGCTACATCCTTCCTATTCTTTAGAAGGGGTTCATCAAGCTTATTATCAGCTTTACAATTTAGTTCATATATTATAAGAGCACCAATCGGTTCTTCAAGAGGTAAGTTATTCAAGTCTTTGGCCACTTGAATGGTGGTTAATTTAGGGTCCCAATTTTTAGGTAAAGATCTCAAAATTTTACTAACTAATTCAATATTTAAAAAATATTTTCCAAATGATTTAAGGCCATTGATGACATCCGTGAAATAAGTATACACGTCTCCAATTGACTCACTTGGTTTCATTTGAAACAACTTATAATTATGAACTAAAATATCAATCTTAGATTCTTTTACTCTACTAGTCCCCTCATGTGTGATTTCTAGTATGTGTCAAATATCAAAAGCCGATTCACAAATGGAAATACAATTAAACTCATTCTTATCAAGAGTACAAAATAAGACATTCATAGCCTTTGCATTTATAGAAAAATTCTTCCTCTCTAAATCATTTAACTTATTCATTGGCTTGGAAGATTTTTCAAATCCATTCTCAACAATATTCCATAAATCAAGGTCTAAAGAGATAAGAAAGATACATATCCTGGTCTTCTAATATGTATAATCTGTCCTATTGAATATGGGATGACATGAAATGGAATGTCCTTTATTCATGCCAAAACAAGTCATTTACTTAAGTGGGTGTTAATCCAATAAGTAACTACCTTGCTCTGATACCAATTGTTTGGATCAATTGGCACTAAGAGGGGGTTGGGGTGAATTTTAGTGCAAGTATAAATTTTTATTTTAATAAAAAACTTTTTTACTTTAAGTAAGATAGATAATTTGAAGCTTTTCGTAATAAGTGAACGATTCAAAGAAAATTGCTATGTTACTTGCTTAAAAATGACTTAAGAGGAAACAAGAAAATTCCAATAAAAAATGATCACGTCAAAGAGAAGTGCTTGACTTGAAACTTTGCTTTCAAAAAGTAAATTAAATCAGAAGCATCAATATAAAATTAGTAAGCAAGGAAAGCAAAAGAAAAACTCATAATTTTTATAATGGTTCGGCACCAATGGGCCTACGTCCACTCCCGAGTCCTCCTCCTTGCGGCATATCGGTGTCTAATATTGATCTTCTTTGGGTGAAGACCAAACCCTTACACTTTGCTTATAAGAAAAACTTCAAGAATTTTCTAACTCCAAGCTCTCTCCCTTCCCCTTTTCTTTTTCTTATAATTCACACACAATTTTGTTTACAGAATGTAATCCCTAAAATTATTGTGTAGAATACAAGAAAACTTGGGGTGTTTATAGGCCCCAAATAGCTTCAAAAATTGGAGCCAAAAATTCAAATATACCTATAAAATCTGGGTACGGATAGTTCAATCGTAGGCTTGGGCGGGTCAACCACCGAAAGCACCTAGAATCCTAGGTATGGGCAGTTCAGCCGCTCAGCCTAGGCAGTTTACTTGCCATCAATCGCCTAGAAACCAAGTACAAGCAGTTCAACTGTCGACCTAAGCAGTTCAACCGCTAGTAGCCACCCCATTTCCAGGGTACGGGTAGTCCAACCATCGCTTACTAGCGGTTTACTCATCAAAATCTCTAGAAAAGTGGTTCCCTCCATTTTTTAAATTTTGGCTTAAACCTAATGTTGACCAATTATTTGGTCAACTAATTGAGCTCAACCAAACCCTATAGTAGACCCGGTTGTCTTATTGAGTTAATTTGGATTTCATCTAAATCCAACTCCAATAGGACTCAATCCCTAACTATAACTCAATGATTATAACTTTTAATGACTAACAAGCTAAACCAAGACCAAACTCTCGCTAATCCGGCAGCCTCTGGTATTATTGTGGCGAGTCTTCGAGTCTTCTTCCGGCGATCTCCCGGTACGTTCCCAACGAGCATTTCGATCTCTTCAGTGAATCTCCTAGGAACTCTTAACAAGGTCCCACTGCATCAGCCGAACCTAACCCGATGCCTAAGCTTTAATTGGTCGATCATCTGGTTATAACTCTATTTCTACTATCATAGCTAGGCTTGCAATTCTTTCTCTAACACACACGTTAGATTTAAACACTCATCAATCAATTTTATCATCAAAATCCAAAATTCAACACACACTTCTGTTACGCCTCTTCGCATAATTACAACATAATCATAGGCACATATGTCCGACAATAAATGAGAAAAAATAGAGGCTCGTAGGCCCCAACAATAATAATAATCATATACATATACATCACATCACAAGGTCTATGATCATCCATCTACTTCATGCATCACATGTACACATCATCATATAGGACTACTAGATAATATTATTAATTAATTAAATTTTTAATTAATTATTTTTTTGAATTTTGGGATACCTTATGCTAGAGTATCCCATGTGGCTAGGAAAACCCTAGCCACTTGGGACTCCCCTATGGCCAGGACTCCCTAGCCACAGGGCAGCCTTAGGAGGCTAGGAAATCCTGGCCCCCAAGGTTCCCCTTGCGGCTAGGAGTCCTAGCCACAAGTTGGAGGTGGGCAACCAACAAACCCTGGCCACCACCTTGCCCTCTATGGCCAGGAGTCCCTGGTCGCAGGGTTACCACCTACGGGTAGGAAACCCTAGTCACTAGGGGTTTCCCATACAACCAAGACTCTTTGGTTGTATGGAGGGATTTAGCCATGGCTGAGAGCAACAAGACTTGCTCTCAGCCGTGGTGAATTTGGCTAGGCCAAGAGTATCAAAGAGGCTCTCGACCAAGGCTGCAAGCAACCTTCAACCAATATAAAGGGCAGCAATAGTTGTTGCCCTTTTTGTTCTCCTTTTTGTTAATAATTTTGATATCAAAAGACCCCTCTACAACACCTCTCAATACCAAGATACGATGTTGTCTAGATCTTAAAACCACAACAAAAACATAGCAAGAATGTGTAAAATAATTCTTCATGATTGAACACAACACATGTAGTTTATAAGCCAATCATCACATGAAGAACTTGGCTCTAATACCATTATTGAGAATGTTAGGATCATAATGGCACTAAGAGAGAAGGGGGGAAGGGGGGGGGGAAGTGTGGTGGTAGTGAATTAGTACTTTCGCAATAAGGTTCCGATTTAAAAAATTGGATCAAAAAATATATCAGAAATGTATTTAGCTAAGAACTGTGAGCAAGAATAGTGTGTAAGTAAATTAGTTAGATATGACAAGACAAAGCAAGAAAAGAAATGCAAATCGTTTATAGTGATTCGGTCGTCCCGATCTATACCAACTCCCGATTCCTCTTCCCTCGAGGCCACCGGCTTTCACTACCTATCTTTTTTCCAATGGGCAAAGATCAACTACCCTTATTAGAATCATTGTCTTTTTACTAGGCTTAAGAGAGATCTTTTATACTAACTCTTTTACAAAAGACCTCACACTTCCTTAGAATAACCTGTCAACTCAAGGAGGAAAAGATTCAAAAACTTTCAAGAGGGTTTACACATTTTAATTCTCAAGATTTCATTCTTGTTCACCCTTGCATCAAGCAAGCATGAGTGGGGTATTTATACACCCCCAAAGGCTTCAAAAAATGCATCCAAAAATTCAAATCCATGAATTTTGGGTACTAGTGATACCATGCTAGCATCGGGTGATACTACCATCAAAAAGAGCTCAAGATTCTAGGCTATAGTGGTACCACTATCGAAAGTCTTAGAAAAGCACAAATAATGCTTTTCGACTCTCTATGCAATACCACCGCTTGGGCCTGACGATATCACTACTTAAGTCTACTTTAGGTTACCGAATTGGCCTTCCAATAGATCCAATTCGGCCCTAGTTTAGTCCTAATATGCTTCAAAAATCAAGTTGATATGATTTCAATCTAATATCAACTCAATTTAATTTAAAACAATCATTATCAACACTTAACCACTCTAATTATAATTATAAAGCCTTAAGTATATTGTCCAGCATTCCAACATATCATCTGTTCATCTACCACTATGTCTGAGCCTTCGGCTCATCGTCCTTTCCTTCAGTGTATCGCCTATTCTATTAGCATGTTAACTTCCTACAACATTCGTCCTTTTAATACAATAACTGATCTTTCTATCCTAATGCCTAAACTCATAGCACAAAGTCCATCCTTTGACATGTCAACCAATCCTTCAGCTCGATGTCCAATCTATGATATGATGCTTTCCCCGGCCCAACATCTAATTTTCTTGCTTCGACAATTTGTCCTCTGATAGTTTGAGTCCATAATCGAAGTTTTTCCTACGTCACTTATCTTAAAAGCATATTAGTCCATAATCATCAATTTATTTTATCATCAAAATCTGAAATTCAATAATCTCCCATATTTTGATAATGACAACTAATTGATGATGGAGTTTTAACTAAACTCCCTCTGTTTATATGTCATTTTGAAATACTATAATCAATCGAATTCAAAAATGATAACCTTTCAATGTTATTCTTTAAATACAAGTTGAAACAATTTTAATTAGAAATCATAGTGATTTTTGATATTAATCATTGCAAAAATCATATGCATAACTTTAGTTAAATAATTATATCATATCCAAAGTTAGAATGTTTAAATAGTTACACATCTCATCAAATACAACATGTATAAGACTGCTTCATAGTTGCTACGTCATCAAAAAGTTACCATTACTTTTGTCATCAATAAAACAAAAATATATGCAAGCTACTACTTTTCTTTCCCGTCTTGTCATTATTAAAAAGAAAAGAAGGACATCATAGTATCATAGTGCACTTCTCTTGGTTTACATAAATGTGACAATTGCAAAAGTATTTAGATATCATATGAAAGATATTACTATCGAAGATAAATTCAAGTCATAAGAGATCAATTGATTGATGATGGAGTATACAAGTCATGAATACAAATGAGTCATATGAAATAAATCTCACATTAAGAAATTAAGATAATAATCCATTAGGATGAATCTCCTCTTTAATAAAAAAAATTATAGGATAATAAAGAGTAAAAGATTTTGATTTATATAAAATAAATCTCAAGTTATAAATATCAATAAGTCAAGTAAAAGATCATGATTTGTTTGGATAAATCTCTTTCTCAACTATTAGAAAAAAGAAATAATTATTAGAAAATAAATATAAAATAAATCTCAAATCTTGAATATTAAGAAGTCAAGTGAAAGATCATGATTCGATTGAAAAAATATTTTTCTCAATCATTATAAAAAAAAGAATTACAGGAGAACGAATATAAAATAAATCTCAATTCTTGAATATTAAGAAGTCAAGTGAAAGATCATGATTCATTTGAAAAAAAAAACTTCTCTTTAGTAAAAGGAAGAATCATATAAGAAGAATTAGTAAGATTTGAGATATTTGAAAGATTCAACATGCCTAATTCTCTTCTAATAAAATTAATTTTTTTCACATTCAATGGTTTGGTAAAAATATCTACTAATTGATGTTTTATGTGAATAAAATCTAAAGATACATCATGATTGCTAACATGATCCCTAATAAAATGATGTCTAATATAAATGTATTTAGTTCTAGAGTATTGAATAGGGTTTTCTATTAAATAAATTACACTATTATTATTACATTTTATAGGGTTATTTTTAGATAAATCCATAAATTACAGTATTATTATCACATTTTATGCCGCCTCTATGGTCAAGTCAACAGTAGTATCTTGCTTGGAACTCTTCCAGCTTACTGCTCCTCCATTCAGGGTGAAAATATATCCTTAATTCGACTTGCTATCATTAATGTCGGACTGGAAATTAAAGTTTGTGTCGCGCTCAACCTGGAGGCTACCTTCTCCATATACCAGTAAAAGATCTTTAGTCCTTCTCAAGTACTTAAGGATACACTTTACTGCCTTCCAATGTTCCAAACCTGGATTCTCCTCATACCATCTCGTGACACTCAGAGCATGCACTATATCAGGCCTGGTACATAGCATAACATACATGATAGATCCTATCATTGAGACATAGGGTATCATATCTATGTCTGTCCTTTTTTCAAGAGTCTTTGGAGATATAATCTTAGAAAGTAATATTCCATGTCTTATCAGTGTGAGACCTCTTTTGGAATTCTATGTGCCAAACCTTTTGATAATGGAGTCTATATACCTAGACTAGGACAAGCAAAGCATTCTCTAGGATCTATCTCTATAGATCCGGATCCCCAAAATATATGATACTTCCCCTAACTTTTTTATGGAGAAGTTTTTGGATAGCTAAGCCTTTACTGTGGAGAGCATTCCTACATCATTCTCAATAATTAAGATGTCATCCACATACGATACCAAGAAGGTGATAGCACTCTCACTTATCTTTCTGTACATACAAGGCTTATCTTAGTTCTTAACAAAATCATAAGATCTGATCGCCTCATCAAATCTTATGTTTCAACTTCGAGAAGCTTTCTTCAATCCATAAATGGATCTGAGCAACCTGCACACTTTATCTAAACTCTTTTTGGATACGAATCCCTCTGGTTGTATCATATACATATCCTCCTCGAGGTTGCCATTCAGGAATATCTTTTTACATCCATCTGTCAGATCTCATAGTTATAATATGCTACAATGGCTAAAAGAATTCTAATGGATTTGAGCATGGCTACATGTGAAAATATTTCATCATAGTCAACTCATTATCTTTGATGATATCCTTTAGCTATCAGCCTTGCCTTATAAGTCTTGACCTTTTCATCTACTCTGATCTTCTTCTTGAAGATCCACTTGCACCCGATGGGTACAATATCCTCAAGTGCATCCATAATATTCCAAACCTTGTTAGAGTACATGGAATCCATCTCAAAATTTATGACTTCTTGCCACTTCCAAGAGTCTATACTCATAATAGCCTCCTCGTAGGTCTGAGGACCAATATCCTAAGAGTCCTTTCCATTGATATGTCCCACACATCTTTCAGGAGGGTGAGATACTCTGCTAAACCTGCACAAAGTTGAAACTTGTGTGTTAGGTACCTGAATAGACTCGGACTCTGGAATGTTGCTTGAGCTAAATTCTCTGGCCTCACTCAGTTCTATCTCGCTCCCACTATTTCCACCAAGAATGTGTTCCTTCTCAAAGAACACAGCTCTATTAGCAACAAAGACCTTTCGGTCCTCGGGATAATAGAAATAATACTCATAAGTTTCCTTGGGGTATTCCACGAACTTGCACCATTCTGTTCTTGATTAAAAATTATCGAGGTTGTATCTTCTAACGTGAGCAGGACTGCCCTAAATCTTAACCACCAAGATCAGGCTTCTTTCCTTTTTATATCACATATGGTGTAGACACTATCGACTTTGATGGAACTCTATTCAGAAGGTAAGCTACAAACTCTAGGGCGTATCCTTGGAATGAGATGGGTAGGTCAACAAAACTCATCATGGACTGCACTATGTCAAACAGTATGCAACTCCTCCTTTCTAATACACCATTGAGTTAAAGTGTATAAGAAGGTGTCCACTGGGATAAAATCTCATTGTCCTTAAGGAAATAGGTGAACTCCGTACTTAAGTACTCTCCTCCTCGATCTAATCAAAGAATCTTAAAACCCTTTCCAATCTAGTTCTCAACTTCATTCTTATATTCCCTGAATTTCTCAATGGCCTCGAACATGTACTTCATCAAGTACACGTCTCCATACCTAGAGAAATCATCATGTAATGAATTATGAGTAACCACCTATAATCTGAGTCAATATGGGACCACATACATCACTATGTACGAGTTCCAATAATTCAGTGACTCTCTCTCTAGTTCCACTAAAATGAAAGTTGGTCATATTCCCACGAAGGCAAGGTTCACTAGTTGCATATAACTCATAGTCAAATATATATATATATATATATATATATATATATATATATATATATATATATATATATATATATATATATATATATACATATATATATCTTTCAACAATTTTTGAATCCTTTCCTCATGTATATGACTTAGACTATAATGTCAAAGGTATATATTATTCATCTCATCTCTTTTCTTTTTATATGTATTTATATTCATAATGGAGAGGTGTCTAACACATATAAGCCATTTATCACGGCCCCTCTAGTGATGATCTCATCATCCATAATTATTGAATAATTATTATTCTCAAAAACTAATTTATATCTACTAATTGTCAAACAAGAGATGAGAATAATGTTTTTGACAATAGAGGGAACAAATAACATGTATCTAATGTAATAATAGCTTCACCAAGCAAATATAGGGTGACCTCCCTAACAACAACTGCATCAACTCTTGCTCCATTGCCTATCTTGAGATTCATCTCTCCTATAACCAATCTCCTAGGTCTTGCCAAAATCTGCAATGAATTACAGATATGATAAACACTCTTGGTATCCAATACCTATGTGTCATCATGAAAATCTGACAAGTGAAGACTGATTATGAATATACCTGAAGCTTCTCTAAGCTTCTATTTCACCTTTTTTGCAATATAGCCCTTACAGTTCCTCTTCTAATGCCCGTCTTGGCTATAGTGGAAGCATTATCCTTTATCCTTTGTTGGGTCTTTCTTAGCAACCCTTGCCTTACCCGGTCTTCCTTTGTCCTTGCCCTTCTTAAGGGTCTTACTGGCATTCCTTTTCTTCTTGGTTTCATAGAGAACTGGCTTCTCCTTCTTGATGGCACTCTTAGCTTCCCTCAATATATTGAGGAGCTTATATAGAGTCACCTCAAACTTGTTCGTATTAAAGTTAATAATGAACTATGAAAAGGAATCTGATAGTGACTGAAGTATAAGATCAATATATAGGTTATTCTTTAGGACTATATTTATACTTCACAAAACGAGCAATCTCATCCTCACTTGCCCTTTCCTCCGACGTGGGCATAATCGTGTTAAAGACATATATAATTTTCTCTTTTGTGAGAATAATTCTCAAATTACAGAGCCTTTGGACCAATGAGGCGGTTGACATCAAGTATGCCACATAGGGATTTTGCAAGCAATAAACAAGATATAGCATAAATAAATAACATGTAGACTTTATAAAAAATACTAATTAAAATATGAACTTCTATCTTAATGTACTCCCACTATTTTCCTAGTGAATCATGTGACACGTGAGACGAAAGTCTCCACTAGACTCCTAGTGGAGATCGAGATCCAATCGACATCTTAGTATAACCTCAAGGGACTCGACCAATTACACTAAGCCCTAGAGGTCAGCAGCTCTTGCCAATCATAACTCCTTATGATTCCCATCATATTCGACCTCTGAATCATCATGGTCTCGAGGGACTCGACCAACCATGACATTCAATTAAGTCATCACCATCATTACAGGATGAGTATGATTCGATGATATGCCCTCGAGGGACTCGACTAAGCATACCATATCCTTAGGTCACCAGTGATATCTTTATGTCATAGGCAAGATCTCAATCACGTAGATAGGTGAGCCTCGAGGGACTCGACCAACTCAACCTATGTTGTGATCCAATTTCTTCCTATTAATGATGGAAGGCCACGTGCGTCAATCTTATTACCTCATGCTTACCAACTTAATATTATTGTAGGAGGGGTTTTTGTTTTGTATCAATCTCCCAATATGTTGTGTCATATACATATATATTTAATATATATCTACATCATATGTAAATATATATACATATATCTAGTATGTGTATAACACATCACATATGTAAGAC
Source organism: Ensete glaucum (assembly GCA_021527575.1). NCBI lineage: Eukaryota > Viridiplantae > Streptophyta > Magnoliopsida > Zingiberales > Musaceae > Ensete > Ensete glaucum. The sequence continues at coordinate 38,678,595 of CM038557.1, forward strand.
ACACCGGATGATCATGAGCCACCACCTAATATGATTAAGCCTGAGCCAATAGGCCTAATCACTCACAATAGGATCTATGTGTCCATCAGCGCATCTCCATGCCTTGTGATCATTTATCTCATCATCATCGATTCTATCGGATCCTCATCGCATCACCATGTGTCGTGATCTCCTGCCACGACATTGTGGGTCCTGCTATCACCTCCACGCTCCCGCCGTGTCTGTCCATATAATTACAAATAATCACAAGCACGTAGGCCCGACAATAAACAAAAAATAGAGGCTCGCAAGCCCCAATAATAATAATAATAATAACCATAATTACACATATCATAACATATGGCTCAAGATCATCCATCCACATCATGCATCACATGTAGGATTACTAGATATATAATAATTAATTATTTTTTTAAAAATCAGGATATGCTCGAAATTGCCAGAATTGTTAAGGGCATTTTCATAATTATGGATAAGAGGATAGTCCTCAGAATTTCTATAATTATTGAGGGTGTTTTTGGTATTTTGGGTATAAGACAGCCTTTGGAATTTCTTAGTTTCTAAGGGGCATTATCATCCTTTTCATAAAAGGATGCCCTAGCCTTATTCTCTCACCCTCACTGCACCACCATCGCCACCCCTACGCAGGCAGCGGTTGCCCTTACCCGTCGGCAATCGCCTTGCCAAGGGGCGATCACCCCTGCGACCAATGTTGTTGCCCCTACTAACGGTAGCCCCTTGCAGGCTCGCTACAGCCAATTGCCACTTGTGCGAGGGGCCTTGGCCGTAGCCGGCCGCCCCCTTGCAGGTGGCCAGGCCATGGCCAGCCACCCCTGCAGATGGCTTGGCTATGACCAGTTGCCCCTTTTCCTCATTGCGTTTGCTACAAAAATGCAGCAAGAATGCATAAAACGATTCTACACGATTCAATCTTATCACACACAGTTTAAAATTAATCTTTTGCATGAAAACCTTAGCTATGATATCACTGTTGAAAAATCTCAACAAGAGCATCATATGCGCAGTGAAAATCAAAACAAAATTAATTTCCTATGCAGATCAAATCGACGTGCAAAAGATTGGGTCACAAGAAAGCCACAAAAATGATAAAACCACCTTATGAGATAGATTGATTACCTAGAGAGATCATATATCCTTATATTCTAGATCCGGATAGAGAAGATGAAGGAATTCAAGCATCTTCCTCTCTAGTGGTATCCATACGGCTGATCTCTACAATGAAACTATTCTAATATGATCTTATAACTATTGCGCAGAGGGAGGGAGTAGAATAGGAGAGGATGTCCAAAGCTATAGCCTATCAACCATGAGTCTCCCCTCATATTTATAGAGAGCCATCAAAAAATCCTAGGGGTCATTCCTTAGTGGGTATTGAATCTTTATCTAATTACCCACTAACTTTATATTATTGGATAACTATCAAATAATCTCCTTAGGCCTCTAAGTGGGCCTCAAGCATGGAGCCCATCAATATAGGGTCTCATCTAATGAGAATAAAGGCTAATTGGATCTTTATCCAATCCTCTATTCGTTGAAGCATCCACCATATGTGTGTGACCCTCTAGGCTTGATACTGAGCTGGCCATGAGTCGCTCACATCAGAACTCCTTCTAATATAATGAATTATTATCCTAATAATAACGCACCCAAGTCATCGACTATGGATGTAGTAGGCCACTACGCCATAGTCCTCAGACGGTATATGGGATCGAATCCATCAAACCTGTCTATCCATAGTTATCGTGTATCTATAATCCCTCATCCAACTAATATCCTAGAGACCGTATATTGGATATGGTATTTTCAGGTCACATACAGAATCTTTCTGAGTCCCGCTCTAATCGGATTCTCTCGAAGAACTTCTCTCTCAATCTGAATTACCCTAGCCAGGGATTTGTCTGAGCAAGCATATATTAGATATTTCTCTCATGATACTGAGAGTGAATGATCCTCTATTGACACTCAATTATCTTGGTAAGGTTAGCTACCAATCCCGATAACTAGTTGTACCAGATCTGGAACTTTCCAAACAGATAAGTTTAGCATCAAAGAAAGGAGTACTCATACAAGACATCCTTGGTGTCTCAAGTCTAAGTACCAGATACACAATTGGGACTATAAAATTATTATCTAACATTAGATATCATTAACTATGCAGCATTCTATAAGCAGATCAATTAGTGAACTCATTCTCCAATGAGCACCTGTACTATATCCTTAGTGTCTCCATATAAGTAGCTATGAGACAAGCCACCTCTATCATATGGATGGTTATATAGTACATCAATCTGTCTGATTATCTCGATGTCCCTCTCGATTAACCTGTAATCAGGATTATTTAGGATCCGTGTTTAAAGGTGAATCAATCTTATTACTGTGATCTCATCACGATCTGATTCCCATTGCATAGAACCAAGGACATCATAATATATATGCAACAGATAATATAATGTAAGAATATATTAATAATAATCATAAGCAGAAAGATCACATAGCATATCACACATGTCATCACTCATGTGATTGGCTTATAGGGCACTTGTAACCAACATAAAATTATTTTTTTGAAAACTTGATAAGCTTTAGAAATAGAGAAATATCCAAGAAAAATATCTTCATTGGATTTTACATCAAATTTTCCTAAGGCATCATTTTCATTTAAAATAAAATTTCTACAACCAAAAACTTTAAAATATGAGATGCTCGGTCTTTTAATGTTCCATAATTCATAATGAGTTTTAGATAATAGAGGTCATATGATAACCCTGTTCATGGCATAGCATACCGTGTTAACAATTTCAACACAAAAGTATTTGGGTAGGCTATGTTCATTAAGTATGATTATTGCCACCTCTTATAGACTTCTATTCTTTCTCTCAACAACTCCATTTTATTATGAATTTCTTAGAGTAGAGAAATTGTGGTCATATCTATTCAAATCATATTTTTTTTAAATCATGATTTTAAATTCACTACCATCATCATTATAAATAGTAGAAATCATAAAACCTTTTTCATTTTGAACTTATTTACAAAACTTCATAAAACACTTAAAATAATCACTTTTATGTGCCAAGAAGTATGTCCAAGTATATCTATTTTAATCATCAATAATCATAAAAGTATACTTACTACCTCCTAGACTTGTGATATCAATTGTTTTAAATAAATTTATATCAATTAATTACAATAGTCTAGAGGTACTCACTTGATTTTAGATTTAAAGCTACTCTTTATTTATTTCTGTAGTTGACATGCATCGTAAATTTTAATTTTAACAAATTTAATTTTAGGCATTCCTCTTATAAGTTCTTTAGTTCCAATTTGTAGATCAATTTCATACTTGCATGACCTAATCTTCTATGCCAAAGTCATGCATCATTAGTTAAAATCGAAAAAGTTGTTTTGTCAAAAAAATCATCAAGATCAATAATATAAATATTATTGCTCCTTTAGATAATCATAGATTTATTTTTATGTGGTATGTCTATGATTCAAGCATTAGATTCAAATTTAATATTATATCTATTGTCACACAATTGACTAATGTTTAATAAGTTATGTTTTAGGTAATCTACTAATAAAACATCTTCAGTCAAAAGATATAATTTGTTACTAATATTTTCAATACCGATAATCTCTCCTTTGTTGTTGTCTCCAAAGGTGATATATTCTCCATCTCGACTAGTGAACTTTAATAATTGTGTTGGATCACTAATCATGTGCCATGAGTATCTACTATCAAGATATCATCTTTTGCTCCTAGCTTTTGTTTGGAGACATAACTATAAGAAAGAAGGGTTTTCTTTAGGTACCTATTCAAATATGGGTCCTTCATGATTAGATCTATCTCTCTTGACTTTTAGCATTATATTATTTATTGTTCCTTTATGAACTTAAACTAATTTATGAGAGTTATATATTTTAAAAGAGCATGTATAAGCATAATGACCAAATCTTCTACAAAAATTATATTTAACATTAGAAGAAATATGTAGTGTGGGTCTTTTTATAAATTTTGTTAGCTTTTGATAAGTGTTACTACTCTTAAAGTTGACTCCTTCCTTTCTATATACATAACCTTAGTCAGCAAGAATTATATTTAATAATTTGTTTTTAATTATAAACTTTTCTAATTTTGTTATAATAACATATTTTCCTTTTTGAGTGAGTCTAACTCTTCACATTTAGAGCAAGGAGTATAAAATATTGATGTTTCATACATAATTTTTAATGTATCAAATTTACTAGTAAGTAATACATGATCCCTTTTTATTGAATTATATATCTTACAAATCTTTTTGAGTTTATCATATAAATCATGAAATACATCAAATAATTTATCATAAGATAAAGATGTTTCAGAAGAGTCAATATCTCATCGTTGAAGGCTATCAATGTGTAGTTTGCCACTTCATTTTCATTGATTTATTCTTCATCTTATGATGCACTTGATTCATCACAAGTTTCCTTGAATGCTTTCTTCTTCCTTTGGGTTAGTAACTTCTTCTTTAGTTATAGATACTTATTTTTGAAGTGTCTTGGCTTTTTATATTTATAACATATTATTGTATCATTTTTAGGTTCATTTTTATTCTTATAAGTTTTGTTCCTTTTCATGAACTTTTAAGTCTTTTTATAAGAAGTGTAATGTCTTCATCATCATCACTTGAGCTTTCGCTCGATGAGTATTCTTTGGTTCTAAGTGCAATATCATTCTTGTCCTTTAGAATGTGTTTGTCTTATTCATCATGTACTTTCTAGGCCATTTCATAGGTCATTAAAGATCCTATGAATTTTTTAAGAGAAAAATTATTATAAGAGATCTTAAAATCTTGGGCATACATTACTTTTAGATCCCACCTTTTTAGAAGAGATCTTAAAATCTTATTTACTAATTCAAGATTAGTATAACATTTACCAAGAGCTTTTACACCATTAACAACATCCGTAAGATGGGTCTATATGTCACCAATGGTTTCGCTTGGCTTCGTTTTAAACAATTCATAACTATGTATCAGAAGATTAATTTTAGATTCTTTTACTCTACTTGTGCCTTGATAAGTAACTTCAAGTATGTGTTAAATATCATGTGCAATGTCAGAAGCAGAAACATGATTAAACTTATTTATATCTAAAGCACAAAGGGGTTTGGTGGGGTGTGTGGTGGGTGGGGTGCGGTGGTATAGGGGGGGGAGCGGGTGGAGGGGAGAGGGAGGGGGATGAATTAGTGCTTTCACAATAAGGTTCGATTTAAAAAATCAATCAAAAAATATATATCAAAAATATATTTAACTAAGAAGTGTGAGTAAAAATAGTGAGTAAGTAAATTAGTAAGTAATAATAAGGCAAAGCAAGGAAAGAAATACAAAATGATTTATAGTGGGTCGGTCATCACGACCTACGTCCACTCCCGATTTCTCTTCTTTCGAGGCCATCAGCTTTCACTACCTATCTTCTTTTCAATAGGCGAAGATAAACTATCCTTATTAAAATCATTTTCCTTTTATCAGGCTCAAAAGAGAATTTTTACACTAACTCTTTTACAAAAGATCTCACACCTCCTTAGAATAACTTCTAATCTCAAGGAGGAAGAGACTCAAACACTTTCAAGAGGGTTTATACACTTCAATTCTTAAGAATTTGTTCTTATTCACCCTTGCATTAAGAAAGTATGAGTGGGGTATCTATGGACCCTCAAAGGCTTTAAAAATGAAGCCAAAAATTTAAATCATCGAGTTTTCGGGGTACTGGCAGCACCACCACCGGCGTTGGGCGGTACTACTACCGAACAGAGCCTGAGATTTTGGGCTCTAGAGGTACCACCATCGGCCTAGGCGGTACCTGTTGAATCTTGAATTTTGATGATAAAATTAATTAATGGATTTTATTATCTAACTTGTGTATTAGAGATGAATGATACCGGATTAACTATGGTAAGGTAATACAAGCAGATGCTGAGTCACAGTCAAGTTTGGGCATCGGGCCGAGGTTCGGAGATGTAGTGGAAACTCGCCGAGAGATCGCTGGAAGCTCGCCGAAGGTATCGGGGGCTTGCCGGAATTCACCGAAAGCTCATCGAAAGTATCGGAGGCTTGCTGGATATTCATCGGGAGCTCGCCAAGGGTGATTGGGGGTTGTTGGGAGTTTGATAGGAGCTCACCGAAGGTGATCGGGAGCTTACTGGGAATGTACTAGGGGTTCGCTAGAAGATGACCAAGACTCGTCAGAAGTTCGCCGGAGGTCATCGGGAAGATCGTCGGGAGTTAAGAAGGTCAGTTGACATATTAGTCAAATTGATTGTATTTGTATGCCTTAGTATGTTGTAGTTAGCATCGGTTTAGTTTTGAGTTCGAATTAAGTTAGATTTAGAAGAAATCCAAATTAACTCAATGTGAGGCAATCTAGTCCACCTGGGAAGGGGTCAACCGAAGGTACGGGTTGGATATGCAAAAGTATAAAAAAAGTGACTTTTGTGGGGTTCCCGACAATAGTACCATTGGTGGACAATGGTAGTATCGCCCAGGTGGCGACAGTACCACTTAGGCGATGGTAGTACCATCGTTGCCCCTATTTTAGGGGTGCTTTCGGTGATAGTACTATTGGCATCGACGGTAGCATAGCTAGTACATGGATTTTCTATGATTGATTGGAGTTTAGCTCGATTTTTAGAGCCAATTAGGGTCTATAAATAACCCAGGTTTTCTTGTTTAGAGAAGCAAGGGTGGCGAATGAAAAAGTGGGATAAAATTCTATTGAAGAGTTATAAAATTTGAGAGCTTCCCTTGAGTGCTTTGAAATGTAAAGTGAGTCTAAGGGAAGTGAGAAACTATTGTAAAAGGTTCATCTCCTAAACCTTTGGAAAGGTGAGAAGTGTAAGGGGTTTGGTGTTCACCCATAGAAGAAGATCATTTGGTGGACTCGGTGGGCCTCAAGAAAGGATGACTCCGAAAAGTTGATGTAAGTCAAGTTTTGGTTGAACCACTATAAATTATGAGTTTTCTTTCCTTGTTTAATTTCAGTATTTATTAGCTAAATCCAAAAATTTTGATCTTAAGTTTGATTTGCTCACATATTCAAATTCCAAGAAACGCTTTCGATTTCAGTTTTATTTCGAACAAAAATTTATTTTTTAAATTAAGATTGTAGCATTGCATTAATTCATCCCCCCAACCCCCACCCCTTCTCTTAGTGCTAACTTGATCCTAACAGTTGGTATCAGAGCAAGTCATACTCAATTAGATTAACACCCAAGTGAGTAAATGACTTATTATGGCATTAACAATAGTTAATGCATCACAAGTCCTATGTTCAATGGGACGGACTACACCTCTTAAAAAATTTAAATACGTATTTTCTTAATTTCGCTAGATTTTGATTTATAGTATATTATTAAAAATAATTTTTAGAAGTCATCCAATCAAATAAATGATTAGAATGATCATGAAAAATATGTGTTTCTTTAAATGTCAAAGCTATGAACGCTTTGTTTTTTGCTTTAAATAAAGATGAGATTAATCGGGTTTCTATATGTGATTTATCAGCTTTTAAGATTTAGTATAATTTAGAAATGGCACATAAAAGCATGATTAAACTAAATAAATCATTAAATGAAAATACTTACAAAAATAAATTTGAAGAATACCTTCCAAAGAATAAGAAAGAAATTACCTTGAGAACATAAGAATAAGACCTTCCAAAGAACAGCAAGGATATTGAACTAAGAACATAAGAACATTACCTTCCAAAGGATAGGAAGGAACAACATATGACTCCTCGAGTAAAACCTCGAGTGATAAGAACTTTAAACCTTTAATAAATAAATTAAAAAATCATAAAAAATCATAAAAATGAACTTAAATTGGACAAAACCTCTTCCTATGAATGCAAGAAGCCAAGATACTTCAAAATGAGGAGCACAACTAAGAAGTGGAAAAATCTCATGCTCATGGCTAACCACAATAAGGTAAGTAACCCACCTAAAAGTTCTTTTACTTTTAATAAGTTATTAAATTATTTTTATAAACTTTATGATAATTTTAGAAAGATTAACAAATCTTATAAACTACTTAAAGAGGAGAATGAATCACTAGTTAGTAAACACGAAGAAATGCTTGAAGTTAGCACCATCACACAATTCATGCACCAAATGTAAAACTTTAAAAGAACTTAAAGAGAAAAATATTGTATTGCAACAAACGTTAGAAAATTTTAAAATAGGAAATAAATTCCTAAATATGATCCTTGCAAATAAGGATCATGTTCATAGGAAAGAAGGTATAAGCTTCATGGGCAATACAGAAAAAGCTGACTATCTTTTTTAAAGGACTCATTCTGAACTCTCCACCAAAAATTAAATGTAATTTTTATAGTATATATGAACAATTTTCTTATAAGTGTTTATTTAAGAAATATAGTGCACAAATTAATTTGGGTTCCTAAATGAACCATAAACGACTTAAACCCATTAGAAAATGAGTAGAATGTTTCATGAGAGACTTATACTCAAATATGTACCTAAATCAAAATCTCACATATTATAAATTTACCTTCTAAAAAGCCTAGGAGCACTAAATAATATTTTGAAAGTGGATGCTTAAGGCACATGACTTGAGATCTAACACTGTTTTAAGCTCACTAGCCTAAGTAATAACAAGAAAAATATTAAAAATAAATTGATAACAAATCTTTAGATGATTCATTGTTATAACTAATCTTGATTGCTTTAACTTTAGCATGCTAGTATAAAAATAAATTATAATAATAATATAAAAAGGGAGACTAGCTATTTTTAATGAAAAATTATATACATTCAAATTTATAAAACAGAGATTTTGATGATGATTATGCTTATATGCTTGTATTGATTTGTAATGATTAAATGAGTGTATTTTGTCTTGAGATATGATTGAATGGTTGTTGTTGAATGTTAGAACTTGAACAGTCTAGTGTTTTTGGATAATTAATTTCTTCTGTGAAATGAGAATGAATATTGCATGATAACTCATTTTAATAAGTCTAAAGTGTTAGACTTACTTAAGAAAGAAAAGTTCTAGAGTAAATTGAAGCTTTTGTTTAAAAATATCTTATTGTAATGATCTTGATGATTTTTTTCTTAAATAAAACTTAATTTTTTATTTTAAATGGCCATGGATAGATTTAGAAATTGTTCTTAAAAGAAATCACATGAAACAAATAAAAAGGAGGAAAAATCTTTTTGAAATTATCTATATCATATCAAGCCTTCAATAAAAGATAAACTGATACTATTTGAATATCTTAAACTACAAGTATGATTTTTATGATTGAAATTTGAATGAAAATTTTCTTAACTGAATTTTGAACCTTCCGACGATTTATTGACTTGAGAAATTTCTTATGGGAATCAAAATGTTAACTTCTATGACCTTTCTTATTAGTTACTATTTATGAGATTTAATATCTTATAATTAGATATTCTTCTTGTGAACTATATTATTGAAGTTTCCTATACATGAATCAAGATCTTTTATCTTTTCTCCTATGCAACTTATTATATAAGAGTTCCAATCAGGATATTGTTTTCTCGATGTTTGTAACTTGATATGAGTCAAGTTCTCTTTAGTAGTTGCTGATAAGACCTTAGCAGAGTTTGGTCCCACTCAACTAAGTAGTCACTAATAAAAACCCTGTGAGATTGTAATAAACCCCACCTAGCCACCTCTATCCTATAAAGAAGGTTGGCTAGGGTTTATATCTAGGGCCTTAGGGCTTTCTTGCCGCCACCCCCTTTACTGGGTAAGTCAGCTAGGGTTTTAGCAGGGGGCGATTATATAAGCATGTGGCCTCCCTAGGGTTAGGGTTTTGGAGCCCTATATAAGCATGTCGCTTCCACCACTTTTGAATAAGCAAAGATCAAATTTCAATTCAGCCTTGTGGCTGAGTACTAGGAGGGAGGAACCTTTATAGCGTTCAAAGGGTTGATCCCTCTCAAAGATCAATCTGCAAAGAATTCCTCTAGGGTTCTATCATCTGGTATCAGAGCAGTAATCTTGCTGCTTTTGTTGCCATCTCTGCCACCCACCATCAACCAAGCAATTCCCACAATTGCTTTTGACAATGCTATCTCCACCACCATCTCCTTGTCAAAGATCAAATCAATCTATTGCTACTGCCACCAATTGCATCAGAGATCTGATATTTTTCTACCACCAATACCTTTTGCAGTTGTAATTTCCTATCTATAAAACACCAAAAAGAACTTTTCATCTATCCCTTACTGTAAATTCCTTTCATCATAAAGTCAACTGCCTATTTGTCACAGTCTTAGCTGAATTTGCCTAAACTGTGTGGCACCCTTGCGGCTAACTTGTAGACTTAGCTGGAATTACCTAAGTCACGAAGTAACATTTACCCAATGTTCTGGACTTTGTTGGGATTACCTAAGTCATGAAACACCGAAGCATATTTACCCGTAAAGAGTCAGCCCAATTGTAACCTCGTACGAGTCCCGAAGGACCTGCAAAAAGAGAAGTTAATTAGTTTTGAAGATGAGCGATGGACAAGTCCCGACGTCTCACAAAGAGGGCAGCTCTTACAAGTAATTCGTCGAACACCTTGTGTGGAACAGAAAAAGAGAGAAAAAGAGTGAAACAGGACTTTAGAGGGCTATAAGAATGGTTGCAAGTCCATAAACGATGGTTCCCAAGGGTGTCGGACATAAAATACTTTAATTTCTTTTAAGTGCTCATGCCTGACTACTATCCTGAAGCCCCATCCAACCCTATGCCACTTATGGGGTTCTAGAGGGCTAAGATGGTTGATATTTTACTCCGCTCTGTCACGGGCTTAGCTGATTTTGCCTAAGCCGTGCGGCACCCATGCGTGTCCGTCCGCAAAGGTCAGCCCTCCCCGAGATCTCCTAAAATCCCAAAGACTTACAAAAAGAGAAAACGGGCCAGAAGAAGCAACTCCCACGGGATCCACAAGCAACTGCTCAAGAAAAACACTTTATAAAGCCAAAATACAAATTACACCCATGGACATTACAAACTCAGAGAGGTTGCACACAAAGGATAATGGTCCACCATGCATCAAGTCCCCACAAGTGCTTATAAGACACACTTGTATTTACAAGCCAAACTTGGCCATAAAGCAAATCAAACTAGGGCTTCCAAGCCTACTGCAAGCCCACTTCTTGTTGTACAAGATATGTACATAAATCGAAGGACACGGACTAACATAAGCATTTCATCGAACACCTTGTTTACATTGTTGTCCGTGACATTCTCCCCCACTTATTCCTTCGACGTCCTCGTCGAAGCCACTGTAAACGCTGCATCTCCTCGCGTTCTGCTGAATCTTTAATCTTCTTCTTTGGCTGCAACACGCCCCTTTGGCTCCTAGTCGCCTCCACTGCTGTTGTTGAGTAGTCGAACTCCAATCCGCCATGCTGCTTCAACTCACCAATGATTGAATCTGTGTGGGTTGAGCTGCAGATCCTTGTTGGTTCTCGCGGATCCCTCTGATGAAGGAAAAGACCTGCCTTATGATGTGCCAGTATCGCAGTATACTCATATTGCTTGAACTGGGTAGATGCTTGTTGGAGCTTTTAACGAGCATCGCCTCACAGACTTTGAAGTTTTTAAGGTCCTTTCTCCATAATATTTGCCCATTGAACCTTCTTCCGCTGTTAGTTGTCACTTCCAAGTATGTTCGCATCACTCCTTCTTAATCAATTGGGAAATGAAGTGGAAAAAACTACTCTCAATAGTACTAATCACCAACGGTGAGGATTTGACAACCATTGTCTTCCATAAGCTTTCTTTGAAGGGTCACTGAACTTGTGCAGAGCTCCCCTGCTTGGATAAGTAAGAGAACTGGGATACTCGACTTCACCCATTCTCTTCATAGTTGAGAAGGTAAGGTGGCTTCTCTCACCTCCTCGAGTTAAGAGAACTGGGTTTCCATTCTCTCGAGTTGAGAAGGCAAAGGTTACTCAATTTCGCCTAGCAAAGGTTACTTGATTTCGCCTCCTTGAGTTTGTACTTCATGCATTGTCGGGTACTAACATTCACCGCTCTTTGCTCACACTTCAAGCACTTGAAGTGGTTGCACTCCGTTGGGATAGCTACGGTGATTCACCTTCCCACCGCCATTGAACTCGGAATGCAAGAAGTTTTGCGAAAAGTGTAAAAGTTTGCTTGGCTTCCACTTCCTCGAGTTAAGAGAACTGGGTACTTTTGCCCATTCTCTCGAGTTGAGAAGGTAAAGGTTACTCAATTTCGCGGCAAAGGTTACTTGATTTCTCCCGCCTCCTCGAGTTTGTACTTCATGCATTGATGGTTACTAACATTCGCCGCTCTTTGCTCACACTCAAGCACTTGAAGTGGTTGCACTCCTTGCGTTGGGTTAGCTACTGTGATTCGCCTTCCCACTGCTATTGAACTTCTGGAATGCAAGAAGTTTTGCCCGAAAAGAGCAAAAAGGTTACTCCAACTTGGAGTCCCCCAACTTGGAGTAAGTCTGTGATAGATCTGGTCGCCTTTGGGGTTATACTGTGTTCTCCATCACCTTTGCCGCCTACTCCTCCCGAGTAGAAAGGTACAGTACCATGTCGCCTACTGCCTTGGTCGAGCACTCTGCATCAACCCAAGTCCCTTAATTTCGCTATCCGGATGAGAAGCACATCGACATCGGTCTTATAAAGTTTCTTGGCCTCTGCCCTTCTGCCTCGTCTTGGTACTTGGAGTTTGCCTCTGCACTCTCCACCTCCTTGGCCCCTTTTACGACCAATGTTGTCCCTTCATGAGAGCAAGGGATCGATGACTTCACGGAAGTCCCGCATCTGCGGTACCATGGCGCTGCCAAGCCCATAGCACTACTATCCGTTACCTTGCATCTTCATCCCTTCCCCCGCGATCGGTAGATCTGCCTCTGTGGTACTGTGGAGCTCCTCCGAGTCCACCTCCTCTCTAACCGACGCTTTTCTTTTGGGTAGCTGAGCCCCGTTGGACTCGTGCCGCCTCGCCTTTCGACCACCGCCGACACCACCGTGTCCTCCTAGCGATTCTCCTTGGTCGATGGAGAGAGATCGCAACTCTCATGCATGGCCTCCGCCATCTTGTTGGCTCGCCGATTCTCGCTTAGCTTCCTTGGTAGCAACGTCACTCGGCCTTGTCCTCGACTTGCCGGGCCCTTGCGAATGTGAGCACCGGCACCCAACTCTCCAACTGCCTCCGGTTAATCAAGTCCCTCCATGGGACTCACCGGTACTTGCAATCGACTACTCCCTCGGTGGTACCCCATATGCCGACGACCAAGGCTTTCATCCGATGCAAGCTTGATGTATATACACGGAAGACCGCTGATGCGTGGCATTCACTCCTTGAATCCACGCCCTTCTTGCTGCATTGTTCACCAAGTGGAGCTCCCAGCCCTCGATCATTCACATGATCATGTCCCCTCCATGGGACTCACCGCACGTGCACTTGGACTTCTTCCTCGGTGGTGCTCCCATATCGATGACTAAGGCTTTCATCCAATGCAAGCTTTGATGCACACACGAAGACCGCCTCTGCGGTACTACGGCATTCACTCCTTGAATCCATAGCCCTTCTTCTTGTTGTGTCGTACACCAAAGTGGAGCTCCCAAGAACTCCCGATCATACCAAGATGATTTTGTCCCTCACGGGACAAGATTGCTGTATGCATTGCCACGAACTATTCCACCACGATCCGCTGCACCATGTCGCCTCCTGGTGACATCTCCATTGCATACAGATTCTCGTGTGATGAACTCGGACTACGACTTCTCCACGTGTGGCCTCTGCCAACACATCGTAGGGCCTCTGCCATCTCCGACTTTTAGTTCGCTTCCTTGGCACCCCTTCGTCCCCTCACTCGGGTTACTCCGACGAAGCATAGCTCTAGGACAGTCCGTCGCCTAGTAGCTCCTGAAGTCCCCTGACTTCGCTAGAGTGGGTGCACCATTGTCTGGATCTTGGGCCTCTATCCCCTACCAGCACAATCTTGCTATGCACCTCTTGTTCCTGACAACTTGAACGGCAACACTGTGGCATATTCTTCAAGAGTACCCGCCTCTGCGTCCTCTTGCCCCGTACTAAGGTCTCATGATCCTAACTTTGCCTCCGCAAGTTGAATCACCTTAGTTACTCAATCAAATGCATCTCTGAGGTAGCTTGCATGTGCCTTGAAGCTCCCTTCATCTTTGGCACCATGCAAAATAAGTCTGTCCCATCAGAATGAAGAACCCATGGAACGACATGATCCCACTCTTGCCTCTACAAGAGTTCATGCCCTTGACCTCTGTCAAAGGAAAGCTCCATGCCTCCGCTCCATGTTCCATCTTCTATGTCGACTCCCTTCATACGACTTGGATACTTCACCGAGTTCCACCCAAGTCACTCTGCTACTCGATTTGCACTGAGTTGATAGTGGCCCTCACGTCCACCATTCCACGGGTCAGCCCTCTGTTGAGTTCGATTTCTGCCTCGACTCTAAGTGTGCCTTCATATGATGTTGCCTTGGATTGCTCCCCCACTTGATCTCGAAATGCATCCCCCAATGCATTACCTCCTTCGAGATCATGCGACAACTCTTCGTCGCTCACTCGGTCCGTTGAGCTTTATGAAGATATAACCCTGAGAAACTCTTCCTCAATATGTGCAGTCCGTCGCACATGATTCTCCCACTAGAGAACTAGGACTTATCCCTCCTGGATATCTGTCCTGCTGGAGCAACTTTTCTCTTTATATACTTCCCATTGGAAGTTTCGGAGACCATCATCCCCTTTGGACTACTCCGTCTTACTGAACTTGTGCTTTGTTCTGCCCCCACAAATGTACGCTAGATTGCGACCCTTCTCCAATACAGTCTCCACTGCACCCTTCAAGGTCTAGCAACATGCTGAATTTATTGCACATTTCAGCCACCTACGGACATATCCTTTCCATGTTGAAGAGAAAGTTCTGATGCTCCATGGCGTCGAGTTCTAATCGCGCCTTGGGATGGCCACGAACACTCTATCATCCGTGTACAAGCCCTTGCATGAGTTTCTAATCCTTCGAGTTAGCAATTCCCCTCACCTCTGTGAGCTTTGCATAACTCTTTCGATCGTTACACAACACATCCCACCTTGCACGGTCTCATCTTTCACTAAGCACCCTGCTTTTGCCTTAAGCACCGTCAAGTTTAGTTGCCAACGTCGAGCTATAGCTCAAACTCAACCATCCCAATCTTTGTGTGCTACGCATTCTTCTTCGCTTGTTTGTCCTCGTGGTGCCACTCGCGCAAAGGGGTTGGCTATTCCTCGAATGCCAAACCAGGATGCCCGCTCCTCTGAGCGACTCCTTTCCCTACATCTCAATGTCCGTTTCCCCTAAACGGTTGCTGCTGTCCTCCACACGCCTAGCTAGGTCCCCCACATTTGTATGGCAAGTGTTTCTGCGTGTGCTTGTCCCGCCGATACCACATTGTCACGGGCTTAGCTGATTTTGCCTAAGCGGCACCCATGCGTGTCCGTCCAAAGGTCAGCCCTCCCGAGATCTCCTAAAATCCCACAGACTTACAAAAAGAGAAAACGGGCCAGAAGAAGCAACTCCCACGGGATCCACAAGCAACTGCTCAAGAAAAACACTTTATAAAGCCAAAATACAAATTACACCCATGGACATTACAAACTCAGAGAGGTTGCACACAAAGGATAATGGTCCACCACAGACCGAAGTCCCCACAAGTGCTTATAAGACACACTTGTATTTACAAGCCAAACTTGGCCATAAAGCAAATCAAACTAGGGCTTCCAAGCCTACTGCAAGCCCGCTTCTTGTTGTACAAGATATGTACATAAACCGAAGGACACGGACTAACATAAGCATTTCATCGAACACCTTGTTTACATTGTTGTCCGTGACAGCTCGGCCAAGTCATCGTAGTATACGAAAATGACCCAAAACTAGATAGTTTTGGGGCAGTTTTAGCCTATTTTGGCTTCACGTAGTGAGCGATTATTCTGTAGCCTGACAGACTATTTTTGCTCATAATTCCTAGGTAAAATCATACAAAACTAAGGCAAAACAGGCTGCCAAGCATCTATACAAGCAACAAAAGTGATGAACGGTTCATGGAACAAAGAGTTGCGGTTGAGCGATGACCGTTCGTGACATATGCCTTTGAGCTAATCTTATTACCATTTATGTTGAATGAAAATTTTTATACACTTCATAGATCGCCTCAGCTTTCATCTCCATTTGATCTATCATCGAATTCATTTCTAAAAATATCCTTTTATTACTACAAACTTTCATCATAAATTACTGATTTTGTGATAAGAATTCTACAATCACAACTTGCGATGCTTTTCTTACTGTCTTACTACCAAAATTTTCTAATCTCTTCTGTCATCATTGCTGCTATCTAAACTGAGATCTTGCTATCAATTTTCTCTAAAAAATTCTCATTTACTATTAGAAATTTTGCCAAGAAATCGCTGTTTCTTTGACGATAATTCTGCTTCTACAAACCAGCACATATTCACAATAAACCTCCATTGATTTCTATTAAACTAGTGCTGCCATCTACCATAGATCTAAGACCTTTTTTCTAACCTCCATTCACTACCATCAAAGCCTTAAAACTCCACTAAACCGTAGCCTAAACCACACCCAAAACAGCCACTAAACAAGCCTAAACCATAACCTACATCCACCAATCCACCAACCTTTTTTGCCATCACTTCTCTTAACCGATACATGCCTTTAACCTGACAACAAAAGAGAGATCTTAACATTATAGATTTGGAAGCATATACTATGGCAAATGAGAAGGTAATCAATGCTAAATTCGAAGCCTTCGAGACCCAAATGGAGGAGAAGATATGAACTCCTTTGCCGAACTCAGTTTGGGCCAACCATCAAGCCCGAAGAAATCACAACAAGGAGAAAGTTCAGACTAAAAAGATGAATTCCAGAAGAGGGGAGACTCTATGACCAATCCCTACTCTCCACGTATGAGGGTAGACTTTCCTAGATGGGAAAAAGGAGACCCGATTGGTTGGATCTCGCTTGAGGAGCGATATTTTCGGTACCACAAAACCGCATTTGCATCTATAGTGGAAATTACGGCTGTACATCTTGAAGGGGATGCTATATAGTGATTTGATTGGTTGAACATACTAATGGAATCCTTTCATAGGGATAATTCAAAGAAGGACTATTGATCCGCTTTGGACAAACCGATTACGAGAACATTGACAGACAACTTGCGAAGATCCGTCAAACCTCCACCGTCTAAGAGTACCAAACTAGGTTTGATAGGTTATATAATCAAACTCATGATTAGTTTGAAAAATAGTTATTGGGGACTTTTATTGAGGGCTTGAAGTAGAGATTCGGGGAGAAGTTAAAGCATGACAACCGTACACACTTATGGCAACCGTCTACTTCACGTGACTTCAAGAGGAGCGATTGAACTATGAAGCCAGAAGGACTAGGGTTGCTCCCTGACCAGCAACAACAAAGCCCTCAGCCCCCCTACTATCAGCCAAGTCCCTACACTAAAAAAGTTGACAAGAGAAAAGCTTCAGGAGTGATCTACAAAGGGGTTATGTTGGCATTGCGACGAGCCAAGGAGCCGCAAGCATCGTTATAAAAATGGAGACTTCTTGTGATTTAACCCATGGAAGAAGAGGTCATTGAACATCCAAAAGAGAGCCTTGAACATGAAGAAGAAGATGCAAAAGCAGAGCCACGACCGATCAATTTTATGGTGCACGCGCTAGCCAGCTACGTAAATCCGCAAACGTTAAAATTTGGAGGCCTACTCAAACAACAATCGATCACTGTTCTCATCGACACAAGCAGTACTAATAACTTCTTAAATAGTTAAGTTGATGCTTAGATGGTGCTCCACATCGGAGACTACAACAAATTTGATGTAAATGTTGCGGATGCTCGAATCTTAAAGTGCAACCAAAGATGCCCGCAAGTGAAACTACTACTACAAGACCAAGAAATTATTGCCGACTTCTTCCTCCTACCAATTGATGACTATAAGACCATGCTTGGCATAGAATGGCTGGCAATTCTAGGTGAAGTCTCCTAGAACTTTTCTAAATCGATTATGAAGTTTTACTAAAATGGCAAATAGGTCATCCTACATGGAAAGTGCGAAGCAATATAACCACCATTTTGACTCAACGAATGGAGAAAGTCCTACATAAGACATATGGTGACTTCTTGATGCAACTCCAACAACGACCAAAGGAGAAGAAATTAAAAATTATAGATCAAAACCTTGTTCATATGCTTGCTAAATTTATCGATGTTTTCGCCGAACCATGTAGTCTTCCTCCTACTCGGCAACATGACCATCGGATTCTAATTCTCTCGGGCAAACCACTAGTGAACACTCGGCTATACTGCTATCCTCATCTCTGAAAGGATGAAATTGAAAAGATTATAAAAGAGATACTTGAAACATGGGTTATTCGGCCAAGCTATAGCCCTTATTCTTCGTCGGTGTTAATTATATGAAAGAAGGATGGAACTTGGCGGATGTGAATCGACTACCGAGCTCTAAATGGCATCACTCTTAAGGACAAGTACCTAGTACCAATGGTGGATGAACTTTTTGATGAATTAAAAGGAACTCGATTCTTTACAAAGTTGGACCTCCGATCCGGGTACCACCAAATTCAGGTATATGAAGATGACATTCAAAAAATTACATTCTGAATGCATAACAACCATTATTAATTCTTGGTAATGCCTTTCAAACTTACTAATGCTCCTTTAACCTTCCAAAGCCTCATGAACAATATTTTTCAGAGCTTTCTTTATAAATTTATGTTGTCAAAACCATCCTGCAAGAGATGCACTCCACACCTTCAGCAGGGCACTCTGAATTTCTGAGAACCAATATAATATCTCTCATTTTCAAAATATTTGTAATGATCTATTTTAAATTATTAATGAGGATTTATTTAATAATATATTATTTATAAGGACCTATTTATAAATATGAAAATTTATCTAAAAGCTTATTACTGTAGACCTAAATGTAAAACTTAAATGTTTGATATAAATTATGTAAGATTCACATTAAGTTATAAAAAAAAATTAGTGATAACATGTATCATTACTTAGTTTAAAGTGGTGTGACTTATGCATGTTGCATAGGTGACACATAAGCACCTTACATATATGCTTGACACCTAGCAACCCATATGTTAACTAAAATAAATAGTAATTAGAGAAGAAAGGGATTTGGGTGTAATGCAAACTTGAGAAGAAGAAGAAGAAGAAAAAGAAGAAGAAGTAAAGGAAGAGGACAAGAAAAGATTTAGGGGTTTTGAGATTTTGAATCAAATCCACATTTAGGATCAAAATCGGAAATAGTAAGTATTTTAACCCCATCCTACATACTGTTTTCTATCCTTTCCCTATTAAAATTTATCTTTGTTCTTGCCTTGATTATGAGAAAAATTTTAAACAAATAAAGCCTTGCAATCTGAATTCTCCTTTGTTAGCTGCAATAATTGGAATACTGGGATATGTTTGCTTTGTTCAAGTCGTAACTTTCTAAACAGACCTCTAATTTGGACAAATCTTAGTTCTTTCAAAAATAGATCATAGATCTTTCTTTTAAAATTGAACTTGATGAATTTGGAGTTCATTTGATAGCCCAAATATTTATTTCGATTGAGCATATAAAATCTATAAAATTAAGTTTATAAATAAATTTATAAATACTCAAACTTAGAGTTAATGATAATACACTCATCAACCCTTATAAAGCATTTATATGTTCCCCACTTTTCAAATGTGGGACTAAGATTACATTCTCCCCAACTCATATACTTGACATCCTCGTCAAGGTCAAACGTATCCAAAATCTAACCCTATCAAAATCGACAATGGTAAGTATTTTAACCCCATCCTACATAATATTTTCTATACTTTCTCTATTAAAATTATCTTTGTTCTTGCCTTGATTATGAGAAAAGTTCCAAATAAATACAGCCCTACAATTTGAATTCTCCTTTGTTAGCTGCAAAAATTAGAATATGGAATATTTTTTAGACTGGGACATGTTTGCCTTATTTAAGTCGTAACTTTCTAAACAGACATCTGATTTAGACAAATCTTAGTTTTTTCAAAAATAGATTCATAGATCTTTCTTTTAAAATCGAGCTTGAAGAATTTGGAGTTCATTTGTTAGACCAAATGTTTATTTCAATTGAGCATATAAAATCTATAAAATTGAGTTTATAGCTCTTGACCTTTTATCACTATATTGCCTATATCTCCTTGTTAGAGTCTCTGATTTATGCAAAACTAGATTCACTCAACTGTAAATGTATAAAAAAAAATTTATAAATGCTCAAGCCTAAAATTATTAATAATACACTCATCAACCCTTATAAAGCATTTATATGTTCTCCACTTTTCAAATGTGGGACTAAGGAGTGTTACACTCTCCCCAACTCATATACTTGATATCCTCGTCAAGGTCGAACATTTCTCAAATTGAACCCTATCAAAATCGGCAATGGTAAGTATTTTAACCCTATCCTACATAATATTTTCTATACTTTCTCTATAAAAAATTTATCTTTGTTCTTGCCTTGATTATGAGAAAAATTCCAAACAAAATACAGCATTGCAATCTGAATTCTCCTTTGTTAGATGCAAAAATTAGAATCTAGAATATTTTTGAGACTGGGACATGTTTACCTTGTTCAAGTCGTAACTTTCTAAATAGACCTATGATTTAGAGAAATCTTAATTTTTTAAAAAGTAGATTCATAGATCTTTCTTTTAAAATTAAGCTTGAAGAATTTGGAGTTCATTTACTAGCCCAAATGTTTATTTCAATTGAGCATATAAAATCTATAAAATTGAGTTTGTAGCTCTTGACCTTTTATCACTATATTATCTATATCTCCGTCTCTGATTTATGCAAAACTAGATTCATTAGAAATTAGACTTATAAATCCACTCAATTGTAAATATATAAAAAATAGACTTATAAATGCTCGAGCTTAAAATTATCAATAGTATAAAATGTGGGACTAAGGAGTGTTACATTCTTCCTACCCGGGTCCCATCACCATGCCCGAATACTAGGTCGGCTCTAATAACAAATGTCATAACTCAGGTTAAATGAGCTAACTATCCTGATAGCTCTTGTTTGACCCAACTACTAGCTAACATGTTCAAGCCAAGAGTTACCAATTGTACGCTCATCAACCTTTATAAGGCATTCATATATTCCCACTTTTCCAATGTGGTACCAAGGGGTGTTACACTAAATATTTGGACCATTTCTTAATTTGTGTGTGTCATCCTTGCGCAGGGCCATGCTAATCTTCTCTGTATAATTCCAATTTTATCTGATGTCTCCAAATAGACACGCACTTGAGAAATTTGGAGCATATTTTATTGTTCAAAATAACTTTGAGATGTGTCTTCTGAACTCTGACAGAATAGTGATTGTATCGGTTTTGCCTATTATTGCTCCCTCCATTTTAAAACTAAATTATCTGATGCTCTTGCCTTTGATTTCCTTACGTATCTGAATATGTTATGTATTAATTGATGTTACACCACATTATTTCGATTAGGCATATCTATGATTTATGGTTCCACATGTACTTCTAATATATGCCACTTTAAAATAACTTTGAGATATGCCATCTGAATTCTGCCAGAATAGTAATTGTATCAGTTTTACCTATTATTGCTCCCTCCATTTCAAAACTAAATTATCTGATGCTCTTGCCTTTGATTTCCTTATATATCTCAATATGTTATGTATTAATTGATGTTACACCATATTATTTTGATTAGGCGCATCTATGATTTATAGTTTTGCATGTGCTTCTGATATAAGCTAATTTTATTGCTTATGTCCTTTTGTACTATAGTGTTTGTGGGATATTCTGGACCTTTGCTAAAAATGGTAAAGGGTATTGTGCTTAGAGCCAGCAATGCTCTTGTCGACCCTCATTGACTGCACTCAGACGTGGATGGATAGAGCATCCAAACGTGGAAGACTTATGTTTGGTGGTTATTCAACGATGGATGATCCACATTATGTTTGTGATCCCACTTCACCCTCTATGTCTTTGATATGATATCGAAAGTATTACTTATGTGTTTATTTGTGCGCTTTGGATAAGAATTAAATGACTGTTATGTTTGATATAATATTTGAGTCTTTATTCCTTAATTTTTCATTTGATAAGCTTTGAGATTATTTATACACCATTGATATGCTTCGAAATATGACCTATGCATCTTGATAAGCTCTGAAATATTTCATTTGTCATTGATATGTTCTGAAACATTTCATATGTCTTTGACATGCTTCTAAATGTTTCGAATGCTATTGTTATGTTCTGAAATGTTTCATTTGCTATTGATATATTTTGAAACATTTCACATGCTATTTATATGTTCTAAAATGACGTATGCATCTTTGATATGCTCTGAAATATTTTATATTCCCATTGATATGTTCCAAAATGTCTTATGCATCTTTGATATGCTCTAAAATATTTCGTATTCTCATTGATATGCTCTAAAATATTTTGTTTTCCAATGATATGGTGCTTGACATTCTTACGCCTTTGATATGCTCCGAATCATTTCACATTCCGTTGATATACTCTAAGATGTTTCATACATCATTGATATATTCCGAGATTTTTTACACCAATGATATGCTCCAACTACTCTTCGTGTACTGTTATGATCAAAATATATTTCGAATAAAATGATTTGTGATTATGTATCTTACGAAATGTTATCTATGGATTTTTATACCTTTGTCTTGCTATCTGATATCAAGTTTGTTTTGAAAACTATTCTTCTTTGTCTTGGATATGTTAGTCACTTGCTGAGCTCTACATGCTCACTCTGTTGCTATATAAATTTTACAGGTTAGCTTGTCACTTACAGAAAAAGTTAGAACTGGGCTGAGACAGTGGAAAGCTATGTAGATTTTGGGCAAGTCTTATTGGAAGATATTGTACAAAAATATTTTACATATAATAAAATATTATAGATAAATATGAACTGATGTATCTTGTGAAAAGGTCAGAATACCTCTCAGTGTGGAATCTTTCAATATTATGTTTGACAATCATATGAAGTGGTGGAAAATGGTCAGTTTTGCATATAGATTTCTAAGACTGGTGGTTTTATAAGTGTAGTTCATATTTTTAGTTAAGTTAACTTTGAGTTTTGTAGATTAACGAGTAATGTGGTGTAAGATTTATAAACTATATAGGTTTTATGAATGGATGTAGATGATCTCTAAATATTTAATCAGTGTCCTCAAATTTAGTTTAGATCCTGAATTCGGATTGTTGATAAATTATAATATATTTCTGATTCATGATGGGGGGCATGACAACCTACAAAAGAGTAAAATAAATTTTTTATTGGAGAGGGATGAAAAAAATTATTTCTAAATTTGTAGCACAGTGTGATGTATGTCAACGACAAAAGGGTGAATCGGTGGCAAGTCTAGGGAAGCTACAACCACTACCTATACCAGACTCGGTGTGGATTGACATCTCTATGGATTTTATCGAAGGGCTACCACCATCCCAAGGTAAAGCATAATTCTTAAGGTGGTTGATCGATTTACGAAATATACCCATTTTTGTACTATGCAAAATCCCTACACTACTACTAGTGTTGCTCAGATTGTCATAGAAAGTATTGTTAAACTACATGGGATACCAAGGTCCATTGTAAGTGATCATAACAGAGTCTTCACCAGTAAGTTTTGGATCGAGTTATCTCAGCTATAGGGCACCAAACTCAAGATGAGCATAATATATCATCTATAGACTAACGGCCAAACTGAGGTAGTAAACAGGTATTTAGAGACATACCTTTGGTGATTCACTAGTAACTGGCCAAAGGAGTGGACAAAATGGGTCGAATGGTGGTATAATACCACATATCACTCATCTACAAAATATACCCCTTATGAAGCATTGTATGGTCGACTGACCTTTATAATTCCAAAGTATGTAATTGGCTCAGCCAAAGTAGATCAGGTCGACTAGGATCTAATTGATAGGGACAAACCAGCTACTAAAGGATAACCTCTCCACCGCTCAAGCTAGAAGAAGCAACAAGCCGACACACATCGAAGCGAAAGAGAGTTCTTAGTAGGCGATTGGGTTTATCTTCGCCTGTAGTCGTATAAGCAATTATCCATCAACACACAAGCTTCTATGAAGCTATCTTCTCACTTTTATGGGCCTTATCAGATCACAGAGCATATTGGAGATGACGCCTACAGACTTAACTTGCTTGATGATGCCAAAATTCACCATATCTTCCACGTGTCCTACCTAAAACCTAAGTTGGGAGAGCATGAGTCAGCTCAGATTCAATTGCCCAATACCACTAATGATGGAGATATAAGAGCCCAACCACAAGCCATACTTGATCGTAGGATTTTGATGCGTTGCCGATGTCTCTCCAATGAAGTACTAATGCATTGGAATAATTTATCACTTGAATATGCCATATGGGAATCATATGAGGAGCTGAAGACCAGGTTTCCTGACTTCATGGAGCCTTAGTCTTGAGCACAAGGCTGATCTGAAGAGGATGGGCTTAATAGGACCCTAGCAAGGTTAGGTCCTACTCAACGAAGTAGGCACTAATAAAAACCCTGTGAGATTGTAATAAACTCCACCTAGCTACCTTTATCCTATAAAGAAGGTTGGCTAGGGTTTATATCCAGGGCCTTAGGGCTTCCTAGCCGCTAAACATTTTGCTGGGCAAGTCGACTAGGGTTTTAGCAAGGGGCGACTAGCTAGTTACAACCCCCTAAGTCGCCGCACCTAAGGAGGGCAAGGATGGCATTCGACTTGGGAGTAGCCTCCCTAAAGTTAGGGTTTTGGAGCCCTATATAAGCATGTAGCCTCCACTACTTTTGAATAAGCAAAGATCAATCTTCAATTCAGCCTTATGGCCGAGTACTAGAATGGAGGAACCCATATAACATTTCAAGGGTTGATCCCCCTTAAAGATCAATCTGCATATAATTCCTCTAGGTTCTATCAGTTGATCTCCTAAAATTTCTTGTTTGTCATCTAAACGAAAATTTGTCAAAATTAAATGATGTCTTTTGACATTCATGATTTGATATTAATATCTTGTATGTCATGATTTGCTTATGACTTCCTTTCATGAATGATATAGTTCAATCACCAAATTATTATTTCTTAAATTTATGAAGAGTTGAAAATTGAATTAGATTTTCTTGACTTCTTGACTTATCCTTTATGAAAATTATTTTTTTAATCTCTATGATTTTTTCTTTTTAATAAAAAAGATATTTATAATCTTAACAATTATAATTGAGATTTTTTTATCAAGATCATTTTTTATTTTATTAAAAAGATTTATCTAAATGAATTAGATATCTTAAGATTTAATCCCCTAAGAGTCATTTCATTATTTATAAAGAAAAAAGGGAAGAGATTTCTTAAAAGAAATCATGTTTTTTGGTACTTACAATTTGATCTTTCATCCATAATGATATGATCGCTTTGTACTTATGGTTGTAATTAGGATATAGATGTAAAAAAAAATTATATTATCATACTCCTTTTTAACAATCACAAAAGGAGAGAAAATTGATATTTTAACAATCAAGTCATTAAATGAAGAATAATTTGACTTTATTAGAAGAGAGCTAGGATTGTTAACTCATTCAAATATATGATTTACTATTTTTCAGATTTTTTAAATTGCTTGAAATTTACATAAGATGAATGCATGAGTAGCTCTTTGATTTCTCAAATTTTTTAGCTTACTTTCAAAATAATTGATATTTATAAGATTGAGATTTAAAGCTCTTCTTTATGATGATATTTTTATAATCCTTTATAAAATACCACCCCACTTAATATCTTTGGGATATTAAATGCTTAGATCTTTGATTTCACACCTCACCTCTTTTTCTTCTTCTTCTTCTTCTTCTATTCTATTTACAAAGGAAAAGAAAGGAATTTTGATGAGAAAATTTTATCCTTCATCTTATTTTACTAATGGGAAGCAATGAAATGTTTGTGTTAAATATTTAGTTTCTAAAAATGTGATCAATATTTCTCTTTTTTTGTTGATAACAAAGGGAGAGAAATTTGAACTATGTTTAGAAATTTGTCGCTAAACATTTATTGATAAAAAAAGGGGGAGAAATGACGTGACATTATGTTTTATTTATAATATGATGAACATTTGTCTTAAACATTTGCTTAGAAATGGTATACTAAACATTTCACCTTTTTGTTAATGACAAAGGGGGAGAAACAATATATTGATGACAAATATTGAATACTAATGAGAAATATTAAAATGAGTATTTCTCCTTTTTTGTAGATGACAAATTAGGAGAAATGATTGATAATTTAATAGGGAGAAATAATTTATTATTTTAAAATCTTTAAAATGTCTAAAATTGATGTTATATCATGAATATATGATGTTAAATTTTTTAGCTGCAAGATGAATATTTGAAAATTTTGTCATGAATGGTATCATGCTTAAATTCAAAAGTGTTGGATTCTTTTGAATTCAAGTTTACTTTATCCAATGGTATTTACACTACGAGAGTTAAGATTAACTCTTTCATTAATTAGTTGTCATCATCAAAAAGAGAAGAGTATGGAATCTCAAATTTTGATGATGAAATCAATTGATGGGTTTTATTATCTAACTTATGTGTTAGAAATGAATGATGCAAGATTAACTACGATAAGGTAATACAATTAGACGTTGGGCCAGAGTCACAATCGGGCATCGGGCCGGGGTTCGGACAATGTAGTGGGAACTCGCCGGAAGCTCGCCGGAAGCTCACCGAAGGTATCGGGGGCTTGCCGGGAGTTCGTCGAAAACTCATCGAAGGTATTGGGGGCTTGCCGAGAGTTCTCCAGGAGCTCGCAGAGGGTGATCAAGGGCTTGCTAGGAGTTCACCGGGAGCTCTCCGAAGGTGACCGAGAGTTTATTGAGAGTTCACTAGGAGCTCACAGAGGGTGATCGAGGGATTGCTAGGAGTTTGTTGGGAGCTTGCCAAAGTTGATCAGGAGTTTGCCAGGAGTTAGTTGGGAGCTCACCGAAGGTGATCGTGATCTTGCCGAGAATGCATCAGGGTTTCACCATAAGATGATCGAGACTCGCCAAAAGTTCGCTAGAGGTCACCGGGAGTTAGGAAGGTCACCTGACATGTTAGTAAAATTGATTGTATTTGTATGCCTTAGTATATCATAGTTAATATCGATTTGGTTTTGAGTCCTAATTGAGTTAGATTCAGAAGAAATCCAAATTAACTCAATGTGAGGCAACATGGTCGACTTTGGGTTAAATTTGAGCTTAGGTCGAGCTTATTTTGTTGATCTTAGAAGGGTCAACATGAGGTACGAGTCGTGTATACAAAAGTATGGAAAAAGTGACTTTTGTTGCATTCCCAATGATAATACTGCTCAGGCGATGGTAGTACCGCCATTGCCCCTATTTTAAGGGTGCTTTCGGTGGTAGTACTGCTAGTACCCAAATTTTTCAAGATTAGTTGGATTTTGGCTCAATTTCTGAAGCTAATTGAGGTCTATAAATACCCCAAGTTTTTTTGATTGGAGAAGCAAGAGTGATAAATTAAAAAGTAGGATAAAATTATGTTAAAGAGTTATAAAATTTAAGAACTTTCCTTGAGTGCTTTGAAGTGTTAAGTTAGTCTAAGGGAAGTGAGGAACTCTTGTAAAAGGTTCCTCTCCTGAACCTGTGAAAAGGAGAGAAGTGTAATGGGTTTGGTCTTCACTTATGGAAGAAGATCGTTTAGTAGACTCCAGTGGGCCTCGATGAAGGAGGACTTTGAAAAGTGGACGTCGGTCAAGTTTTAGCCGAACCACTATAAATTGTGAGTTTTCTCATCTTATTTAATTTTAGCATTCATTACCTAAATCAAAATTTTTTGAACTTAAGTTTGATTCACTCGCGTATTCAAATTCCAAGAAATGCTTCTGATTTCAGTTTTACCTTGAACAAAAATTTATTTTTTATACTGAGATTTCAACACTTGCACTAACTCAAACCCCGCCCCCCCACCCACTCTTAATGCCAACCTGATCTTAACAATACCACCTCCGCTTGGGTGATACCACCACCGACCACGGGTAGTACTACCGTCGAAAGTCTCGATAAAAGCACAAATAGTGCTTTTCGACTCTTTGGGTAGTACCATCACATAGGCTTAGTAGTACCATCACTCAAGCCTAATTTAGGTCACAAAATTAGCCTTTTAATAGGCCTAATGGGCTCTAAATTAGGTTGGCATAGTATCCGCCCAATACCAACTCAATTGACTCGAAATGATCAAATTCAAGACTTAACCATTCGAATTAAAATTATGAAACCTTCAACACGTTGTCCAACATTCTGGTATATCATCTATTCATCTAGCACTTCGTTTGAGCCTCTTACACATTGTCCTTTCCTTTAACATATTGCCCGCTGCATGTTGACTTTCCACAACATCCGATCTTTTAACGCAATACCCGATCCTTCTAGCCCAATACTTGAACTCATGTCACGAAGTCCATGCTTCACTATGTCGAGCAATTCTTTAGCCCAACATCCAATCTCTGACATGATTCTTTCCTCAGCCCAATGTCAGATTTTCCTACTTCAATAATTTGCCCTATGATGGTTCGAGTCTATGATTGAAGTTTTCCTGCGTCATTTATCTTCAAAGCATATTAGTCCATAAACACATCAATTGATTTCATCACCAAAATATGGGATTTAACAAGAAAATCTCAAATTAAGCATCACATGCATAATATAAATAAAAATAAAAATTAGGGATATACGTACTTGGTCGTCGTGCGATAATTGGTGCATAAGAAATCACAAATTGAATATTGTGCGTATCGTGTGAGATGTGTTACCTAGGAAGATTGTATGTCCCTGAGATTTTCATATTTAAAGGAGAGGGAGAAGGAGAACACATGTGCTTATCTCTAGTAGCAATCCACATGACAGACACGACGATGATGCTCCTCAAATAACTACATAATCTTTCTCTCCACATGCACCACAAAGATGCGATCTCTTTAAGAAGAGGCCAGCCTTCTTGCTATCCATATGCCCTACATAGGGGCAGGTGACCAAGAAGGAGTGGAGGCTGAGGAGAATACAAGGGCGACCACACAGAGCTCTAGCCCATGAACCCTAAGGTTTCTCCTATTTATAGAGGACTCCTACCACTTACCCTAAAGGATCATGCCTTAATGGACACCGGATCTCTATCTAATTGCTATAAGCCTTTTAGATCATTAGATCTCCATCCAATAATCACAATCAGGTCTCACCCAAGTGATCTAACAAAATAGGGTCTTATTGGATATTCGACAAAATAGTGGCTCTGCAAATATTTCATATCCACACTACCTATACTCGTTGCAACATCTATCATGTGTGTATGACCCTCTAGGCCCAATACTGAGCTGGTCATGAGTTGCTCCTATTAAAACTCCTTCTAACTTAGAAGTCCTTCTGATATAGCGAATTATTATCTTCATATTAATTCACTTGACTCATCGACTATGGACGTATTAGGCCACTATGCCATAGTCCCCAAATGGTATAAGGGATCTCATTCATTGGATCTTTCTATCCTCAGTTACTATATATCTATAGTCACTCATCTAATTAATATCTTAGAGACCATATATTGGGCCTGGTATGTTGGAAAACCTCAGCGGGTGCATCACATGTGCAGCAAAAATTAAATTAAAAATTGGTTTCCCATGCAGATCAAATCGTTATGCAAAAGATTAGGGTCATGAGAAAAAAATACAAAAACTGATAAAATCGCGATGTGTGAGAGATTAATTTTACCTAGGGAGATCGTATATCTCTATATTCTAGATCCTGATAGAGAAGATGAAGGAGGTCAAGCGTCCTCCTCTCTAATGGTATCCATATGATGGATCTCTGCAGCGAAACTCCTCTAATCTGATCTCACAACTCTTGCATAGAGGTAGAAAGGAGAATAGGAGGTGGTGGCTAAAGCTGCAACCTATCAACCATGAGTCTCTCCTCCTATTTATAGAAAGTCACCAAAAACCCTAGGGCTCCTGCCTTAGTGGGTACTGGATCTTCATCCAATAACGCATTAACCTTGCATTATTGGATCTCTATCCAATAATCTCCTTAAGTATCTAATTGGGCCTTAAGCAAGGAGCTCATCAGCATAAAGTCTCATCTAATGAGAATAAGGGCTAATTGGATCTCCATCCAATCCTCTATTCACTGAAGCATCTACCATATGTGTGTGACCCTCTAGGCCCGATACCGAGTTGGTCATGAGTCACTCCCATTAGAACTTTTTCTGATATAGTGAATTATTATCCTCATAATAATTCACTCGACTTATTGACTATGGACGTACTAGGTCACTACACAATAGTCCCCAGATGATAAGGGGGGATCAAATCCATCAGACTTGTCTGTCCACAGTTACCATGTATCTATAATCTCTCATCCAACTAATATCCCATAGACCATATATTGGACATAGTACTATCAGGTCACATACAGAATCCGTCATAATCTCGCTCTAATCGGATTTTTCCGGAGAACTCTTTCTCTCTCAATCCAAATGAACTTGGCTAGGGATTTGTTTGAGTAAGCATATATGGGATATTCCTCTTATGATACCGAGAGTAGATGATCCTCTATTGACACTCAATTGCCTTCGTAAGGTTTACTACCAATCTCGATACCCAATTGTACCAGATCAGGAACTTTCCAAACCTATAAGTCTAGTGTCAAAGAAAGGAGTACTCGTACAATGCATCTTTGGTGTCTCAAGTCTAAGGACCAGATATACAACTAGGACTATGAAATCATTGTCTGACATTAGGTATCATTAACTATACAGCATTTCATAAGCGGATCAATCAGTAAACTCATTCTCCAATGAGCACCAGTACTATATCCTTAGTGTTTCTACACAAGTGGCTATGAGACCAGCCGCCTCCATCATATGGAAGGGTATATAGTACATTGATCTGTCCGATTATCTCAATGTCCCTCTTGAGTAACCTATGACCTGGATTATTTAAGATTTGTGTTTAAAGGTGAATCGATCTCATTATCGTGATCTCATCACGATCCGACTCCCATTGTACAAAACCAAGGACATCATAATATATATGTAACAGATAATGTGAGAATATACTAATATTAATCATAAGTAAAAAGATCACACAGTATGTCATATATGTCATCACTCACATGATTGGCTTGTAGGGCACCTGTAACCAACAATCTCTAACTTGACCAAAAGCCAATCACCTATGTGTCTGATCCCCATCAGACCCCTATGACACTCAAATATAATATGAGTCAACGGCTTCATTTGTGGATCTGCAATGTTATCTTCGGGTGAAACTCTTTCCATTATTGTATCTTTTCATGTCATGATCACTCTGATCAGATAGAACCTCCTCAGAATAATTCTGTTGAGACCTGAGTTCCTTTGTTAGAGTTATCACCCTATCGTGGTCACAATATATGGGAGTCAGCTCTATGCTGCTTGGTATGACTTTCAAATCCTTGATAAACTTTTTCATCCAAACCCCTTCCTTTGCTGCTTCTACTGCAGCAATGTATTCCACCTTTGTGGTTGAGTCATCAGTAGTATCTTACTTAGAACTCTTTCAGCTTACTGCTCCTTCATTCAGGGTAAAAATATATCTTGAATTTGACTTGCTATCATTAATGTCGAACTGAAAACTCGAGTCCATGTAGCCCTGAACCTGGAGGCTATCTCCTCCATATACCAGTAAAAGATCCTTAGTCCTTCTCAAGTACTTAGGGATACACTTTACTACCTTCCAGTATTCTAAACCTGGATCTGCCTGATACTTGCTAGTGACACTCAAAGCATGTGCTATATCAGGCCTAGTGCATAGCATCACATACATGATAGACCCTATCACTGAGGCATAAGGTATCTTATCCATGTGTCACTTTCTTCATGAGTCTTTAGGGATATACTCCTAGAAAGTGATATTCCATGTCTCATCAGTATAAGACCTCTCTTGAAATTCTCTATACCAAACTTTTTGACAATGGAATCTATGTACCTATATTGGGACAAGCCATGCATCCTTTTGGATCTATCTCTATAGATCTAGATCCCCAAAATATAGAATACTTCCCCTAAGTCTTTCATTGAGAAGTTTCTAAATAGCCAAGCCAAGCCTTTACTATTGTGAGCATTCCTACATTATTCCCAATGATTAGGATGTCATCCACATATAGCACCAAGAAGGTGATAGCACTTTCACTTACCTTCCTATATACATAAGGCTCATCTTCATTCTTAACGAAGTTATAAGATCTGAATCTTATGTTCTAATCTCGGGAAGCTTATTTCAATCCATAAATAGATCTAAGCAACCTGCACACTCTATCTGGACTCTCTTTGGATATGAATATCTCTGGATGTATCATATACACTTACTTCTCGAGGTTGCCATTGAGGAATGTCGTTTTGACATTCATTTGCCAAATCTCATAGTCATAGTGTGTTGCAATGGCCAAAATAATTCTAATGGACTTAAGCATTGCTATAAGTGAAAGGTTTTTGTCATAGTCAACTCCTTGTCTTTGATGATATTCTTTAGCTACCAGTCTTGCTTTATAAGTCTCTACCTTTCCATCCACTCTGATCTTCTTCTTGAAGATCCATTTGTAGCTGATGGGTATAATACCCTCAGGTGCATCTATCAGGTTCCAAACCTTATTAGAGTATATGAAATCCATCTCAGAATTTCTGGCTTCTTATCACTTCCTGGAGTCTATACTCATAATAGTCTCCTTGTAAGTCTGAGGATCAACATCCTGAGAGTTATCTCCACTGATATATCTCACATATCTTTCATGAGGGTGAGATACTCTACTAGTCCTACGCAAAGTTAGAACTTTTGTGTTAGGTACCTGAATAGACTCAGGCTTTGGAATGGTGCTAGGTTCTCCAACCTTGCTCAGTTCTATCTTGCTCCCACTATTTCCACCAAGAATATGTTCCTTCTCAAGGAACATAGCTCTCTTGGCAACAAAGACCTTTTCGGTCCTTGGGATGATAGAAATAATATCCACAAGTTTCCTTTAGGTATCCTATGAATGTGCACCATTCTGTCCTTGATTCCAACTTATCGGAGTTGTGTCTTATAACATGGGCAGGACAACCCCAAATCTTAACAATCTTAAGATCGGGCTTCTTTCATTTATATATCTCATATAGTGTAGACATTACTGACTTCGATGGAACTCTGTTCAGAAGGTAAGCTGCAATCTTTGGGGCGTACCCTCAGAATGAGATGAGTAGGTCAACAAAACTCATCATGAACGGCACCATGTCTAACAACTTGTGATTCCTCCTTTCTGATACACCATTAGTATAAGGAAGTGTCCACTAGGATAGAATCTTATTGTCTCTTAGGAAATGGGTGAACTTCATACTCAAGTACTCTTCTCCTCGATCTGAATGAAGAGTCTTAATACTCTTTCCAATTTGGTTCTCTACCTCATTCTTATATTCCTTGAATTTCTCAAAGGCCTCAGATTTGTACTTTATTAAGATCATGTGTCCATACCTAGAGAAATCATCAATGAATGTAGTGAAGTATGAGTAACTACCTATAGTCTGAGTCAACATGGGACCACATACATCATTATGTATGAGTTCTAATAACTCGATGGCTCTCTCTAGTTCCACTAAAAGGAGAGTTGGTCATCTTCCCATGAAGGCAAGGTTCACAAGTTGCATATGTCTCATAGTCAAATGGATCTAAGTATCCATCTTTCAGAAACTTTTGAATCTTTCCCTCATGTATATGACCTAATTTACAATGTCATAGGTATGCATTATTCACCTCATCTCTTTTTCTCTTAGATATATTTATATTCATAATATGTGGAGAAGTGTCTAACACATATAAGCCATTTATAAGGGTCCCTTTAGTGATGATCTCATCATCCATAATTATTGAATAATTATTATTCGCAAAAACTAATTTATATCCGTTAATTATCAAATAAAAGATAGAAATAATATTTTTGATAATAGAGGGAACAAAATAGCATGCATCTAATGTAATAATAGCTCCACCAGACAGATGTAGGGTGACCTCTGTAACAGCAACTGCAGCAACTCTTGCTCTATTGCCCATCTTGAGGTCCATCTAGCCTCTAGCCGCTAATCTCCTAGGTCTTGCCAGAACCTACAACAAATTACAGATATGATAAACACTCATAATATCCAATAACCATGTGTTATCATAAAAATCTAATAAGTGAAGACTGATCATGAATATACCTGAAGCTTCTCCAAGCTTCTATCTTGCCTTCTCTGCAAGGTAGTCCTTATAGTTCCTCTTCCAATGCTCATTTTGGCCACAGTGCAAGTACTCTCTTTTATCCTTTCTTAGGTATTTCTTAGCAACCTTTATCTTACCTAGTCTTTCTTTGCCCTTGCCCTTCTTAAGGGTCTTGCTGGCATTCCTTTTCTTTTTTGTCTCACCAATATAGAGAAATGGCTTCTCCTTCTTGATAGCACTCTCAGCTTTGCTCAACATATTGAGGAGCTCAGGGAGAGTCACCTCAAACTTGTTCATATTAAAGTTAATAATGAATAGTGAAAAAGAATCTGGTAGGGACTGAAATATAAGATCAATGCACAGATTATCCTCTAGGACTATCTATATACTTCACAAAGCGAGTGATCTCATCATCGTTTATCCTTTCCTCCAGCGTGGGCTCAATCATGTTAAGGACATATACTATTTTCTCTTCCGTGAGAACAATTCTTAAATTACGGAGCTTTTAGACCAATAAGATGGTTGGCATCAAGTATACCACATAGGGGTTTTGCAAGCGACAAATAAGATATAGTGTAAATTAAATAACATACAGATTTTACAGAAAATACTAATTAAGATATGGACTTCTATCTTAATGTACTCCCACTATTTTCTTAGCGAATCACGTAACACCCTCGACACGTGAGACGGAAGTCTCTAGCAGACTCCTTACTTGTAACAGGTGCCCTGCAAGCCAATCACGTGAGTGATGGCACGTGTGATATGCTGTGTAATCTTTTTGCTTATGATTAATATTCTCATATTCTCATATTATATTATTTATTACATATATATTATGATGTCCTTGGTTCTGTGGAATGGGAATCGGATCGTGATGAGATCACGATAATGAGATCGATTCACCTTTAAACATAGATCCTAAATAATCCTGGT
Source organism: Ensete glaucum (assembly GCA_021527575.1). Taxonomy (NCBI): domain Eukaryota; kingdom Viridiplantae; phylum Streptophyta; class Magnoliopsida; order Zingiberales; family Musaceae; genus Ensete; species Ensete glaucum. Next base: position 38,713,975 of record CM038557.1, read on the forward strand.
CATAGATTACTCAAGAGGGACATTGAGATAACCGGATAGACCAGTGTATTATATACCCATCCATATGATGTAGGTGGTTGGTCTTATAGCCACTTGCGTGGAGACACTGAGGATATAGTATAGGTGCTCATTGGAGAATGAGTTCACTGATTGATCCACTTATGTAATGTTGTATGGTTAATGATATCTAATGTCAGATAGTGATTCCATAGTCCCAGTTGTATATCTGGTCCTTAGACAATGAGACATCAAGGATGCCTTGTATGAGTACTCCTTTCTTTGACTCCAGACTTACAGGTTTGGAAAGTTCCAGATCTGGTACAGTTGGTTATTAGGATTAGTAGCCAACCTTACAAAAGCAATTGAGTATCAATAGAGAATCATCCACTCTTGGTATCATGAAAGAAATATCTCATATATGCTTGCTTAGATAAATCCTTGGCCAGGGTCATTCGGATTGAGAGAGAAGGAGTTCTCCGGTAGAATCTGAATAGAGCAAGACAAACAAATTCTGTATGTGACCTGACAGTACCATGTCCAATATACGGTCTCTAAGATATTATTTGGAAGAGGGATTATAGATACATGGTAACTATAGACAAACAGATCTGACGAATTTAATCCTCCTATACCGTCTAGGGACTATGGCATAGTGGCCTAGTACATCCATAGTCGATGAGTCAAGTGAATTATTATGAGAATAATAATTCACTATATCAAAAGGAGTTCTGATGAGAGTGACTCACGACCAACTCGGTATCGGGCCTAGAGGGTCACACATATATGATGGATGCTTCAGCGAATAGAGGATTGAATGAAGATCCAATTAACCCCTATTCTCATTAGATGAGACTCTATGCTGATGGGCTCCTTGCTTAAGGCCCAATTAGAGGCCTAAGAAAATTATTGGATAGAGATCCAATAATACAAGGTGAATGGATTATTAGATAGAGATCCAACACCCACTAAGGCAGGAGCCCTAGGGTTTTTGGTGGTTCTCTATAAATAGGAGGGGAGACTCATGGTTGATAGGCTGCACATTTAGCCACCACCTCCTACTCTCCTCCCTTCCTCTGAGCATGAGTTACAAGATTAGATTGGAGGAGTTTCGCTATAGAGATCCATCATGTGGATACCGCTAGAGAGGAGGACACTTGACCTCCTTCATCTTCTCCATCCAGATCTGGAATATGGGGATATACGATCTCCCTAGGTAAAATCAATCTCTCACACATCGTAGTTTTATCAGTTTTTACATTTTTCTCATAATCCAATCTTTTGCACGATGATTTAATCTACGTGGGAAATCAATTTTTGTTTTGATTTTTGTTGCGCATGTGATGCACCCGGTGAGGTTTCCCAACACTCCTAGTGGGGATCGGGATCCAATTGGCATCTTAGTGCAACCTCGAGGGACTCGACCAATTACACTAAGCCCAAAAGGTAGACAACTCTTGCCAATCACAACTCCTTGTGATTCTCATCATGTTCGACCTCTAAATCATCATAGTCTCGAGGGACTTGACCAACCATAACGTTCAGTTAAGTCATCATCATAGTTACAAGATGAGTCTGGTTTGATGGATATGCTCTCGACTACTCGACCAAGTCATATAATGTCCTCAGGTCACTGGTGATATATATATATCATAGGCAAGAACTCGATTATGTAGATAAGTGAGCTTCGAGTGACTCGACCAACTCAACCTATATTGGGATTCAATTTATTCCTATAACGATGGAAGGTCATGTGGGTCAATCTTATTGCCTCATGCTTACCGACTTAATATTATCATAGGAGGGGTTTTTGTTTTCTATCAGTCTCCTAATATATTGTGTCACATACATACATACTTAATATATATCTACATCATATGCAAATATATATACATATATCTAGTAAGTGTATAACACATCACAAATGCAAGCCACACCGGATGATCATGAGCCATCACTTAATATGATTAAGCCTAAGCCAATAGACCTAATCACTCACAATAGGATCTATGTGTGTATCGGTGCATCTCAATGCCCTGTGATTATTGATCTCGTCATCATCGGTTCCGTCGGATCGTCATATCACCTTGCATTGTAATCTCCCGTCACAACATCGTGGGTCCCACTATCATCTCCACGCTCCCGATGCGCCTCTCCATGTAACTACAAATAATCACAGACACGTAGGCTTGACAATAAACGAGAAAAACAAAGACACACAAGCCTCAATAAAAATAATCACAATTACACACATCACAACACATGGCTCATGATCATCTATCCACATTATACATCACATCATATGTAGGATTACTAGATATATATATTAATTAATTAAACTATTTAATTAAGTATTTCTCTGTAAATCAGGACATGCTTAAAATTTTTTAAATTGTCAAGGGTATTTTCATAATTTTGGATGAGAGGACAGTCCTCGAAATTTTCAGAATTATTAAGGATATTATGGGAAATATGTACATGAGGAGAGTCCTCGAAATTTCTCGAATTCATAAGGGCAGGATCGTCATTTTCTCCAAAGGATGCCCTAACCCCTCTTTCCCTTCGCATCTGCCGCCATCGCCTCTGACAAAGCGATTCTTGCCCATCGGGCTTGCTAAGGGGCGGCCACCCTGGCACCTGCCGCATGCGCAGCGCAGTGGCTACTACCCCGGATCGCCGCTAGCGCCACTGGCGGGCGATAGCCGGGCATGCCCTGGGTTGGTCGAGTCCGTGCCTATAGGCGCCACTGTGGGTCACACTGGGCACGCCTTGCCGATTGGCCTTGGCCGCCGACCATGGGTAGTCGGCCATGGCGTGGGCCGCCTCCTCCTCGTTACCTTCGCTGCGAAACACAACAAGAATACATAGAATGATTCTACGTCATTTAATCTCATCACATGTAATTTAAACTAATCTTTCGCACGAAAATCTTGGCTCTGATATCACTATTGGGAAATCTCAGCGGGTGCATCACATGCACAGCAAAAATCAAAATAAAAATTAGTTTTCCATGCAGATCAAATCGTCATGCAAAAGAATGGGGTCGTGAGAAAAAAATGCAAAAACCGATAAAACTACGATATGTGCTTGTATTCCAGATCCTAGTGGAGAAGATGAAGGAGGTCAAGCGTCCTCCTCTTCAGCGGTATCCATACAATGGATCTCTGCAGCGAAACTCCTCCAATCTGATCTCACAACTCTTTCGCAGAGGTAGGGGGAGAATACGAGATGGTGGCTAAAGCTGCAACCTATCAACCATGAGTCTCCCCTCCTATTTATAGAGAGCCACCAAAAACCCTAGAGCTCCTGCCTTTGTGGGTATTGGATCTCCATCCAATAACCTACTAACCTTGTATTAATGGATCTCTATCCAATAATCTCCTTAGGCCTCTAATTGGGTCTTAAGGAAGGAGCCCATCAGTATAGGGTCTCATCTAATGAGAATAGGGGCCAATTAGATCTTCATCCAATTCTCTATTCATTGAAGCATCCACCATATGTGTGTGACCCTCTAAGCCCAATACCGAGCTAGTCGTGAGTCGCTCCCATCATAACTCCTTATGATATAGTGAATTATTATTCTCATAATAATTTACTCGACTCATCGACTATAGACGTACTATGCCACTACGCCATAGTCCCTAGATGGTATGGAGGGATCAAATCTATCCACAGTTACCATGTATCTATAATCCCTCATCCAACTAATATCCTAGAAATCGTATATTGGACATGGTACTACTGTCAGGTCACATACGGAATCCATCATAGTCTTGCTCTAATCGGATTCTCCCAGAGAACTCTTTCTCTCTCAATCCAAATGACCCTGGCTAGGGATTTGTCTGAGCAAGCATATATGGGATATTCCTCTCATGATACTAAGAGTAGATGATCTTTTATTGACAATCAATTGCCTTTGTAAGGTTGGCTACCAATTCCGATAACCAGCTGTACCAAATCTAGAACTTTCCAAACCTGTAAGTCTAGCGTCAAAGAAAGGAGTACTCATACAAGGCATCCTTGGTGTCTCAAGTCTAAGGACTAGATACACAACTGGGACTATGGAATTGTTGTTTGACATTAGGTATCATTAACCATACAGCATTCCATAAGCGGATCAATCAGTGAACTCATTCTCCAATGAGCACATGTACTATATCTTTAGTATTTCTATACAAGTGGCTATGAGACTAGCTGCCTCCATCATATGGATGGGTATATAGTACACTGATCTATTTGGTTATCTCAATATCCCTCTTGAGTAACCTGTGACCTAAATTATTTAAGATATATATTTAAAGGTGAATCAATCTCATTATTGTGATCTCATCATGATCCGACTCTCATTGCACAGACCCAAGGACATCACAATATATATGTAACAGATAATGTGAGAATATACCAATATTAATCATAAGTAAAAAAGATCACACAGTGTGTCACACGTGCCATCACACATATGATTGGCTTATAGGGCACCTGTAACCAGCATGGTAATGTCAGGCTTATACAAAATCTTATCCGAGTCTCACTTTGATTGAATTCTCACGAGGAACTCTTTCCCTCTCAATCTGAACATTACTGGCCAAGAATTTGTTTGAGAAAGCACACACGGGATATTCCTCTCGTGATACCGAGAATGGATGATCCTTTATTAACACTTAATTACTTTCATAAAGTTGGTTGTCATTCCCTATTATATCAGATCTGGAGCTTCCAGATCTGTAAGTCCGGTGTCAAAGAATAAAGTACTTATACAAGGCAATCTTAGTATCTCAAGTCTAAAGACTAGACACATAATCGAGATTATGATATCACTGTTTGACGTCAAGTATCATTAACTATCTAGCATTCTTTAAGCGAATCAATCAATGAACTTGTTCTTCAATGAGCACCTGCACTGTACACTTAGTATCCCCACACAAGCGGTTATGAGACCAATCGCCAACATCATATGGATAGGTATACAACATACCAATCTATTTAGTTATCTTGATGTCCCTTTTGAGTAATATATGAATATGATTATTTAGGGTCTGTGTTTAAAAATGAATCGCTCTCATCATCATAATTTTATCACGATCTGATTCCCATTACACAAATCCAAGAATATCACAATCTATATACAATATATAATATATAATGTTCAAAAATACCAATATCAATAATATGCAAAAAGAATGTTGCAGCATGTCACATGTGTCATCACTCATGTGATTGGCCTACAAGATACTTGTAACTAGTAATCTTGAGTGTTTGACTATCACATAAGGCTAGCACATATGTCAACTAGATGTTAACAATGCTTTCTTAGGGGACCTTAACTGAAGATGTTTTCGTGCAACAACATCCTAGCTTCATCTACCCTCAATATCCAAGCTATGTTTGCAAATTGTAAAAAGCTATTTATGAACCTTGCTAAGCTCCAAGAGTCTGGTATCCCAAACTTAGCTCATTTTTTGCGTCAATTGACTTTATCAACTCCAAATATGACATCTTTTATTTCTACAACAACAAAAAGGAAGTACTATATGTCTACTGGTATTTGTGGATAACATTATTATTACAAATAATAATTCTATAAAGATCAAGCAATTCCTTAGGTAGTTAGTAGATCGATTCTCTATTAAAGATTTAAGAACATTAAGCTACTTTTTGGGAGTGGAAGTAATGTTCACATATTATAGACTTTTCATATCTCAAAAGAAGTATATTTAAGATCTACTATGAAAGACGAATATACAAAATGTCAAAGAAATTGTCACACCACTCTCCATTGCTGAATCACTCAAATTATATATTGGCAACCCTAATACGAATCTCATACAATACCGATAATTAATTGGCTCCTTATAGTACTTATCTCTCACACGTCTAAATATCTTATTTGTAGTCAATAAATTATCATAATTTATATATCAACCCTTCACTATATATTGGTCTGTAGTAAAATATGTCTTGCACTATCTAAACGAGACCTTCAATCATAGACTTCTTTTTCATAAACACTCATTACTTCATCTTCATGTTTTTGTCGATGTTGATTGGGCAGGCAACATTGATGATAGAATATCTACGTCAACCTATATTATATTCCTTGGAGTAAATTCAATCAGTTAGAGTACTAAAAAATATAAAAGTATCATAACGTCCATTACTAAAGCTGAATATCGAGTCATTGCTATAATAACTTGACATCAATTCCAAATTCACTTCTACAATATACTATAATAATGTTGATGTCACTTACCTATACGTCAATCTAGTATTTCACTCACACATGAAATATATTAACATCAGCTTTTACTTAATCAAAGATCAAGTTGGTAGACTTACTTACAAGTCTCACCTACAAAATATTTCAATTACATAGGTTGATAGAAACTCAATCTTACATATGTATGATAGAAGATCAGCTCAAAAGATCATGATAAATGAATCTCAGATTTGGGTAACAGACTTGATTATAGAGGCAAATAACTGATTTGATTGTGATATTTAAGTGACTGGTTGAAAAAAATCTCTCCTTATAATACATTTCTCAGTTCAATAAGAAGTACTTGCAAATGTGCTTGCATGCATGTGTATTAGGTTCATATTATTTGCTCCAACTGCATAAATGTTCTGTATATGTGCTCATCAGACAATCTTAAAACTTTTTTCGCTAATTAGATGAGCATAAAGTTAAAAGATTTTTTTTGTATTGGCTAAGTATTTTTTGTCCTTACTTAAAAGATATTTTTTTTTTAAACTTCAATGGCATGTTCTCTGAGACAAATTCAAAAGTTCCTTGTGCCCTAAAACCATTAGTATAGAGGTCATAGTGATGATCTTATCTATCTCAACCTAAACAAGTGGGACAACACAAGCCAAACATGCAAACCAGGGGAAATCCTCTGACGAATCTACTTAAACTAGTCATATAATATATATATCACTATAACTTCATTTAGAACATATTCGAATATTACATAAAAAAGGTCTATTTATGCGAATCCACGTAAGTAGATGATGATATGTGAATCCACTTACCGACGGAGTTTCACTGCTTTTCCTCACCTTGCTTTTCTTAGTGGTGGTCGAGTCATTTGTGACTCGTGTCTTCGTAAAGCTGGAGATTCGAATGCTATTTCCTTGCTTAGTTTACATGTCATGGGCACTGATTTCCAAAGTTGGTGGTCGAGCTCAGTGGACTGTATTTTTATACTCCAAAAATTTCTCCCTTGGTTTGATCTATTAGGATGCAGCCGAATAGAATTATATACTAATGTCAAATGTTTATTATTTTCTTTAGTTCAAATTATATATTTTTATTTCTAAATAAAAATTTCATATTTAATTTAATTTATAATTATTTTGGATAGTTTTGGTATGTTATCAAAAGATTTATAGACGTTGTGGTTACGGTACGTGGGATAATCAATATCAATATCAATGGTCTAAGAGAAAGTGAGACCTAAAATCATTTCATTACAAACTATGAATACTTAATAGTTTAATTAAAGTTGTCGGTCTCTTTATATTAAAGATGTCACCCAATATTAAGATGTGAGTATTAGTTAGATACTTAATAGTTTAATTCAGTTTCATACATTATTCATGGCACATTCAATTCGTATTCTATGCACAGCAAAGCACATATGATCGCCCCCAATGATTACATACGAACAAAGTATCTAACTAATACTCACATCTTAATATTGGGTGACATCCTATCCATTTTTACTCCTTAGATGTTATCAAAGTTATCTTTCTCATTTTCTCATCTTTGGACTCTTTATATGAAGTAATATAGATGTGAATTTCTTAATATTAAGCTATGTTAGCATGTGGTTTTGATTCTTAAAATTTGAGAATCGAAACCGAATCATATAGGTGTTGGTTTTAGAGTCTGAATCAACGGTCCTAGTTCTGATCCAAACTATTGATTTCTATTTTTTAACTAAAAATAATTTAAAATAAAAATTAAATTAAGATAAAAATAATATATATTTTAAATCATGAACCATCAATTCAAACAAGAACTAAAATCACCGATTTTGGTTCCCAAAAATCCAGAACTATAACTGAATCATCCAAATTCAATTCCTGCTCGATTTGGAACCGATGAATTGTCAGACTAATTCAATTCAGGTTTGAATAGAACCGCGATTAGGGCTAGGCAACATCCTATCCACTTTCACCCAAGTATCACCTTCTTTCTGAATTTTTTTGAAAAGTACCTTCATTTTAAAATTTTCTGATAAATATTTTTTTAATATCTAAAATACCCCCAACCATCTTCCTCATGTTCTAGTTCTTTTCTTAAGTTTTCCTATGGACTTATTCATAGGGTAACCGATCTGGTTATAATATTTTTACATTGCATTACTATGTTTTTAGTAATAGTAATACTAGAAAAATATGATAATAATAGTAAAAAAATTAATTTATAATATTATGTACTATGATATAGTGTTTTCTAAACCAAAACAATATAACACAATATTAGTAATATATAGGCCAAAATTCTTATTGACCCTGTACTATAATTTCACATTAAAATGACCCTCCATATATTAAAACTCATTTAAGTGACCTTTCATACGATGATTTCACATCAAAGTGATTCTCATACTTTAAAGCTTATCTAATTGACTCCCTGTATTACGCTTCAAAATAAAAGTCAACCCCCCGTACTTTAAAACTGTCTAAGTGACCCCCGTACTATGCCACAAAATTAAGGTGACCCCCGTACTATAGTTTTGCATCAAAGTGACCTCTCGTACTATAATTTTACATCAAAGTGTCTCCCCCATAATATTCATAATGCCAAATAATGAGAAGAAAATATATAAGTACCTAGCTATGGTTTTGGCTATAGGAGCACAATAAGAAGAAAATATGATTTCTCGACCATTAGGCCTTTGTTAGGAGGTGTGGCTCCTAGCTATGGTTTGGCTGAGAACTGTGTATTTGTAAGTTATGCTTTCGGAGAGGGTAAATCAGGCCTCATAGATTGATAGGCTAGAGTCTGTTGTGGCTACATCAATCGGGATGATTCGGATATTGATATCAAGGTCATATATACATAAACTCTTAAAGAGCATGAAGAATATGGAAAAGAGGGTGAGATATGGATTAGTAGTCTAAAGTATAGGGTAATAAAGATATGAGTCAAAAGACATTCTTTAATGAGCTCCATAACCACAAAGGCAAGAGATACAAAAGAACAATAGACCTGGAGAGAATAATTGATGGGAAGCTTTTCATTACTGGAAGAATAAATGATTTCATTATTGTTGCTGGAAGTAAGATTTCTAATTTCAATCTATACTATTCGTACCAGTCCACTAGGTTATTGGTACACGAACTGCCCACTACCAGTTGGTACCGTAAAAAATCGAATGTCGATGGTCGATTTCGATTGTCGACGATCGATTAAGGGAGAAATCGATCATTGGCAATCGGTTAAGGGAGAAATCAACCGTCGATGGTTGATTTCGATCGTCGGTGGTCGATCGAGGGAGAAAAAGGGAAGAATAAGAAGAGGGGGAGGAGGAAAAGAAGAAAAAAAAAAAGAGGAGAAGAAGAATCACACCGTCCTCGCCCACACGTTGTCCCCGCTAGTAGGTCGCCTGTGCGCCATCACCGCCCTCGCTCGCGGGCACTTTTTCTCCCATGCAAAGAGACGGAACGTCTCCCTGTGCGGAGAGAAAGATCAAGGCAACGTCACCCCTTTTCTTTTTCTTTTTTTATATATTAATATTTTTAATATAATATTATATTATATTATTAAAAAATATATTATATTTTAGTATATCGAGTGGTATACACTATGTGTACCACCTGGTATCGAGATAATCTCAGTACACCGATACGGACTGGTAACTCAAACCTTGGTTGGAAGAAACATCTACTCTGCTGATGTAGAAAAGATAATAGAAAGTTCATCAAAGCCTTATGCCTAGGTTGGTGTGTTATTATTGGTGTTCCAAAAGAAACCTTGACAAAAAAAAAGGGATTTTGGTTCCAGAGACTTCTAATTAAGTTAGACTAGTTGTGATTACCGGGTTAAGGAGGGAGAACCAGTGAATGAAGAGATTGTTGAGGAAATCAAAGCATAAGCTATAGAACATGGTGTCTCTATAGCTTATGAAGTTGATTAAGCCTAGGACTATATCAAAAACATCATCCGAAAAGATCCGAAGGTTTGAATACCTGAAGCAATTCACAAATAATGCACTAGTTCTAGCAAAAAAGTCTAGTATTTCTAAGAAGATTTTATCTCGATCTTTCACCACTAACCAAAATAGTTCTTGAGGTGCTCCTATATTTTCTTCTCATTGTTTTGACATTATAGAATAGTACGGGAGACCACTTTGATGTGAAATCATAGTACGAGAGGTCACTTTGATGCAAAATCGTAGTACGATGGGTCACTTTGATTTTGTGGAATAGTATGGGGGGTCACTTAGATGAGTTTTAAAGTATGGGGGGTAACTTTGATTTTGAGGCATAGTACGGGGGTCACTTAGATGAGTTTGAAAGTTTGGGGGGTGACTTTGATTTTGAGATATAGTATAAGGGGTCACTTAGATGAGTTTTAAAGTATGGGGGGTCACCTTGATATAAAATCATAGTACGGGGGATCACTTAGATGAGTTTTAAAGTACGTGAGGTTATTTTGATGTAAAATCATAGTACGATGAGTCAATAAGAATTTTGGCCTAGTGTATATATATATATATGTTGAATCTCAGATTTTGATAATGAAATCAGTTGATGAGTGCTTGACCTAACAAGGTTGCTAGAGTTGATACAGGATTAATTATGATAGAAAGATTATTACAATTAGAGGTTTGGCCAAAGTCAAGTCCAAGCATCGGGTCGGGGTTTGGACGACGTGGTTAGGAACTCACCTGGAGTGCGTCGAGAGCTCGCCGAGGGTATCGGAAGCCTGCAAGGATGGTACAAGGGAGTTCGTCGGAAGAAGACTGAGACTCGTTGGAAGATTGTCAGGGGTAGTTGAAAGGCTTGCTGGGAGTTGGGAAGGTCTTGAAGTGGATTTGTGGTCATATTGATTGTAATTAATTAAGTCATATTTAGCATCATATAGATTTAACCACGATGGTGAAAAGAAGTTACAGATCAGACATGGACCTATGATCAAGCTTAGACATCGGGCCAAAGTTTAGACGATGTGGTGGGAGCTCACCAGGAGTTCATTAGGACTTCACCGAAGGTATCGAGAAGATCACTAGGAACACGTCGAGAGATCGCTAGAGAAATACTATGAGACTCACAGTAGGAAATGTCGGAGGTTCTTGAATTACAGAAGTGAGGTTGTAAGCTTAGTGGTCATGTTTGATTGTAATCTTTAAGTCATGGGTTAAGATTGAGTCATAAATGAGTATGATTTGTAAGAAATTCAAATCAACTCAAAGAGGTAATTAGGTCCACTAAAGGGGAGTGATTGAGCTCAAGTTGAGCTCAATTGGTTGACTAAAGAATTGGTCAAAATGTAGTTCATGTTAGGATTAAAAAAGTGAAGGGAATCACTTTTTTGAGATTCCTGATGGTTGAACTGCCGGTGAGCATTGAGTGTACCACCACCGCCTAGGATTTCGAGTGGTTGTCAACAGCTGAACTGCCTAGGTTGGGTGGCTGAACCGCCCGTACCCTAGATTCTAGGTACTTTCGGTGGTTGACCCGCCCAGGCCGACAGTTGAACCACCCATATCAGAATTTTTTGGGTATGTTTGAATTTTAGCTCCAAAATTCTGAAGCCATTTGAGGCTATAAATACTCCAAGTTTTCTTGCATTCCATACAACAAATTTTGGAGATTACATTTTATGAAAAATTGTGTGTGAATTGTAAGAAAAAGAAAAGGGAAAGGGAGAGAGCTTAGAGTTAAAAGAATTCTTAAAGTCTTCCTTGTAAGCTCAAGTGTAATGGTTTGGTCTTCACCGAAAGAAGATAAGTAGTGAACCACTATAAAATTAGTGCCAAACCACTAAAGGAAGAGAACTCGGGAGTGGACATAGGTCAGTTAGTGCCAAACCACTATAAAATTATGAGTTTCTTTATGTTTACCTTGATTACTAATTTTGTATTGATGCTTTCGATTTTATTTACATTTTGAAAGCAAGGCTTCGAAATCAAACACTTCATTTACGACATTATCTATCTCCTTATTCAAATATGCTTATTCTTTTTAAAGTCATCTTCAAGCAAGAAGCTTAGCATTTCTCTATAAGATCAAACTACTTTACTTAAACTAAAAGCTTCAGATTTTCCTCCCTTACTTTAAGTGAAAAGTTTTAAGTTAAAATGAGAATTTATTCTTGCGCTAATTCAACCCTCCTCTAATATATATATATATATATATATATATATATATATATATATATATATATATATATATATATATATATATATATATATATACACTTTATTTTATATTGATCTAGATTTTAAATCTCAACTTAACCCCAAAAACATTTTAACTTGATTAAAAGACAGATCCAATATATTTAATAACAACTATACATTTTCTATCCTTAATTGTTACCGTATTTTGAAAAGAGGAAAAGGATGTTAACGTTTTACATCGTAACTAAATAATAGTACTCTTACAAAATATGTTTTTATTTTTCACATATTCTAATCAAATAATCTTTTTTAACAAAAGTCGTCGAAGTTAATTTATTCTATTTGTCCAACACATTGGAGACTTGATCCGACATAGGCCTACCTTTGAGTTCATCCCAAGTCTGACATCGAGAGAAGAGAGGATTAGAGATTGTCCTATGAAGACTACATTAGAGGCATATCCAAGGAATAATTCATCCAATGTCTATAAAAGTTTATAGAATTTAAGAATGGTTAGAGAATATTATTCTTTTATTGATCATAGGATGCATCTCGAAGGCACCTTTTATAGTGATTTCATATAATCGTCGAATCATGATAACACTGAATATGAGGGAGATTATGTAAAATTATCTGCCGTCACTAGTCTCTGAAATTATAAAATAAATCATTAGATTTTGTGATTACAAGAGTAATGATTTATGTTGATGTTGAAGACTCCAACTTGGGTGAAGTGTTAAAAATGAGAGAGAGAGAGAGAGAGAGAGAGAGAGAGAGAGGGTTGGGGGCTGGGGGGGGGCTGGGAATGACTTGGTCAACATAACCAAGTCCAATGTGGGTGGTTGGAACCGCATGTAACCTCCCATTTGCTTATAGTGAATTTCTTCTAATTTTTTCATGAATGTTTCCCTCAATTAATTATAGGTTTCACAATATAAAATCTTAGTGTCATTGTTTTATGTTATTTTTTATCATAGACTTTATTGTTATAAGTTAGTACTACTTTTCTACATCCGATTTATTTTTTATCAAAGGTTTGAAAATTCTGAAGGGTGTAAAGTTACTATTCTTACAAAATTGTGAGTCGATTAAATATGAAAGCAACAAGTAATAGAGATAAAGTTTGAGACCGAAAAGTTCAACAAAAGTCATTGCTGTTCATGGAAGATGAAGATGAAAGCAATTTTATTGAAGGATAACTGCCTAGCGACAATTAGAGGTAAACTCAAGGATTTCATCAACAATAAAAAGTAGAAGTAAAAGGATGACAATGTAATCACTAACTTGTGCGAGGCATTAACAGCCAAAGTTCTATCTAGTGAAGTAGAGAAGATACTGGCAAAGAAGATTTAAGATACTCTGATAAGATTATATTAGGCTAAGTTGTTAGCATAAAATTTATAATATACTGAAAATTTTAATATTAAAATATGAAATCAAATAATAATTGATCTAAAAGATTATTATAATATATATCTATTAATGTTGCTATTAAGAAAAAAATCTCCATTTGATTTGTAAGTACACCATCCTCGAATCTAAGATATATAATAATGTTAATATGTAAGGAGAATCAGACTCACCTTCTTCTTTCTTTCTATCCTTTCATAGGATCACTATGATCAATAGATAGGAATACAAGAATATAGAGAGAAACTATAACCTATCATAGACTGATTCACGTAACAAAGAAAGATATCTTTAATCTCTACTATGTCACAATATTGTATTCTTATAATCATAATCGTTTATCATGTCATTTCCTTAAACGTTCCTATCTATTTATAAACGAAAACAGAGGATCCAGGATAAGTAATTAGGAAAGTTCATCTCATCAAGGATGTATATGACGAATCCTATCTTAATTGAATTTTCTTTCTATTAGCCAATAATTATAATCAAAATCTAATCATATCTATAATATATCTTACTTAATTAAATATGGTTATATAATCTAACATTCTCCCAATTGGCATATTAATTTAGCAAGACACGAAAAGGATTCAAAATAAAAAATAAATAAATAAATTTTATTTAAAAATAAGTTTACACAATTGGATTTTAAAATTTTAAAATATTTACATGTGCGTAAATTTTAAAATAGGCTAATAAGTCTAATAAATATAATAGTATTATATTAAGTCTAACTAGCAATATGAGTCATAGTAGTTACATGTTATCAATGTCATACTTTCTTCTATGTACCATAACACTGTTAGCTTTTTTTAATACAGTCCAAAATGACCCCTATAATTTGTCTTGTTAAGATAATCCTATGATCACATTCAACCGTAACATGTACATACATAACTATTAACAGGATAACATAAACAAATAACTTTAAGTACATAACAAAAATGTCAATTATAGTGTTCACTTAAATATGCATCACCATATCTTTTATGGGTTGTTCATAAATTCAATCACAAAAATATATTCATTCAAAATACTTTAGGCTGTAAGTTATAAGTGAATAGATCCACAATTAAATAGTGAACTCGAGTTAGTAATTGACATTAGATGTTTCTTGACTCCTTTTCTATAACCTTTGAGTACTTTATATCGTAATACATAGAGATATATTAGTACTTACCATTCTTAGAGAAGAAACTACTGTGATATGTCACAAAATATATTTAGAAGACTAGTAATTGAGTCTGATCGTATCAAGTCCTAAGATAAAATTTCACAATCATAAATTTAATTAATGGCCTTAAAGCATGCCACAAAATCAACTTTTATTATTAATAATATAATAAATTACTATTTTGATTGATATAGATATTAACTTCAAGGTGGACTTCTTATTATCGAGATAATTTATAAAATCAATATTTAAAAATTATAATCATTTCAAGCTGATATAATTTCATATATATGAGCATATAATCGTCCCTTCTAAATATCTTATTACTTTTTTTTGTAGTCCTTTAATGTTTTCACTTCTAGGTAACTAGAATATCTATCCAATACTTTAACTGTAAAATTGATATATATTCTGACATAGGCTTGAGCATAGACTTCCAATTGCACATATATAAAGAGTATTTCCTTTATATGATTCTTTTCAAGTCATTTTGAAGTTCCTATTTTGACTAAAATTTTACTTTTATGATTTGTTGAACAAAGCTGTATATTAAACTTTTTCCAAGATTCAGTTAATATATCCTTTCTGAGATGCTCTTAACAATCATTGAGTTCTATCACTAAATATCCCAATGCTAATAATATAAGATGTTTCATTCATATCAACTATCTTAAAATTTTATGTGATAAATTTCTTGATTTAAGTATAGCAAACCAAACATATTATTGGCAATGCAAAATATTATCCACATGTAAGACTAATGTAATAAACTTGCTCCCACTGATCTTCAAATATAAATATTGATCAATAATATTTTTCTTAAATCATTGTTAGAAGCTTGTTTAAAGTCATAAATGGATTCTTAAATTTGCATATCAAATTTTATTTTTTTTTATTTTCTCTATAAATCATTTAAAGTAACTTATATAAAGCTAGATCCTTAATCAGAAAAGTTATTTTTATATTATTATAATATAACTCAAACTCATAATGAATCACTAATATCATGATAATTCTTAATGAGTTTATTTAAAACTAAATATTTCATTATGTCAATGCATTTTTTATGAGTAAAACTTTTAACACAAGTCTGACCATTATATCATTCAACATTGTTATTAAATTACATTTATGTAACATTCTTTTATAATTATTAGATAATTCGACGAATTCATCAAACACCATTCTGGTTATTGATTTTAACTCTTCTTTTATTGTATTTTATTACCTTCAGAATCGTTACATTTTATCACTTATGAAAATAATTAGGGATCCTTTCTAATTCCTATATCATAATATGATTTTTATAGATATACCATATAATATTCATGAATGATAGAATTTCTTTCTCTTTGAGATATTCTCAAAACTATCAATTGTGACTATTCTATATAATACCAGGAAAAGGAGAAAAACGAATAAAATTCAAAAAAAAGATAAATCAATAGTTGAGTTATAGAAAAGAAATAAACTCAGGATAGAACTTGCATAAAATCGATAAATAGTTTATTATCAAGTTTAAAATCACAAAAGGATACAAAAAGTTTACCACCCCAAGGATATTAAACAAGAATACAGACCTGTAACAAAAGACTCACCACTCAAGGAAGCATCCAAAAGATATAGAGTTTAAGAGAGAACTCATAGAGCTTATGCGAATATCAATAGATTTTAAAACTCATTCTAACCCTAAAACACCAAAATAATGAAATAACCTTTCATGCATAGGGAACTATGAAATTAAATACCTTACAATTGGAAAGTACCCACCTTTAATACATTCCTTTGTCATGAAGAAAAGAATCTTTAAACATCTTTAACTTTGATTGAGGAATATGCTTATGAGCTGTCATATTTAAGTAGGCTGGATTAAAGGTTATCAGACAAATATTGTTAATTGTAGAGAATAATATAGGATCAATAAGATTCACATGAGCTAATTATAGTAAATTAGACATTCCCATGTCACCACATGATCATTAACAACGATATTAATATTATGTGAGAGTTTATTAATGTTATTTTGTTGTTCACCTTTATAAAATTATTCAATGATTTGAGTAATAATAATCTCTCGAGTAATAAAAAAGTATCAAATTATATCTCCTCTATATCAAAAATTAAATTTCAAGATTTTCACTCCCATTGATTCACTATTTTATACAAATCTTACATTACTAGATTATCCTCGTACTATGATTAGGGCAATAAGAAATGTACCCCTTTGAACTTTTTATTTTTTATTTTTTAGATAAATTAAAATATCTAAAAAATGGTTATTAAATTTAATTTTCTTTTATATGAATTGAAGATCCTTATTTCGATAGAACAATCTCAAATATGTAAATATCTTAAGTTGGGTTTCCTATTAGTCCATAACTAAAAGAAATTGATGGAATTTACTTACTATAAATCCTATTTAAGATATACATAGCTGTTCTTAGAGCTTATTCTTATATTGATTCGAGCACAAAGAATAATCCATCATGCTCCTAATCATATATATAAGAGTTCGAGTATCTTTGAGCAATTCTATTCTTCTGTAATACATATAGTAAATTATATTGAATACATATACCCTACTTTTTCAAGAACCTAGCAAAAGAATCATAATTGAGTTCATTATAAATACATGAAAATCTATCACCCTTGCTAGATATGATAATCTTGAGACTTCAAGAGCATCACCGGCCTAAAACTTTACATGAATTATGATATATATATATATATATATATATATAAATCAAGATAGATAGAAAAATATAAAATCAATATAATGAAAAACTTAATTATGAAATCTATCAAGATACATTAAAGTCTAGGGTGATAGATTTTAATATAAAATCAAGATAACCTATCTTGATTTTTCTACCTAGCAAAAGAATTATAATTGAGTTCATTATGTACGCTTCAAGAGCATCAACTACTTGAGACTTTACATGAATTATATATATATATATATATATATATATATATATATATATATATCACGATAGGATTGTGATAAAATATCTCTCTTTAATAAGATAAAAATATAAAGTGGCTCACAGATATAAGCATAATCTCAAGAAGTTTATGAAACTATATTTTATTTTAATATTACTTATAGAATAGTTATAAACTCAAGATTTATATTAACTACGTATAAACTATCATACAAAATTCAAATGTTAACTTTTATTGAATTATACTAAGTTTATAATCACTAAGAGAGAAATAATATTTTAACAATTCTATGTAATAAATTCAAATTCTCAAAATTATAAGAATATAACAGGTGTACTTAAGATCCATCAAATGAATCATCTCTAGATGTAGATGATAAATACAAACTATTATCACTTTCGCTTTAAGATGATTCCCTATAATAATAAATATTTTATTCTTTTTTTTTATATTAAAATAAATTTTTATTATTGGCAATATTTACTGAAGCATTAAAATTAATCCATCAAGTATTAGAAAATAATTTTTATAATATTTAACTTGAATCATACAAAGATTAGACTTACACCTTTTCTTTTCAAACAAAATCTTATAATTTTTCATATAATTTTAGCACTTTATTATGAAAAATTTTACTTTATAGATTTATATAGTATTTCTAAACTCAGGTGACTTGTAATTTAACTTTGTTTTATCGTTATCCACTCCTTGAGTAGTACCTAAAATATTATGAGTCTTTTTAAGTTTAATTTTAATTCTTTATATACACATATACAAGTTGACTCATTTAAGTTTCATTTATGCTTAACTAAATTTTAAATGAGTCAAACTAAGAAAGATAATATATTATGAGAAATGACTCAATTACAATCATGATCAATGTTCTTGAACTTACAGCTTTGTTAGCTATATTAAAGATATAATTTTAAATTCTTTAAATACTATCATTGTAAGTTAATTCTATCAATAAGATGTCTAATAATGACTTATCAGTGAATTTAAATTGATCTATAAATATTTTAATGTGCTAGTTGTAAATTGTACTAAGTCTAAATATTATTAATAATTATCTTAATATTTAGTCTTTTAGACCTTTCCCAATCAGTCAATTATTTATTGTATAAAATTTTTAATAATTAAGTCTTTAATTAATCTAATCAAGGTCTAACTCACTCAACACAAATTACAGATGCTCAAGCCATTTATTCCACATAATATAGGGACATTACATTGCTTTAAGTTTTTCAATAAATATTGAACTATTGATATCATCTCTATTTTACCTTTGGATGAAATATTGACATATTTAGTATTCGCATAAAATTATTTATAGAGGACTGATATCATCTTTGTGAAATAGTATTGCTACCTTTGGGTATACAATCATAAAATGCAAAGATAACTAAAATAATATCATCCTACCCTATCATATAATTATTTAAAATAGATTCTCCTTTAAGATTATCTATATCTCATAATTATATGTGCAATTATGAATTTTATAGATTATTGGTCCATGTTACTTTCATAGCTATAAGATCAAGACATATAAAATATAGTCCAAAATATCCTATAAATGACAAGATCATTATTGTAGTTCACATCTCACAAGTTTAGCATCTCAGCTATTTTGGAAGCTACCGATTAGATAAAACATAGGGAGATGAATTACAAATAATATTCATCAAGTTTTTTATCCTAATGTATGTTAAAACACTTCAATAATAGAATAACAATCATAATAATTATTGAACCATTGATTAGTATAGAAAATATATAATAATTATAATCATGATGGCACTTGAATCATGAAAGATCTTTATTTGACAGATAAATATTATTTCATAATTTCAAACATATATCTGAATTATCAAATATCCTAGAACAATAATTGGATTTTATTTACCACATACAATCAATGAATCATATGAGAAAACATCAAAGAATTATTATACCATTCAACCAATTTGAAGCCCAGAATTAGGCTAAACATCAACCCAATTAAGTTAGTCAATAAAAATTGATCAAAATCAAAGTTGATCAAAACTAAATATAATCAATAGTCATAATGATCAAATTTTATTAAAAATAAATCACATGGATCAATTTTATAATCAAATATATAGATTAAAATTTCTTAATTTTATAAGGATAAAACTATAATTTTATTGATATGATATAAACCGAAATTACGAGATTCATAAAGGGTAGAACTATCAAAAGGATATGCAAAAAAAAAAAATTAATTTATGAAGAGCATTAATAGAAAGTAAATAAAAATGATAGACTCTTGAATTCTTATATTTCATAAAGATAAAAAAGTCATTCTACATGAAAACCCCTAATCCCTACGTACGGCCGTCGCCTCTACCGTAAGCGATCATCTCCTCTACGGGCGAGTGATCGCCGCTTATGTGGCCACTACCTGTGGGTGGGCACACAACTGTTGCCTATGCGCAACTATTGCCCGCACGAATGTCGTCTATGCATGGTTGCTACCCTCGCGGATGCCGCCTAGGTGCAGCCTTTACCCGCAAGTGATGCCAGTGTCCATGGGCGACCACCGCCCTTGCAGGCATTGTCGCCTCTACCCGTAGTCACCGCCTATGCGCACACCACCTCTGCGTGCAATCGGTCGTGCGAGCAGCTACGTATTCTTTGCCTACGTGCGACCACTACTGCCTAGGCGCGGTCGCTGTATGCAACGGTACTATCACAATCGGCCTGCTGATCACGCAAACCATAATGTATGGCTGGTTCCTACTCGCGGTTGCTAACCTCCGCTTTGTAACAGTGTTGTTGCTATCATTGTCGTTATGCAGCAGAAATGCTGCTACAACCATCATACCCAATGATGTTGCATAGTCGCTGCCGATAGTAGAACAGGCGATCAACAAAGATTGTCACCCTTAATAACGCCGACAACAAACAACAAATATATCGATCAAACATAAAAACTATAGATTGCCCATAAGCAAGCGATAAAATAGATTAAATAAGAAAATAGATCGATAATATTGATAAATTATTTATGCATCATAAATAAAAACTGATTAACATCTTCTTATAAATGAAAGATACTAACAAATAGATCCAAAATATTTAGTTTCAAAATCATGACTCTGATACTAATTGTTAGCATAAAAACTATAATATGTTATTTGTTATACAGAAAAACTTTAAAGTTAGAATATGAAATCAAATAACAAAGGATGTAAAAGATTATTACGATATGTATATTTTAATGTTGCTATTCAACAAAAATCTTCATCTGATTTTCAAACGTACCATCGTTGGATTCAAGATCTGTAATAATGTCAATCTACAAAGAGAACTACACTCACCTTCTCCTTTCTTCCTATCCTTTCATAGGACATAAGAGAGGAACTAGAATCTCTTATAGAATGGTTGAGGTGACAAAGTGAGATAGAAAGAAGATATGTAATCTTTCACTATATCATGATATTGTATTCTCATAATCATCCATCATATTGTATCCCTAAAAGATCCTATTTATTTATATACGAGAGCTGAGGATCTAGGATAAGTAATTAGAGGAGTTCCTCCCATTAAGAGTGTCTCATAAATAATCATATCTTAATTAGATTTTATTTCTATTGGCCAATAATATCCAATTATATCCATAATATATCTTAATTAAATAGGATCATATAATCTAACATAAGTCACTACATAATAAAATTTTCTTAAAAATAAGACTCTATACTCTTTTGTATTTTAAAATCTACAATGCTAACGGCTATATTCTCAAACTTTCTAATGAGGAGAAAAATATTGAAGAGATGGAATAACTTATTCTTCTAAGTCTACCTAACTCATATGATCAACTTATTATCAATTTGATTGATAATACAGCTAGTTTAGTTTTTTATGTTAATATAGTCATAGGTCTGGAAGATGAAAATAGGCATGAAAATTAGGAAGACAAATTGGTACAATTGAATCAAAATGAGGTGTTATACACTACGAGAGGAAGATCAAAAGAGCATAGCCTTAGTGAGAGAAATAGTAGTTCAAAGTCTGCAAGAAAGAAAAATATCATGTACTACAACTATGATGAGATGGAGCACATTAAGGAGTGTTAGAAGCATATGAAAAATATACACAAAAAGAAAAGAATCGATCTAGAAGATTCTTAGAGTTGCACAAATAGTACCTCAAGTAAAGACAAAAGTATTCTATAGTGAGGCAATAACAGTTTAAGAGGAGGAAAGAACCTTATTGGTTTTTTGCTATAGATACAACATCTTGACACAGCATTTAAGAGAGAATGATTCTATCAATATTAATCTGTCTTAGGAGGATTTTTTTTGGGGTAATGATCATACTATAAAAATTACTGATAATTGTACCATTATGATAAAGACCTATGATTGTATGGTTCACACTATTCAAAGGGTACGATATGTCAAAAGCCTAAAGAATATATTATTAGGTTAGTTGAGCTTGGCTATAGACCGATATTGAGAATAAGATTATAAAGATTGTCGAAGGAATATTGCCGTTACGGAGGAAGCGAAGATCACAACTAATATATATATGCTTTTGGGAGAGACACCAGAAGATAAAATGCATTTGTTGCGATTTTTCAAAAGAGACTACCATGTTATGACATCACAAATTTGGACATATCTTAAAACAAGGTTTAAAGATTCTCTTTGATAAAAACCTTATTCCTGGACTCAAATTGATACTTTTATCTTTTTTGTAAGCATTATGTCTTGTAGATTAATTGAAGAAGAAAATACATTCTTAATTTTGATATTTGAAAGTCATCAGTGACACAACTAAGCGATATAAATTATTTTTTTCTTATTCATTGATGACTATTCTAGGAGATGCTAAGTGTATTATGTTAGAAGAGGAAGTAAAAAATTAAAAGCCCAATTAAATTTCTTAATTCATCATTTATTTATACAGGTGGTGAAGATGAGGATTTCTCTCGACTAATCTATCATTCTATATTCGGTTAGAAAAATCATATCTAAATCCTATCTCCTATCATATCTAAATCTTATCTATTATCATATCTAAATCCTATCTGCTATCATATCTAAATTGTATCTACTATCATATTTAAATCATATCTGTTATCAATATAAAAAATATATACGAGTTTTTAATATTTTAATCATTTAAATCAAGGTAACACACTTAAATATGGAAAAGAATCAAGTGTTTGTAGATATATAATAGAGAATAATATATGAGTAGAGAGTTTGATATTTTCTCTAGCAAGATAGAAAAAGAGCCAGTTGATGGGAATCGATAGAAAAAGAGCTGAGTGAGACTCGGAGACTTTATCTGACTCACAAGATTAGTTGACGAAAGCTCAAGGGTAGCTCCTTAATTCATAGAGCCAGTTGACTAAGGCTTGGGAGGAACTTGCTGACTCCGAGACCCAACTACGGACTATCAGAGCGCAGGGTCATCATTTGGAGGATGAACTTTTGAAGCTGACTTGCTCCATGGAAGCCCTCCGGATTGATCCACTGAAGCAGGCCATTGAGTAGTGCAATAGAAATGGGCCTGGTCCGGATGGGTCAGGTTTCCCTCGAGTATGGCTATCAGTTGGCATTGGCACGGTTCCAGGCCCGGTACCCCGACCTGAAGGTGGAGGAGGACCCCTTCAAGCTCCTTCCCGAGGACTCAAATGTGCCGATGGCAGACGAGCAACCATTTGACGACTCCCTGCTATCACCTGAGGAGTAGCAATGTCACAGTGGTCTTTCGTTTTTGATGTCGAGGACTCATCTCATGTGTTAGGTCTTTATGTACTATTTCGGTCCTTGACCCATATATGTATCCAACTTCTCATGAATGAAAACAATTCTTTTACTCAATCAACTATGTTTTATTATACAAAAAATTTCTGTAAGTTTGATATGTGTCATGTCCTCGGTAGCTGTTTTCCGTCCATTGTGACTAGGATATAAGTGTTGAATCTCAAATTTTGATGATGAAATCAATTGATAATTATTTAATTTAACATATATGTTAGAGGAAGTATTGTAGGCTAAGTATAATAGAGCAATTGAGTTATAGCCAGATAATGGGCCAAGATCAAGCTTGGGCATCGGGCCAAGGTTCGGACGATGCAATGGGACATCACCGGGAGTTCGCTAGGATATTTGCTGAAGGGATCGGGAAACTTGCTAGGAACATACCATGAGATCATTGAAAGAAGACCATAAGACTCATCGTAAGAATGCTAGAGGCTACCAGATTGGCCGAAGTTCGGTCTTGGTTTAGCTTGTTTGTCATTAAGAGTTGTAATCATTGAGTCATAATTAGGGATTGAGTCATAATCGAGTTTGATATGGAAGGAATCAAAATTAACTCAGTGAGATAACTGGGTCTACTATGGGATTTGATTGAGCTCAGGTCAAGCTCAATTAGTTTACCAGGAGAGTGGTCAATGGAAGGTTCAAATCAAGATTGGAAAAATGAAGGGAATCACTTTTCTAGTAGTTGAACTACCGATAAACAGTAGTTCAACCAATCATACCCTGAAAATAGGGTGGCTGTCAGCGACTGAACTATCCAGGACCAATGGGTAAACCATCCGTACCAAGATTTTGGGCGACTGAACCGCTCAGGTTGACGGTTGAACTGCAAAATTCGATTAAGGTATTTTTCTATATTATTCTTCTATTTTAAAAGCTTATCGTATTTTTAATAAAAGAACATTAGTAATAGAAGAATCCATTCATGTTATTTTTAATGAGTTTTTCGAATTTAAGAAGATTGATTTTGATGATGAAGTTAATCTTGGTAACTTGAATTTAAATGATAATACACCTAAAAATAACTTGGATGAATCTACTTCCAAATCCTTACCCAAGGAATGGAGCTTATAATAATCCTAAAGAGCTTATAATAGGAGAAACATTAAAAGAAGTTCAAGCTTGGTCTTCTTTTAGAAATTTTTATATGAATGTCGTGTTTTTTTCTCAAATCGAGCCAAAGTGCATTGATAAGGCCCTAAGAAATGATTCTTGGGTTAATGCAATGTATGAAGAGCTTAATTAATTTGAGAGAAATGAGGTATGGGAGCTTGTTCCTAGACCTAATGATCATTTAGTGATTGGTACTAAATGGGTCTTTAGAAAAAAACAAGATGAAAATGGTATTGTGGTTAGAAATAAGGCTAGATTAGTGGCCAAAAGTCTCAACCAAGAAGAATAAATCAATTATGATGAAACCTTCGCTCCCGTGGCTAAACTTGAAGCTATAAGAATGCTCCTTCCCTTTGCATCTTTTAAAAATTTTAAGTTGTTTCAAATAGATGTTAAAAGTGCTTTTATAAATAGTTTTATTTCCAAAGAAGTGTATGTTGAACAACCCCTCGATTTTGAAAATAATATTCTTCCTAATCATGTTTTCAAACTTACAAAAGCTCTTTATGGATTAAAACAAACCCCTCGAGCTTGGTATGAAAGACTTAGTTTTTTTCTTATTTTAAAGCAAGATTGATACTATATTATTTTTTAAGTATTTTAAAAATGATCTTCTTATTATTCAAATTTATATTGATGATATCATTTTTGGATCTACAAATGAATCTTTATGTGAGTCATTTGCTAAAAAAATGAGCCGAGAATTTGAAATGAGTCTAATGGGTGAGTTAACATTATTCTTAGGATTACAAATAAAACAACTAGATGATAGTATTTTTATTAGTCAAACTAAATACACCTTGAACTTGATAAAATAGTTTGGGATGGAAAATGCTAAAGCATTAAACACTCCCATGAGCACATCTACAAAGTTAGAATTAGACAATGAAGGAGAAAACTTTAATAAAAAAAATTTAAAAAGGAATGATAGGAAATTTGTTATATTTAACTGCTATAATATAAGCCCTTGCATGAGTATCGAATCCTTCAAGTTAGCAATTCCCCTCACCTCTGTGAGCTTTACACAACTCTTTCGGTCGTTGCAGAACACCTCCCATTTTGCACGGTCTCATCTTTCACCAAGCGCCCAACTTAGCTTGAGCACTATCAAGTTTGGTTGTCAACGTCGAGCCGTAGCTTGAACTCAGCCATCTCAATCTTTGTGCGATATGCATTCTTCTTCACTTGATTGTCCTCGTGGTACCTCTCGCGTAAAGGGTTGGCTATTTATCTGAATGCCCAAATCTGGATGCCCGCTCCTTTGAGTGACTCCTTTCTCTACATCTCAATCTCTGTTTTCCCAAATAGTTGTGCATGCTTGCTGTCCTTCACACAGCCTAGCTAGGTCCCCCACATTTCTACGTGTGCTTGTCCCGCTCTGATACCACAATGTCATGGGCTTAGCTGATTTTGCCTAAGCCGTAAAGGCACCCATACATGTCCGTCCGTAAAGGTCAGCCTTCCCCGAGATCTCCTAATGTCCCTTCTGGACTTACAAGAGAGAAAACGAGTCAGAAAAAGCAATTCCAATGAGATCTATAAGCAACTGCTCAAGCAAACACTTTATAAAGCCAATACAAATTATACCCATGAACATTACAAACTCAAAAAGATTGAACACAAAGGATAATGGTCCATTACAGACCAAAGTCCCCACAAGTGCTTACAAGACACACTCGTATTTACAAGCCAAAATCGACCACAAAGCAAACCAAGCTAGGACTGCCAAGCTTACTACAAGTCGGCTACTTGCTATACAAGGTATGTACCCAAACTGAAGGACACGGACAAACATGAGCATTTCATCAAACGCTTTATTTATATTTTTGTCCATAACAATACGGATTCCTCATAAGACTCGACTCTGAATGTAGGATAAACCACCTTGGGAGGAAGGACTGCTTTTGTTTTGAAGGCCAAGCTGAATAGGGATTCTCCCGTCGGGGTCTTTGAGGTTGTCCAAGATGCCCATAAGATACTCAGGAGTTCGTCCACCCAAGTTACATGCGCCCCGGTGACCCTTCTCTTTAATCCTTCTGAGGATGGCTCGATTTATAACTTTGGCAAGCCCGTTGGCTTGAGGGTGTGCATACGAGCTGAACCTTAGTTGGATTTTATAATTTTGGCAGAATGCCTTGAACTTCGGGTTGTTGAATTGGGTCTCGTTGTCGGTAACAATAACATTCGGGATGTTGAATATGGTGATTATATTTTTCTAGATGAACCCTTTGACCTGTCTTTCCATAATGGATGCAAGAGGCTTGGCCGCAACCCACTTAGTGAACTAATCGACCCCGACCATTATAAATCTGCACTATGCCGAAGCTGGGGCGAAAGGGCTGAGCAGGTCCATTCCCCATTGGACGAATGGCCAAGCGTAGTCCGAGGTTGATAACGGGACTGTCGACTGGTGCTGAATCCTGGCGTGCCTCTAGCACCGCTCGCATTTCTGCATATAAGCTTGGGCATCTCGGTGCATGATTGGCCAATAATATCCTTGCCTTAGTATTTTGAGCGCAAGGGTTTAAGCGTCGATATGCTCACCACAGATTCATTCATGCACTTCAACCAGTGTGGTTTGTGTCTTGGTCGAGCACAGGCACCGAAGTAATGGTTGGTTGAAACCTCACCGATATAGTCATTCGTTAATCACACAATACCACGTGCCCATCCTTCTTACTCATCGGGCAGCACTTTGATCTTTCCGCAATGAGCCATCATCCTTGAATTTGAGCATCTCGTCGATCCAGTCATACCTAACCTCAGTGGTAGCCACCTTGATCGAGTCTATGGAGGGTTTGAGGATCCTATCCATCTACGCCACGTGTTCATCCAATCCGCACAAGGAGGCTAGCCTTGCCAAGGCATCGACTTGTGAATTTTCCATCCGAGGTAATTTTGTGATAGTGAAGTGGCTGAATCGACTGATGCAATGTCGCGACTCTATAATGTACTTAGCGATTGACTCCTCCCGAGCCTCAAACTCTTCGTTGACCTTGCCGGTGACGAGCTGGGTGTCAGTGAATACTTTGATATCTTCTGCATGTAACTCTTCGTTAAGCTTTAGTCTGAGTAATAACGTTTCATACTCAGCTTCATTATTTGTGGCTTTGAATTCGAGTCAGAGCATGTGTTTATGATTCTGATTAGTGGAGCCCTTGAAGATAAGCCCAGCTCCTCCTCGCTCATTATTGGTTGATCTGTCTATGTACAACGTCCATCTCAGACCTTGTTATGAGCTCTCTGGATTCGTCGATTCCAATATGAAGTCAACCAACACTTGGCCTCTTAGCGATGTCCTCGGGACATATTCGAGGTCAAACTCCCAAAGCTCGACTGACCACTTGAGCATCTGACCTATGATATCAAACTTTAAAAGGGTATGACATCGAGGTTGGTCGGTGATTACCTTGATGGGATGAACTTTCAAGTATGGCCTCAACTTTCTTAATGCTAAGACCAATGTCAAGGCTAGCCTTTCAGTGGGCAGGTACCACTCCTTGAGACTATTCAGGACATGGCTACAATAGTAGACTGGCTTCTACCCATTCTTGTCGAGCTTTACTCGGATCGAGCTAACCGTAGTGTCAAACGCTATGAGATATATCCCGAGGGGTTCTCCGAGGGTCGTTGATATGAGCTATGGTAGATAGGCGAGATGTACCTTCAATTATTGGAATGCTTCTTTACACTAAGGTGTCCACAGGAAATCCTTTACCTTCTTTAATGCTCAGAAGAAGGGGAAGCTATTGTCTCTAGCTCGGGAGATAAATCGACTCAATGCTGCCAACCTTCCGATGAGTCACTAGATGTCTTTCACTATCCGGGGAGACTGCAACTGTAGGATGGCTTCCACCTTTTTGGGATTCGCATTGTCCTTCGCATTGTCCGAGAGATGGCTGTCAGCCTTTCGGCTTTTGACTATCATATCATTGACATAGACTTCCATATTTTTTCCAATTTGATCCTTGAACAGATGGTTGACCATCCTCTAGTAAGTTGCCCCAGCATTCTTTAGCCCGAAAGGCATAGCCTTGTAACAATACGTGCTATGGTGAGTGATGAAGGTCATGCCTTCCGATCTCCCGATGCCATTTGGATTTGGTTATAGCCTAAGAAAGCATCCATAAATAAGAGTAGCTCGTATCCTGAGGTCACATCCACTAACTAGTCGATTCTTAGGAGGGGATAGTAGTCTTTTGGGCAAGCCCGATTGAGATCAGTATAGTCAATATATATTCGCCAGTTTCCATTAGATTTATTTACGAGTACAATATTGGACAGCCAGGTTGGGTACTTGACCTCTATGATAAACCCTGTATCCGATAAATGGGTGACCTCATCTTCAATGGCCTTCTATCGATCAGGAGCAAACTTCCTCGACCGTTGCTTGACAGATTGGGTACCGAGTGATATGTTGAGATGATGCTACGCCACTTCCGGTTTGATGTCGGTTATGTCCTTTGGGGACCAAGTGAAGAGGTTAGCATTTTTCTCGAGAAATTTCACCAACTGCACTCGTTGTTATTTTGGGAGTACCGAGCCGACTTTGATGGTCCTGCTCAAGTGCTTGGGGTCGAGGGGAGCCTCCACCACTTTCTGAAAAAGTTTGGGCTTCAAAATCATTTTGTCGTGATCTCGGGGATCGACGGTGAGTGTCGGGGTCTTGAACTTGTTGGGCAGCGATGTTGCTATCAGGTAGCATTGTCTTAATTCTCGAGGATCACTTTTTACTTTAGTGACTCCTGCCCTGGTCAGGAACTTCATAGCTCGGTGGTATGTTGATACGACTGCCTTGAGCTTGTTGAGTGTTGGTCGACAGACGATGGCGTTATACGCTGACGGGAGTCCAACCACGATAAACGAGACCATTATCATTTTCAACCTTGGTTTTTCTCTGATGGTGATTGGGAGGGTTGTTGTTCGAAGGGGGGTGATGGAATCTATCGTGAAATCTATCAATGTTGATGTTATAGGAAAAAGGTCTTTGTCAGTTAGCCCTAATTTTTGAAAAGCGTCAAGGTATAAGATGTCAGCTGAACTCCCCGTGTCGATCATAATCCTCTTGACTCGGGC
The DNA here is from genome assembly GCA_021527575.1 of Ensete glaucum. Lineage (NCBI taxonomy): Eukaryota > Viridiplantae > Streptophyta > Magnoliopsida > Zingiberales > Musaceae > Ensete > Ensete glaucum. The sequence continues at coordinate 38,743,857 of CM038557.1, forward strand.
ATTTGCGATTCATGCCGAGATTACTAAGGCATCATCATGGTCCAGGTACTCCTTGTTCCTCGACTCGAATGTGATCTTGGGATCACGGTCATGTCTCAGTCGTTTTTCTATTGCAGACCGGGCATAGGCTTTGCGCGCCGAGGAACTATCGCCTTTATATGCAAGACTGCCAACAATGACGTCGATTTGTTTTTCGATTGATCCTTTTAGGTGGGGTGAGGATCCCCTATCCCGGTGATGGTTGTCATCGGGAAGTGTCCATTAATCTCAGACGTACCGATGAAGGTGTCCTTGCTGAATAAGGTCCTCAATTTAGTTCTTCAGTTCATGACATTCCTTTGTGTCATGTCTATATTCTCTATGGAAATGACAGTAACTTCTCTTGTCGTGCCCTTCAGGCCTTGTCCTGATCGGGTTGGGGGGCCTGATGAGGCCTTTGTCTCAGATTTGGAGGAAGACTTCTGTCCGAGTCAAGTTGAGGGAGATTGGTGGTGGTTTAGGTGGTGACAGTTCTGGCTTGTCCATTCTCCTTATGGGTCCCGAGGGTTGTCCATGGGGCTACTCGGTCTGAGGCAGTTTTTGATCATCTTGTTTCCCGACCACTAGTGTCTCGACAGCTACGTATTGGTTTGCCCGTTATAGCATCTCAGGCACCATTGTTGGTGGTCATTCAATTAATAACCATAAAAACTTGGAGGGTCGAAGTCCCATCAAGAATGCCTAGATCGCCAAAGAGGGTTGGGCGTCGGGTATTCCTCGGATCTCGACTACGAATCGCCAGACGAACTAGGCGAGGGGCTCGTCACTTCCCTGAGTTAGATCGAAGAGCGATGCAGCCATTGGCCTCAAACGGGAGCTTGCTAGGAAGTTGAGTTCAAACTTTCTTGTGAGTGAGTTGAAGGAGGAGATGGATGACGGCATGAGCTTGCTATATCATATCTGGGCTGAGCCTCTTAGGGTAGTCGAGAAAGCTCGGCATATTAGAGCATCCGAGGTGTCATAGAGGGTCATCTGGGCTCGAAAAACTGTAACATGTTCCAACGAGTCTGAGCTGCCATCGTAGGATTCGAGCGAAGGCAGTCAGAAATTGGCCAAGACCGGTTTGTCCTAAATCTCAGGGACAAATGGGGATCCGCCCTTAAAGCTTTTGCCAAGTTCTTCTTTTGAATTAATGAATTCCCTCTGGACTTCGTCCAACCTTTGATTGACTTGGTGTAGTTGTTCTTTCACGGAGTCAGTTGAATAAGAAGAGATGATGTCCAGCTTGGGAGCCATGTGTATAACGTTCCAGGAATTGCTCACCAATCATGCAACGAGGGTGTTTGGGTTTACCGACGTTTCTTCGGGTGTGGGGCATTGTAGCCCCTCGTTGTTGGGCTACTCTTCTCGGGCTGATGGCAATTGGGGCCTTCCTTGCTGGGGCACCTGCCGAGGCGCTGGCTACTGGGGTGTCATTGGCTGTGCGAGTTGAGGAATGTACAGGACGATGGTTTGCATTATTCTGACCAATATTTGGACTTGTTGGGTAAGGCCAAGAAAAGCTTCAGTAGTGATAACAGGTGGCCCGAGATTTGATGTCGAGGTGGGGGGAGCGAGGGAATCTGAGTCGTTAAACAACCTCTAGTACGATTCGGCATGGATGCCAATATATTCATTTCTTCTGTCAAGAGGAGAGAGCCTAGCACTCTGATCTATAGGGTCGGTGAGGGAATGTGTGTCAGTTCACTGAGATGCTCTGGGTTCATATTGCTCGACGGGCATTCTTCGGATATCGGGCCCTCCTTCTAGCGCCAATATATTGTAGTACTCGATGTAGCGATCGAGGAATCAGCATGGCTCGGTTCCTCCCGCGTGCACAAGCTCATCCACGTCAATTAGAAATGGGGCGTTAGAGCTTGGATCTGCGTCTTAGGAATCTCTACCTCGAGTTGGGAACTCAGATTCCTCTTCCTCGGGCCTGCGACGAGGGTCTTGCACGAAGGCCTTATCGGGTTGGGGGCGCCTAGCATATGGCCCCTCCGACATTCAAGTTAGTGCCTTGAGTGATTTTCAATCTTAGTGTAGAAGAGTAAGAGAGAGAGAGAGAGAGAGAGAGAGAGAGACTCCTCACTTCTTGCTCTTAGGTGGAGGTTTTATATATACCAGTCGAAGGGCCAGTCGTACCTTTGATCTTGCCTTTATCATCAAGCTAGACATGGTTGGCATGTACGATCGGTCGCTGTTGGTCTGGCTGACGTGACGTAGAGGCATGGCGTATCACTCTTCATTAAATGGATCTCAGTGCAACCTGTGTTGCTGTGGCAGCCAAGTCATCTCTTTGTCACCTCGGCCCGGGCCTACGCTAGTCGGATCGATGTCGGATCTCAGTGCTATCGTAGACTGCTGACCTAGCGTGGGTCTCAGTGAGTTGGGCCGACCCATTATTGATCACTAGATTTTGTTTTGAATCCAACTAATTGATCGGTTTAAGTGACCTAAAATATTATTAATTCATATTACTAAAAGTGAAGTGAACATAAACTTTATCCAAAGGTTTTACATATATACTAAAGCTGACAAACGAGGTTGAAAAGTTATTTAAATTTTAAGTACCAAAATATTTTATTTACTATGTCATAAAAGAAAAAATACATAAAAACTATATTCTTTCGAAAAAAGATTAAAAAGCTAAAAAAAAAGAAAAAGAAAGAAGCTATACACTTAGGAATCGCCCGCTGTGCATATTATAGGTTTGGAAAAGAAAACCATTTTATTACTTTCCAACGAACTTGGAAACGATACGTCATGAGAGGCGCAATTAAATTTGTACTTGTGTGCTCCTCCTTGTACATCAAATGCCCCGTGGTTCAGCGAATCAAAGTTGCAAGTGTCATGAAGATTGCAACTATCGGTTTCCACCGACATATTTTCCATTAGCCAATCTAATCTAAACACCCCATATAACATAAATCAACGCTACAACTCTACAGTAGCACGTTATCTAAACAAGAAAAGCTTGTGCCATTATAACAAAGACAAGTTTTTTTATATATTAAAAATTTATTTTAGAATCTTGATATCACAATAAGATTATTTCTTCATGGTAGACAAAAAATCTCATATAATAATAATAATAATATTATTATTATTATTATTATTATTTCCAAAAATACCTTCTCTTTTAATCTTTTTCTCAAACAGCACCCTTAATTTATAGAAAATCAAAAATACCCCTCAAACTTTTTTTGGGTATTTTTTTATCAGTTTTAAAGTATTATATCATCCTCTTTGCATCTAGTTCATTTATCATATTTCCAATAACGTTTACCCATATTTTTAAATTTATAATTAGTTTAATTGAGATTATGATTCTATTTAAATTATTTATAATATTTTTAAATAAATCTTACAGTGTTATTATGATAGACAAAATACTATAGATCAAAATAATATAATAGGACGAAATTTTTTTAAAGAATTTTATATATTTTAAAATTAAAAATACTGTTTAAAAATAAAATAAAGGATACCGGTTAAAAAAATCAAAATGTAAGTATTTTTTAAGAAGATAATAATAATAATAATAATAATAATAATAATAATAATAATAATAATAATAATAATAATAATATATTTACTCGTATTCCCCTGAGGCATTTGGGAGGCACTAGGGTCGGCGCGCCCTGTTGCCTCTACGAGGGGCCGAAGGGGTGTTTTCCATCCTGCTAAATCTGATACAACGCGGTTCTTGCTTATCGTCACCGGATAAACACCATAACCACGTTTGACAGAAAGAAAGACGCTTTCGCACGCGCCTTGGTCAAGGTGGTGGATCCGGTCACGTATGCCGCTTTCCACACCCTTTCCCTTCACCGCCCCCGCGCCATGAGAAGCCGCGCACAGCGGCAGCTTGTGTCATGAACCCACACCAACGACCGCGGAGTTGGCCGTCACGTCTCCCGTCACCGCTGAGGCCACGAGCGTGAAGGGAGCCGTGCGCCAATACGCGTTCTCCCTACATCTGACACGTGTCCTTGCTATTTTGTTTCCGCCGTCCTCTCCCTATTTAAACCCGTCCCCCGGCCCCGTTCCTGCCATCCCTCTGCCACTGCCCCTTATTCCCATTTCGGTTGGTGCTGTTTGTGTCGTTAGCTTTATTTTTCTCTGTTTGGGTAGGTATTGAAGCGATGACGACGATGGAAGGTCTCACTCTCACTGGAGTGCTGAGGAAGGCCGCCGGGGACTTCCCCTCCCGGCGCGCCATATCCATCTCGGGCCGCCTCGAACTCTCCTACGGCCGCCTCCACCAGCTTGTGGATGCCGCCGCCGCCCGTCTTGCCGACGCCGGCGTGCTCCCCGGTGACGTCGTTGCCCTCGCCTTCCCCAACACCGTCGAGGTTCGTTTGGCTTCCTTTATCTTTGATTTGATTGATATACGCCGCGGGCGGAGTCTGCCGGCCGTGCCGCTGATGATGCCGTTGCTTTTGTGTTCGTGCAGCTTGTGATCGTGTTCCTGGCCGTGATCCGCGCCCGGGCTGTGGCGGCGCCTCTCAACCCCGCATATACTAAGGATGAGTTCGTGTTTTACCTCTCTGACTCGGAGTCGAAACTCCTGGTGATCAACGCCGAGGGGAACGCGGCTGCGGAGGCCGCCGCGGCCGAGCTAGGGATCCCCCGCTCCGCCGCGTCCCTCCCCGACGCCTCCGGCACGCTCAAGCTCTCCCTCCCCAGCGGCATAACGGCAGCAACCGGGATCGCGCTGCCGCTTGACATGCGCGTCAATGATCCCTCCGACGTCGCGCTGTTCCTGCACACCTCCGGCTCCACGAGCCGGCCGAAGGGCGTCCCCCTGACCCAGCTCAACCTGGCTGCCTCTGTCAAGAACATCCGCTCCGTGTACCGGCTCAGCGAGGCCGACTCCACCGTAATCGCTCTCCCCCTGTTCCATGTCCACGGCCTGGTAGCCGCCCTCCTCTCCTCCCTCTCCGCCGGCGCCGCCGTGGTCCTCCCAGCCGCCGGCCGCTTCTCGGCGTCCACCTTCTGGACCGACATGCGCGCCTCCGGTGCCACGTGGTACTCAGCAGTGCCCACCATCCACCAAATCCTTCTCGACCGCCACGCCACGCGGCCCGAGCCGGCCTACCCGGAGCTCCGCTTCATCCGGAGCTGCAGCGCGTCGCTGGCGCCGGCGATTCTGGAGCACCTGGAGGCAGCCTTTGGAGCGCCGGTGCTGGAGGCGTACGCGATGACGGAGGCGGCGCACCAGATGGCGTCGAATCCGCTACCGGAGGACGGCCCACGGAAGCCGGGCGCGGTGGGGCGTCCGACGGGACCGGAGATGGCAATCCTGGATGAGGAGGGCGCGCGCCGCCCGCCAAACGTACCTGGGGAGGTGTGCATCCGGGGCGCTAACGTGGCGAAGGGCTATAAGAATAACCCAGAGGCCAACAAGGCGGCCTTCGCCTTTGGATGGTTCCACACCGGGGATGTCGGCTTCTTCGACGACGATGGCTACCTCCACCTCGTCGGCCGCATCAAGGAGCTCATCAACCGCGGAGGTACGCGTCCATCTTCCCCCAAATCCCATCGCCCCTTTCGTCCGTTTTCCAATCTCAGCCGTCTGATCCCTCGTTCTCTTCCTTAGGCGAGAAGATCTCTCCGATAGAAGTGGACGCGGTGCTATTGGAACACCCGGACATCGCGCAGGCCGTGGCGTTCGGCGTGCCCGACGACAAATACGGGGAGGAGGTAAGCCCGTTGGATCTACTTCATTGGTTTTTTAATCGATGGTTGCGATAATTCTGATGTGGATGTAAATGATGCAGATAAATTGCGCGGTGATACCGAGGGAAGGGGCGGAATTGGAGGAGGCGGAGGTGTTGAGGCATTGCCGGAAGAATCTGGTGGCGTTCAAGGTCCCGAAGCGGGTGTTCATCACGGACTCGCTGCCGAAGACCGCCACCGGAAAGATCCAACGGCGGATCGTCGCCGAATTCTTCGTGCCTCCCGCCAAGGCGCCGAGAGCGGGGGCTTAAATCCCTAGAAGCCCCTCCAGTCCCATGTCATTAACTATATAACCAAATTATATTGAAGCAGGAAAAAAAAAAGCAAAAAAAATATAAAAGAGAGAGGCCTGTGTTTCCCTTGTGACTATTTAGTTTATGATGTGAAAGTGATAAGAGTATAAAAATATGATTTCCTTTGAAGTATTTATAAAATATTATATTATTATTATTATTATTATTTACTCTCAATCCTTTGTCGCCTGATAGATGTTTGTTGAAAAGCTGGGCCGTTTGGCTTATCCAACATCACAGCAACACAAACTGTTAAAATGATTTTCATTTTTATTAAATTTAAAAAAATCAGACAAAATAATAAATTTGAGTTTCATGATGACTAATAATAAAGATGAGTAACACATGCTTATAATTCGATAATTAATCATCTGAGTTTAATTATTAATTAGATAATTAATCAGTCTACAAGAATCTCTATTCATCTTGACATGCTTATAATTCGATAATTAATCATGTCAAAAGAATCTTAATTTTAAATTTTTATAAACTTAAATATCGAAGAGACCTTTATTAAGAGGATCTCGAGGTAGGTCTTGCATTGTTGTTGGTCAAATCTCTTAGTTAAAGCCTTATGACTCGAACATTGGACCTAGGTTGTTTTTAAATTCCCAACACATCTCACAATCGACATATAAAATAATACATAATGACCATGGAGTATATGTTTTTAGATCACATCAAATTTAGTTTGGAACAAGTAAATGCAACCTTTAATCACCATGATGATCAAGCCAGCTAAGTTTACAACATACTTTAGAATAGTATAAAAGAGTTTATTCTAGATGAGATATCTTTCCAACGTCTTGATCAACCATACACTAGGATGAGTCCCTCTTTGGTTCTCGGATCCAAGTGGACAAGAAACCTAAGAGTTTTCTAAAGGATACATGTGAAACTAAGATAGCATAGTAGTATAAGTGTAAAATGATGTTTTAACGAAAATTTTTTGTTTAGAGTAAAACCATAAATCGGAAGCCTATCTTGAACTTTAAAGCGAATAAGTAGATATTTTAAAATCACAATTGAAAGATAATATTTTTATTTTTTTAATTACAAATAATTGTAAGTAGTAAATGAAATAAGTAAGAAACACTTACAATTTATAGTGGTTCGGCCTCAATCGGTATACGTCCACTTCCGGAGTCCTCCTCCTTGAGGTATACCTGTGTCCACTACCGATCTTCTTTGAATGAAGACCAAAAAACTCTTACAACTTAAGCTTACAAGGAAGATAATAACTTTACAACTCTTAACTCACTCCCTTTCCCTTTTCTTTTTCTTATAATTTACATAATTTTTTCATAGAATTTTGATCCAAAAACTATCGTGTGGAATATAAAAAAACTTGGGATATTTATAGGCCCCAAATTACTTCAGAATTTGGAGTCAAAATTTAAACGTATCTGAAAAATCCAAGTACGGGCAGTTCATCCATCGGCGCCCATAATGTAGCCACCGAAAGCACCCTGAAAACAGGGTATGGGCAATTCAACCATCGACTTGGACGATTCAGTAATCGTCAGCCGCCTGAAAACCTGGGCGACGACCATACACCTGTCGCTCACCGGTGGTTCAGCCGCTGGAATTTTTGGAAAAGTGGTTCCCTCCACGTTTTGAATTCCGACTTTAATCTTATGTTGACCAATTCTCTAGTCAAATAATTAAGATCAACCTGAGCTCAATCAAACCTCTTTAGTGGACCTGGTTACATCATTGAGTTGATTTAATTTTTTTAAAATTAAACTCTATTATGACTCAATCCTTAACTACGACTCAATGATTACAACCATAATGACTATCAAGCTAAACAATGACCTAGCTCCCACTAATCTGGCAGCCTCCGGTATTTTTGTGGTGAGTCTTATGGTCTTCTTATGGCGATTTCTCGGTGTGTTCCCAACGAGCTTCTAGATCTCTTCGGCGAACTCCTAACAAACTCCTGACGAGGTCCCACTACATTGTCTGAACCTTGGCCCAATGCCCAAGCTTAATCTTGGCCCAACATTTGGCTATAACTCAATGCCACTATCATTTTAGACCTGCAATACTTCATCTAGTACACATATGTTAGATTAAGCACTCATTAATTGATTTCATCATCCATGTCATAATATAGAAAACTTAAATTTAATAGAACTACATATTCTTGAATTCAAGTATCATGAGGCAATTAATATTTTAAACAAATAATATTTCAAAGATTGCAATAAGACACTCATACGTTAACAACAATTTACTTTTAAATTATCAAGTCATCAACTCATCAAGTATTTTTATGAATTTAAAAAATTTAAAAATCTCCCCTTAAGTTATTAAATATTTTTCTCTTTTGTTTATCAACAAACAAAGAGAAATGCCCTTGTTACATAAGTCATTATATAAGTCATCAACATCTATTTCTCCCCCATTGTCATCAACAAAAAGGTAAAATATAGAGCTAAGGATTTTAAGGCATATGAGTCTTTGATCCCCCTTTGTGAAATATGATATGAGCCATAAAGAATTTTATTCGTCTTGTGAAAAATTGTTGAATCTCAGATTTTGATGATGAAATCAATTGATGAGTTTTATGATCTAACTTGTATATTAAAGAAAGTGATGCAGAATTAACTACGACAGTAAAGGGCAATACAATCAAATATTGAGCTGGAGTCTAATTAGAGCAAGTTGAGATTTAGATGACGTAATGGGAACTTGCTGAGAGATCGTTGGAGGTCAGTCGAGGTTCGGATGATGTTGTCGGGAGCTCGCTGAGAACTCACTAGAAGTTTTTCGGAAAGTTCACCAGGAGTTCGCCAATAGGTTGTCGGGAGCTCACCAGGAGTTTGCCAAAAAAATGTTGGAAGTTTGTTTGCCAAAGAAAATCGAGAGCTCGTCTGGGGTTCATCGGAAGGATGTTGAGAGTTCACCGAGAAACAATCGGACAATGAAGATTGTGTGTTGAGAGTCATAGTTAGCATCATAATGAGAGTCAGTTTTATTAACTCAATTAAGAGGCCATTAGGCCTTAATTACGGTTGATTTGGACTTATTATAAAAGTTATTTCAGTAGTCTAAGGTCATATAAGACATGATCTTCGAAGATACGATCTCCAAGATGACACAGGCTTCAACGATGTGTCAAGCGGTTGACCTGCCAAGAACTAAAGAACTTTAGTTATTATTAATGAAAAATTATCTATATTAAAATTTTTCAAAAAGAGATTTTGATGATATTATATTAGTTGATTTAAATGTAAATGTCGACTTGTAAAGTTTGAATGATGATTGATGTTATGATGGTTGTATATTGAAATAGGTTGTTTGCTTTTGAATGTTAGATTATTATTGAATTTGAGTTTAAAATAAAATAAAAAAGAGAAAATCATACTTTATTTTTTAGTATTTTTAAAAAATTAAAAATACTTTTGAAATTAGAAGAAAAATTATATTATAACTTATTTCAATAAGTCTAAAGAGCTAGACTCACTTAAGAAAGAAAAATCATTAGAATTAAAATAAATCAAAGATGTTGTTTGAAAATATTTTATAATTTCTTTTGGAAATGATATTTGATTTTTAGTTTTAAAAAGTAAAAAATATTTTACTTATATGAAAATATTTTATTGTAATGATCTTGATGATTTCTTTTTAAAATGAAACTAGGATTTAAATGACAATCAATGCATAGATTTGGTATAAAAGGTGAAGGAATTTTTATGAAACAAATCATATGGATTGAAATAACTAAAAAGAGGAATTTTTTTTAAAAAAATTTCCAATCAAGTTTTCAATAAGAGATAAAGTGTTACGATTATTGTTGAATCTCTTGAACTACAAAAATGATTTTGATAATTGTAATTTAAATAAGATTTTTTTTTCCGATCAAATCATGAATTTTCCCATGATTTTTTGACTTTTAAGGCATCTTTTATGAGAACCAAATTTTTTTACTTCTATAATTTTCTTTTTACCAAGAGGAGACTTATGATCTTATAACTTGATATTTTCATTAAGAACTATGATCTTGATAACTTAAAAATTTCTATATATAAATCAAGATTTTTTTATCTTTTCTCCTATGCAACTTACCATAAAAAGGGTCTTATCATAATCTTGACATCTTGAAAATCATAATTTGAGAAACTTTATATAAATCAAGATCGTTTACTAGGACTTGTTTGTTTTATTAAAGAAAGCTATCTATATGAAACAAGATCCTTCTTATTATTTGATCTCATAAAATTTTTTTTTGATCTAAAAGAAAATTTGTCAAATTAAATCATATCTTTTGGTATTCATTATTTAATATTAATATCCTTCATAATATGATTTATTTATGATTTCCTTTTATTATGTATGGTATATCACCAAATTAATATTTCTTAAATTTATAATGAATTAAAAATTGAATGAGATTTTTTTTAAAACTTTTCGTTCACTTCTTCACTTGACTTATCCTTTATGGAAATTATTTTTGGCCTCTATGATTTTTTTAATAAAAAGATTTATGGTCTTAACAATTATAATTTGAGATTTTTAATCAACATCAATTTTCCTTTTTATTAAGAAGAATTATTTAAATGAATTATATGTATTAAGATTTACCTTAAACGAGTCAAAATTATTTATTCTACTAGGACTCATTTTCATTATTTATAAAATAAAGATGAGCTATTTATTAAAATAAATCATGTCTTTTGGTACTTGCAAATTGATCTTTCATATTATATCCTTAATGACATGATTTTCATTATATAACCCCTTTATATATATTTATCAATGACTTAAAAAATTAATTTTGTCATATAATATTCTTTCCTTCTTTTTTTATAATGACAGAGAGATAAAATTGCTATCTTGCAACAAAAAGAATTATATATGATAAATCTTCCAATATTTAATGAAGAATAATTAAATTAAGTATGATAAGATTGCTATCTTGCAATAAAATTATTAAATAAGGAACGATTTACTTAGAAGTAAATTAAGTATTTTAAATTTTCTAAATATATGGTAAATGCATGATTTACAAATTGAGCTTGATTTGCCATCATATTTTTTGGATTCTTTGAGTTTTACAAATTGAGCTTTTTATTAAAATCTACATTATATGATTTTAAATATTCCAAATGCATGATTTGCTATCATGTTATTTTTTGGATTTCTTGAACTTATATTTATATGAGATGATATTTTAAATGCAATAAGTAGCTCTTGTATTTTTCTTGGATTTTTTTGACTTTTGAGTTCTCTTTCAGTAGTTTGATTATTGGATTCATGAATATGTATCATCCCTCTTGATAATTTATTTTGTTTTGGGATACTTATCTTTGACACCCCCCGCCATTTCTTCTTCTTCTATTTTATTTACAAAGGGGAAGAAAGCAATTTGATACAAAATGGATTAAACTCTATTCTAATTTTTCTTCTTATTTTACTAAGGAGTAGCAATAAATTAGATTTCTTTCTTTATGTAATGAATGTTTATGATAAATGTGTTGACATATCTATTGAACACTTAGTATTCAAATATGTCATGAATATTTCTCCTTTTATTGATAACAAAAAAGAAAAAATGACATGATTGATGACATATGAAAAATTATTTTTTTAATTTTATCATATAATGAACATTTATTTTGAACATTTGTTTAAAAAAAGTATGTTGAACATTTCTCCTTTTTTATGACAAAAGGGGGAGAAACGGTATATTTATGATAAATGATAAATGTTCAAATGATGGATATTTGTGATAAATATTCAAGTACAATAAGTACAAATGATGAATATTTGTGATAATATTTCAAATATAAATTGAATATTTCTACTTTTTGTTGATGATAAAGGGGAAAAATAACATAATTGATGATATAAGAGAAATGTGTATCTTGAAATCTTTAAAATATTCATGTGATACCAAGAAGATGAATATCTTAAAAATTTTATCATGTATGATATCATGATTAATGACATAAAGTGAATGTTAAAAATATTTATTATGTGAAACATATTAATTGAAATTATTTATCATGTGATACCAAGAAAATGAATGCTTTGAAAATTTTATTATGTATGGTATCATTAATGGTTAAAGTATGAAAATACTATACTTGAATTCAGAAGTAATGGGTTCTTTTGAATTCAAATTTGTTGTATTTATCCTATGACATATACATGAGGGAGTTACGGTTAACTCTCATCATCAAATGGTTGTCATCATCAAAAAGGGAGAGATTATTGAATCTCAGATTTTGACGATGAAATCAATTGATGAGTTTTATAGTCTAACTTGTATGCTAAATAAAATGATGCAAGATTAATCATGATAGTAAAGGGCAATACAATCAGATGCTGGGCCGGAGTCTAGTTCGAGCATCGGGTCGAGATTCAAACGACGTAATGAGAGCTCGTCGAGAGTTCACCGGAGGTGCCAAGGTTCGGACAATGTTGTCAGAACTCGTTGAGAACTCACCAGAAGTTTACCAAAAAGTTCGTCGGGAGCTCACTGGGAGTTTTCTGGAAGAATGCTAAAAGTTCGTTGAGAGTTCACCGAAGGAAATCGGGAGCTCGCTGGGGGTTCATCGGAAGGATGTCGGGAGTTCACTAAGAAATGATCGGACAACGAAGATTGTGTGTTAAGATTCATAGTTAGTATAATAATGAGAGTTAGTCTTACTAACTCAATTAAGGGGCCATTAGGTCTTAATTATGGCTGATTTAGACTTATTATAAAAGTCATTTCAATAACCCAAGGTAAGATAGACACGATGTTCGAAGACACTATCTCCAAGATGGCACAGTCTTTAAAGACGTGTCAGGCAATTGACCCGCCCAGACTAGGCAGTTGACCCACCCAGACAGTCTTCTAAACTGTATCAGGTGGCTGAACCGTCCAGACATAGTCTCCCAGCCTATGTTAGTCGATTGAACCACCCAGAACATAGTCTTTGAGACTAGTATCTCAAGAATACTTAAAATTTGATTTTGGCTCTACTTTTGAAGCCATTTGGGGCCTATAAATACCCCACCCATTGTTGCTGGAGTAATGCAAGCAATTAAGAGCTAAAACCTTATCAAAAAGCTATTGTAATCGAGAGCTATAAGATTATGTGGCCTTTTATTAATTGAATAAGATATATTATGGATTATTTAGATTCTGATAAAATATATTAACCAATATTAAATAAAGTGTATATTATATTGGGATATTTTAGGGGATGCCATTGATGGAAGGAACTCTCCTAATAACTTACCCTAGACCCTCTACTCTCGCCTATATATAGACAGGACCTACTATAAACCTAATGCACGGAAAGGCACAGAACGTCAAAAGGGGTGAATAGACCAAGAGATTACGGTTACCCTCTTGATCTCCCAAAATCGTCAATTAAGATGGTCTTGTGAAAGGATAGAAAGAGAGAAGGAGTCTAGATCTATTCTAGTTCCTCTTGCAAATCGATATTCGGCGTTATTCAGATCCGATGGGTGGTGCTCTTAAAGATCTAATTGGATCTCAATCAGATGGCATCTAAAGGTATGCATCGTAAAGAGATCTAATATTATTTGATTTCAATCCTGGCATAATAGTTTTCTTCGTATAATAGTTTGCATGATTATAGTTTTTATGCCAACAATTGGTATCAGAGCCTAGGTTTTGAGATCAAAAATATTAGGGCTATTATTTTTGTTTACGATGCATTGATCTGAATATCTTATTGATCTATTTTTCTATCTATTAATTTTAAATATTTGCTTGCAAACGATTCTTGATGGTTGTTGTATGTTAAAGATGTAACAATCTTATCGTGTTTTTTGGCCGAATCATCCACTACGCGCGGTCATGAGGGTCGCATGCAAGAAGGCCGTGGCGGCGGCCTCGCATGCCGACGCGACGGAGCGGAGGCGCAGCAGAGGTCGTGGCGGCGACCTCGTGCGCCGGTTGGCGACCGCAGGTTGGGGTACCGCCGCTGCGGCAAACCGAGTAATGGTAGAATTGATAAGTTAAGATACTATGTTCTGATGGATCTAAAAGACACATGTTTTGTTCCTACAATTTCTAGAAATTTAATTTCTCTGTCTAGAATTGATGAGTTAAGATACTATGTTTATTTTGGTAATGGTAAACTCAGTATATTTTATCATTCAATAAAAGTTGGTTCTGGAATTCTCTATGATGGTTTGTATAGAATTAATTTGAATATTGAGTTTACAAATACATTATTAACCCTGCAATCAAGTACTGGAATGAAACATAATTCCAATAATGAAAGATCTTCTATATTATGGCATAGATATTTGGGGCATATCTCCAAAGAAAGAATTGAAAGATTAGTAAAGGATACTATTTTGTAAAATTTAGACTTCACTGATTTTGATGGTTGCATAAATTATATTAAATGAAAGCAAACTAAAAATACAAAGAAAAATGCCACAAGAAGTAAAGAACTTCTTGAAATTATTTATACTGATATCTGCAAACCACTCCATATTCCTTGTTTTAGTGGAGAAAGGTATTTCATCACATTTATAGATGACCTATCCAGATATGACTATGTTTATCTAATACATGAAAAGTCTCAAGCTGTTGACATTCTTGAAATGTACATAAATGAAGTCGAGAGACAATTAGATAGAAAAGTTAAAATTGTCGGATCTGACAGGGGTGGTAAATTTTATGACAGATATGATGAATCTGATCAGAATATTGGTTCTTTTGTTAGATTCCTAGAACAGCGGGGTATTTGTACTCAGTATGCATTACCAGGTGTGCCATAGTAGAACAGTGTTGCTGAAAGGTGAAATCGTACTCTTATAGATATGGTTAGGAGCATGATGAGTTATTCCTCTGTACTTGAGTTAATGTGGGGTGATGCTCTTAGGACAGCTATGTATATCCTGAACAGGGTTCCTAGTAAATCAGTTCCATCAACTCCATTTGAGTTATGGACTGGTAGGAAACCCACTTTGAGACATTTACATATTTGGGGTTATCTTGTAGAGATAAGAGTATTCAATCCACATAAAAAGAAATTGGATCCAAGAATAACTTTTGGATATTTTATTGGTTACTCAGAAAGATCCAAAGGATACAAATTTTATTGCCCTAATCATAATATGAGGATAGTAGAATCCGGTAATACAAAATTTATGGAAAATGATAAAATGAATGGGAGTCAAAAGTCTCGAAGGATTAATTTTGATATTGAGGAGATTTAGGCTTCTTCTCCTATATTATCCCCTATTTGAGAAATTGTTGTTCCTCAAATCAATGAGAGAATTGATGAGAGTGAACAACAAAATAACATTGATGAATTCTCATATGATGTTGATGTCGTTGTTGATAGTCTTGTAGAACAATCACAATTGGCAGATTTGAGAAGATCTCAAATAAAATGAAAATATGTCATTTCTGATGATTATGTGGTATATCTACGAGAATCAGATTTTGATATAGGAATGAAAAGAGACCCCTTATCATTTTCACAAGCCATAGAAAGTAATGATTCTGAAAAATAATATGATGCAATGAAAGACAAGTTAAAATCAATGGACTAGAATGGTGTCTGGAAACTCATTGAATTGCCCAATAATTGTAAAAGAGTCAATTATAAATGGGTCTTTAAGACTAAATGTGACTCGGTGGGCAATACCGAACAATATAAACCCAAACTTGTGGCCAAAGATTTTTCTTAAAAAGAGGGCATTGGCTACCATGAGACATTCTCTCCAATTTCTTGAAAGGACTCATTGAGAATCATCATGGCATTAGTAGCTTATTATGATCTTGAGTTACATCAGATGGATGTGAAAATAGCATTTCTGAATAGGGATCTAGATGAAGAAATATATATGAAACAACTTGAAGGATTCATAGAAAAGGAAAAGGAAAGTTGGACTTACAAACTTAAGAAATCCATTTATGGCCTTAAAGAAGCTTCCAGACAATGGTATATAAAGTTTCATGATACCATTACTTCCTTCGGATTTAAGAAAAATACTGTTGATCAGTGTATATATCTTAAGGTTAGTGGGAGTAAGTTTATTATATTGGTCTTATATGTGGATGATATATTGCTTGCCAGTAGTGATCTTAGTTTGTTGCATGAAACCAAGATATTTCTTAACAAGCACTTTAAGATGGTTGATATGAATGAGGCATCATATGTTATTGGCATTGAGATATTCAGGGACAAATCTCAAGATTTGTTAGGATTGTCTCAAAAAAGATTATATTAATCATATCTTGAAAAAGTTTAATATGCAGCTTTGTAAAACCAATGATACACCTATTAATAGAGGTGAAAAATTTAGCCAAAACCAGTGTCCGAAGAATGACTTAGAAATGGATCAAATGAAGAATATTCCTTATGGGTGCACAATTGAAAGTCTATTATATGCTCAAACCTGTACAAGGCTAGATATCAATTTTGCAGTGACAATGCTGAGTAGATACCAGAGTAACCCAGGAATGGAATATTGGAAAGCTACAAAGAAATTAATGAGATATCTATAAGAGGCAAAAGATTATATGCTCACATATAGGAAATCAGATCAGTTTGAAGTAACGAGATATTCAGATGTTGATTTTGCAAATTACCTCGATAGTAGGAAATCCACTTCAGGATTTGTGTTCATACTGGTTGGTGGGGCAATTTCTTAGAAAAATGTAAAATAATCACTTATTGCATCATCTACGATGGAAGTTGAATTTGTAGCATGCTTTGAGGCCACAAATCAAGTTTTATGGCTGCAGAATTTTATCTCATGACTTGGTGTGGTCGACTCAATTACCAAGCTGCTGAAGATATTTTGTGATAATACTGCAACAGTTTTCTTCTCTAAGAATGACAAGTACTCTAGTGGTTCCAAGCACATTGAGATAAAGTACTTAGTGGTTAGAGAAAGAGTCCATAAACAAGTGTTTATTGAAAATTTGAGCACCACTATGATGATTGTTGATCCATCTACTAAAGCTTTATAATGTAAAATATTTAAAGAATATGTTCTTAGAATGAGGCTTGTGAGTAAGCCATAAAGGATATAGTGATGCATGTTTAAGTGAATGCTATTATTGACATTTTTGTATAATTAAAGTTATTTGTTTCTGCTATCCTGTTTGTTTTTATGTTTATGCATATTATGGTTGAATTCAAAAAACATGATTGTGTTGACAAGATAAATTACAGGGGTTATTATATACTATATAACGAAAGACTAACAATGTTGTAGTACATTGAAGGAAGTGTGATATTGATGACATACAACCACTATGACTCATATTGATAGTTGGACTGAATATAGTATTATTATTCTTATGGGACTTATTGGCTTATTTTTAAAATCATGACCATGTATAAAATGCTTTTCAAAATTTTTAGAATCCAATTATATAAAATTATTTTTAAATAAATTTTATTTTATTTATTTTGATTTTGGATATCTTTTATATCTTATCAATTAGTGGGCGAAGTGGAAAAATATAAGATTATGTGGCCCTTTATTAATTGAATAAGATATATTATGGATTATTTGGATTCTAATAAAATATATTAGCCAACATTAAACAAAATTCATATTATATTAGGATATTTTAGGGGATGCCCTTGATGGAAGGAACTCTCCTAATAACCTACCATAGACTCTCTGCTCTCGCTTATATATAGACAGGACCTACTATAAACCCAATACATGGAAAGTCACAAAACGTCAAAAGGGATGAATAGATCAAGAGATTACGATTATCCTCTTAATCTCCCAAAACTATCAATTAAGGTGGTCCTGTGAAAGGATAGAAAGAGAGGAGAAGGGGTTTAGATCTATTCTAGTTCCTCTTGCATATCGATATTCAGTGTTATTCAGATTCGACGAGCGGTGCTCTTGAAGATCTAATTGGATCTCAATCAGATGACATCTAAAAGTATGCATCATAAATAGATTTAGTATTATTTGATTTCAATCTTGGCATAATAGTTTTTTTCACATAATAGTTTGCATGATTATAGTTTTTATGCCAACAAGAGCTCCTCATTTCGCTTTGTGTAGTTTTTGTTTAAGGGAGAGCTTAGAGACTTGTAAATGTTATATCTACTAAACTTATAAAATGAGAATATAGTTGTAAGAGAGTAGTTGATCTTTACCCATTGAAGGAAAATCAATAGTGGAAGCCGGTGACCTCAACGAAGGAGGAATCGGGAGTGGACATAGGTCACAAGACCAAACTACTATAAAATCGATTTGCTTCCTCTTCTTTGCTCTTTATCTTCATTGTTTTGTTATTAACTGTCTATTATCTTTGTTTGTACTATTTCAAACATCTTTACGCTTAAACGTATTTCTGATATAATTTTTATTGAATAAATATTTAAATCGACATAAATTTTTTTATAAGCACTAATTTACTCCCCCCTCGAGTGTCACTTCGATCCTAACAAAAAAAAGGAAAGAAAATAAGAGAAAAGTTGTAAAACATCATCAATAAGAGCTTCTCAATTTTGTAGATGTGAACTTCAAAACGAAAATTTCGAAGATAATCTCAAAAATTCGAGAAGATTCAAAAATTTAGGAACTACTCATGTACTTAAAATCATCTTATGTAATTTCAAGTAAGCATAGCAAATAAATCTATAAAATAATAAAACATCATTTTTATATAAATTTTTCCTATTTTTGTGAATAATAAGATAAAAACATAAAGAGAGTTTTCAAGATATTATTATAAAAAAGAACTTAATCTCAATCAATTCATATATTTTCATTATTTAGTATTACAAATTCTCTTCTAAGAAAATCAAATTATTCTTCATTTAAAATTTTTATAAAAATATATACTAATTAATACTTAGTGTAAATAAATTCTAATATCAATAAAGAATTAGAAGATATTTCTAGGTAAAAAAAGTTTATAAATAAGTTCATACCATAAAAAAATGTATGTAAAAAAGAAATACATTATGAGTGTAATACCCTGAAAATTATGTAAAGATATAATTATAAATTTTGAGAATTTATTCATGAATATAAAAATTAAATTATAAAATTAAAAAAAATACGATTCTTATCCGCCTTCCACGACCTTCTACATGTTTACGGAGGGAAACAGAGGAGAGGAGATAAGAGGCGGTGGTAATAAGGAAGGGCAGGAGAAGAGAAGAAGGGAAAGGGAAGAAGGAAGAGAAGAAGGAAAGGGAAGGATTAGGGTAGAAGAGAGGAAGAAGAAGAAGAGGAGGAGAGGAAGAAGAGAAAGGGCTGCAGCTGCGGCTGAGAAAGAAGAAGAGGAAGGAATAAGGAGGAAGAAAGGAAGAAGAAGAAGGGGAGAAGAGAAGAAGGAAGAGACGCGTCGGTGGTGGAGACGGGAAAGAGAAGAAAGAAGAAGAAGAGGATGCAGCTAGTGTTGCTGCTGCACCTCTGTTTCCTGCAGATGAAACAGAGGAGCAGCAGTAAGTTGGGAAAGAAGAAGGGAATAGAGGAAGAAGAAAACGGAAAGAGAGAGAAGAGAAGGGGCTGCGCCCCTCTGCTTCCGCACAGATGCGTCGGTTGAGGAGAAGGGAAAGAAGAAGAAGAAACAGAGGAGAAGAAGAGAAGGAGAAGAACAGGGGAGGAAGAAGGGGCTGCAGGTAGGGAAGAAGAGAAAAAGAAAAGGAAAAAGAGTAGGAGAAGAAGGAAGAGAAGGGGGCTGCCCCCCTCTGTTTCCACAAGAGGAGGCTGCGTTTGGGCGGCGGCTTGTTGCAGCACCTCTGTTTAGAGAACAAGAAAGGGAAGAAGAAGAGAAGGAGAGGAAGAAAAGAAGGGGGTTGCAGCTAGAAGAGAAGAAGAAGAAAAGAGGGAAAAGAGAGGGAAGAAAAAGAAGAGAGAAAGGAGGCTGCGGCATGTGTTGCTGCACCTCTGTTTCCAGCAGAGGAAACAGAGGAAGTGCGGTGAGTTTGGGAAGAGAAGGGAAGAAGAGAAGAAGCGGAAGGAAGAGGAAGAAGAGAAAGAAGAGAAGGGGTGGCTGCGGCTGTGGCGGCTGCGGCAGGGAAAGAGAAAAGAGGGAAAGACGAAGTGGGAGGAAGAGGAAGAGAAAAGAAAGAAGGAAAGAAGAAAGGGGGCAGCACCTCTGTTTCCTGCAGTGAAAACAGAGGAGGTGCTGTGCGATGGGGAAGAGAAGGGAAGAAGAGGAGAAGAGAAAGAAGAGAAAGGGGGAAAAGAAGAACAGGCAGAGAGAAGAAGAGAAGAGAAAGGGAAGAAGAGGGCTGCAGCTATGGGAGAGAACAAGAGTAAATAAAAAGAAGAGAAGAAGAATTGAGAAAGGAGAAGAGGGGAAAGAGAGGAAAAAAAGGAAAAAAGGGGAGAAGGCTGCAGCTAGGGCTGCGGCTGGGAGAGAAGAAAAGAAGAATAGAAGGGGAAAAATAAAGGGGAAAAGAAGAGAAGGCTGTTGCTAGGGTAAAGAAGAAGAAGAAGAAAAAAAAAAAAAAAAGAAGGAAAGAAAAGAAGGAAGAAGAGGAAGAGAGATGTGATTTCAGTAGTGAGAGAAATGAGAGAAAAAAGAGGGACTGAGTAGGTGATTGTGTCCCTAGTACGATCTAAATTGTGAAGGAATAAAGAAGATAAGAAAACACGGAAAAGAGAATGAGAGAAAGTATAGAAAGAAAAGAAAGAGAAGAATTCGGACTTAATGACTTTGAATCGTTGAAAGGCAAGTGTTCCAACCCTTTCGTATTACCATCCTACTTGTATCTTATTATTGATTAACTGAATTGTTATAACCTTGTAAGTATTTTAATCATTGCTTCTATCTTTGCTTTTATCTTGATATGATCAATTGAACCGTTATAACCTTATAAGTGTCATAGCCTTGCTTCTATCTTGTTATGAACGATTGAATTATTATGATCCTGCAAGTGTTCTAATCTTTCTTATTGCACTCTCTATCTTTGATTGTATTTGGATACGATAAATTTAGCTATTATAACCTTGTAGATGTCTCAATTCTTTTGTATTGACATCTCAATCTTTGTATTCATCTTGATATGATTCAATTGATTGTTACAACATTGCAATTAGAATATTTATTGCTTTGATGTAAAGACTTCAGTCTAGTTTCGATTTTCTGACTTTTGTTCGCTTAATTGCTCATAACTTCATGTTGGAAACTCCGATTTATGCAAAATCTATTTCATGAGAAACTAGACTTGCATACTCTTTTGTCCATACCATCTTGAGTAATTTGGAGCATAATTGATTGTCTAAATGTTTCATGCTATGTGTTTCTTAAATTCTATTGGAATCATGTGTTTATTGATCTTTGCCTATTCTTGTTTACCTTTTGGAAATAGATTCTTCTTCAATTGAGCTTTGAACTCTTAACTCTTATTTCTTACCCATTCCGATTGCTCTATGTGAAAGTTTATGTTTACATCTTATTGTTTCATATTGGCACATGTATTTTTTATTGTTTCGCATGCGCTTCCAATACGTGCCCATTTTATTACACTTGTCCTTTTGTACTCCGGTGTTTATAGGATACTTTCTGGACCCTTGTCAGAAATGGTAAAGGGTATTGTGTTTAGCGCTAGCTATGCTCTTGCTGGCCCCACTAACTTCACTCAGACGTCGGTCGATGGAGCTTCCAAACGTGGGAGACTTATGTTTGGTGGTCATTCAGCGATGGATGTTCCACATTATGCTTATGGTCCCACTTCACCCTCATTGTCTTTGATATGATATCAAAAGCATTGTTTTTAAATTATTTGTGCGCTTTGGATAAGAATAAAATGAATGTTATGTCTGATATGATATTGAGCTTATGTTCTTTATTTGTTCACTTGATAAGCTTTGAGATTATCCATTCACCATTGATATGCTTCCTAATATGTTTACGTCTTTGACATGCTTCGAAATGTTTATATGTCATTGTTATATTCTGAAATGTTTCATTTGCCATTGATGTTTTGAAAATATCCTATGTGCCTTGATATGCTTTGAAATATATTTACGTCATTGATATGCTCCAATTACTGTATATTCCGTTTGTTATGAACTAATATATTTTGAATGAAATAACATTTGAACTCCTGTATCTAATGAGTTGATATCCATAAATTCTTATATCTCTGCTTTGTATCTTAATACTAACTTATTTGTATGTCATTCGCTCTTATCTTAGATTTGTTAAATGCTTGCTGAGCTTTCTAGCTCACTCCTTTGTTATCAAATCTTTCAGGTCAGTTTGACACTTATTGAATGTTAAGATTGTGCTGAGGCAGTGAAGAGCTATATAAATTGTTAGCAAATATTATCAGATGATTTATTATGGTTTTTGTATAAGTATATTTCATGTATAATGAAATGTTGTCGATGAATTTGATTGATGTATCATGTAAAAGTTTTAAATGACCTCTTACGTTTGGAGTTAGTTTGGAATGCTGGGTATTGTCTAATGATTAAATGAATTTGTGGTAAATGGTTAGTTTGGTGATTATATAAATTCCTTCGTTAATGAAGTATAAGTGTGGTTAATATCTGTTAAGTTGGCTTTGGGTTTCATAGATGTTTGAGTGATGCGATGTATGTTTATAAACTGCATAGATTTTATATATATGAATTTTGAAGAATGAATGTTTTCTCGATGTCCTCAAATGTTTGATTGGATCCTGGATGGATTGTGATGATTACAAAATTATCGATTTATGACATGGTCACACCTCTCGAATGTGATATAATTCGGGAGGCGTGACAATGCGTGTGTGATTATTACAAAAATATCAAGTTCCATCGATTATAATTACTCATATGGTAGTAATCCAAAATGTCTAGATAAAATGTAGAGATGTCATTTGATCTGCTCCATCTTAGTCATTAATTCATCTTGGCGTAGCTTAATTCGTTCGAGTCGGTTCACAATAGATTTGTTAGAAAAAAGGTCCTGACTACATCATGGCAGGTGCCTCAAAAGGACTGGTAGGAGAAGATGAGCTTCTCGTAAGAATATATGTCTCAGGTTCAGGTGGGGGAGAATTAGTCCTTCTAGGCAATCTAATTCATATATCATATCTTTTAACACACCTAAATCTCTTTAAAAGATTCCTATTAATTATAGTATAATTGTTTGTTTTAATGATTTCTTCATATAGTGAAATGATTGTTATGAGCTAGTGATTAATCCACTATAAGGTAGCATCAAGTCTTTGGTTTCAAGTTCAATGAGGTTTTAGAGATAGGTAAAAATCCTTGGTTTTGAAGAGTAGGGAGTCTTCCTTGATGTTTTAGAGGAGAAGGAAGGAGTAAAAGAGGTTTTAGAGAGGGGTGAGAGTGATTAGGGTCGGTTTTACTGCCGGCCCTAAGTGGCTTTTTATATTCTGGGTCTCGGTTGGTTGAATTGCACATTGAGCTTTTTATATTCTTTCTTTTAAAGAACGATGATTTCATATATGATTTTTAGGTTCAAAATTAACATAAATCATCAACATAAGTCAATATAATCATACAAATTAATAGTCATCATCAAAATCTTTCTTTTATATATATAAATTTTATTCAAGATAACTAAATTTTTTTATTCTAATTACAGTATGCAAGGGTCATGTATCATCAAGATTAAACATAATAAAAAATTATTTTTATTTTTAATAATTAATCTTGTTAGTATTTAGGGTAGTGAGCTTGAAAGAGTGTTAGATCTCAAGTTATATATCTTGAGCATCTAAAGCATTATTCGAGGCTCCTAACTTTAATTTGGAAATAAATCTACAAGAAATATATATTTGATTTAGGTACCAATTTTACATTAGGTCCTTCATAAAAAAATTTATCTTTCTTTTCTAATTCGTTTTTAAAGTTCCCTTCAGAACTTAAACTAATTGGTGTGGACTACATTTTCCAAATAGACATTTATTTGTTTTATGTCTTAATTTTCACAAAAATTATATTTGATTTTTGGTGGCACATTTAATATAGGTCTTTAACAAATATGGTTGGCTTTTCTTCTATTAATATGACGACAAGGATCATATTTAGTGATTTATTCCTAATTTCAAAATTTTCTAATATTGTCTTAAGCATTATATTTTCTTCTTTAACATTATCTAGCATCTCACATTTATAACATGGGTTATGTGATATTAATGAATCATGCATTTCGTCAAGTCTACTAACTAACAAATTATGATCATTCTTAAGCAACTTAAAAGATTTACTTTTTTTTAAATTCATCAAACAAATCATGAAACATATTTAATAACTCCAAAAAAGAAATAATTAATGAATCACTAACCGCATCTTAGATTGCCATTAGAGCATAGTTAGCAACTTCTTTGGAGGGGTCTTATTCATCCTAAGAGTTTGATGTTAGGATCAAAGCGTCACTAGGAGGAGGAGGAGGAGGAGGAGAGGGGGGGGGGATATAGTTAAATAAGAAAGCAATGAAGATAAAGAGCAAAGAAGAGGAAGCAAACCAATTTTATAGTGGTTCGGTCTTGTGACCTACGTCCACTCCCTGTTCCTCCTCCGTTGAGGTCACCAACTTTCACTATTGATCTTCCTTCAATGGGTGCAGATTAACTACTCTCTTACAACTCTATTCTCCTTTTATAAGTTTAGGAGATAAACTTTATAGGTCTCTAAGCTCTCCCTTAAACACAAAAACTACACAAGACGAAATGAGGAGCTCTCAAAGAATTACAACAACATTTTCATAAGGTTTTTGCTCTTAAATGCTTTCTTACTTTCAGCAAGAATGGGTGGAGTATTTATAGGCCCCCAAATGGCTTCAAAAGTGGAGCCAAAATTCAAAATTTAAGCATTCTCGAGGTACTGATCTCGAAGACTATTTTCTGGGTGGTTTAATCGCCTGACGCAATCCGGGAGACTATGTCTGGGTGGGTCAACCGTCGAGTCTGGGCGGGTTAATCGCTTGACACATCTTCAAAGACTATGTTGTCTTGGAGACCTTATCTTCGAAGACCGTGTCTTATTTGGCCTTGGATTACTTAAATAACTTTTATAATAAGTCAAAATCAATCCCAATTAAGGCCCAATGACCTCTTAATTGAGTTAGTAAAACTAACTCTCATTATGATGCTAACTACGACACTCAACGTACAATCTTCATTTTCTGATCGTCTCTTCGGTGAACTCTCAACATCCTTCCGATGAACCCCGACAAGCTCCAAATTTTCTTTGGTGAACTCTCAATGAACTTCCAGTATTCTTCCGGTGAACTCCTGGCGAGCTCCGGACAACCTGTCGATGAACTCCCGATGAACTTCCTGACAAACTTTTGGTGAGTTCTTGACAATTTCCCGACAACATCATTCGAACCTCGGTCGACCTTCGACACAACATCTGATTGTATTGCCCTTTACTGTCTTAGCTAATCCTGCATCACTTTATTTAACACATAAGTTAGATCATAAAACCCATCAATTGATTTTATTATCAAAATATGAGATTTAACAATCTCCCCCTTTTTGATGATGATAACCAATTGATGACGGGAGTTAACCGTAACTCCCCATATGTAAAATCCCCCATTTTTGAAATATTTATAATGATATATTTTAAATTATTTAATAGGACCCATTTATAAATTTAAGAATTTATTTATTAATTCTTTTGATTAAATAATTTTATACTAAAAATTGATTGTTAGGGACCTAAATATGAATATTAAAAATATGAAATAAACTATGAAAGATTCATGCTAAGTTAATAACAAAAATAAAGAAAACATGGTGAGGACATGTGTCACCACATTCTTTAAAGTAATGCCACTTGTGCATGTGCATAGGTACACATAAACACATTTCATATATGTTTGCCACCTATCAACCCATATATTAGCTTAAACAATTAATAATTAGAGAAAAAAATGGGTTTTAGCTGCAACATGAACTTTAGGAGAAGAAGAAGAAGAATAAGAAGAAGAAGAAGAAATTTGGGGATTTTGAGATTGTAATCTAATTCACATCTTTAGGATCAAAATTTGTAAAGTCAAGTATTCTAACCCCATCCTATATAATGTATTCTATCATTTTTCTACTAAAATTTATCCTTGTTCTTACTTTGATTATGCGGAATATTTGGGATAAAACTGAAATCTCTTTTGTTGGATGCCTAAGTATAAATCTGTAATATTGTTAAGATTATGACCTGTCTGTCTTGTTCTTATTGTAACTTTTTTTATAGACCTCTGATTTGGACAAAATCTAGCTTATTCAAAAATAGATTCATATATATTTCTTTTGAAACTAAGTTTGAACAATTTGGAGTTCATTTGCTAACCAAAACGTTTGTTTCAATATAAAATCTACAAAATAGAGTCTATACCTCCTGACCTTTCATCACTATATTGCTTATATCTTTCTATTGGAGTCTCTGATTTATGTAACACTAGATTCATTAGAAAATAGGCTAATATATCTTTCATTTGATACTAAGTTTGAAAGACTTAGAGTCTAAATGACTATTGAAATTTCTATTTTATTAGACCTTATGGATTACATAAAACAGGGACTATGATTTTGGACCTTTGGTTGTCAAATCATCTATAACATTTTGTAGAGGCTTCCAATTTGTATGAAACTTATTTCATTAAAAGTAGATTGACTTAGCTTTCCAATATCCTTTTTAAGTAATTTGGAGTATATTTGATTGTTCAAAATAACTTTGAGATGTACATTATGAATTTTGCTAGAATAGTGATTGTATCAGTTTTGCCCATTATTGCTTCATCCATTTCAAAATTGAATTCTCTGAGGCTCTTGCATTTAATTTCCTTGCATATCTGAATATGTTATATATTAATTGATGTTACATCATATTATTTTATTTAGGCACATGCATAATTTATTGTTCTACATGTGCTTTCGATATAAGTCAAATTCATTGTTCATGTCCTTTTGTACTTTGTGTTTGTGGGATATTCTGGACCTTTGTCAAAAAAGGTAAAGGGTATGTTATGCTTGGAGCCTGTGATGCTCTACTATATTTGGTGATCAGATGGACCACATTATGTTTGTGATTCCACTTCACCATCTATGTTTTTGATATATTATCAGATCATATTATGTCTATGATCCAATTAAAGCCCATCCTTCAGTTGAGCCTTACAGTATTGCTTAAATTCTTATACACTCTTGTTCTTTATTCTTTGACTATTTGAATACAAATTATGAATGTTTATGTTGATATCGTATTGCTTCATATTAGCACATATATATTTCATTATTCCGCATGTGCTTCCGATATATGCCACTTTTATTGCTTATGTCCTTTTGTACTCTTGTGTCTGTGGGATTTTTTGGACCTTTGTCAGAAATGGTAAAGGGTATTATATTTAGAGCCAACTATGCTCTTGCTGGCCCCAATGTTTTCACTCAGACGTCGGTGGATGAAACTCTCAGACGTGGGAGACTTATGTTTGGTGGTTATTCAGTGATGGATGATCCACATTCTGTTCATGGTTACACTTCACCATCTATGTCTTTGATAGGATATCCAGAGCATTACTTATGAGTTTGTTTCTGCGCTTTGGAAAAGAATGAATGAATGAATGTTATGTTTGATATGATATTGAGCTTTTGTTCCTTAATTGTTCATTTAATAAGTTTTGAGATTATTCCTACACAATTGATATGTTCCAAAATATTTCATATGTGTTTGACATGCTCCTAATTGTTTTGAATGTCATTGTTATGTTTCTAAAATATTTCATTTGCTATTGATATGTTTCGAAATATTTCATATGTGTTTTACATGCTCCTAATTGTTTCGAATGTCATTGTTATGTTTCCAAAATATTTCATTTGCTATTGATATATTCTGAAACATTTCACACACTATTGATATGTTCTGAAATGTCCTAAGCATCTATGATATGCTTTGAAATGTTACATATGTCATTGCTATGTTCCAAAACACTTTATACATCTTTGATACGCTCTGAAATGTTTTTTACGCCCAATGATATGCTCTAGCTACTCTTTCTCTACTGATCAAAGTATATTTCAAATGAAATGATTTGTGATTATGTATCTACGAGATACTCTTTATGGATTCTTACACCCTTGCCTTACCATTCAATATCAAGTTTGATTTGAAAGTTATCATTCTTTGTCTTGGATATAATAGTCACTTGCTGAGTTCTATATGCTCACCCTATTGCTATATGAAAAAGTTAGAACTGAGCTGAGATAGTGGAAAGCTATGGAGATTTTGAACAAGTCTTGTTGGGAGATGTTGTATAAGAATATTTTGTATGTAATGAAATATTGTAGATAAATATGAACTGATGTATATTGTAAAAAGATTAGAATACTTCTCAGTGTGGAATCTTTGAATGTTAAGTTTTGCAATTATATGAAGTGGTGGAAAATAGTTGGTTTTGCATTTGTATAGATTTCTGAGACTGATGGTTCTATAAGTATGATTAATATTTTTGGTTAAATTAATCTTCGAGTTTTGTGGATTATCGAGTGATATGGTGTAAGATTTATAAACTGCACAGGTATTTTGAATGGATATGAATGATCTTTGAAAATGCTTAATCAGTATCCTCAAATTTAGTTTGGATCCTGGGTTCGGATTGTGAATGATTTATATTATATTTCTGATTAAGACAGAGTCATCCCTCTCGAATGCGATATAATTCAGGGGGCGTGACACCCTATGTATATGTCATAGGATAAACAAAACAAACTTGAATTCAAAATCATCATCACTTTTGAATTCAAGCATTTTGATAATTTTCATAATTTAACGATATCATATATGTTAAAATTTTAAAAGATTGATTTTTTTAGTATCATATAAAAATTTCAATCATTATATTCATAATATAATCATGTCATCAATTATGATACAACATTCATTTCAACTATTTTAAAGATATCAAAAGAACTCTCTTATATTATCAATTATATCATTTCTCCTCATTTGTCATCAAGAAATACTTAAATATATTTAAATAATATTTTTTAAAATATTTATCACAATATTTAGCACATAAAGAGAGGATAAAAATTAATTGTATCTTAAAAATAACTTTAAATCTCATTTTTTTTAAATGTCAATTATAAGTAGAATTATTTTAAAAGAGAGCTCAAAAAGTCGAGGTCCAAGAAGATTATAAGAGCTACTTATTCAAAATTATCTCATGTAAATTTCAAGCAAAAGCTTAAGAAATTTAAAAAATAGTAAATCATGTAATTGGATAGTTTAACATTCCAAACTCTCTTCTAAGAAAGGTCAATTGTTCTTCATTTAATGACTTGGTGAAGATATTAGTCAATTGATGCTTAGTATCAATAAATTCTAAAGATATATCATGATTATTTACATGATCTCTAACAAAGTAATGCCTAATGTCAATATGTTTAGTTATTGAGTGTTGAATGCAATTTTTAGTTTAACATATTGCATTAGTATTATCGTATTTGATAGGAATATTTTTCAAGTGAATTTCATAATTTTCTAAAGTGTTTTTCATCTAAAGACTTGTGCATAATATGCATCAACTACTATGTACTCAGCTTCGATTGTAGATAATGTAATTGAATTTTGTTTCTTAGAAAACCAAGAAACAAGAGTATGTCCTAATAATTGACATATTCCGGTTATACTCTTTATATCTATTCTACAACCTTCAAAATCGACATCCGCACAGACAAGCAAATCAAGGTTTTTAGACTTAGGATACCATAATCCTAAATTAGAAGTTCCTTTTAAATATCTAAATATTTATTTAACTGCCTTAAAATGAGAATATTATGATTGTACTGAAACCTTGTACACAATCCAACACTAAACATTATGTCTGGTCTAGTAGTAGTTAAATATAATAAACTACTTATCGCTCCTCTGTATGTTTTTTGATCAAAATCTTCACCTTTATTATCCAAGTCTAATTTTGTAGAAGTGCTCATGTGTGTGTTTATGGCCTTAGCATTATCTATATTAAAGCGTTTTAACAAATCTAAGGTATACTTAGTTTGACTTATAAAGATACCGTCTTTTAATTATTTTATTTGTAATCCTAACAAAAAAGTTAATTCACGCATTAGGCTCATTTCAAATTCTTGGCTCATACTCTTGGCAAAAGATTCACATAGGATTCATTTATTGAACAAAAAATAATATCATCAACATAAATTTGAATAACTATAATATTATTTTTAAAATACTTAAAAAATAATGTGATATCAACCTTACCTTTTAAAAAATTATCTAAAATAAGGAAAGAGCTAAGTCTTTCATACCAAGCCCTACGAGCTTATTTTAATCCATAAAGAGCCTTAAATAATTTGAAAACATGATTTAAAAAAGATCAATTTCAAAATAAGGGGATTGTACAACATAAACTTTTTTGAAAATGAAACCATTAAGAAAAACACTTTTTGTTGGGAAACCTCAACGAGCGCATCACATGCGCAGTGGAAATCAAAACAAAAATTGGTTTTTCATGTAGATCAAATCATCGTACAAAATATTGGGGTCACGAAAAAAATCGTAAAAATAAAAAAACCACGATGTGTGAGAGATTGATGTTACCTAGGGAGATCGTATATCCCTGTATTCCAGATCTGGATGGAGAAGATGAAGGAGGTCAAGCGTCCTCCTCTCTAGCGGTATCCACACGATAGATCTTTGTAGCGAAACGCCTCCAATCTGATCTCACAACTCTTGCACAGAGGGAGGGAGGAGAATAGGAGGTGGTGGTAAAGCTGTAGCCTATCAACCATGAGTCTCCTCTCCCAATTATAGAGAGCCACCAAAAGCCTAGGGCTCCTGCTTAGTGGATATTAGATCTTTATCAAATTATCCACTAAACTTGCATTATTAGATCTCTATCCACTCCTTTGGCCTCTAATTGGGACTTAATCAAGGAGCATATCAGCATAGAGTCTCATCTAATGAGAATATGAGCTAATTGGATCTCCATCCAATCCTCTATTCGCCGAAGCATCCACCCAATATTGAGCTGACCGTGAATCACTCCCATCAGAACTCCTTCTGATATAATGAATTATTATCCCCATAATAATTCACTTGACTCATTGACTGTAGACGTACTAGGCCACTGCACCATAGTCCCCAAACGGTATAGGGGGGATCAAATCCATCATACCTGTCTATCCATAATTACCGTATATCTATAATCCCTCATCTAACTAATATCCTAGAGACTGTATATTTGACATGGTACTGTCAGGCCACATACAGAATCCGTCATAATCTTGCTCTAATCGGATTCTCTCGGAGAACCCTTTCTCTATCAATCTGAAAGACCCTGGCTAGAGATTTATCTAAGCAAGCATATATGGGATATTTCTCTCGTGATACCGAGAGTGGATGATCTTTTATTGACACTCAATTGCCTTCGTAAGGTTGGGTACCAATCCTAATAACCAACGGTACCAGATTTGAAACTTTCCAAACCTATAAGTCTGACGTCAAAGAAAGGAGTACTCATACAAGGCATCCTTGTTGTCTCAACTCTAAGGATCAGATACACAAAAGAGACTATGGAATCACTGTTTGACATTAGGTATCATTAACCGTACAACATTCCATAAGCGGATCATTCAATGAACTCATTTTTCAATGAGCACATGTACTATATCCTTAGTGTCTCCACATGTGGCTATGAGACCAGCCACCTCCATCATATGGACGGGTATATAGTACATCGATTTGTCCGATTATCTCGATGTCCCTCTTAAGTAACCTATGACTAAAATTATTTAGGAACTGTGTTTAAAGGTGAATCGATCTCATTATCGTGATCTCATTACGATTCGATTCCCATTATATAGAACCAATGACACTACAATATATGTGCTATAGATAATATAATGTGAGAATATGTCAATATTAATCATAAGAAAAAAGATTACACACCATGTCACATGTGCCATCACACACATGATTGGCTTGCAGAGCACCTGTAACCAGCAATCTTCCACTTGACTAAAATCTAATCACCTATGTATCTGATCCTCATCAGACCCCTATGACACTTAAATACAATCTGAGCTAGTGGCTTCGTCAATGGATCTCAAATGTTATCTTTGGATGGAACTCTTTCCATTGCTATATCTTTTCGGGTTATGATCGCTTTAATCAGATGGAACCTCCTCAGAATAATTCTGATGAGACATGGGTTCCCTTGTTAGAGTTATCGCGCTATCGTTGTCATAATATATGAGAGTCAGTTCCACGTTGCTTGGTATGACTCCCAAATCCTTGATATACTTCTTCATCCACACCCCTTCCTTTGCTGCTTCTACTACAGTAGTGTATTCCGCTTCTGTGGTCGAGTCAACAGTAGTATCTTGCTTGGAACTCTTCTAACTTACTGCTCCTCCATTTAGGGTGAAAACATACCCTAATTTGACTTGCTATCATCACTGTCAGACTAAAACTTGAGTCTGTGTAGCCCTCAACCTGGAGGCTATCTCCTTCATATACTAGTAAAAGATCCTTAGTCATTCCCAAGTACTTAATGATATACTTTACTGCTTTCCAGTGTTCTAAACTTGGATATGCCTAATACCTGCTCGTGACACTCAAAGTATGTGCTATATCAGGCTTTGTACATAGCATCACATACATGATAGACCCTATCGCTGAGCATTAGGTATCTTATCGATGTCTGCCCTTTCTTCAGGAGTCTTTGGGGATATACTCCTAGAAAGTGATATTCCATATCTCATCGGTATGAGACATCTCTTGGAATTCTCCATGCCAAACCTTTTGACAATGGAGTCTATGTACATAGACTGGAACAAGCCAAGCATCCTTTTGGATCTATCTCTATAGATCCGGATCCCCAAAATATATGATGCTTCCCCTAATTCTTTCATGGAGAAGTTACTGGATAATCAAGCCTTTACTATGGAGAGCATTCCTATGTCATTCCTAATGATTAGGATGTCATCCACATATAGCACCAAGAAGGTGATAGCGCTTCCACTTACCTTCCTGTACGCACAAGGCTCATCTTCATTCTTAACGAAGTCATAAGATCTGATCAACTCATTAAATTTTATGTTCCAACTTCGGGAAGCTTGCTTCAATCCATAAATGGATCTAAACAACCTGTACACTTTATTTGGACTCTCTTTGGATACGAATTCCTCTGGCTATATCATATACACCTCCTCCTCAAGGTTGCTATTGAGGAATGTCATTTTGACTTCCATCTGCCATATCTCATAGTCATAGTGTACTGCAATGGCCAAAATAATTCTAATGGACTTAAGCATGACTATAGGTGAAAAGGTTTCGTCATAGTCAACTTTTCATCTGCCAGCCTTGCTTTATAGGTCTCTACCTTTCCATCCACTCCGATCTTCTTCTTGAAGATCCATTTGCAGCCGATGTGTACAATACCCTCAAGTGCATCAATAAGGTTTTAAACCTTATTAGAGTACATAGAATCGATCTTAGAATTCATAGCTTCTTGCCACTTCCCAGAGTCTATACTCATAATAGCCTCCTCATAGGTCTGAGGATCAACATCCTGAGAGTCATCTCCACTAATATATCCCACATATCTTTCAGGAGGGTGAGATACTCTACTAGACCTATGTAAAATTAGAATTTATGTGTTAGGTACCTAAACAGACTTGGTTTCTGGAATGGTACTTGAGCTAGGTTCTTCAACCTTGCTCAATTCTATCTCACTCCCACTGTTTCCACCAAGAATGTGTTCCTTCTCAAGGAATACAGCTCTCTTGGGAACAAAGATATTTCGGTCCTCAGGATGATATAAATAATATCCACAAGTTTCTTTTGGGTATCCCACGAATGTGCACTATTTTATCCTTAATTCTAACTTTTCAGGGTTATGTCTTCTAACGTGGGCAGGACAACCCCAAATCTTAATAATATTAAAATTGGTGTAGACATTACTGATTTTGATGGAACTCTGTTCAGAAGGTAAGCTGCGGTCTCTAGGGCATACCCCTAGAATGAGACGAGTATGTCAGTGAAACTCATCATAGACCGCACCATGTCTAACAGCGTGTGATTCCTCCTTTCTGATACACCACTGAGTTGTGGTGTATAAAAAGGTGTCCACTAGAATGAATCCCATTGTCCTTGAGGAAATGAGTGAATTCCGTACTCAAGTACTCTCCTCCTCGATTTGATCGAAGAGTCTTAATACTCGTTCTAATTTGGTTTTATATCTTATTCTTATATTCTCTGAATTTCTCAAAGGCCTTAGATTTATATTTCATTAAGTACACGTGTCCATATCTAGAGAAATCATCAGTGAATGTAATGAAATATAAGTAACCACCTATAGCCTAAATTGACATGGGACCATATACATCACTATGTATGAGTTCCAATAACTCAGTGGCTCTCTCCAGTTCCACTAAAAGGAGAGTTGGTCATCTTCCCATAAAGGCAAAGTTCATAAGTTGCATATGACTCATAGTCAAATGGATCTAAGTATCCATCTTTCAGCAACTTTTGAACCTTCCCTCATATATATGACATAGCCTATAATGCCATAGGTTTGCATTATTCATCTCATTCTTTTCTTCTTAGACATGTTTATATTTATGATGTGTGGAGAAGTGTCTAACACATATAAGGCATTTACAAGGGTCTCTCTAGTGATGATCTCATTATCCATAATTATTGAACAACTATTTTTCTCAAAAACTAATTTATATCCACTAATTGTCAAACAAGAGATGTATATATGTTTTTGATAATAGAGAGAATAAAATAGCATGCATCCAATGCAATGATAGCTCCACTAGGTAGATGTAGGGTGACCTCCCTAATGGCAACTTTAGCAACTCTTACTCTATTGTCCATTTTAAGGTCCATATTGCCTCTGGCCAGTCTCCTAGGTCTTGCCAGAACCTGCAATGAATTACAGATATGATAAATACTCCCGGTATCCAATACCCATGTATTATCATGAAAATCTGATAAGTGGAGATTGATCATGAATATACCTGAAGCTTCTCCAAGCTTCTGTCTCGCCTTCTCTGTAAGGTAGTCCATACAGTTCCTCTTCCAATGCTCATTTTGGCCATAGTGAAAGCACTGTCCTTTGTCCTTTCTTGGGTATTTCTTGGCAGCCTTTGTCTTACCTGGTCTTTCTTTGCCCTTGCCCTTCTTAAGGGTCTTGCTAGCCTGCCTTTTATTTTTGGTCTTGCCAATATAGAGAACTAGCTTCTCCTTCTTGATAGCACTCTCAGCTTCCCTTATCATATTGAGGAGCTCAGGGAGAGTCATCTCATACTTGCTCATGTTAAAATTCATGAAGTGAGAAAAGGAATCTAGTAAGGATCGAAGTATAAGATCAACATATAGGTTATCCATTAGGACTATCTTTATACTTCACAAAGTGAGCGATCTAATCCTCGCTTGTCCTTTCCTCCAGTGTGGGCACAATCGTGTTAACGACTTATATGATTTTCTCTTTCGTGAGAACAATTCTCAAATTATGGAGCATTTGGACCAATGAAGCGGTTAGCATCAAGTATGCCACATAGGGGTTTTGCAAGCAACAAACAAGATATAGTGTAAATAAATAATATACAGACTTTAAAGAAAATATTAACTAAGATATAGACTTCTATCTTAATATACTCCCACTATTTTCTTAGTGAATCATGCGATACCCTTGACACATGAGACGAAAGTCTCCGACAGATTCTTAGTGGGGATCGGGATCCAATTGGCATCTTAGTGTAACCTCGAGGGACTCGACCAATTACACTAAGCCCAAAAGGTAGGTAACTCTTGTCAATCACAATACCTTGTGATTTTCGTCATGTTCGACCACTAAATCATCATAGTCTTGAGGGACTCGACCAATCATAACGTTTAGTTAGGTCATCACCATCGTTACAAGATGAGTCTGATTCGATGGATATGGTCTCGACTGCTCGACCAAGTCATACTATGTCCTTAGGTCACCAGTGACATATATATGTCGTAGGCAAGAACTCGATCACATAGGTAGGTGAGCCTCGAGTGACTCGACCAACTCAACCTATGTCATGATTCAATTTCTTCCTATAATGATGGAAGGCCATGTGGGTCAATCTTATTGCCTTATGCTTACCAACTTAATATTATTATAGGAGGGGTTTTTGTTTTGTATTGGTCTCATAATATGTCGTGTCATGCACATACATATTTAATATATATCTATATCGCATGCATATATATATATATATATATATATATAGTAGATATATAACATATCACATATGCAAGCCACACTGGATGATCATGAGCCGTCACCTAATATGATTAAACCCGAGCCAATGGGCCTAATAACTCATAATAGGATCTATGTGCGCATTGGTGCATCTTCATGCCCCATGATTATTGATTTCGTCATCATCGGTTTCGTTTGATCGTCGCATCACCATGCGTCGTGATCTCCCACCACGGCATCATGGGTCTCGCTGTAACCTTCATACTCCCACTGCGCCTCTCTATGTAATTACAAATAATCACAAGCACGTAGGCCCAATA
The DNA here is from genome assembly GCA_021527575.1 of Ensete glaucum. Classification (NCBI taxonomy): domain Eukaryota; kingdom Viridiplantae; phylum Streptophyta; class Magnoliopsida; order Zingiberales; family Musaceae; genus Ensete; species Ensete glaucum. The sequence goes on from CM038557.1 coordinate 38,780,387, forward strand.
ATAAATGAAAAAAATACAGGCTCGCAGGCCCCAATAATAATAATAATAATAATCACAATTACACACATCACAACACTTGGCTCAAGATCATCAATCCACATCATACATCACATGTACATCACATCATATGTAAGATTACTAGATATATATAATGATTAATTAAAACTTTTAATTAATTATTTTTCTGAAAATCAGGACATGCTTGAAATTTCTAGAATTCTCAAGGATATTTTCATAATTCTAGATGAGAGGACAGTCCTCGAAATTTTTTATTGAGGGTATTTTCAGAAATATGTACACGAGGACAATCCTCGAAATTTTTAAAATTTAAAGGGGCAGGATCATCCTTTTCTCAAAAGGATGCCCTAACCCCTCTTGCCCCATCTGCCATGCCTCACGCTGCTACCCTTGCCGTCTGTAGCCACCCTACCAAGGCGGCTACCCGACCGGCCGCCACCTGGCGAGGGTTGGCTGGTGTAGCCCCAGCACCCGGCCCTCCTTGTGGGCCCTGCAGCGTGTGTGCCGCGGTTGTCACCCCCTCACTCGCTCACTGCCCCTGCGCGGGCCTCCCTTGTGGGCTGGCCTTGGCCATAGCCACCCCCTTGCAGGGGGTCTTAGCCACGACCTGGCCGTGGGTGGTCGACCCTGCATGGAGGCTGGCCGTGGCCGACCACTCCTCCTCCTCGCTGCCTTCACTGCGACAACGCAGCAAGAATGTGTATAACGATTCTATGTGATTCAGTCTCATCACACACAGTTTAAAATCAATTTTCACATGAAAACCTTGGCTCTGATACAACTATTCTTTATCCCCAGCGGGTGTATCACATGCGTAGCAGAAATCAAAACAAAAACTGGTTTTCCACATAGATTAAATCGTCGTGCAAAATATTGGGGTCACAAAAAAAATCATAAAAATAAAAAAATCATGATGTGTGAGAGATTGATTTAACATAGGGGATCGTATATCTCTGTATTCTAGATCCGGATGGAGAAGATGAAGGAGGTCAAGCGTCCTCCTCTATAGTGGTATTCACACGATGGATCTCTAAAGTGAAATTTCTCTAATTTGATCTCGCAACTCTTGCACAGATGAAGGGAGGAGAATAGGAGGTGGTGGCTAAAGCTGCAGCCTATCAACCATGAGTCTCATCTCTTATTTATAGAGAGCCACCAAAAATCCTAGGGCTCCTGCCTTAGTGGGTATTGGATCTCTATCCAATTACCCACTAACCTTGTATTATTGGATCTCTATCCAATAATCTCCTTAGGTCTCTAATTGAGCCTTAATTAAGGAGCCCATCAGCATAGAGTCTCATCTAATGAGAATAGGGGGTAATTGGATCTCTATCTAATCCTCTATTCGCTGAAGCATCCACCATATGTGTACGACCTCTAGGCCCGATACTGAGCTGGCTGTGAGTAACTCCCATCAGAACTCCTTATGATATTATGAATTATTATCCCTATAATAATTTATTTGACTCATTGACTATAGACGTACTAGGCCACTAGGCTCTAGTCCCCAGATGGTACAGGGGGATTAAATCCATCGGACCTATCTGTCCTTAGTTATCATGTATCTATAATTTCTCATCTAACTAATATCTCAGAGACCGTATATTAGACATGATACTGTCAGACCACCTACGGAATCCGTTATAGTCTCGCTCTAATTGGATTCTCTCAAAGAACTCTTGCTCTCTCAATTTGAATGACCCTGGCCAGGGATTTGTCTGAGCAAGCACATATGAGATATTCCTCTCGTGATACCGAGAGTGAATAATCTTCTATTAACACTCAATTGCCTTCGTAAGGTTGACTACCAATCTCGATGACCAATTATACCAGATGTAGAACTTTCCAAACCTGTAAGTCTAGCGTCAAAGAAAGGAGTACTCATTACAAAGCATCCTTAGTGTCTCAAGTCTAAGGACTAGATACACAATTGGGACTATGAACTCGCTATTTGACATTAGGTATCATTAACCATATAGTATTCCATAAGCGGATCAATAAGTGAACTCATTCTCCAATGAGCACTTGTACTATATACTTAGTGTCTTCACACAAGTGGCTATGAGACTAGCTGCGTCCATCATATGGAAGGGTATATAGTACATCAATCTGTACGGTTATCTCGATGTCCCTCTCAAGTAACATATGACTAGGATTATTTAGGATCTGTATTTAAAGGTGAATCGATCTCATTATCATGATCTCATCACGATTCGATTCCCATTATACAGAACTAAGGACATCACAGTATATATGTTATAGATAATATAATGTGAGAATATGCTAATATTAATCATAAGCAAAAAGATCACATAACGTATCACACGTGTCATCACACATATGATTGGCTTGTAGGGCACCTGTAACTAACACTTTTGACATCTATTTGAATTACATTAAAATTCTTAAAAGAGGCAAAGACAAGGAGCATCCTTATGGCTTCAAGTCTAGCTACAGGAGCGAAGGTTTCTTCATAATTGATTCCTTCTTCTTAGTCGAAACCCTTGGCCATTAATCTAGCATTGTTTTTAACCATGATACCATTTTCATCTTGCTTGTTTCTAAATGATCATTAGGTCTAGGAACAAGCTCCCATAATTCATTTCTCTCAAATTGGTTTAACTCTTCACTAAATGATCATTAGGGATTCCTCAATATATTTTGGTTTAATTTAAGATAAGAATATGATGTCAGCATAAAAATTTTTAAATGATGAATGAGTTTGAACACCTTTTGATGTATCTCCTATTATTAACTCCTTAGAATGAGCATCTACATACTTTCATTTCTTAGATAAGGATTCCTTGGAAGTAGATGTATCTAAATTGTTTTGAGAGGAGGTTTATCATTCAAATTTAAAGTTTCAAAATTAAAATCATCATCAAAATTAATTTTTTTCAATTAGGAATCTCATTAAAAATAATATGGATGGATTATTCAATTACTATTATACTTTTATTAAAGACATGATAAGCTTTTGAAATTGAGGAATAACCAAGAAATATACCTTCATCAGATTTTGCATCAAACTTTCCTAAGACATCTTTTTCATTCAACATAAAATATTTACAACCAAATAGTTTGAAATATGAAATATTTAGTTTTTTATTATTCCACAATTCATAAGAAGATTTTGAGAGTAATGGTCTTACGAGAACCCTATTCATGACATAGCATGCCGTGTTAACGGCTTCGACCCAAAAATATTTGGGTAGACTATGTTCGTTTAATATAGTTCTAGCCATTTCTTGTAAGCTCATATATTTTTTTTCCACTACTCCATTTTGTTTTAGATTTTTAGGAGTAGATAAATTATGATTATACCCATTTAAGTCACAAAAAATTTTGAAATCATGATTTTGAAACTCACCATCATGATCACTATGTATAGATGAAATCATAAAAGAATCACTTTTATGCGCTAAGAAATAGGTCCAAGTATATATACTGTAATAATCTACAATGACAAACACATATTTGCTATCTTCTAAGCTTGTAGTATCAACTGGTCCAAATAAATCCACATGAATCAATTTTAGTGGCATAGAGGTGCTTATTTCATTTTGAACAAGTTTGCAAAGTTTTGAAAAATATTTAAAAGAATCACTTTTGTGCACTAAGAAATAGGTCCAAGTATATCTACTATAATAATCTACAATGACAAACACATATTTGCTATCTTCTAAGCTTGTAGTATCAACTGGTCCAAATAAATCCACATGGATCAATTTTAGTGGCATAGAGGTGCTTATTTGAATTTTTGATTTGAAATTACTTTTTATTTATTTTCCTAGTTGACATACATCACAAACTGTCTTTTATGAACTTGATGCTAGGTATTCTTCTTACTAGTTTTTTAGTTAATAATTAGATTAATAGTTTCATGGTAGTATGTCCTAGTCTCATATGCCAAATCCATGCATCATCATTTAAGGCGGAAAAATATATTTTATTATAAAAATTATCAATGTCAATAGTATACATATTATTGCTCCTTAAGGCAATCATAGAACTATTTTTATGTGGTATTACAATTATATAATCATTAGATTCAAATTTGATAATGTATCCTTTATCACATAATTGGTTAATACTTAGTAGATTATGTTTCAAACCATCAACTATTAATACATCTTCAATCAAGAGGTTTGATTTGTTACTTATGGTTCCTTTCCCAAAGATTTTTCCCTTATTGTCTCCGAAGGTGACAAATCCTTCATTTAGGTTAGTAAGCTTAGAAAAATGAGTTGGATCTTAGGTCATGTGTTGTGAGCATGTACAATCAAGGTACCATTTTGGGCTTCTAGCCTTTGTTAGGAGATATACCTACAAGAAAGGAGATTTTGGTTTAGGTACCCATTTGCCTTTGGGTTTTTTATAAAAAATTCTACTTAATTTTACTAATGGCATCGAGTTGTTTGTGGTTCTTTTAAGAACCCAAATTAATTTATGTGGACTATGCCTTTTAAATGAATATTTGTAAGCATAGTGTTCAATTCTTCCATAAAAATTATATTTATTTTTAGGTGAAATATATAATAGAGGTCCTTTAATGAAGATTATTAGCTTTTGTTGAGTGTTACTCACAAAGCCAATTCATTACTTTCTATGAACAAGACCCTTATTAGCAAGGATCATGTTTAAAGATTTGTTACCTATTTTAAAATTTTCTAATGTTTCTTGTAATGGAATATTTTCTTTCTTAAGTATATCTAATTCTTCACACTTAGTGCAAGGAGCTATCCTATGTCAATTATACTCCTTTTTTAAATTTTCAAACTCACTAGTAAGTAAAGCATGATATTTATACATTTTACTAACTAATTTAAGATCATCAAATAAGTCATTAAATATATTAAATAATTTATCATAAGATAAAGAAGACTCGTTTATGTTACCTCATTGCCAAATGCCATTAAAGTATAATTTGCAACTTCTTCCTTGTTGGTTGGCTCCTCGTCTTCGGATGAACTTGAGTCGTCTCAAGTAGCTTTGAGCACCTTCTTCTTTGGTTGCTTCTTCTTTACTCGAGAACATTCATTTTTGAAGTGTCATAGCTTCTTACATTTGTAACATATTATTGAGTCCTTTTTTAGTTCACTTTTATTCTTAGCATCTTGTTTTGTTTTAGTTATTTTTAAGAATTTCTTAAAATTTTTTTGTAAGAAGTGTGAAGTCCTCATCATCATCGCTATTACTTGAGTTTTCTCCCAAGTGGTCTTCCTTGGTTCTAAGTGCTATGTCCTTCCTGTTCTTTGGAAGGTTGTTCTCGAGTTCATCATGTGCTATACATGTCATTTCGTAAGTCATTAAAGACTCGATTAGTTCTTCAAGCGAAAAATTATTTAGGTCCTTTGCTTCTTGTATTGTCGTTACTTTGGGATCCCAACTTTTAGGAAGGGATTTTAATATTTTATTAACAATTTCAAAATTAGAAAAACTTTTACCAAGTGCTTTTAGACCATTGATGACATCCATAAAATGGATGTATATATCTCCTATGGTCTCATTTGGTTTCATGCAAAACAACTCATAACTATGCACTAAAAGATTAATTTTCGACTCTTTGACTCGACTAGTGGCTTCGTGTGTGACTTCGAGTTTGTGCCAAATCACATGCATAGTTTTGTATATAGAAACCCGATTAATTTCGTTTTTATCAAGAGCACAAAATAAAGCGTTCATCGCTTTAGCATTCAAAGAGAAAGTCTTCTTTTCTGAATCATTACATTCATTCATCCGTTTGGAAGACTTTTCGAAGCCACTTTCAACAATATGCCATAATTCAAAATCCAGAAAGTAAGAAAATTCTCATTCGAGTTTTTCAATACGTGTAATCCGTCCCATTGAATATGGGAGGATGAGTGATAGAAAGTCCCTCTTGATTGCCAACAGAAGCCATCTCTCTTCGATTTTAAGCTAAATAGAGAGAAATGTGGCTATGATATCAATTATTAGGATCAAAGTGGCACTAAGAGAAACATGGCTATGACACAGTCTGGGAGACTATGTCTGCACGAGTCAATCGCCCGACACATCTTCGAAAACTATGTCGTCTTGGAGACCGTATCTTATCTGACCTTGGGTTATTGAAATGACTTTTATAATAAGTCCAAATCAGCTTCAATTAAGGCCTAATGCCTCCTAATTGAGTCAGTAAAACTAACTCTCATTATGATGCTAACTACGATACTCAACGTACAATCTTCATTGTCCGATCGTCTCTTCGGTGAACTCCCGACATCCTTCCGATGAACCCCCGACGAGCTCCCGATTTCCTTCGGTGAACTCCCAACAAACTTTCAACATTCTTTTGACGAACTTCCTACGAGCTCCCGACAACTTGTCGGCGAACTTCAAGATGAACTTCCCAGCAAACTTCTGGTGAGTTCTCGATGAACTCTTGACAACATCGTCCGAACCTCGGCCGACATCCGGTACAATATCTGATTATATTGCCCTTTACTGTCATAGTTAATCTTGCGTCACTTTCTTTAACACACAAGTCAGATCATAAAACCCATCAATTGATTTCATTATCAAGATTCGAGATTCAACACTTGAATCATCCCAAGTGACCGAAAGTGCTTTCTTCTTGTGTGTCAACTTTTTTAATTGAGGACATTCATTTTTGAAATATTTTAATCTTTTATATTCATAGCATATGACATTATCCTTCTTTGGTTCTTTTTTGTTTTTATAGTTTTTATTCTTTTTCATAAATTTTTAAATCTTTCTTGATAGTAGTACAATATCATGGTCCTCATCACTCGAGGTTTCACTCGAGGAGTCATTTGTCGTTCGAAGTGTTACATCTTTATTGTTCTTTGGAAGGGATTCATCAAGCTCATCATGAGCTTTATAACTCAGTTCATAAGTTATGAGTGAGCCAATAAGTTCTTCAAAAGGCAAGTTATTTAAATCTTTGGCCTTTTGTATAGTGGTTACTTTAGGATCCTAATTTTTAGGTAGAGATCTTAAAATTTTACTCACAAGTTCAAAATTTGAAAAATATTTTTCAAGTGCTTTAAGGCCATTGATGACATCTGTGAAATGAGTGTACATATCTCTAAAGACTCACTTAGTTTCATTCGACACAACTCATAATTATGAACTAAAATATTAATCTTAGATTCTTTTACTCTACTAGTTTCCTCATATGTGATTTCTAGTGTGTGCCAAATATCAAAAGTCGATTCACAAACAGAAACAGGATTAAACTCATTTTTGTCAAGAGTACAAAATAGTACATTCATAGCCTTTGCATTCAAAGAAAAATTCTTCCTTTCAAAATCATTCCACTCATTCATTGGTTTGGAAGATTTTTTAAATTCATTTTCATAAATCAAGGTCTAAAGAAATAAAAAAATATGCATCCTTGTCTTCCAATACGTGTAATATGTCCTATTGAATATGGGAGGATGTGAAATGGAATGTCTCTCATTCATGCCAAAACAAACTATTTACTCAAGTAGATGTTAATCCAATGAGTAAGTACCTTGCTCTGATACCAATTATTAGGATCAATCAGCACTAAGAGAGAGGGGGGGGGGGGGGGGGGTGTGAATTAGTACAAGTGTAAATTAATGTTTTAATGAAAACTTTTCGTTTAGAGCAAAACTGTAAAATGGAAGTGTATCTTGAACCTATAGACGAGTAAGTAGATGTTTTAAAATCACAATCGAAAGATGATGCTCTTGCTTTTCTAATTACGAACAATTATAAGTAGTAGATGAAGTAAGCAAGGAACACTTACAATTTATAGTGGTTCGATCTCAATCGGCCTACGTCCACTCCCCGAGTCCTCGCCACTCCCCGAGTCCTCCTCCTAGAGGCATAACGGTATCCACTGCCGATCTTCTTTGGGTGAAGACCAAACCCTTACAACTTGAGCTTACAAGGGAGACAAGAACTTTACAACTCTTAGCTCACTTTCTTCCCCTTTTCTTTTTCTTATAATTCACACAAGTTATTCACGTAAAATTTTGATCCCAAAATTATTATGTGGAATATAAGAAAACTTTGGATATTTATAAGCCCCAAATAGCTTTAAAATTTGGAGCTAAAATTCAAACGTATCCAAACAATCTGGGTATGGGTTGTTCACCTGCCGGCACCAATGGTGCAGCCTCCGAAAGGACCCTGAAAATAGGGTATAGGCAGTTCAGCCGCTGACCTGGGTGGTTCAACCACTGTTAGCCACTCGAAAACCTAAGTGGCAGCAATATACCCATTGCTCACCGGCAGTTTAACCGCCGAAATTTTGGAAAAAGTGGTTCCCTCTACTTTTTAAATTTTAACTTGAACCTTATGTTGACCACTTCTCTAGTCAACTAATTGAGCTCAACCTGAGTTCAGTTAAACCCCTTTAGTGGACTCGGTTGTCTCATTGAGTTGATTTAGATTTTTTTCAAATCAAACTCAATTAGGACGTAATTGTTAGGATCAATTGGCACTAAGAGGGGGGCGGGGGTGAATTAGTGCAAGAGTAAATTCTTGTTTTAACTTAAAACTTTTTGCTTAAAGCAAGAGAGGAAAATCTTAAGCTTTTAGTTAAAGTAAAGTAATTTAATCTTATAGAAAAATGCTAAGCTTCTTGCTTGAAGATGACTAAAAAAAGAACAAGCAAATCCGAATAAGGAGATAGGCAATGTCGTAAGTGAAGTGCTTGATTTTGAAGCCTTCATTTCAAAATATAAATAAAATCGAAAGCGTTAATACAAAAGTAGTAAGCAAGGTAAGCAAAAAGGAACTCACAATTTATAGTAGTTCGGTACTGACCGGCCTAGGTCCACTCCCGAGTCCTCCTCCTTGAGGCACACCGGCGTCTACTACTGATCTTCTTTGAGTGAAGACTAGACCCTTACACTTGAGCTTATAAGGGAGACTTCAAGAATTTTTTTAACTCTAAGCTCTTTTCTTTTTTTTACAATTCACACATAATTTTTTCATAGAATGTAATCTACAAAATTATTATATTGAATGTAAAAAAACTTGAGGTATTTATAACCACAAATGGCTTCAGAATTTTGGAGCTAAAATTCAAGCATACCCGAAAAATCTGGGTACGGGCGATTTAGCCATCGGCTTGGTCAGTCAATCGTCAAAAGTACCCAGAGTCCAAGGTACGGGTGGTGCGATTCAGCCGCCCAGCTTAGGCGGCTCAGCCGCTAATAGCCACCTGAAATCTTGGGTGGTGGCGGTACACTTGCCACTCACTAGCGGTTTAGCCACCGGGAATCCTAGAAAAGTGATTCCCTTCACTTTTCCACTCCTAACATAAACCACATGTTGACCAATTCTCTAGTCAACCAATTGAGTTCAACCTGAGCTCAGTCAAACCCTTTTAGTGGACCTGGCTGCCTCTTTGAGTTGATTTGGACTACTTCCAAATCACACTTATTTATGACTCAATCTTAACCTATGACTTAAATATTATAATCAAACATGACCACCATGCTTGTAACCTCACTCCCACAATTCGACAACCTCTAGCATTCCCTACGGTGAGTCTCACGGTCGTCCTCTAGCGATCTCCCGACGTATTCCTAGTGATCTTCCTGATACCTTCGACGAAGATCTAGCGAACTCCTAGCGAGCCCCCACCGTATCGTCCAAACATTAGCCCGATGCCTAAGCTTAATCCTGGGTCTATGTCTGATCTGTAACTCCTTTTCACCGTCTTGGTTAAACTTGCACGATGCTAACTATAACTTAATGAATTATAATCAACATGGCTATAAATCTACTTTAAAACCTTCGCAACTCCTAGTAAGCCTTTTGGCTACCCTTAATAATCTTTTGGTGAGTCTCGGTCTTCTTTCAGTGAACTCCCTTGCGCTATCCTGGTAAGCTCTCGATACCCTCGGCGAGCTCCCAATGCACTCCAGGCGAGTTCTAAACCGCATCATTCGAACCCTGGCCTGATGCTTAAACTTGACTTTGACCAAACCTCTGATTGTAATAATCTCTCTGTCATAGTTAATCCTGCATCAATCAACTCTAACAACCTTGTTAGATCAAGCACTAATATATTGATTTCATCATTAAAATATGAGATTCAACAATCTCCCCATTTTTGATGATGACAATTAATTGATGACAGGAGTTAATCTAAACTCCCCCTAAATCCATGCCTCAATATAGAAAACTTAAATTCAAGAGAACCACACCCTCTTAAATTCAAGTATCATGAAACAAATCATATTCCAAGCAAATTTTAATAAGAATTTGCATCAAGTCATCGAATCATGAATTTCAAAAAGAATTATACATCCATATCCAAGATATCGAAGTATATCATCAATATCATGTACCATCAATATATATCATTAATATCATGTGACATTAATATATATTTATCCCCCTTTTGTCATTAACAAAATGGTGAAATGTATAGCTAATAATTTCAAAGCACATGATAACATTACTCTCCCTTAGTAAAATAAAATATATATTATAAAATTTTCTTTCCCTTTGTGATTAATAAAGAGAGAAACAAGGAAGGAGTTGTGAAAGCATCATTAAGAAGAGCTCTTAATAAATTTTAAAAAGAATATTAAGATGAGCTCAAAAGTTCAAGCTGAAACTATTTTAATCACATCATATCATCATAATAAAATTATGATTATTATTCCAAATTATTATTTATATTTTCAAAATCAACATGCATTATCATCATACATGATTTTACATCATCATATATTCTCCCCCTTTGTTATCAACAATAAAGAGAAGTGCAATAAGCAAGTTTTTGATATATGAAAGCTTAGCAATTTAGCAAATTTTTCATCAGTTTACAACATGCAAGCCAGTGAGTTCTTTCTTCTCTTTTGAGAAATATATGCTAGTAATTTTTGCTTCCTTTACAATATTCAAGCTAGCAATTTTACATCATGTAAGCTAACTAATTAGCAAGTGTAACTTCTCTTAGCATGTTTTTTAAGAATGTGAGGTTAAGCAAAATTTTTGCTTCTCTTGAGATAACACTTTTTACTTCTCTTTTGAGATAAGCAAGCTAGCAATTTTTGCTCCCTTTTTGTCATTGTAAAAAAGAAGAGATTGTTACAATGGTGCAAAACTTCTTCCATTACATCATTTTCCAAATCATCACATGAAATATATCAAGAAAAATTAACATGATAATGAGAAATACAATTCATGAAGATAAATTGTGAATATCAAGAGACAAATCATAGGAGAAACAAATAAAATATCTTGATTCATTCATAAAAAATCTCAAGTTATCAAAATTATGATTTATATAAAGAATCTCCTTTTAAATAATACGAGAACACATAATAAGAGATTTTAATTCATAAAAGATTTCAAGTTATAATTATGAGGAATCAAAATCATGATATAGGTAAATAACTCATTCAATTTTAAAATCATCAAAATCGCTTTCAAGATATTCAAAATGAAATTAACAGACTTATCATTCTCTTGAAATGCTAGTGATTTCCTTTCTCCATTTTGTGTGAAAAAGAAGGTAGAATCAAGATGGAGAAGTGAAAAACATCACAAAAATACTCAATTATATAGATGTAAATTTTAAAATCCAAGAAAAAATATCAAGAGCTACCAATGCAATTTAATTTATCTGATGTAAATTTCAAGCAAGGTAGCAAATCATGCATTTTGTTCATATCATTAAAGATACCTAATCTTTCTTCTTTCTAATTTTAGCATACAATGAAAAGGTTATGAACAATCATAATGAAGATTTATTTTTATTTTTAAAATTTATCTTGTTAGTATTTAGGCTAGTGAGCTTGTTAGATCTCAAGGGAGTTTAGTTTAAGTACCATAATTTTGGTTGTTTGTTGTTCTCTTGGGAATCCAAACTAATTATTGTAGACTATATTTTATAAATAGACATTTGTTTGCCTTATATCCTAATTTTCTATAAAAATTATATTTGATTTTGAATTACAAATTTAAGGTAGGCCCTTTAACAAAAATGGTTGGCTTTTGTTGAATGTTATCAACAAAACCTATGCTATTTCTTCTATTAATATGATCTTTATAGGCAAGGATCATATTTAGGGATTTGTTCCCAATTTCAAAATTTTTTAATATTGTCTTAAGCATGATATTCTCTTCTTTAACATAATATTGTCTTAAACATGCTATACTAATGAATCATGTATTTTATCAAGTCTACTAGCTAACAATTCATGATCATTCTTAAGCAACTTAAAAGATTTGCTAAGTTTTCTAAACTTATCAAACAAATCATGAAACATATTTAATAACTTCAAAAAAGAAATACTTGAAGAATCACTAACCTCATTGTTGATGGCCATAAGTGTAAGATTCTCCACTTCTTTCTGATTGTGTTCTTCATCGTTAGAGCACCTCGGCTTCTTGCATTCATAGCAAGAAGTTTTGTCTATCTTAAGATCATTTTTAAGGTTCACGTTCATTAATTTATCCTGTTCATTTATCAAATATTCAAACTCCTCATCATTCGAGGAGTCATATGTTCTTCTCGGTTCACATTCCTTCTGGTTCTTTGGAAGGTGTTCTTGGGTTCTCAACGTCAAATTCTTAGGAAGGTGTTCTTCTTATTCATTTTTGCAAGATATTATACTTAATAATTCTTTTAGATTAATTATGTTTTTATATGTGATTTTTAATGTATGCCAAATATCGAAAGCTGAATCACAAGCGGAAATACGATTAAACTTATTCTTGTCAAGAGCACAAAATAAGGCATTCATAGCCTTGACATTAAAAAAGAAAGTCTTCTTTTCCAAATTATTCCAATCGTTCATTGGAAGAGAAGACCTTTCAAATTTATTTTTAATAATATTCCATAAATCGAGGTTCAAGGGAAGCAAGAAAACTCTCATCCAAGTTTTTCAATACATGTAGTCAGTCCCATTGAATATAGGAGGATGAATGATAGGAAAATCCTTTTAAAAGCAAAAAAGAGCAATTTCTCTTAAGTGTTAAACTAATTGAGAAAAATTATAGCTCTGATACCAATTGTTATGATCAATTGGCACTAAGAGGGGGGTGAATTAGAGCAAGAGTAAATTCTCATTTTGACTTAAAACTTTTTGCTTGAAGTAAGAGGAAAATTCGAAGTTTTTTCTTCAAGTAAAGCAATTTAATCTTATAGAAAAATGCTAAGCTTCTTGCTTGAAGATGACTAAAAAAAGAACAAGCATATCCAAATAAAGAGATAGGTAATATCATAAGTGAAGTGCTTGATTTCGAAGCCTTGCTTTCAAAACGTAAATAAAATCAGAAGGTCAATACAAAAGTAGTAAACAAAGTAAGCAAAAGGAACTCATAGTTTTATAATGGTTCGACACTAATTGGCTTACGTCTACTCTCGAGTCCTCCTCCTTGAGGCACACCAACGTCTACTACCGATCTTCTTTGGGTGAAGACCAAACCTTGACACTTGAGCATATAAGGGAGACTTCAAGAATTTTTCTAACTCTAAGCTCTCTCCCTTCATATTTTCTTTTTCTTACATTTCACATAATTTTTTTCACAGAATGTAATCCCCAAAATTATTGTATTGAATGCAAAAAAAAACTTAAGGTATTTAGAGCCCCAAATAGCTTTAGAATTTTAGAGCCAAAATTCAAATATAACTGAAAAATTCAGGAACGGACAGTTCAACCACCGGCCTGGGCGGGTCAACCATCGAAAGTGCCTAGAATCTAGGGTACGAGCGATTCAGCCGCCCAGCCTGGATAGTTCAGCCACTGACAACCACCCGAAATCTTAAGTAGAGGTGGTACACCCATCGCTCACTAGCGGTTCAGCCATCGGGAATCCTAAAAAAGTGATTCCCTTCACTTTTCTAATCCCGACATGGATCACATATTGACCAGTTCTCTAGTTAACCAATTGAGCTCAATGTGAGCTCAATTAAACCCTTTTAGTGGACCCGGTTGTCTCTTTAGGTTGATTTGGATTCTTCCAAATCATACTCATTTAGGACTCAATCTTAACCTATGACTTAAATATTACAATCAAATATGACCACCAAGCTTACGACCTCACTCTCACAATCCGGCAACTCCATCATTCCCTGCGATGAGTCTCACGGTCTTCCGCTGGTGATCTCTTGGCGAGTTCCTAGTGATCTTCCTAATACCTTCTGCAAAGTCCTAGCGAACTCTGGGCAAGCTCCCACCGCATCATCCAAACCTTGGCTTGATGTCTAAGCTTAATCTTAGGTCCATATCTGATCTGTAACTCCTTTTCACCATCATGATTAAACCTGCATGATACTAACTACAACTTAATTTATTACAATCAACATAGCCACAAATCCACTTTAAAACCTTCCTAACTCCCGACAAGCCTTTCGACTACCATCGATAATATTCCGATGAGTCTCAGTCTTCTTCCGACGAACTCCCTTGTGCCATTCTGGCAAGCTCCTGATACCCTCGGCGAGCTCCTGACACACTCCAGGTGAATTCCCAACCGCATCATCTGAACCCCGGCCCAATGCTTGGACTTGACGTTAGCCAAACCTTTGATTATAATAATCACTCTATCATAGTTAATCCTGCATCAATCAACTCTAACAACTTTATTAAATCAAGCACTTATCAATTGATTTCATCATCAAAATCCAAGATTCAATATCAATCCCTAACTACGACTCAATGATTCCATCCATAATGACCATCAAGCGAAACAATGACCTAACTCCCACCAATCTGGCAGTAGCCTCTGGCATTCTTGCGGTGAGTCTTATGGTCTTTTTTCAGCGATCTCCCGACGTATTCCCAGCGAGCTTCCTGATCCCTTCGGCGAACTCCCGATGAGGTCCCACTACATCGTTTGAACCTTGGCCCGATACCTAAGCTTGATCCTGGCCCAACATTTGGCAATAACTCAATTCCTCTGTCATAGTTAGACCTGCAATAGTTCCTCTAATACACATGTTAGATTAAACACTTATCAATTGATTTCATTATCAAAATTTGAGATTCAATAGTGATCGCTAAAGTGATGCTGATTGAAGCTAGTACACCCTCATTTGGAGGATGTAGTAAAATTTTGAGAATGCTTATATTGTTATCGGCTTAACTGACTTTACTTAAGTTGTGTGACATCCTTATACATCCGTTCATAAATAATTAATTTCTTTGGACCTCTTATGTATTAGGATCGAGTTGGCACTAAGAGGTGAGGAGGGTGGGGGGATGGGGGTTTTTGGGGGCGAGGGGTTAATTAGTACAAGTGCTAAAAAATTCGGTTTCAAAAATATTATTTGAAATAAAACTGAAATAGTAAGTTTTTTCTTAGAAGTAGTTGAGAGTGATAAAGTTCGAGAACAATAGTAAAGAGAAAACCTAAAGAAGATGCTCATACTTTTCTTAGAACTAATTAAGAATAATTAAATTCAAATGAAATAATAAAGAGAGGCAAGGGTAGAGTGATAGGAACATGAAAGTTTCTATCATAGGTAGATTGATCGCTATAGGGGATCGACTATCCTCGATCTCTATAAGGGATCGACCCTCCTAAGTTTCGGTTACAAGAGCTGAAAACAAATTTAAATTTTTAATTGATGAAAGGAAAAGTTTATATGCTTATTTATAGGGTTTGAAGTCCAAACCCTAATAGAACTCCTACTCCTACTCAAACTCCTACTCAAACTCCTACTCTAGCTGAATCCTAGTCCAACTAAGACTTGCACCCTCTTATTTAAATTGACTCCTAGCTGAATTACATCAAGTCTCGGCTGGCCAATTAGAGTTTAAATCAATAACATGACTAAGTAGATTAGGACCCAACCTTGTTAGGGTTCTATTAGACCCGTCCTCTTCAAATCAGTCTTGTTTCCAAGGTGAAACCTCCATAAACTTTGGAAACTTTAGCTTCAATTCGTCATAGGACTCTAGGTAGCTTCTCAATAGGCAAATTGGTCCATTACACCAGTACTTCTATGGGAGGACATTGGTGGTGCATCACGATCCTATGGTCTAGTATGTTCGTCGGTTGGACCTGAACCTCTCTATCAGCTGAGACATCAAATAGGTGGCTCCGGGCTTGATATCTCCTCTCTAAGCTTTAATTTGAGGTAGGACACGTGGAAGACTAGATGAATTTTGGAGTCTGTGGGCAGATCCAATCTGTAAGCCATGATTCCAATGCGCTCTATAATTTGTAGGGTTCAAAGAAACAGGGAGATAGCTTTATAGATGGTTAGGTCTTGATAGATGTCAATTTGTAGGGCTAAAGGCGAAGGAAGACACAATCTCCAACATCAAACTCCCTTTCACTTTTGTGTTTGTTAGCTTATTGTTTCATTTTTGTTTGAGCAGTCGAGAGGTTGTCCAACAAAAACTATAAAATTTTATCCTTGTCAATCAATTGCATATCCACCTGGTCCACTTTTGATATGCCGACCACATATTTGGTGATTATTAGAGGAGACCGACCATATACAGCTTCAAATGGGGTGTATTTGGTGGATGAATGATATGTCATGTTGTACCACTATTTGACCCAAGGAAGCCATTTTGTCCACTCCTTTGGCTATCACTGGTGAAGCATCTAAGGTAATTCTCCAAGCATCTGTTCACCACCTCTTTTTGGTCGTCGATTTAGGGATGGTATGCTGTGCTCATCTTCAATTAGGTGCCCTGTAACTGAAAAAGTTCTACCTAAAACTTGCTAATGAAAACCTTGTCATGATCACTTACAATAGAACTAGGCATCCCATGCAATTTAACGATATTCTCCATAAAAATCTGGTCAATACTAGTAATGGTATAGGGATTTCAGACAGCACAAAAGTGGGTGTCTTTCGTAAGGTGATCAGCAACAACAAGGATGATACCTTTCCCTTGAGATGTTGGCAACCCTTTGATGAAGTTGTTAGAATCTTTATGGATTCTAAGCTTGGGGTGATCTCTGTAGGGGATCAGCCTCTATGGAACTCTATATAGATTCCTCTCTCCTTGGTTTTATGCACAATGGTTGAAAAATAATTGATCTATTGATGATTAAAGAGGGAGAATACAAAGCTATTTATATAGCTTCTAAACCCCAACTCCTAATTGGATTCCTGCTTAAGATTTCTACTCCTAACAACTCCTACTCCAACTCTAAGAATTAACTTCTACTTCCAACAACTCAAACTCCAATTCTAGGAACCAACCTTCAAACTAATCCTAGTCCTATTCTAACTTAACCCCTCCTCAACCAACCCCTCTTTAACTAGGATAAAGGATGGTTAATTAGGGTGACATGTATCTTATTCTTCCCTCAAAATATCATCCTCCAAACTAATCCTAACCTAACCAATCTCCGCACCTCTTTAATATGGGTTGGGTAGATAGGATTTATATGAATGCCCTTAGGATTTACATGTTTGCCCTCTTCAATGAAACTAAATTGGGACTCCCTTAGCTAGAGTCCTAATTGACCCACCCTCTTCAAATCAGCCTTGTCCTCAAGGTTGAGCTCCATTTCTCTGGATCTCTGTAATTCTTCACGAGAGTCCCTCGTGGCCCTATAGTAGGCACATTCTACTCTTGGGGTCCAGCATCGGTAGTAGTAACCGGACGGTGATGTCTCGCAATCCCATGATCCCATGCAATCATCAGCTTAATTTGGGCCTCCTCATTAACTTGGGTGTTAAGTGGATAGTTGGGGCTAAGTTGTGCTCTCTTAACTTCCATTTGCGATGAGATACTTGGAGGATCAATTGTATTTTAAATTGATGTATTGATTTGATCCATAAGTCACGACTCCATTATAATCCCCAATTTTGCAAGGGCCAAATTAGCAGAGGAACCACTTCCTTGAGGCTCGAATTTTCTGCTAGTAGGACTGGAGATGAAGGGAAACTCGATATTCAATAGCAAACTTTCTTTTGCTCCGATATTTATCGGGGGGCAGTTTCTTTCTTGCATGGGCTACCACTTGGTTGTTCTTTAATAGTAACCGAGCCTTCTTTTGGAATAATTACTCCCCTTTGATAAGGCTCTTGGTGGTGTGAGCCCATTCTGAGTCTGAGGAGGGTAGGAGCTGTAATTTTACTAAGCCTACTTTCATCTCTCATTTATGTTGTTGACTTGTATCATGCCAAACTTCAAATTCAGTAATAATTAGTATCCCTTTAAAAATCAAAAGCATCGTATAAAATATAGGGAGAGCCTCAGTGTATATTAGGAGTCAGCTATCTTGTATGAAGATGGTGTCGATCCTAATTCCTGCTATGTCTACTCCAATTATGAACACATTGCCATGATCGAGTAATGGTAGCATTGATGTAGATGACATTGTGACTGTGAGGATCATATAGATGGTGGACGTATGGATGCCTTTTTTCTGTTCCTTCAGAATTTTGATCTCTATCCAATAAAGTTTAGTGTCACAGATTCCATACTGGTAATGTTGCCAGAGGGAGCCAATCTTCTTGCGATCGTGGGTTGTGGATCAATGGTCATCATCAAGAAAGACTTTGAGCATTATGGTCCAGTCCTTGGAGAAGTCATGGAAGTAGCCTAAGATCTGGAAGTGCTTCAGAAGCCATAGCTGATTCGGCTGGATATGACACTTCAGGAAGAGTTTACATCTACAAACAAAGAAGCAAAGTTTTTAAAGATAAAGTGTCCTTACAAGGGAAGGTTGTGGCCGAATGATCTATGTCTCCTGCATCTCCTAGATAATCCTTTTAGCTTTGGCCCTTTGAGGATATAGACAACAATATGGTTGAATATGTGATAGTGGTTCCTCCTACAGGATCAGCATATGAAGATTGTATAGCCTAGTAGGAAGTAGTTGGCTCGGTTCGGTGGAGGCGCCTAAAATTTCAACAAGCTTCTGCAAGTATTACATCGAGATCGTCATTACTTCGCTCCCATGTTTCCTGCATAAGGTCACTTGTTCGCCCTTACCATTCATAAGATTTCTGGTGAGGACGGTGACGGGTTACTGCTTGAAGGATTCTTCAACTTTTGCTGCTTGCAGGTTCGTATGGCCGACTAAAACGTGAGTTATGCAATCGACCGACTATGGGTCCTCCTTCATGTTCTCCTCCTCAGGTTCCTGGACCTCTTCTTTAGATTCTTTAATAGATTTTATCATGGAAAGCTCCCCTTTTTTGCAGTGATGGTTGCAGCTCCAAAGTTCGTTGCAATGCCAATAAAGGTCCTTCATCGATCTATTGCGTAGCTCTTCTCTCATCAACTTTTTTTGTAGTGAAGAATGGTTGGGAGCAGAGAAAGGCTTATATATTGTTGGTCTATGAGTGGTTCTTATCCTTTAAGCATCTTGGTTCAGTCGTTCCTCTTGGATTCGGGTGAAAGAGATTACGGCCTTCAAAGTGAGGGGTTGTCACGCTTTAAACTCTCCTTTAATTTTCTGCTTAAGTCCTTCAATGAACGTCCCTAATAATTACCTATCAGACAAATCATGAGCAAAGCAAGATAATTTCTTATACCTGGTCTGGTATTCTTGAATCGTGGAGGTTTGTCGGATCTTGGCAAGTTATCCGTTGATATTCTCGTAATTGGTTGGCCCAAAGCGGTTTAACAGCGCATACTTGAATTGTATCCATGTTGGAGTCCCATAGTTATATTCAAGCCAATTGTACCATCGTATAGAATCTCCTTCAAGGTGGATGATAGTAGTGTCCACCATGGAATCCTCCGACGTTTGGTGATGATGGAAGTAACGTTCGGTGCGCGAAATCCATCCTATCGGGTCCCCTTCTTCCCATCGAGAGAAGTCCACCCTTATGCGTGGTTGCCTCATATCAGTGGCTCATTATTTCTTTTCGAGAGGCCTCTCTGAACTTTGACCTTGCTGAAATTTTATTGGGTTCGGACATCGGCTCAATCCAAATTCGATGAATAAGGCATGCAATCTGTCCTCTATGCGTGATTCAAACGCCTCCAACTTGACATCGATTAAACCTTGAGATGCCATTGCATGTGACTCCATATATAAGATGCCAATGTCCCTCTACTACTATTAGGTCAGTTGTATAGAACTATTGGATGGTTTGGTGGCCGAAAAGGATGGTGGATCATGGGTAGATGGCTACGGTTTAGGGCTGACATTTTACTATTTTTATGGGTGCTATTGGAGCTATGATTTAAGGCTATTGTAGGGGCTATAAGGAGGGTTTGGTGACAGAGGTTTAGGGTTAGAGGGGTGGCTTAGGGTTGCTATTGACGACAACAACCAGTTTTGTAGGATTGGTGGCTGCGGAGGGTAAGGATCAGTGGAAGGTTTGGTGACTGCGGAAGACTGCTACTTAGGCTATGGCTTGAGTTGGCTATAGATTCTGAAAATAGGTTATGATGGCTGCATCTTAAGACTAGAGGGGTGCCCTAAAGATGATGTGGGTGGCAACAACAATTTCGGTAAGGATCAAATATGGGCGTAACAAAAAATATCGAAAGGTAGTGCAGAATTTTACATAAATAGGCTGTGATAGGTCGCTATTTTGAGTTGTGATTTTGGGTGTTATTTGGGTTATAAAAATAGGTTATGATGGTTATGTCTTAAGGCTAAAGGGATGCCCTAAAGACATCTTGGGTGGTGGCAGCAAGATGGTTGAGTTTCGGTGGGTTAAAAAGAAGAATAAAGTTGTAACAACAATTTTTTTATACAAAAAATTCCAGTAGTGAAACTCAAGAGGAATCCACTGGTAAGGAATAGGTAATGTCATAAAAATTTTTGTAGAAAGAAACAACAACAAAAGTTTTGGCAAATTCAAAGATTGCAAGAAGGTGTTGCTGTAGAATTTTTTCAGTGAAAGATTTCAGTAGTATAGTCAAAATTTTTTGTAGTAGTTTGTAATAAGGAATCGAGTAAAACTTAATAGGAATCCACTGGCAAGAGAAAGATAGTGCTGTCAAAAAATTCATGGAAGAAATCGATAGCAAAAGTTTCGACAAGATCAAGGAATACGAGAAGGTATTGCAGCAAAATTTTTTCATCGAAAGATTTCAATAGAATATATGAGATTTTCTTCCAATAGTTCAAAACAAGGGTTTAAGTACAGTAAGGATAATCTATTGGTAAAAGAAAGATAATGTTGACAAAAAAATTATGGAAGAAAATAACAGCCAAAGGTTTGACAAAATCAAAGATCACGGGAAGGTATTGTAGAAGATTTTTACGTCTAAAATGCAATAGCTTGGACATAAAAGATCAGTAGTTTATATTGAGAATTTTTTGACGAAACCAAAAGGAAATCTAAAGATAGAAAGTGCTAAAGCTATCATAAAAAATTTTGTAGAGATTGGATCAGTAAAACACATCAGTAAATCAAATAGTCAAGGGTGTGCAGCTAGAATTTTGCAGCGTAAAGATGAAAACTTTACAATGAAAGTTTATGCAACAAATAGAAACAATTTTTTTTGTATTTTTTGAATAGGGATAACTAAATTGTAATAATAGTAAGGTAAGAAACCAAAACCTATTGCAATTCATGGGGAGATCATAGGATGATCTGCAGTAGTGGTGATGACGATAGAATTTAATGACGATCTTTAAGCAATTGTGGGAATTACTTTGGATGGCTATGGGGGCTGATGGATGTATGTGGAAGGCAATCAAGATGCCAAAAATGTTATTTTAATACCAATTATTAGAACCCTTATGGATTCTAAGCTTGGGTTGGTCTCTATAGGGGATCGGCCTCCATGGAACTCTATAGGGGTTCCTACCTCCTTGGTTTTCTGCACAATGACTAAAAAATAATTGATCTATTAATGATGAAAAAGAGAAGAATACAAGGCTATTTATAGGGCTTCTAAACCCCAACTCCTAATAGGATTCCTACTTAAGACTCCTACTCAACTCCTACTCCAACTCTAAGAAGCAACTCTTACTTCCAACAACTCCAACTCCAACTCTAAGAAGCAACCTCCAAACTAATCCTAGTCCTATTCTAACTTAACCACTTCTTAACCAACTCCTCTTTAACTAGGGTAAGGGGTGGTTAATTAGGGTGACATGTGTTGTGAAACCTCTGCGGTTGCATCACATGCGCAGAAATTAAAATAAAAACTGGTTTCCCATGCAGATCAAATCGTAGTGTAAAATATTAGGGTCACGAGAAAAATATAAAAATCGATAAAACCATGATGTGTGAGAGATTAATTTTACCTATGGAGATCATATATCTATGTATTCCAGATGGAGAAGATAAAGGAGATTAAGCTCCTCCTCTCTAACTGTATTCACACAATGGATCTCTACAACGAAACTTCTCCAATCAGATCTCGCAACTCTTGCACACAGAGAGGGAGGAGAATAAGAGGTGGTGGCTAAAGCTGCAGCCTATCAACCATGAGTCTCCCCTACTATTTATAGAGAGCCACCAAAAACCCTAGGGCTCCTACCTTAGTGGGTATTGGATCTCCATTCAATTATTCGTTAACCTTTTATTATTAGATCTCTATCCAATAATCTTCTTAGGTCTCTAATTGAGCCTTAATCAAGGAGCCCATCAGCATAGAGTCTCATCTAATGAGAATAGGGGCTAATTGGATTTTCATCCAATCCTCTATTCATGGAAGCATCCACCATATATGTATGACCCTCTACGCCCGATACCGAGCTGGCCGTGAGTCACTCCCATCAGAACTCCTTCTGATATAGTGAATTATTATCCCCATAATAATTCACTCGACTCATCAACTATGAACGTACTAGGCCACTACACCATAGTCCCCAGACAGTATAGGAGAATCAAATTCATCGGACCTGTCTGTCCACAATTACTATGTATCTACAATCCCTCATCTAACTAATATCTCAGAGACCGTATATTGGACATGGTACTGTCAGGCTACATACAAAATCTGTCATAGTCTCGTTGTGATCAGATTATCTCAAAGAACTCTTTCTCTGTCAATCTGAATGACCCTGGCCCAGGATTTGTCTGAGCAAGCATATATGACATATTCTTCTCGTGATACCGAGAGTGGATGATCCTCTATTGACACTCAATTGACCATATAACATTACATAAACGAATCAATTAGCGAACTCATTCTCCAATGAGCACCTGTACTATATTCTTAGTGTCTCCACACAAGTGGCTATGAGACTAGTCACCTCCATCATATGGACAAGTATATAGTATATCGACTTGTCCAGTTATCTCGATGTCCCTCTCGAGTAACCTATGACCGGGGTTATTTAGGATTTGTATTTAAAGGTGAATCAATTTTATTATCATAATCTCATCACGATCTGATTCTCATTGTACAAAACTAAAGACATCACAATATATATACAATAAATAATATAATATAAAAATATACTAATATTAATTATAAGTAAAAATATTACACAGTGTGTCACATGTGCCATCACTCACGTGATTGGCTTGTAGGACACTTGTAACTAGTAATCTCCCACTTGACCTAAAGTTGATCACCTATGTATCTGATCCTCATCAAATCCCTATGATGCTCAAATACAATCTGAGCCAGCGTCTTTATTAGTGGATCTGCCTTATCAGATGGAACCTTCTTAGAACATGCTTAGACTTTTGATAAGACCTGGGTTTTTTTGCTTGAGCGATCGCCCCTTGTTGTCGCAGTATATGGGATTTGGTTCCACGTTGCTTGGTACGACTCCTAAATCTTTGATGAACTTCTTCATCCATACCCCTTCCTTTGCTGCTTCTGCTGCAACAATATATTCCACCTTTGTGGTCGCGTCAACAGTAGTATCTTGCTTGGAACTCTTCCAGCTTACTGCTCCTCCATTCATGGTGAAAACATACCCTGCATTTGACTTGCTATTATCAATATCAGACTGAAAACTTGAGTCCGTGTAGCCCTCAACATAGAGGCTATCTCCTCCATATACTAGTAAAAGATCATTAGTCCTTCTCAAGTACTCAAAGATACACTTTGCTGCCTTTTAGTGTTCTAAACCTGGATTTGCCTGATATTTGCTCGTGACACTCAAAGTATATGCTATATCAGGCCTAGTACATAGCATCGCATACATGATAGACTTTATCACAGAGGCATAAGATATCTTATCCAAGTCTGCCCTTTCCTCAAGAGTCTTTGGGGACATACTCCTAGAAAGTGATATTCCATGTCTCATCGGTATGAGACCTCTCTTGGAATTTTTCATGCCAAACCTTTTGACAATGGAATCTATGTACCTAGACTGCGATAAGCCAAGCATCCTTTTGGATCTATCTCTATAGATCTGAAACTCCATAATATAGGATGTTTTCCCTAAGTCTTTCATAGAGAAGTTTCTGGATAGCCAAGCCTTTACTATGGAGAGCATTCCTACATCATTCCTAATAATTAGGATGTCATCCACATATAACACCAAGAAGGTGATAGCGCTTCCACTTACCTTCCTATATACACAAGACTCATCTTCATTCTTAATGAAGTTATAAGATCTGATCACCTCATCAAATCTTATGTTTCAACTTCGGGAAGCTTGCTTCAATCCATAAATGGATCTAAACAACCTGCACACTTTATTTGGACCCTCTTTAGATACGAATCCCTCTAGCTATATCATATACACCTCCTCCTCGATGTTGCCATTAAGGAATACTATTTTGACATCTATATGCCAGATCTCATAGTCATAGTGTGCTGCAATGACCAAAATAATTTTAATGGACTTAAGCATGGCTACAGGTGAAAAGGTTTTGTCATAATCAACTCCTTGTCTTTGACGATATCCTTTAGCTATCAGCCTTACTTTATAGGTCTCTACCTTTCCATCCACTCTGATCTTCTTCTTGAAGATCAATTTACTGTCGATGGGGGTAATACCCTCAAGTGCATCCACAAGGTTCCAAACCTCGTTAGAGTATATGGAATCCATCTCAGAATTCATGATTTCTTGTTACTTTCGAGAGTCTATACTCATAATAGCCTCCTCGTTAATCTGAGAATCAATATCCTGAGAGTCATCTCCACTGATATGTTCCATATATCTTTCAAGAGGGTGAGATACTCTACTAGACCTATATAAAATTGAAATTTATGTGTTAGGTATGTGAATATACTTAGGCTCTAGAATGGTGCTTGAGCTAGGTTCTCCAACCTCACTCAATTCTATCTCACTCCCATTGTTTCCACCAAGAATGTGTTCCTTCTCAAGGAACACAACTCTCTTGGCAACAAAGACCTTCCTCAGGATGATAGAAATAATACTCATAAGTTTCTTTTGGGTATCTCACAAATGTGCACCATTCTGTTCTCGATTCAACTTATAGGGGTTATATCTTCTAACGTGGGTAGGATAACCCCAAATCTTGACAATATTAAGATCAGACTTCTTTCCTTTTCATATCTCATATGGTGTAGATACTATTGATTTTGACGGAACTCTGTTTAGAAGGTAAGTTACAGTCTCTAGGGCGTACCCTCAGAATGAGACGGGTAGGTCATCGAAACTCATCATGGACCACACCATGTCTAATAGCGTACGAATCCTCCTTTTTGATACACCATTAAGCTGATGTGTATAAGGAGGTGTCCACTAGAATAGAATCATATTGTCCCTGAGGAAATAGGTGAACTCCGTACTTAAGTACTCTCCTCCTCGATCTGATCAAAGAGTCTTAATACTCTTTTTTTAATTTGGTTCTCTACCTCATACTTATATTTCCTAAATTTCTCGAAGGCCTTAGATCTATATTTCATTAAGTACACATGTCCATACCTAGAGAAATCATTAGTGAATGTAATGAAGTATGAGTAACCATCTATAGTCTGAGTCGATATGGGACCACATACATTACTATGTATAAGTTCCAATCACTCGATGACTCTCTCTCCAGTTCCACTAAAAGGAGAGTTGGTTATCTTCTCATAAAGGCAAGGTTCGCAAGTTGCACATATCTCATAGTCAAATGGATCTAAGTATCCATCTTTCAGCAACTTTTGAATCCTTCCTTCATGTATATGACCTAGCCTACAATGCCAAAGGTATGCAATATTCACCTCATCTCTTTTTTTCTTAGACATATTTATATTCATGATATGTGGAGAAGTGTCTAATACATATAAGCCATTTATATGGGTCCCTGTAGTGATGATCTCATCATCCATAATTACTAAACAACTATTATTCTCAAAAACTAATTTATAACCACTAATTATCAAATAAGAGATAAAAATAATATTTTTGATAATAAAAGGAACAAAATAGCAAGTATCTAATGTAATAATAGCTCCACCAAGCAGATATAGGGTGACCTCTCCAACAGTAACTGTAGCAACTCTTGCTCCATTGCCCATCTTGAGGTCCATCTCACCTCTAGCCAATCTCCTAGGTCTTGCCAAAACCTACAACAAATTATAGATATGATAAATACTCTCGATATCCAATACCCATATGTTATCATGAAAATCTGACAAGTGGAGACTGATTATAAATATACATGAAGCTTCTCCAAGCTTCCGTCTCGCCTTCTCTACAAGGTAGTCCTTACGGTTCCACTTCCAATACCCGTCTTAGTCATATTGGAAGCACTGTCCTTTGTCCTTTCTCAGGTATTTCTTAGTAACCTTTACCTTACCTGGTCTTTCTTTGCCCTTGCTCTTCTTAAGGGTCTTGCTAGCCTTCCTTTCTTTTTGGTCTCACCAATATAGAGAACTGACTTCTCCTTCTTGATGGCACTCTCAACTTCCCTCAACATATTGAGGAGCTCAGGAAGAGTTACCTCAAACTTACTCATGTTAAAATTCATAATGAAGTGAGAAAAGAAATCTGGTAGGGACTGAAGTATAAGATCAACGCACAGGTTATCCTCTAGGACTATTCCTAGACTTATGAGTTTCTCGATCTAGTCCATCATCTTTAGGATATGGTTCTCAACCGATATCCCTTCTGTCATCCTAGCTTGGAAGAGTCTCTTAGATATCTCATATCTTTGAGTTCTTCCCTATTTCTCAAACAGCTGGCGGAGATAAAGAAGGATAGAATCTGCATCCATGCTCTCATGTTGCCTCTGTAACTCAGGAGATATGGAGGCCAACATATAATATTTTGCCAACGTGGAATCATTTATATACTTCACATAGTGAACGATCTCATCCTTGCTTGGCCCTTCTTCCGGCATGGGTACAATTGTATCAAGGACATATACGATTTTCTCTACCATGAGAACAATTCTCAAATGCAGAGCTAATTTGTATAGTTTGGATTAGTGAGGCGGTTGGCATCAAGTATGCCACGTAGGGGGTTTGTGAGTGACATGTTTATGACAAAACAAGATATAGCAAAAAATAAATAACATGCAGATTTTATAGAAAATACTAATTAAGATATGGACTTCTATCTTTATGTACTCTCACTATTTTCTTAGCGAATCATATGACATACTCGATATATGAGACGGAAGTTTCCAGCAGACTCCTAATGGGGATCGGGATCCAATTGATTTCTTAGTGCAACCTCGAGGGACTTGACCAATTACACCAAGCCTAAAAGGTAGGCAACTCTTGCCAATTATAACTCCTTGTGATTTTCGTCATGTTCGACCTCTGAATCATCATAGTCTCGAGGGACTCGACCAACTATGACGTTTAGTTAAGTCATCACCATTGTTACATACCATGTCCTCAGGTCACTGGTGACATCTCTATGTCGTAGGCAAGATCTCGATCATGTTGATAGGTGAGCCTCGAGGGACTCAACCTACTCAACCTATGTCGTGATTCAATTTTTTCCTATAATGATGGAAGGCCACACGAGTCAATTTTATTGCCTCACACTTACCAACTTAATATTATCTTAGAAGGGGTTTTTGTATCAGTCTCCTAATATGTCGTGTCACACAAATACATATTTAATATATATCTACATCGCATGTAAATATATATATACATATATCAAGTAGGTGTATAACACATCACATATGCAAGCCACACCGGATGATCATGAGCCGTCACCTAATATGATTAAGCTCGAGCCAATGGGCCTAATCACTCACAATAGGATCTATGTGTGCATTGGCGCATCTCCATGTCCAGTGATTGTTGATCTCATCATCATCGGTTCTGTCGGATCGTCGCATCACCATGCGTCGTGATCTCTCGCCACAGCATTATGGGTCCCGCTGTAACCTCCACGCTCCCGCTGCACCTCTCCATATAATTACAAATAATCACAGGCACACAGGCCCAACAATAAACGAAAAAAACGCAAGCTCATAGGCCCAAATAATAATAATAATCATAATTACACACATCATAGCACTTAGGCTCATGATCGTCCATCCACATCATCACATATACATCACATCATATATAGGATTACTATATATATAATAATTAATTAAATTATTTAATTAATTATTTTTCTAGAAATCAGGATATGCTCAAAATTTTCAGAATTGTCAAGGGTATTTTCATAATTTTGGATAAGAGGATAGTCCTCGAAATTTCTAAAATTATTAAGGGTATTTTTGAAATTTTATATACGAGGATAATCCTCAAAATTTTCTAAATTTAAAGGGGTAGGATCATCTTTTTCTTAAAAGGATGCCCTAACCCCTCTTGCCCCATCTGCGCCGTCGCCGCTGCTACCCCTACGTAGGCGACGGCTACACTTGCCCGTCGGCAACCACCCTACCAAGGAGCGGCCACCCCTGTGGCTACCATCGTCTTCCTACTGGCGGTAGGGCTGGTTGCGAGCAATAGCCCCTAGTGGGCACCTGCAGTCGGCCCCCTTTGCGGTCGTTGCAGCGGGTGTGCTCATGCGCCGACCTCCCTTGCTACCCTACGGCGCCTCCCTTATGGGCTGGCCTTGGTCGTAGCCGGCCGCCCCCTTGTAGGGGGCCTTGGCCGCGGCCTGGCTGTGGGTTCAATCTCATTACACACATTTTAAAACCAGCCCCTTCTCCTCGCTACCTTTGCTGCGAAAATACAACAAGAACATGTAGAATGGTTCTACGGGATTCAATCTCATCACATATATTTTAAAATCAATCTTTCTCACGAAAATCTTGGCTCTGATACCACTATTGGGAAATCTCAGCAGGTGTATCACATGCACAGCGAAAATCAAAATAAAAATCGATTTTTCATGCAGATCAAATCATCATGCAAAATATTGCGGTTGCGAGAAAAATATAAAAACTGATAAAGCCACGATGTGTGAGAGATCAATTTTACCTAAGGAGATCGTATATCGCTGTATTCCAGATCTGGATGGAGAAGATGAAGGAGGTCAAGCGTCCTCCTCTTTAGCGGTATCTACACGATAGATCTCTGCAGCGAAAACCCTCTAATCTGATCTTGCAACTCTTGCACAAAGAGAGTGAGGGGAATAGGAGGTGGTGGCTAAAGCTACAGTCTATCAACCATGAGTCTCCTCTCCTATTTATAGAGAGACACCAAAAACCCTAGGGCTCCTGCCTTAGTAGGTATTGGATCTTCATATAATTATCCACTAACCTTACATTATTGGATCTCTATCCAATAATCTTCTTAGGCCTCTAATTGGGCCTTAATCGAGGAGCCCATCAGCATAGAGTCTCATCTAATGAGAATATGAGCTAATTAGATTTCCATCTAATCCTCTATTCGCTGAAGCATCCACTATATGCGTGTGACCCTCTAGGCCCGATACCGAGCTGGCCGTGAGTCACTCTCATCAGAAATCCTTCTGATATAGTGAATTATTATCCTCATAATAATTCACTCGACTCATTGACTATGGACATACTAGGCCACTGCACCATAGTCCCCATACGGTATAGGGGGAAGCAAATTCATCGGACTTTTCTTTCCATAATTACCATGTATCTATAATCTCTCATCTAACTAATATCCCAGAGATCGTATATTGGACATGATACTATCAGGCCATATACATAATCCGTCATAGTCTCGCTCTAATCGAATTCTCTCAGAGAACTCTTTCTCTCTCAATCCAAATAACCCTAGCCAGGGATTAGTCTAAGTAAGCACATATGAGATATTTCTCTCATGATACCAAGAGTGGATGATATTGACACTCAATTGCCTTCATAAGGTTGGCTACCAATCCCGATAACTAATTGTACTAGATCTGGAACTTTCCAAACCTATAAGTCCAGTATTAAAGAAAAAAGTACTCATACAAGACATCCTTGGAGTCTCAAGTCTAACGACCAGATACACAATTAGGACTATGGAATCACTATATGACATTAGGTACATTAACTATACAACATTCCATAAGCGGATCAATTAGTAAACTCATTCTCCAATGAGCACCTATACTATATCTTTAGTGTCTCCACACAAGTGGTTATGAGACTAGTCGCCTCCATCATATGGACGGGTATATAGTATACCGATTTGTCCGATTATCTCTATGTCCCTCTTGAGTAACCTATGACCGAGATTATTTAGGATTTATGTTTAAAGTTGAATCGATTTCATTATCGTGATCTCATCACGATCCGATTCCCATTGCACAAAACTAAGGACATCACAATATGCAACAGATAATATAATATGAGAATATACCAATATTAATCATAAGCAAAAAGATTACGCAGTGTGTCATACGTGCCATCACTCATGTGATTGGCTTGCAGGGCACCTGTAACTAGCAACATGTATCTTATTCTTCCCTTAAAATATCTTCCTCCAAACTAATCCAAACTTAGCCGGCCTCCTCACCTCTTTAATAGGGGTCGGCTAGAATGGACTTACATGAATGCCCTTAGGATTTACATGTTTGCCCTCTTCAATGAAACTAAATTAGGGCTCCCCTAGCTAGAGTCCTAATAAAAGTCCATGGAGATGTCGGTTCAAGCTGAGTTCAAAATGGGTAGAGGTTGTAATTTTCCTGGGCTTGCTACTATCTCTCCTTTGTGCCATTAACAGGTATCAACCAAGCCACAAATTCAGCAATGGTATTTTTCATACCTCTCCAATAGAAGGTTTGTCGAATTCTCTTATAGGTCTGAAGGAATCCAAAGTGTCTAGCTACTAATGATGAGTGCAACTTATATAGGATGGTGGCTTGGCAAGGGGAGTTGGCCACCAACACAATTCGACCCTTGTACCGTAGGTCCTTCAAGTCCCATCTGTAGTGCACCAATGAGCTCGGTTCCTCCTTTAATTTTTTGATGATCTCCTAGGTATTCGGGTTGCCTTGCCACTCTTTCCTGATGTCTTCCAAGAGGTCACAAATCGAAAGGGAGATGGTTGCAAGTTTAGTATGCTCGGGTAGATGGGAAAGCACATCTACAACCAAGTTATCCTTCCCCTTTTTATAAACAATTTCAAAATCAAATCCCAGCAACTTTGTTACCCATTTCTGTTGTTTAGAGGAGGAAATCTTCTACTCCACGAAGTATTTTAGGCTCTTTTGATCATTCGTGATTTAGAAGCATCGGCCGATCAGGTAAGGTTTCCATTTGGTCACTACATGAACAATGGCCAGCATCTCTTTATCATAGATTGATAATTTCAGATGAGTTGGGGAGAGAGCCTTAGTGGTGTATGCTAGTGTTTGGCCATCTTGCATAGGATAGCACTAATTCTGGTTCTCGACATGTCTAATTCAATCACTAATACCTTGTCGAAGTCAGGTAGGGCTAGCACTAGTGTAGACATCATTACAGCCTTGAGGGTATTGAAGGCTGTTGTTGCTTCATTAGACCATATAAAGGCATCCTTTGTCAGCAACACTGTGTGGGGAGCTCTGATCTTGCTGTAGTCCCTCACGAACTTGTGACAGTAGCTAGTCAGCCCTCGAAATCCTTGTAGTGCTTTGATTATTTTCGGTAGTGGCCAACTTTGCATTACTTCAATCTTCAAAGGGTCTACCACTACTCATTCCTTTGAGATGATATAACTGAGGTATTCAACCTCGCTCTACAAAAAGCTACACTTTGACTGTTTGACAAAAAGGTATTGTTCTCGAAGAATCGTTAAAACAAGTCACAAATGAGAGAGGTGGCTTTTGAAGGAGCTATAAACAAAGATGCTGTCAAAGAAGACCAAAACAAACTTACGAAGGTAAACCCGAAAGATGTTATTCATAAGGCTCTGAAAAGTGAAAGGGGCATTAGTTAGGCCGAAAGGCATTACCAGAAACTCATAGTGCCCATTGTGCATTCAGAAAGCAGTCTTCGGTATGTCTTCCTCGTACACTCGGATTTGATTTGATGGTATGCAGACCACAAATCCAGCTTCATGAAAAATTATGCTCCCTTCAATTCATCAAGCAATTTGTCCACCTCAGGGATTGGATACTTGTCTTTCACGGTGAGGGCTCGGTAATTCACACACATCTGCTATGATCTATCCTTTTGTATGAGGAGTATTGGTGAAGAATAGGGGATGACACTTGGCCTTATGATCCATATTTCTAGCATCTCTTGGATGATCCTCTTGATCTCAGCCTTTTGAAGATGAGGGTACCGGTATGGTCAAACATTTGCTATAGCATTTCCCAGCAAGATGGGTATTCGATGGTCATGCAGCCAGGTAGGGGACAGTCCTTTCGGTTTAGTAAGGACGTCCATGAATTCAGCAAGCAAGGAGGTGAGATTAGGGTCTTTGTACATCATCGGATCTTCAATTTCTAGCCCCTGCAATTGGACTAGGAAACTGACATGCATCTTGTATAGCACCCTCTCCATCTGTTGAGTTAAAATGAGGAAACTATTGGGAAACCTCAACGGGTGCATCACGAGAAAAATCAAATCATCGTGCAAAAGAGTGGGGTCACGAGAAAAATTGTAAAAACTGAAAAAATTGAAAAAACTACAATATGTGAGAGATTGATTTTACCTAGGGAGATTGTATATCCCTATGTTCTAGATTCAGATAGAGAAGATGAAGGAGGTCAAGCGTCCTCCTCTCTAGCAGTATCCAAACGATGGATCTCTGCAGTAAAACTCCTCTAATATGATCTTGCAACTCTTGCTCATAGGGAGGGAGGAGAATAGGAGGCGGTGGCTAAAGCTGCAGCCTATCAACCATGAGTCTCCCCTCCTTATTATAGAGAGCCACAAAAAAATCTTAGGGATCCTTCCTTAGTGGGTATTGGATCTCCATCCAATAACCCACTAACCTTGAATTATTGGATCTCTATCCAATAATCTCCTTAGGCCCATAATTGAGCCTTAATTAAGGAGCCCATCAACATAGGGTCTCATCTAATGAGAATAGGGGCTAATTGGATCTTCATCCAATCCTCTATTCACTGAAGCATCCACCATATGTGTATGACCCTCTAGGCTCGATACCGAGCTGGCCGTGAGTCACTCCCATCAGAACTACTTCTAATATAGTGAATTATTATCCCCATAATAATTCACTCGTCTCATCGACTATGGATGTACTAGGCCACTATGCCATAGGCCCCAGACGGTACAGGAGGGGATCAAATCCATCGGACCTATCTATCCACAATTACCATGTATCTATAATCCCTCATCCAAATAATATCCCAGAGACCATATATTGGACATGGTACTGTTAGGTCATATACGGAATCAGTTTGTCTTGCTTTATTCGGATTCTACCGGAGAACTCCTCTCTCAATCCGAATGACCTTGGCCAGGGATTTGTCTGAGCAAGCACATATGAGATATTCCTCTCATGATATTGAGAGTAGATGATTCTCTATCGACACTCAATTGCCTTTTTAAGATTGACTACTAATCTCGATAACCAACTGTATCAGATCTGAAACTTTCCAACCTGTTAGTCTGGCGTCAAAGAAAGGATACAAGACATCCTTGGTGTCTTAAGTCGAAGGACCAGATACACAACTGGGACTATGAAATTGTTATTTAACAATAGGTATCATTAACCATACAACATTCCATAAGCAGATCAATCAGTGAACTCATTCTCTAATGAGCACTTGTACTATATTCTTAGTGTCTCCACACAAGTGGCTGTGAGACCAGTCGCCTCCATCATATAGAAGGGTATATAGTACACCGATCTATCCAGTTATCTCAATATCCCTCTTGAGCAACCTTTGACCAGGATTATTTAGGATCTGTGTTTAAAGGTGAATCGATCTCATTATCGTGATCTCATCACGATTAATTTTCCATTACACATAACCAATGACATCATAATATATATGTAATAAATAATATAATATGAGAATATGTCAATATTAATCATAAGCAAAAAGATCACATATCGTGTCACACGTGCCATCACTCATGTGATTGGCTTGCAGGGCACCTGTAACCAGTATTCTCCCACTTGACCAAAAGTCAATCACTTATATGTCTGATCCCCATCAGACCCTTGTGATGCTCAAATATAATCTGAGCTAGTGGCTTCATTAGTGGATCTGCAATGTTATCTTTAGATGGAACTATTTCTATTGCTATATTTTTTTGGGTCATGATCGCTCTAATCAGAT
This sequence comes from Ensete glaucum, assembly GCA_021527575.1. Lineage (NCBI taxonomy): Eukaryota > Viridiplantae > Streptophyta > Magnoliopsida > Zingiberales > Musaceae > Ensete > Ensete glaucum. The sequence continues at coordinate 38,814,758 of CM038557.1, forward strand.
GGAACCTCCTCAGAATAATTTTGTTGGGACTTGAGTTCCTTTGTTAGAGTTATCGCCCTGGCACTATCACAATATAAGGGAGTCAGCTCCATGCAGCTTGGTATGACTCCCAAATCCTTGATGAACTTCTTCATCTACACCCCTTCATCTTGCTGCTTCTATAACAGTAATGTATTTCGTCTCTGTGGTCAAGTCAGTAGTAGTATCTTGCTTGAAACTCTTCCAGCGTATTACTTCTCCATTCAGGGTGAAAATATATCATGAATTTGACTTGCTATCATCAATGTTGGACTGAAAACTCGAGTCCATGTAGCCCTCAACCTGGAGGCTACCTTATTCATATAATAGTAAAAGATCCTTAGTCATTCTTGAGTACTTAAGGATACACTTTACTGCCTTCCAGTGTTCTAAACCTGGATCTACCTGATACTTGCTCGTGACACTCAGAGCATGTGTTATATCAGGCCTAGTACATAGCATCATATACATGATAGCACCTATCGCTGAGGCATAAGGTATCTTATCTATGTTTGCCCTTTCTTCAAGAGTGTTTGGGGATATACTCCTAGAAAGTAATATTCCATGTCTTATCGGTGTGAGACCTCTCTTGGAATTTTTCATGCCAAACCTTTTGACAATAGAGTCTATGTACCTAGACTGGGACAAGCTAAACATCTTTTTGGATCTATCTCTATAGATCCGGATCCCCAAAATAGAGGATGCTTCCCCTAAGTCTTTCATAAAGAAGTTTCTAGATAACCAAGCGTTTATTGTGGAGAGCATTCTTACATCATTCCCAATGATTAGGATGTCATCCACATATAGTACCAAGAAGGTGATAGCACTTCCATTTACTTTCCTATATACACAAGGCTCATCTTGGTTCTTAACAAAGTCATAAGATCTTATCACCTCATCAAATCTTATGTTCCAACTTTCGGAAGCTTGCTTCGATCCATAAATGGATCTAAACAACTTGCACAATTTATCTGAACTCTCTTTGTATATGAATCCCTATGGTTGTATCATATACACCTCTTCCTCATGGTTGCCATTGAAGAATGCCATTTTGACATCTATCTACTAGATCTCATAGTTATAGTGTGCTGCAATGGCCAAAATAATTCTAATGGACTTATGCATGGCTACAGGTAAAGAGGTTTCGTCATAGTCAACTCCTTATCTTTGATGATATCCGTTAGCTACCATCCTTGCTTTATAGGTCTTTACCTTTCCATCCACTTCGATCTTCTTCTTGAAGATCTATTTGCAACCGATAGGTACAATACCCTCAGGTGCATCCATAAGGTTCCAAACCTTATTAGAGTACATGGAATCTATCTCAGAATTTATAGCTTCTTGCCACTTCCCAGAGTCTATACTCATAATAACCTCCTCGTAGGTCTAAAGATCAACATCCTGAGAGTCATCTGCACTGATATGTCCCACATATCTTTCAGGAGGGTGAAATACTCTATTAGACCTATGTAAAATTGGAATTTGTGTGTTAGGTACCTGAATAGACTCGGGCTCTAGAATGGTGCTTGAGCTAGGTTCTCCAACATCGCTCAATTCTATCTCACTCCCACTGTTTCCACCAAGAATGTGTTCCTTCTCAAGGAACACATCTCTCTTAGCAACAAAGACTTTTTGGTCATCGGGATGATAGTAATAATAGCCACAAGTTTCCTTTGGGTATCCTACGAATGTGCACTATTTTGTCCTTGATTCTAACTTATCGGGGTTGTGTCTTCTAACGTGTGCAAGACAGTCCCAAATCTTGACAATCGTAAGATCGGGCTTCTTTCCTTTCCATATCTTATATAGTATAGACACTATCTACTTCGATGAAACTCTGTTTAGAAGGTAAGCTACAGTCTCTAGGGCATACCACTAGAATGAAATGAGTAGGTAAGCGAAACTCATTATGGACCGCACCATGTCTAATAGCGTGTGATTCCTCCTTTCTGATACACCATTGAGTTGAGGTGTTTAAGGAGGTGTCCATTGGGATAGAATCCCATTGTCCCTAAGGAAATAGGTGAACTCCGTACTCAAGTACTCTCCTGCTCGATCTGATCGAAGAGTCTTAATACTCTTTCCAATTTGGTTCTCTACCTCATTCTTATATTCCCTAAATTTCTCGAAGGTCTCGGATTTATACTTCATTAAGTACACGTGTCCATATCTAAAGAAATCATCAGTGAATATAATGAAGTATGAGTAACCACCTATAGCCTGAGTTAACATGGGACCACATATATCACTATGTATGAGTTCTAATAACTCGGTGGCTTTCTCTTCAGTTCCACTAAAAGAAGAGTTGGTTATCTTCCCACGAAGGTAAGATTCACAAGTTGCATATGTCTCATAGTCAAATAGATCTAAGTATCCATCTTTCAGCAACTTTTGAATCTTTCCCTCATGTATATGACCTAGCCTATAATGTCATAGGTATGCATTATTTACCTTATCTCTTTTCCTCATAGACATATTTATATTCATGATATATGGAGAAGTGTCTAACATATATAAGCCATTTATAAGGGTCCCTCTAGTGATGATCTTATTATCTATAATTATTGAATAACTATTATTTTCAAAAACTAATTTATATCCACTAATTGTCAAACAAGAGATGGATATAATGTTTTTGATAATAGAGAGAACAAAATAGCATATATCCAATACAATGATAGCTCCACAAGGCAGATGTAGGATGACCTCCCCAACGATAACTATAACAACTCTTACTCCATTGCCCATCTTAAGGTCCATCTTGCCTCTGGATAGTCTCTTAGGTCTTACCAGAACTTGTAATAAATTGTAGATATGATAAACACTCCCGATATCCAATACCCATATGTTATCATGAAAGTCTGACAAGTGAAGATCGATCATGAATATACCTAAAGCTTCTCTAAGCTCTGTTTTGCCTTATCTACAAGGTAGTCCTAATAGTTCCTCTTGTAATGCCTTTCTTGGCCACAGTGGAAGTACTATCCTTTGTCCTTTGTCGGGTCTCTCTTGGCAACCTTTGCCTTACCTAGTCTTTCTTTGCTCTTGCCCTCCTTAACGATCTTGTTGGCCTTCCTTTTCTTTTTGGTCTCACCAATATAGAGAACTGGCTTCTCCTTCTTGATGACACTCTCAGCTTCTCTCAACATATTGAGGAGCTCAGGGAGAGTCACCTCAACACTTGTTCATATTAAAGTTAATAATGAACTGTGAAAAGGAATCCGGTAGGGACTGAAGTATAAGATCAATACACAAGTTATCCTCTAGGACTATTTGTATACTTCACAAAGTGAGCGATCTCATCCTCGCTTATCCTTTCCTCTAGCGTGGGCGCAATCATATTAAGGACATATATGATTTTCTCTTCTGTGAGAATAATTCTTAAATTGTGAATCTTTTGGACCAATGTGGTGGTTGGCATCAAGTATGCCACGTAGGGGTTTTATAAGCGACAAACAAGATATAGCATAAATTAAATAAGATGCAGAGTTTATAGAAAATACTAATTAAGATAAGGACTTCTATCTTAATGTACTCTCACTATTTTCTTAGCGAATCACGTAACACTCTCGACACGTGAGACAGAAGTCTTCGGCAGACTCCTAGTGGGGATCGGGATCCAAATACCATCTTAGTGCAACCTCGAGGGACTCGACCAATTAGACTAAGCCCAAAAGGTAGGCAACTCTTATCAATTACAATTCGTTGTGATTCCCGTCATGTTCGGCCTCCGAATCATCATGGTCTCAAGGAACTCGACCAACCATGATATTTAGTTAAGTCATCACCATCGTTACAAGATGAGTTTGATTTGATAATATGCCCTCGAGGGACTTGATCAAGCATACCATGTCTTCAGATCACTGGTAACATCTCTATGTCATAGGCAAAAACTCGATCACGTAGATAGGTGAGCCTCGAGGGACTCGACCAACTCAACCTATATCGTAATTCAATTTCTTCCTATAACGATGGAAGGCCACATGGGTCAATCTTATTGCCTCATGCTTACCGACTTAATATTATCGTAGGAGGGGTTTTTGTTTCGTATCGGTCTCCTAATATGTCGTGTCACACATATACATATTTAATATTTATTTACATCATATGTATATATATATATATATATATATATATATATATATATATATATATATATATATATATATATATATATATAGTAGGTGTATAACACATCACATATGCAAGCCACACCATATGATCATGAGCCGTTATCTAATATGATTAAGCCCGAGCCAATGGGCCTAATCACTTACAATAGGATCTATGTATGCATTGGCGCATCTCTATACACTGTGATTATTGATCTGTCATCATCGGTTCCGTCAGATCGTTGTATCACCATACGTCGTGATCTCTCACTACGGTATCGTGGGTCCCGTTGTAACCTCCATGCTCCCGCTGTGTCTCTTCATGTAATTACAAATAATCACAGGTATGCAGGCCCAACAATAAACAAGAAAAATGCAAGCTCGCAGGCCCCAATAATAATAATAATCACAATTACACACATCATAAAACATGACTCATGATCATCAATCCACATCATACATCACATGTACATCACATCATATGTAGGATTACTAGATATATAATAATTAATTAAACTATTTAATTAATTATTTTTTAGAAATCAAGATATACTCAGGATTTTCAAAATTGTCAAGGGCATTTTCATAATTCTGGATAAGAGGACAGTCCTCGAAATTTATAAAATTATCAAGGGTATTTTTGGAATTTTGTACATGAGGACAGGCCTAGGAATTTTTAAAATTATTGAGGGTGTTTTTGGTATTCTGGATAAGAGGATAGTCCTCAAAATTTTTAAAAGAATTGAGGCCATTTAAGGAATTCTGTATAAAGGGGATAGAACAAGAATTTCTTAAATTCTGAGGGACATAATCATCTTTTTCTTAAAAGATGCCCTAGCCCTCCTTCACTCTCATTGCATCTTTGCCGCCACCGTGGCGACGGGCCCATGCAGGGCCACCCACATGCACCTGGCGTGTGGCTAGGCCATGGTCGGCCGCCCTTGTAGTGGGCTGGCCAGGCTACCATCTCGCATGCGGCATGCATGTGGCCACTCCCTGCACCTACTTACCGCCAATCGTCGCAACAAGCGCGTAGAACAGTTCTAAGCGATTCAATCTCATCACACACCATTTAAAATCATTTTTTTTCATACGAAAATCTTGGCTCGGATACCACTGTTGGAAAACCTCAACAGGTGCATCATATGCGCAGCAAAAATCAAACAGAAATCGATTTCCATACAGATCAAATTGTCATGCAAAAGATTGGGGTAGCGAGAAAAACTGCAAAAACTGAAAAAATTATGATGTATGAGATATTGATTTTACCTAGGGAGATCGTATATCCTTGTATTCCAGATCCGAATAGAGAAAATGAAGGAGGTCAAGCATCCTCTCTAGCCATATCTATACGATAGATCTTCGCATAGAAACTCCGCCAATCAGATCTTACAACTCTTGCTCAAAGGGAGGGAGGAGAATAGGAGGTGGTGGCTAAAGCTATAGCCTATCAACCATTAGTCTCCCCTCTTATTTATAGAGAGCCACCAAAACCCTGGAGCTTCTTCCTTAGTGGGTATTAGATCTCCATCCAATAACCCACTAACCGTGCATTATTGGATCTCTATCCAATAATCTCCTTAGGCCTATAATTGGGCCTTAATCAAGGATCCCATCAATATAGGGTCTCATCTAATGAGAATAGGGGCTAATTGGATCTTCATCTAATCCTGTATTCGCTGAAGCATCCACCATATATGTGTGACCCTCTAGGCCCGATACCGAGCTAGCCATGAGTTACTCCCATCAGAACGCCTTCTGATATAGTGAATTATTATTCCTATAATAATTCACTCGACTTATCGACTATGGACGTATTAGGCCACTATGCCATAGTCCCCAAACGATACAGGGGAGATTAAATCCATCGAACCTGTCTGTCCACAGTTACCATGTATCTATAATCCCTCATCCAAACTATCCCAAAGACCATACATTGAACATGGTACTGTCATGTCACATACGGAATTAGTTTATCTTGCTCTATTCGGATTCTACCAGAGAACTCCTTCTCTCTTAATTTGAATGACCCTAGCTAGATATTAGTCTAAGGATGCACATATGTGATACCAGATCTAGAATTTTCTAAACCTATAAGTCTAGTGTTAAAGAAAGGAGTATTAACCATACAGCTGGGACTATGGAATTGTTGTCTGACATTAAGTATTATTAACCATACAGTATTCCATAAGCGACTCAATCAGTAAACTCATTCTCCAATAAGCACCTGTACTATATTCTTAGTGTCTCCACATAGGTGGCTATAAGACCAGTTGCATCCATCATATGAATGGGTATATAGTACACTAGTCTATCTGGTTATCTCGATGTCCCTCTCAAGTAACCTATGACCGGGATTATTTAGGATCTATATTTAATGGTGAATCAATCTCATTATCATGATCTCATCATAATCCGATTCGCATTGCATAAAACCAAGGACATCACAGTATATATGTGATAGATAATATAATGTGAGAATATACCAATATTAATTATAAGCAAAAATATCACACTGCATGTCACACGTGTCATCACTCACGTGATTGACTTGCAGGACACTTGTAACCAGTAATCTCCCACTTGATCAAAAGCCAATCACCTATATGTCTCATCCCCATCAGACCCCTGTGATGCTTAAATACAATCTGAGCTAGCGGCTTCGTCAGTGGATATATAATGTTATCTTCGAATGGAACTCTTTCTATTACTATATTTTTTCGGGTCATGATTGCTTTAATCAAATAAAACCTCCTCAGAATAATTTTGATGAGACTTGGGTTCCCTTGTTAGAGTTATTGCCCTGTCGCTGTCATAATATATGGGAGTCAGCTCTACGCTGCTTTGTATAACACCTAAATCCTTGATGAACTTCTTCATCTACACCCCTTCATTTGCTGCTTCTGCTGTAGCAATGTATTCCACCTCTGTGGTCGAGTCAGCAGTAGTATCTTGCTTGGAACTCTTCCAGCTTATTACTCCTCCATTTAGGGTAAAAATATATCCTGAAATTGACTTACTATTATTAATGTCAGACTAAAAACTCGAGTCTGTGTATCCCTAATCCTGGAGGCTACCTCCTCCATATACTAGTAAAAGATCATTAGTCTTTCTCAAGTACTTAAGGATATACTTTATTATCTTCTAGTGTTATTAACCTGGATATGCTTGATACATGCTCGTGACACTCAGAAATCTTATCCATGATGGACCCTATCGCTAAGGCATAAGGTATCTTATCTATGTCTTGTCTTTCTTCAGGAATCTTTGGGGACATACTCCTAGAAAGTGATATTCATGTCTCATCGGTATGAGACCTCTCTTGGAATCCTTCATGCCAAACCTTTTGACAATTGAGTCTATGTACTTGGATTGGGACAAATCAAGCATCCTCTTGGATCTATCTATATAGATCCGGATCCCCAAAATATAGGATGCTTCTCCTAAGTCTTTCATGAAGAAATTTTTAGATAGCCAAGCCTTTACTGTGGAGAGCATTCCTACATCATTCCTAATGATTAGGATGTCTTTCACATATAGCACCAAGAAGGTGATAGCACACCTATTTACCTTAATGTACATACAAGGCTCATCTTCATTCTTAACGAAGTCATAGGATCTGATGACCTCATCAAATCTTATGTTCCAACTTTGGGAAGGTTGCTTTAATACATAAATGGATCTAAGCAACCTACACACTTTATTTGGACTCTCTTTGGATACAAATCCCTCTGGCTGTATCATATACACCTCCTTCTCGAGATTGTCATTTATGAATGTCATTTTGACATCTATTTGTTAAATCTCATAGTCATAGGATGCTACAATGGATAAAATAATTCTAATGGACTTAAGCATGGCTACAGGTGAAAAGGTTTTGTCATAGTCAACTCCTTGTCTTTGACGATATCCTTTAGCTACCAGCTTTGCTTTATAGGTCTCTACTTTTTCATCTACTCCGATCTTCTTCTGGAAGATCCATTTGCAGCTGATGGGTGCAATACCCTCAGGTATAATCATAAGATTCCAAACCTTGTTAAAGTACATGGAATCCATCTCAGAATTCATGACTTCTTGCTACTTCCTAGAGTCTATACTCATAATAGCCTCCTTGTAGGTTTGATGATCAACATATGTCCCACATATTTTTCAGGAGGGTGAGATACTTTACTAGACCTACGCAAAGTTGAAACTTGTGTGTTAGGTATCTGAATAGACTCGGGATTTGAAATGGTGCTAGCTAGGTTCTCCAACCTCACTCAATTCTATCTTGCTCCCATTGTTTCCATCAAGAATGTGTTCCTTCTTAAGGAACACGACTCTCTTGGCAACAAAGACCTTTCAGTCCTCGAAGTGATAGAAATAATACCCACAAGTTTCCTTTGGGTATCCCATGAATGTACATCATGCTGCCCTTGATTCCAACTTATCGAGGTTGTGTCTTCTAACATGGGCAAGATAGCCCCAAATCTTAACAATCTTAAGATCGAGCTTCTTTCCTTTTTATATTTCATATGGTGTAGACACTACCGACTTTGACAGAACTCTGTTCAAAAGGTAAGCTGCGGTCTCTAGGGCGTACCCTAGAATGAGATGGGTAGGTCAGTGAAACTCATCATGGACTGCATCATGTCTAACAGCGTGTGATTCCTCCTTTCTGATACACCATTGAGCTGAGGTGCATAAGGAGGTGTCCACTGGGATAGAATCTCATTGTCCTTGAGAAAATGGGTGAACTCCATACTCGAGTACTTTCCTTCTCGATCTGATAAAAGAGTCTTATTACTCTTTCCAATTTGGTTCTCTACCTTATTCTTATATTTTCTGAATTTCTCAAAGGTCTCAGATTTATACTTCATTAAGTACATGTGTCCATACCTAGAGAAATCATTAGTAAATGTAATGAAGTATAAGTAACTACCTATAGCTTGAGTCGACATGGGACCACATACATCATTACTGTGTATGAGTTCCAATAACTCGGCGGCTCTCTCTCCAATTCTACTAAAAGGAGAGTTGGTCATCTTTCCTCGAAGACAAGGTTCGCAAGTTGCATATGACTCATAGTAAAATGGATCTAAGTATCCATCTTTTAGCAACTTTTGAATCATTCCTTCATGTATATTACCTAGCCTACAATGTCATAGGTATGCATTATTCACCTCATCTCTTTTTCTCTTAGATATTTATATTCATGATATATAGAGAAGTGTTTAACACATATAAGCCATTTTTAAGGGTCCCTATGGTGATGATCTCATCATCCATAATTATTAAATAATTATTATTCTCAAAAATTAATTTATATCCACTAATTATCAAACAAGAGATAGAAATAATATTTTAGATAATAGAGAGAACAAAATAGTAAGCATCTAATGCAATAATAGCTCTACTAGGGAGATGTAGAGTGACCTATCCAACAACAACTATAGTAACTCTTGCTCTATTGCCCATCTTGAGTTCCATCTCGCCTCTAGCCAATCTACTAGGTCTTGCGAACCTGTAATAAATTACAGATATGATAAATACTCCGAGTATCCAATACCTATGTGTTATCATGAAAATATGATAAGTGGAGACTGATCATAAATATACCTGAAGCTTCTCCAAGCTTCTGTTTCACTTTATCTACAAGGTAGTCCTTATAGTTCCTCTTCTAATGGCCATCTTCGCCGTAGTGGAGGCACTATCCTTTGTCCTTTGCTAGGTCTCTCTTGGCAACCTTTGTCTTACCTGGTCTTTCTTTGCCCTTGCCCTTCTTAAGGGTTTTGCTGGCCTTCCTTTTCTTTTTGGTCTCACCAATATAGAGAACTGGCTTCTCTTTCTTGATAGTGCTCTTATCTTCCCTCAACATATATTGAGGAGCTTAGATAGAGTCACCTCAAGCTTGTTCATATTAAAAATAATGAACTGTGAAAAGGAATCTGGTAGGGACTGAAGTATAAGATCAATATACAGGTTATCCTCTAGGACTATCTATATACTTCACAAAGGAAGCGATCCCATCCTCGCTTATCCTTTCCTCCAGCGTGGGCACAATCATGTTAAAGACATATACGATTTTCTCCTCCATGAGAATAATTCTCAAATTATGGAGCCTTTGTATAGTTTGGACCAGTGATATGGTTGGCATCAAGTATGCCACGTAGGGGGTTTGTGAGCAACATGTTTCTGACAAAATAAGATATAACAAAAATAAATAATATGCAAATTTTATAGAAAATACTAATTAAGATATGAACTTCTATCTTAATATACTCCCACTATTTTTCTAGCGAATCACGCAACACCCTCGACACATAAGGCGAAAGTCTCCGATAGACTCCTAGTGGGGATCGAGATCCGATTGGCGTCTTAGTACACCCTTGAGGGACTCGACCAATTACACTAAGCCTAAAGGGTAGACAACTCTTGCCAATCACAACTCCTCGTGATTCCTATCATATTCGGTCTCGACCAACCATAATGTTCAGTTAAGTCATCACTATCATTATAAGATGAGTTTGATTCGATGATATGCCCTCGAGGGACTCGACCAAGCATACCATATCCTCAGGTCATCGGTGGCATCTCTATATCGTAGGCAAGATCTCAATCACACAGATAGGTGAGCCTTAAGGGACTTGACCAACTCAACCTATGTTGTGATTCAATTTCTTCTTATAATGATGGAAGGCCATGTGGGTCAATCTTATTGCCTGACACTTACCGACTTAATATTATCATAAGAGAGGTTTTTATTTCATATCGATCTCCTAATATGTCGTGTCACACACATACATATTTAATATATATCTACATCGCAAGCAAATATATATATACATATATCTAGTAGGTGTATAACACATCACATATGCAAGCCACACCGGATGATCATGAGCCGTCATATAATATGATTAAGCGTGAGCCAATGGGCCTAATCACTCACAATAGGATCTATGTGTGCATCAGCACATCTCTATGCCTTGTGATTGTAGATCTCATCATCATCAGTTTCGTCGGATCATCGCATAACCATGCATCATAATCTCCCACCACGATATCGTGGGTCCCGTTGTCACCTCCAAGCTCCCACCGCGTCTCTTCATGTAATTACAAATAATCACAAGCATGCAGGTCCGATAATAAACAAAAAAAATGGAGGCTCGCAGGCCCCAATAATAATAATAATCATAATTATACGCATCACAACACATGGCTCATGATTATCCATCCACATCATACATCACATGTACATCACATCATATGTAGGATTACTAGATATATATAAGAATTAAATAAATTATTTAATTAATATTTTTCTGGAAATCATGACATGCTTAGACTTTTCAAAATTGTCAAGGGCATTTTCATAATTTTGGATTAAAGGATAGTCATCAAAATTTTTAGAATTATCGAGGGTATTTTTAGAATTTTGGAAGAGAGGATAGTCCTCAAAATTTCTAGAATTGTTGAGGACATTTTGAGAATTGTGTATAGTAGGACAAAATTTAAATTTTTAAAATTTTGAGGGGCATAATCATCTTTTTTCTCAAAAAGATGCCCTAGCCCTTTTTACTTTCATGCTGCGGGCAACGACTACCTTGCTCACCGGTAGTCGCCCCTGTGGTCGGCTCCGCTCCCGCGGGCAGCACCTCCACGGGTGCTGCCCTTCTGTGGACAGGACACGGCTAGGTGCTATCCTTGCTGGCCGCACGAGGCAGCCCTTGCGGGTGGCGCTTTTGCTTGCAGGCGCCACCCACCCTTGCCCCTACGGTGGCATCCGTCGCCTGCGGTGGCCTTGGCCACAGTCGGTCGCCTCCTTGTGGATGACCAGGCCGTGGCTTGCGGCCCTTGCAGGGGGCCTAGCTGTGGCCGGCTCTCTTTTCTTGCTGCCTTTGTTGCGAAAATGCAGCAATAACGCACAAAACAATTCTACGCGATTCAATCTCATCACACATAATTTAAAAATAATCTTTCACATGAAAACCTTGGCTTTAATACCACTGTTGGGAAACATCAGTGGGAGCATCATATGTGTAGTGGAAATCAAAACAAAAATTGGTTTTTCCATGCAGATCAAATCGTCATGCAAAAGATTGGCATCGCGAGAAAAATCATAAAAACTAAGAAACCACAATATATGAGAGATTGATTTTACCTAAGAAGGTCGTATATCCCTGTATTCCAGATCTGGATAGAGAAGATGAAGGAGGTCAAGCGTCCTCCTCTTTAGCGGTATCCACAGGATGGATCTCTGCAACGAAAACCCTATAATCCGATCTTGCAACTCTTGCGTAGAGAGAGGGAGCAGAATAAGAGGTGGTGGCTAAAGTTGCAACCTATCAACCATGAGTCTCTCCTCCTATTTATAGAGAGCCACAAAAAAATCCTAAGGCTCCTTCCTTAGTGGGTATTGGATCTCCATCCGATTACCTACTAACCTTACATTATTGGATCTCTATCCAATAATCTCCTTGGGCCTCTAATTGGGCCGTAATCAAGGAGCCCATTAGCATAGAATCTCATCTAATGAGAATAGGGGCTAATTGGATCTTCATCCAATCCTCTATTCATTGAAGCATCTACCATATGTGTGTGAGCATCTAGGCCTGATACCGAGCTGGTCATCAGTCACTCCCATCAGAACTCCTTCTGATATATTAAATTATTATCCCCATAATAGTTCACTCAACTCATCGACTATGGACGTACTAGGCCACTACGCCATAGTCCCCAGACGGTACAAGGGGATCGAATCCATCGGACCTGTCAGTTCACAGTTACCATGTATCTATAATCACTTATCCAACTAATATTCCAGAGACCTTATATTGGACACGGTACTGTCAGGTCATATACGGAATATGTCATAGTCTTGCTCTAATCGGATTCTTCCAGAGAACTCTTTCTCTCTCAATCCGAATGACCCTAGCCAGGGGTTTGTCTGAGCAAGCACATATCGGATATTCCTCTCATGATACTGAGAGTGGATGATTCTCTATTAACACTCAATTGCCTTCGTAAGGTTGGCTACTAATCCCGATAACCAACTGTATCAGATCTGGAACTTTCCAAACCTATAAGTCTGGCGTCAAAGAAAGGAGTACTCATACAAGATATCCTTGGCGTCTCAAGTCTAAGGATTAGATACACAATTGGGACTATGGAATCGCTGTCTGACATTACGGATTAATCAGTGAACTCATTTTCTTATAAGCACCTATACTATATCCTTAGTGTCTCCACAAAAGTGGTTATGAGACGAGCCGCCTCCATCATATGGATAGGTATATAGTACACCGGTCCAGTTATCTCGATGTCCCTCTCGAGTAACCTATGATTGGGATTATTTAGGATATGTGTTTAAAGGTGAATCGATCTCATTATCGTAATCTCATCATGATTTGATTCCCATTGCGTAGAACCAAGGACATCACAGTATATATGCTATAGAAAATATAATGTGAGAATATGCTAGTATTAATCATAAGTAAAAAGATCACATAGTGTGTCACACGTGCCATCACTCACGTGATTAGCTTACAGGATGCTTGTAACCAGCAGTTCGATCAAAACTTTAACCTATGTCCACTCCTAATCCCTCTTCACTAGAGGCAACCGGTGTTAACTATCGATCTTCTTTCATGGGTAAAGATCAAAAACCCCTTACACCTTTCTTCGTTTTACAAGCTCAAGAGAACAACCATTACACTCTCCTTTTCTTAAGCTTTGGATATCAACCTTTTTAACAAAATTTCAGCCATTCCTTTAGACAATTCACTCTTGAAAGAAAAGAGAAGCTCTCAACCCAATTCAATAAAATTTTACCAAAATTTTCTTTCACATTCTTATTTTTCATACAAGAATACTTAGAGTAATTATAGACCCCAATTGACTTAAAAAATTAGAGCCAAAATTTAACATTCTCTGAAAAAATTCGAGTACGGGCGATACTACCGCCGACACTGATGGTACTACCATTGAAAGTGCTTGAAAACTAGGCAGCGATGGTACTATCGCCACCGATAGCCAATAGTACTACCACCACCAACAACCGACAGTACCACCATCGGGATATCCGAAATAGTACCCTTTAAATACTATTTCATACTAGAGCGTACTTTTTGTTTACCCCTTTTCATGTCAATGATGTGAGCTCAAAACAAGCCCAAATTAGACCCAGTTGGCCCCTAGTAAAACTAACTCTGCTCATGAAGCTAACTACGACACTTAAGATCAATAATTACAAACACAATCTTTATTTTCCAGCATATCAATCGATCTTTCAGTGAATTCCTAGGATCCTTCCAGCAAATCTCTGGCGAGCTCCCGATCTCCTTCCGGTGAACTCCTAGTGAACTCTCTGCATCATTCTGGTGAACTCCTAGCGAGCTCCCGACAACCTGTCATCGAACTCCCGGTAACCTTCGATGAACCATTGGTGAGCTCATATCGTATCGTTCGAACCCCGGCCCAATGCCTGATCTTGACTTCGACTAATGATAGATTTTTCCTTAATTGTTTGTTTTTTCTCAATCGTAGTTAATCCTACATCACTTTTCTCCAACACATGGGTTAGATTATAAACCCACCAATTGGTTTCATCATCAAAATTTAAGATTCAACAATCTTTCTCTTTTTATGATGACAACCAATTAATGACGGAGTTAACCCTAAGTCCCCCTATCCATATGCTATATTTGAAATAGAATAATCTTGAATTCAAAAGAAATAATTACCTTTAAATTCAATGTAGCAATTTGATCATTTTGACAAACACTAAAACTTTAACAATTTAACCATTCATCACCATGATACCATACATGATAAAATTTTCAATAACAAACATTATCTTATTTTGGTATCACATGATAAAATTTTCAAACAACATATGTTTCATATGATAAATATTTCAAAATAAGTGTCATCAATATATCATTTCTCCCTTTTATCATCAACAAAAAGAAGAAATATTTAACTCATATTTGAACATTTATCATAAATATTCATCATATTTTAACATATATCATAAATATTTAAATATATCATTTGTCATAAATATACTATTTCTCCCCCTTTGTCATCAACAAAAAAGATAAATTTAAAATAAATATTCATCACATGATAAAATTTTTAAACAGGAATATGTTTTAAACATTTAAAAGATTATAATTTCAAACAAAAATATGTTTCATACATTTCAAAGATTTCAAAACAACATTTCACTTATGTCATCAATCATGTCATTTCTCTCTCTTTGTTATCAATAAAAAGGAAAAATATTCACCACATATTTGAACACTAAGTGTTTAATACATATCACATAAAGAGAGAAATATATTTTATTTTTCCCCCTTTGTAAAATAAGAAGAAGAATAAAGAGAGGATTTTATTGATCATAAATGTCATATCAATTTTTTTTCTCCCCGTTTGTAGATAAAATAGAAGAAGAAGAAGAAAAAAAAAATGGAGGGGGGTGTCAAATATACTAAAGAGTCCAAGAATTAAAGATCAAGTATCCAAAAAAAATCAAATATCAAGAGGGGGGGAATACATTTGAAAGCATTGCATCAAAGATTAATGAATCCAATAATTAAAATATTTTTTTTTAAGAGGGAGGATTCGAAAGAGAGCTCATGAATCATATATCAAGCATCACAAAAAGTTATTGAATCATATTTTTTCCTTTTATAAATTTTAAGAGGAAATAATGATGTAAAATCATTTCAAAAGAGAGCTCAATTGGAAAGGTCAAGAAATCTAAGAAAAATATAAAAGCTACTCATGCATTTAGAAGATTAAAATCATTTCATGTAGATTTCAAGAAGAGGCTCGAAACAAGAAATCGGAAAAAAATAATATGATAGCAAATCATGCATTTGAAAGGTTTAACATTCATAATTTTCTTCTAAGCAATTTTCTCTCCCTTAGTTATTGTCAAAAAGGAAAACAAGGATACAATTTTTCTTTACATCAATTTTCTAATTACAATCATAAATACAAAGAGATTATATGAAGAAAATCATATCATTAAGGATATAATATAAAAGATAAATTTACAAGTACCAAAAGACATGATTTATTTTAATAAATCTCTCATTTTTAGTAAATAATGAAAACGAGAGTCTTAGGAGATCAAATAAAAAAATCTTGATTCATTTGGATAATTTTCTTTAACAAAAAAATAAAAGAATCATAGTGAATGATCTTGATTTATATAAAGATCTCAAATTATAATTTTCAAAATATCAAGATCATGATTTGGATAATAACTTATTCAAGTTCATCAAAACCCTTTTCGTAGTATAAGAGATTCATAAATAATGATATAAATAGATTAATCACTTTTATCTCTTATTGAAAACTAGATAGGATAAAGATATTTTTTAAAAAATAAAAATATATTTTTCTTTTGTGTTTTAATTTATGTAATTTATTTCATGCAAGAACACTTTTATCTTTTATGTCAAATCCATGTATTGTCGTTTAAAACTAAAACCCAAGTATCATTTCGAAAGAAATCATCAAGATCAATAATAAAATATTTTCAAACAAGAGGTTAAATTTATTTTAACTATAACGATTTTTCTTCTTAAGTGAGTCTAACTCTTTACACTTAGTGCAATGAGTTACCATGCTCATTTCAAAATTTTTTATTTGTTTTACTTTATTTTAGGCTCCAATTCGAGAATAATCTATCATTCAATCATGGAACATACAATTTATTTTAGGTCAACACACAATCATCTAACATTCAACCATCATAACATTTAAATGAATCATTCAATAATAACATTTACATTTAAATCAACCAACTTCCAAGCCAATAATTTCTAACCTATCAATCCTATCTAATATACAACCTATCTAACATTCAATCATCATCAAAATCTCATTTTCAAAAATTTTAACGTAGATAATTTCTCATTGAAAATAACTAAGGTTCTTTAGATCTATTTTTTTTTGTACTGACATGCTCTAGCTATGCATAAGCCATGCATCATCGAAAAGCAATTAAGATTAATTGTATAATAATGAATCATCAAAATATTTATTGCCAATAATTTTAATTCTAATAATTTTTCTTATTATTTTTATTTCGGTTAGTAGCTTGAAAAGTATTTTAGATCTCAAATCATGTGCCTGGAGCATCCACTATCATGATATCATTTTATGCTCCTAACCTTTGTTTAGAGATAAAACTTCAAAGAAGAGGATTTTGGTTTAGGTACCCATTTGACTTTGGGCCCCTCATGAAAAGTTCTACCTATTTTTACTAATAGCTTTGAGTTGTTTATAGTTCATTTACAAACTCAAACTAATTTATGTAGACTATACCTCCTAAATGAGTATCTATAGGCAAAATATCTAAGTCTATCACATAAATTATATTTATTTTCAGGTGAAGAATGTAATGTGGGTCATTTAATAAGATAGTTGACTTTTGATGACAAAACCAATAACTTTCTTATGAACATATAACCCTTATTAGCAAGGATCGTGTTTAGAGATTTGTTACTTATCTTAAACTTTTCTAAGGTATGTTCTAATATGATATTTTCCTTTTAATTTCATTTAGCATTTCATATTTCGAGCATAAGTATATGGTATTAATGCATCATGTAAAGTTTTAAATTTACTAAAAAATAATGCATAATCCTTTTTGAGTGATTTATAAGTTTTGCTAATCCTTTTATACTCATCAAATAATTCATGAAAGGCATTTAACAACTCTTCAAAAGTAAAAGACACTTTAGAAGAGTTACCTACCTCATCATGTATCATCATGAGTGTGTAGTTTGGCACTTATTCTTGGTTGTCCTCTTGATTTTCGGAGTGCCCTGGCTTAGTGCATTTATAGCAAGATGTTGTATCTTTTTTAAGTTTATTTTTATATTTTTTATTCTTTTTCATGAGTTTTTTAGGTTCTTTTATCATAAGTTCAAAGTCATAATCCTCATCACTCGAGATATTACTTGAGGAGTCATATGTTATTCTCAGTTCAATATACTTCTTATTCTTTGGAAGGTGTTCTTCTTGTGTTCTTAGTATCAAATCACTCATGTTTTTTGGAAGGTTATTCTTATGTTCTTCTTTGCAAATTGTTTTATTTATTTTTTATTACTTTAATTTACCTGTGCTTTCATGTGTAACTTCTAATGTGTCTCATATATTAAATGATGAATCGCACGTAGAAACCAGATTAAATACGTTTATGTCTAAAACAAAAAATAAAACATTCATAGCTTTCACATTTAAAGAATTCTTTCGTGATAGTTTCAATCATTTTATATGGTTGGATGACTTTTGAAATCCACTTTTGACAATATTATATAATTCAAAATTTATCGAAATCAAGAAAATTTGTATTCTAGTTTTCTAATATGTGTAGTCCGTTCCATTAAACATAGGAGAATGCATGATGAAATAACCCTCGTTCATACTAAAAACAACCATTAAACTCACTTGGGTGTTAATCCAATTAAGTCGAACATGACTCTAATACCAACTGTTAGGATCGAGTTGGCACTAAAAGCGAAAAAGTTTTTTTTTTGGAAGTAGTTAAGACCGATAAAGTTCAAGGACAATGGTAAAGAGAAAACTAAAAGAAGATACTCCTACTTTTCTTAGAACTAATTAAGAACAATCAAATTCGAATACAATAGTAAAAAGAGGCAAGAGTATAGATGCTCATAGATTTTATAGTGGTTTGATCAAAACTTTGGCCTATATCCACTCCTGATTACTCTTCACTCGAGGCCAATCGGTGTCCACTATCAATCTTCTTTCACGGGTGAAGATCAAATACCCCTTACATCTTTCTCCTTTTCATAGGCTCAAGAGAACAACCTTTACACTCTCCTTTTCTCAGGCTTAGGAGATTAACATTTTTAACTCAATTTCAGCCCTTCCCTTATACAATTCACTCTTGAAAGAAAAATGAAAGCTCTTAACCCAATTCAACATAATTTTACCAAATTGTTCTTTCACATTCTTGCTTTTCTAAACAAGAATACTTGCACAAAACCAAGGACATCATATGTAATAAATAATATAATGCGAGAATATTCCAATAATAATCATAAGTAAAAAGATCATGTAGTGTGTCACACGTGTCATCGCTCACGTGATTAGCTTGCAGGCACCTATAACCAGCAGTTAGATCTTTACCCAATTATTCTAACCTCTTGGATTATTGGGTCTCTATCCAATGATCTCAATTTACCTCTAATTGAGCCTCATGCAAAGAATTCATTAATGTCATGTCTAATCCAATGAAACAAGGGTTTATTGGGTAACTCATATCCAACCATCTCCTCATTACAACATCCACTATATACGTATGACCCTCTATGCCTAATACCGAGCTAGTCGTGAGTTGCTCCTATTAGAACTCTTTATAATTTAGAACTCCTTTTGACTCAATGAATTGTTATCCCAAAATAATTTACTTAACTCATCAACTATGGACGTGCTAGGCTACCATGTCATAGTCCCTAGACGGTACAGGGGAGTCTAATCCATTACATCTATCTATCCTTATTTATCATGTATTTATAGTCTCTCATCCATCTAATACTCAAGAGCTTGTATATCAAGCATTGTACTATCCTACTTCATATAGAATCTATCCGAGTTTTACTCTAATCAGATTATCCTAGAGAACCCTCTCTCAATCTGAATGATCATGGCCATAGAGTTATCTGAGCAAAAACACATAGTATATTTCTCTCCTAATACCAAAAGTAGATGATCCTCTATTGATTCTTAATTGCCTCCATAAGGTTGGTTACCAATCCCAATAACCAGTTGTACTATATTTTTGGGACTTTCAGACCTGTAAGTCTGATGTTAAAGAATGAAGTACTTAAATAAGGCATATTTTGTGTCTCAAGTCTAAGGACTAGAAACATAATTGGGGCTAAGGAATCAATGTCTGACATCAAGTATCATTAACCATCCAACATCTAAAAAATTAAATTAATCAATAAACTCATTCTTCAATAAGCACTTATATTGTACCCTTAGTATCTCCACACGAGCATCTATGAGACCAACTGCCTCCATTATATTGATGAGTATATAATATATCGGTTTGTTGGGTTGTCTCAATGTCCCTCTCAAGTACCTATCACCGGGATTATTTAGGGTTTGTGTTTAAAGGTAAATTGATCTCATTATCATGATCTCATCATGATCTAGTTCCCATTGTATAGATCTAAAGACATCACAATATATGTACCTGACAATATAAAGAGAAAAATTCCAATATGAAAAAAAGAGTATGCAGCATGTCACATGTGTCATCACTCACATGATTGACTTATAGAGCACGTGTAACTAGCAATCTCTCACTTAACATAAAGTTAGTGACCTACATGTCTGATCCCCATCAAACCCCTAATACTTAAAGACAATCTGAGACAATGGCTTTATTATTGGATTTGTAATGTTATCTTCAGATGAAACTATTCTCATTGCTACATCTCTACAGGCTATGATCTCTCTAATCAGGTGGAACTTCCTCAGAACATGTTTGGACTTCTGATGAGATATTCTTTTACTTGAGCAATCACCCCGTTGTCATAATATATGAGAATTAACTCTTTCCTACTGGGTACGAGTCCTAAATCCATAATGAACTTCTTTATTTAGACTCCCTCATTTACTACTTTTGCCATAGTAATGTACCCTGCCCCTGTGGTTGAGTCAAGAGTAGTATCTTGCTTGGAACTCTTCTAACTTACTACTCCTTCATTTAGGATGAAGACATACCTTGAGTTCGACTTGCTATTATCGACATCGGACTAGAAACTTGAGTTTGTGTAATCCTCAACCTGGAGGCTACCTCCTTCGTATACTAGTAAAATATCCTTAGTCCTTCTCAAGTACTTACAGATATACTTTACTACCTTTCAGTGTTCCAAACCTCGATTTGCTTGTGACACTCAGAGCAGGTGCTATGTCAGGCCTCGTACATAATATAACATATATGATAGACTATATCGTAGAGGCATATGGTATCCTATCCATGTAACCTTTCTTTAGGAGTTTTTGGGGACATACTCCTAGAAAGTGATATTCAAAACATATCTTATTGGTATGAGACATCACTTGAAATTTTTTATGCTAAACATTTTGACAATAGAGTCTATGTACTTGGACTAGGATAAGCTAAGAACCCTCTTGGATCTATCTCTATATATCTGAACCCCTAAAATGATACTTCTCCTAAGTCCTTCATGAAGAAGTTTTCAGATATCCAAATCTTAACTATGAAGAAGAACATTCTTATATCATTCCCAATGATCAAGATGTCATCCACATACAATACAAAAAAAGTGATAGCACTCCGACTTACCTTCCTATACACATAAGGCTCATATGCATTCTTAACGAAGTTATAAGTTCTGATTGCCTTATCAAATCTTATGTTCTAATTTCTGAAAGTTTGCTTCACTCCATAGATAGACCTAAGCAACCTACACATCTTATTTAGACTTTTCTTAGACACAAATCCCTCAAGCTATATTATATACACCTCCTTCTCGAGGTTGCCATTGAGGAACATGGTTTTCATGTTCATCTGCCAGATCTATAGTCATAATGTGCTCCTATTACTAAAAGAATTATGATGGATTTCAGCATGAGTATAGGTGAGAAGGTTTCATTATAATCAACTCTTTGCCTTTGATGATACTCTTGGGCCACCAGCCTTACTTTATAGGTCTCCACCTATCCGTATACTCTGATCTTCTTCTTGAAGATCCATTTGCAGTTGATGGGTACGATACCCTCAGGTGCATTAATAAGGTTCCAAACCTTATTAGAATACATGAAATCCATCTAAGAATTATTGGCTTTTTGACACTTCCCAGAGTCTATACTCATAATAGTCTTCTTATAGGTCTAAGGATCAACATCTTAAATGTCCTCTCCACCGATATATCCCATATATCTCTTAGAAGGATGAGGTACTCTATTCAACCTACGTAAAGTTAAAACTTATGTACTAGGTATATGAACAGACTCGACCATTGGAATGGTACTTGAGCTAGATTCTCCAACCTCTCTCAACATCATGCTCCCACTATTTCTACAAAGAAATACTACCCTCTTGGCAACAAAGATCTTTTAATCCTCAGAATGATAGAAATAGTACCCATAAGTTTTCTTGGGGTATCCCATAAACTTGCATCGCTCTATCCTTGATTCCAACTTATTAGAGTTTTATCTTCTAATGTGGGTAGGACAGCCCCAAATCTTAACAACATTAAGATCGGGCTTCTTTTTTTTCCATATCTCATATGGTGTAGACACTATCGACCTAGATGAAACTTTATTTAGAAGGTAAGATACGGTCTCTAATGCATATCCCAAGGATGCGATGGGTAATTCAGTGAAACTCATTATGGATTACACCATGTCTAACAGTGTGTGATTCCTTATTTCTAATACACTATTGAGTTGAGGTATATAAGGAGGTGTCCATTGGGATAGAATCCCATGGACTCTAAGGAAATAGGTAAACTCTGTACTCAAGTACTCTCCACCTCGATTTGATTGAAGAGTCTTAATACTATTTTCAATTTGATTCTCTACTTCATTTTTGTATTCCCTGAATTTTTGGAAGACTTCGGACGTATAATTTATTAATTATATATATCCATATCTAGAGAAATCATTTATGAAAGTAATGAAGTAGGAGTAACCACCAATGACTTGAGTTGACATGGGACCACTCATATCGCTATATATGAGTTCCAACAACTCAATGGCTCTCTCTAGTTCCACTAAATAGAGAGTTGGCAACTTTCCATGAAGGCAATATGATATATCTTTGTTTGCCATAAATATATCGCTTGGTGTGACATACTTGATTATAATTGCCTCACTAGTCCATACTACATGGATTAGCTTCGTAACCTAAGTATTGTTCTTACAACGGAGAAAATTACATATATTCTTGATATGATTTTACCTATGCTAAAAAAAGAGGCAAGCGAGGATGGGATCACCCACTACATAAAGTACATAGACGATTCCACTCTTGCTATGTGCTATATATTGGCCTGTATGACTCTTGAGCTACAGAGGCAACATGAGAGCATGAATGTCAATTCCATTATCCTTAATTTTCGCTAGTTGTTTGAGGAACGGGGAAGAACTCAGAGATATAAGATATCTAAGAATCTCTTCCAGGTTAGAATGATAGAGAGGATATCGGTTTCGAACTATATACTAAGAATAATTGGGTGTATTGAGAAACTCATAGGTTTAGGAACGATCCTAAAAAAGATAACCTATGCATGGACCTTGTACTTCAGCCCCTCCCAGACTTCTTTTCACGATTTATCATGAATTTTAATATGAACAGGATTGAGGTGACTTTCTCTGAGCTCCTCAATATGTTAAAAGAGGCTAAGAGCACCATCAAAAAATAAAAATCATGGTAAAACCAAAAAGAAAAGGAAGGCCAACAAGTCCCTTAAGAAGGGCAAGGGCAAGGGCAAGGGCAAATTATATAAGACTATGGTTGCCAAGAAAGACCTAGCAAAGGATAAAGGCTAGTGCTTCCACTATGACAAAGACAAGCATTATAAGAAGAACTGCAAAGAGTACCTTGCAGAGAGGGTGAAACAGAAGCTTGGAGAAGCTTTAGGTACATTTATGATTAGTCTCCATTTATAATATTTTTATGGTATCATATGAGTATTGGATACTGGGAGTACTTATCACATCTGCAATTCATTACAAGTTCAAGCAAGGCCTAGGAGATTGTGAAGAGGTGAGATGGATCTTAACATAGGCAATAGAGCAAGAGTTGCTGTAATGGCAGTTGGCGAGGTTATTTTACATTTGCTTGGTGGAGCTACTATTGCGTTAGATATATATTATTATATTTCTTCTATTATCAAAAATATTATTTTCATTTCATGAATGTTAGTTGATATAAATTAGTTTTTTGAGAATAATAGTTATTTATTAATTTTGGATAATAAGATCATAATTAGAGGAACGTTGCATAATATTTTATTTATGCTAGACATTACTCCATACATCATGAATGTAAGTATGTCCAAGAGGAAACGAGATGAGGTGAATAGTACATACTTATGACATTGTCTGCTAGGTCATATTCATGAGGAAAGGATTTAAAAGTTACTAAAAGATGAATACGTAGATCCATTCAAAAGACTAAGGAAGGGATGCTGGCAGCATCATCTCCTGCAGAGGCGTAGTGGCAATAGCGGTGACATCTAGGGAAGGAGATGCGAGAGGTGGCTGCTGTTGATGTCAAAGGGCTGCAATTGGGAATAGAGGAGGAAGAAGGCACGACTGGAGTGGAAGGCAACGACGGTGTCATGGCTGGGAAGTAGTGGCTAAGGGTGAGGAAGCATCAATTGGCAAGCAACGAGGAAGAGGAAGGCAATAGCAATCACAACTATGGAACAGGATGGCAGCGGTGGGTTGAAACAAAGATGGCAGTGGTGCAGGGAAGCAAGATCCTAAGCGGGCTAAAGGCATGTTGACAGCACAGGATAAAGCAGGAACTGAGGATGGCAGCGCTGGATCCACAGGTAGGGGAAGGATGGTAGCGTGAAAAAGGGAAGGATGATGATGACAGTGCTGCAGTGATGTGAAACAGGTGGAGGCAAAGGAGGCAGCGGGAAGTAGCAGTGACGCTGTTGTGTGCAGGTGGAGAGCAAGATCACATGGCTATCGAAGTTACAATGAAAAGCAGCGGTGATGGGTATGGCCGATGGAGGAAGATAAAGAATTAAGGCAGGTGGTAGCAATAGGATCAGCGACGGCGGGGAAAGACAGTAGGAGCGGCTGGCGATGGTGGGTGGTGGTGGTAGGGGAAGAGCGACAGGCGCAACCGATGACGTGGCCCTTTCTTACTTGAGCAGGAGGGGCTGGCTACTAATTCCACCCTTTCTTCTTCTCTTTTTTTTCTCTCGTTTCTTCTTTTATTTTGGGTTGATGATTGCTGTAGCGAAGATATGAGAAACTGTAGCAAGGTGGTAGGTGCGATAGTGATGACGGCGATGGTAAGGGGAGTGGTGAGGATGATGAATGGTAGCAATAAAAGTACATAGGAACACAGCTCTAATACCAAATGATAGGAACCCAAAGGTTTCTATCGAAGATAAACGATCGCTATAGGGGTGACAGTGGAGTGAATGAACAATGAGACGCTAAGAACACTACTTTGATACCAATTGATATGAACCCTAGTGTTCTATCATAGGATAAAGATGAAAAAGTGAGGATAAATGATCACTTCGAGGGGATTGGCTCTCCTTTATCCCTATAGGGGATCGACCCTTCTTGATCTCTATAGGAGATCATACCTCCTAGGGTTTTATCCTATTGGCTAAAACATCTTATCTTCATTGATTTTTTAAAAAGAAATAGTTACAGCCCTATTTATAGAGACTCTTAACCAACTCATAATTAAACTTGGACTCCTAAAATAGGCTCCTACTTGGACTCCTAATCAAATAGACTCTAACTCTTACTAGGATTCCTAATCAAATAGACTCCAACTCCTACTAGTACTCATAATTGACTTGACTGGACTGACCAATATGACTCAATAAAGAACATGACTCAATAGGTGAGGACCCAACACTGTTAGGGTCCTATCAGAAAGCGAGTGGCAAACAAGTCCTAATGTCTCGCGAAGAAAGAAGCTTTACAAGCAATTCAGCAAGCATTTGGTGTGCAAGAGAAAAAAGAGGAAGCAAAAAGCAAGGACTTTAGAAGGCAAAATGAACAATCACAAGTCCATAAATAACTGCTCACCAGGTGCCAGGCGTGAAGGTAAGTTCCCGAAAAGTTAACATGCAAACATGTGAAGATTGTTCAATGCCCGACACTATCCTAAAGCCCCATCCACCCCTATGCCACCCAAGGGGTTCTAAGGGTCTCTGCTAGTTGATGTTTCACGTGGCATAGCGATCTGCAGAAAAATAGGCCATGGCACATGGAAACGAGGTGTTTTTGGGGCAATTTGGCCCGATGTGATGAGTGGATACATTGCAGTATTATGAACTATTCTCACTTACATTTTTCTGTTAGGATTAATTGGCACTAAGACGGAAGGTGTGTGAATTAGTGTAAGAGTAAATTAATATTTTAAATAAAAAACTTTTCGTTGAAGCAAGATAGAAAATCTGAAGCTTTTCATTTAAGTTAACCAAGTGAATCTTATAGAGAAGTGCTAAGCTTCTTGCTTAAAGACGACTCAAAAATAACAAGCAAATCCGAATAAGGAGATAGGCAATGTCATAAGTGAAGTGCTTAATTTCGAAGCCTTGATTTCAAAACATAAATAAAAAAATTGGAAGCATTTATTTATGTTTTAAAATTAATTAAGAACCAAGCAATTATAAGTAGTAAATCAAAGAAGTAAGAACATTTACAATTATAGAAGTTTGGCACTAACCAGCCTACATCCACTTTCGAGTCCTCCTCCTTGAGGCACATCGACATCCACTATTGATCTCCTTTGGGTGAAGATCAAACCCTTACAGCACCTACAAGGGAGACAAGATTACAACTATTGAAACACTCCCTTATCCATTTTTTTCTTATAATTCACACACAATATTTTCTCATAATATAATCACCAAAATTATTGTGTAGAATGTAAGAAAACTTGGGGTATTTATAGCCAAAAATGGCTTCAAAATTTTGGAGCTAAAATTTAAACATACCTGAAAAATTCAGTTTATCCACCGACTGGCTCAATTCGAAACACTATGTCTAGCGGTTTACTAGCTGATCTTCAGTTGCCCAAAAACTTGGGCGGCGGCAGTTTACCCATCGCTTACTAGTGGTTTACCCGCCAGAATCTTTGGAAAAATGGTTCCTTCTACTTTTCAAATTATGGCTTGAACCATCAGTTGACCAATCCTCTAGTCAACTAATTAAGCTCAACCTGAGCTCAATTAAACCCCAATAGTGGATCCGATTGCCTCTTTGAGTTGATTTCCAAATCACACTCAAATCGGACTCACTCTTAACCTACGACTTAAAGATTACAAGCAAACATGACCACCAAGCTTGTGACCTTGCTCCCACAATCCGACAACCTCCGGATTCTATAGCGGTGAGTCTCATGGTCTTCCTCCGGTGATCTCTTGGCTTGTTCTTAGTGAGCTTCTCGATCCCTTTGGCAAATCTCATAGTGAACTCCAGCGAGCTCCCTCTGCATCATCCAATCCTTGGCCAAATGTCTAAGCTTAATCTTGGGTCCATGTCTGATCTATAACTCATTCTCCCATCGTGGTTAAACCTGCATGATGCTAACTATAACTTAATTGATTATAATTATAATTACAAAAGCACATCCAATTCAAGACCTTCCCAACTCCCGACAAACTTTTTGACTACCTTGATAGGACCTTAGTGAAGCTAGGTCCATCTATTTAGGTTGAGTCATGTTAGTCAGAGTTAATTATGGGTCGAGTGAACCCCGTCAAGTCAGTTATAAGTGGTTAGAGTTAATTTTTATCTTCAGTTGGGATTGAGTCAGTTATTATTTTTAGTTATGAGTTATCAGTTAGTTAAGAGTAAAAAATTAGTAGACTCTTAGCAGAGTCCTATAAATAAGACTATAAACTATTTTATAAAAATCAATCAATGAAGAAGTATTAGGTTTAGCCAAAGGTAAAACCCTAGGAGGCAGATTCCCTCAAAGTGATCTAGGAGGCCCGATCTCTTCGAAGAGATCGATTATTCCCCTTTCCACCTTCTTCCTCCACAATAGAAACCTAGGTTCTATCATACCCCCGATAATCTTTCGGCGAGTCTTAGTCTTCTTCTGGCGAACTCTCTTGCACTATCCTGTTAAGCTCCCGATACCTTTGGCGAACTTCTAATGCACTCTTGGTGAGTTTCCAACTGCATCGTCCGAACCCCAGCTCGATGCATGGACTTGATTTTGGACAAACCTCTAATTGTTATATTCTCTCTGTTGTAGTTAATATTACATCAATCAACTCTAATAATACATATTACACCACCAATAACCTACCAATTGATTTCATCATGAAAATTCGAGATTCAACAATCTCCCCCTTTTTGATGATGACAATCAATTGATGATAAAAGTAAATCCTAACTCCCCCTAAATCCATGCCACTTAAATTTAAGAGAATCACACACTCTTAAATTCAAGTAATCAATATTTTATGCAAATTTCAACACAAATTTGCATCATATCATTGAATGAGTTTTAAAAATATATCAAAGATATCCAAGATTAGTATCATGTGTCATCAATGTATATTTCTCAATGTCATGTGTCATCAATATATGTTTCTCCCCCTTTATCATCAATAAAAAGGTGAAATATAGGGCTAAGGATTTTAAGGCACATGAGTTTTTACAAAACATCATTTAGAAGAGCTCTTAAGAAATTTCAAAAAGAATATTAAGATGAGCTCAAAAGTCCAAGTTGAAACTATTTTAATCACACCATCATATAATTATAATAAAATCATGATTATTAATTTAAATCATCATGTATATTTTCAAATATCAACATGCATTATCATCATACATGATTTCTCATCATCATATCTTCTCCCCCATTGTTATCAACAAAAAAAGGAGAAGTGCAATTAGCAAGTTTTTTATGTATGAAAACTTAGCAATTTATTCATCACTTTAGACATGCAAGCTAGTGAGTTCTTTCTTCTCTTTTGAGAAGTGCAAGCTAGAAAATTTTTATTTACTTTGTAATATTCAAGCTAGCAATTTACATTATGCAAGCAAACAAGTTTTGCTCCCCATTAATAGGATAAAAACATAATTTTATTTTGAAAAGTTTTCTTCCCTTTCTTTGAATAACAAACAAGAAACAAGATAGAGTGTAAGACATTGTATTACAAAAATAGGGCTCAATCTTTTAGATGTAAATTCTAAAATCCAATAATTGATATCTACTCATGCAATTTAATTCATTTAAATCAAGAGTAGTACATCAAGTGATTCATCAAAGATTGAATGTCAAATACTTATATCAAGCATCATAGAAGTTTATGTTATATATATATGTATATCCCTTTGTAAACATTCATCAAGATTCATGAAACAAGAATAATCTTTAAAACTATCTCATCAAAAAGATTTGAATCATCTTCTTATGTTCATTTTAACAAGAGTGATTTTGAAAGTAAGCTAAAAAATCCAAGAAATCCAAAAAGAATTAAGAGCTACTCATGCATTTAAATTGTGTGATTTTCTAACACAAATAGCAAATCAAGTTTTTTGTAGATCACCTTTCATTTATATTTTATTATCTTTTTGTAAACAAGAAGGTAGAAAAAAGGAAGAAAAAGTGAAAAACATCATATCATACAAATGCTCAATTTTATAAATATAGATTCTAAAATCTAAAAAAAATCAAGAGCTACCTATGCAATTTAATTTATCTTATGCAAATTTTAAACATTATAGCAAATCATGCATTTTGCATATATTTAGAAAATTTAAAATTCTAAATTTTCTTCTAAGCAAATGTTTTTCATTCAATGTTATCATATCCAATTTGCTTCCATTCATTTTGATAATTTTATTTCCCCTTTGTTAATGTTAAAAAGAAATATGATGGTTTAATTCTTTTGCATTCATGTTCTAATAACACCCAAAAGTATCATTATAAATCAAATTCAAAAGACATGACTGAATAATTCTCCGAACAATCTTGATTAAAAATTTTATGAGATCTAAACAATCTTGATCTTAGATTATAATCATCAAAATCATATATCTCATTTTTACCAAAACAAATAAATTATAGATATTTAAAAATTTGATTTCTATTGAGGATATGACAAGTTTAGAAATCAAGGGAATATTCATGATAAAACAAATCACATTAAATTATTAACTTATCACAAATTTAAGAATTAATAATTTTGGTGATAAGTTATATTAAGAAGAAAGTCATAAGAAATCATGTCATGAAAAATATTATTATCAAATCATAAATACTAAGAACATGATTTATTTTGACACATTTCTTCCTAGATAGAATTTCAAAGCTTTAGAAATCTTAGGAGATCATGTAAGAAGGATCTTGTTTCTTATAGAAATATCAAGTTATAAATATTGAGAAGTCAAGATCATGATCAAGATGAAAACTTTTCTTTAATAAAGGGTAGGAATCTTAGTGAACAAAAAAGTTCTCAAATTATATTTTTCAAAATTTCAAGATCATGATTTAAGTTATCAAATAATCAAAAGCAAAAGATCAATGAAGTTATATAAATTCAAACATATCCCTTTTTAAAATAAAATCATTTGAAAGTATATCCAAAATCATCATCTTTAAATCACTTTTCAGAAAATTTCAATGAAATCAACAGAGATTGTTTTTCAAAAGAAAATAGCTAAAGTTTTCTAATTCATTTTTGTAGTTAAAGAGATTCAATTTAATCATTCAATCATCATAGTATTTTGATTAGTATAACATTCAAATTAATCATTCCATAGACTTTGTCAATATTTAAACTATTTAATAATAGTCTTTATATTTAAACCAACATCCTAGCTAATGAATTTAAACTTATCATTTAATCATATCATCATCAAAATCTTTCTTTCATAACTTTAATTTTAGATGAAGTTTCTAATTCATTTTTGTGCTAGCATACCAAAGTTAGAGCGATCAAGACTAATGAGTTATCTAAAGATTCATTAATAATAATTTTATTTCAATAATTTTTTTTTATTACTTAGGCTAGTGAGATTTGAAAGAATATTAAATCTCAAATCATGTGTCATGAGCATCTACTTTCAAAACATAACTTAGTGCTCCTAGCCTTATTATGAGGTAACTTTATATTATGGGAGGTTTTGATTTATGTACCCATTTAAGTTTGGGTCCTTCATGATATGTTCTTCATACTTTCTCTAATGGCTTAAGATTATTTATGGTTCATTTAGTAATCCAAATTAATTTATGTGGATTATAATTTTTAAATAAATATTTGTTTGCCTTATGTTCTAATTTTTCATAAAAATTACATTTGATTCTTAATAGTAGATTTATGGTTGGTCCTTTAACAAAAGCAGTTGGCTTTTGTTGGGTATTGCCCACAAAACCTATTCCATTTCTTCTATTAATATGACACTTATTAGTAAGAATCATATTAAGAGATTTATTCTTATTTCAAATTTTTCTAAGGTATGTTTTAGCATGATGTTTTCTTCTTTACATTATCTAGCATATCACATTTAGAACAAGCATTATGTAATGGTAAAGTATCATGCAAGGTTTCATGTTTGGTATATGTATTGTGTGATGGTGCTATTTCATGCATTTCATCAAGTTCACTAACTAATGATGCATGTTCTAACTTAAGTAATTTATAGGATTTACTAATCTTTCTAAATTCATCATAAAGCTTATAAAGAGAAAGTAATAACTTATTAAAAGTAAAAGAGCTTTCGGATTGGTTACTTACCTCATTGTGGTTGACCACGAGTGCAATATCTTCTACTTATTCTTGATTGTGTTTTTCATTTTTGGAGCACCTCGGCTTTTTGTATTCATAGCAAGAAGTTTTGTCCATTTTAAATCATTTTTATGATTCATATTGATTAAATTTTTTGGTTCATTTGTTAAATGTTCAAAGTCCTTATCACTCGAGATTTCACTCAAGGAGTCATATATTCTACTTGGTTTTTATTCCTTCTAGTTCTTAGGAAGGTATTCTTCTTATTTATTTTTAGAATTATTTTCATTTAATGATTCATTTAGATTAAGTGTGCTTTCATACGTTATTTCTAATACATGCCATATATCGAAAACCGAATCAAAATAGGAAGCCCGATAAAATTTATTTTTATCTAGTACATAATATAAGGCATTCATAGCCTTTGTATTCAATAAAAACATTTATTCTTATAATCATTCCAATCATTTATTAGATTAGATGACTTCTGAAAACCTTTTTTAACAATACACTACAAATCAAAATATATTGAAATAAAAAAGATACATATTCGAATTTTCTAAGATGTATAGTCTGTCCCATTAAATATAGGAGGACTTGTAATGTATTAACCCTCATTAATACCAAAAAGAGTCATTTCTCTTAGATGTTGAACCAAATGAGAAAAACATGGTTCTGATACCAATTGTTATGATCAATTGGCACGAGGAGCGGGGGGGGGGGGTGGTGGTGGTGGTGGGGTGAATTAGTGTAAAAATAAATTAATATTTAAAAAAAAATTCACTTGAAGCAAGATAAAAAATCTGAAGCTTATAGAGAAGTGTTAAACTTCTTACTTAAAGATGACTAAAAAAGAATAAGCAAATCCGAATAATGAGATAGGCAATGTTGTAAGTGAAGTGTTTAATTTTGAAGCCTTAATTTTAAAACGTAAATAAAAAATCGAAAGCATCTATTTATGTTTTGAAATCAATTAAGAATGTGACAATTATAAACAGTAAATCAAAGAAGTAAGAACACTTATAATTATAGTAGTTTGACACTAATCAGCCTACGTCCACTTCCGAGTCCTCCTTGTTGAGGCACACCGACGTCCACTATTGATCTCCTTTGGGTAAAGATCAAACTCATACAACACTTACAAGGGAGATAAGATTACGACTCTTGGAACACTCCCTTACCCTTTTTTTTTTCTTAGAATTCACACATAATATTTTTTCATAATATAATCCTGAAAATTATTGTGGAATGCAAGAAAACTTAGGGTATTTATAGCCCCAAATGGCTTCAGAATTTTGGAGCCAAAATTCAAACATACCCGAAAAATCCGGGTACGGGCGATTCACTCGTTAACCTGGGCAACTTAGCCACCTGAAACCCTGGGTATGGGCGGTTTACTCATCGGCCCTGGGCGATTCAGTCACCATCAACCGCCCAAAAATCTGGGCAACGGTGGTTTACCCACCACTTACTAGCGGTTTACTCGTCGAAATCTCCGGAAAGTGGTTCCCTCCACTTTTCAAATTTTGGCTTGAACCATCAGTTGACTAATCCTCTAGTCAACTAATTGAGCTTAACTTTAGCTCAATCAAATCTCAATAGTGGTCTCGATTGCCTCTTTTAGTTGGTTTCCAAATCACACTCAAATCAGACTCACTTTTAACCTACGAGTTAAAGATTACAATCAAACTGACCACCAAGTTTACGACCTCACTCCTGCAATCCAGCAACCTCCGGATTCTACAACAATGAGTCTCACAGTCTTCCTCCAATGATCTCCCTTCATGTTCTTAGTGAGCTTCCCAATCCCTTTGGTGAATCTCCTAACGAACTCTCAACAAACTCCCTCTACATCATCTAATACTTGGCCCAATGCCTAAGTTTGATCTTGGGTCCATGTCCAATATATAACACCTTCTCCTGTCGTGGTTAAACTTGCACGATGCTAACTATGACTTAATTAATTGTAATCATAATTACCAAAGATATCCACCTTAAGACCTTCCCAACTCTGACAAGCTTTTCAGCTGCCACCGATAATCTTCCGGTGAGTCTCGATCTTCTTCTAGCGAAACTCCCTTGCGCTATCCTGGTAAGATCCTGATACCCGCGACGAGCTTCCGATGCACTCTTGGCGAGTTCCCAACTACATCATCCGAACCCCGGCCTGATGTATAGACTTGACTTTAGCCAAGCCTCTGATTGTCATATTCTCTCTATCATAGTTAATCCTACATCAATCAACTCTAACAACACATGTTAAATCAATAACCCATCAATTGATTTTATCATTAAAATTTAAGATTCATCATTTTCAAGCAAAAACACATAATACTAAGATAAAACATGCTACTAAGCATCTAATAAGCTTGCAAAAGTGACGAATGATTTGTTGAGCAAAGATGTTGTATGTGCTGATGACCATTCATGAAAGAAACGTCCGAGGGTCCGAAGGCTCTAGGAATGTTTAAAGACATAAAGAGTATGATTGGCTCAAGGGGCTATTTATAGTGCTTGAGCAATCTTTCACATAACTGCCTCGTTAGTTGACACTTCAACTATTGGGATAAATGCATAGTAGTGTATTATTGGTCAAAGCCAATAGACCAAAACCATTATGATATTTCAAATTCCTAATAGTGCATGCAACCTTCACATGGATGCCCCTACAAGTGCCATGTCATTCCCTAAGATAGTTGAATTGTCGAGAACTAGATTCAGCCAAATTTGTTAGGCGACTGAATTGACGCACTCATCAGAGATCAAGGTAAAGACACCGCACGTGAGACTACATGTCATGATCTCATGAGGAAAGAGAATTCCTTGCTTGCAGGGCACACACCTTGCACATAGCCCATTAGTCGAATTATTGAACCATCAAACACGGAGCACTTCGGCCGACCAACCGAATGATCACACACTAAATCTTTTGGCCAATTGGACAAATGATCGAACACATGACCTTCTCATTAACCGACTTAGTCGATAACATATAGCCTATAGACCAAATATGCACTTTAACAAAGCACAACTTATGGGCCTAATGTGCCTCTCTGCGAATAGCTTGTGGGCTAAACATTTATATTGACAACACATGGCCTATGGGCTAAATGTGCATATCGATGATACATGGCTTATGCACTAAATATTCATTTAGATGATGCATAGCCTATAAGCCAAAAGTACATATCGATGACACACGACCTTTAGGCTAAACATACATTTTGACTACACACAACCAATAGGCCTAGCATGCATTCTATGACATCTGGTTGAGCAACCCCAAAGCTCAACAAACCACCATACAAGTTTGCCATGGGAGACTAGAGTTGCCATTCGACGCACTCCGATGGTCAATAGTTCTATGACCTAATGACCTTGGAGTGGGATGGAGGTTAGTGATAGGTGAGATATGATATGGCAGATAGTTGCAACCTGGTGACATGTGATTTATAGGTCTACTATAAAAAAAAATTTCTAATCAGATGTGGCTTGCACATGGAGGTCAGATCCAAAGAAGTGTTATCATCGCGAGCCATACATGACTAATGTTTGACCATCCAAATCTTGTGATTGGTGTAAAGAGGCAAGCGCGGGAGATAAATTTCCATCGTTTCGTTGCAATAAATGGAAAAAGTTTTACACAAAGCACATGGTGGATTCTTGATACATATTCAGTAGCCATCTACGATAGAGAATGTACAAAACTCAGGTCTTAAGCTTGCCCTTTGCCTGAATGAATTCATAGATATTTTTTTGGAGCCGCGCGGGCTGCACCCTAACCGGTCGCATGACCACCGCATTCCTATTTTGCCAGGCAAACCTCTAGCAAATTTATAACCATACCACTAGCCTCACTTGTAGAAGGACAAGATCGAGAATATTGTTAAAGAGATGCTTGACACCGGGGTGATTCGACCGAGTTGCAACCCTTACTCCTCACCGGTGTTGCTAGTGCGCACGAAAGATGGTATGTGATAGATGTGTGTTGACTAACCGGCTCTAAACACTATCATCATCAAGGATAAATATCCTATCCCATTCGTAGATAAACTCTTGGACGAATGAAACGGAGTCCGAGTCTTCACTAAATTGGATCTCTAATCTGGATACCATCAGATTCGGGTATGCACTAAAGATATTCTGAAAACTATATTCTGCAAGCATAATGGCCACTATGAGTTTCTGGTAATGCCTTTCGGACTTACGAATGCTCCTTTTACTTTTCAAAGCCTGATGAATGACATCTTTCGGAGTTTTCTACGTAAGTTTGTATTGGTATTCTTTAATGATATTCTCATTTATAGCCCTATGCTTGATATATATTTTCAGCACTTACGAACTATTCGAATGATTCTTCGAGAGAATATTCTTTATGTTAAACAGTCAAAGTGTAGCTTCTTACAGCATAAAGTGGAGTATCTTGGGCATATTATATTAGAGGATAGAGTAGCAGTGGACCCAACAAAGATCAAGGCAAGGCAAGGATGGTCGAGACCTACAAACGTACAATCACTATGCGTTTTCGTTGGACTCATGGGCTACTACCAAAATTTTGTGAAAGATTATGACAAGATCAATGCCCCGCCATGTTCTTACTGAAGAAAGACTCATTCTTGTGGTCGAATAAAGCCTCCATAGCCTTCGAATGACTTAAGGCAGCCATGATGATGACGTTGGTCCTAGCGCTACCCGATTTCGACAGCACTTTTGTCATTGAGGCTGATGCGTCAAGTGTTAGAATTGGGGCTATTCTTATGCAAGATGACCGACTCCTAATTTACACCGAGGCTTCCCCCACACTCCATACAAGTTTTTACAGGAGATACTAATTACTACCAAATTTAAAATATAGTTGGATACAGGTCTATGGCACGAAAGATGAGTAAAACTAGAAGAATTACAATCCATGCTCACACTAGATTGGGCTCTTGTCATACTGAACCATACCAGAGGGCAGTTACCATTCTAGAAGAATGATTAGCCATCACTAAAGACTACCCATATGGCAGCACATGTAAAGAAGAAACAACCTCCCAACAAACTTCAGAATGGATGAAAAATTGAAGATCGAGTTTTTCTACACCTCCAGCATGATCAGCAGGAAACTCAAGCCTTAATGAAGTGGTCTCCCTATTTCTTTAAGCCTTGCAAAATTGAGGATCATAATAGGGCCCTAACCTAGAGATCAAATTCGCACACCAGATCAAGATTATAGTTGATCCGCCAAGTATCCCACCTCAAATGAAAATTTAAAGAAGATGACTCCCAAATCCTTCCAATTAACATCCTAACTGATGAGGAGGTCAAATTAATGATAGCATGAGAGTCACATGAGGAGTTGAAGATCCAGTTTCTAAGGTTTTTGGACCCTCAACCTTGAGGATAAGGCTGATCTGAAGAGGGCGGACTTGATAGGACTCCAACAGGGTTGAGCCCTAATCATCTTAGTACTAGTCAATAAAAATCCTATTAGATTGTAATAAAGTCACTCCTATCTTATAAAGGAGTATGACTAGGATCTAAATTAGCCCTTAGGGCTTAGTAGCTGCTACACCCCTTATTAGGTTGGTCGGCTAGGGTTTTCCCTTACTTAGGTCGGCTATAGAGCCACTTAGCTGCCTCTTATTCCTATTAAGATAGGTTGACTATAGGAGGGGCAAAGGGATAATTTAACTTAGGTAAGCATCCCCTTAGGCTAGGGTTTTGATCCATATTTAAAGATATAGCCACCCCCCTCTTGAATAAAGTAATTATCAATTTTATTTTAGCCTTGTACTGAATCTAGGAGGGAGGAACCCCTATAGTATTCTAAGGGTTGATCCCCCTCAAGGATCAAAATCTATAGAGCTCCTTCTGGGGTTCTATTAGGAACCCTTCACACAATCGTAATATCGTTGAAAACCACCCTTGGGTAAAAGATGCACCCATTGGAGCATATTTTTTGGTGTCTTGGGACAGCATTTAATTTAAATTAATAAATTCCATTTAAGTGTAGAAAATCTACATAAATAAATAATTTTTTTATCTTTCAGCTGCTTTTAATAAGTTTCCTATTTTGTTGTTCTAATTGTTGAAACAGATTTAATTAAATCACTCCTCGAAAAGAAATATTATTAATACTATTCGGTCTTGAAACACAAACGGTGAGATATCGTCCTAAAACAAGATTACATGTCTCCTAATTTATTTTTAAAAATGTATTTACTTGGTATTCGTTATTTTGATCAATCATATCTGCATATTTATGTTCAGCAGGAGGTGTGGAAGTCAACGGGGGACGTTCCATCAAATCCCTCATGTAGACTAGCTTGGAAGCCTACCAAAATCTTCCTACCTACCTACACATGTATTCTCTTATCAAATCTAAAATCCACTACAGCAATAAATCGACAAGCCCGCGTCTTTTCTCTCTTTTGATGACTTCGAGCAAAGCATCAATTGTCCCACCGAATCGAAGAACACATGTATTATCTTATCAGATCTAAAATCCACTACAGCAATGGTTGAGTCTTGGCAAGCAAGCAATCGCCAAACCCACTTCTTTTCTCTCTTTTCTTGATGACTTCCAGCAACGCATCAATTGTCCCACCGAAACGAAGAACAAAGTCACTGATGCCATCATGAATTAGGTGCTTCCTCCTTTCTAAATGCTTTGATAAGAAGGCATCGGCAACTAGCCATAGGTGGATGATCAAGTACCTAAACTGATCATGGTGCAGAAAGAGACGTTTTGAAAATTATCCGAAAAGGACTAATTTTGCTCTCGTGGTGTAGAAAGAACCAATGGATGGCGATCATAGTACAATGAGCGATTGTTCTATCATATGCATAATAGATCATGATACAATATTGACATGAACCTCTTGATGAAGATTATCGTCTGCCACACAATTGTTGAATGAGGAAAAATATTAACGCTTCCCCAAGGAAGTCATGAAATAGGGCAATAGTTTAAGAACTTTACTTCTCTTCGGCGACCCTTATACTAAGGCTATTGAGGATGATACGCTCAACAGGCACCCATGGGTCTTTGACTTGGCCTATACATCCATTGAGACAATTTCTGGTACCATCAAAGAATTGACATATTTGACGTACCTATGTTTTGCTCATAGGCCCAAAGATCCATGAGATTCCAAAAACCACAGGGCGCTGTGCAAACTTACAAACAATGAAGTTGGAGAATTACCGCCGCTTTCATAAACTACCTAAGGCCATCACTAGACTGTATAACCTATAGTGCCTTAATCTTTATGGTTCTCCACTAAATCACATACCAAAGTGAATAAGGAGATTAAAGGAGCAATCTAGATCAGGAGTGGTGCTAAGGAGCTATAATCTCTATCTTGTTATTATTTTGATGTCATTGACCGAGAATCGACATAGACTCATTCTATCCCAAAGGCATAAGGATGCCCCGACATCCTGTGTGGTGATTTGATAGGGTAGTTAGAGCCAAGAAAGGTCCA
Organism: Ensete glaucum; assembly: GCA_021527575.1. Taxonomy (NCBI): domain Eukaryota; kingdom Viridiplantae; phylum Streptophyta; class Magnoliopsida; order Zingiberales; family Musaceae; genus Ensete; species Ensete glaucum. The sequence continues at coordinate 38,853,824 of CM038557.1, forward strand.
TCTGGGATGGTCCCGAGATGGTGGTTGGGCAATTGAAGTGCTCCTAAGCAGCATCGAGGTAGTCCTCAGGCTCCTTGGGGTTCTAAAGATGAGCTGAGAAGGGCCTTGGCTTCGACGAGGTTCTTGCACAAGAGGCTAGCATCATAGGAGGATTCTCGATCTGACCCCTTCGATAGAAAAGTTAGCTTTAAATAGAGTGGGAACAATAGGGTCTTTTTTCGTCCATCCTCTGTTCAAGCTCTAGGGGCCGATAGAGGGAGGTTGATAGCTAATCAGGGTGGATCCACACATCCTTTAAGGGCTCATTCATGCTGGTGATTAGCTGGTACATCTTTATGTGGCATGTCATCAGTGAAGGATGACTGTAGTGACATTGTTTGTCAGGGTCGACGCCTATTCAGGATAAGTGAATGAAGGTCGCCTACGCTAAGTGACAAAAATAAAAGGAGAAATAGGCTGCCATCAAGGGCTAATGCTCCCAACAATCGACTTGTACACCTTTCTCGAAACTATGGCTAGTGAGGGGCAGAAGATCGCGACTCTGTTGCCACCTCTAGGAAGGGAAGAGATATGGATTATTTTACCTACTTACTCATTTAAGTGGCAGTGGGTTATCAAGTGAGTCAGCAGGTCAATGTTGATATCATCTTACTCCCTATCATCTGTCCCCCTTGGAAGGTATGCTTTGGGACTCCGATGAGGGGGTTGAGACACATTAATTCAATCATTTCGTTTTGTTAGGGTCAACTAGGTCAGATTTCTTGATTTTTATATTTTAAGTATACCTAGTTAAGAGTGCTCCTAATAGGTGATAGAACCCCAGATGGAGCTCTATAGATTCTGATCTTTGAGGGGGATCAACCCTTAGAACGCTATAAGGGTTCCTCCCTCCTAGGGTCAGCCAACAAGGCTGAAGTAGAATAGATTCTTGATTATTGAAAGAGGAGGCTACAAGTATTTATAGGGCTCAAAACCCTAGCCCAAAGAGGGTGCTGCCTAAGTAAGATTACCCCCTTGCCCCTCCTATAGCCGCCCTACCTTAATAGGGATGAGCGGTGACTATGTTGGTGCCATGGCCTCTTACTACTACTAGAAACCTTGGCCGACGAGCTTAGTAAAGGGAGCAGTGACCAATGAGACATAATGCTCCAAATAATCCCTAGCCACTCTTCTTTATAGGATAGAAGTGACTAGGTGGAGTTTTTATTATAATCTCACAGGGTTCTTATTGATTACTCCTAGGGTGATTAGGACTCGACCCTGCTGGAGTTCTATCAAGCCCGCCTTCTTTGAATCAGCCTTGTCCTCAAGGTTAAAGATCTATAAACTCTGGGAATCGGATCTTCAGCTCCTCATAAGACTCTCACGTGGCATCTTTGGATGGTAAGTTGTTCTATTACACTAGTACTTCAGTTGAGGGGCGCCGGTAGTGTATCACAATCCTTTAATCAGGTATGCCTTATGGTTGAGCTTGAATCTATGCCATCATTTGTAGTGCTCGAAAACTAGGTATGGGCCAACTCATGCTTTCTCAGTTTGGGCTTCATGTAGGATACGTGGAAGACGGGATGGATCTTGGCATCTTTCGGTAGCTTCAATCTGTATGCCATGGCCCTAATATGGTCCATAGAATCGAGGAGATAGCTCTATTGATGCTCTAGTGTTGATTGATAGCTACTTGTATGGTTGTAGGCGAAGGTAGACCCATTCTCCTACTGAAAATTCTTGCTTGCTTCGATGAGTGTCGACTTGTTGCTTCATGCAGACTTGGCGATAGTTAAGTTATCCTTCAGTAGCTACAGAAGCTTATTCCTATCAATTAAGTTTTGGTCGATCTAATTGACTTTGGCCGCACCAATTACATATTTAGGTATTACAGGGGGCAGTCGACCATATAATGTCTCATAGGGGGTACATTTGGTTGATGAATGATAGGTTGTGTTATACCACCATTCGGCCCAAGGAAGCCACTTTATCCGCTCTTTTGGCTAATCATTGGTGAAACACTATAGATAAGTCTCGATGCATCTATTCACCACTTTTGTTTGGCCATCCATCTGTGGATGATAAGCTATGCTCATCTTTAGTTAGGTGCCTTATAATTAGAAGAGTTCGATCAAAAATTTACTTGTAAATACCTTGTCACGGTTGCTCACAATCGACCTTGGTATCCTATATAGTTTTACAATATTTTCTATAAAGAGTTTAGTAATACTGGCAGCGATATAAGAGTGTCTCACAGTACAGAAATGAGCATATTTTGTTAAATGATCTATGACCACGAAGATCATACTTTTACCTTGTGATAATGGCAGCCTTTCAATGAAGTCCATGAAGATGTTAGTTCATGCTGAGTCTGATATAGGTAATGGCTATAGTTTTCCTAGACTTGCCACTATTTCACTCTTTTGCTGTTGGCATATATCACATTTAGATACATAATCACAAATAGATCTTTTTATGCCTCTCTAAAAGACATTTTGCTTTACCCTCTTGTATGTTCACAGAAATCTAGAGTGCTATGTTGAAGGTGAAGAGTGTATCTCATACAAAATAATTTTGATGCAAGGGGAAGAAGGAATAATCATAAGTCGGCCTTTGTAGCGTTGGTCCTTTGAATCTTAAGTGTAGTGGCCCATAGAAACTGGATCCTTCTCTAACTTCTCTATGATTTCTCGGGTCTCTGGGTCATTCTTCCATTCTTTCCTAATGCCCTCAAGGAAGTCGGTGGAAGGAAGGGAGATGGCTAAAATTTTGACTTACTCTGGTAGCCGAGATAGAGCATCTACAACAATATTCTCTTTTTTCCTTTCGAACAATTTTATAATCAAAACCAAGAAGTTTCGTTACCCATCTTTCCTACTCCGGAGATGATATTTTCTACTCCAAGAAGTATTTCAGACTTTGATGGTCAGCCTTAATCTGAAAGCGTCGGCGGATCTGGTAGGGTCTCTACTTTATGATGGCGTGCATGATCACAAGCATCTTCTTGTTGTACATGGATATTTTATGATGGGAGGGAGATAAGGCCTTGCTGGTATAAGAAAGGGGTCGGCTATCTTGCATTAGGAAATCTCAAATTCCAACTCCATATGCGTTGACCTCAATCATAAAGGGTTGACGGAAATCAGGCAGCGTTAGGATCAGTGTTATTGTCATAGCTGCCTTGAATTGTTTGAAGGCCATGGAAGCTTTGTCTGACCACTAGAAGGAGTCTTTCTTTAGTAAGGAAGTGAGTGAGGCATTGATTTGGCCATAATCTTTCACAAACTTTTGGTAGTAGCCCGTGAGTCCAAGGAAGCCGCGTAACAATTTTATGTTTGTAGGTCTCGGCCATCCTTGTATTGTTTTGATCTCTATCCAGTCTATCGCCACTCCATCCTCTGATATAATGTACTTGAGGTATTTTACTTTACGCTGTAAGAAGTTACACTTTGATTGTTTAACATAAAGGGTATTATTTTGAAGAATCATTAGAATAATTCGTAAGTGTTGAAAATACGTATCAAGCATAGGGCTGTAAATGAGAATATCATCAAAAAATACTGGTATAAACTTGCATAGAAACCTCCAAAAAATGTTGTTCATCAAGCTTTAAAAAGTAGAAGGACCATTCGTGAGTCCAAAGGGCATTACTAAAAATTTATAGTGGCTGTTATATGTACAGAATGCTATTTTTGGAACATCTTCAGTGCACATCCGAATTTGATAGTACCCAAAATAGAGATACAATTTAGTGAAGACTCGGGCTCCTTTGATAGGACTCCAGTAGGGTTGAGTCCTAATATTCCTAGAAGTAGTCAACAAAATCCTGCTAGATTGTAATAAAGTCACTCCTATATTATAAAGGAGTATGACTAGAGTTTATATTAGCCCTTAGGGCTTAGTAGTCGCCACCTCCCTTATTGGGCATGTTGGCCAGGGTTTCCCCCTGCTTAGGTTGGCTATAGAGCCAACCTAGCCACCCCTTGTTCCTATTAAGGCAGGATGGCTATAGGAGGGGCAAAAGGATAATTTTGCTTAGATAAGTGCCCCCTTAGGCTAGGACTTTGATCCCTATTTAAGATGTAGCCATCCCCCTCTTTTAATAAAGTAATTATCATCTTCAATTTAACTTTTATGCTAAGTTTAGGAGGGAGGAACCCCTATAGCATTCCAACGGTTGATCCCCCTCAGTGATCAAAATCTATAGGGCCCCTTCTGGGGTCTTATCATCCTTTTAGTTCATCTAAGAGCTTGTACATTACTAGTATAGGATATTTATCTTTGATGGTGATGGCGTTCAAAGCCTGATAATCAATACACATCTACCATGTACCATCCTTCTTGTGCACTAGCAACACCAGCGAGGAGTAGAGGCTGCAACTTGGTCGAATTACTTCGGTGTCGAGCATATCCTTAACAATGTTCTCAATCTCATCCTTCTATAAGTGAGGATAGTGTTATGGTCTTAAGTTCACTAGAGGTTTGCTCGGAAATATAGGGATGTGGTGATCATGCTGCCGGGTAGGGGGAAGTCCATGCGGCTCCACGAAAATATTGGTGAATTTATTTGGTAATAGGGCAAGCTTAGGATCTAAAATTTGCACGTTCTTCTCTTATGATGTCTATGTATATACATAAAAAACCCACCATATGTCTTGTGCAAAACCTTCTCAATCTGATGTGTTGAAACGGTGGAGATATGGCTCCCGTGCTTGCCTCGTAAAGTGACCTGTCTGACTTTACAATAAAACTTCATAATCAACTAAAGAAATTACAGGGTATGTCACCTAATGGTGTGAGCCATTAGATTCCAAACATGGCTTCATAGTCATCGATGGGTAGGAGGAAGAAGTTGGCTACAATATCTTGGTCTTGTAGGAGCAATTTCACCCACGGGCACCATTGGTCGCACTTAAGGATTTGACCATCGGTGATCTTTACATCAAACTTATTATAACCATTAATTTGAAGCACCATACATGTAGTAACCTTGCTATTGTGAAAGTTATTTGTGCTACCCGTATCTATGAGAATGGTGATACGTTGCTATTTGAGAAGTCCTCAAACTTTCATCATTTGTAGGTTAGAGTAGTCGGCTAGTGCGTGCACTATAAAGTCGGCCAATTGGGGCTCTTCCTCCATGGCTTCATCTTTGGGTTCAAGGCTTTCTTCAGATAGTTCTCATCCTCTATTGGTTCTATCACAAGAAGTCATCCCTTTTTGTAGTGATGTTTGCGGCTCCAAGGTCCATCATAGTGCCAACACAATCCTTTAGCCGATTGCTTCTGAAGTTCATCTCTTATCAATTTTTTTAGTGTGGGGCTCAGAAGGCAATAAAGGGGGCTGAAGCTTCAACATTGCTGATCAAGAAGTGTCCCTCATCCTTTGGGCTTCATGGTTCAATCGTTCCTCTTGTATTCGTGCAAAGGAGATAGCTGTCATAAGTGTACGGTTGCCGCACCTTTACTTTTCAGCGTATCTCCGACTTAAGCCCTCAATAAAAGTTTCTTAGAGTTACGTTTTAGACCAATCACAAGTTTAGTTAGATAATCACTCAAACCTTATTTGGTATTCTTGTATTGTAGTGGTTTGTCAAATCTTCGCCAATTGTCCGTCAACTTTTTCATAGTTGGTTAGTCCAAAGTGATTCAATAATCTCTCCTTGAATTACCACCAAGAGAGACCTCCGTGGGTGTATTCAAACTAATTGAACCACTGAATAGCATCTCCTTCAAGATGGATGGCGGCAATCTCCACCATAGCAGCATCGACAGTTCGATAGAACCGAAAATAGCGCTCCGCGCACGAGATCCATTCGATTGGGTCTCCTTCTTCCCATCTAGGGAAGTCTACCTTCATGCGTGGATTACATGGATTAGTGATGGTGCAACCTCACTCTTGGGAATCAACTTTCTAATCTGAGGTTTCTTCTTGCTGTGATTTCTTTGGGCTTGGTGGTTGGCCCATGCTCAATTCAGTAAAGAGGGACCGAATCTTCTTATCTATACGGTTCTCAAAAGCTTCAAACTTGGCATTAATAGCCTCTTATGATGCCATGATATATGTCTCTAGATCTGTAATATTGAGGTCTCTCTTCTATTGTTAGGTTAAGGGTATGAGGAAATTTTTTCTTTTTTTGAAGAAAGATGATTGGTAAGGTAGATGGATCGGTGGAGTGGAAGGCTGCGGTTAGGGCTAGTTTTGGAGGCTGATTTGGATCGATTTAGTAGGGTTTCTGGGCGATGATGGTTGGGTTTAAAGATGAGAAGGAGAGAGTTCAAAAATTGAGAGAGACATCAACAAAATCTGATGGACTTCGGTGAAGAAAGTGCTGCATACGTGTTGTCCTACCGAACATAATTTATGTCGGAGCAACAATAAATTCTCAATATAAATTCCAGGAAAAATCTAAGAAAAATATGTAGAATTTAGATAGCAAAACCTCGATTTAGATGTGGGTAATATCAACAATAAGATTGATGAAATTTTGACAGTATAATGGTAGAAAAATTAATGAAAAGATGGAAGGCTGATTCTTCATCGTAAAATTCTAACAATACGTGACAAGGAATTACAGCACAATAAGACTGGTTTTAGAAATAATTTTTTCTAGAGATCAATCTTACATGAAGTCTAAGATGATATATGAAGTTGGGTAAAATTTTGTCAAAAATAGATAACCAATAAATTGGTTTCAAGAAGTAATAGTGCGGTTGAAAATTTCTGCAGTGTTTCCCATTCGCAATGATGATCACAATTGCAACGGTAGAAATTTATAGCAAGGAAAAGATGGAAAAACTTCTTCAATGTATAAAGGTATGGATTTGTAATAGTAATAAGGTGTGGGTGGTTGAATTTTACCAGATATCCAATTCAAACACAATGGGGCAATGGCCGATTGATTGATCTACGGGTTGAGGTAGAGATATAGGCAGGTCTCGCAGCAATTATGAGAATTGCTTGGATGAGTGGAGGCGACAGAGATGGCAATAGGGTAGCATAAATATGGCTCTAATACCAGATGAGAGAACCCAAGATGGAGCTATATAGATTTGGATCTTTGAGGGGGGTCAACCCTTGGAACGCTATAAGGGTTCCAACCTCCTAGGGTCAGCCAACAAGGCTGAAGTAGAATAGATTCTTGCTTATTAAAAGAGGAAGAGGCTACAAGTATTTATAAGACTCAAAACCCTAGGCCAAAGGGGGTGCTGCCTAAGTAAGATTACCCCCTTGCTTGTCATATAGTTGCCCTTCCTTAATAGGGATAGATAGCGACTATGTTGGCATCATGGCCTCCTACTACTGCTAGAAACCCTGGCTAACTAGCCCAATAAAGGGGTCAACGACCAATGAACCCTAAGGCCCAAAATCTGAGGTTTTTTCTTATTGCGATTTCTTTGGGCTTGGTGGTTGGCCCATGCTCAATTCAGTAAAGAGGGACCAAATCTTCTTATCTATATGGTTCTCAAACGCTTCAAACTTGGCATTAATAGCCACTTATGATGCCATAGTATATGCCTCTAGATCTGTATTATTGAGGTCTCTCTTCTATTGTTAGGTTAAGGGCATGAGGAATTTTTTTCTTTTTTTGAAGAAAGATGGTTGGTAAGGTAGATGGATCGATGGAGTGGAAGGCTGTGGGTAGGGCTAGTTTTGGAGGCTGATTTGGATCGATTTAGGGTGCAGTTTTGGTAGGATTTTTGGGAGATGATTGGTTGAGTTTAAAGATGAGAAGGAGAGAGTTCAAAAATTGAGAGAGACAGCAGCAAAATTTGATGGACTTCCATGAAGAAAGTGTTGCATACGTGCTGTCCTACCGAACATAATATATGTCGGAGCAACAATAAATTCTCAATATAAATTCCAAAGAAAATCTAAGAAAAATATGTAGAATTTAGATAGCAAAACCTTAGTTCAGATTGGGTAATATCAGTAATAAGATCGATGAAATTTTGACAATATAATGGTAGGAAAATTGATGAAAAGATGGAAGGCTGATTCTTCATCGTAAAAGTCCAACAATACGTGACAAGGAATTGCAGCACAATAAGACTGATTTTAGAAATAATTTTTTCTAGAGATCAATCTTACATGATGTCTAAGATGATCTATGAAGTTGTGTAAAATTTTGTCCAAAATAGATAACCAATAAATCGGTTTCAAGAAGTAATAGTGCGGTTGAAAATTTCTGCATGTTTCCCCTTCGCAATGATGATCACGATTGGAACAGTAGAAATTTACAGCAAGGAAAAGATGGAAAAGGTTCTTCAATGTGTAAAGGTAAGGATTTGCAATAGTAATAAGGTGTGGTGGTTGAATTTTACCAGATATCCAATTCAAACACAAGGGGTCAGTGGCCGATTGATTGATCTGCGGCTTGAGGTTTGAGGTGGAGACAAAGGCACGTCTTACAGCAATTATGAGAATTGCTTGGATGGGTGGAGGCGATAGAGATGACAATAGGGGTAGCAAAACACAGCTCTGATACTAGATGAGAGAACCCTAGATGGAGCTATACAAATTTGGATCTTTGAGGGGGGTCAACCCTTGGAACTCTATAGGGGTTCCAACATCCTAGGGTCAACCAACAAGGCTGAAGTAGAATAGATTCTTGATTATTGATAGAGGAGGAGACTACAAGTATTTATAAGACTCAAAACCCTAGCCCAAAGGGGGTGCTGCCTAAGTAAGATTACCCCCTTGCTTGTCCTATAGTCACCCTACCTTAATAGGGATAGGCGGCGGCTATGTTGGCATCATGGCCTGCTATTACTGCTGGAAACCCTAGCTAACCAGCCCATTAAAGGGGTCAACTACCAATGAGCCCTAAGGCCCCAAATCTGAGGTTTCTTCTTACTGTAATTTCTTTGGGCTTGATGGTTGGCCCATGCTCAATTTAGTAAAGAGGGACCAAATCTTCTTATCTATACGGTCCTCAAAGGCTTCAAACTTAGCATTAATAGCCTCTTATTATGTTATGGTATATGCCTCTAGATCTATAATATTGAGGTCTCTCTTCTATTGTTAAGTTAAGGGCATGAGGAAATTCTTTCTTTTTTTGAAGAAAGATGGTTGGTAAGGTAGATGGATCGGTGGAGTGGAAGGCTACGGTTAGGGCTGGTTTTGGGGGCTGATTTGGATCGATTTAGGGTGCGGTTTTGGTGGGGTTTTTGGGCAATAATGGTTGGGTTTAAAGATGAGAAGGATAGAGTTCAAAAATTGAGAGAGACAGCAACAAAATCTAATGGACTTCGGTGAAGAAAGTGCTGCATACGTGCTGTCCTACCGAACATAATTTATATTGGAGCAATAATAAATTCTCAATATAAATTCCAGAGAAAATCCAAGAAAAATATATAGAATTTAGATAGCAAAACCTTAGTTCAGATGTGGGTAATATCAATAATAAGATCGATGAAATTTTGACAGTATAATGATAGGAAAATTGATGAAAAGATGGAAGGCTGATTCTTCATCGTAAAATTCTAACAATACGTGACAAGGAATTAGAGCACAATAAGACTGGTTTTAGAAATAATTTTTTCCAGAGATCAATTTTACATGAAGTCTAAAATGATCTATGAAGTTGTGTAAAATTTTGTGCAAAATAGATAACCAATAAATCAGTTTCAAGAAGCAATGGTGCGGTTAAAAATTTCTGTAGTGTTTCCCCTTCGAAATGATGATCACGATTGCAACGATAGAAATTTACAACACGGAAAAGATAGAAAGCCTTCTTTGATGTGTAAAGGTAAGGATTTGCAATAGTAATAAGGTGTTGGTGTTGAATTTTACCAGATATCCAATTCAAACACAAGGGGGCAGTGGCCGATTGATTTATCTGCGGCTTGAGATGGAGAAAAAGGCGCGTCTTGCAGCAATTATGGGAATTTCTTGGATGGGTGGAGGCAACAGAGATGGCAATAGGGGTAGCAGAAATATGGCTCTGATAGTAGATGAGAGAACCCTAGATAGAGCTATATAGATTTGGATCTTTGAGGGGGATCAACCTTTGGAACGCTATAGGGGTTCCTCCCTCCTAGGGTCGGCCAACAAGGCTGAAGTAGAATAGATTCTTGCGTATTTAAAGATGAGGAGGCTACAAGTATTTATAAGACTCAAAACCCTAGCCCAAATGGGGTGCTACCTAAGTAAGATTACCCCCTTGCTCGTCCTATAGTGGCCCTGCCTTAATAGGGATAGGCGATGGCTGTGTTGGCATCATAGCCTCCTACTACTGCTAGAAACCCTGGCTAACCAGCCCAATAAAGGGGTCAATGACCAATAAGCCCTAAGGCCCCAAATATACCCTAGCCACTCTTCTTTATATGATAGAAGTGACTAGGTGAAGTTCTTATTACAATCTCACACTATTCTTATTGATTACTTTCAGGGTAATTAGGACTCGACCCTGCTAGAGTCCTATCAATAAGTCATTTAGATATAGGTCGGGCTTCTTGATTTGCCCATCTTAGGTGTGCCATGATCGATGTTTTGTCATGGCCAGTGGTAGTGCCGGTCGAATTTCCCGACCTATACACCTTGGGAGTATCGTGCCTTATTTGCCTATTGTGGCATGCGTTTGGCCCTACTGTAGGGGCCTCAATCCTCATTGTAGCAGGTCTTCTTCCCTATCATATTGGGTTGAGAGCTTAATAGGACCCCTATACGGTTGGGTCATACTCACCTTAATAGAGTCAATAAAACTCTGTGAAATTATAATAAAAACCCCACCTAGTCATATCTATTTTATAAACAAGTGTGGCTAGGGTTTAGATTGGGGCCTTAGGGCTTTGTAGCCGTTGCCCCCTTTACTGGGCTGGTTGGCTAGGGTTTTCATTTGCTAGAGTTGGCTATGTAGCCAACTAAGCTATCGCCTACCCCTATTAAGGCAAGTCGACTATGGGAGAGGCAAGGGAAAAAATTCACTTAGGAAGCACCCCCATAGGGCTAGGGTTTTGAGCCCTATATAAGCTGTAGCCTCCATCTCTTTTCCAACAAGCAAGATCAATCTACAATTCAACTATATAGCCGACTACTAGGAGGGAGGAACCCCTATAGCGTTCTAAGAGTTGTTCTTCCCTCAAAGATCAAATTCCATAGAGCCTCCTTTTGGGGTTCTTTTATTTGGTATCAGAGCAATGTTCTTACTGTCCCTACTGCTATCTCTGTCGCCTTCACCCTTCTAAACAATTCCCACAATTGTTGCAACATGCATCTCCACCTTCCACCTAAGCCGTAGATGAAATCAATCTACTATTGCCCCTTACATTTGAAATTGGAGATCTGGTATATTTTTTTTCACCCATGCCTATTGGCTACTACTATTCCTTTGAATTACACATTGGAGAAGTTTTTCTATATTTTCCTTGCTGTAAAATTCTACCATCGTAAACGTGATTGTCATTGCAAAGGGAAAATACTTCAAAAAAATTTAGCTGATTGTTGCTTCTTGAAACTGAGCTATTGCTCATCCTTTTTGGCTAAATCTTTTACACAAATTCATAGGTCATCTTAGCTTTTATTTATGATTAATCTTTAGGAAAAACTCTATATAAAATCAGACTTATAGTGCTGCAATTCCTCATTGCTACATTATTGAAATTTTATGATGAAAAATCTGCCTTCCTTCTTTTTACCAATTTTCCTACCATTATTCTACCAAAATTTTGTCGAATCCTTTGCTGACATTGGCCATATCTAAACGAGATTTGGCTATCAAAATTCTGCAGATTTTCCTTGGATTCTCTTCTAGAATTTACATGAGTCTCATAGCTTCTTAGATGTAAATTCTGTTTGGCAGAATAGCACATACGCAATGACCTTTTATCGAATCCTATAAGATTTTCATTGCTATTTCTCCATATTTGAACCTCCCTTTTCATTATCTTCATTCTCTACCACTATAGCCCCAAATTTCATAATTTTTCATTAGGATTTTTGTTGAGAAACTGCTATTTCTTTGACAATAATTTTGCCTCTGTAAGACAACATACACTACGAACTTCATCGAATTCTATTAAACCTTTACTGTCATCTCTTCCAGATCTGAAACCATTTTTCCCTAACCTTTACCCTCTACCATCATAACCCCAAAACCCTACCAAACTACAGCCAAAACCATACCCAAATTAGCCATCAAGCAACCTAAAATCGTAGCCTTCTATAACTAGCACCTATTCACAGCATACCCCCATAGATCGCTATCAAACCTTTGCTGTCATCTATCCTAGATCCAAAATTCCTTTTCTTAACCTTCATTTGCTGCTATCACAGCCCTAAAACCATACCAAATTGTAGCCAAAACTTCACAAAATCGTAGCCCCAAACCACACCCTAAACAGCTATAAAACCAGCCCCAAAAATCGTAGCCTTCGATCCACCAACCTTTCAGCCACCCAACCTCCCTTATCCCTTCAACTACAGCACAAATCTCTTGCTGCACAATGCTACCAACAGTGACCTCTCGCTGCAATCCTCAATCACAACCGACAATAATCATTTGCGACAAAAAAGTTACCAACAGTGATCTTCTGCTATAATCTATCTGCATCGCAGCCCGTAGCAATCTTTCACTACCAACTCCCTTGATCGTGGCCAACATCAAAGTGAACACGACTAGCAGTGGTCTCTCACTCCATACCACTATTGTCCTCCTCTGCAACATCGTGCACTCCGCTGCTTCGTCTTCCCCCTATTGCAGCTGCATCCTTGCTGCAACCAACTCTACTTGTAGCCACAAAGTCATACCACAATTGCAATTGACGTAGATACTGCCCTCTTCTTCCTCCATCATTACTATTGTCTTTTGACTCAGATCTCTTAGCTACCATCTTGCAATAGATATCAGCCACCTGAAAAATTACAGTCTCGACAACCTTGTAGCATCACCGCAGAACCAAAGCCGATGTTACTATTGTTGTCTTCTTTCTCCACCATTGCTGCTACCATTAGCTGCCATCCTCTATCAATGCAGCAGCCACTTTGAGACTTCACCACCGTAGCTCAAACAATTTTGCAGAAACATCAAAATAGCATTTTCTTATCCTTTTGCTACTATTGCTGCCTTCAACTTGAAGATTGCAGCTATATTCTTCAACTGATTTATTTGACAGGTTGGAGATCCTTATGTCATGATATTAGTGAGCCTATTCGAAACCAAATTGGAGGCTTTCGAGATGCATATAGATGTTAGACTATGCCCTCTCTTTGAGAAGTTTAGATTGGGCTGATCATCGAGCCCAAGAAGATCATAATATGGAGCAAATTCTGATTGCAAAAATAACCCATCGGAGGTAAGAAACGAAGTTATGACACGGTAGCCTTACACCTCGGTGATATCGATCTCTTTTGCACAACTTCAAGAAGGGCACCTCAATCAAGATACTCAAAGCATGAGAGCTACATATCAACCAAAAGTATATAAACCTTCAGCACCAATCAATTACAAAAACCTTGACAAAGAACTAGCGATGATTCGTTAAACCTCCATCATACAAGAGTACCAAAATAGGTTTGAAAGATTATCTAATCAAATTTATGATTGGTCTAAAAAGTAAATATTGAGAACTTTTATTGAGGGCTTGAAGTTGAAGATTTAGGAAGAAGTTAAAGCATGACAGTCATATACACTTAATGCAGCCATCTCCTTCGTGTGGCATCAAGAGGAGCGATTAAACTATGAAGCCTAAAGGACTAGGGTCGCTCCTCGACCAGCAGCACCAAAGCTTTCACCTCCTCCTACTGTCAACCGACCCCCTCAGCCGAAGAAATTTACAAGAGAAGACCTTCATGACGGACTGACAAAGGGCCTATATGGGTATTGTGATAAACCATGGAGCCTAGAACACCAATATAAAAAGGAGACATCATTGATGATTGCACCCACTAAAGAACCCAAACTTGAAGATATGACTCCTGAGACCAAGGAGAAGGATATATTACAATCGGTCACCCACATGGTCCCTACCTTAGCTGGCTACACAAACCTACAAAAATTGAAGATCGAAGGGTTTTTCGAGCAGCAGTCTGTCATTGCCCTCATCGATGCTGGTAGCGCACACAACTTCATGAGCAGCAAGATTGTTGTCCATTTACTACTATAAAAAGAAGATTATAGCGTGTTCGAAGTCAAGGTAGCTAACAGCCAAATTCTGAAGTGCAACTAGAAGTGCCCATGGGTAAAATTGTTCCTATAGGAGCAAGATGTAGTTGCTAATTTTTCCTCCTCCCTCTCGATGATTTTGATATAGTACTCAGCATTGATTAGTTGTCCATGATTGGAGATGTTTTCTGAAATTTTTCGAAGCTAACTATGAAATTCTTCAACAAAGGAAAATATGTGATTCTACGAGGGAGCCAAGTGACTACGACCATAATGCAATACTTGGAGAAGGTACCAAAATAAGAATCCAGTGGCTTCTTAATTCAAACTCAAGAGTTTCAGGAGATGAAGCCAATGAAAATTAAAGATAAGAACCCTCTCCCGTAGCTTGCTGAAATTTTGGAAGTCTCCACCAAACTGAGCCTACTACCTCCTATCAAGATGCCCAACTCCCCTATGTTAAACTGGCTAAAATTACCACCATCTGATGCTCGGTCAAATTGCTACCCCTAGAAGATCAAAGATAAAAGGGTCACCCAAGAGATGACAAAGACACAAATTGTTTGACCATGCTTATTTTTCGCTACAACACATCCCTACATCCTTTTCCTGAGGGATAAGCTACTTCTAAAGTATTACATCTCGTCGAACTCACCATGGTTGCTGATGTAGTACTTCTAGATCTCAAGTGACTTCCATGACTTCTCTCAGGATCAGATTATGATGCTTAAAGACTTCCTTGATGATGAACTTTAATCTACGGTCCAAGACTGCGAGAAAATTGAGCCCCTCTAGTGGCGAAATTAGAATAAGAGAAGGATTATTCGTAGATCTCAACAAAACATCATCCCTCTCACTTTGAAGAAAGATGCACCACCTTGGCCAAGTAGAACTTTATCCCTCACGACCATGATATTGTCTATACCAAGTCATGGCCAGATGTTTATGATTCAAGCAGACACATCCAGAGTTGGGATCGGTATCACCCTTATGCAAGATGGTCCATGGCACAAAAGAGGAGTAAGCCTTGAAGAATTACAATCTATGCTCACGTCAGATTGGGCTCTCATCATTCTGAACCATACCAAAGAACAGTCATCATTCCAAAAAAAAGATTAGCTATTACTAAAGACTAACCATATGACAACACATGCAAAGAAGAAACGTCCTCCTGACAAACTTCAGAATGAACGAAAAATTAAAGATCGAGTTTTCCTACACCTCCAGACCAATCAATAGGAAACTTGAGCCTTAAGGAAGTGGTCTCCCTATTTCTTTAGGCCTTGAAAAATTGAGGATCACATTAGGGTCATAACTTGGAGATTGTTAGGATCAAAGCGGCACTAAGATGGGGGGTGGGAATGGGTGCGGGTCAATTAGTGCTTATTAAAATTTCACTTCGATTTAAATACTTACTCAATAAAAACTATATCAGAAATGCATTTAAGTGTAAAGATGTGTTTAAGCATAGAGATATATTTAAGAGTAGAGATATTTGTAAGAGTGCAAGTAAAGGTAGTAGACAATTAAGCAATGAACATAAAGAGCAAAGAAGAGGAAGTAAATCGATTTTATAGTGGTTCAGTCCCCTTGACCTATGTCCACTCTCGATTCCTCTTCATTCGAGGCCACCGGCTTCCACTCCTAATCTTTGTTAATGGGCAAAGATCAAACACCCCTCTTATAGCTCTATTCTCCTTTTACAGATTTAGGAGATAACCTTTTCAATTCTCTCAGCTCTCCCTTAAACAAAAACTATACAAAAAGAAATGAGGGGAGCTCTCAAGGGATTACAACAGTGTTTCATAAGTTTTTCACTCTTGATTCTTGCTCATTCACCAGCAAAAAAGGGTGGAATATTTATAGGCCCCAAATGGCTTCAAAAGTATAGTTAAAAATTAATTTTTAAGTGTTCCTGAGGTGCTAGTCTCGAAGACCATGTTCTGGGTAGTTCAGCTGCCTGACACAGTCTAGGAGACTATGTTCTGGGTAGTTCAACCACCTGACAATTTGGGAGACTATGTCTGAGTGATTCAACCACCCAGTCTGGGTGGTTCAATCACGTAACATACCTTGAAGACTGTATCATCTTGGAGACCATGTCTTCGAAGATCGTGTCTCATCTGACCTTGGGTTACTAAAATGACTTTTATAATAAGTACAAATCAGTCCTAATTAAGGCCTAATGGTCTTTTAATTGAGTTAGTAAAAACTAACTCTGATTATGATGCTAACTATGACTCTCAATATATAATCTTCGTTGTCCGATCGTCTCTCGAAGAACTCTCAACATCCTTTCGATGAACCCCCGACGAGCTCCTGATTTCCTTCAGCGAACTCCCAACAAACTCCCAACATTCTTTTGACGAACTCCCAACGAGCTCCTGACAACCTGTCGGCGAACTCCTGACGAACTTCCCAACAAACTTCTGGTGAGTTCTCGACGAGCTCCCAACAACATTGTCCAAACCTCGGCTAACCTCCCATTGCGTCGTCCAAACTTCGACCTGATGCTCGAACTTGACTCCGGTCCAACATCTGATTGTATTGCCCTTTACTGTCATAGTTAATTCTGCATCATTTTCTTTAACACACAAGTTAGATCATAAAGCCCATCAGTTGATTTCATCATCAAAATTCGAGATTCAATAATCCCTCCCTTTTTGATGATGACAACCAATTGATGACGAAGTTAAACTTAACTCCTCCTATGTATATGCCATAGGATAAATACAGCAAACTTGAATTCAAAAGAACCTATCACTTTTAAATTAAAGAATAATATTTTGATAATTGAACCACTCATGATACCATACATTATAAAATTTTTAAAGCATTCATTTTCTTGGTATCATATAAAAATTTTAATTATTATATTCATAATATAATTATGTCATCAATTATGATATAGCATTCATTTCAACTATTTCAAAGATGTCAAAATATCTCTCTTATGTCATCAATTATGTCATTTCTCCCCCTTTGTAATCAACAAAAAGGAGAAATGCTCAATTCATATTTGAACATTTATCACAAATATCTTTCATTTAAACATTTATCATTTTTGAATATTTATCGAAAATATTCAAACATACCATTTATCATTTGTCATCAATATACTATGTCTCCCCCTTTTATCATCAAAAAAAGAGAAATGTCAACATAACTTTTCTAAACAATTGTTCAAAACAAATGTTCATTATATGATAAAATTTCAAATATAACATTTATCATATGCCATCAATCATGTCGTTTCTCCTTGTTATCAAAAAAGAGAAATATTCACCACACATTTGAATATGAAATGTTCAAAAGATATGTCAACATATTTATCATAAATATTCATTACATAAAGAAAGAAATCTAGTCTATTATCTACCTTCGTAAAAAAAATAGAGTTTAATCTATTTCGTATCAAATTATTTTCTTCCCCTTTGTAAGTAAAATAGAAGAAGAAAATCAAGTATCGCAAAACAAAATAAATTATTAAGAGAGAGGATATATTTGAAAATATTCATGAATTCAAGAATAAAAATATTGAAAGAGACCTCATTGAGTCTTATCACAAGAGAATTTTAACTTGTATTTTTTTCTTTTATAAATGTCAAGAAGAAAGAATCAAGTGAAACCATTTCAAAGGATAACTTAAAAAGTTGAGAAATCTGAGAAAAATATAAGAGCTACTTATATCATCTCATGTAAATATCAAGAAATCCTCAAAGTCATAATAGCAAATCATGCATTTAGAAGGCTTTTCATATCTAATTTTCTTCAAGCAAATTGTTCCTCATTTAATGATTTTATTACAAGATTGCAATTTTATCTCCCCTTAGTCATTGTAAGTAATGAAAATGAGTCATAGGAAAGTAAATAATCTTGATCACTAAAGTTAAACCTTAATACATATAATTCATTCAAATAATTCTTCTTAATAAAATGAAAGAATGATCTTGATTAAAAATCACATATTATAGTTGTTAAGATCATAAATCTCTTTTTTTATTAAAAAGAAGAAATTATAGAGGTTAAAGATAATTTTTATAAAGGATACGTCAAGTGAAGAAGTTAATGAGAAGTTTAAAGAAAATCATTCAATTTTCAACTCATCATAAATTTAAAAAATATTAATTTGGTGATATGCCATACATGAATATAAGGAAGTCATAAATGAATCATATTATGAAGGATATTAATATCAAATCATGAATACCAAAAGATATAATTTAATTTGACATATTTTCTTTTAGGTCAAAAAAAAATTTATGAGATCAAATAATAAGAAGGATATTGTTTCATATAGATAGTTTTCTTTAATGAAACAAAAAAGTCCTAGTGAACAATCTTGATTTATATAAAGTTCTCAAATTATAATTTTCAAGATGTCAAGATCATAATAAGACCCTTTTTATGGTACATTGCATAGGAGAAAAGAAAAAAATTAATTTATATATAGAAAATTTTAAGTTATCAAGATCATAGTTCCTAATAAAAATCTCAAGTTATAAGATCATAGGTCTCCTCTTTAGTAAAAGAAAAATTATAGCAGTAAAAAAAAATGATTCCCATATAAGATGCCTCAAGTCAAAATTAATGAGAAAGTTCATGATTTGGCCGAAAAAAATCTCATTTAAATTTTAATTATCAAACTCACTTTTGTAGTTCAATAGATTCAACAATAATTATAACATTTTATCTCTTACTAAAAACTTGATTGAGAAATTTTCAAAGAAAAACTTTTTCTCTTTTTAGTTATTTCAATCCATGTGATTTGTTTCATACAAAAATTCTTTCACCTTTTATGCCAAATTCATGCAACGATTGTCATTTAAATTCAAGTTTCATCTAAATAAGTAAAACATTTTTAACCTTTTAAAACTAAAAATCAAGTATCATTTCCAAAAGAAATCATAAAATATTTTCAAATAGAAACTTCGATTTATTCTAATTCCAATGATTTTTAGAGTGAGTTACCATACTCATTTCATTCTTATTAAATTTATTTTTAATTTTCAAAAATACTAGACAATAAAACATGATTTTTCTTCATGATTTTTCTTTCCCTTTTTATAATGTTCTATGCTCAAATTCTATCATTCAATAATATCCATTTAATCATACAATCCATATTTCAAGTTACTTCTTCAACATTATCAAGGCCATTATAATAACACATCAAAAAGATAAAACATCTTCAAAGCAAAAATTCAACCAATCTCAATTCTAATATGTAAATGCATCGACAAACTCATTTCAAAAAATTTTATTTATTTCAAGTCTATCTAATATAACATTCAAATCATACAACTATTCAACCATCAATCATTCAAAATATTTAGGTCATTCAACAATAGTCTTTCCAAATATTCAAACCAATGATTTTGAGCTTATTATTCAATTATCATCAAAATCTCATTCATGTAAATTTCAACATATTGTCAATAACTATGGTTCTCTGGCTCTAGTTCATTTTTATACTTATATATTCTAGCTATATATCATCAAGATTAATTATAATGATAACTATTTTTAATAAAAAGATTTGTTATAATAGAAATAAGGATTATTAACTTCAAACATCTTAATTTAAATAATTTTTCTTATTTTTTATATTTTAGCTAGGAAGCTTGATAAGTAAGTTAGATCTCAAGTCAAATGGCTTGTGCATCCAAAAGATATCATTCTATTTTGCTTCTAGACTTAGTTTGGTAGCAAACCTATAAGAATGATTTAGGTACTCATTTTACATTGGGACCTATATGATAAAATTTATCTTTCTTATCTAATGGTTTTTTGTATTTGTTGTTTGCTTAGGAACCCAAACTAATTTGTGAGGACTATAGTTTTTGAATAGACATTTGTAAGCCATATGTTGTAATCTACCATAAAAATTATATTTAATTTTTAGTGGCAAATTTAAGGTAGGCCTTTTAACAAAAATAGTTAGCTTTTGTTGAATGTTACCAAAAAAAGTCTATGTCATTTCTTCTATTAATATGACCCTTATTGACAAGGATCATATTTAGGAATTTATTCCCTATTTCAAATTTTTTTAATGTAGTCTTAAGTATGATATTTTTCTTCTTTAACACTATCTAGTGTTTCACATTTAGATCAAAAATTATGTAATGGTAAAGATCATGCAAGGTTTCATGTTTGGTGTATGTATTGTGTGATGGTGCTACTTCATGTATTTCATTAAGTTTATTAACTAATGATGCATGCTGTACCTTAAATAATTTATAGGATTTGCTAATCTTTCTAAATTCATCATAAAGCTCATGAAAGAAAGTAATAACTCATTAAAAGTAAAAGAGCTTTCGGGTGGGTTACTTACTTCATCATGGTTGGCCACGAGAGCGAGATCTTCCACTTCTTCCTGATTATATTCTTCATCTTTGGAGCACCTCAGCTTCTTGCATTCATAGCAAGAAGTTTTATTTATTTTTAAATCATTTTTATGATTCATATTGATTAATTTATCTAGTTCATTTGTCAAATATTCAAAGTTCACATCACTCGAGATTTAACTTTAGGAGTCATGTGTTCTCTTTAGTTCTAATTCCTTCCTATCCTTTGAAAGGTGTTCTTGGGTTCTCAATGTCAAATTTTTCTTGCTCTTAGGAAGGTATTCTTCTTGTTCATTTTTGTATGATATTTTATTTAATGATTCATTTAGATTTAGTGTGCTTTCATGTGTTAATTCTAATGTATGCCAAATCTCAAAAGTTGAATCATAAGAGGAAATCCGATCAAATTCATTTTTGTTGGGAGCATAATATAAGGCATTCAGAGCCTTAGTATTTAAAGAAAATATTTATTTTTCATAATCATTCTAATCATTTATTGGATTAGATGACTTTTAAAAATCTTTTCAACAATATACCATAAATCAAAATCTACCGAAATAAAAAAGATGCACATTCAAAATTTTCAAGATGTGTAGTCCGTCCCATTGAACATAGGAGGAGATGTGATAGAAAGTCCCTCTTGATTGCCAACAAAAGCTATCTCTTTTAGATTTTAAGCCAATTAGAGAGAAACATGGCTCTGATACCAAATGTTAGGATCAAAGTAGCACTAAGGATCGGGGGGCGGTGAATTAGTGCTTATAAAAATTTCACTTCGATTTAAATACTCACTCAATAAAAACTGTATTGGAAATGTATTTATGCGTAAAGATGTGTTTAAGAGTAGAGATATGTTTAAGCATAGAGATATGTTTAACATGAGATATTTGTAAGAGTGCAAGCAAAGGTAGTAGATAATTAAGCAATGAACATAAAGAGCAAAGAAGAGGAAGCAAACCTATTTTATAGTGGTTCGGTCCCCTTGATCTATGTCCACTCCCGATTCTTCTTCACTTGAAGCCACTAGCTTCCACTCCTGATCTTTTTCAATGGGCAAAGATCAAACACCCCTCTTGCAGCTCTATTCTCCTTTTATCGGTTTAGGCGATAACCTTTACAATTCTCTCAACTCTCCCTTAAACAAAAACTACACAAGAAGAAATGAGGGGAGCTCTTAAGGGATTATAATAGCATTTTCACAAGTTTTTCATTCTTGATTCTTGTTCATTCACTAGTAAGAAAGTGGGGGATATTTATAGGCCCTAAATGGCTTTAAAAGAAGAGCCAAAAATCAATTTTTAAGTGTTCCCGAGGTGCTAGTCTCGAAGACTATGTTCTGGGTGATTTAACCGCCTGACATAGTCTGGGAGACTGTTCTAGGCAGTTCAACCACCTGATTGTCTGGGAGACTATGTCTGGGTGGTCAATCACCTAGTCTAGGTGGTTCAATTGCCTAACACACCTTCGAGGACTATGTCATCTTGGAGACCATGTCTTCAAAGACCGTGTCTTATCTAACCTTGGGTTACTGAAATGACTTTTATAGTAAGTCCAAATCAACCCTAATTAAGGCATAATGGCCTCTTAATTAAGTTAATCAAAATTAGCTCTCATTATAATACTAACTATGACTCTCAACACACAATCTTCATTGTCTGATTATCTCTCGGTGAACTCCTGGCATCCTTTCGATGAACCCGCGGTGAGCTCCCGATTTCCTTTGGCAAACTCCCAATGAACTCCCAGCATTCTTCCATCAAACTCCCGGTGAGCTCCCGACAATTTGTCAGCAAACTCCCGACGAACTTCTCGGTAAACTTCTATTGAGTTCTCGATGGGCTCCTAATTTTCTTCGGTGAACTCCCAACGAACTTCCAACATTCTTCCGAACACCCAACGAGATCTCGACAACCTGTTGGTGAACTCCTGATGAACTTCTTGGCAAACTTCTGGTGAGTTCTTAGCGAGCTCTGATAACATTGTCTAAACCTCGGCGAGCTCCTATTGTATTGTCCGAACATCAGCCTGATGCTTGAACTTGACTCTGACCCAACATATGATTGTACTGCCCTTTACTGTCGCAGTTAATCTTACATCATTTTCTTTAACACACAAGTCAGATCATAAAGCCCATCAATTAATTTTATCATCAAAATCTAAGATTCAATAGAGATCAGATCTACGCACCAGATTAAGATTATAGTTGATCCTCTAGGTATCCCACCTCAAATGGAAATTTAAAGAAGACGCCTCAGCCCAAATCCTTCCAACTGACACCCAAGTTGATGAGGAGGCCAAAATTTCATTAATGATCGTATGAGAATTATATGGGGAGCTGAAGACCTAGTTCCTAGAGTTCATAAACTCTCAACCTTGAGGATAAGGCTAATTCAAAGAGGACGAGTTTGATATGACCCCAAGAGGATTGGACCCTACTTACCTTAATAAAGTCAATAAAACTCTACGAAATTATAATAAAAACTCCACCTAATCACCTCTATTTTATAAAGAAGTATGGCCAAGGTTTAGTTTGGGGCCTTAGGGCTTAGTAGCTATTGCCCCATTTACTGGGCTAGTTGTCTAGGGTTTCCATCTGTTAGAGTCGGTTATGTAGTCAACTAAGCCGTCGCCTACCCCTATTAAGGTAAGTCGGGTATAGGAGGGGCAAGGGGGAAAATTTACTTAGGAATTGCCCCCCTAGGGCTAGGGTTTTAAGCCATATATAAGTTGTAGCCTCCACCTCTTTTCCATCAAGCAAGATCAATCTATAATTCAGCTATATGGCAGACTACTAGGATAGAAGAACCCCTATAGCGTTCCAAGGGTTGATCCCCCTCAAAGATCAAATTCCATAGAACCTCCTCCTGGGGTTCTATCAGAGCTCTACCATAGTGAGTTGGTAACTCCGTGTTAAACCCTTACAGGTTCTAAGCTTGGGGTGATCTCTATAGGGGATCGACTTCCTGGGCACCGTATAGGGGTTCCATCCTCCAACTTGTTGCTCAAAGGCTGTTGAAAGGATTTATCTATTTATGAAGAAACATGGATGATTACAAGGCTATTTATAGGCATTCTGAACCCTAACTCTTAATAGGACTCCTACTCCAAGACTCCTACTCTTAATAACTTTTAATGCTTCTCTAAGAAGCAACCTCCAACCAGCCTATCAAGGGGTGGTTGGTTGCTTATTGATTCCTAATCCAACTTTAACTTGACCTCACCTCAACGAACCCTTCTTTAACTAGAATAAGGGGTGGCTAACTAGAGTTACATGTGCCTTCTACTTCCCCCCAAATATCCTAACCTAGCCGACCTCTTCATCTCTTAATAGGGGTCGACTAGATAGGATTTACATGTATGCCCTCTTTAATAAAACTAAATTAGAACTCCTCTAGCTAGAGTCCTAACAGACCTACCCTCTTCAAATCAGCCTTGTTCTCAAGGCTGACACTCCATGAATTTTGGGAATTTGATCTTCAAGTTATCATAGTTCTCCCAAGTGGCATCTTCTGTTGGTAGGTTCGCCCACTATATTAGCACTTTAGTAGTGGGTCAACGTCGTTGAGTCACGATTCATTGATCAATAATGGTACTCGGTTAGGTTTGGAGCTCTCCTTGGATAGTCATATTTGGTCGGTGACTTTGGGCTATCTCGTTTTGTCCCAACTTGAGCATCAAACATGACATATAGAAGACTAGGTGGATTCGGGAGCTGGCGGGTAAGTTGAATCTATATGCTACTACTCTGATGCGCTCCAAAATATGGTTGGGTCCATGAAACTGAGGTGAAAGCTTCATGGATGCTCTGGTCAAGATCGATGTATGCTTATATGGCTGGAGCCATAAAAAGACCCAATCTCCCAGTGAAAATTCTCTTTCGCCTTTATGTTGATCATATTACTTTTTCATCCTCGCTTAAGCTACAATGAGATTATATTTTAGCAACTTTAGCATTTTGTCTCTATCTTGTAGTTCCCTATCTACTTGTTCTACTTTAGAGGGGCCCAATACATATTTGGGATTACAAGGGGAGGTCAGCCATACATAGCCTCATAGGGAGTATATTTTGTGGATGAATGATAAGTAGTACTATACCACCACCCAGCCCAGGGAAGCTACTTTGCCACTCTTTTGGTCGATCACTGGTGAAGCATCTGAGGTAGGTCTCCAAGCACCTGTTCACCACTTTAGTTTAGTCGTTAGATTGTGAGTGATATGTTGTGCTTATCTTCAACTTAGTGCCCTACAATTGGAATAATTCTGTCTAAAATTTACTGTTGAAAACCCTATCATGATCACTTACAATAGATTTTGGCATCCCATGTAATTTTATAATATTTTCATAGAGATCCGAGCGATGCTAGAAGCATTGTAGGGATTGCGAATAATACAAAAGTGAGCATACTTTGTAAGGCGATCAACCACAACAAGAATTGTACCTTTTTTCCTTGTGATGAGGGCAGCCCTTCGATGAAGTCCATGGATATATTAGTCCATATCTAGTCTGGGATGGATAGAGGTTGTAGCTTTTCAGGGCTTACCACTATTTCGCCTTTATATTATAGACATACATCACATTGTACTATAAATTTAGTAATAATATTTTTTATCCCTACCTAATAAAAACTTTACTTAATTCTCTTATACGTTCTAAGGAACCTGGAGTGCCTAGCCACGGGTGTGAAATGCATCTCTTAAAGGATGGTCTTTATCCAGTAAAATTCAGCATAAGCATAATCATGGTTCTTCCTCCAATTTTTGTATGATCTTACTGGTCTCTGGATTATCTCACAATTCTCTCCTAATATCCTCAAGGAAGTCCTGGTGGGGAGGGATACGACCAAAAATTCAGCTTGCTTAGGTAGCTGTGAAAGCGCATCTGTAACAACATTCTCTTTCCCCCTTTTGTAAGTTATTTCATAATCATATCCAAGAAGCTTTATTACCCATTTTTGCTACTCGGGGGAAGATATCCTCTACTCCAAAAAATATTTTAGGCTCTTGTGGTGGATGCACATTCGCCATGTTCCGTCCTTCTTTCTTATAAAGAGCATCGGTGAAGAGTAGGGTCTGCAACTTGGTCGAATGACTCCTGTTTCGAGTATCTCCTTTAAAATCCTTTCTATTTCATCTTTTTGGAGATGAGGATATCGATATGACCGAGTATTTGCTAGAGTTAGCATGGAAGAATCGGGATACAATGATCATGCCGATGGGTAGGAGGTAGACCGCGTGGTTCATCAAATATATCTGAAAATTCAACAAGCAAGGGAAGTAGTTTTGGGCCTTCAGATTTGGTTGGCTCCCCCATAGATTGTTGCTTAAGTTGTACCAAAAAGCCGCTACATGCTTTGTGCAAACTTTCTTCATTAGTTGTGTGCTAAATGTTGTTATGTCACTCCCACGTTTCTCACGTAGTATCACTTGTTTCCATTTCCTGTAAAATTTCATAATTAGGTTCAAAAATTTCTAGGAAACATCAGCTAATGTCATCAGCCATTCAATGCCAAGAACAGCCTCATAATTGTCAAGAGGAAGGAGGAAGAAATATGTAACTATCTCTTGGTCCTGCAGCAACAGTTTCACCTATAGGCACTTGCGATCACACTTCAAAATTCGTTCGTTGGTTACCCTAATGTCAAACCTACTATAATCCTCAATAGGTAAGGCCATCCAAACATCAACCTTGCTATTTATAAAATTATTAGTGCTCTCGATGTCAATAAGAATAGTGATCAGTTGTTGCTTTAGAAGTCCTCCCACTTTCATTATATATGGGTTCGCGTAGCCGGCAAGAGCATGCATCACAATATCAACCGGCTGTTGTTCTTCATCCGCGACCTCTTCCTCATACTCCTAGACCTCCTCCTCCATATCTTTAATAGGTTCAATCAATAGGAGGCACCCTTTTTGCAGCAATGGTTGTAGTTCTATTGTTCATCGTAATGCCAACAAAGACCCTTTGATGATCTGTCGTGTAGTTCCTCTCTTGTCAATTTTTTTAGTAGTGAAGGATGGTTGGGAACAGAAGGAGGTTTATATGTCGCAGGCCTAGGAGTGGTCCTTATCCTCTAAGCATCTTAGTTGAGCCGTTCTTTTTGTATTTGAGCAAAAGAAATTACAATTGTTACGGTGCAAGGCTGTCGCGCCTTAACCTCTCCTTTAATCTCCGGTTTAAGTCCCTCGATGAATGTCTCTAACAATTATCATTCAGTCCAATCATGAGCAAGATAGGATAACTTCTCAAACCTGGTTTGGTATGCTTGGATCATAGAGGTTTGTCAGATCTTCCCAAGTTGGCCATCTATATTTTCGTACTTTATCGGTCCAAAGTGGTTTCAACAGTGCATTCTTAAACTAAATCCACATTGAAGCCCCATAGTTATACTCAAGCCAATTGTACCACTGTATAGCATCTCCTTCAAGATGGATGACAGTGATTTCCACCATAGCATCATCTGACATGAGGTAGTAGCGGAAGTAATGTTCAGTAGTAGTGGAACATTCGACGTGTGAAATCGACCTCGCCGGGAGCATGCTTGGCTGAAGCATATCTGAGAGCTGTCCCTCCTTCTCTAGAGGCTTCTCTGAACTCTCTCCTCAGTGAAATTTGGTTGGACTCGATGGCTGTCTAATCTTGAACTCCACGAACAAAGCATGAAGTTTGTCCTCTAAGCATGATTAAAGCCATGATTCGAGCCAAGATTCCAATGCCTAAAATTTGGCATCAATTGGATCTTGAGAAGCCATGGCATATACCTATAGATCAATGATCTCCATGTCTTTTTTCTATTAATGGGTCAATGGCATGGGTGTTGAATCTCATATTTTGATGATGAAATCAATTAATAGGTTTTATGATCTAACTTGTGTTTTAAAGAAAATGATGTAGGATTTATTGCAATAGTAAAAGGTAGTATAATCAAATATTGGGCTAGAGTTAAGTTCAAGCATCGGGCTGAGGTTCAGACGATGCAATGAGAGCTTGTCGAGAGTATGCCAGAGGTTGGCCGAGGTTCGAATGATATTGTCAGGAGCTCACCAAGAACTCACCAGAAGTTTGCCGGGAAGTTTGTCGGGAGTTCACCGATAGGTTGTCAAGAGCCCGTCGGGTATTCACCAAAAGAATGTTGGAAGTTCATTGGGAGTTTGCCAAAGGAAATCCGGAGCTCGTCGAGAACTCACCAGAAGTTTGCTGGGAAGTTCGTCGGGAGTTCGCTGATAGGTTATAGGGAGCTCGTCGGGAGTTTGCTAGAAAAATGCTGGGAGTTCACCGAGAGACAATCAGATAACAAAGATTATATGTTGAGAGTCGTAGTTAGCATCATAATGAAAGTTACTTTTTACTAACTCAATTAAGAGGATATTAGGCCTTAATTAGGCTTGATTTGAACTCATTATAAAAGTCATTTCAGTAACCCAAGGTTAGATAAAGCACAGTCTTCGAAAATACGGTCTCCAAGATGATACAGGCTTTGAAGGTGTGTCAAGTAGTTGAACTGCCTAGACTAGGCGGTTGAACCGCCTAGACACAGTCTCCTAGACTATTAGGTGGTTGAACCACCCAGACATGGTCTCCCACTGTGAGGCAACTGAACCGCCCATAACATAGTCTCCCAGATTGTGTCAAGTGGCTGAACTGCCCAGAACGTAGTCTTCAAGACTAGCACCTCGAGATCACTTAAAAATTAATTTTTGGCTTCACTTTTGAAGCCATTTGGGGCCTATAAATACTCTACCCTTTCTTGCCTCATGTATGCAAGTAATTAAAAGCGAAAATCTTATGAAAACACTATTATAATTGAGAGCTTCTCCTCATTTCATCTCGTGGAGTTTTTTATTTAAGGGAGAGCTTTGAGTCTTGTAAAAGTTATCTCCTAAACCTATAAAAGGAGAGTAGAGTTGTAAGAGGGTAGTTAATCTAAATCCATTGAAGGAAGATCAATAGTGGAAGCCGGTGGCCTCAACAGAGGAGGAATCGGGAAGTGGACATAGGTCACGAGACCGAAGCACTATAAAATCAGTTTGCTTCCTCTTCCTTACTCTTTAACTTCATTGCTCTATTATTTAACTATCTATTATCTTTGCTTGCACTATTACAAACATCTCTACACTTAAACACATTTTCGATATAGTTTTCATTGAGCAAATTTTTTAAATCGACCAAGATTTCTCATAAGCACTAACTCACCCCCTCCCCCCCTCTCTTAGTGCCGCTTTGATCATAACAATTAGTATCAGAGCCACGTTTCTCTCTATTTGGCTTATAATTCAAATAAGATAACTTTTATTAGCAATCAAGAGGGATTTTCTATCACAAGTCCTCCTATGTTCAATGGGACGGACTACACATCTTAGAAAATTCGAATGCGTATCTTTTTTATTTTGATATATTTTGATTTATGGTGTATTGATAAAAAAAGTTTTCCAAAGTCATCCAATCCAATAAATAATTGGAATGATTATGAAAAATAAATATTTTCTTTAAATACCAAAGCTATAAATGTATAATATTGTGCTCTCAACAAAAATGAATTTGATCGGATTTTCTCTTATGATTCGGCTTTTGAAATTTGGCATACATTAAAATTAGTACATGAAAGCATATTAAATTTAAATGAATCATTAAATGAAATATCTTACAAAAATGAACAAGAAGAATACATCCCTAAGAGCAAGAAAAATTTGACACTAAGGACTCAAGAACACCTTCCAAAGATCAAGAAGGAATTGGAACTAAAGAAAACATATGACTCCTCGAGTGAAATCTCGAGTGGTGTAAACTTT
Organism: Ensete glaucum; assembly: GCA_021527575.1. Lineage (NCBI taxonomy): Eukaryota > Viridiplantae > Streptophyta > Magnoliopsida > Zingiberales > Musaceae > Ensete > Ensete glaucum. The sequence goes on from CM038557.1 coordinate 38,883,047, forward strand.
AAATATTTGACAAATGAACTAAATAAATTAATCAACATGAACCATAAAAATGATTTAAATATGAACAAAACTTCTTGCTATGAACGTAAGAAGCCGAGGCGCTCCAAAGATGAATAACACAATCAGGAAGAAGTGGAAGATCTCGCGCTTGTGGCCAACCATGATGAGGTAAGTAACCCACCCGAAAGCTCTTTTACTTTTAGTGAGTTATTACTTTCTTTCATGAGTTTTATGATGAATTTAGAAAGATTAGAAAATCATTAGTTAGTATACTTAATGAAATGCATGAAGTAGCACCATCAAAGAATATATACACCAAACATGAAACCTTATATGATACTTTATCATTACATAATTTTTGCTCTAAATGTAAAACAGTAGATAGTGTTAAACAAGAAAATATCATGCTTAAGACTACATTAAAAAAATTTAAAATTAGGAACAAATCCCAAAATATGATCTTTATCAATAAGGGTCATATTAATAGAAGAAATGACATGGACTTTGTTGGTAACATTTAACAAAAGCCAACTATTTTTGTTAAAGAACCTACCTTAAATATGTCACCAAAAATTAAATGTAATTTTTTTGATAGATTATGAATATGGCTTATAAATATCTATTCAAAAACTATAGTCCTCACAAATTAGTTTGGGTTCCTAAGAGAACAACAAATAACCAGAAACCATTAGATAAGAAAGATAAATTTCTTCATATAGGTCCCAATGTAAAATTGGTACCTAAATCATTCTTATAGGTTTGTCACCAAACTAAGGCTAGAAGCAAAATAGAATGATATCTCGTGGCTGCTCAAACCATTTGACTTAAGATCTAACTACCTTATCAAGCTTCCTAGCTAAATGTAAAAAATAAGAAAAATTATTTGAATCAAGATGTTTGAAGCTTAATAATCCTTGTTTCTATTATAACAAATCCTTTTATTGAAAATAGTTATCATTATACAATTAATCTTGATGATGCATAGCTAGAACATATAAGTATGAAAATGAACTAGAACCAAAGAACCATAGTTATTGAAAAATATATTGAAATTTACATAAATGAGATTTTGATGATGATTGAATAATAAGTTCAAAATCATTGGTTTGAATATTTGGAAAGACTATTGTTGAATGACCTAAATGTTATGAATGATTGATGGTTGAATAGTTGTATGATTTGAATGCTATATTAGATAGACTTAAAATACATAAAAATTTATGAAATTAGTTTGTCAACTCCTTGCACTATGTGTAAAGAGTTAGACTCATTTACATGTTAGAATTGAGATTGGTTGAATTTTTGCTTTGAAGATGTTTTATCATTTTGATGTGTTATTGTAATGGCTTTAATAATGTTGAAGAAGTAACTTGAAATATAGGTTGTATGATTAAATGGATATTATTGACTGATAGAATTTGAGCATAGAACATTATAAAAAAGAAAAGAAAAATAATGCTTTATTGTCTAGCATTTTTAAAAATTAAAAATATATTTAATGTGAATGAAATGAGCATAGTAACTCACACTAAAAATCATTGGAATTGGAATAAATCGATGTTTTTGTTTGAAAATGTTTTATGATTTCTTTTGAAAATGATATTTGATTTTTAATTTTAAAAAGTTAAAAATGTTTTACTTATTTTAATGATCTTGATGATTACTTTTTTGATGATACTAAAATTTAAATGACATTCAATGCATAGGTTTGGCATAAAAGGTGAAGGAATTTTTATATGAAACAAATCACATAGATTGAAATAACTAAAAAGAGGAAAAAGGCTTTCTTTAAAAATTTCTCGATAAAGTTTTTAGTAAGAGATAAAGTGTTATGATAATTTAAATCTTTTGAACTGTAAAAGTGATTTTGTTAATTAAAATTTGAATAAGATTTTTTTTTCAGCCAAATCATGAGCTTTCTCATGATTTTTAACTTGAGACATCTTATATGTGAATAATTTTTTTTTTACTTCTATAATTTTTGTTTTACCAAAGAGGAGACTTATGATCTTATAACTTGAGATTTTCATTATGAACTATTATCTTGATAATTTGAAATTTTCTATATATAAATCAAAATTTTTTTTCTTTTATCCTATACAACGTACCATAAAAAGGGTCTTATCATGATCTTGACATCTTGAAAATCATAATTTAAAAACTTCATATAAATCAAGATTATTCACTAGGACTTTTTTGTTTCATTAAAGAAAATTATCTATATGAAACAAGATCCTGTTGATTATTTAATCTCATAAAATTTATTTTTGACCTAAAAGAAAATCTGACAAATTAAATTATATCTTTTGGTATTCATGATTTGATATTAATATCCTTCATAATATGATTCATTTATGACTTTTTTATATTTATGTATGGTATATCACTAAATTAATATTTCTTAAATTTATGATGAATTAAAAATTGAATGATTTTCTTTAAACTTCTCGTTGACTTCTTTATGTGATTTATCCTTTATGAAATTATCTTTAACCTCTATGATTTCTTCTTTTTAATAAAAGAAAGAGATTTATGATCTTAACAACTATAATTTGAGATTTTTAATCAAGATCATTCTTTCATTTTATTAAGAAGAATTATTTGAATGAATTATATGTATTAAGATTTACCTTGAACGAATCAAGATCATTTGCTCTCCTAGGACTCATTTTCATTATTTACAATGACCAAGGGAGAGTTAAAATTGATATCTTGCAATAAAATTATTAAATGAGGAACAATTTGTTTGAAAAATATTAGATATGAAAAACCTTCTAAATGCATGATTTGCTATCATGACTTTAAGGATTTCTTGATATTTACATGAGATGATATCAGTAGCTCTTATATTTTTCTCAGATTTCTCAACTTTTTGAGCTATCATTTGAAATGGTTTCACTTGATTCTTTCTTTTTGGCATTTTGTAAAAGAAAAAAATGTAAGTTAAAATTCTCTTGTGATAAGACTCATGAGGTCTCTTTCAAAATTTTGATTCTTGGATTCATGAATATTTTTAAATGTATCCCCCCTCTTAAAAATTTATTTTGTTTTGAGATATTTGATTTTTGGATCTTTGACAACCCCTCCCATTCTTCTTCTTCTATTTTATTTATAAAGGGGAAGAAAATAATTTGAAACAAAATGGATTAAACTCTATTCTTTTTATTAGGGGGGGAATTTACTAGATTTCTTTCTTTGTGTAATGAATATTTATGATAAATGTGTTGACATATGTATTGAACACTTAGTATTCAAATGTGTTGTGAATATTTCTCCTTTTTGATAACAAGGAGAAACGACATGATTGATGATATATGATAAATGTTGTGTTTGAAATTTTATCATATAATGAACATTTGTTTTGAATAATTATTTAGAAAAGTTATGTTGAACATTTCTCCTTTTTGATGATAAAAGAGGAGACAGTATATTGATGATAAATGATAAATGATATGTTTGAATATTTTTTATAAATATTTAAAAATAATAAATATTTAAATGATAGATATTTGTGATAAATATTCAAATATGAATTGAGTATTTCTCCTTTTTGTTAATAACAAAGGGGCAGAAATGACATAATTGATGACATAAGAGAGATATTTTGACTTTAAAATAGTTGAAATGAATATTGTATCAGAATTAATGATATGATTATATTGTGAATATAATGATTGAAATTTTTATGTGATACCAAGAAAATGAATGATTTGAAAATTTTATAATGTATGGTATCTTGAATGGTTCAATTATAAAAATACTATTCTTTAATTCAAAAGTGATGGGTTCTTTTGAATTTAAATTTGTTGCATTTATCCTATGGCATATACATAGGGGGTTAACTCTGTCCTCAATTGGTTGTCATCATCAAAAAGAGAGAGATTATTGAATCTTGGATTTTGATGATGAAATCAATTGATGGGTTTTATGATCTAACTTGTGTGTTAAAGAAAATGATGCAGGATTAACTGCAATAGTAAAGGGCAGTACAATCAGATGTTGGGCCGGAGTCAAGTTCGAGCATCGGGCCAAAGTTCGGACGACGCAATGGGAGCTCGCCGAGAGTTCGTCGGAGTGTCACGAATGGTCATCGCTCAACCGTAACTCTTCGTTCCATGAACCATTTGTCACATTTCGCCTAGGAATTGTGAGCAGAAATAGTCTGTTAGGCTGCAGAACATTGGGCAAAGATTGCTTCACGACTTAGGCAATTCTAGCTAAGTCTACAAGTTTGTCGCAAGGGTACAACACAGCTTAGGCAAATTCTGCTAAGTCCGTGACATTGTAGTATCAGAGCAAGCAAGCAATTCGAACAAACAAATGAATAGAATTCACAATCTCGCCATGGCGAAGCACCATGGTGAATCGAACAAGATGGGGCAAGCCGGACTTTTGCCTCAAGCAGCCGCAAGTGGGCTGCAAGTGTAAAATTACTCACAAACTACTGGAGCCACTCATGAGGTGCACGACAGTGAACATGACGAGCGTGAAGTTGGGTACTCTTCGCGAGTAGAGGAAGTAAAATCTGATACACCAATTGGGAAAATGAGCCACAAGGAGAGACTTCCAACGGTAGAAACCACCTCGATGTTCTTGAAGCGAGCTTGGAGGAACTCTATCAAAACCAAGGAAGGCTCCTTGGGGTAGAGAGCTCACAAAAAGAAGTTGAATCTCGGATCGACAGGGTTGAGTCCCTGGTAAACCAACTGACATAGGATACTAAAGACTTCGTACGACATCTACATGAAGTTATAGTGGAACTCATGACCAAAGTGACATTGCTCACTAGAACTCTTACTCTTAATGAGGGAGGGAACAATACCTATGCTGCACCACCACAAGGCTTCAGAGCACTAGAGCCGCATTGCTACGGGGGCACTAGAGATGCCAAAGAGCTCAAGAATTTCCTATTCGACATGGAACAATATTTTCATGCTACAAGACCTGATTCAGAGGAAACTAAAGTTTCTATAGCAACCATGTATCTAAATGAAAATGTAAAACTTTGGTGGTGAACCCATTGGAAAGAGATCCAACAAGACCGATGCCAAGTGGATATATGGGAAGACTTGAAACGCGATTTGAGAATGCAGTTTCTGCCCGAGAACACTGAGTTCATCACAAGAAGGAAACTGAGATAACTCCGCCAAAGTACTTCCATCTGAGACTATGTGAAGCAATTTTTGGCACTGATGATAGATATATAAGATATGTCCAAAAAGGACAAACTATTCAGCTTCCTCGATGGCTTAAAGCCATGGGCACAACAAGAACTAAATCGAAGGAATGTCATCGACGTGGTCGGGGCAATTACAGCCGCGGAAAGGGTAACTGATTTCGTTTCTTCGGAAGACTTAAGAAAGAAAAAACAATCCCTAGAAAATCGCCCAGCAAAATATTCTTATGCAAAGGAGTCTAGGGGCAAACAGAAGAAAAAGAGCTTCCACAAGGGACTAAGCTCAAAAGGCAAAGCCCCAAAATCTGGTAGATGCTTCTTATGTGAAGGATCATATATGGTGAGGGAATACCCACAGAAATAGGCATTCAACACCTTAACGACATTAATACACCCCTACAAGTCAGACAAGGGCAAAGCTGTCACCCTTAGTTCGAGCAGTTCGGAATCTAGCAATGACGACGAGGAGTTGCAAGGACCCCAAATGGGAGCGATGCATTTATTAAATGCATTACGGGGTCAAGTGGGGGAGAGAACAAAGATAAAAGCACAAAAGGTGGCAAGTAGCGAGCTGATGTATGTGGACATCAAGCTTAATGGTCGAACAACCCTTACAATGCATTCAGCCCTGTGCCACCTACGAACATAAAATCACTGCGCGGCTTCCTTGGACTCACGGGCTACTACCAAAAATTTGTGAAAGATTATGGTAAGATTAGTGTCCTGCTCATGTCCCTACTGAAAAAAGACTCCTTATAGTCAGATAAAGCCTTCACAACCTTTGAACAACTTAAAGCAATCATGACAATGACGTCAGTCCTAGCACTGCCTGATTTCAATCGCACCTTCATCATTGAGGCTGATGCATCAGGAGTTGGAATTGGAGTTGTTCTAATGCAAGATGACCAACCCCTTGCTTACACCAGTACAGCTTTATCTCCCTCATATCTCAAAATGTTCATGTATGATAAAGAAATGCTTGTCATCATACACGCCGTCACGAAGTGGAGACCCTACTTAATCGGCCAGCACTTCCAGATTAAGACCAACCACCGAAGCCTTAAGTATTTTTTGGAGCTAAAAATATCATCCCCGGAGTAGCAACGATGGATAACTAAACTTCTTGGCTTTGATTATGAAATTACTTATTGAAAAGGGAAAGAGAATGTTGTTGCAGATGCTATATCACGGCTACCAAGACAAGCCAAAATTTTAGCCATCTCCCTTCCTTCCACCGATTTCCTCAAAGACATTAGGGAGGAATGGAAGAATGACTCAGAGACGTGAGACATCATAGAAAAATAAGAGAAGGATTCGGGTTCCATAGGTCACTACACGTGGGATACAAAGGACTTATGTTACAAAGATCGAACTATTATTGTTCCTTCTTCCCCTTACATTCAAGTTATTTTACATGAGATACACTCTTCAACTTCGGCATGGCACTCTGGATTTCTGGGAACTTACAAGAGGGTGAAATAAAGCTTTTTTTAGAAGGGCATGAAAAAATTAATTTATGACTATGTATCCAAATGTGATGTATGCTAGCAGTAGAAAGGTGAAACAGTGGCAAATCTAGGCAAACTACAACCATTACCTATACTGGACTCAGTATAAACTGACATCTCTATGGATTTTATTGAAGGGCTGTTATCATCTTAAGGTAAAAGCAAGATTTTTATGGTGGTAGATCATCTAACTAAATATGCTCATTTGTATGCTGTGAGACATCCTTATACCGCTACTAGCATTGCTTAACTTTTTTTGGAAAATATTATAAAACTGCATGGATGCCAAGGTTGATTGTGAGCGACCGTGACAGGGTGTTTACAAGTAAATTTTGGACCGAGCTCTTCCAACTACAAGGAACCTAATTGAAGATGAGCACAGCCTACCACCCACAAACGGACGGCTAAACAGAAGTGGTGAACAGATGTCTTGAGACTTACTTACGATACTTCACCAGCGTTCGGCCCAAAGAGTAGACAAGATGGCTTCCTTGGGCCGAATGGTAGCACAACATAACTTATCATTCATCAACCAAATGTACCCCTTATGAGACATTGTATGTGTCATGCCCCTCGAATTATATCACATTCGAGAGGTGTAACTTTATCTTAAAAATCAATAATATTATCAACAATATAATCCATCCAAGATAAAAAGTAATCATTTGAGGATACTAAGAATAATATGCAGTCATTTAATCACTTTTATAGAAACCTATACGGATTATAATATCTTCATATTCTCTTAATGAATCATAAAACTGATCCAAACTAACGTAGCTAAATACAATCTATATTCATAAAGTCCACCAATGCGATAAAATCTATATTAATTTAAAAATAACCATATACTACCACTTCATATATTATATAGAAAGCTTAACATTCAATATCCTAAACAAGAGGGTACTCTTAAGACCATTACATATTTATCCCACTTCAAAATATGTCTACAACTTTACATTAGACACAAGGTGTACACATACAATGATAACATATTGTCAAATAAACATTTAGCCCAAGAACTTCTTGCTTTCCCATTGCTTTAGCCCCATATCAAGTATTTCAATAAATGCCAAGCTAACATGAAGAAGATTAGATAGCAACAGAGTGAGCTAAGAACCCAGCAAGTATTAAATAAGTTCAAGGCAAGGAAAGACGTTTACAAGTTGAACCTGATATAAGAGTGCAAGGTAGGGAATACAAAAGTTTTCACATATAGCATCAAATCAGATTCACAACCACAAGGTTCATCTCGTTCGAAGCATACCTAAATCCATAACAATTTGGGAAGGTAATTGGAGTATATATAGTAATCAGAAGCATTTTTTTATATATCAATGACATATAAAATTTTAGGAGCATATCAATAACACATGAAATACTTCTGAACATGTCAAGGGAACAAATATCAAACTTAAGCTTGTATGTCACATTTGAAGTTGGATAAATATCATAGGCGTATGTATGTCAAGCAGCATATCAAAGGCACACAAAATATTTCGAAGCATACTAATGAGAATATGAAACATTTTGGTGCATATCAAGGAGGTATAGGACATTTTCCGGAAATATATCAATGGTGCATGAATAATCTCAAAAGCATATCAAATGAACAAGTAACGAACAAAAGCTCAAATATCATTCAGACATAACATTCATTTCATTCTTATCTAAAGTGCATGAACAAACACATAATCAATGCTTTGGATACCATATCAAAATATAGAGGGTGAAGTAGGACCATAAGCATAATGTGTAACATCCATCGCTGAATGACCACTAAACATAAGTCTCCTACATCTAGGAGCTCCATCCACCCATGTCTAAGTGAAGTCATAGGGGGTCGGTAGAGCATGCGAGCTCTAAACATAACTCCCTTTACCATTTCTGGTAAAAGTTCACATTGTCCCACAAACACCGAAGTACAAAAGGACATGAGCAATGAATTTGACATATATCAAAAGCACATACAAAATAATAAATCATACATGTGTCTAAATAGAATAATAGAATATAATATCAATTAATACATAACATATTCTAATATGTAAGGAAGTCAAGGACAAGAGCATTAGAGATTTTAGTTTTGAAATGGAAGAAGCAAGTATAGGCAGAATTGATATAATCCATATTCTGGCTGAATTATGAAGGCAAAATATAAATTTATTTAAATGATAAAAAAATACTCTAAATTACTTAATAAAGATGTTGTTGAAAAGATAAATCAATCTAGTTTCATACGAAGTAAGTGTCATACAAATTGAAAGTCTCTACAAAGAGTTATTGATAGTTTTGTAACCAGAGGTCCGGAATCATAGTCCCTGCTTTGTAGAATTCATATGGTCCATCAAAATGGGAGTTTTGATAGTCATTTCGACTCCAAATCATTTAATCTTAGGTTAACAGAAAGGTCTAAGAGTCTATTTTCTAACAAATTAATTTTTATATAAATTGAAAACTCCAATAAGAAGATATAAGCAATATAGTGATGAAAAGTCATAAGATATAGATTCTATTTTACAGATTTTGTATACTCAATTGATGTAAACGTTTGAGCTAGATTCTTCAAACTCAGGTTCAGAAGAAAGATATATGAATTTATATTTGAATAAACTAAGTTTTGTTCAAATCAGAGGTCTGTACTAAAAGCTATAGCAAGAACAAGGCAGACAGGTCATAATCTTGACAATATTACAGATTCATACCTAGGCAGCCAACAAAAGATTTTGGATTTGATCGAAATTTTCTTCATAAATTAAGGCAAAAATAAGATAAATTTCAGTAGAAGAATGATAGAACACTTGCCTTTAAATATTTTAGTCCCAAAGGTATGGATTAGATCACAATCTCAAAATCCCCAAATTTCTTCTTCTTCGTTCCTTCTATTCTTCTTCTTCTTCTTCTTCTTCTTCTTCTTCTTCTTTTTTCTTCTTCTTTCTTCTTATTTCTTCTTCTTTCTTCTTCTTCTTCTCCTCAAGTTCACGTTGCAGCCAAAACACCCCTTTTTTTTCCTCTAAATGTTAATTGTTTAAGCTAACATATGTATTAATATGTGACAAACATGCATGCAATATGCTTATGTGTCACCCATGCACATGCACAAGTGGCACTACTTTAAACGAGGTAGTGACACATGTCCTCACAATGTTTATTTTTTTTAACTTAATGTGAATATTTTATAATTCATTTCATTTTTTTTAAGATTCACACTTAGGTCCCTAGCAATCAACTTTCAATATAAAATTATTTAATCAAAAAATTAATAAATAAATCCTTAAATTTTATAAATGAGTCCTCATAAATAATTTAAAATATTTGTTTATAAATATTTCAGAAATAATGGATATTATAGTATGGTTGACGGCCCCCTACAATACTGAAATATGTAATTGGTACGGTTAAAGTAGATAAGGTTGACCAAAGTTTGATTGATAGGGACAAGTTTATATAGCTACTAAAGGACAACCTAACTATAGCTCAAGCCGACATGAAGCAACACATAGATACTCACTAGAGCGAGCGAGAATGTTCAGTATGAGATTATGTCTACCTTTTCCTATAACTATACAAGCAGCTGTCAATCAATACTAGAGCATCGATGAAGTTATCTCCACGATTCTATGGACCATATTAGATTTTGGAACATATTGGGGTCATGGCATATAAATTAAAACTTTCATCCCGTCTTCTATGTATCCTTGCTAAAATCGAAATTGGGAGAACAAGAGCTGGTGTAGACTCAGCTACCGAATACCACAACTGATGGTGAAATCCAAGCCCAACCTGAAGCTATACTTGATCAAAGAATTGTGATGCGTTGACGACACCCTTCAATGAAAGTACTTGTTAAGTGGAGTAACTTAACATTTGAAGATGCAACATGGGAGTGGTATGAAGAGCTAAAGACCTAGTTCCCAGAGTTTATAGACCCTTAGCCTTGAGAACAAGGCTAATTCTAAGAGGGCAGGCTTGATAGGACTCCAGTAGGGTTGAGTCCTAATCTCCCTAGAAGTAGCCAATAAAATCCTATGAGATTATAATAAAACCCTACCTACCTACTTCTATCCTATAAAGAAGTGTGGATAGGGTTTAGATTGGGGTCTTAGGGTTTAGTAGTCGTCGCCCCCTTTACTAGGCTGGTCGGCTAGGGTTTCCCCTACTTAGGTCAGCTATAGAGTCAACCTATTCGCCACCTGTTCCTACTTAGGTAGGTCGGCCATAGAAGGAGGCAAATGAGAAATTTTACATAAGTACCCCATTGGCTAGAATTTAGAGTCCTAGATAATGATGTAGTTGCCCCCTCTCTTTTATCAAGTAATTATTAACTTTTATTCAGCCTTGTGCCTAGTCTAGGAGGGAGGAACCCCTACAGTGTTCCAAGGGTTGATCCCCCTCAAGGGTCAAAATCTATAGAGCTCCTTCTAGGGTTCTATCAGAATCTTAACCAAAAGAATAGAAATATATAAATGCTCATCCTAAGGAGCTAATCATTGGAGATACATCAACCAATTGGAACTAAATAGGTCTACAGAAATAAGTAAGATGAACTTTGTATCATGGTTCAATACAAGATTAGATTAATGGTCAAAGGTTTCAACCAAGAATAAGGTATCAACTTTGAAGAAACCTTTACTCCTATAGCAAGACTTGAAGCTATAAGGATACTCCTTGTCTATGTATGTAGTAATAATTTTATGTTATTTTAAATGGATGTAAAAGTGATTTTCTTAATTGCTTTATTTCCGAAGAAGTTTATGCTAAACAACCATCCAAATTTGAAAATATTCTTTTCTGAAACCATGTTTTTAAATTATCTAAGGCTCTCTATGGATTGAAGCAAGCCCCTAGGGCTTGGTATGAGAGGCTTAGTTCCTTCCTTATTTAAAATAATATCTCAAAAGGCAAGGTCGATACTACATTATTTATTAAAAACTTAAAAAATAATTTTCTTATTGTTCAAATTTATGTTGATAATATTTTTTTTTATTCTACAAATGAACCTTTATGTGAGTCATTTGCCAAAAGTATGAGCCAAGAATTCGAAATGAGTTTAATGGGTGAATTGATATTTTGCTTAAGATTTCAAATTAAGCAACTAAGTGATGAAGCATTTGTTAATCAAATTAAGTATGCTTCAAATCTATTAAAATGATTTAATATGGATAGTGCTAAGGCTATTAGCATATAATGAGAACTTCTACAAAATTAGATATGGACCATGATGGAGAATATTTTGATCAAAAGACTTATAGGGGTATAATAGCTAGTTTACTATACCTCACAACAACTAGACTAGATATTATGTTTAGTGTTAGACTTTGTGCTAGATTTCAGTCTAATCCCAAATAATCTCACTTTAAAGAAAAGGATTTTTATATTTAAAATGAATTTCTAATCTAGGATTATGGTGTCCAAAATCTAAAAAATTTGAATTGATTACTTATACTGATACTAGCTTTGCTGGATGTAGAATAGATAGAAAAAGCACATATGGAATATGTCAATTCCTAAGTCATGCACTTGTTTCTTGATCTTCTAAGAAATAAAATTTTGTTGTATTACCTACATTCGAGGTTGAATATATAACAGCTAGTTCATATTGTACATAAGATATTTGGATTGAAAACAATTTAGAAGACTATGTAATTTACTTAAAAAATATTCCTATAGAATGTTATAACACTAGTGCAATATGTTTAACAAAAATCTCATTCAATACTCTAGAACTAAACATATTGATATTAGATATTATTTTATGAGAGATCATGTTAATAATCATGATATATCTTCAGATTTTATTGATACAAAATATCAATTAGCATATATTTTTACTAAAGCATTGAATGAGAAACAATTCAATTTTATTAGAAGAGAATTAGACATGTTAAATCTCCCAAATGCATAAATCTGATAGAACCCCAGAAGGAGCTCTAGAGATTTTGATCCTTGAAGAGGATTAATCCTTGGAACACTGTAGGGGTTCCTCCCTCCTAAACTCGGCACAAGACTGAAATAAAACTAATAATTGCTTGATTCAAGAGGAGGAGGAGGAGGAGGGGGTGGGTCGCGGAGGGAGGAGGGGGAGGGTGGTGTGCATGATTACATCTTTAAATAGGGATCAAAACCCTAGCCTAAGGGAGTGTTAAACTAAGTAAAATTATCTATTTACCCCTCCTATAGCTAACCTGCCTTAATAGGAACAAGGGACGGCTAGGCTAGCTCTATAGCCGACCTAAGTAGGGGGAAACCCTGGCCGACCAACCCAGTAGAGGAAGGAGGGGGGGCGCCTAACGCTACTAAGCCCTAAGAGCTAATCTAAATCCTAGCCATACTCCTTTATAAGATAGGAGTGGCTTTATTACAATCTAATAGGGTTTTTATTGACTAGTACTGAGATGATTAGGACTCAATCCTGCTAGAGTCCTAATCATCCTCTTTAGATCAACCTTGTCCTCAAGACTGAGGATCCATAAACTTTAAAAATTAGATCTTCAGCTTCTCATCAGCTTGGGTGTCAGTTGGAAGAATTTGGGCTAAGTCATCATCTTTAAATTTTCATTTGAGGTGGAATAATTAGAGGATCAACTATAATCTTGATCCGGTGCATGGATCCGATCTCCATATTAGGGCCCCAATGTGATCCCCAATTTTGCAAGGCCCAAAGAAATAGGGAGACCACTTTATTAAGGCTCGGGTTTCCTACTGATTGGGTTGGAGGTGTAGAAAAACTCGATCTTCAATTTTTCGTCCATTCTGAAGTTTGTCGGAGGCCGTTTCTTCTTTACATATGCTGTTATATGGTTAGTCTTTAATGATAACACTCTTTCTTCTAGGATGGTGACTGCCCTCTGGTATAGCTCAGGAATTCAAAGTGCCCTACTGAAGGTGAAGAATGCATCTCATGCAGAATGACTTGGATGTAAGGGGAAGAAGGAACAACAACAATTTGGTTTTTATAGCATAAGTCCTTTGAATATCACGTGTAGTGCCCCATGGAACCCAGATCCTTCTCAAATTTTTTTATAATAGCTTGGGCTTCTGGATCATTCTTCCATTCCTCCCTAATATTGTCGAGGAAGTCAGTGGAGGGAAGGGAAATTTTGGCTTGTCCCGATAGCGGAGATAAGGCATCTATAACAATATTTTCTTTTTCTTTTCGGTAAGTAATTTCATAATCAAAGTCAAGGAGTTTAGTTACCCATCATTGCTACTCTGGGGAGGATATTTTCTACTCCAAGAAATATTTAAGGCTTTGGTGGTCAGTCTTAATCTGGAAGCGTCGGCCGATCATGTAGGGTCTCTACTTTATAACTACGTGTACGATGGCAATTATTTCTTTATCACATATGGATATTTTAAGATATAAGGGAGATAAAGCTTTACTACTGTAGGCAAAGGGTTAGCCATCTTGCATTAAAATAGTCCCAATTTTAACTCCAAATGCATCGACCTCAATCACGAAAGTTCGACTGAAATTGGGTAGCGCTAGGACCAGTGTCGTCATCGTGGCAGCCTTGAGTCTTTCAAAGGCTACAGAGGCTTGATCTGACCATGAAAAGGAGTCCTTCTTGAGTAGGGATGTGAGTGGAGCACTGATCTTACCGTAATCTTTTACGAACTTTTGGTAGTAGCCCGTGAGTCCAAGGAAGCCACGTAGTGATTTTACGTTTATAGGTCTCGGCCATCCTAGCAATACCTCGATCTTTGTTAGGTCTATCGCCACTCTATCCTCTGATATAATATACCCTAGATACTCCACTTTATGATGTAAGAAGCTATACTTTTATTATTTAACATAAAGAGTATTCTCTCGAAAAATGGTTAGAATAGTTCGTAAGTACTCAAAATGTATATCAAGCATAGGGCTATAAATGAGAATATCATCAAAGAATACCAATACGAACTTACATAGAAACCTTTAGAAGATATCATTCATTAAGCTTTGAAAGGTAGAAGGAGGGTTTATAAGTCCAAAAGGCATTACCAAAAACTCGTGATGGTAATTATGCATGCAGAATGCAATTTTTGGAATATCTTCAATGCATACCCGAATCTGATGGTATCCGGATCAGAGATCCAATTTAGTGAAGACTCGGGCTCCTTTTAATTCATCCAAGAGGTCATCTACGACTAGAATAGGATATTTATCCTTGATGGTAATGGCATTTAGAGCCCAATAGTCAATGCACATCCGCTACGTACCATCGTTCTTGCGCACTAGCAACACTGGTAAGGAGTAAGGGCTGCAACTCGGTCAAATCACCCTGGTGTCAAGCATCTCTTTAACAATATTCTTGATCTCTTCCTTTTGTAAGTGTGGATAGAGGTATGGTAGCAAATTTGTTGGAGGTTTACTTGGCAAAATAAGAATGTGGTGGTCATGCGGCCAGTTAGGGGGCAACCTGCATGGTTCCGAGAAAACATCTGTGAATTCTTCCAGTAAATGGGCAATCTTAGGATATGAGTTTTGTACGTTCTCCCTATTAGATGGCTGCTGGATATGTATGAAGTATCCACCATGTGTTTTGTGCAAAACTTTCTTCATTCGTTGCAACGAAATGGTGGAAATATGGCTCCCACGCTTATCTCGTAATGTGACCTGTCTCCCTTGGTAATAAATTTCATGATTCATTTAGAAAACTTCTAGGAGATAACACCTAGCATTGTGAACCATTTGATCCCGAGTACGGCTTCATAATCATCGATGGGTAGGAGGAAGAAATCAGCTACCAGTTCTTGGTCTTGGAGGAGTAGTTCTCGCGGCATTGTTAGTCGCAATTGAGGATTTGACCATCGACGACCTTTACATTGAATTTGTTGTAACCTTCGATTTGAGGTACTAAACATGCAAAAACCTAACTATTGAGGAAATTATTTGTGCTGCCCGTGTCGATGAGAATGGTGATGGGTTGCTATTTTAGAAGTCCTCTAACTTTCATCGTCTGCGGGTTAGAGTAGCCAGCCAATGCGTATACTGCGTAGTCGGCCAGTTAGGACTCTTCCTCCATGAATTCTTCTTCAGATTCAAGGGCTTCTTCAGATGGTTCATTGTCTTCATCCTCTACTGGTTCAATTACAAGGAGCTAGCCCTTTTTACAGTGATGTTCTCGGCTCCACGGTTCATCACAATGCCAACACAATCCTTTGGCTGATCGTTCATGAAGCTCATCCCTCATCAATTTTTTTAGTGTGAGGGCTCAGATGGCAGTAGAGGGGACTGTAGGCCTTGGCATGGCTGGTCAGGGAGCGACTCTTGTCCTTCGTGCCTCTTGGTTCAATCATTCTTCTTAAATACGCGCAAAGGAAATCGACGCTATAAGAGTGTATGATTGTCGTGCCTTTACTTCTCCCCGAATCTTTGGCTTTAGGCCCTCGATAAAAGTCCCTAAAAGTTACTTTTTAGATCAATTCATAGTTTAATTAGATAAATGTTCAAACCTTATTTAGTATTTTTGTATTGTGGAGGTTTGACAAATCTTTGCCAATTGTCCGTTGATATTGTCGAAATTGGTTGGTCCAAAGCGGTTCATTAGTCCTTGAATCGCTGCCAAGATAGTCCTCCATAGGTGTACCTAAACCAACTAAACCACTGAATAGCATCTCCCTCAAGGTGGATGGTAGCAATCTCCACCAGTGTGGCGTCAGCAGTTCGGTAGAACCGAAAATAGCTCTCCACGCGTGAGATCCACATGATCGGGTCTCCTTCTTCCCATTTAGGGAAGTCAACCTTTATACATGGATTATTGAAATCAGAGGTGATGTGGCCATATTCTTAAGGATCGTCTCACCGATCTAAAGTTTCTCCATGCTAGGATCGTCTCACATCTTCTCTTCCATGCGGTTTTCAAAAGCTTCAAGCTTTGCATCAATAGCCTCCTCTGATGCCATAGTATATGCATCTAGATTTGTAATATTGAGGTCTTTTTTCTATTATCGAGTTAGTGGCATGGGAATTTTAGAGAAGGGGGTGGCCGATTGGAAGGTGAATTGGTTTTAATGGGAGTAGGCTGTGGTTTAGGGCTGATTTGGGTGGCTGTTTAGGTTCAGTTTAGGGTAAGGTTTGGAAGGGTTTTTGGTAAGGATGGTAGAGTTTTGAGATGGAGAAAAGAGAGTCCAAAATCCCATAAAAAATAACATTAAATCTCATAGAATTTGGTGAAAAAAGTACTACGATATGCTATCCTGCTAAACAAATTTTACATCAGAGAAATGATGACTTCTCGATGTAAATCCCAAAGGAAAGTTCAAGAAAATTATACAAAAATCCTTGGTTCAGATGTTGTTAATACCAATAAAAAGTTTAACAAAATTTTGGCAGCGTAACAGTAGGGAAATGGTGCAAAAGATGAAAGGCACATCCTTCATCGTAAAATTCTAGCACTACGTGATGATGAAAGATTGCATAATAAAACTGGTTCCAAAAGGAGTTTTTTCCATAAATCAATCCCAAATGAGAGCCAAGTTAAGTTTTAGAATTGTCTAAAAATTTTGGCCAGGAAGGAGAAGAAATAAACTAGTTTCAAGAGGCAAAAAATATGGCTAAAAATTTATGCAGTGTTTTGCCTTTGCAACAACGATAACGTTTGCGATGAATGTAATTTGCAGCGAATAAAATTTGAGAAAAATATTCAATATGTAAAGGAAGGAATCTTACAGTATTGAAGAGGCATGGATGATAAAAATATACTAGATTTTCAGATCATGCAAGGGGCAGTAGCAGATAGATGGATCTACGGCTTGGTGGGCGATGGTGGATGGAGGCGATGTCAAAAGCAATTGTGGAAATTGCTTGAGAAGGTGGAGACGGATGAGATGGCTACAAGGTAGCAGGAATGCCACTCTGATACCAAATGATAGAACCTCAGAAGAAGCTCTACAGATTTTGATCCTTGAGGGGGATCAACCCTTGGAATGCTATAAGGGTTCCTCCCTCCTAGACTAGGCATAAGATTGCTAAAATTGATAATTACTTGATTCAAGAGGGGGGGTATCTACATCTTTAAATAGGAATCAAAATCCTAGCTTAAGGGGGTGCTTGTCTAAGTAAAATTATCCCTTTGCTCCTCCTATAGCCGACCTGCCTTAATAGGAACAAGGGCGACTAGGTTGGCTCTATAGTCGACCTAAGTAGGGGAAAATCCTGACCGACCAACCTAATAAGGTGGGGGGTGGCGGCTACTAAGCCTTAAAATCTAATCTAAACCTAGTCATACTCTTTTATAAGATAGGAGTGACTTTATTATAATCTAACAGAGTTTTTATTGACAAGTATTGAGATGATTAGGACTCATCCTTGTTGGAGTTCTATCAAAATCCTTCTTATACATTTTTTTATCATTGTCTTGATTTCTCAGTTTTCATGACTTGAGTTTTTCTTTTGAATTAAGATCATTTTTTATGATTCCTTCTTCTTGCTATTGACAAAAGAAGATATTTATCAAAATAATTTATAGTTTTTTCGATATTCACAACTTGATCTTTCATTTTTCATGTGATGAAATTGATGTAAATTTTTGTACCATTGAATCCTTCTCTTCTCTTTCTTATTTTGATAATGATAAGATGAGAAAAAGAAGTGATATCTTGTTTATCTCAAGAGAAACAAAAACTTACAAACTTGTACATTTAAACAAGAAGCAAAATTTGCTATTTTGCAAATCTCAAGAGAAGCAAAACTTTGCTAACCTTCATGTTCTAAAGTGATATAAAAGTTACTAAGTTACTACCTTACACATCTAAAAAAATTGATAGTTACACTTTTCTCTTTTTTTTTGTTGATGATAAACGGGGAGAAGTTATGATAATAATTTAAAATTTGAATCATGCACGGTATGATGTACTTTGATGTTTTGAAATTATGCATGTAATACTCATGATTCTATGATACATGTTATCATTGTTTCGACTTAAATTCAAAGGTTGCCAATCTTTTTGAAATCAAATTTGCTTTATTTCGATATGGCATATAAATATAGGGCGTTTAGTTAAAACTCCATCATCAATTGGTTGTTATCATCAAAAAGAGGGAGATTGTTGAGTCTCGAATTTTGATAATGAAATCAATTGATGAAGTTATGATCTAATCAATGCTTGAGAAAAGTGATGCAGGACTAACTTCGATTATGAAAAGGTAAAACAATTGATGCAGAAGAATCATATATTGAGTTAGAGTTAGAGATCGAGCATCGAGCTGGAAGAATCGGACATTGTGCCAAGATCTAATATTGCGGGACGTCAACATGCTGATGGATCGTGTAATACGCTAAAGGAGAGGATGATGCATCAAAGATTTGGACGAAGTACCGGATGAACCAATGACATACCGGACAATATAGGATTCATGCTTGTAATAGTTTATATCTTGATTGAAGTACTTTTGGTTAAAATTGAGTTAGTTTTTGATGTAAACATGCTAACTCAATTAAGGGCCCATTGGGCCATAATTGGGGCCGATTTGGGCTCACTGGGAGGCCCATTCACTGACCCAAAGTTAGATCAGGCAGTGACATCACTTGACTTGGCGGTTATACTACTAGAAGACATAGTCTTCTAGGTTGTGTCAGGTAGTGGTACTGGCCAAAATTGGTGATGGTACTACCAACATTTATTATTGTAGGCGATGGTACCGCCTAAGCTAGCATTAGTATCGCTAGAGCCTGGTCTCCCAGGCTCGAACAAGCGATAGTACCGTCCATTAAATGGTGATAGTACCACCCTACCCTGAAAACCCAAAAAAAAAAAATGGGCTCCATTTTTTAAGCCATTTGGGGCCTATAAATATCCACTTATCCCTACTAGGGTTACACAAGAGAAGTGGGCAAAAATTGTGATTGAAAGTGTTGTAAAGCTTTAAGTGTTGAGAGTTCCCCTCCTCTTGTAGTTTAGATTTCATTCTAAGGGAGATATGAGACTTGTAAAGGTTCTCTCTTAAACCTGCAAAATAGAGAAAAAAATTGTATTAGTAGTTAATCTTCACCCATTAAAGGAAGATCATTAGTGAAAGTTGGTGGCCTTGAAGGAGGAGGAATCGGGAGTGGATATAGGTCACAACAACCGAACCATTATAAATCTAGTATGCTCTTTTCCTTATGATTTTCATTCTTATTGCTTACTAATTTAGTTGCTCATAACACTTTACTCACTTTTCAAGTCAAAATGCATTTCTAATATAGTTTTATCGAATGATTTTTTGAAGCACTAATTAAACCCCTCCCCCCCACCCCGGTATTATCCGATACATATATATGTATACATATATATATGTACACATATATATATACATACATACATACATACATATATATATATATCTAATAGGTGTATATGCAATCACATATGACATATGCATAATCCTACCAGTTGATCATAAACTACCGCTTAATATGAATAAGGTTGAGCCAATGGACTTAATCACTTATAATAGGATCTATGTGTGTATTGGTGCATCTCCATGCCATGTGATCATCTATGACATCATCATCAGTTCTGCTTGCACCTCGGCGCATCTCTATATGTCGCTATTATTCGTCTCAGCATCGTGAGTCCTACTGGCACCTCCACGCTCTCGTAGCACCTCTTCATATAATTACAATATAATCACAAGCATACATGCCTGACAATAAATGAGAAGTAGTGGCTTGCATACCCCAATAATATAATAATCACACACACATCATATCATATGATCCATGATCATCCGACCACATAATACATCACATTTATATATCATTATGTAGGACTACTAGATAAATAATAATTAATTAAATTATTTAATTAATTATATTATTAGAATTTTTATAATACCCTACCATAGGGTGCTCCACATGATAATCGAATATACCAGTGTACTATATACCCATCCATTTGATAGAGGCTGCTAGTCTCATAGCCACTTATGTGGAGACACTAAGGATACAGTACAGGTGCTCTTTAAAGAATAAGTTCATTAATTGATCCGCTTATGGAATGCTGGATGGTTAATAATACCTATCATCAGATAACGATTTTGTAGTGTCAGTTGTCTGTATGGTCCTTAGACTTGAGACACTAAGAATGTCTTGTTTGAGTACTCATTTCTTTGACGCTAGACTTACAAGTTTAGAAAGTTTCAGATATAGTATAGCTGGTTATCGAGATTTGTAGCTAACCTTACCGAAGCAATTGAGTACCAATAGAGGATCATCCACTCTCAGTATTATGAGAGGAATATCTTGTGTTTTATCACTTGGAGAAATCCTTGGTCAGGGTTGTTCGGATTAGGATAGGAGTTCTCCAGGAGAATCTGATTAGTGAGATACTCGGACGGATTCTGTATATCACATGATAGTACCATATCTAATATACGATCTCTAGAATATTAGATGGATGAGAGACTATAGATATATGGTAACTAAGGATAGATAAGCCCAATTAATAAGATCTCATGTACTGTTTGGGGATAATGTGGTAGTGGCCTAGCACATCTATAGTTAATGAGTTGAGTAAATTGTTATAAGATAATAATTCATAGGGTCAAAAAGAGGTCTGATGGGAAGGACTCATGATTAGCTCGGTATTGAGCCTGAGGATCACACACATATGGTAGATGCTTCATCGAATAGAGGATTGGATATGAGTTATCCAATTAGCCCCTATTTTCATTAGATGAGACCTAACATTGATGGGCTCCCTGGATGAGGCCCAGTTAGAGGCCAGTTGAGATTATTAGATAGAGATCCAATAATCCAATATTAGTGGATAATTGGATGGAGATCCAATACCCACTAAGTTAGGATCCCTTGGGTTTTTAGTAACTCTCTATAAATAGAGGTGGGTAGCACATAGTTAAGAGACTACATCTTTGGCTCCTACTTGGTTTCCTAGTAGCGGTATCAGAGCCAAGGTTGTTCATGGAAAATATTAGTTTTAAACTACATGTAATGAGATTGATATGCGTAAATTATTTTTTGCATACCTTGTTGTGATTTTTCATGGTTAATCAGATCTGGATAGCACCTTTTCTCATTGTAAAAAGGTGATATAGAGAGGTGTTTTAAGGTTCTTTGATGTCAAATTGTTGGCATAAAGAAGGGGGAAAAGGGCAACAATTGTTGCTGCCTTGTGACAGCTAAAGGCTGCTTGCAGCCTTGGCCGAGAGTAAGGTTGTTGCTCTCGGCCTGACCGAAGGCTGCAAGGCCAAGAGTAGCAGCCTCTCGGCCATGGCAGTAGTCTCCCATGCAGCTAAGAGTCCTAGCTACATGGGCAACCCTGGCAGCTAGTGTTTCTTAGCTGCCAAACATAACCCTATAGCTAGGGTTTCCTAGTCGCAAGGGGTTGTTTGGGCGACCAAGGTTGGTTAGTCACCCATGGCAGATTGCAACCATGGGGATGGGTGCAAAGGAGTTCCTTAGGGGCTAGGGTTTCCTAGCCTCCCAAGGTTCCCTTATGGCTAAGGACTCCTTGCTGAAGGGGACTCCTAGTGGTTAGGTTTTCTTAGTTACACAAGGAGTCTCTACTTGCCATATTAGGAACCCTATAGTAGGGTATTCCAAAATTTTCAAAAATAATTCATTAAATAGTTTAATTATTTATTTATTATCTAGTAATCCTACATGGTGATGTGTGCATGTGATATATGATATGGATAAATGATTATAACCTATGTGATGTCATGTGTGTACATGTGATTATTATTATTATTGGAGCCTGCGAGCTTTTGTTTTTCTCATTTATTGTTGGGTCTATGTGCCTGCAATTATTTCGTAATTATATAGAGTGGTGAAGTGAGAGTGTGGAGGTGATACTGGGACTCATGATGCGTGACGGGAGATCATAACATATGGTGATGTGACAAGGATCTGACGGAACCAATGATGACAAGATAAACAATCACAGGGCATGGAGGTACGTCGATGCACACAGATCCTATTGTAAGTGATTAGGCCTATTAGCTCAGGCTTAATCATATTAGGTGATGACTTACATATCTGATGTGTCATACACCAACTACTATATATATATATATTTTTGAATACGATGTAGATATATATTAAATATGTATGTGACATGACATATTAGAAGACCATTACAAAATAAAAACCCTCCTATGATAATATCAAATCGATGAGCATGAGGTAATAAGATTGACCCACCTGACCTTCCATCGTTAAAGGAATAAATTAAATTATGACATCGGTTGAGTTAGTCGAGTCACTCGAGGCTCACCTATCTACGTAATTGACATCATACTTATGACATAGAGATGTCATCGATGACCTGAGGACATAGTATGCTTGGTCGAGTCACTCGAGGGCATATCATTAAATCAGACTCATAACGATGGCGATGATTTAACTAAACTTCATGGTTGGTCGAGCAGTCGAGACCATGATGATTCGAAGCTAAGGAGTTGTGATTGGCAAGAGTTGCCTACCTTTTGGGTTTAGTGCAATTGATCGAGTCTTGAGGTTATACTAAGACACCAATTGAATCCTAATCCCCACTAGAAGTCCGTCGGAGACTTCCATTTTACGTGTCGAGGGTGTCACGTAATTCGATAAAAAAATAATGGGAGTAAATTAAGATAGAAGTCCATATCTTAATTAGTTTTTTTTTTAACAAAATCTGCATGTTATTTATTTATGTTATATCTTGTTTGTTAAAAACATAATGCTCACAAAACCCCCTACATGGTATACTTAATGCCAACCACCTCACTAGTCTAAACTACATTGATTAGCTCTATAATTTAAGAATTGTTCTTATGATGGAGAAAATTATGTATGTCCTTGATACAATCATACCCACACCAGAAGAAGGGATAAGTAAGGATAAGATCGCTCGTTATGTGAAGTAAATAGACGATTTCATGTTCACAAATTGTCACATATTGGCCTCGATGATTCATGAGTTACAAAGGCAACATGAAAACATAGATGCCAATTTCATCCTTCTTCATCTTTGCCATCTATTTGGGGAACAGGAAAGAACTCAAAGATATAAGATATCCAAGAGTATCTTCTGAGCCAAGATGACAGAAGGGGCATCAACTTTAAACCATATCCTGAAGATGATATAGTGGATCAAGAAACTCACAGGTCTAGGAATAGTCCTAGAGGATAACCATGTGTGTTGATCTTATAATTCAGTCCCTATAAAATTCATTTTCTCACTTATATCATGAATTTTAATAAAAGAAAATTTGAGGTGACTCCTCCTGAGCTCTTCAATATGTTAAGGAAAGCTGAGAGTACCATAAAGAGAAGCCAATTCTCTATATTAGTGAGACCAATAAGAAAAGGAAGGTCAATAAAACCCTTAAGAAGAGAAAGGGCAAAGAAAGACCGGGTAAGGCAAAGGTTGGTAAGAAAGACCCAACAAATGATAAAGGATAATGTTTTTACTATAGCCAAGACTGGAAGAGGAATTGTAAGGATTATCTTGCGGATAAGGCGGAACAGAAGCTTGGAGAAGCTTCAAGTACATTCATGATCAGTCTACACTTGTCAAAATTTCATGATAACACATGGGTATTGGATATCAGGAGTACTTATCATATATATGATACTTTATAAGTTTTGGCAAGACCTAGGAGATTGGCTAGAGGCGAGATGAACCTCAAGAAGGGCAATGGAGCAAGAGTTGCTACAATTACCGTTAGGGAGGTCACCCTACATCTACCTGATAGAGCCATCATTGCATTGAATGCATGTTATTTTGTTCCCTCTATTATCAAAAATATTATTCCATTTCTTGTTTGACAATTAGTAGATATAAATTAGTTTTTAAGAATAATAGTTGTTCAATAATTTTGAATGATAAGATCATCACTAAAGGGACTTTGATAATTGACTTGTATGTGTTAAACACTTCTTCACATATTATAAATATAAATATGTTCAAGAGGAAATGAGATGAGGTGAACAATGCATACCTATGGCATTGTAGGCTAGGTCATATCCACGAGAGAATGATTTAAATGTTACTAAAAGATGAATATTTAGATCCATTCGACTATGAGTCATATGCAACTTGTGAACCTTGCCTTCGTAGAAAGATGACCAACTCTCCTTTTAGTGAATCTGGAGAGAGAGCCACTGAGCTACTGGAACTCATATAAAGTGATGTATGTGGTCCCATGTCGACTCAGGCTATGGATGGTTACTCATACTTTATTACATTCACTAACGATTTCTCTAGGTTTGGATGCATATATTTAATGAAGTACAAGTCTAAGGCTTTTGAGAAATTCAATAAATATAAGAATGAAGTAGAGAACCAGATTAGAAAGAGTATTAAGACTCTTTGATCAGATCGAGAAGGAGAGTACATAAGTATATAGTTCACCCATTTCCTAAGGGACCATAAGATTCTATCCTAGTGGACAACTCCTTATACACCTCAGCTCAATGGTGTATTAGAAAGGAGAAATAATACATTATTAGACATGGTGCAATACATGATGAGTTTCACTGACCTATTCGTCTCAATCTAGGGATATGCCCTAAAGACCATAGCTTATCTTCTAAATAGAGTTTCATCAAAGTCGGTAGTGTCTACACCATATAAGATGTGTAAAGGAAAAAAGTATGATCTTAAGGTGGCTAAGATTTGGGGTTGTCTTGCCCACGTTAAAAGATACAACCTCGACAAGTTAGAATCAAGGACGGAATGATACATGTTTGTAATATACACTAAGGAGATTTTATGGTATTATTTCTATCATCCCAAGGACCAGAAGGTCTTTGTTGCCGAGAGAGATATGTTTCTTGATAAAGAACACATTCTTGGTGGAAACAATGGGAGTGAGATAGTGTTGAGTGAGGATGGAGAACCTAGCTCAAGCATCATTCTAGAGTCTGAGCTTGTTCAGGTATCTAGCACACAAGTTTCAACTTTGCACAGGTCTAGTAGAGTATCTCACCCTCCTGAAAGATATATGAGACATATCAGTGGAGATGACTCTCAATATATTGATCCTCAGAATTACGAGGAGGCTATTATGAGTATAGACTCTAAGAAGTGGCAAGAAGCTATAAATTCTGAGATGAATTCTATGTACTTAAATAAGGTTTGGAACCTTGCGGATGCACTTGAGGGTATCATACACATCGGTTATAAATGAATCTTCGAGAAGAAGATTAGAGTGGATGAAAAGTTAGAGATCTATAAGGTAAGGTTACTGGCTAAAGTATATCATCAAAGGAAAGGAGTTGACTATGATGAAACCTTCTCACCTGTAGCCATGCTAAAGTCCATCAGAATTTTTTTGGCTATTGTAGCATACTATGATTATAAGATCTGGCAAATGGATATGAAAACTACATTCCTCAATGACAACCTCGAGGAAGAGGTGTATATAATATAGCCAGAGGAATTTCTATCTAGAAAGAGTCCAAATAAAGTATGCAGTTTGCTCAGATTTATTTATAGACTGAAGCAAGCTTCCCAAAATTAGGACATAAGATTTGATGAGGCAATCAGATCTTATGACTTCGTTAAGAACGAAGATGAGCCTTGTGTATATAGGAAGATAAGTGGGAGCGCTATCACCTTCTTGGTGTTGTATGTGGATAACATCCTAATCATTAGGAATGATGTAGGAATGCTCTCCATAGTAAAAGGTTGGCTATCTAGAAATTCTCCATGAATGGCTTAGGGGAAGCATCTTATATTTTGGGTATCCGGATCTATAAAGATAAATCCAAGAGAATACTTGGCTTGTTTCAATCCAAGTATATAGACTCTATTATCAAAAAGTTTAACATGGAGAATTCCAAGAGAGGTCTCATGCCAATGAGACATGGAATATCATTTTTTAGAAGTATATCCCTAAAGACTCCCGGAGAAAGGGCAGACATGGATAGGATATTCTATGCCTCAGCGATAGGGTTTATCTTATATACTATGCGTGTACTAGGTCTGATATACCATATGGTCTAAGTGTCATGAGTAGGTATCAGACATATCTAAGTTTGGAATAGTAGAAGGCAGTAAAGTGTATCATTTAAGTACTTAAGAATGACTAAAGATCTTTTACTGGTATATGGAGAAGGTAGCCTCTAGGTTGAGAGCTTCATGGACTCGAGTTTTCAATACGACATTGATGATAGCAAGTCGAACTCATGATATGTTTTCACCTTGAATGGAGGAGTAGTAAGATGGAAGAGTTCCAAGCAAGACACTATTGCTGACTCGACTATAGAGGTAGATATTGCTATAGTAGAGGTAGCAAAGGAAGGTGTATAGATAAAGAAGTTCATCAGGGATTTGGGAGCCGTACCTAGCTACATGGAGCCGACTCCCATATACTGTGATAATAATGGGGTGATTGCTCAAGCAAAGGAACCCAGGTCTCTTTAGAAGTCTAAGCACGTTCTACGAAGGTTCCATTTAATTCGAGAGATCATAGCCCAAAAAATATAGCAATGGAAAAAGTTCCATCCGAAGATAACATTGTAGATCCATTGACAAAGCCATTGGTTCAGACTATATTTGAGCGTCACAACAGTCTGATGGGGATCAAACACACGGTGATTGGCTTTAGGGCAATTTGGAGATGGTTGGTAACAGGTGCCCTACAAGCCATTCACGTGAGTGATGGCACATATGATATGCTACATAATATTTTTACATTATAATTATTTATATATTATCATATTATATTATATATTAAATATATATATTGTGATATTCTTAGTTCCATGCAATAGGAATCAGATCATGATGAGATCATGATAATGAGACTAATTCACCTTTAAACACAGATCTTAAATAATCTGAGTTATAGATTGCTAAAGAGGGACATCGAGACAACCAAACAAACTAGTGTACTATATACCCTTCCATTTGATAGAGGCAACTGGTCTAAGAGCCACTTGTATGGAGACACTACGAATACAATGCAAGTGTGGTTCACTGATTAATCTGCTTATGGAATGCTAGATGGTTAATGATACCGATCGTCGGATAGTAATTTCATAGTTCCAATTGTGTGTGTAGTCCTTAAACTTGAGATACCAAGGATGCCTTATTTGAGTTCTCCTTTCTTTAACACCAGACTTACAGGTTCGGAAAGTTTCAGATCTCGTATAGTTGGTTATCGAGATTGGTAGCTAACCTTACAATTACAATTGAGTGTCAACAGAGGATTATCCACTCTCAATATCATGAGATGAATATCTTGTATGTTATCATTCAAACAAATCTTCTGCCTAGATCATTCAGATTGAGATAGGAGTTCTCCAGTAGAATCTAATTAGAATGATACTTGGATGGATTTCGTATGTGGCCTGACAGTACCATGCCTAATATACAGTCTCTAGGATATTAGATGGATGAGGGACTATAGATACATGGTAACTAAGGATAGATAGGTCCAATGGATAAGATCCCATGTACCGTCTAGGGACTATGGCGTAGTGGCCTAATATCAATGAATCGATTGAATTGTTATAAGATAACAATTCATAGGGTCAGAAGGAATTCTGATAGGAAGGACTCACAGCTAGCTCGATATTGAGCCTAGAGGGTCATACACATATGGTAAATGCTTCAGTGAATAGAGGATTAGATATGAGTTATCTAATTAGCCCCTGTTCTCATTGGATGAGACCCACCTCCCTGCATGACGCTTAGTTAGAGGCCAATTGAGATTATTAGATAGAGATCCAATAATACAAGATTAGTGGATAATTGGATGGAGATCCAATACCCACTATCCCTAGGGTTTCTAGTGGCTCTCTATAAATAGGAGGAAGGGGTGACATATAGTTGAGTGATTGTATCTTTGGCCACCTCCTCGTATTCTCCTCCTCTCTCTCACCTTCTTAGCTAACCAGCGCCTTTCTAGTGTGAGGGGGTACCGAAGAAGATAGAGGATCCTCTTCCACATCTATTGCAAGAAGCTGCATAAGAGTTATGAGATTTTTGATTGTCATTGGAGGAGTATCGCTACAGCGATCTATCATATGGATATCACTAGAGAGGAGGATATTTGACCTCCTTCATCCTCTCCATTTGGATCTAAATATTTAAATATATATAATATTCATAGGTAAATAATCTCTCATATATTGCAGTTTTCAGTTTTATAGTTTTTCACGCACTAATCTTTATACAATGATTTGATCTACATGGGAAACCATTTTTATTTTAATCTTTCGCTACCATGTGATGCTCCTGCTTGGTTTCCTAGTAAGTCTTGGGTGATCAGGAAACCCTGGCCCCTAAGGTGTTCCTTGTAGCCAAAAACCTTGGCTGCAAACCCTTAGCCATCCTGCCCATTGTGGCCAGGAGTCCCTGACCATGACTAGAAACCTTAATAGCTAGGGGTTCCCCTTGCTACTAGGTATCCTTGACCATATGGGGTGCTCAGCCATGGGTGAGAGCCGCATGTTCGGCTCTTAGCTATGGTGGTTTTAGCCAAGCCAAGAGCATCAAACCATACTCTCAACCAAGGCTGCAAGCAGCTTTCGGCCAATCTGCAGGGCATCAATTGTTGCTACCCTTCTCCTACAGTTTATGTCAACAATTTTGATAACAAAACATCAGTCTAAAGCATGTTTCAATGCTGAGAAAATATGCTATCCATATCTAAAAACTATGACAAAATCGTAGCAAGCTATACATCAAATAATCTTCGCGATTCTAATAGCACACGTAATTTATAAGCTAATCATTGCACAATCAACTAGCTCTAATACCACTATTGGGAAAGCTTATTAGAGCATCATATATGAAATGAGAAAATAAAATAAAATGTCTCTCATGTTTATTATATCATCATGTGATAATTGGTGTGCGAAAAACTGTAAAACCAAAAATTTCTATGTAACATGTGTTAGATGTTTTACCTAGGGGGATCATATATCCCTGAAAATCCCGATCCATAGGTCTAGATGAAGGAGGTCAGATGTCATTCTCTCTAGCAATATCCTCATGTGGATCAATTGAGTGATGCTCCTCCAATCGTAGCGTAAAAACTCATAACTATTACGAACCTTCTTCATAGCTTTTGCTCACCACCTTGTATGAACATGGAAGAAGAACTCCTTTCTTCTTCGTTTCCTTATACACCAAGGAGAGGGTGGTCAACTGAGAAGAGAAGGAAGGAAGGAAAATATGAGGAGGCAGCCAAAGGTGCAACCTATTCTCTATCTTGGTCACTCTTGTCACCTATTTATATAGAGCCTCTTGAAATCCTAATAGATCTTAGCTTAGTGGGTATTGGATCTCTATCTATTTACACTCACTTCTTAAATTATTGATCTCTATCTAATAATCTTAATTTACCTCTAATGGCTCTTATGCAAGGAATCTATTAATGTTGGGTCTCATCCAATGAAACAGGGGCTTATTGGATAACTCATATCTAATCCTTTACTCGTCGTAATATCCACTATATGTATGTGACCCTCTAGGCCCAATACTAAGCTGTCTATGAGCTACACTCATCAAAACTCCTTATAACTTAGAACTCCTTTTGACTTAGTAAATTGTTATCCCATAATAATTCACACAACTCATCGACTATGGACGTACTAGGCCACTACGTCATAATCCTCAAACGATACAATGGAATCTAATCCATTGGACTTATCTATTCTCAATCACCATGTATCTTTAGTTCTACATCTATCTAATATCTTAGAGATTGTATATCAGGCATGGTATTATCATATCTCATACGGAATCGAGTCTTGCTCTAATCAGATTCTCTTAGAGAACTCCTTTTCTCTCAATCTAAATGACCCTAGCCAGGTTACCTAAGCGAGAACATATGGGATAATTCCTCTCATGATACTGAGATTAGATGATCCTCTCTTTATACTCAATTACCTTTGTAAGGTTGACTACAAATCATGATAACCGGTTGTACCATATCTAAAACGTCTAGACCTATAGATCCAATATCAAAGAAAGGAGTACTCAAATAAGGCATCTTTGGTATCTCAAGTCTAAGGATCAGACACATAATTGGGACTACAAAATCGTTGTCTGATGTTAGGTATCATTAACGATCAAATATTTTGTAAATAAATTAATTAGTAAACTCATTCTCCAATGAGCACTTGTACTATACCCTTAGTGTCCCCACACGAGCGGCTAAGAGACCAGCCGCCTCCATCATATGAATGTGTGTACAGTACACTAGTCTATCTGGTTATCTTGATTCCCTCTTGAGTAACCTATGATTAAGAT
This sequence comes from Ensete glaucum, assembly GCA_021527575.1. Taxonomy (NCBI): domain Eukaryota; kingdom Viridiplantae; phylum Streptophyta; class Magnoliopsida; order Zingiberales; family Musaceae; genus Ensete; species Ensete glaucum. The sequence continues at coordinate 38,913,914 of CM038557.1, forward strand.
TATTTGGTGTCTGTATTTAAAAATGAATCGATCTTATTATTGTGATCTCATCATGATTCGATTCCGATTGCACAGATCCAATAACATTATAATATATACAATAGGCAATATAAAGTGATAATATATCAATAATAATAATAAGTAAAATGATCACATAGCATGTCACACATGATATCACTCACGTGATTGTCTTGCAGGGTACCTATAATCAGCAACTTCTTAATAGGACTCCAGCAGGGTTGAGTCCTAATCTCCCTATAAGTAGTTAATAAAATCCTGCTAGATTATAATAAAGCCACTCCTATCTTATAAAGGAGTATGGCTAGGGTTTAGGTTAGCCCTTAGGGCTTAGTGGCCGTCGCCCCCTTACTGGGTTGGTTGGCCAGAGTTTTCCCCTGCTCAGGTCGGCTATAGAGCCAACCTAGTCGTCCCCTGTTACTATTAAGGCAGGTTAGTCATAGGAGGGGCAAAGGGATAATTTTACTTAGGTAAGCACCCACTTAGGCTAGGGTTTTGATCCCTATATAATGATGTAGTCGCCCCTTCTCTTGAATCAAGCAATTATCAATTTTATTTCAGTCTTGTGTCGAATTTAGGAGGGAGAAACCCCTACAGTATTCCAACGGTTGATCCCCCTCAAGGATTAAAATCTATAGGGCTCCTTCTAGGGTTCTATCATTTGGTATCAGAGCAGTGATCTTGCTACCCTTGTAGCCATCTCAGCTGCTTCTACCTTCCAAAACAATTCCTATAATTGCTACGGCACGTGCCTCTACCTTCCACCCCAGCAGTAGATCAAATCAGTCTACCACTGCCCCCTGCTTTTGATCTAGAATTCTGATATTTATTATCATCCATGCATCTTCAATAGTATAAGATTCCATACTTTATACATTTAAGATTTTTTTCAAATTTTATCCGCTGCAAATTTTGTTCGTCGTAAACATTATCATCGTTGTAAAGGTGAAACGTTGTAGAAATTTTCAGCCGATTATTGCTTCTTGAAACTAAACTTTTAATCATCCTTTTTTGTTGAAACTTTTATACAAAGACTGATCTCATGAAAAAACTCCTTCTGAATCTGGACATATAGCACTGCGATTCTTCATTGCACAGTACTGAAATTTTACAATGTAGAATCTGCCTTCTGTATATTGGCCACTTGAAACTGAACTTTTGTTTATCCTTTTTGGCTGAAATTTTTACACAATTCTCAAGATCAAGTTGGCTTTATCTAGATTTGATTTCATCAAAAAACTCTTTCTAGGACTAGTTTTTTTGTGTGATCTTCGACCATTACATAGTTCTGGAATTTTACGATAAAGGAATCTGCCTTTCGTCTTTTACCCTATTTTCCCACCGTTATGCTGCTAAAATTTTGTCAAACTTTTTACTAGTATTAAAAATATCTGAACCAAGGGTTTTTGTATAATTTCTTTAAACTTTTCTCTAGAATTTATGTTGAGAAGTCATCATTTCTCTGACATAAAATCGGTTCAGTAGGATAGCACATTGTAGCACTTCTTTTCATCGAATTCTATCAGATTTGAGTTCTACTTTTTGTGGAATTTTAGACTCTCTTTTCCTCATCTCCAAACCCTACTATCCTCACTAAAAACCCTTCCAAATATCACCCTAAACTAAATCTAAACAGCCCCCAAATCAGCCTACTTCCTTATCGATCCACTTACTTTTTTAGCCAACTTTCCTTACCGAGACACCGACCTTTGCTGCCATTTATTCCAGATCTAAAATCTATTTTCCTAACCTTCATCTACTACTATCATAGCCCTAAAATCATACCAATTTCTAGCCTAAACTCCATAAAATCGTAGTCCCAAATCTGCCCTAAACAGTAGCCTACTTCCACCAAAACCGATCTACCTTCCAACTAGCCACCCCTTCTCCAAAATTCCCATGCCACTAACCTGACAACAGAAAAAAGATCTTAATATTACAGATCTAGAGGTATATACTATAGCATCAGGGGAAGCTATCTATGCAAAGCTTGAAGCCTTTGGAAACCGCATGGAAGAGAAGATGTGATCCCTTTTCACCGAATTCAGTATTGGCCGACTGTCGAACCCGAGGAAATCACAACATAGAGAAACTTTAGATCAATGAGACTATCCTTAAGAACATGGCCACATCACCTTTGATATCAATAATCTATGCATGAAGGTTGACTTCCCTAGATGGGAAGAAGGAGACCCGATTGGGTGGATCTCGCGCGCAGAGTGCTATTTTCGGTTCTACCGAACTGCTGACGCCACACGGGTGGAGATTGCTGCCGTCCATCTTGAGAGAGATTCTATTCAGTGGTTTAATTGTTTTAAGCACACCCATGAAGGATTATCTTGGCAGCGATTTAAGGAAGGACTACTAGACCGCTTCGGACCAACCAATTTCAACAACATCAACGGACAATTGGTAAAGATTCGTCAAACCTCTACAATACAAGAACACCAAATAAGGTTTCAGTGTTTATCTAACCAAACTAAGAATTAGTCTAAGAAACAACTTTTAGTTACTTTTATCGAGGACCTAAAGTCAGAGATCGAGGAGAAGTAAAGGCGCGATAACCATACACTCTTATGACGGTGATTTCCTTCACGCGTATCCAGGAAGAACAATTGAACCATGAGGTATGAAGGACAAGGGTCGCTCCCTGACCGTCAATGCCAAGGCCTACTACCATCCAAGCTCCTGCACCAAAAAAGTTAACAAGAGACGAGCTTTGCGAATGATCGGCCAAGGAGTTGTGTTGGCATTGCAACGAACCATGGAGCCATGAACATAACTGTAAAAAGGGCCGACTCCTCATGATTGAACCAGTGGAGGATGAGGACAATGAAACATCTGAAGAAGCCCTTGAACCTAAAGAAGAAGCCATAGAGGAAGAGTCCCAACCGGCCAACTACGCGGTGCACGCATTGGTCGACTATTCCAACCTGTAGATGATGAAAGTTTGAGGACTTCTAAAACAGCAACTCATTACCATTCTCATCAACACGAGCAGCACCAATAACTTCCTCAATAATAAGGTTGTTATATATTTGGTGCTTCAAATCAAAGGTTACAATAAGTATGATATAAAGATAGCTGACGGTCGAATCTTTAATTGCGACCAACGGTGCCCGCGGGTGAAACTACTCCTCTAAGACCAAAAAGTGGTAGCTAATTTCTTCCTCCTACCCATCGATGATTATGAAGCCATACTCGAGATCGAATGGCTCACAACACTAGGTGATATCTTCTAGAATTTTTCTAAATTAATTATGAAATTTTATTGCAAAGGGAGACAGGTCACATTATGAGGCAACCGCGGGAGCCAAATTTCCACCGTTTCATCACAACAAATGAAGAAAGTTTTGTATAAAGCACATGGTGGATTCTTAATGCATATTCAATAGCTGTCTATATGGGAGAACATACAAAACTCAGATCCTAAGCTTACCTTTGCCTGAATGAATTCATAGTTGTTTTCTTGGAGCCGCTCGGGCTGCCCCCTAACCGGCCGCATAACCACTGTATTCCTACTTTGCCAAGCAAACCTCTAGTAAATTTGTGACTGTACCACTATCCTCACTTGCAGAAGGATGAGATCGAGAACATTGTTAAAGAGATGCTTGACACCGAGGTGATTCGATCGAGCTGCAGCCCTTACTCCTCATTGGTGTTGCTAGTGCGCAAAAAAGATTGTACGTGGCAGATGTGCATTGACTACTGGGCTCTAAACGCCATCACCGTCAAGGATAAATATCCTATACCATTCGTAGATGAACTTTTAGATGAATTAAAAAGAGCCTGAGTCCTCATTAAATCGGATCTCCGATCCGAATACCATCAGATTCGGGTATGCGTTGAAGATATTATGAAAACTGTATTCCGCACGGATAATGGCCACTATAAGTTTCTGGTAATGCCTTTCGGACTTACGAACGCTCCTTCTAATTTCCAAAGCCTGATGAATGACATCTTCTGAAGTTTTCTACACAAGTTTATATTGGTATTCTTTGATGATATTCTCATTTATAGCCCTACGCTTGATATACATTTTTAGCACTTACAAACTATTCTAACTATTCTTCGGGAGAATACTCCTTATGTTAAACAATCAAAGTGCAGCTTCTTACAACATAAATTGGAGTATCTTGGGCACATTATATTAGAGGATGGAGTGGCGGTAGACTCGAAAAAGATCGAGGTAATGCAAGGATGGCCAGTACCAACAAACATGCAATCATTACTCGGTTTCCTTAGACTCACAAGCTACTACCAAACTTTCATGAAAGGTTATGGCAAGATCAGTGCCCCGCTCACATCCTTACTGAAGAAAGACTCCTTCTTATGGTCGGATAAAGCCTCCGCAACCTTCGAATGACTTAAGGCAGCCATGACGATGACGTCGGTCCTAGCGCTGCCCGATTTCGACCACACTTTGGTCATTAAGGCCGATGCGTTAGGAGTTAGAATTTGGGCTATTCTTATGCAAGATGGTCAACTCCTAATTTATACCGAGGCTTCCCCCACACTTCATACAAGATTTTTACAGGAGATACTAATTTGGGCACGAAAGAGGAGTTAAACTAGAAGAATTACAATCCATGCTCATGCCAGATTGGGCCCTCATCATCTTGAATGATACCAGAGGGCAGTCACCATTCCAGAAGAAAGATTAGCTATCACTAAAGACTAACTATGTGGTAGCCCATGCAAGGAAGAAACTTTCCCCTGACAAATGCCGGAGCAGAAGAAAGTTTCCTGAGAAAGATCGAGTCCCCCTTCATCTCCAACTTCACCAGCATGAAATTCAAGCCTCAAGAAATTGATCTCCCTATTTCTTTAGGCCTTGTAAAATTGGGGATCATACTGGGGCCCCAACCTGGAGATCAGATCCATGCACTAGATCAAAATTACAATTGATCCTCCAAGTATCCCACCTCAAATGAAAATTTAAAGATGATGACTCAGCTCAAGTTCTTCCAACTGACACCCAAGCTGATGAGGAGCTGAAGACCCGATTCCCTAAGTTCATGGAACTTCAGCCTTGAGGACAAGGCTGATTTTAAGAGGGTGGGTTTGATAGGACTCCAGCAGGGTTGAGTCCTAATCTCCCTAGAAGTAGTCAATAAAATCCTGCTAGATTGTAATAAAGCCACTCCTATCTTATAAAGAAGTATGGCTAGGGTTTAGATTAGCCCTTAGGGCTTAGTGGTCGTCGCCCCCTTACTGGGTTGGTTGGCTAGAGTTTCCCCCTGCTTAGGTCAGCTATAGAGCCAACCCAGTCGCCCTCTGTTCCTATTAAGGCAGGTTAACTATAGGAGCGGCAAAAGGGTAATTTTACTTAGGCAAGCACCCCCATAGGCTAGGTTTTGATCCCTATATAATAATGTAGTTGCCCCATCTCTTGAATTAAGCAATTATCAATTTTATTTCAGCCTTGTGCCGAATCTAGGAGGAAGGAACCCTTATAGTGTTTCAAGGGTTGATCCCCATCAAGGATCAAAATCTATATGGCTCCTTCTGGGGTTCTATCACTTCTGCCTATCTTGTGATTCCTTTGAGGTGGGGTTATGCCTCCTATTCCACCTCATCATCGTGTCATGCCTCAGGCAATGGAGGATCTCGCCCTCCCACGTCCCAGATGGTACCCAACTTGTGGTGCTATTCGATGGCCTTCATTGGCGAGTGCAAGGGCATGGGGATCATCCCCTCTTATACTCTCTTCACCTCTTACTTTCATTTATGCAAGGGGTTGAGTGGCTAATACATGGCCACCCGAGGGGTTTTTAATGTGAGTGGAGCCCCCTCCAATAATAAGGGCTAAAGAACACCATCTTCTTTGTTAGTGCCCATCGAGAGTGGGGCTTCTCCCTTGCTGGTCGGCACATACCATCGATGACACCCCACCTTGTTGTCAGATAAGGAGGCTACCACCATCCATCACCTAAGGGAGGTCCTCTTTGTTGGAAACATTAGAGAGCATCACATGTGTAAATAAAAACAAAAACTAGTTTCCTAAAATAATAATATCGAATCTTCATGTGATAATTGGGAGCTAAAAACTCAAGAAACTGAAAATTTTCATGGAGAAGTGTGAAGCGATCTCACCTAAGGGAACTCATATATCCCTAAAGAATGCAGATCCAAGTCATGGATGAAGGGGCTCTCGCGAACTCATATCTAGTGATGATATACATGATAGATAAAGTGGTAATGCACCTCTTCTTGCAGCACATTCCTTCCTTGCTTTTGTGCACCACCATACAACAGTAAAAACAAGAAGGTGCTAGCCTTTGTTGTTGTCCTCATGCTCCAAATAGGGCTGATGGTAACGGTGGAAAGGAAGGGAGGAGAATAGGAGGTAGGTAGCCAAAGGAGTCCAGCCTATGACCCTTTGGCCCCCTCTCCTATTTATAGAGAGCCTCTCAACATAACCCTAATGGATCCTGCCTTATTGGGCACTAGATCTCCATCCAATTATCCCAGTATAATGGATACTGGATCTCTATCCAATTATCCTAAGCTTAATGGAAATTGGATCTCTATATAAATATCTACTCTGCCCTTGTTAGGTTTCACCCAATGGATCCAATGAAATAGGTGCTTATTGGATATCTCTTATCTAATCTTTGATCCACTCATAGAAGGGGGCAACTAAAGGTGCAGCCTATTTCATTTCTTGGTTGCCCTTGTCATCTATTTATAGAGAGCCTCTTGAAATCTTAATGGATCCTATCTTTATGGGTATTGGATCTTTATCCAATTACCCTCACTTCTTAGATTATTAATCTCTATCCAATAATCTCAATTTACCTCTAATTGGGCCTAATGCAAGGAATCTATTAATGTTGGGTCTCATCCAATGAAATAATGGCTTATTGGAAAATTTATATCTAATTCTCTACTCGTCGCAACTTATACCATATGTGTGTGACCCTCTAGGCCCAATATCGAGCTAATCATGAGTTGCACCTATTAGAACTCTTTCTGACTTAGCGAATTATTACACCCATAGTAATTCACTCAACTTATCGAATATAGACGCAATAGGCCACTGTGTCATAGTCCCTAGATAGTATAAGAGGATCTAATCCATTAGACCTATCTGTCCTTAGTTACCTAGATCTAATCCAGGTATAGTATTATCTGGTTCATACGAAATCCATCCGAATCTCCCGGAGAAGTTCTCTTTTAATTTGAATGACACTAGCTAGAGATTTTCCTGAGTGAAAATACACGAGATATTTATCTTGTGATACTAAAAGTGGATGATCCTCTATTGATACACAATTGTCTTTGTAAGGTTAGCTATCTTTTTAAATAACCAATTGTACTAGATCTGAAACTTCTAGATCCATAAGTCTAACATCAAAGAATAGAGTACTTAAATAAGACATCCTTGATGTCTTAAGTCTAAGGATCAGATGCACAATTGGGACTACAAAAATATTATTTGAGATAAGGTATCATTAACCATCCAACATTTTATAAGTAGATTATTCAGTGAATTCATTCTCTAATGAGCACTTGCACTATATCCCTAGTGCCCCCACATAAGTAGCTATGAGACCATTTGCCTCCACCATATAAATGGATATATAGAACACCGATTTATTCGATTATTTTGATATTCCTCTCAAGCAACATATGACCAAGAATATTTAGCACTTGTGTTTAAAGATAAATTGGTCTCATTATCATAATCTCATTACGATCCAATTCCCATTACACACATCCAAGGATATCACAATTGGACATCGTGATCCAACTTTTATTTTAAATAACCAGTTGTACTAGATCTGAAACTTCCAGATCCATAAGTCTAATATCAAAGAATATAATACTCAAATAAGACATCATTGGTGTCTAAAGTCTAAGGACCAGATGCACAATTGGGACTACAGAAACATTGTTTAAGATTATGTATCATTAACCATCCAACATTTTGTAAGTAGATTATTCAATGAACTCATTCTCTAATAAGCACCTGCACTATATCCCTAGTGTCCCCACACATGTAGCTATGAGCCGGTTACCTCCATCATATAAACAGATATATAGAATACTGATTTATCTGATTATCTTGATATCCCTCTTGAGTAACGTATGATCAAGAATATTTAGGGCTTGTGTTTAAAGGGAAATTGGTCTCATTATCGTGATCTCATCATGATCCAATTCCTATTACACAGATCTAAGTACATCACAATATATTTATCCTCCAATATAAAGTGAAAAAATACTATAATAATAATATAAAAGATTATGCAGCATGTCACATGTGCCATCACTCACGTGATTGGCTTACATGGCACCTATAACTAGCAATCTCCCACTTGACCTAAAATTAATCACCCATGTGTTTGATCCCTATCAGACCCTAATGATGCTCAAAGACAATCTGAGATACGACTTGGTTAGTGGATCTGCAATGTTATCTTCATATAAAACTCTTTCGCCACTACATCACCATAGGCTATAATGTCTTTCATCAAATGAAACCTCCTTAGAATGTCCTTAGACTTATGATGAGACTTGGGTCCTCATCACCACAAGCTACTATTGAATCTCAAATCTTGATGATGAAATCAATTGATGAAGTTTTGATCTAATTAGTATTTGAGTGACAAGAGACTAACTTCGATCATGAAAAGGTAAATTAATAAAAGCGGGAAGAATTAGATATTGGGCACGAACATAACATGTCAGATGATTGGATGTTGGGCCGGAGGACTGGTTGACGTAATTGAGGGACTTTATACAATAAGTTCAGGCCTTGGGCTAAAAGGTTCGGACATTACGCTAGGAAGATCTAAAGCTGTAGAGGTCAACATGCTGATGGATCGGGCAATATGTCGAAAGAGAGGATGATGTGCGAAAGGGTCGAATGAAACATCAAATGAACCAATGACATGTTTGATAACATAGGATTCATGTTTTGTAATTCATTATGTCTTCATCAAGGTAGTTTAGGTATTAATTGAGTTAGTTTTAAGTGTAATCATGCTAACTCAATTAAGGGCTCATTGGGCCTTAATTGGGTCTTAATTAAGACTGATTTAGCTTATTAGGAGGCTCATTTCATTGACTTAGGAGGAGGTACCATCAGGTCAGGTGATGGTATAACCTACGATATAAAAAGTACTATTCATAACTTTTTGAGTTCCCGGGCTATGGTATCATCAGCTACCAGTGGTAGTATTGTATATTCCAGGTGATGGTACCACCAAAGCTTAGAATCCCAAGCTCTGTTCAGTGGTGGTACCACCTAGTGCTAGTGGTGGTATCGCTAGTACCCTGAAATCTCGAGGATTTAAATTCTAGCTCTAAGATTTGAAGTCATTTGGGGTCTATAAATACCCTTGATGTTCTTGCTTAGAATTATTGAATCTCAAGCTCTGTTCAGTGGTGGTACCACCTAGTGCTAGTGGTGGTATCGCTAGTACCTTAAAATCTCGAGGATTTAAATTCTAGCTCTAAGATTTGAAGTCATTTGGGGTCTATAAATACCCTTGATGTTCTTGCTTAGAATTATTGAATCTCATATTTTGATGATGAAATCAATTGATAGGTTTTATTATCTAATCTACGTATTATAGAAAGTGATATAGGATTAACTACGATGGTCAAAAGGTAATACAATCTAATGTTGGGTCAGAGTCAAGTTTAAGAGTCAGGTCGAGGTTCAAACGATGCAATGGGAACTCGTTAGGAGATCACCAGAAGCTCACTGAAGGTGATCGGGGCTTACTGGGAGTTCACCGAGAACTCACCGAAGGTAATCAGGAGCTTGCTAGGAGTTTGCTGGGAGTATATCAAAGGCGATCAGGAGCTTGTCAAGAGTGCACTGGGAGTTTGCCATAACATGATCGAGAGACTTATAGAGAGTTCGTCGGAGGATGTCGGGAAGTTCGTCGAATGTTCAGAAGATCAATTGATGTGCCGGACAATAAGGGTGATTGTATTTATATGTCTTAGTGAGTCATATTTAGCATCGAGTGTTATGAGTCCTATTTGAGTTAGATTTAAAAAGAATATAAATTAATTCAATGTGAGACAACCGAGTCTTCTTTGGGTTGGATTTGAGCTAAAGTTGAGCTCATTTTGTTGACCTAGAAAGGGGTCAATAGGAGGTATAAGTCAGGTACAAAATAGTATAAGAGAAGTACTATTATGAGATTCCTAGTGGTAGTAACACTAGTGGGCGGTGGTAGTACCTCCACCGACCAATTTTTCAGGCCACTACCAGTGGTGGTACTGTCGATGTCGGTAGTAGTATCGCCCGTAGCTAGTTTTTCTTAGAGAAGGTAAATTTTGGCTCCATTTTTTAAAGCTAATTAGGGTATATATATACCCTAAGTATTCTTGTATTAGACAATAATATGAAGGAAAAATTAATAAAATTTTATTTAAATTGATTATGAGATCCCTCCCTCTTGTAAAGAGTGAATTGTGTAAGGGTTGGGCTAAAAAAGAAGTGTAAAGGTTCCTCTCTTGAACCTGAGAAAAGGAGATATAAAGGTTCTTCTCCTAAGCCTGGGAAAAGGAGATAAGTATAAGGGGTTTGATCTTCACCCATGGAAGAAAATCATTAGTGGACATCGATGGGCATCGATGAAGGAGGACCCTGACAATGGACGTAGGTCAAGCTTTTGGACGAACCACTATAAATTGTGAGCCTTGTTTCTGTATTCTTTATTTTGCATTCATTAGATAAATCGAGATATTTTTTCTGGTCTTAAGTTCAAATTTCTCATGTATTTGATTTCAACGAATTCCAAAAGGAATGCTTCTAATTTCAGTTCTTACTTCAAGCTAATTGGATTCTCCCAGAGAACTCTTTCTCTCTCAATCCTAATGACCCTAGTCAGGGATTTGTCTGAGTAAGCACATATGAGATATTTTTTCATGATACCGAGAGTGGATGATCCTCTATTAACACTCAATTGCATTCATAAGGTTGGCTACCAATCCCGAAAACTAACTATACCAAATCTGAAACTTTCTAAACCTGTAAGTCTAGCATCAAAGAAAGGAGTACTCATACAAGGCATCTTTTGTATCTTAAGTCAAAGGACCATATACACAACTGGGACTATGGAATCGCTATTTGACATTAGGTATCATCAACCATATAGTATTTCATAAGCAGATCAATCAACGAACTCATTCTCCAATGAGCATCTATACTATATCCTTAGTGTCTCCACACAAGTGGCTATGAGACCAGTCGCCTCCATTATATGGATGGGTATATAGTGCATCGGTCTATCCGGTTATCTCGATGTCTCTCTCGAGTAGCCTTTGATCGGGATTATTTAAGATCTGTATTTAAAGGTAAATCAATCTTATTATCGTGATCTCATCACAATCTGATTCCCATTGCATATAACCAAGGACATTACAATATATATGCTACAGATAATATAATGTGAGAATATATCGATAGTAATCATAAGTAAAAAGATCACACAGCGTGTGACACATGCCATCACTCACGTGATTGGCTTGCAGGGCACATGTAACCAGCAATCTCCCACTTGATCAAAAGCCAATCACCTATATGTCTAATCTCCATCAAACCCTTGTAATGCTTAAATACAATCTGAGCTAGTGGTTTCGTTAGTGGATATACAATGTTATCTTCGGATGGAACTCTTTCCATCACTATATCTTTTTGGGTCATGATTGCTTTAATTAGATGGAACCTCCTCAGAACAATTCTGATGAGACCTGGGTTCCCTTGTTAGAGTTATCACCCTATCGCTGCTTGGTATGACTCTCAAATCCTTGATGAACTTCTTCATTCACACCCCTTCCTTTGCTGCTTCTACTACAGTAATGTATTCCACCTTTACGGTCGAGTCAGTGGTAGTATCTTACTTGGAACTCTTCCAGCTTACTACTTCTCCATTTAGGGTGAAAACATACCCTAATTTGACTTACTATCATCAATGTCAAACTAAAACTCGAATCCGTGTAGCCCTCAACATGGAGGCTACCTCCTTCATATACTAGTAAAATATCCTTAGTCCATCTTAAGTACTTAAGGATACACTTTACTGCCTTACAGTGTTCAAAACCTAGATCTGCCTAATACCTACTCGTGACACTCAAAGCATGTGGTATATCAGGCCTTATAAATAGCATAGAATATATGATAGATCATATCGCTGAGGTATAAGGTATTTTATCTATGTCTGCCCTTTCTTCAGGAGGCTTCGGTGATATACTCATAGAAAGTGATATTCCATGTCTCTTCGATATGAGACCTCTCTTGGAATTCTTCATGCCATACCTTTTAACAATGGAGTCTATGTACCTAGACTGGGATAAGCTAAGCATCCTATTGGATCTATCTCTATAGATCCGGATCCCCAAAATATAGGATGCTTCCCCTAAGTCTTTCATGGAGAAATTTCTGAATAGCCAAGCATTTACTATGGAGAGCATTCCTACATCATTCCCAATGATTAGGATGTTATCCACATATAGCATCAAGATGGTGATAGCGCTTCCACTTACCTTCCTATACACACAAGGCTCATCTTCTTTCTTAACGAAGTCATAAGATCTGATCACCTCATCAAATCTTATGTTCCAACTTCAGGAAGCTTGCTTCAATCTATAAATGGATCTAAGCAACTTGTATACTTTATCTGGACTCTCTTTAGATACGAATCCCTCTGGCTATATCATATACATCTCCTCCTCGAGGTTGCCATTAAGGAATACCATTTTGACATCCATCTGTCAAATCTCATAGTCATAGGATGCTGCAATGGTCAAAATAATTCTAATGGACTTATGCATTATTACAGGTGAAAAGGTTTCGTCATAGTCAACTCCTTGTCTTTGATGATATCCTTTAGCTACCAGCCTTGCTTTATCGGTCTCTACTTTTTCATCCACTCTGATCTTCTTCTTGAAGATCTATTTGCAGCCGATAGGTACAATACCCTCAGGTGCATCCACAAGGTTCCAAACCTTATTAGAGTACATGGAATCCATCTCAGAATTCATGGCTTCTTGCCACTTTTCGGAATCTATACTCATAACAGCCTCCTTGTAGGTCTTAGAATCAATATCTTGAGAGTTATCTCCACTGATATGTCCCACATATCTTTTAGGAGGGTGAGATACTTTACTAGACCTATGTAAAATTGGAATTTGTGTGTTAGGTACCTTAACAGACTCGATCTCTGGAATGGTGCTTGAGCTAGGTTCTCCAAACTCACTTAATTCTATCTCACTCCCACTATTTCCACCCAAAATGTGTTCTTTCTCAAGGAACACATCTCTCTTGGCAACAAATACCTTTCGGTCCTCAGGATGATAGAAATAATACCCGTAAGTTAACTTTGGGTATCCCATGAATGTGCACCATTCTGTCCTTGATTCCAACTTATCGAGGTTGTGTCTTCTAACGTAGGCAAGACAACCCCAAATTTTAACAATTGTAAGACCGAGCTTCTTTCTTTTCTATATCTCATATGTTGTAGAAACTACTGACTTTGATAAAACTCTGTTCAGAAGGTAAGCTGCAGTCTCTAGGCCGTACCCCAAGAATGAGACGGGTAGGTCAGCGAAACTCATCATAGACCACACCATGTCTGACAATATGTGATTCTTCCTTTCTGATACACCATTGAGCTGAGGTGTATAAGGAGGTGTCCATTGGGATAGAATCTCATTGTCCTTGAGGAAATGGGTGAACTCCATACTCAAGTACTCTCCTCCTCGATCTGATCGAAGAGTCTTAATACTCTTTTTAATTTGGTTCTCTACCTCATTCTTATATTCCCTAGATTTTTTGAAGGCCTCAGATTTATATTTCATTAAGTACACGTGTCTATACCTAGAGAAATCATTAGTGAATATAATGAAGTATGAGTAACCACCTATAGCCAGAGTCGACATAGGACCACATATATCACTATATATGAGTTCCAAGAACTCGGTAGCTCTCTCTCCAGTTCCAATAAAAGGAGAGTTGGTCATCTTCCTATGAAGGCAAGGTTCATAAGTTGCATATATCTCATAGTCAAATGGATCTAAGTATTCATCTTTCAGCAACTTTTGAATCCTTCCCTAATGTATATGACCTAGCATATAATGTCATATATATGCATTATTCACCTCATCTCTTTTTCTCTTAGACATATTTATATTCATGATATGTGGAGAAGTGTCTAACACATATAAGTCATTTATAAGGGTCCTTCTAATGATGATCTCATCATCCATAATTATTGAATAACTATTATTCTCAAAAACTAATTTATATCTACTAATTGTCAAATAAGAGATAGAAATAATGATTTTGATAATAGAGAGAACAAAATACTATACAGATATAGGGTGGCCTCTCCAATATCAACTACAACAACTCTTGCTTCATTACCCATCTTGAGGTCCATCTCACTTCTAGCCAATCTCCAATATCTACTCTATCATTTTTAGGACACTGTTCTCAACTGATGTCCCTTCTGTCATCCTGGCTGGTAAGAGTCTCTTAGATATCTCATATCTTTGAGTTTTTCCCTGTTTCTCAAACAGCTGGCAGAGATTAAGAAGGATAGAATCTACATCCATGCTCTTATGTTACCTCTGTAACTCAGGAGTCATGGAGGCTAACATGTAACATTTTACCAACATGGAATCATCTATGTACTTCACATAGTAAGCAATCTCATCCTCGCTTGCCCCTTCTTTCGGCGTGGGCACAATTGTATCAAGGACGTATGCAATTTTCTCCACTGTGAGAACAATTCTCAAATTACAGAGCCAATCTATATAGTTTAGACCAGTGAGACGGTTGGTATCAAGTATGCCACCTAGGGGATTTGTGAGTGACATGTTTCTGGCAAAATAAGATATAGTAAAAAATAACTAATAGAACCCCAAAAGGAGCTCTATATATTTTGATCCTTTAGGGGGATCAACCCTTGAAACACTGTAGGGATTCCTCCCTCCTAGACTCGGTACAAGGCTAAATTAAAATTATAGATTGCTTAATAAAAAGAGGTGGAGGTAACATGCTTATATAGGGCTCCAAACCCTAGCCCTAGGGGGTACTTGCCTAACTAAAATTATCCCTTTGTCCCTTCTATAGCCTACCTACCTTAGAGGGAATAGGAGGCAGCTAGGTTAGCTTTATAGCCGACCTAAGTAGGGGAAACCTGGCCAACCAGCACAGTAAAGGGGGCGATGACTAGTAAATCCTAAGGCCCCAATCTAAACCCTAACTGCACTTCTTTATAGGATAGAAGTGGCTAGGTGGGGTTTTATTACAATCTCATAGGTTTTATTTAACTACTTCTAGGTGATTATCACTCAACCCTGCTATAGTCCTATCAAACCCGCTCTCTTAAAATCAGTCTTGTCCTCAAGGCTGAGGTTCTATGAACTCCGAGAATCGGGTCTTCAGCTCCTCATCAGGTTGGGTGTCAGTTGGAAGAATTTAGGATGAGTCATCATCTTTAAATTTTTATTTGAGGTGGGATACCTAGAGGATCAACTGTAATCTTGATCTGGTGTACGAATCTGATCTCTAAGTTAGGGCCCCAATATGATTCCCAATTTTGTAAGGCTTTAAAAAATAGGGAGTCCACTTTTTTTAGTCTTGAATTTCGTGCTGGTGGAGCTAAAGATAAAGGGGGACTTAATCTTTCTCAGGAAACTTTCTTCTACTCTGATGTTTGTCAAGGGGAAGTTTCTTCCTTACATGGGCTGCCATGTGGTTGCTCTGTAATGGTAGTCATGCATTTCTTTGGAGTGAGGGCTATCCTCTGATAAAATCTCTAGTGGTGTGAGCCTGATCTGAGTCTGAGGTGGGTAGGAGTGGTGATTTTTCGAGGCCCATTTTCACTTCTTCGTGCTGTTGACCATCTTGCATGAGGATAGTGTTGACCCCCACTCTGGATGTGTATGCTCCAATAATAAACATCTGGCCATTATTTGGTATGGATGACATCGTAGTCGTGAGGGCTATAGTTCCACTCGACCAAGATGGTGCATCTTTCTTTAGAATAAGAGGGATGATGTTCATACTTCATTGAGTCCTGTGAATGATCCTTCCCCTTTTTTTATTTTACCATTGGAGGGGCTCAATTTTCTCATGATCTTGGGCTATAGATCAGAGGTCATCATCAAGGAAATCTTTAAGCATCATGGTTCGATCCTGGGGAAAGTCGTGGAAGTCACCTGAGATCAGCAATCGTGGTGAGTTTGACGGGATGTAACACTTTAGATGTAGCTTATCTCTGGGGAAATGGATGTAGGGATATGTCATAGCAGGAAATAAGCATGGCCGAACAATCAATGTCTCTATGATCTTTTGGATGACCCTTTTCTCTTCGACCTTCTGAGGTTGTAGGAAGCAATCTAGCCGAGCAACAACTGGTAGAAGTTTCGGCCTGTTCAACATAGGGGGGCCGGATAGCTTTAGAGGAGGTAATCGACTCGGCTTGGTGGAGACGCCCAAAATTTTAGCAAGCTGTGGGAGAGGGTTCTTATCTTCAATCTTATGAAACCCTTGAATTTCATTGTTAGCTTTGAAAAATTTTAAAAAATATCTCCAACCATGGACAACCAATTAATGCCAAGCATTATATCAAAACCATCAAAAGGAAGGAATAAAAAATCAGCAACTATGTCTTGCACCTGTAGGATCAGTTTTACCCGCAGGCACTTCTAGTTACACTTCAGAGTTTGGCCAAGCACTATATCAAAACCATCAAATGTTTCGAATACCATTGTTATGGGTATTCAAAATATTTAGGATCATGTCAAAGACATATGAAATATTTTCGGAATATATCAATGGCAAATGAAATATTTCGGAACTTATCAAATATGTATAGGTTATATTTCAAAGCATATCAATGGTGTATGAATAATCTCAAAGCTTATCAAATGAATAATTAAGAAACAGAAGCTCAAATATTATATCAAACATAACATTCATTTCATTCTTATATAAAGCTCATAAACAAATCATAAGCAATGCTTTAAATATCATATCAAAGACATAGAGGGTGAAGTGGGATCAAACAGAATATAGTACATCCATTTCTAGATGACCAACAGATAGAAGTCTCCCACGTTTGGGAGCTCCATGCACCCACATCTAGGTGAAGTCAGTGGGGGCCGACAGAGCATCGTGGGCTCTAAGCACAATACCCTTAACCATTTCTAGCAAAGATCTAGAATATCCCACAAACACTAGAGTACAAAAGGACATGAATAATGAATTTAACATATATCGGAAGCACACGTGGAATAATAAATCATGCATGCGCCTAAATAAAATAATCTAATGTAACATTGATTAATACATAATATATGTAGATATGTATGGAAATCAAAGGCAAGAGCATCAGATAATTTAGTTTTGAAATGGATGAAGCAAGAATAGGCAAAACTGATACATTAACTATTCTGGCAAAGTTTAGAAGGCACATCTCAAAGTTATTTTGAATAATTAAATATACTCCAAATTACTCAAAAAGAGTATCTTTGGAAAGCTAAATCAATCTAATTTCAAATAAAATAAGTTTTATATAAATTGGAAGTCTCTATAAAAAGTTATAGATAATTTGGCAGCCAAAGATTAGGAATTATGATCCCTATTTTACAAAATTCATAAGGTCTAATAAAATAAAAATTTTGATAGTTATTTGGACTCCAAATCTTTCAATCCTAGTATTAAATGTAAGATCTATAAGCCTATTTTGTAACTAATCAAGTTTTACATGAATCAGACTATAACAAGGAGATAAAAATAATCCAATGATGAAAGGTCAGAAGCTACAGATTCTGTTTTACAAACTTTATATGGTCAATTGAAATAAACATTTGGGATAGCAAATGAACTCCAAATTTTTCATATTTAGTTTCAAAAGAAAGATCTATGAATCTATTTTTGAAAAAACTAAGATTTGTCTAAAATAGAGGTATGTATAGAAAGTTACCACTTATACAAAGTAAATAAGCTGCAGTCTTAAAAATATTCCAGATTCCAACTTTTGCAACTAACAAAGGAGAATTCAGATTGCAAGGCTGTATTTGTTTCAAATTTTTCTCATAATCAAGGCAAGAACAAAGATAAATTTAAATAGAGAAAGGATACAAAACATTATGTTGGATGAGGTAGAACACTTGTCTTTACAAATTTTGATCCCAAATGTGGATTTGATCAAAATGTAAAGACCCCCAATTTTTTCTTCTCCTCTTCCTTCTCTTCTTCTTCTTCTCCTTCCTCTTCTCAAGTTTACGTTACAGCCAAAACCCTTTTCTTCTTTAATTGCTAATTGTTTAAGCTAACTTATAGGTTGCTAGGTAGCAAGCACGCATGTAAGTTGCTTATGTGTCACCTATGTAACATGCATAAGTGGCACTACTTTAAACTAGGTAATGATACATGTCATCACCCTTTTTTTTGTATAACTCAATTTAAATCTTACATAATTAATATCAAACTTTTAAGGTGTACATGCTTATGTGTCACCTATGTAACATGCATATGTAGCACTACTTTAAATTAGATAATGATAAATGTCATCACCCTTTTTTTTTATATAACTCAATTTAAATCTTACATAATTCATATCAAACTTTTAAAGTTTATATTTAGGTCCCTATCAATAAGTTTTTATATAATTTCTTATATTTACAAATAGGTCCTTATAAATAATCTATTATTAAATAAATTTTCATTAATAATTTAAAATAGATTATTATAAATATTTTGAAAATAAGGGATATTACAAACATATTTTCGAAACATGTTTGATCGAATGAGTTTTTCGAATTGATGTGTTTTTTTATGGAAGCACTTATTAAAACCCCCCACACCACACCACCAACCCCACCACCCTACCCCGCCAAACCACCACCTCCACCGCCTCCCCCCCTGTCTTAATGCCAACTCAGTCCTAATAGCTATGATGTCTTTGATCTACAATCGCCTCATTATATTGCTGCAATATAAGGGAATCGGCTCCTCGTTACTTGACACGACTCCTAGATCCGTGATAAACTTCTTCATCTAAAATCCATCATTTGCTACTTTTATCACAGCAATATACTCTACCTCTATGGTCAAGTCAGCAGTAATATCTTGCTTAGAACTCTTCTAGCTTACTGCTCCTCTATTCAAGGTGAACACATACCCTGAGTTCAACCTTTTATCATCAACATCAGACTAGAAACATGAGTCCATATAACCCTCAACCTAGAGGCTACCTCCTCCATGTACCAGTAAAAGATTCTTATGTTGAATCTCATATTTTGATAATGAAATCAATTGATGAGTTTATAGACTAATATGCTTTTGAGACAAGTGATGAAGGAAAATCTTCGATCACTAACATGAATCATCACAGGCAAATTGTCGAAGCAAGAGAATCGGACATTAGGTTGGAAAGAATCATTTCAGAGATCGGATGTCGAGTCAAAGAATTGGTAAACATGCCAAAGGATGAACTTCGTGCCATAAGTTTAGGCATCGAGCCGGAAGGATCAGGTATTATGCTAAAAGATCATATGTTATGAAAAATCAACATGCTAATAGATCGGGCAATATACTAAAGGAAAGGACAATATACCGGAGGTTCAAATGAAGTAATAGATGATCAACATGCTAAAAGCTTTGTGATTATGCCAGATATGTGATTGAGTGGTTAAGTCTTGATCGAGGTTGTTTGGGGTCGAATTGAGTTGGTATTGGGTCAAAATCATGCCAACTTAATTAAAATCCCATTGGGTCCGAACTAAGGCTGAATTGGGCATGTCAGAAGGCTAACTCAATGACCTAAGGTTAGCCTGAGTGGTGGTATTGCTAGGCCAAAGTGGTGGTACCGCTTGAGAATCGAAAAACATAATTTATGCTTTTTCGGAAATACCGATGGTGGTACCTCTAGGCTGATGATGGTACCACCAAAGCTTAGATTCCTGGGCTCTGTTCAGCAGCAATACTGCCCACCACCAATGATAGTACTGCTAGTCTCCCGAAATCTCAAGGATTTAAATTTTTGGCTCCACTTTTTGAAGCCTTTGGGGATCTATAAATACCTCATTCATGCTTGTTTGATACAAGAATGAAATCTTGAGAATTAAAGTATTTTAAACCCTCTTAAAATAGTGTTCGAGTCTTTTCCTCGAGTTTAGAGGTTATTCTAAGAAGGTGTAAGGACTTCTATAAAAGAATGGTGTAATGGTTCTCTCCTAAAAATGTTGAAAGGAGAAGGGTTGTTACAATAGTAGTTGATTTTTCCTCGTTGGAAATAAAATCAGTAGAGAAAAATGATGGCCTCGAGGGAAGAGGAATTGGCAGTGGGCGTAGGTCGAGACAACCGAACCATTATAAATCAGTTTGCATTTCTTTTCTTGTTCTGCTTTGTCATTACTTATTCATTTACTAACTACCCTTACTCACACTTTTAGTTAAATGTATTTCCTATACATATTTTTTTATCAAAATTTTAAATCGAAATATTATTGCAAAAACACTAATTCATATTAAATTTTGGTCAAAATTCTTATTGACCCTCGTACTATACCTCAAAATCAAAATCATCCCTCATACTTTAAAACTCGTATATGTGACCCCTCATACTAGGATTTCACATTAAAGTCACCCCCCATACTTTAGAGCTCGTCTAAGTGACCCCCCGTACTATACCTCAAAATCAAAGTCACCCCCATACTTTAAAACTCATCTAAGTGACCCTCCGTACAATGTCTCAAAATCAAAGTTTCCCCTTGTACTTTAAAACTCATCTAATTGACCCCCAATACTACGATTTCGTATCAAAGTGGCCCTTTCTATTAGAAATAAGGTTACATCGTTAGGTAAAATAATTTACAGGATTATTTATCAATAAAATAATTTAAAACTAAAAAAAATACATATATTTTTACTTTTAATATATTTATCAATAAAATTATAGAAATCACATATCTCAAGCAAAGAAAATATAGAAAGGTAGAAAGACAATGGAAAGGTGAACAAACAATGCCAAAGAAAAAATAAGAAAAGCAAGTGGAAAGGCGAACAAACTAATGCTGACAGAGGTTGATAAAGAAAGGCAGAGATCGAAATTGAAGAAAAGAACGCTAATAGTGGTTGGAGAAGAAAGAAAGAGAGGAAAAAATATATTAGGACTTTGGGACTATTTAGTTGTAATCCTCAAATAAAAATAATCTCCTAAATTGGGATTCAATAGGAATACTCCTTACTTATGCATATTTTAAAAATTTTAAGTTATTTAAATAGATATTAAAAGTATTTTTTTTAATGGTTTTATTTTTGAAGAAGTTTTTGTTAAGCAACCACTCGATTTGAAATCAATCTTTTTTCAAACCATATTTATAAATCATTTAAGGTTCTCTATGTTAGGATCAATTGGCACTAAGAGGGGGGGTTGAATTAGTACAAGTGTAAATTGGTCTTTTAATGGAAACTTTTCGTTTGAAGCAAGATAAGAAAATCGAAAGCTTTTCAATCAAGTGAGTAATTCAATCTTATAGAGAAATGCTAAGCTTCTTGCTTAAAGACGACTCAAGAAAGAACAAGCAAATCTGAATAAAAAGATAAGCAACATAGTAAGGAAAATGCTTGATTTCGAAGCCTTGCTTTCAAAAGTAAATAATATTGAAAGTGTCTGTTGGTATTTTGTTGAAAATAATTAAGAATCTGATTAAAGAATTATAAGGATGAAGATCGTATTTTTCTATGAACTAATTAGAAGTAATAAAGAAGTAAACAACATAAGTAAAGATAACTCACAACTTATAGTGGTTCGGCCTCAACCTTGGCCTATGTCTACTTCCTGAGTCCTCCTCCTTAAGGCACACCAACATCCACTATTGATCTCATTTGGGTGAAGACCAAACTCATACAACCTTTCAACTTATAAGGGAGACAAGATTATAACACTTAGATCACTCCCTTGCCCTTTTTCTTTTTCTTATAATTTTCACACACAATTTATCATAGAATTTCTAGTCCAAAATTATTATATATAATGCAAAAAAACTTGGGGTATTAATAGGCCCCAAATGATTTTAGAATTTAGAGCCAAAATTCAAACTTATACGAAAAATCCGAGTACGGGCAGTTTACATATCGACACCGACGGTGTAGCCACCGAAAGCACCCTGAAAATAGGGTACAGGCTATTTAATCATTGACCTAGGTGGTTCAACCATCATTAACTGCCCAAAAACCTGGGCAACAGTGGTACAACCATCGGTTACCAATTGTTTAACTGTCGGGAATCCCGAAAAATTGATTTCCTTTGCTTTTCTAATCCCGACTTGAACCATTAGTTGATCACTTCCCTGGTCAATTAATTGAGCTCGATTTGAGCTCAATCTAACCCCATAGTAGACTTGGTTGCCTCTTTGAGTTGATTTGAATTCCTTCCAAATCATACTCAATTCAGACTCAAACTTAACCTACGACTTAAGGATTATAACCACACATGACCACCAAGCTTAATTACCACCTCACTCTAGCAATCTGGCAACCTTCGACATTCTCTGCAGTGAATCTCATGGTCTTCTTTCGGTGATCTCCCGGTGTGTTCTTAGCGATCTTCTTGATGCCTTCGGCAAAGTCCTAGTGAACTCACGGCAAGCTCCCACCGCATCGTTCAAACCATGGCTCGATGCCTAAGCTTGATCTTGGATCCATGTCTGGTCTATAACTCCTTTTCACCGTTATGATTAAACTGAATGATGCTAACTATGACTTAATTAATTATAATCATGACCAATAAATCCACTTGAAAATCTTCCCAACTCCTAGTAAGCTTTTTGGCTACTCCCAATAATCTTTCGATGAGTCTCGGTCTTCTTTTGACGAACTCTCTTGTGCCATCCTAGCAAGCTCCTGATACCCTCAGCAAGCTCCCGATGTACTCTAGGTGAGTTCCCAACCGCATCGTCCTCACTCCGGCCCAATGCCCCGGACATGACTCTGGCCCCACATTTGATTGTAACTTTCTCGCTATCGTAATTAATGCTACATCAATCAACTCTAACACACATGTTACATCAATAACCCATTAATTGATTTCATCATCAAAATATGAGATTCAATAATTTTTTACTTTTTGATAATGACAATCAATTAATGATGGGAGTTAAACCTTACTCCCCCTATATCCATGCCATAATAAAGAAAACTTAAATCAAGAGAATCATACACTCTTGAATTCAAGTATCATGAGATAATCAATATTCCAAGCAAATTTCAATGCATCAAGTCATCAAAGCCAAAAAATTATGCATCAATATCTAAGTATGTGCATCAATATCTATATATCAAAAAATTATGCATCAATATCTAAGTATGTGTATCAATTTCCATGTGTCATCAATGTCCATTTCTTCCCCTTTGTCATCAATAAAAAGGTGAAATGTATAGCTAATAATTTCAATGTACATCGTGATATTACTCCCCCTTAGTAAAATAGAATATGCGTTATAGAATTTTCATCCCCTTTGTGAATAATGAGGAGAGAAACAAGGAAGGAGTTATGAAAGTATTACATTATTAAGAAGAGCTCTTAATAAATTTTAAAAAGAATATTAAAATGAGCTCAAAAGTCCAAGCTAAAACTATTTTAATCACATCATATGCAATACATCAATATCATTATAATAAAATCATGAGTATTGTATGTATCATTCCAAATCATCATGTATATTTTCAAAATCATCATTACATGCATGATCATCATACATGATTTTCCATTATCATACCTTCTTCCTCTTTATTAACAAAAAAAGAGAATTGCAATTAGCAAGTTTTTGAGATATGAAAGCTTAGCAAGTTAACAAATTTTTCATCACTTTAGAGCATGCAAGCTAGTGAGTCCTTCCTTCTCTTTTATGAAGTGCAAGCTAGCAAATTTTTACTTCAATGTTCAAGCTAGCAATTTTACATCATGCAAGCTAACAAGTTGGTAAGTGTTACTTCTCTTAGCATGTGTTTTTTTTTCTTTTTTTGACAATGTGAAGTTAAGAAAAAATTTTGCTTCTCTAGAGATTTGCAAGATAGCACTTCTTGCTTCTCTTTTGAGATGAGCAAGCTAGTAAGTTTTGCTCTCCCTTTGTCATTGTCAAAAAGAAAAGGTGATTACAATAGTGCAAAACTTTTCCTATTACATCATTTTTTTAAATCATCATATGAAATATATCAAGAAAAATTAACATGGTGATGAGATATACAATTCATGAAGACTATGAATATCAAGACACAAATCATAGGAGAGATAAATAAAATATCTTGATTTATGCATAAGAAATCTCAAGTCATCAAGATCATGATTTATATAAAAATCTCCTTTTAAATATTATGAGAATACATAATAAGACATTTTGATTCATAAAAGATTTCAAGTTATAATTCTGATGAATCAAAATCACGATATAGGTAAAAACTCATTTAATTTCAAATAATCAAAATAATCAAAATCACTTTCAAGGAATTCAAGAGATTCATAAAAAATGACATAATCAATTCATTAATCTCTTTTTTGAAAAATTTATAAGATAGAGATATTTAAATAAATATATTCCCTTTTATTTAATACATGCCTTTGTCTTTTAAGCCAAATAAAAACATGCATCATTATTTAAAACAAAAAAAAACTTTTATTACGGTAAAGATCAATAAGCCATAAATCATAAAGATCATCATGCATAATTTTGAAATATAAACTCATTAAGCATGATCACTATGCATCATTAAATCATCAAGTATAGTTTCATTGAACATAAAGCATCTTCAATTAAAATAAAAAAGTAATATGAAAATCATCAAGATATATATTATTATATCTTAAAAGCATATATAGGATTTATCTTAAGCATTAGATTTAAGTCGAACATTTTGTTCCTTTATCATAAAATATATAATTTTCATGATCAATATAGTTTTTCAAAATCACTAGAAAGAAAAGTATAATATTCTTTTTATAATGTTCTATACTCAAATTCTATCATTCAACAATATTCATTTAATCATGTAACCCATATTTCAAGTTACTTCTTCAAACATCATCGAGGTCATTATAATAACTCATCAAAATGTTAAAACATCTTCAAGCAAAAATTCAACCAATCAGTACCAACATTTAGATGAGTCTAACTCTTTACACAGTGTAAGGAGTTGACAAACTCATTTCAAATTTTTTTATTTATTTTAAGTCTCAATTCAATAATGATCTAATATTCAATCATGCAACATATTTCAAGTCCATCTAATATAACATTCAAATCAATAATTAAACATAGTTTAAAAGATCATGATTTATTTAAAAAGATCTTTATTCATAACTATGATAAAAAAAATTAGACTCATATAAAAAGATTTTTATTTGGATAAATATCTTTGGGAGTCAAAAGTTGTTTTAAATATATAATACCTTTAAAATCACAGAAACTAATATATCATCAACAAAAACTCATTTTCATAAATCATAAATATTTTTTATTAACAATAACTAAGGTTCTTTAGTTCTAGTTCATTTTCATACCAGTATACTATGCATTATCAATCAAGGTTATGATAAGATAAATCCAAATAAGTAAATCATTTTCAAGTGGAGTCATTACTATGAGATATTCTTTAACCAAAATCAAATGATTTTTTTTTTATGTTGAAAGATTCTATCATGTTTTCAAGAAGTTTTTCCTTTAAAAAAAAATTTTATATATGATTTTTAAGTTTAAATTCAATATTTGATCATTTAATCTCAAGACAATGTATACAAAAGCAATACATTAATCATCATCAAAATCTCCCTTTAATATTCATAATTTTTCATTAAAGATACCTAATATTTCTTCTTTCTAATTTTAGCATATAATGAAAGGGTTACGCACCATCATAATGAAGATTCATTTTTATTTTTAATAATTTATCTTGTTAGTATTTAGGCTAGTGAGATTGTTAAATCTTAAATTATATGTTTTGAGTATCTAAAATAATATTTAATGCTCCTAGCCTTGTTATGAGATAAATTTATAAAAAAAAGATTTAGGGAGGTCCTTCATGCAAAACTTTATCTTTCCTTTCTAATGGTTTTTGGTTGTTTGTTATTCTCTTGGGAACCTAAACTAATTGGTGTAGATTATATTTTCTTAATAGACATTTGTTTGCCTTATGTCTTAATTTTTCACAAAAATTATATTTGATTTTCGATGGCAAATTTAAGGTAGGTTCTTTAACAAAAATGGTTGAATTTTGTTGAATGTTACCAATAAAACCTATGTCATTTCTTCTATTAATATGATCCTTATTGGCAATGATCATATTTAGGGATTTGTTCCCAATTTCAAATTTTGCTAATATTGTCTTATGCATGATATTTTCTTCTTTAACATTTTCTAGCATTTCATATTTAGAATAAAGGTTATGTGATTCTAATGAATCATATATTTTATCAAATCTACCAACCAACAAATCACGTTTATTTTTAAGTGACTTATAAGAATTACTTATTTTTCTAAATTTATCAAACAAATCATGAAACATATTTAATAACTCGGTAAAGGAAATACTTAATGAATTACTAACCTCGTCTTGGATTGCTATAAGCGCGAGATTCTTCACTTCTTAGTTGTGCACTTCATCTTTAGAGCTCCTCGATTTCTTGCATTCATAACAAGATGTTTTATCCATCTTTAGATCATTTTTATAGTTCACATTGATTAATTTATCCAGTTCATGTGCCATAGGTTCAAAGATCATATCACTCAAGATTTCACTCGATGAGTTATACGTTCTTTTTAGTTCCAATTCCTTCTAGTTATTTGAATTATGTTATTGGGTTCTCAATGTCAAATTCTTAGAAAGGTATTCTTATTTGTTTGTTTTTGCAAGATTTTTACTTAAAAATTCTTTTAGATCAATTATGCTTTCATGTGTGATTTTCAATGTATGTCAATATCAAAAACCGAATCACAAGAGGAAATCCAATCAAATTTAGTTTTGTCTAGAGCACAATACAAGACATTCATAGCCTTGGTATTTAAAGAAAATATTTATTTTTCTTAATCATTCCAATTATTTATTGGATTGGTTGACTTTTGAAAACCTTTTTCAACAATACATCACAAATCAAAATCTATCAAAATAAAAAAAAGATATACATTCAAATTTTTCAAGATGTGTAGTCGTCTCATTGAATATAGGAGAACTTGTGATCCATTGACCCTCTTTCATGCTAAACAAAATCATTTACTCTAGTAGGTATTTAGTCTAAAGAGTAAGACCTTGCTTTGATACCAATTGTTAGGATCAATTGACACTAAGAGGGGGGACGAATTAGTGTAAGTGTAAATTAATCTTTTATCGAAAACTTTTCATTTGAAGCAAAATAAGAAAATCGAAAGCTTTTCATTCAAGTGAATAATTCAATCTTATACAGAAATGCTAGGCTTCTTGCTTAAAGACGACTCAAGAAAGAATAAGCAAATTCGAATAAAAAGATAAGCAACATCATTAGGGAAATACTTGATTTCGAAGCCTTGCTTTCAAAAGTAAATAATGTCGGAAGCGTCTTTTGGTATTTTGTTAAAAACAATTAAGAACCCAATTAAAAAATCATGAGGATGAAGATCATATTTTTCTATGAACTAATTAGAAACAATATAAAGAAGTAAATAAGATAAGCAAGGAGAACTCACAAGTTATAGTTATTCGGCCTTAACCTTGGCTTACGTCCGATTCTAGCCTCCTCCTTCAGGCACATTAGCGTCCACTATCGATCTCCTTTAACTGAAGATCAAACTCTTACAACCTTTTAACTTACAACGGAGATAAGATTACAACACTTGGATCACTCCCTTATCCTTTTTGTTTCTTATAATTTTCATACATAATTTATCACAGAATTTTTAGCCCAAAATTATTATATAAAATATAAGAAAACTTTGGATATTTATAGGCCCCAAATGGCTTCAGAATTTGGAGCTAAAATTCAAACGTATCTGAAAAATCCGGATACGACCGGTTCAGTTGTCGGCGCCGACAGTGCAGTCGCCTAAAGCACCCTAAAAACAAGGTACGAGAGGTTCAACCACTGACCTGGGCAGTTCAGCCATCGTCAGCTGCTCGAAAACTAACGCAGCAACAGTACAACCGTCGCTTACCAGCTGTTTAACCGTTGGGAATCCAGAAAAAGTGATTCCCTTTACTTTTCTAATCCCGACTTGAACCATCAGTTGACCACTTCCTTATTTAACTAATTGAGCTTAACCTGAGCTTAATCCAACCCTCTAGTAGACCCTGTTGCCTTTTTGAGTTAATTTGAATTCCTTCAAAATCACACTCAATTCGGACTTAAACTTAACCTATGGCTTAAGGATTACAAATATACATAACCACTAAGCTTAATTAATAACCTCACTCCCACAATATGATAATCTTCAGCATTCCCTGCAATGAATCTCATAGTCTTTCTCTAGTGATCTCCCAGTGTGTTCCTCGAGATCTTCCCGATGCCTTCGGCAAAGTCCTAGCGAACTCCTGGCAAGCTCCCACCGCGTTGTCTAAACCTTGGCTTGATGCCTAAGCTTGATCCTGGGTCCATGTATGGTGTATAACTCCTTTTCATCATCATGGTTAAACCTGAATGATGCTAATTATAACTTAATTAATTACAATCATGACCAATAAATCCACTTGAAAATTTTCTCAACTCCCGATAAGCTTTTCGACTACCCTCGACAATCTTCCAGCGAGTCTCGATCTTCTTCCAACGAACTCCCTTCTGTCATCCTAGTGAGCTCCCGATACCCTTGGCAAGCTCCCGATGCACTCCAAGCAAGTTCCCAACCGCATCATCCTCACTCCGGCCCAATGCCCCGAACTTGATTCTGGCCCAATATATGATTGTAACTTTCTCTCTGTTATAGTTAATCCTACATCAATCAACTCTAACACACATGTCAGATCAATAACCCATCAATTGATTTCATCATCAAAATCTAATATTCAACACTCTATGGGTTAAAGCATGCCCCTAGTGCTTGATATGAGAGACTTAACTTCTTTCTTATTCTATTTTCAAAAGGTAAAGTTGACACCATATTTATTTATTAAAGTTAACACCATATTATTTTATTATATAAATAAATCTTTATGTAAATCATTTGCCAGGAGTATAAGCCAAGAATTTGAAAAAAGTTTGATGGGTGAATTGGCATTCTTCTCAGGATTATAAATTTAAAAAAATAAATGATAAATTTTTTATTCGTCAAACCAAGTATACTTTGGATCTATTAAAATGAATTCACACGAATATTGCTAAGGCTATTAATATATAAATGAGCATTTCTACTAAATTAAATATGGACAATGAAAGAGAATGCTTTGATTAAAAGACTTATAGAGGTATGATAAGTAGTTTATTATATCTTACTACAACTAGACCTGATATAATATTTAGTATTAGGCTTTATATAAGATTGTAGTCTAATCCTAAACAATCTCATTATAAAGTAATTAAAAGAATTTTTAAATACCTAAAAGGAACTCCTAATATGGGATTATAGTATCATAAATCTAAAAAATTTGATTTGATTGCTTATGCCGATGCTGACTTTGCAGAAAATAGAATAACTAGAAAAGGTACCTCTAGAACTTATCAGTTATTAGGTTATGCACTTGTTTCTTAGTCTTCCAAGAGGCAAAATTTTATCACATTATCCATAGCTGAAGTTGAATATGTTAGGACAGATGCATGTTGTGCGTAGGTGATTTGGATAAAGAATACCTTAGAAGATTATGGATTTTGCTTGAATAATATCCGTATAAAATGTGACAATATTAATGCAATTTTATTGTAAAATGGTTGTGATACCACTAGCTATTAAAACTTCGTTATCAATTGCTTATCATCATAAAAAAGGAGAGATGTTGAATATTAGATTTTGATGATAAAATCAATTGATTAATTTATAGATTAATATGTTTTTGAGATAAGTGACATAGAAAATACTTCAACCATTGACTTAAACCATCAAATAACAAATTGTCGAAGCAGGTGAATCGAATATTGTGCCGAAAAAGTATCAAAAATTAGATGTCAAGCCGAAGGATTGGTTAACATGTCGAACGAAGTCCACTTCATTGCTATAAGTTCGGGTATCATGCTAGAATGATCAAGTATTGTGCTAAAGGATCAGATGTCATGGGAAAGTCAACATATCGATAGATTGAGTGATATACTGAAGGAAAGGATGATGTGTTGGAGGTTTGGAAGAAGTGCTAAAAGATCAAACAATATGTTGGAATGGTGTATAACATGCTGAAAAGCTTCATAATTATGCCAAAAGATTAAATGCAATATTGGCTTGATCGATGGAGCCTCGAATTATGAGGTTGTGAAAGATTATAGTTCTCTTTTTGAGCTTGTTTGTTGAGTCTCTTCCTCCTTCTTGAGTTTATAGGTGTAACCAAGTTGTATGAAGTTGGAGATCTTGTAAAAGAGTGTGTGGAGGTTCATTCCTAAGCTTGTTAAAAGGAGAAAAGCTATAACAAGGGTAGTTGATCTTCACCTATTAGAAAGAAGATTGTTAGTGAAAGCTAGTGACCTCAACAGAAGAGAAATCGGGAGTCGACATAGGTCAAGAAGATCGAACCACTACAAATCAATTTGATTACTTTTCTTGCTTTTGATTTATTGTTGTTTATTCATTTGCTTTACTTGCAAGCCTTACTTGCATTTTTTATTAATCATGTTTTTGATATGAATTTGTCGATCAAACTTTTAAATTAATTAAAATTTGTTATAGCACTAATTCACCCCCACTCTTAGTGCCATTACAATCCTAACACCATACTCTCAGATGACCCTACCCACCAAGGAGTGCCTTAGGGATAGCCCAATCCATGTTGGGGCATCAATTAGTGGGTCAAACAGTTCAACACAATGCTAGGGGCCTAAGTAGCAGGGCATGTATGCATGGGAGGAGGTGCATGCACCAGTTGCTAAAGGGTGCCATAATGCCTTGTGGCGTTTGGGAATGTCACACCCAAAGTCCATGCATGACTTGTGCCTTAGCTAAGCGGAGTACTCATGGCCTTCAAAATGGTTGACATGCCTAACCTGATTCCTGGCATTCCCTTGAAGGCCCATTGTGAGGGGCTTACCCAAACCGAGAGGGTGTGGGACCAAGGCTCGACCATAGGGAAGTACTACTAGGGGTCACTTTCCCCCTCTTGGCTAAGCAAGTGTACCTCTCCTTCAAGGCTCTGATCAGCCACTCTAGAATGAAGTTTTTGGTAAATTTATGTATATGAGCTTCTCCTTTACTACCTCCTTGATATTAACCTAATTGTGTTTTACAACTCCACCATTATGTGGTGGGTTTGATCGATTGGTTGTGGGATGTCGAAGTGGTTGTCAACTAGCTATTCCAGGCCAACAATGACCTCTAAGCGAAAGTCACGAAGTTGGAAGATAGGTTGGCACCAATAGCTACGGAGGCTTGGATCGTGGAACTGACTTATCAACTAGAGCAGGCTCAATAACAACTCAGGGACATCGAGCGAAGACTTGATGACACTCAGCAGAGGTTGGACGATGCTAAGCAAGAGGTTGCTCGGGATGTGGAAGATGTCAAGCGATGTTTGGCAAATTTTGACCAAAAGTTGAAGGATGCTTAGGAGAGGGGCCACTTGATGGAAGACCAGCTGCTACTCATCTTTAATGTGCTAGTGGCGACTAGGACTGAGGCCCAGGAAGCCAAGGAGGCCTTGAAGGAGGAGCGACACTGAGTCCCTAATCTGGAAAAAGGGGTGATCGCCACCTATAAGGTGTCTAATAAGTTTTGAGGAGGGCTATTGAGGTCAAGGTAGGGCTCATATTAGTACAAGGAGTTCCTCCTAGATATTTAGATGAATGGGGAAATGCTCGAGGTGAAGTTGTCAACTTCTCCCTTCGAGTACTAGAAATGCAATTGCACCTTGTCCATGCATTAGTTCTGTTGGGAAACCTACAGCGGGTGCATCACATGCACAGTGAAAATTAAAACAAAAATCGATTTCCTACATAGATCAAATCGTCATGCAAAAGATTGGGGTCACAAGAAAAACATAAAAATTGATAAAATCGCGATGTGTGAGAGATTGATTTCACCTAGGGAGATCATATATCCCTGTATTCCATATACAGATGGAGAAGATGAAGGAGGTCAAGCGTCCTCCTCTCTAGTAGTATCCACACAATGGATCTCTGCAGCAAAACTCCTCTAACCTGATCTTGCAACTCTTGCTCAGAGGGAGAGAGGAGAATAGGAGATGGTTGCTAAAGTTGCAGCCTATCAACTAAAAGTTTCCCCTCCTATTTATATAAAGCCACCAAAAAACCTAGGGCTCCTACCTTAGTGGGTATTGGATCTCCATCCAATTACTCACTAACCATGCATTATTGGATCTCTATCCAATAATCTCCTTAGGCCTCTAATTGAGCCTTAATCAAGGAGCCCATCAGCATAGGATCTCATCTAATAAGAATAGGGGCTAATTGGATCTCCATCCAATCCTCTATTCGCTGAAGCATCCACCATATGTGTGTGAACTTCTAGGCCCAATACCGAGCTGGCCGTGAGTTACTCCCATCAGAACTCCTTCTAATATAGTGAATTATTATCTCCATAATAATTCACTCGACTCATCGACTATAGACGTACTAGGCCACTACGCCATAATCCCTAAACAGTATAAGGGGATCGAATCCATCGGACCTATCTGTCCATAGTTACCATATATCTATAATTCCTCATCCAACTAATATCCTGGAGATCGTATATTGGATATGATACTGTCAGATCACATATGGAATCAGTTTGTCTTGTTCTAATTGGATTCTACCAGAGAACTCCTCTCAATTCGAATGACCCTGGCCAGGGATTTGTCTAAGCAAGCACATATAAGATATTTCTCTCATGATATCGAGAGTGGATGATCCTCTATTGACACTCAATTGCCTTTATAAGGTTGGCTACAAATTCTGATAACCAGTTGTACCAGATCTAGAGCTTCCCAAACCTGTAAGTCTAGCGTCAAAGAAAGGAGTACTTGTGTTTCGACTTCGGGAAGCTTGCTTCAATCCATAAATGGATCTAAGCAACCTGTACACTTTATTTGGACTCTCTTTGGATATGAATCCCTTTGGTTGTATCATATACACTTCTTCCTCGAGGTTGCCACTGAGGAATGCTATTTTGACATTCATCTGCCAGATCTCATAGTCATAGTGTGCTACAATGGCCAAAATAATTCTAATGGACTTAAGCATGGCTATAGGTGAAAAGGTTTCATCATAGTAAACTCCTTGTATTTGATGATATCCTTTAGCTACTAGTCTTGCTTTATAGGTCTCTACCTTTCCATCCACTCCGATCTTATTCTTAAAGATCCATTTACAGTCGATGGGTACAATACCATCAGGTGTATCTACAAGGCTCCAAATCTTGTTAGAGTACATGGAATCCATCTCAGAATTCATGGCTTCTCGTCACTTCCTAGAGTCTATACTCATAATAGCCTCCTCATAGGTCTGAGGATCAACATCCTGAGAGTCATTTCTACTGATATGTCCCACATATCTTTCAAGAGAGTGAGATATTCTACTAGACCTTCGTAAATTTGGAATTTGTGTGTTAGGTACCTGAACAGACTCAGGCTCTGGAATGGTGCTTGAGCTAGGTTCTCCAACCTCATTCAATTCTATCTCAGTCCCATTGTTTCAACCAAGAATATGTTCCTTCTCAAGGAACACAACTCTCTTGGCAACAAAGACCTTTCGATCCTCGGGATAATAGAAATAATACCCATAAGTTTCCTTTGGGTATCCCACGAATGTGCACCATTCTGTCCTTGATTCCAACTTATCGGGGTTGTGTCTTCTAATGTGGGCAGAATAGCCCCAAATCTTAATAATCTAAAGATCGAGCTTTTTTTCTTTCCATATCTCATATGGTGTAGACACTACCGACTTTGATGGAACTCTGTTCAAAAGGTAAGTTGCAGTCTCTAGGGCGTATCCCCAGAATGAGATGGGTAGGTCAGCGAAACTCATCATAGATCGTACAATATATAACAGCATGTGATTCCTCCTTTTTGATACACTATTGAGCTGAGGTGTATAAGGAGGTGTCCACTGGGATAGAATCCCATTATCCCTGAGGAAATGGGTGAACTCCATACTCAAGTACTCTCCTCCTCGATCTGATCAAAGAGTTATAATCGAAGGCCTCAGATTTATACTTTATTAAGTACATGTGTCCATACCTAGAGAAATCATCAGTGAATGTAATTAAGTATGAGTAACCACCTATAGCTTGAGTCGACATGGGACCACATACATCACTATGTATGAGTTCCAATAACTCGGTGGCTCTCTCTCCAGTTCTACTAAAAGGAGAGTTGGTCATCTTCCCACGAAGATAAGGTTCGCAAGTTGCATATATCTCATAGTTAAATGGATCTAAGTATCCATCTTTTAGCAACTTTTGAATCCTTCCCTCATGTATATGACCTAGCCTACAATGCTATAGGTATGCATTATTCACCTCATCTCTTTTCTTCTTAGATATATTTATATTCATGATATGTGGAGAAGTGTCTGACACTTATAAGCCATTTATTAGGGCCCCTCTAGTGATGATCTTATCATCCATAATTATTGAATAACTATTATTCTTAAAAACTAATTTATATCTATTAATTGTTAAATAAGAGATAGAAATAATATTTTTGATAATAGAGGGAACAAAATAACATGTATCTAATGCAATAATAGCCCCACTAGGCAGATGTAGGGTGACCTCTCCAACAGCAACTGCAGCAATTCTTGCTCCATTGCCCATCTTGAGGTCCATCTCGCCTCTAACCAATCTCCTAGGTCTTGCCAGAACCTGCAATGAATTATAGATATAATAAACACTCTCGGTATCTAATACTCATGTGTTATCATGAAAATCTGACAAGTGGAGACTAATTATGAATATACCTGAAGCTTCTCCAAGCTTTTGTTTCGCCTTATCTGCAAGGTAATCCTCATAGTTCCTCTTCCAGTGCCCATCTTGGCCACAGTGGAACCATTGTCTTTATCCTTTGTCGAGTATTTCTTGGCAACCTTTGCATTACCTGGTCTTTCTTTGCCCTTGCCCTTCTTAAGGATCTTGTTGGTGTTCCTTTTCTTTTTAGTCTCACCAATATAGAGAATTGGCTTCTCCTTCTTGATGGCATACTCAGCTTCCCTCAACATATTGAGGAGCTCAGGGAGAGTCACCTCAATCTTGTTCATGTTAAAATTCATGATGAAGTGAGAAAAGGAATCTGGTAGGGATTGAAGTATAAGGTCAATGCACAGATTATCCTCTAGGACTATTCCTAGACCTGTGAGTTTCTCGATCCGCTCTATCATCTTTAGGATATGGTTCTCAACCGATGTCCCTTCTGTCATCCTACCTTGGAAGGGTTTCTTAGATATCTCATATCTTTGAGTTCTTCCCTGTTTCTCAAACAGCTGGCGGAGATGAAGAAGGATAGAATTTACATCCATGCTCTCATGTTGCCTTTGTAACTTAAGAGTCATAGAGGCCAACATGTAATATTTTGCTAACGCAAAATCATCTATGTACTTCACATAGCAAGAGATCTCATCCTCGCTTGCCCCTTCTTCCAGTGTGGGCACGATTGTATCAAGGACATATGCGATTTTCTCCGCCATGAGAACAATTCTCAAATTACGAAGCCAATCTGTATAGTTTGGACCAGTGAGGTGGTTGGCATCAAGTATGCCACGTAGGGGGCTTATGAGCGACATGTTTCTAACAAAACAAGATATAGCAAAAATAAATAACATGCAGATTTTATAGAAAATACTAATTAAAATATAGACTTTTATCTTAATGTGCTCTCACTATTTTCTTAGCAAATCACGTGACACCCTCGACACGTGAGATGGAAGTCTCCGGCAGACTCCTAGTGGAGATCGGGATCTACTTGGCATCTTAGTGCAACCTCGAGGGACTCGACCAATTACACTAAGCCCAAATGGTAGGCAACTCTTGCCAATCACAACTTCTTATGATTCCCGTTACATTTGGCCTCCGAATCATAATGATCTTGACCAACCATAACGTTTAGTTAAGTCATCACTATCGTTACAAGATGAGTCTGATTTAATGATATGCCTTCGAGAGACTCGACCAAGCATACCATGACCTCAGGTCACTGATAACATCTCTATGTTGTAGGCAATAACTCAATCACGTAGATAGGTGAGCCTCGAGGGACTCGACCAACTCAACCTATGCCATGATTCAATTTCTTCCTATAACGATGGAAGGTCATGTGAGTCAATCTTATTACCTCACATTTACTGACTTAATATTATCTTATGAGGGTTTTTTTTTGTATCAGTCTCCTAATATGTTGTGTCACACACATACATATTTAATATATATCTACATCGAATACAAATATATATATATACATATATGTAGTAGGTGTATAACACATCACATATGCAAGCCACACCGGATGATCATGAGCCGTCACCTAGCATGATTAAGCCTGAGCCAAAAGTCCTAATCACTCACAACAGGATCTATGTGTGCATTAGCGCATCTCCATGCCCTATGATTGTTGATCTTGTCATCATCGATTCCGTCAGATCGTCGCATCACCATGCGTCATGATCTCCCGCCACAGCATCGTGGGTCCCGTTGTAACCTCCACACTCCCGCTGTGCCTCTTCACGTAATTACAAATAATCACAAGCACGTAGACCCAATAATAAACGAGAAAAACGCAGGCTCACAGGCCCCAATAATAATAATAATACAATTACACACATCACAATATATGGCCCATGATTATCCATCCACATCATACATCACATCATATGTAGGATTCTAGATATATATATAATTAATTAAACTATTTAATTAGTTATGTTTTTAGAAATCAGGATATGCTCAAAATTTTTAGAATTATTAAGGGCATTTTCATAATTTTGGATAAGAGGACAGTCCTCAAAATTTTTAGAATTATTGAGGGTATTTTTAAAATTTTATACTTGAGGACAGTCCTCGAAATTTTTGAAAATCAAAGGGGCAAGATCATCCTTTTCTCCAAAGGATGCCCTAACCCTCTCCTTGCCCCCATCTACGCCTACTGCTGCAGTGGTGGCACTACACGCGGGCGTGCCCTATGGTAGGCGTTCGCCGAGTAGCACCTAGCGTGGCCGCGCCACACGGTGTGCGCCTCACGGCGCCCCTGCTGGCGGCCGATCGTGCCCTTGGGCGCCGCCTGGTGGTCCCGCTGGGGGCCTTGGCATCGGCCACCCCTACAAGGGGGTTTGTCGTGGCCTTGCTCTACTGCCCCTCCTTCTCGTTGCCTTCACTACGAAAACACAGCAAGAACGCGTAGAACGATTCTACGCAATTTAATCTCATCACACACAGTCTAAAACTAATCTTTCATACAAAAACCTTAGCTCTGATACCACTGTTGGGAAACCTACAGCGGGTGCATCACATGCGCAATGGAAATCAAAACAAAAATCGGTTTCCCATGCAGATCAAATCATCGTGCAAAAGATTGGAGTCGCGAGAAAAATACGAAAATCGATAAAATTACGATGTATGAGAGATTGATTTTACCTAGGAAGATCGAATATCCCTATATTCTAGATCCAGATGAAGAAGATGAAGGAGGTCAAGCGTTCTCCTCTCTAGCAGTATCCACACAATGGATCTCTACAGCGAAACTCCTCCAATCTAATTGTGCAACTCTTGGTCAGAGGGAGGGAGGAGAATAGGAGGTGGTGGCTAAAGTTACAGCTTATCAACCAAGAGTCTCCCCTCCTATTTATAGAGAGCTACCAAAAAACCCTAAGGCTCCTATCTTAGTGGGCATTGGATCTCCATCTAATTACCCACTAATCTTGTATTATTGGATCTTTATCCTATAAGCTTCTTAGGCCTCTAATTGGGCCTTAATCAATGAGCCCATCAGCATAGGATCTTATCTAATGAGAATATAGGCTAATTGGATCTCCATCCAATCCTCTATTCGTTGAAGCATCTACCATATATGTGTGACCCTCTAGGCCCGATACCGAGCTGGCAGTGAGTTATTCCCATCAGAACTCCTTCTGATATAGTAAATTATTATCTCCATAATAATTCACTCGACTCATCGACTATGGAGGTACTAAGCCACTATGTCATAGTCCCTAGACGGTTACAGGGGATCGAATCCATCGGACGTGTCTATCCACAGTTATCATATATCTATAATCTCTCATCTAACTAATATCCTAGAGACTGTATATTAGATATGGTACCGTCAAGTCACATATGGAATCAGTTTATCTTGCTCTAATCAGATTCTACCGGAGAACTCTTTCTCTCTCAATCCGAATGACCCTAGCCAGGGATTTGTCTAAGCAAGCACATATAGGATATTTCTCTCGTGATACTGGGAGTAGATGATCCTCTATTGATACTCAAATACCTTAATAAGGTTGGCTACCAATCCCAATAACCAATTGTACCAAATCTAGAGCTTTCCAAACCAGTAAGTCTGGCGTCAAAGAAAGGAGTACTCATACAAGGCATCCTTGGTGTCTCAAGTCCAAGGACCAGATACACAACTGGGACTATGGAATCGCTGTCTAACATTAGGTATCATTAACCATATAGCATTCCATAAGCGGATCAATTAGTGAATTCATTCTCTAATGAGCACCTGTACTATATCCTTAGTGTCTCCACACAAGTGGCTATGAGACCAACCGCCTCTATCATATGGACGGGTATATAGTACACTGGTCTGTTCGGTTATCTCGATATCCCTCTCGAGTAACCTATGACTGGGATTATTTAGGATCTATGTTTAAAGGTGAATTAATCTCATTATCATAATCTCATCACGATCTGATTCCCATTGCACAGAACCAAGGACATCATAATATATATGCTACATATAATATAATATGAGAATATGTTAATATTAATTATAAGCAAAAAGATTACGTAGTGTGTCACATGTGCCATCACTCACTTGATTGGCTTGCAGGGTACCTGTAACTAGCAAGTTCACCTGCCATAGCTAAGCCCTGAGTGAATCCTCCATTGAGTTAGCAGATTAGTGTTCCAGCTTAAGTAGGGCTAACCCATGGTGAGGGGATGCACTGAATTCCACTATCAGGAACAGTGATACCCAAGGTGATGATTTGGTTTGCTAGGGACAATCCATAGAATTAGGTATGGATCTACGATGGAGCCCCAAGAGGTGCGGGAGCAAGCGAGGTGTTGGACCGTTGATGGCATGTTGTTCCACACCTGGAGGCTTCGGGACCATGCGAGATCCCTACCATGGTATCTTAGGGCAAAACTCGCGACCCAGAAGGAAAGAATGGGCCTCGAGGATAGTAGCTCCCTTGATAGGGCGAGAAAAACCCCACCACAAATGGGACAAGCGAGAGGAAGCCTGCCACATCTGGCACATGCCATCTCGTCAACCTTGTCAAGACGTGACACAATGGTAGGCCTAGACCTACTAATTGACACTCAAACCTACTCCAAGAAAGTGCATAATGGTGGAGCTCTTAGCCACTATGGTGGAGCCCTCAGCCCGCTTCAACGGAGCCCTTAGCCCCCTAAGGCAAAGCTCTCAGCTCACTACAATGAAAGGAAGACTAGCTATGGTGCATGTTGAAGCCTACTATGATGGAGCCCTCACCCCGCTGCGATAGAGCTCAGCTCGCTATGGTGGGAGCTCTTAGTTTTTCTATGGTGGAAGGCAGACCTACTATGATAGAGACTAAAGCCCACTGCGATAGAGCACCAAACCCGATATGGTGGAGCCCTTAATGTAGAGAAGAAGATCGCTACAATGGGGATCAAGATCCCTTACAATAGGGACGAATGCACACTATGATAGGTAAATAAGGCCCGATATGTCCGAGGTGTATAGGTCGGGAAACATGTTAGGACTCTAGCTAGGGGAGTCCTAATTTAGTTTCATTAAAGAGAGCAATCATATAAAATCTAAATGCATTCATGTATATCATATCTAGTTGACCCCTATTAAGGAAAGTAAAGAGGCCGGCTAGGTTAGGATTAGTTGAGGAAGATATTTGAAGGGAGAGTAAGATGTATGTTACCCTAATTAACCACCCCTTATCCTAGTTAAAGAGAGAGTTGGTTAAGGAGGGGATTAAGTTAGAATAAAATTAGAAAATAATAAAGCAATCGGCCACCCCTAGATGGGCCGGTTGGAGGTTGGTTAGAAGGTCTATAAATAGCCATGTAATCCTCTACTTTTTATCATCAATAGAAGAGTATTTTCTACAGCCTTTGAGCAGCAATTTGGAGGAGGGAACCCCTATAGAGTTCTAAGGAGGCCGATCACCTATAGTGATCACCCCCAAGCTTAGAATCCGGTAGGATTCTAACAAAACATGACCCATACCACCATTGGCCATGATGAAACATCAGGAATGGCACACCTGAGATGGGCAAATCAAGAAGCTCGACCCACATTTAAATGACTTATTATGGGCACACCAAACAAGGCATGCCTGAAACATAAAAATCGAGGAACCCAACCTAGTTGACCCTAACAAAATAAAACGACCGAATTACATGCCTTGAGGCCCCACGCTGGAGTCCTCCAGGGAATGAATGATAGGGATGACATTAGCCTTGACCTGCTGACTCACCTGACAGCCCACCATCACCTAGCAAAGATGTGAGTAGAAGAAGCCATGTCTCTTCCTTTCCAAGTAGTGGCAGTAGGGTCATGATCTTCCTCCCTCCAACGATCATAGTTTCGGGAAAGGAAGTACAGGCCAATCGTCGGGAGCATTAACCCTTCATGATAAAGCATATTTCCCCCTTTTTTTTTATTACTTGGCATAGGTGAGCATCGTCCACGTATCCCGGGTAGGCACCAACCTTGACAAATGACACCCTTGTAATCGTCCTTCACTAATGATGCACCACAGTGTCATGGACAATAATGTAAATAAGCTATTCGATGAAATGCTCGTGTTTGTCCGTGTCCTTCGGTTTATACATATCTTGTACAGCAAGAAGCAGGCTCAGCCCTAGTTTGATTTATTTTATGGCCAAGTTTGGCTTGTAAATACAAGTGTGTCTTGTAAGCACTTGTGGGGACTTCTGTCTGTAATGGACCGTTATCCTTTGTATGCAACCTTTCTGAGTTTATAATGTCCATGGGTATAATTTGTATCTGGCTTTATAAAGTGTTTGCTTGAGCAGTTGCTTGTGGATCCCGTGGGAATTGCTTCTTCTGGCCCGTTTACTCTTTTATAAGTCTAAGGGTCTCTAAGAGATCTCGAGGAGGGCTGACCTTTGCGAACGGACATGCATGGGTGCCACACGGCTTAGGCAAAATCAGCTAAGCCTGTGACAATGTGGTATTAGAGCAGGACAAGCATATGTAGAAACACTCGCCATACAAACGTGGGGGACCTAGCTAGGTTGTGTGGAGGAGAGCCAGCACATGCAACTGTTTGAGGGAAATGGACATTGAGATGTAGGGAAAGGAGTCGCTTAGAGGAGCGGGCATCCAGGCTTGGCATTTAGAGGAATGGCCAACCCCTTTACGCGAGAGGCACCACAAGGACAAACAAGCAAAGAAGAATGTGTAGCGCACAAAGATTGAGATGGTTGAGTTCGAGTTATAGCTCGACATTGGCAACTAAACTTGACGGTGCTCAAGGCAAAGCGGGGCACTTAGTGATAGATGAGACCGTGCAAAGTGGGAGGTGTTGTGTAATGACCGAAAGAGTTGTGTAAAGCTCACAGAGGCGAGGGGAATTGCTAACTCGAAGGATTCGGTACTCATGCAAGGGCTTATACATAGATGATGGAGTGTTCATAACCATCCTAAGGTGCGATCGGAACTCGACACCGTGGAGCATTAAAACTTTCTCTTTGACATGGAAAGGTACGTCCGTAGGTGGCTGAAATGTGCAATAAGTTCAGCATGTTGCTAGACCCTGAAGGGTGCAGTGGGGACTATATTGACGAAGGGTCACAATTTAGCAAATACATTTGCGGGGGTAGAACAAGGCACAAGTTGTTTAGCAAGACGGAGTAGTCCAAAGGGGATGGTGGTCTCCGAAACTTCTAGTAGGAAGAAAGTAAAGAGGAAAGTTGCTCCAATAGGACAGATA
Organism: Ensete glaucum; assembly: GCA_021527575.1. Classification (NCBI taxonomy): domain Eukaryota; kingdom Viridiplantae; phylum Streptophyta; class Magnoliopsida; order Zingiberales; family Musaceae; genus Ensete; species Ensete glaucum. The sequence continues at coordinate 38,956,174 of CM038557.1, forward strand.
TCCAGGAGGGATAAGTCAAAGTTCTCCAGAGGGAGAATCATGTGCAACAAATCACACATATTGAGGAAGAGTTTCTCAAGGTAATATCTTCACAAAGCTCAATGAACCGAGTGAGTGACGAAGAGTCGTCGCATGATCTCGAATGAGGTAATACTTTGGTGGATGCATTTCGAGATCAAGTGGGGGAGCAATCCAAGGTAATATCATATGAAGACACACTTAGAGTCGATACAGAAATCGAACTTAACAGAGGGCTGACTCGTGGAATGGTGGACGTGAGGGCCACTATCAACTCAATGCATATCGAGGAGCAGAGCAACTTGGGTGAAACTTGGTGAAGTATCCAATCCGCATGAAGAGAGTTGACATACAAGATAGAACATAGATCGGAGGCACAGAGCTTTCCTTGGACAGAGGTTAAGAGCATGAACTCTTGTAGAGGCAAGAGTGGGATCATGTCATTCCATGGGTTCTTCATTCTGATGAGACAGACTTATCTTGCATGGTGCCAAAGGTAAAGGGAGCTTCGAGGCACATGTAAGTTACCTCAGAGATGTATTTGACAGAGTAACTAAGGTGATTCAACTTGTAGAGGTAAAGTTGGGATCAGGACACGTTAGCATGGGGCAAGAGGACGTAGAGGCGGGGTACTCTTAAAGAATATGCAACAATGTTGCTATTTGAGTTATCAGGAATAAGAGGTGCATAGCAGAGATTGTGTTGGTAGGAGATAGAGGCCCAAGATCCAAACAATGGTGTACCAATTCTAGCGAAGTCAAGGGGGACTTCATGAGTTACTAGGCGATGGACTGTCCTAGAGCTATACTTCATCCAAGATGAACTCAAACGAAGGTGAATTACCAAGGGAGTGAACTAAAAATCAGAGATGGCGGAGGCCCTACGATATGTTGGTAGAGGCCACATGTGGAGAAGTCGTAGTCCGAGTTCATCACACGAGAATCTGTATGCAATGGAGATGTCACTAGGAGGCGACATGGTGCAGCGGATCGTGGTGGAATAGTTCGTGGCAATGTAATACAGGCAATCCTGTCCCATGAGGGACAAGATCATACCGAGGTATGATCAGGAGTTACTGGGAGCTCCACTTTGGTATACGACACAACAAGAAGAAGGGCTATGAATTCAAGGAGTGAATGTCATAGTACCACAAAAGCGAGTCCTCGTGTGTACACCGGAGCTTGCATTAGATGAAAGTTTTAGTCATCAGCATATGGGGGTTATGTACCACTGAGGAAGAAGTCCAAGTATAAGTACCAGTGAGTCCCATGGAGGGGGACGTGATCATGTGAATGATCAGGAGCTACTAGGAGCTCCATTTTGGTGAACAATGCAACGGGAAGAAGGGTTGTAGATTCAAGGAGTGAATACCACAGTACCGCAGAGGCGAGTCTTTTGTGTATATACATCGAAGCTTACATCAGATGAAAGTCTTGGTCATTAGCATATGGGGGCTATGTACCACTGAGGGAGTAGTCAAATTGTAAGTACTAGTGAGTCCCATAGAGAAGACTTGATTATACTAAGGTATGATCGGAGCAGCTGGAGAGTTGGATCGCTTTAGTGCTCACATTCGCTTAAGGGAGCCCAGCAAGTCAGAGGACAAAGCCAAGTAAGCGAATGTTGCTACCAAGGAAGCTAAGGAGAACAGAATCGACTCGAGCCCTGTAACAAGATGGCGAAGGCCATGCATGAGAGTTGCAGTCTGTCTTTCCATCGACTAAGGAGAACTTCTAGGAGGACACAATGGTGTCGAAGTAGGTGGTCGAAAGGGGCGAGGAAGTGATGATGAGTCCAGTGGGGCTCAGTTACCCAAAAGTAAAGCATCGGTTAGAAAGGAGGTAGACTCGGAGGAGCACCACAGTGCCACAGAGGTAAATCTACCAATCATGAAGGAAGAGATGCAGATGCAAGTCAACGAATAGTAGGGCTATGGGCTTGGCAGCACCATGGTACTGCAGACTTTCATGGAGTCATTAATCCCTTGCTCTCATGGAGGGAGAGCATTAGTCATAAAAAGGGCCAAGCAGGTAGAAAATGCAAAGACAATCTCTAAGTACCAAGACAGGGCGGAAGGACAGAGGCCAAGGAACTTCATAAAACCGGTGTCGATGGACTTCTCATCAAGACAGCCAAAAGCGAGAGACTTTAGGTTGATGTAGGAGTGCTCGACCAAGGAATGAAGTAGGCAGTATGCGGTACTGTACCTCTCTACTCAGAGGAGTAGGTGGCAAAGGTGATGGAGAAGATGGTACAATCCCAGAGGTGACCAAATCTATCAAAGACTTACTCCAAGTTGGGGTAACTTTTTTACACTTTTCGGGTAAAATTTCTTACATTCCAAAAGTTCAATGGCAGTGAGAAGGCGAATCACAGTAGCTAACTCAACATAAGAAGTGCAAACACTTCAAGTGCTTCAGAAGTACGAGTAAAGAGCGGGCGAATGTTAGTAACCAGCTCAATGCATGAAGTACAAACTCAAGGAGACAAGCAAAATCAAGTAACATTTGCCTTCTCAACTCAAGAGAATGGGCGAAACTGAGTAGCCCAATTCTCTTAACTCGAGGAGGTGAGCAAAGCTAAGTAACCTTGCCTTCTCAACTACTAAGAGAATGGGTGAAGTCGAGTATCCCAGTTCTCTTATTTATCCAGCAGAGGAGCTCTGCATCAGTTCAGTGACCCTTCAAAGAAAGCTTATGGAAGATAATAGTTATCAAATCTTCACCATTGGTGATCAGTACTACTGAGAGTAGATTGTCTGCTTCATTTCTCAATTGAATACCAATCAAAAACAGGAGTGATGTGAACCTACTTGGAAGTAACAATAAAAAGTGGGGGAAGGTTCAATGGGCAAAAATTATAGAGGAAGGACCTTAAAAACTTTGAAGTCTACGAAGCGATGCTCGTTAAAATTCCAACAAGCATCCATCCAGTTCAAGCAACATGAGTATACTGTGATACTAGCATATACTAAGTCTTTTCCTTCATCAGAAGGATCCACGAGAACCAACAAGGATCATCATAACTCAACCAACCCCACACCAGATTCAGTCATTGATGAGTTGAAGCAGCATGGTGGATCAGAGTTCGACTACTCAACAACAGCGGCAGAGAGCACCTGGGAGCCAAAGGGGCGTGTTGTAGCCAAAGCAGAAGATTAAAGATTCAGCATAATGCGAGGAGATGCAGTGTCTACAGTGGCTTCGATGAGGACGTCGAAGGAATAATTGGGGGAGAATGTCACAGATAACAATGTAAATAAGGTGTTAGATGAAATGCTCGTATTTGTCCGTGTCCTTTGGTTTATATACATATCTTGTACGACAAGAAGCGGGCTTGCAGTAGGCTTAGTAGCCCTATTTTGATTTACTTTATGGCCAAGTTTAGCTTGTAAATACAAGTGTATCTTGTAAGCACTTGTGGGGACTTCAGTCTGTAATGGACCATTATCCTTTATGTGCAACCTTTCTGAGTTTGTAATATCCATGGGTGTAATTTGTATATGGCTTTATAAAGTGTTTGCTTGAGCAGTTATGGGAATTGCTTCTTCTTGTCCGTTTTTTCTTTTGTAAGTCTAAAGGACTCTAAGAGATCTCGGGGAGGGCTGACCTTTACGAATGAACACACATGGGTGCCACACAGCTTAGGCAAAATCAGCTAAGCCTGTGACAACAGGGATGTTAGGATCAATTGGCAGTAAGAGGGGGAGGGGGGAATTAGTGCAAGTGCTAAAAACTCCAGTTTAAGAAAAACTTTCACTCAAAGTAAAAATGATATCGGAAGCATTTTGTTCAAGTAGAGTAAGTAAGCAATTTAATCTTATAGAATGATGCTAAGTTTCTTGCTTAAAGAAGGCTCAAGTAAGAACATGCAAATCCAAAAGGAAAGATAAGAGACACTCACAATTTATAGTGGTTCGGTCACAACTTGGCCTACGTCCACTTCCCGAGTCCTCTTCCTCAAGGTCCACCAATGTCTACTATCAATCTTCTTTGGGTGAAGACTAAACTCTTACACTTCCCACTCTCTTTTTCATAAGCTCAAGAGAAAAAACTTACAAGCTTTAAACTTACAACTCACAAGGAAGACCTTTACAAAAATTATAAGACTTTTTGCTCACTCCATTCCCCCCTTCCTTTTTGTTTACACTCTTTTAGCATACTATTTTTCTCAAAATTCTATCCTAATGACTTGTGCTCAATGCAAGAAGCTTAGCATTTCAAGTAACCTTACTAACTCCTGGCGATCTTCCCAGTAACCTCCGACGAACTCCTGATGAGTCTTAGTCATCTTCTAGCGAACCCCCGGCACATCACTTGCAAGCTCCGGATCACCTTAATTAAGCTCCCGATGAACTCCTAGCAAGACCCCAATACCTTCGGCGAGCTTCTGGCGAGCTCCTGACGAGCCCTGATACCTTCGGTGAGCTTCAGGCGATCTCCTGACAAGTTCCCACTACATCGTTTGAACCCCGGCCCGATGCCCGAACTTGACTCTAGCCCAACATCTGATTGTATTATCTTATCATAGTTAATCTTGCATCATTCATCTCTAACACACATGTTAGATCAATAAACCCATCAATTGATTGTATCATCAAAATCTGAGATTCAACAATCTCCCCCTTTTTGATGATGACAATCAATTGATGACGGGAGTCAACCTTAACTCCCCTTATGTCCATGTCATCATTCAAATAGAGTAAGTTTAAATTTAAGATAACTAACTAATCTTGAATTCAAGTATCATGATATAACTTTTCAAACACTTTTCATCAAAAAATGTAACATTACATTCATTTATCAACTCAGAAATGATGTAACATCAATATCAAGCATTTTTGCCTTAAATCATCAATCATTAAAGACTTTCAAGTATACAAAATTTCATTTTATATATCAGTCATACATTAATTTGAAAATCTCCCCCTTAAGTTATCAATCCTTTCTCCCCTTTTGTTTATCAACAAAAAGAAAAATGCTCATTTTATCATTTTTCTATATTTGTCATCAATATGTCATTTCTCCCCCTTTATCATCGACAAAAGGTGAAATATTGAGCAAATAATTTCAAGGCACATAATCTCATCATTTGTCAAATTTCTCTGCATTTGTAAAATATTGATTATAATCTAAACGTTAAGTGCATGGAAAAGTTATTTTATTGCTCCCCCTTAGTAAAATAGGATAAGAGACACAATTTTCTTTTATCAAATATTTTTTCCCTTTGTGAATAAGAAAGAAAAAGATACGTTGGGGGAGGTGAAATCAAAGATCCAAGCATTTAATGTCCCAAAGATATTAAGTGGGGGGAGGGGTACATTCAAAAATATTCAAATAAGGTATATGAATCGAGATAAAGTTTCATTCAAAAATCTTCAATCCCCTTCTTATAAATGTCAATTTTAATGAGAATCATTTTGAAGGTGAGCTCAAAAATTTGAGAAATCCAAGAGCTACTTATGTATTCATCTTATAAAAATTTTAAATACAAATGGCAAATCAAGAAATCTAAAAAATAGCAAATCATGCATTTTGAAGATCATCTCATGTAAATTTTGATAAGAAGCTCAATTTATAAAGGTTAAGAAATCCAAAAGAAAATATGATAGTAAATCAATCTCAAATTATAAATCATGCATTTTACATGTATTTAGAAAATTTAAAATTCTAAATTTTATTCTAAGCAAATTGTTCGTCATTCAATGTTATAAAATTCATCATGTCTAATTTTCTTCTAATCGTATTGACAATTATATCTCATTGTAAAAAAATATGATAATGTAATTTCTCTTTTTATACACATATCCTAATTATGATCATAAGTACAAAGGGATCATATCATAAAAGATGAAAAATCAAATCTTTAAGCAACAAAAGACATGATTTAATAAATTTGTCCCTCCTTTTTTATTTATGAATTTCAACATAAGTAATCAAGAAATCTTATATATTTAAAATTTCAAGTAAAATAGAGATCAAATCATACAAATCTCATGTATTTAAAATTCCTAATTTTTTTTAAGCAAATAGCTCCTCATCTATTATTAGAAGGTTTTTCATAATATCCAATTTTCTCTTAATCGTATTGATAATTTTATATCCCCCTTTTTTCATTGTAAATAAAAAGTCTTAGAGGATTAAATAATCTTAATTCATCTAAGATAAATCTTAAGCCACACAATTCATTTAAATAAGTCAAGTCAAGAAGAATTATCCTCCTTTTTAGTTGTTTCATGTGATTTATTTAAAAAATACTTTTCAAATCAATAAATTATCGTTTAAGACCAAAAATCAAATTTCATTCTAAAAGATATCATCAAGGTCACTATTAGAACTTTATGGATTCTAAACTTGGGGTTTGATCTCTATAGGGGATCGGCCTCCTAGAACTCTATAAGGGTTCCCTATAAGGTAATCGGCCAAGGGCTGAAAAAGATTGACCTATTCATGATAAAATAGTGGTGGCTACATGAGTTTATATAGGGACTCAAAATCCTAACTCCTAATATGACTCCTTTAATTAAACCAAGACTCTTACTAAATCAGGACTCCTCTTCCCTTCAACGCCTAACCCCTAGCCAACTAGGTGGCCAGCAACTATAGGGGACTCATATTCAATCAAGGGGAGAGAGTCCTGGCTAAATGGAACTCTCCCCCTTTACCGTAGCCGGCCTCTCCAAAGACAAGGGGGCAGCTAGAAGACTCCCTCTTCATATGGACTCTTTCCTAACCCTAGCCGACCACTTCTTTAATAGGAGGTGGTGGCTAATTTAGGGTTTATTATATTTATGACTCAATGAACCTAGGACCCAACCTAGCTAGGGTCCTTGGTCATAAAGACTTGCCCTCTTCAAATCAACATTATCCTCAAGGTTGAGATCCATGTCTCTAGGTCCTGATATGCAACTCCTTATGAGGCTCCCTCGTGCCTCCTATAGTAGGCGCATTCTACTCCTATAGTCTAGCATCAATAGTAGGATTGGATGGTGATGGGTCTCGATCCTATGATCCCATGCGATCATTAGCTGAACTTAGGCCTCCTCATCAGCTTGGATGTAGATTGGATGGATCTAGGCTGAGTCGTCCTTTTTATCTTCCATTTAAGGTGGGCTACCTGGAGAATCAACTGTATTTTTGATTTGGTGTACATATTTGATCTCTAGGTTATGACTCTGATGTGATCTCTAATTTTGTATGGTCTAAAGAAACAGGGAGACCACTTCATTGAGGCTCAAGTCTTCATAGATTCATGCTGGTAGGGATGAAGACGAAGGAAGACTCGATCTTTAACAACAAACTTCCTTCTACACTAGCGTTTGTTAGGCAATTGTTTCTTTCTTGTGTGTGCTGGTATGTGGTTGTTCTTTAATGATAGTTAGGCTTTCCTCTAAGATGGTGGCTGCCCTTTGGTAGAGTCCATGGTAATGTGAGCCCGACTTGAGTTTGGAGTCAGTAGAAGCTACAATTTTCTAAGGCATATTTTCATCTATCTTGTGTCGTTGACCTATATCATGCCAAGCTACAAATTCAGCAATAGTCAACATTTTCTCATCATAGATTGATAGCTTCATATGATATAGAGAGAGGGGGTTTTGCTGATGTAAGCTAGGGGTTGGCCATCTTGCATGAAGACAACACCAATTCTGATTCCCGATACGTCAGATTTGATCATGAACACTTTGTCGGAGTCAGGTAAGGCTAGCATCGGTGTTGATGAAATTACAACCGTGAGGGCATCAAAGGCTGTTGTAGGTTCATTCGGCCAGAGGAAGATATTTTTTTTTAGTAATGTCATGAGGGGAACACTGATCTTGCCATCGTTCGCAATGAACTTGTGGTGGTCATGTGACCAAATAGGGGGTAGTTTTGTAGATTCAACAAACGCATCCAAAAATTCAGCAAGCAATGAGGGGAGGTTTAGATCTTCAATCTTCGTTGGCTTATTCAAATGTGACTGCTGAAGTTATATTAAGAAGCCACTGTACATTTTCTATATGACTTCTCCATACGTTATGTCGAAACCATTGTTACATCATTCCTATGTTTCCCACGTAGGATCATTTGTTTTCGTTTGCTGAATAATTTCATAATTAATTTTAAAAAATTTCAAGAAACATCACCTAGCATTGATAGCCATTCAGTGTCAGGCACAGCTTCGTAATCATCGAGTGGGAGGAGGAAGACGTCCACGGTGATTTCTTGACCCTACAAAACTAGTTTCACTCGTGGGCAAATTCGGTTGTAGTTGGGGATTCGACCATCAGCGATTTTTACATTGAACCTACTGCAATCTTCAATCTGGAGAGTTAATCGGGTAGCATCCTTGTTATCCATGAAATTATTGGTGCTTCCAGTATCGAGGAGGATGGTGATTGGATGTTGTTTGAGTAGTCCTCCTACTTTCATCATCTACAGGTTTGCATAGCCAGCAAGAGCATATATCATACAATCGGCTAGCTAGGGTTCTTCTTTTGTGACCTCCTCCTTGTGCTCATGGACCTCCTCCTCTAAATCATCAAGGGATTCAATATGAAGAAGACATTCCCTCTTGCGGTGATGGTCGCGGCTCTATGATTTGTCGCAATGCCAACACGGGCCTTTCGTTGATCTTTCTTGGAGTTCTTCTCGAGTAAGTTCCTTGGGCTAAGAGGTTCGGTTGGTAGCAGAGGAGGCTGAAGGCTTGATGGTTGCTAGTCAGTTCATGATCTTGGTCTTTCAGGCATCGTTGTTCAGCCATTCCTCATGGATCCGAGCGAAGGGGATGGCAGCCCTCGATGTATACGGTTCTCGTGCCTTGACTTTGCATCTGATCTCTGGCTTTAATCCTTTGATGAATGTCCCTAACAACTACTTTTAGACTAATCTTGAATTTGATTTAAGATATACTCAAACTTGGTTTGATATTCTTGCACGGTTGAGGTTTGGCGAATCTTCATGAGTTGGTCGTTTGCGTTCTTTTATTCCATCGGTCTAAAGTGGATCAGCAACCCGCTTTTGAATTGCCTTTATATGGGAACTCTATGAATGTCCTTGAACCATTCATACCACTAGATCTCATCTCTTTCAAGTTGTAATATAGTGATGTCGACCATGGATGCATCTGTAGTCTTGTGATAGCAGAAATATCGTTCCGCGCGCATAAGCCATCCTATCGGGTCTCCCTCTTCCCATCAGGGAAATCCACCCTCATGCATTGCTACATCACATTAGAGGCTTCTTCTTCCTTCTCTGCAAGCCTCTCTGAACTTTTACCTTGCTGTAATTTTGTCGGGCTTGGAGATCAACCAATTCTGAATTCTACAAATAAGGCATGCAATTTATCCTCCATGCGCGATTCAAACGCCTCCAACTTAGCACCGATCAGATCTACCAATGATATAGTATAAGACTCTAGATCTGTAATGTCAAGGTCCTCTTGTTGTTTGGTCAATGGAATAAACCAGTTGGGTGGATTGGTGGCCAAAAGAGGTGGTGGATCAAGGGTAGATTGTTGTGGTTTGGGGCTGATAGGTTGCTATTTTTGGGGCTATGGTTTAGAGCTACTGTAGGGGCTATAAAAGGGATTTGGTAATAGAGGTTTAGGGTTAGAGGGGTGGCTTAGGGTTGCCATTGATGGCAACAACTGGTTTGGTAGGGGATCAAGTGTGGATGTAGTAAATAATCCTAAGGGTATTACAACATAATTTTTCATCAAGAGGAGATGCTATTGATGCTACTGTTCAAGGATATTGTAGAGGTTGTAAGGGAGGTTTGATAATAGTGGTTTAAGGATCAAAAGATGGGTTAGAGTTGTTATGGGTTGCAATAACCAGTTTGGTAAGGATTGGTGGTGCATAAGGTGAGGAATAGCGAAAAAATGCAACAGCGGAACTTTAAATCGAAGAATAGCAGTTTGACGATGAAAATTCCAGTGGTGTTTTAAATGATGATGACAACAAGAAATAGATGATAATTAAGGCTAGATCAATGCAAAGTATTGAAGAGAATATGGCAATAAAATGTGGCAACAAGTTTTTGGCAAAAACATGGCATCAAAGTAGTAGACGACTATTTTGGCTGCAGTTTTATGCTACTGTTTGGGCCAACTGTAAAAATTAAAAAAAGGCTACAATGGCTATGCCTTAAGACTAGAGGGGTGCCTTAAAGATGAGATAGTTGGTGGCAACAAATTCGATAGGATTTGGTGGGTTACGAGAAAAAGAATGACAAAAGGTATAGCGACAGAATTTTACATCAAAAATTTCAGTAGTATAGACGTAATTTTTTCAACAGTTTATAACAAGGATTTAAGTAAAACTCAATAGGAATCTGTTGGTAAGGGAAAGGTAATGCTGTCAAAAAATTTATGGGAGAATACGGCAGTAAAAAATTTGGCAAGATCAAGGAATACGATAAGGTGCTACTGTAGATTTTTACGTCTACAGTTCAATAATTTGGACGTAAAAGATCAGCGGTAAATTACATGAAACCCAAAGGACATCCACTGATAAGGAGTGCCAAGGCCCGTAAAAAAATCTCATAGGAGATAGGGTAACAGATAATGGTAGCAAGATTAAAAATAAGGCAGTAGCATGCAGCTAAAATCTGCAACATAATTTTCATTGTAAAGATGGTAACTTTGCAACGATGAATTGCACAGCGTAATATATGAATACCTTTTTGGGCTTTTGGGTTGAGGATAACTAAATTGCAATAGTATTAAGGTAGATTACCATAAGATGATGCAATTCTTGTAGATATTAAAGAGATGATCTATGATAGTGGAGATGACGGTGGAGTTCGGCGACGATATTAGCAATTGTGGGAATTGCTTGGGCGTCTAGATGAAGATGATAGGCGGTTGTAGAAGGACAGTGAAGCACCACATAATGCTACTCTGATACCAATTGTTAGAACCCTTGTGGATTCTAAGGTTGAGGTTTGATCTCTAAAGGCAATCAACCTCTTGGAACTCTATAGGGGTTCCCTCCTCCAAGGTAATCGACCAAGGGCTGAAAAAGATTGATTTATTCATAATAAAATAGTGGTAGCTACATGAGTTTATATAGAGACTCAAAACTTTAACTCCTAATAGGACTCCTTTAATTAAACTAAGACTCCTACTAAACCAAGACTCATCTTCCCCTCAATTCCTAACCCTTAGCCAACTAGGTGGCCGGCGGCTATAAGGGACTCCTATTCAATCAAGGGGAGAGAGTCCTAGATAAATGGAACTCTCCCCTTCTACCCTAACTGGCCTCTCCAAATAGGAGGTGGCAGCTAGAAGACTCCCTCTTCATATAAACTCTTCTCTAACCTCAGTCAACCACTTCTTTAATAGGGGGTGATGGCTAATTTAAAGTTTATTACATTCATAACTCAATGAACCTAGGACCTAACCTAGCTAGGGTCCTAACAATTATTACTATAACACATCAAAACAATAAAACATCTTCAAAACAAAAATTCAACCTATCTCAATTCCAACATTTAAATGAGTTGACAAACTCATTTCCAAATTTTTATTTATTCTTTATTCAAATTTAAAAATAATCTATCATTCAATTATACAACCTGCTTCAGGCCAACATATAACTCATTCAATATTTCAATCATTCAAACCAATATTTTTTATCAAAAAATCTTTTTTCCATAAATTTCAACTTAGATAGTTTTACTTTAAAAATAACTAAACTTTCTTTGTTCTAATTTTAGCATGCTCTAGATACGTAAAAGTCATGCACCATTGAGAGCAAACAAGATTAATTGTAACAATGAATCATCCAAAGATTCATTACTAATAATTTTATTTTTAATAATTTTTTTATTATTACTTAGGCTAGTGAGCATAAAAAAGTGTTAGATCTCAAGTCATGTGCCTTGATCATCCACTTTGAAAACATTATTTAGTGCTCCTAGCCATGTTAGAAGACAACTCTATAAGATGGGGGGTTTTAGTTTAGGTACCCATTTGAGTATGGGTCCTTCATGAAAGATTCTTCTCATTTTCTCTAATGGCTTGAGATTGTTTATGGTTCCTTTAGTCATCCAAATTAATTTATATGGATTATATTTTCTAAATGAACACTTATAGGTAAATTGTCCACATCTACCATAAAAATTATAACTACTTTTGGGCAAGGAGTGTAATGTGGATCTTCTAATAAATGTAGTTGGCTTTTGATGAGTATTACTCACTATGTCAATACCTTCCTTCCTATGAACATAATCCTTATTTGCAATGATCATGTTTAAGGATTTATTTCCTATTTTAATTTTTCTAAAGTTTGTTTTAACATGATATTTTTCTTTTTAACTACTTCTAATATTTTATATTTAGAGCAAGAATTATGTGATGGTGATGCATCATGCATTTCTTTAAGTTTACCAACTAATGATGCATACTCTTTCTTAAGTAGTTTATAGGATTTACCAATCATTCTACATTCATTATAAAGCTCATGAAAAATATTTGATAATTCATCAAAAGTAAATTAGACATTGAATGAATCACTTACCTCATTATTGATGGCCATAATATCACAGATTTAGCTAGTTTTGCCTAAGTCGTGTGGCACCCTTAGAGTCCTTCCGTAAAGGTCAGCCACCTCGAAACCTCCTAGGGTCTCTTAGGACCTACAAATGATAAAACGAGTTAGAGAAAGCACTTCTCACAAGATCCACAAGCAACAACTTTAGAAAATACTTAATATAGCCAATGAAAATAACAACTATGGACTTTATAAGTTCTGAACGGTTGCACACAAAGGATAATGGTCCATTACAGACCGAAGTTCTCACAAGTGCCTACATGACACAACTCCTATTTACAAGCCAAAATTAGCCAAAAAAGCTAACCAAACGAGGCTGCCAAGCCTACTGCAAGCCCGTTGCTTGTACAAAGAATGTACAAAAACCAAAGGACACAGACAAACATGAGCATTACATCAAACACCTTATTTATATTTTTGTTCATGATATTCTCTCCTACTTATTCCTTCGACATCCTCGTCGAAGCCATTGTAGACACTACATCTTCTCGCCTTTTGCTAAATCTTTAACCTTCTGCTTTAGTAGCAACACGCCCCTTGGCTCCCAACTGCTCTCTGCCACTGTTGTTAAGTAATCGAACTCTTATTTGTCATGCTACTTCAACTCACCAAAGAATAACTCTTGTGTGGGGTTGGCTGAGCTATGCCAATCCTTGTTGATATCTGTAGATCCTTCTGATGAAGGAAAAGACCTTCCTTGTTATGCGATAGTATCGTAATAATATCATATTGCTTAAACTGGGTAGATGCTTGTTGGAGCTTTAACGAGCATCGCCTCATAGACTTTAAAATTTTTGAGGTCCTTCATTCATAAAATTTGCCCATCAATTCTTCTTCAACTTAGTTGTCACTTCTAAGTAGGTTCGCATCACTTCCACTTTTGATAGATATTCTGTTCGGAAATGAAACGGACAATCTACTCTCAGTGGCACTGATCACCATTGGTGATGATTTAACAACTTATCTGTTGGGAAACCTATAGCGGGTGCATTACATGTGCAGTGGAAATCAAAACAAAAATCGGTTTCCCACATAGATCAAATCATCGTGCAAAAGATTGGGGTCGCAAGAAAAATCACAAAAATCGATAAAACCGCAGCATGTGAGATATTGATTTTACCTAGAGAGATTGTATATCACTGTATTCCAGATCCGGATAGAGAAGATGAAGGAGGTCAAGTGTCCTCCTCTCTAGCGGTATCCACACGATGAAATTTTTACAGCGAAACTCCTCCAATCTGATATTACAACTCTTACTCAGAGGGATGGAGGAAAATATGAGGTGGTGGCTAAAGTTGTAACATATCAATCAAGAGTCTCCCCTCCTATTTATAGAGAGCCACCAAAAAACTCTAGGGCTCCTACCTTAGTGGATATTGGATCTACATCCAATAATACACTAACCTTACATTATTGGATCTCTATCCAATAATCTCCTTAGGCCTCTAATTGTGTCTTAATCAAAGAGCCCATCAGCATAGGGTCTCATCTAATGAGAAATTGGGCTAATTGGATCTCTATCTAATCCTCTATTCGTTGAAGCATCTACCATATGTGTGTGACCCTCTAGGCACAATACCGAACTAGCCGTGAGTCTCTCCCATCAGAACTCCTTCTGATATAGTGAATAATTATCCCCATAATAATTCACTCGACTCATCAACTATAGACGTACTAGGCCACTATGCCATAGCCTCAGACAATACAGGAGGATCAAATCCATCGGACCTATCTATCTACAGTTACCATGTATCTATAATCCCTCATCCAATTAATATCTCAAAGACTGTATATTGGATATGGTACTGTCAGGTCACATACGGAATCAGTTTATCTTGCTCTAATCGGATTCTATTGGAGAACTCCTTCTCTCTCAATCCGAATGACCCTGGCCAGAGATTTGTCTAAGCAAGCATATACGGGATATTCCTCCCATGATATTGAGAGTGGATGATCCTCTATTGACACTCAATTACTTTCGTAAGGTTGGCTACCAATCTCGATAACTAGCTGACCAGATCTAGAGCTTTCCAAACCTGTAAGTCTAGCAATAAAGAAAGGAGTACTCATACAAGGCATCCTTGGTGTCTCAAGTTCAAGGACCAGATACACAACTGGGACTATGGAATCACTGTTTGACATTAGGTATCATTAACCATACAACATTCCATAAGCGGATCAATCAATAAACTCATTCTCTAATGAGCACCTATACTATATCCATAGTGTCTCCACACAAGTGGCTATGAGACCAACCGCCTCCATCATATGGACGGGTATATAGTACACCGGTCTATCTAGTTATCTCAATGTCCCTCTCGAGTAACCTATAACCGAGATTATTTATGATCTTTGTTTAAAGGTAAATTAATCTCATTATCGTGATATTATCACGATTTGATTCCCATTGCACAGAACCAAGGATATCACAATATATATGCTACATATAATATAATGTAAGAATATGCCAATATTAATCATAAGCAAAAAGATTACACAACGTGTCACACGTGCCATCACTCACGTGATTGTCTTGCAGAACACTTGTAACTAACAATCTCTCACTTGACCAAAAACTAATTACCTATGTGTTTGATCCTTATCAGACCCCTGTGATGCTCAGATATAATCTGAGCCAACGTCTTCATCAGTGAATCTGCAATATTATCTTCGGATGAAACTCTTTCCATTGCTATATCTTTTCATGTCATGATTGCTCTAATCAGATGGAACCTCCTCAGAACAATTCTGATGAGACTTGGATTCCCTTGCTAGAGTTATCGCCCTATCGCTATCACAATATATGGTAGTCAGCTCCATGTTGCTTGGTATGACTCTCAAATCCTTAATAAACTTCTTCATCCACACCCCTTCGTCTTGCTGCTTCTACTATAGCAATGTATTCCGCCTTTGTGGTCGAGTCAGTAGTAGTATCTTGCTTGGAACTCTTCCAACTTGCTACTCCTCCATTCGGGGAAAAAATATACGCTGAATTTGATTTGCTATCATCAATGTCAGACTGAAAACTTGAGTCTGTGTAGCCCTCAACCTGGAGGCTACCCCTCCATATACTAGTAAAAGATCCTTAGTCCTTCTCAAGTACTTAAAGATACACTTTGTTGCCTTCTAGTGTTCTAAACCTGGATCTGCCTGATACCTACTCGTGATACTCAGAGCATGTGTTATATCAGGCCTAGTACATAGCATCACATATATGATAGATCGTATCGCTGCGGCATAAGGTATCTTATCCATGTTTGCCCTTTCTTCAGGAGTCTTTGGGGACATACTCCTAGAAAGTGATATTCCATATCTCATCAATATGAGACCTCTCTTGGAATTTTTCATGCCAATCCTTTTGACAATGGAGTCTATGTACCTAGACTGGGACAAGCCAAGCATCCTTTTGGATCTATCTCTATAGATCCGGTTCCCCAAAATATAGTATACTTCCCCTAAGTCTTTTATGGAGAAGTTTCTAGATGGCCAAGCCTTTACCATAGAGAGCATTCTTATATCATTCCCAATGATTAAGATGTCATTCACATATAGCACCAAGAAGGTGATAGTGCTTCCACTTACCTTCCTATACACACAAGGCTCATCTTCATTCTTAACAAAGTCATAAGATCTGATCACTTCATTAAATCTTGTGTTCCAACTTCGGGAAGCTTACTTCAGTCTATAAATGGATCTAAGCAACTTGCCCACTTTATCTGGACTCTCTTTGAATACGAATCCCTCTGGTTGTAACATATACTCCACTTCCTCGAGGTTGCAATTGAGGAATGTTGTTTTAACATCCATCTGCTAGATCTCATAGGTATAGTGTGCTGCAATGGCCAAAATAGTTCTAATGGACTTAAGCATAGCTACAGGTGAAAAGGTTTCACCGTAGTCAACTCCTTGTCTTTAACGATATCCTTTAGCTACCAGCCTTGCTTTATAGGTTTCTACCTTTCCATCCACTCCGATCTTTTTCTTGAAGATCTATTTGCAGCTGATGGGTACAATACCCTTAGGTGCATCTACAAGGTTCCAAAACCTTGTTAGAGTATATGGAATCTATCTCAGAATTCATGGCTTCTTACCACTTCCCGGAGTCTATACTCATAATAGCCTCCTCGTAAGTCTGAGGATCAATATCCTTAAAGTCATCTCCACTAATATGTCCCACATATCTTTCAGGAGGGTGAGATACTCTACTAGACCTACGTAAATTTAAAATTTGTGTGTTAGGTACTTAAACAGACTCGGGCTCTGGAATGGTGGTTGAGCTAGATTCTCCAACCTCGCTCAATTCTATCTCACTCCTACTGTTTCCACCAAGAATATATTCCTTCTCAAGGAATATAGCTCTCTTGGCAACAAAGACCTTTCAGTCCTCGGGATGATAGAAATAATACCCATAAGTTTCCTTTGGGTATCCTATGAATATGCACCATCGGGGTTATGTCTTCTAACGTGGGCAGGACAATCTCAAATCTAAACAATTTTAGGATCGGGCTTCTTTCCTTTCGATATCTCATATGGTGTAGACACTACCGACTTTGATGGAACTATGTTCAAAAGGTAAGCTGCAATCTCTAGGGCGTACCCCCAGAATAAGACAGGTAGGTCAATTAAACTCATCATGGATCACACCATGTCTAACAGCATGTGATTCCTCCTTTCTGATACACCATTGAGCTGAGGTGTATAAGGAGGTGTCCACTGGGATAAAATCTTATTGACCTTGAGGAAATAGATGAACTCCTTACTCAAGTACTCTCCTCAATCTGATTGAAGAGTCTTAATACTCTTTCCAATTTGGTTCTCTACCTCATTGTTATATTCTTTGAATTTCTCGAAGGCCTCAAATTTGTACTTTATTAAGTACACGTGTCCATACCTAGATAAATCATCAGTGAATATAATGAAGTATAAGTAACCACCTATAGCTTGAGTCGACATATGACCACATACATCACTATGTATGACTTCTAATAACTTGGTGGTTCTCTCTCCAGTTCTCTCTCCAGTTTCACTAAAAGGAGAGTTAGTCATCTTTCCACGAAGGCAAGGTTTGCAAGTTGCATATGTCTCATAGTCAAATGGATCTAAGTATCCATCTATCAGCAACTTTTGAATCCTTCCTTCATGTATATGACCTAGCCTACAATGCCATAGGTATGCATTATTCACCTCATCTCTTTTCCTCTTAGACATATTTATATTCATGATATGTGGAGAAGTGTCTAACACATATAAGCCATTTATTATGTTCCCTCTAGTGATGATATTATCATCCATAGTTATTGAACAACTATTGTTCTTAAAAACTAATTTATATCCACTAATTATCAAGCAAGAGATAGAAATAATATTTTTGATAATAGAGGGAATAAAATAACATGCATCTAATATAATAATAGCTCCACCAGGCAGATGTAGGGTGACTTCTCCAACAGCAACTGCAGCAACTCTTACTCCATTGCCCATCTTGAGGTTCATCTCGCCTCTAGCCAATCTCCTAGGTCTTTCCAGAACCTGCAACAAATTACAGATATGATAAACACTCCCGGTATCCAATACCTATGTGTTATTATGAAAATCTGACAGGTGGAGACTGATTACAAATATACCTGAAGCTTCTCCAAGCTTCTGTTTCGCCCCAAGTGCCCATCTTGCCCATAGTGGAAGTATTGTCCTTTATCCTTTGTCAAGTATTTATTAGCAACATTTGTCTTACCTGGTCTTTCTTTGCCCTTGCCCTTCTTAAGGGTCTTGTTGGCCTTCCTTTTCTTTTTGGTCTCACCAGTATAGAGAACTGGCTTCTCTATATTGAGGAGCTCAGGGAGAGTCACCTCAAACTTGCTCATGTTAAAATTCATGATGAAGTGAGAAAAGGAATCTGGTAGGGACTGAAGTATAAGATCAATGCATAAATTATCCTTTAGAACTATTCCTAGACCTATGAGTTTCTCGATCCACTCTATCATCTTTAGGACATGGTTCTTAACCGATGTCCCTTCTGTCATCCTAGCTTTAAAGAGTTTCTTAGATATCTCATATCTTTGAATTCTTCCCTGTTTCTCAAACAGGTGACGGAGATGAAGAAGGATAGAATCTGCATCCATGCTCTCATGTTGCCTTTGTAACTCAGGAGTCATGGAGGTCAATATATAATATTTTGCTAACGTGGAATCATCTATGTACTTCACATAGCGAGCGATCTCATCCTCGTTTGCCCTTTCTTCCGGTGTGGACATGATTATATCAAGGACGCATGTGATTTTCTCTATCGTGAGAATAATTCTCAAATTACTAAGCTAATCTGTATAGTTTAGACTAGTGAGGCGGTTGGCATCAAGTATGCCACGTAAGGGGTGTGTGAGCAACATGTTTCTAACAAAACAAGATATAGCAAAAATAAATAATATGCAGATTTTATAAAAAATATGAATTAAGATATGGACTTTTATCTTAATGTGCTCCCACTATTTTCTTAGTGAATCACACTACACCCTCAACACGTGAGACGGAAGTCTCCGACAGACTCCTAGTGGGGATCGGGATCCAATTAGCGTCTCAGTGCAACCTCGAGGGACTCGACCAATTGCACTAAGCCCAAAAGGTAGGCAACTCTTGCCAATCACAACTCCTTGTAATTCCTATCACGTTCGGCCTCCGAATCATCATGGTCTCGAGGGACTCGACCAACCATAACGTTCAGTTAAGTCATCACCATCGTTACAAGATGAGTCTGATTCAATGATATGCCCTCGAGGGACTCGACCAAGCATACCATGTTCTCAGGTCACTAGTAACATCTCTATGTCGTAGGTAAGAACTCAACCATGTAGATAGGTGAGCCTCAAGGGACTCGACCAACTCAATCTATATCATGATTCAATTTCTTCCTATAACGATGGAAGGCCATGTGGATCAATCTTATTACCTCACACTTACCGACTTAATATTATCTTAGGAGGGATTTTTTTTGTATTGGTCTCATAATATGTCGTATCACACATATACATATTTAATATATATCTACATCGCATGCAAATATATATATACATATATCTAGTAAGTGTATAACATATCACATATGCAAGCCACACCGGATGATCATGAGCCGTCACCTAATACGATTAAGCCCCAGCCAATGGGCCTAATCACTCATAATAAGATCTATGTGTGCATTAGCGTATCTCCATGCCCTATGATTATTGATCTCATCATCATCGATTCCATCGGATCATCACATCACCATACGTCATGATCTCCCGCCACAGCATCGTGGGTCCCACTATAACCTCCACGCTCCTGCTACGCCTCTCCATGTAATTACAAATAATCACAGGCATGTAGGCCCAACAATAAACGAAAAAAACGTAGGCTCACAGACCCCATTAATAATAATAATTACAATTACATACATCACAACACATGGCTCATGATCATCCATCCACAACATACATCACATCATATACAGGATTACTAGATATATATAATAATTAATTAAACTATTTAATTAATTATTTTTTGGAAATCAGGATATGCTCAAAATTTTTAGAATTATCAAGGGCATTTTCATAATTCTGGATGAGAGGACAGTCCTCAAAATTTCAAGAATTATTGAGGGCATTTTCAGAATTTTGTACATGAGGACAGTCCTCGAAATTTTTAAAAATCAGAGGGGCAGGATCATCCTTTTCTCAAAAGGATGTCCTACCCTCTCCTTGCCCCCCGTCGTCGATCTTGCGCCTTGCAGTGGCGGCGGATGCCATCGGCGTGGGCGGCCGCACTGCAGCAGCTGCCTTTGTTCGGCACCTCGCGGTGGCAACACCACCTCGCGTGGGTCTGCCCATGCTAGCGGGGCTGCCTGCGGCCTTGCGGCGCAGCCACTGCAGCCTAGCAGCGGTTACCCCTGCGGTTGCGCTGAGCGAGCCCTTGTCTGGCCATGATCGGTCGCCCATGCTGCCCTCTGGGTGGCTGGTTGGCCGCGGTCGTTTGTAGGGGCCTTGGTTGCAACCGCCTTATAGGGGCTTGGTGCCCCTTGCGGTGGTCGTGCCTCTAAGGGGGCCGTGGCCATGCCCGGTTGCCCCTTGCAAGGGCTTCCTTCACTGCGAAAATGCAGTAAGAATACATATAACGATTCTATGTGATTCAATCTCATCACACACAGTTTAAAACCAATCTTTCACACGAAAACCTTAGCTTTGATACCACTGTTAGGAAACCTACAGCGGGTGTATCACATGCATAGTGGAAATTAAAATAAAAATTGGTTTCCCATGTAGATCAAATCGTCATGCAAAAGATTGGGGTCGCGAGAAAAATCACAAAAACTGATAAAATCGCGGTATGTGAGAGATTGATTTTACCTTAGGGAGATTATATATTCCCGTATTCCAGATCCGGATGGAGAAGATGAAGGAGGTCAAGCGTCCTCCTCTCTAGCGGTATCCACACAATGGATCTCGACTGTGAAACTCCTCCAATTTGATATTGCAACTCTTTGCTCAGAGGGAGGGAGAAGAATAGGAGGTGGTGGCTAAAGCTGTAATTTATCAACCAAGAGTCTCCCCTCCTATTTATAGAGAGCCACCAAAAAATCCTAGGGCTCCTGGCTTAGTGGGTATTGGATCTCCATCAAATAACCTGCTAATCTTACATTATTGGATCTCTATCAAATAATCTCCTTAGGCCTCTAATTGGGCCTTAATCAAGGAGCCCATCAGTATAGAGTCTCATCAAATGAAAATAAGGACTAATTGGATCTCAATCCAATCCTCTATTTGTTGAAGCATTCACCATATATGTGTGACCCTCTAGGCTCGATATCGAGCTGGCCGTGAGTCTCTCCCATCAGAACTCCTTTTGATAGAGTGAATTATTCTCGACTCATCAACTATGGATGTACTATGCTACTATGTCATAGTCCCCAAACAGTACGGGGGGATTAAATCCATCGGACCTATCTGTCCATAGTGACCATGTATCTATAATCCATCATCTAACTAATATCTCATAGACCATATATTGGATATGGTACTATCAGGTCACATACGGAATCAATTTGTCTTGCTCTGATCGGATTCTACCGGAGAACTCCTTCTCTCTCAATCCGAATGACCCTGGCCAGAGATTTGTCTAAGCAAGCACATATAGGATACTCCTCTTGTGATACCGAGAGTGGATGATCCTCTATTGACACTCAATTGCCTTCGTAAGGTTGGCTACCAATCCCGATAACCAGTTGTACTATATTTGGAGCTTTCCAAACCTGTAAATCTGGCGTCAAAGAAAGGAGTACTCATACAATGCATCCTTGGTGTCTCAAGTCCAAGGACCAGATACACAATTGGGACTATGGACCGACCATACAGTATTCCATAAGCGGATCAATTAGTGAACTCATTCTCCAATGAGCACCTATACTATATCATTAGTGTCTCCACATAAGTGGCTATGAGACCGACCGCCTCCATTATATGGACGGGTATATAGTACTCTTGTCTGTCCGGTTATCTCGATATCCCTCTCAAGTAACCTATGACCAGGATTATTTAGGATCTCTATTTAAAGGTGAATCGATCGCATTATCATGATCTCATTATGATCTGATTTCCATTTCACAGAACCAAGGACATCACAATATATATGCTACATATAATATAATGTAAGAATATGCCAATATTAATCATAAGCAAAAAGATTATACAACGTGTCACATGTACCATCACTCACGTGATTGGCTTGCAAGACACCTATAACCAGCATCATCTTCCATTAGATTTCTTTAAAGAGTCTTGGAACTTATGTAGAGTTCCTCTGCTGGATAATTAAAAGAACCGAGGTACTAAGTTTTAGCCATTCTATTTTGAATTGAGAAGGCAAAAGTTACTTGATTTCGCTCGTCTCCTCGAGGTATGAGAACTAGGGTACTTGGTTTCACCCACTCTCTTGAGTTGAGAAGGTAAAGGTTACTTGATTTCACCCACCTTCTTGAGACTGTACTTCATGCATCGAGCTGGTTACTAGCATTTCACTTGCTCTTTGCTCACACTTCCGAAGCACTTAAAGTGTTTGCACTCCTTGTATTGTGTTAGCTACTATAATTCACCTTCCTATTGCCATCGAACTTCTGGAGTATAAGAAGTTTTGCTAAAAAAGAGCAGAAAAAAGTTTACCCCAACTTGGGGCCCCCCAACTTGGATTAAGTCTTTGATAGTTTTGATCGCATATAGGATTATATCGTCTTCTCCATCATCTTTATTGCCTTCTCCTTTGAGTAAAAAATGTATAATAACACGTACTACCTACTTTTTTCTTAGTCGAGCACTCCTGCATCAACTCAAAGTCCCTTACTTTCTACTATCTTGATGAGAAGCCCGTCAATACCGGTCTTATAAAATTCTTTGCCTCTGCCCTTCCACCCTGTCTTGGTACTTGGAGTTTGCCTCTATATTCTCCACCTCCTTGGCCCCTTTTATGACCAACGCTCTCCCTCCATGAGAGTAAGAGATCGATGACTCCACGGAAGTCTTGCCTTTGTGGTACCATGATACTGCCAGCCCATGGCCCTACTATCTATTGTCTTGCATCTGCATCCCTTTTTTCATGCTCGATAGGTCCACATTTGCGACATTGTAGCACTCCTTTAAGTCTACCTCTTTTCTAACCGACACTTTGCTTTTGAGTAGCTAAGCCCTTCTGGACTCGTTGTCGCTTCCTCACCTCTTTTGATCACCTGCTTGTGTTCTCCTAGCAGTTCTCCTTGGTCGATGGAAAGACAGACTGCAACTCTCATGCATGACCTTCGCCATCTTATTGTAGGGCTTACATTGATTCTGTTCTCCTTAACTTCCTTAGTAACAATGTCCATTTGCCTGGTCTTGTCCTCTGACTTGCCGGGCTCCCTTAAGCGAATATAAGCACTGAAGTAATCCAACTCTCTAGTCGCTCTAATCATACCTTTGTATGACCAAGTCTCCTCTATGGGACTCTCTGGTACTTACACTCAGAATTCTCCATTGGTGGTACACAGCCTCCGCATACTGATAACCAAGGCTTTCATCCAATGTAAGATTCGATGTGCACACACGGAAGACCCGCCACTATGGTACCATGACATTCACTCCTTGAATTCATAATCCTTCTTTTCGTTGTATTGTTCATCAAAGTGAAGCTCCCAGAAGCTCCTGATCATACCTTCGTATGATCGCGTCCCTCATGGGACATCTCCGCATATGTTGTATTATCGTAAACTATTCCACCACGATCGGCTGCACGATGTCGCCTCCTGGTGACATCCCCATTATATTCAGATTTTTATGTGATAAACTCAGACTATGATCTCTCCATGTGTGGCCTCTGCCAATATACCGTAGGGCCTCCCCTATCTCCGAGTTTTGTTTGCTCCCTTGGAAATTCACCTTCGCCCACCCATTTTTGGGTCACACTCGGATGAAGTATAGCTCTAGGACAGTGCATCGCCTAGTAGCTTTTAAAGTCCCCAGACTTTACTAAATTGGTGCACCATTGTCTAGATCCTATGCCTCTTTCCCCCACCAACATAATCTCCATTGCACACCACTTCCTTCATGACAACTCAAATAGTATTACTATGGCATATTCTTCAAGAGTACCCACCTCTGCATCCTCTTGCCCCGTGCTAAGGCCTTTTGATTCTAACTTTACCTCTACAAGTTGAATCACCTTTGTGCCTCTATCAAATGCGTCTCTAAGATAAGGTACATGTGTCTCAAAACTCGCTTCATCTTTGGTACCATGTAAAATGAGTCCACCTCATTAGAATGAAGAACTTATAAAACGACATAATTCCACTCTTACATCTACAAGAGTTCATGTCCTTGACCTCTATCCAAGGAAAGCTTCGTGCTTCCGCTCCATGTTTCTATCTTCTACGTCGACTCCCTTTATGCAGCTTAGATGTCCTTGAGTTTAATTTTCACATCGACTCTAAGTGTGCATTCATATGATATTGTCATGGTCGCTCCCTCACTTGATCTCACAATGCATCCACTAATACATTACATCATTCGAGATCATGCAACGACTCCTCACTACTCACTCGATCCGTTGAGCTTTATGAAGATACTGTCTTGATGTATTCTTCCTCAACATGTACGATCCACTATATATGATTCTCCCTCTGGAGAACTATGACCTGCTGGTTACAGATGCCCTACAAGTTAATCACGTGAGTGATAGCACGTGTGACACGTTGTGTGATCTTTTTGCTTATGATTAATATTGACATATTCTCACATTATATTATTTATTACATATATATTATAATGTCCTTAGTTCTGTGTGATGGGAATCGAATCGTGATAAGATCACGATAATGAGATCGATTCACCTTTAAACACAGATCCTAAATAATCTCGGTCATAGGTTACTCAAGAGGGACATTGAGATAACCAGATAGATCGGTATACTATATACCCATCCATATGGTGGAGGCGGTTGGTCTCGTAGTCACTTATGTGGAGACACTAAGGATATAGTACAAGTGCTCATTAGAGAATGAATTCACTGATTGATCCACTTATGGAATATTATATGGTTAATGATATCTAATGTCAGACAACGATTTCATAGTCTCAGTTATGTATATGGTCCTTAGACTTGAGACACCAATGATGCCTTATATGAGTACTCTTTTCTTTGATACCAAACTTATAGGATTGGAAAGTTTCAAATCTGGTATAGCTAGTTATCAGGATTGATAGCCAACCTTACGAAGGCAATTGAGTGTCAATAGAGGATCATTCACTATCGGTATCATGAGTGGAATATCTCATATATGCTTACTCAGACAAATCTCTAGCAAGGGTCATTCAGATTGAGAGAGAAGGAGTTCTTTGGTAGAATCTGAATAGAGTAAGACAAACTAATTCCGTGTGTGGCCTGGTAGTACCATGTCCAATATACGGTCTCTGGGATATTATTTGGATGAGGGATTATAGATACATGATAATTATGGACAGATAGGTCCGATGGATTTGATCCCCCCTATACCATCTAGAGACTATGACGTAGTGGCCTAGTATGTCCATAGTCGATGAGTCGAGTGAATTATTATGGGGATAATAATTCACTATGTCAGAAGGAGTTCTGATGAGAGTGATTCACGGCCAGCTCGATATCCAGCCTAAAGGATCACACACATATAGTGGATGCTTCAGCGAATAGAGGATTAGATAAAGATCTAATTAGCTCCTATTCTCATTAGATGAGACCCTATGCTGATGGGCTCCTTGCTTAAGGCCCAATTAGAGACTTAAGGAGATTATTGGACAGAGATCCAATAATGCAATATTAGTGGGTTATTGGATATAGATCAAATACCCAATAAGAAAAGGAGCCCTAGGGTTTTGATGACTCTCTATAAATATGAGTAGAGACTCATGATTGATAGGTCACAGCTTTAGCCACCACCTCATATTCTCCTCCCTTCCTCTGAGCAAGAGTTACAATATCAGATTGGAGGAGTTTTGCTGTAGAGATATATCGTGTGGATACCGCTAGAGAGAAGGACATTTGACCTCCTTCATCTTCTCCATCATGATATAGAATACAGGGATATACGATCTCCCTAGGTAAAATCATTCTCTCACATATCGCGGTTTTTTCGATTTTTGTGGTTTTTCTCATGACCCAAATCTTTTGCACGACGATTTGATCTACATGGGAAATCGGTTTTTGTTTTGATTTCTGCTATGCATGTGATGCACTTGCTGAGGTTTTCCAACAGTAGTATCAGAGCCAAGGTCTTCGTGCGAAAGATTGGTTTTAAATTACATATGATAAGATTGAATCGCGTAGCATCATTCTACGCATTCTTGCTGCGTTTTCACAGTGTAGGCAGTGAGAAGGAGGGGCAGTTGGCCACCTACAAGGAGGTGGCGGCCTCACCGAGCCCCTGCAAGGGACCACCGCGGCCGCGGCGACCACTTATAGGAGCGGCGGTGCTGTGACCTTGCCTTCGGAGTGCATGCAAACCGTCGCTGCGTGGGCCGGTGATGGCGACGCAGTGAGGTGAAGGAGGGTAGGGCATCGTTTTGAGAAAAAGATGGTTATGCCCCCTTAGAATTTAAGAAATTCCAACTCTATCCCTTTTATGTACAGAATTCCAAAAATGCCCCAAAAAATTTTAAAAATTTTGAGGACCATCCTCTCATTTAGAATTATAAGAACACCCTTAAAAATTTTATAAATTTTGAGGACTATCCTCTCGTCCAAAATTATAAAAATACCCTTGATAATTTTAGAAATTTCGAGCATGTCTTGATTTCTAAAAAAATAATTAATTAAATAGTTTAATTAATTATTATATATATTTAGTAATCCTACATATGATGTGATGTATGATGTGGATGGATGATCATGAGGCATATATTGTGATGTGTGTAATTGTGATTATTATTATTATTAGGGCTTACAAGCCTACATTTTTCTCGTTTATTGTTGGGCCTGCATGCTTGTGATTATTTATAATTACATAGAGAGGCACAGCGGGAGCATGAGGTTACAATGGGACCCACGATACCGTGGTGGGAGATCATGACGCATGGTGATACGACGATATGACGATCCGACGAAACCGATGATGACGAGATCAACAATCACCGGGCATTGAGATGCGCCAATGCACATATAGATTCTATTGTGAGTGATTAGGCCCATTGGCTCAGGCTTAATCATATTAGATTACGGCTCATGATCATCCGGTGTGGCTTGCATATGTGATGTGTTATACACCTACTAGATATACGTGTATGTATATATATATATATATATATATATATATATATATATATATATATATATATATATATATATATATGCGATGTAGATATATATTAAATATATATGTGTGTGACACGACTTATTAGGAGACCAATACAAAAAACCCCTCCTACGATAATATTAAGTCAGTAAGTGTGAGGCAATAAGATTGACCCACGTGGCCTTCCATCGTTATAGGAAAAAATTGAATCACGACACAGATTGAGTTGGTCGAGTCTCTCGAGGCTCACCTATCTACATGATCGAGATCTTGCCTATGACATAAAGATATCACCGGTGACCTGAGGACATAGTATGCTTGGTCGAGTCCCTCGAGGGCATATCATCGAATCAAACTCGTCTAACGATGGTGATGACTTAACTGAATGTCATGGTTGGTCGAGTCCCTCGAGACTATGATGATTCAGAGGCTGAACATGATAGGAATCACAAGGAGTTATGATTGGCAAGAGTTGTCTACCTTCTGGGCTTAGTGCAATTGGTCGAGTCCCTCGAGGTTGCACTAAGACACCAATTGGATCCCGATCTCCACTAGGAGTCTATCGGAGACTTCCGCCTCATATGTCGAGGGTGTCGCATGATTCACTAAGAAAATAGTGGGAGTATATTAAGATTTTATATAAAATCTGCATGTTATTTATTTTTACTATATCTTATTTTGTCAAAAACATGTCGCTCACAAACCCCCTACATGACATATTTGTTATCAACTGTCTCACTGGTCTAAACTATACAGATTGGCTCCATAATTTGAGAATTATTCTTACGATGGAGAAAACTGTATATGTCCTTGATAGAATTCTACCCACACCAGAAGAAGGGGCAAGCGAGGATGAGATCGCTCGCTATGTGAAGTATATAGACGATTCCACGTTAGCAAAATATTACATGTTAGCCTCCATGACTCTTGAGTTATACAGGCAATATGAGAGCATGGATGCAAATTCTATTATTCTTCATCTCCACCAACTATTTGAGAAATAGGAAAGAAATCAAAGATATAAGATATCTAAGAAACTCTTCTAAGCCAGGATGACAGAAGGGACATCGGTTAAGAACCATGTCCTAAAGATGATAGAGTGGATCGACAAACTCATAATTCTAAGAATAGTCCTAGAGGATAACCTGTGTATTGATCTTATACTTCAGTCCCTACCAGATTCCTTTTCTCACTTCATCATGAATTTTAACATGAGCAAGTTTGAGGTGACTCTCTCTGAGCTCCTCAATATGTTGAGGGAAGTTGAGAGTGTCATCAAGAAGGAGAAGCAGTTCTCTCTATTGGTGAGACCAAAAAGAAAATGAAGGCCAGCAAGACCCTTAAGAAGGGCAAGGGCAAAGAAAGACCAGGTAAGGCAAAGGTTGCCAAGAAATACCCAAGAAAGGATAAAGTACAATGCTTCTACTATGGCCAAGATAGATATTGGAAAAGGAATTGCAAGGACTACCTTGCAGAGAAGGTGAGACAGAAGCTTGGAGAAGCTTGAGGTATATTCATGATCAGTCTGCACTTGTCAGATTTTTATGATAACACATGGATATTGGATACCGGGAGTATTTATCATATCTGTAATTCGTTGCATATTCTGGCAAGATCTAGGAGATTTGCTAGAGGCAAGATGGACCTTAAGATGGGCAATGGAGTAAGAGTTGTCGCAGTTACTGTTAGAGAGGTCACCCTACATCTGCTTGGTGGAGCTATTATTGCATTAGATGCATGATATTTTGTTCCCTCTATTATCAAAAATATTATATCCATCTCTTGTTTGACAATTAGTGGATATAAATTAGTTTTTAAGAATAATAGTTGTTCAATAATTATGGATGATGAGATTATCACTAGAGGGACCCTTACAAATGGCTTATAAGTGTTAGACACTTCTCCCCATATCATGAATATAAATATGTCTAAGAAGACAAGAGATGAGGTGAATAATGCATACATTTGGCATTGTAGGTTAGGTCATATACATGAGGAAATAATTCAAAAGTTGCTAAAAGATGGATACTTAGATCCATTTGACTATGAAACATATGCAACTTGTGAACCTTGCCTTCATAAGAAGATGACCAACTCTCCTTTTAGTAAAATTGAAGAGAGAGCCACCAAGTTATTGAAACTCATACATAGTGATATATATGGTCCCCATATCGACTCAGGCTATAGGTAGTTACTCATACTTCATTACATTCACTGATAATTTCTCTAGGGATGGACACGTGTACTTAATGAAGTACAAATCTGAGACCTTCGAGAAATTCAGGGAATATAAGAATGAGATAGAGAACCCAATTGGAAAGAGTATTAAGACTCTTCAATCAAATCGAGGAGGAGAGTACTTGAATACAGAGCTCACCCATTTCCTCAGGGTGGGATTCTATCCCAGTGGACACCTCCTTATACACCTCAGCTCAATGGTGCATTAGAAAGAAAGAATCACACACTATTAGATATGGTGCGGTCCATGATGAGTTTCACTGACCTACCCATCTCATTCTGGGAGTACGCTCTAGAGACGACAACTTACCTTTTGAACAAAGTTCCATCAAAGTTGGTAGTGTCTATACCATATGAGATATGGAAAGGAAAGAAGCCAGATCTTAAGATTATTAAGATTTGGGGTTGTTCTACCCATGTTAGAAGACACAACCTCGATAAGTTAAAATCAAGGACAAAATGATGCACATTCGTGGGATACCCAAAAAAAACTTGTGGGTATTATTTCTATCATACCGAGGACCGAAAGGTCTTTGTTGCCAAGAGAGCTATGTTCCTTGAGAAGGAATACATTCTTGGTGGAAACAGTGGGAGTAAAATAGAATTGAGTGAGGTTGGAGAACTTAGCTCAAGCACCATTCCAGAGCCCAAGTCTGTTCAGGTACCTAACACACAAATTCTAAATTTATAAAGGTCTAGTAGAGTATCTCACCCTCCCGAAAGATATGTGGGACATATAAGTAGATATGACTCTCAAGATATTGATCCTTAGACCTACGAGAAGGCTATTATGAGTATAGACTCTAGGAAGTGGCAAGAAGCCATAAATTCTGAAATGAATTTCATGTACTCTAATAAGGTTTGGAACCTTGTAGATGTACCTGAGAGTATTATACCCATCAGTTGCAAATGGATCTTCAAGAAGAAGATCGGAGTGGATAGAAAGATAGAGACTTATAAAGCAAGGCTAGTAGCTAAAGGATATCGTCAAAGACAATGAGTTGACTATGATGAAACCTTTTTACTTATAGCCATGCTTAAGTCCATTAGAATTATTTTGACCATTGCAGCACACTATGACTATGAGATCTGGCAGATGGATGTCAAAATGACATTCCTCAATGGCAACCTCTAGGAAGAAGTGTATATGATATAGCCAGAGGGATTCATATCTAAAGAGAGTCCGGATAAAGTGTGCAGGTTGCTTAAATCCATTTATGGATTGAAGCAAGCTTCCCGAAGTTCGAACATAAGATTTGATGAGGTGATAAGATCTTATGACTTTGTTAAGAACGAAGATGAGCCTTGTATGCAAAGAAAGGTAAGTGGAAGCATTATCACATTCTCGGTGCTATATGTGGATGACATCCTAATCACTAGGAATGATATAGAAATGCTCTCCACAATAAAGGCTTGGCTATATAGAAACTTCTCCATGAAAGACTTAAGGGAAGCATCCTATATTTTAGGGATCCAGATCTATAGAGATAGATCCAAAAGGATGCTTGGCTTGTCTCAGTCTAGGTATATAGACTCCATTGTCAAAGAGTTTGGCATAGAAAATTTCAAGAAAGGTCTCATACCAATGAGGCATAGAATATCACTTTCTAGGAGTATATCCCCAAAGACTCCGAAAAAAAGGCAAACATGAATAAGATACCTTATGTCTAAGTGATAGGGTCTATTATGTATGTGATGCTATATACCAGGCCTGATATAGCACATGCTTTGAGTGTCATGAGCAAGTATCAAGCTGATCTAGGTTTAGAACACTAGAAAGCAGTAAAGTGTATCCTTAATTACTTAAGAAGCACTAAAGGATTTTTTACTAATGTATAGAGAAGGTAGCCTCCATGTTGAGGGCTACATGGACTTGAGTTTTCAGTCTAACATTGATGATAGCAAGTCAAATTCAGGGTGTGTTTTCACCCTGAATGGAAAAGTAGTAAGCTGGAAGAGTTCCAAGCAAGATACTACTATTGACTCAACCATAGAGGCGGAATACATTGCTGCAGCAGAAGCAGCAAAGGAAGGGGTGTGGATGAAGAAATTTATCAGGGATTTGGGAGCTATACCAAGCAACGTGGAGCTAACTCTCATATATTATGACAGCAACAGGGCGATAACTCTAACAAAGGAACTCAGGTCTCAACAGAATTGTTCTGAGGAGGTTCCATCTGATTAGAGGGATTATGACCCAGAAAGATATAGCAATAGTTCCATCCGAAGATAACATTGCAGGTCCATTGACAAAGCCACTAGCACAGATTATATTTGAGCATCACAAGAGTCTGATGGGGATCAGACACATAAGTGATTGACTTTTGGTCAAGTGGGAGATTGCTAGTTACCGATGCCCTACAAGCTAATTATATGATTGATGACACGTGTGATACGCTATGTGATCTTTTTGCTTATGATTAATATTGACATATTCTCACATTATATTATTTATTATATTTATATTCTGATGTCCTTGGTTCTGTGCAATGGGAATCGAATCGTGATGAGATCACGATAATGAGATCGATTCACCTTTAAACACAGATCCTAAATAATCCCAATCATAGGTTACTCAAGAGGGATATTAAGATAATCGGATAGATCGATGTACTATATACTCATCCATATGATGGAGGCGGCTGGTCTCATAGCCACTTATATAGAGACACTAAAGATATAGTACAGGTGCTCATTAGAGAATGAGTTTACTGATTGATCCGCTTATAGAATGTTGTATGGTTAATGATACCTAATATCAAACAGCGATTTCATAGTCCCAATTGTGTATCTAGTCCGTAGACTTGAGACACCAAGGATGTCTTGTATGAGTACTCCTTTCTTTGACACCAGACTTACAGGTTTAGAAAGTTTCAGATCTGGTATAGTTGGTTATCGGGATTAGTAACCAACCTTACGAAGGCAATTGAGTGTCAATAGAGGATCATCCACTCTTAGTATTATGAGAGAAATATCTCATATATGCTTACTCAAACAAATCTCTAGCTATGGTCATTCAAATTGAGGGATAAGGAGTTCTCCGGTAGAATCTAAATAGAGCAAGACAAACATATTCTGTATGTGACCTGATAGTAACATGTCTAATATACGGTCTCTGGGATATTATTTAGATGAGGGATTATAAATACATGGTAACTGTGGATAGATAGGTCCGATGGATTTGATCCCCCCTGTACCGTCTGGGGACTATGGCGTAGTGGCCTAGTACATCCATAGTCGATAAGTCGAGTGAATTATTATGAGGATAATAATTCACTATATCAAAAGGAGTTCTGATAAGAGTGACTCACAGCCAACTCGGTATCGATCCTAGAGGGTCACACATATGGTAGATTCTTCAGCGAATAGAGGATTGGATGAAGATTCAATTAGCCCCTATTCTCATTAGATGAGACTCTATACTGATGGGCTCCTTGTTTAAGGCCCAATTAGAGACCTAAGGAGATTATTGGATAGAGATCCAATAATGTAAGATTAGTGAGTTATTGGATATAGATCCAATACCCACTAAGGAAAGGAGCCCTAGGGTTTTGGTGGCTCTCTATAAATATAAGGGGAGACTCATAGTTTATAGGTCGCAGCTTTAGCCACCACCTCCTATTCTCCTCCCTCCCTCTGAGCAAGAGTTGCAAGATCTGATTGGAGGAGTTTCACTACAGAGATCCATCGTGTGGATACCGCTAAAGAGGAGGATGCTTGACCTCCTTCATCTTCTCCATCTGGATATGGAATACAGGGATATACGATCTCCCTAGGTAAAATCAATCTCTCATACATTACGAGTTTTTTTATTTTTTTAGGGTTTTTTTCATGACCCCAATCTTTTACATTACGATTTGATCTACGTGGGAAATCGATTTTTATTTTGATTTTCACTGCACATGTGGTGCACCCGCTGAGGTTTCCCAACATGACCTATCCCTCCTGGATATCTGCCCTATTGAAGCAACTTTTCTCTTTATATTTTTCCCACTAGAAGTTTCGGAGACCACCATCCCCTTTGGACTACTCCGTCTTGCTGAACAACTTATGTCTTGTTTTGCCCTCGTAAATACACTTGCTAGATTGTGACTCTTCGTTAATACTGTCCCCACTGCACCCTTTAAAGTCTAACAATATGCTAAACTTATTGCACACTTCAACCTCCTATGGACGTATCCTTTCCATGCTGAAGAGAAAGTTTTAATGCTTCATGGCACTGAGTTCCGATCGCCTTGGGATAGCCACGAACACTCCATCGTCCATATATAAGCCCTTGCATGAGTATCAAATTTTTTGAGTTAGCAATTCTCCTCACCTCTATGAGCTTTACATAACTCTTTTGGTCATTGAGCAACACATCCCACTTTATACGGTCTCATCTTTTACCAAGCGCCCCACTTTTTTAGCACCGTCAAGTTTGGTTTCCAACATCGAGTTATAGCTCAAACTCAGCCATCCCTCCCTTTGTGTGGTACGTATTCTTCTTAGCTTGCTTGTCCTCATGGTGGCTCTTATGCAAAGGGTTGACCATTCCTCTAAATGCCAAACTTGGATGCCTGCTCCTCTAAGCAACTGTTTTCCCTACATCTCAATATCCATTTCCCCCAAACGATTGCGCATGTTGGCTACCCTCCACACAGCCCAACTAGCTCCCCCATGTTTGTATGACAAGTGTTTTTGCATGTGCTTGTCCTGCTCTTATACCAAAATGTCACAAGCATATAGCTAGTTTTGCCCAAGTCATACAACACCATTGCGAGTCTGTCCATAAAGGTCAACCTTTTCGAAACCTTCTAGGGTCCCTTAGGACCTACAAAAGAAAAAATGGGTTAGAGGAAGCACTTCCCAAGTTTTGAACGGTTGCACACAAAGGATAATGGTTCATTATAGACCGAAGTCCTTACAAGTGCCTACATGATACAACTTTCATTTACAAGCCAAAATTGACTATAAAAGCTAACCAAACGAGGGCTGCTAAGCCTACTACAAGCCTGCTACTTGCTGTACAAAGAATATACAAAAACGAAAGGACATGGATAAATATAAGCATTACATCAACACCTTATTTATATTTTTATCGGTGATAATAAGCATGAGGTTCTCCATTTCTTTTTTATTGTTATCTTCATCTTCAGAGCGTCTCGGCTTCTTACATTCATAGCAAGAGGTTTTGTCCAAGAAATATTTCGTGATGAACGTATGGGCAAACCATCTTTGGATTTGCCTAAGATCTTTGGAATTCATTTATTTCTCCTAGGGTTGATTTGCTTTGGCTTTGGTGCATTTCATATAATAGGTTTGTATGGTCCTAGAATATGGGTGTTTGATCCTTATTGACTAACTAAAAAGTACAACATGTAAGTCCATCATGGGGTGCGGAAGGCTTTGATCCTTTTGTTCCCGAAGGAATAGCCTCTCATCATATTATAGTAGGTACATTAGGCATATTAGCAGGCTTATTCCATCTTAGTGTTCGTCCACCTCAATGTTTATATAAAGGATTACATATGGGCAATATTGAAACTATACTTTCCAATAGTATCACTGTTTTTTTTTTTGTAGCTTTTGTTATTGCTAGAACTATGTGGTATGGTTTGGCAACTACCCCAATCGAATTATTTGGTCCCACTCATAAGTTCATTTTTATGTTTTTTGTTTATAATCATTAAAATTTTCAGTTCTTTTATTAAGAGTTTAAGTTCAAAGTTTTTGTCACTCGAGGTTTCACTCGAGGAGTCATATATCATTCTCAGTTCAAATTATTTCCTGTTCTTTAGAAGGTCTTATTCCATTATGAGTTCACTATCCTTTCTATTTTTTAGAAGGTGTTCTTCAAATTCATTTTTGAAAGTCCTTTCATTTAATGATTCATTTAGATTAATTGTGTTTTCATATATGATTTTTAATATATGTCATATATCAAAAGTCGAATCACAAGAAGAAACTAGATTAAAATCGTTTTTATTTAAAGCATAGAATTCATAGCTTTGGCATTTAAAGAAAATATTTATTTTTCGTAATCATTCCAATCATTTATTAGATTAGATAACTTTTGAAAACCTTTTTAAAAAATACACCATAAATCAAAATCTATCGAAATAAAAAAGATATGCATTCGAACTTTCCAAGATGTGTAGTTCGTCCCATTAAACATAGGAGGACTTATGATACATTGACCCTCGTTAATGTCATAATAAGCCATTTACTCACTTGGGTGTTAATCTAATAAGTACAACGTGGCTCTGAGACTAATTGTTAGGATCAATTGACACTGGGGGTGGTGAATTAGTGCAAGTGCTAAAAACTTTGGTTTAAGGAAAACTTTTGCTAAAAAAAAAAATAATATCGGAAGCATTTAGTTCAAATAGAGTAAGTAAGCAATTTAATCTTATAGAACGATGCTAAATTTCTTGCCTAAATAAGGCTCAAGTAAGAACATGCAAATCTAAAAGGAAAGATAAGAGACACTCATAGTTTATAGTGGTTCAGCTATAACTTGGCCTACATCCACTTCCCGAGTCCTCTTCCTCGAGGTCCACCGATATCTACTATCAATCTTCTTCAAGTAAAGACCAAACCTTTACACTTCCCACTCTTCTTTTATTGGGCTCAGGAAATAAACCTTATAAGCTTTACACTTACAACTCACAATGGAGACTTTTATAAAAATTACAAGACCTTTTACTCACTCCCTTGCCCCCTTTCCTTTTTCTTTTTGTTGCATAATTTTAACACACTATTTTTCTCATAATTTTATCCCAATGCCTTGTGCTTAATGCAAGAAGACTTGGGATATTTATAGACCCCAATTAGCTTTAGACATGGGACACAAAAATTTAAACGTATCTGAAAAATCTGAATACGAGCGGTACAACTGTCGACACTGGCGGTACTACCACCGAAAGTTACCCGAAAAACAAGATGATGGTGGTACAATCATCACCTGAGCGGTACGACCACTACCCACTAATGATACTACCGTTAGGAATCTTGGAAAAGTAATTTTCTCTACTTTTCTATTCCCGACATGTATCTTCAGTTGACCCCTTTCCAGGTTAACCAAATGAGCTCAACCTGAGCTCAATCCAAACTTAAATATGGACCCGATTTGCCTCATTTGAGTTAATTTAGATTCTTTCTAAACTTAAATCAATTAGGACTCAACACCAAACTGATGCTAACTATGACCTGCTAAGACATACAAAGATAATCAATTTGACCAACGTGTTAAGTGACCTTCCCAACTCCTAGCGATCTTCCCGGTAAACTCCGGCAAACTCCTAACAAGTCTCGATCTTTTTGGTGAACCCCCGATACATCCCAAGCAAGCTCCTGATTACCTTCGGTGAGTTCCTGGCGAACTCCCAATAAGCCTCAGATACCTTCGACAAGCTTCCGGCGAACTCCTGGCAAGCCCCCAATACCTTCGGCAAACTTCATGCGATCTCTTGGTGAGTTCCCACTACATCGTCTGATCCCCGACCCGATGCCCGAACTTAACTTTGGCCCAACATCTGATTGTATTATCTTATCGTAGTTAATCATGCATCATTCATCTCTAATACATATGTTAGATCAACAAACTCATCGATTAATTTCATCATCAAAATATGAGATTTAATAAGGAGATGTATCATTCAATCATTAGCATAAATGAGTCCTTGAAGGACGTACAAGTCCACCCTGATCAGCCATCAACGTCTCTCACTCAGGTATAAAAGCTGACCTAGTGCTTGAATAGGGGACGAATGAAAAGAAAACCCTATTGTTTCCACTCTATTCAAATGTACCTAGATTCACATTTGTCCTTGTTCGAAGTACTTGGAGAATGTTAACAATGTAATATCCCTCATTTATGAAATATTCATAATGATATATTTTTAATTATTTATGAGGACCCATTTATAAAATTTAAGGATTTGTTTATTATTTATCTTGATTAAATAATTTTATATTAAAAATTGATTGCTAGGGACCTAAATGTAAATTTTAAAATATAAAATACATTATAAAAGATTCATATTAAGTTTACAAAAAAAAATATGGTGAGGACATGTGTCATTACCTTGTTTAAAGTAGTGACACTTGTGCATATACATTGGTGACTCAAAAACATATTACATGCATGTTTGCCACCTTTAACCCATATGTTACTTAAACAATTAACAATTAGAGAAAAAAATGGATTTTGGCTGCAACGTAAACTTGAGGAGAAGAAGTAGAAGAAAGAAGAAGAAGAAGAAGAAGAAGAAGAAGAAGAGGAAGAAGAAATTTGGGGATTTTGGGATTGTGATCTAATCCACACCTTTGGGATTAAAATATTCAAAAGCAAGTATTCTATCTTCCTCCTATTGAAATTTATCTTTGTTTTTACCTTAATTTATGAAGAAAATTTCAAACAAATCTGAAATCTTTTGTTGGCTGCTTAAGTATGAATCTGTAATATATTTAAGATTATGACCTATCTACTTTGTTCTTACTGTAACTTTTAGTACAAACCTCTGATTTAGACAAAACTTAGTTTTTTCAAAAATAGATTCACATGTCTTTCTTTTGGACTTTATTTTGAATAATTTGAAGTTCATTTGCTAGCCCAAATATTTATTTTAATTGAGTATATAAAATCTATAAAATAAATTTTGTAGCTCCTGACCTTTCATTACTATATTGCTTATATCTTCCTATTGGAATTCCTGATTTATGTAAAACTTGATTCGTTAGAAAATAGGCTCATAGATCTTTCATTTGATACTAGGATTAAAAGATTTAGAGTCCAAATCACTATCAAAATTTCTATTTTGTTAGACCTTATGGATTTTGTAAAATAAGGATCATAACTCCTGACCTTTAGTTGTGAAATCATCAATAACTCTTTGTAGAGACCTTCAATTTGTATAAAAATTATTTTATTTGAAACTAGATTGATTTATCTTTTTAACATATTTTTAAGTAATTTGTAACATATTTGATCATCTGAGTAACTTTGTAATTTACTTTCAGAATTCTACTAGAATATGGATTATATCAATTATGCTTATACTTGCTTTATCCATTTTAAAATTTAAATATCTAATGCTCTTATCCTTGAATTTCTTACATATTAGAATATGTTATATATTAATTGATGTTACATTATATTATTTTATTTAGGTGCATGTATGATTTATTATTTCATATATATTTCCGATATATACCAAATTTATTACTCATGTCCTTTTATACTCTCGTGTTTGTGAGACAATATGAACCTTTGCCAGAAATGGTAAAGGGAGTTATGCTTAGAGCCCACATGCTTTGCTGACCCCCTGTGACTTCACTCAGACGTGGGTGGATGGAACTCCCAAACGTGAGAGACTTATGTTTAGTGGTCATTCAGTGATGGATGTTCCAGATTATGCTTATAGTCCCATTTCACCATCTATGTCTTGAT
The DNA here is from genome assembly GCA_021527575.1 of Ensete glaucum. Classification (NCBI taxonomy): domain Eukaryota; kingdom Viridiplantae; phylum Streptophyta; class Magnoliopsida; order Zingiberales; family Musaceae; genus Ensete; species Ensete glaucum. The sequence continues at coordinate 38,995,204 of CM038557.1, forward strand.
ATGATATCCAAAGCATTGCTTATGAGTTTGCTTATGCACTTTGGATAAAAATGAAATAAATGTTATGTCTGAATAATATTTGAGTTTTTGTTCGTTACTTTTTCATTTAATAAGCTTTTGAGATTATTTATACACCATTGATATTTTTTCAAAATATATCCTATGTATTTTTGATATGTTCCGAAATGTTTCATTTGCTATTGATATATTCTGAAATATTTTACATGTCATTAATATGTTCCGAAATATCTGATACCTCCTTGATATGCTCCGAAATGTTTTATATTTTCATTGATATGCTCCGAAATATTTCATTTGCCATTAATATATTGCTTGACATACTTATGCCTATGATATTCATCTAATTTCAAATGTGACATATGAGCTTAAGTTTGATATTTGTTCCCTTGATATGTTTAGAAGTATTTCATATATTATTTTATATATCATTGATATATACCAAAATACTTATGATTGCCATATATGCTCCAATTACCTTTTCAAATTGTTATTGATTTAAGTATGCTTCGAACGAGATGAACCTTGTGGTTATGAATATGATTTGATGCTATATGTGAAAACTTTTATATTCCCTACCTTGTATTCTTATATCAGGTTCAATTTGTAAACACTTTTCTGTGCCTTGAACCTGTTTGATACTTGCTAGGCTTCTTAGCTCACTCTGTTGTCATCTAATTTTTTTCAGGTTGACTTGGCATTTATTGAAATACTTGATACGGGGTTAAAGTAATGGAAAAACAAGAAGTTCTTGAGCTAAATCTTTATTTAACAATATGTTATCGTTGTATGTGTACACCTTGTGTCTAATGTAAAATTGTAGACATATTTTGAAGTAGGGTAACTACGTAATGGTCTTAAGAGTATCCCATGTTTGGGATATCGAATGTTAAACTTACTATATAACATATGAAGTGGTAGTATATGGTTGTTTTTAAAGTAATATAGATTTTATCGCATTGACAAATTTTATAAATATAGATTATATTTAGCTATATTGGTTTTGGATTGATTTTGTGATTCATTAAAAGAATGTGAAGAGATTATAATCTACACAGATTTCTATGAAAATAATTGAATAATTCCGTATGTTATTTTTAGTATCATCAAATAATTGTTTGAATCCTAGATGAATTATATTATTGATAATATTATTAATTTTTTTATATTAGAATCATATCTTTAGAATATGATATAATTTGATGAGACATAATAATTTACACGCTATAAGACCTTCTCAAGTGACTACGAGGCCTGATCGATTATCTCCGAAGTGCACCTTCCGCTCTACGGAGCTACTAGAAATACCGTGGCTCACCACTGAGGAGCAGCCTTAAGGGGGAGATCAATTGGCACATCATTCAACATTTTCCAGCGGTCATAATCCAAGCCATCGACGGTGGATGCTTCTTGTTGCAGAACAAAGATCCACCAATGTACCATGCAAGCGTCGCTTCTCAGCACGTTTATCATCCCCCTTCCTCTGCTCCAATAGCTTATTGCTGAGTATGCTTTACCTTCTCCGCTTCTGCAGCATCAATCAAATTTCACTGTTGTCATGTGTTGTTTTACCTTCTTCTGGTGGTGGGTGCTCGATCGGACCTGAAGGTTCATTACATTTTCTACATAATACTTTTCATGATATGTGATGATCATGAGGTCCATTTCTACAAATTTGCTTGTACTTGGTTAGGTATATGATTTCATGTTGTATCCAAACTTGTAAACTTGTAATCCGCTATATGATTTACTTTGACAAGCAAAGAGATTATTTCGAATCTTGTTAACTATATAGTTTGATCCATGACAATATGATTTGATGGAATAACTAACTCATTAAATTAATGAGTCAAAAACATTAATTATAAAAATATATAAATCTAAGTTAATAATAATTGATTCATCTAACTTCAGACACTAATTCAATTGTTCTCTAAACTGAGTATCACTCTCTCTCATTTTAAAGTCTGATGCCAGATCCAAATAACCAAGAAACAAAGCTAATAAATACACATAATTTTAAACTTTAAACGACAAAGAAACGCATCATCGGAAGTTAAACATTCTTCTAATTCAGAATTTTTTTTTTTTGAGCAGTGAGTTGTAGTCTTTGCTATTACCCTTTTAATTGTATATTAAATTATTCTTGAAATAAAATATAACGGACAATATTAAAAATATAAAATGATACAGATGAAGAATATATGTTGAGAGGATGAGAAAATAGAAATATATTAGAGTTTTAAGTCTTTTATTCCTATAATGAAGAAGACCGTAATCCACATTAAAAAAATAATATATTTGATAATAAAAAAAATTGAAGAGTATTTCAGTCTTTTAAAATTTAAACAATCGAATTAGTTTTCTCAATTCAAAACCGATTGCATTTAAGTTTTATATTTATAGTTGTAGGAATCGATAAATCTTCCTTGGTTTTTTTTCTCATGCATTATTCTTGTTAGCTGAAAGATTCAACTTTTTGAACACACTTGATTTTTTTTATTTTCGATATAAAAATTTGTAGTTGATCGCAATCGGGTCTATAAGTGCTAATGATATTTGATGAAATGCCACGTTCATGCATTAAGATACCAATATTGACAATCATATGATCTACAAGTGACATGCGTGTAATTTTTTTTGTCATTTTCAATAAATATAACCATCAAATTATACTTTTAAGGATGAATTTGAATTCTTGCTTGATTGTCGAAAACCTCCATGAATAATTTTTTTCTAGAATATAAAGTAACAAATTTATATTTATTCGAATGTTTTCGACATCTGGGTGATTTACGCAATACTCTCTCTCTCTCTCTCTCTCTCTCTCTCTATATATATATATATATATATATATAACTTTTTCTTTTAAACAAGGAATAAAGAACTTTTTCTTTGTTTCAAAGCCCCCAATTCCTCCAAAAAAAAGAAAAAACTCCAGGAAAGTGTTGGCTTTCTCTGACTCCTGTCTTCGCCGGCCGATCCCTAAACGCTGCGTGGAGCGACACAGCCGTGGAGACGGCGGAGGAGCGATGGTGACCTCGCCGGTGGTGAACACGTACCCACTCTCGAACTACACCTTCGGGACGAAGGAGCCTAAAATGGAGAAGGACACCTCCGTCGCCGATCGCCTTGCCCGCATGAAGGTCAAGTAAGTCGGCTTCGAACCCCATCCCCATCCCCATCCCCATTTTTACTGTCTCCCTGGGACCCTGCCGAAATCCCAGTGTTTACCCTTCCTCTCCTGGTGTTAAACCCTAGTAATATATGATTTGTGGTTCGTGCCCCTTCTTTGTGGATCTACGCTGTAAGATTTGGCGGATCTTAAGGTCAAACACGAATTTGAGTTGAGATTTTGTTCTCTTTCCTAACTGAAACCCTAGAACCTCTAATTATGATGTAGAATGATGCATAGAGTCCATTATTGGGTCCAATTTTCTGCGCCTTCTGTCAATGGGGATTTGTACTCTGATGTCGAGACTTGGAGGCTAATATACTCATTTTTGTGGTAAATGTTTCATCTGTTCCAAAATTGAACTTTTCTCTTGTGCAAGTGTAAGAATTTTTGACATAATCATCTTTTCTTTATAGTTGTGTATTGATAAACCGTAACTTCTATTCTCATATAGAACTGAGTACCATATTATCCATAATTTGGTCTCTGGGGCCAATCATTGTATAACCTGAAAATTGTGAAATGATAATTAGTGATAATACAACTACATTTCTGTTACTTTTTTCTAAATTTGGAACCAATTGTAGGTGAAGGTCCTCTGAGCATATCTCATTCTATTATAGAAGATCTCTAATGCAAGGTACACTTTATTGTTTGACTGATTCCTTTTCTTTTGATTCAGCTATATGAAAGAAGGCATGCGGACAAGTGTCGAAGGAATTTTATTGGTAAGGATCTCCATAGTATACCATTAACGTATTAGCTTTTAGTTATAATTTGATATCTCAGGTTTGCAGATGATTAAATAATGTAACTTAGCATTCACATTTTTCTTTGGAAGAGAGTTAATTATTTTTTAATGTTAAAACATGCAGTCGTTGCAGTGAATTTGTTTGTTATCCTATGATCCCTTGATTCTAGTGTACTTTTCTTAGCTGCTAATGTATACTGGATTTAGCACCGTTTCAAGACCACTGATAGGTGGCCAGTAATGAATCATTGTTAAAGTTTTTTATGCAATGTTATTGATATTGGTTTGTGCTTTATAGTAAACCATATATTCACAGTATCAAAACAGGCAATGTACTTGACATCAGAGGTTTCAGTTTTTTTTTCTGAAAAATAAAATTTATAAGCTTAAACCAGTCTGGAACAAAAAGGTCCCTCTTTATCAGAGGGGAAGATATTACAAAATTGGTGTGGCAAGTTTCCTTGCCACAAAAAGGTAGTAGCAGTGAAGCTTGCAAAAGCAGCAGCTGAATGAGCCACTTTATTCATCTCCCTCTGAATGTGTGTGATTCGTGTCTCTTCAAAATTTCTCAATAGTTGCTGAATGCTATTGTAGTTGGTCTTCAATCTCCATACAGGATCTTTCTATTTGTTAAGGGTGTCCACCAGCAGGGTGGAATCACTGCCAACCAAATGGTGAGTCACTCCTCCTTTGATGGCTGCCTGAATGTGCTGTAGTACCACAAGAACCTCACAAGATTCCCCATCCCTTTTATCAACGTACCTGCAATCGACAAGTGAACAATTACAAAAAACATCACTAATAACAAAAACACTGTCCCCGTCATTGTTTTTCCCAGACCAAAATCCATCTGAATTAAGTTTGAACCATCCTTGGCTAGATTTCTCCCATCTAATGAAAGTTTGAGTTGATCATTATATGCAGATAGTAATTCTTCAGCATAAGAGGCTATGAGTGCTAAGTCTTTGTGGCAGACAGCACTGGGAGTGATCTTGGCATTGTCAACTCCAGCCTCATTCTGTGCTTTCCATAAGGCCCAGAAGCAAGTTGCAATAGTGGCCCTCAAGATCATATAGTTCACTTGATTGTCCTCTCCTTCCTTGAGCCACAGCCCAAGGTGTCCACTGATCCATGTACTCGAATTGTATGTTCAAAAGGGACTGAACAATCTCCCAAACATCCCTAGCCATCTTACAATCAAAGAGGATATGTTTCGTAGAATTATTTTGATCATCTCTTCCACAAAGCCAACAGTTGTGAGCAGTGGTCAAGTTAAGGGCAGCTAATCTTTCTAAAGCAGGTAATCTTATGTGCAGGAGCTTCCAGCGAAAAACAGAGACCCTATGGGCAGTTGGCAGCTTCCAAAGGTTACCCCCAGCTACCGTTAGTTCCTCCTCTGAGGAATCTGTAGGCAGACTTGACAGTAGCTTTTCCACTCTCAGTGTGTCTCCAAATCCAAGTGTCATCACAAGACTGGTGAGCTATATCAATTTTCGAGATCTTCTGGGAGATAGAAGTGCCAAAATTGTTATTAAGAAGCCCCATGTTCCAGACAGAATTGATGGTTACATCTTTCACAGTGGACATGTTTGAGATTAGGATTAATATAGTCGGAGGTTTCAGTTTTAATGTTAAAAGACACAACAGAACTATAACACCAAACATTTGTCCTTTACATACAGGGATATCTTAGTTGTGAAAACAAAAAGATTATTTATAGCCTTGACAAGAAGATGCATGTAGTTTTTTATGAATAATGAATTGCCTATATTTTGGAGTTGACAGAAAACATATTCAAATATGGACAGTGAAGTAATTTAATATTATGATTTTAAAAATGAAAAATTACAATTGTTGGGTTCTCCTGACGGGTATTGAAGTATCATGAAGATTTATAATTTGACCTCCTCGAAAACAGCTGGATTGCAATACTATTATTCTTTCTAAATGTATTTGTCTTTATGATAGCCAAAATAGTTTTGGAAAATATTCTGTTATTTCTAGTCATTGACATCATAGACTGATGTGAAACATATTGCTGGTTAGCCTGGTTAGGATCGAGTCACTGGGATGAGCTTTCTCTGTCTAGTTCTGGAATGAATTACCAGTTCCATATTAGATCTATGATGTGGAATGCATGTTAGCTCCAAAAGGATAAGTTTGATCGTCATTGGTCACTATTCCTTTCTTCATCTCTTGCTCCTTTTCCTACTTTTGTTAATTCAATTCCTTGATTTTTAATGTGTTTTTCATAATTTCAAGAACCATATCTTTCTTTGCCCTCCCAATCTCAAGGAGTGATTTTCTAGCTTGGGCATAGCTCAACGATTCACTTGGTAATTATCTTTGATGTTTCATTCAATATTTTAAGTGAAAGTGAAAGAGCCTATAAACTAATTTTGGTTCTTCCTTTTCGTTTTTCTAACTGGTATGGCGAAATATAGTGCAAGTCTAAGCCCAACTTAGTTGAAGTATACTAACTTAAAACATTTTGGATTGGTTAATTGGTACTTCTTATTTTATATAATTGCTTTTCCACTTGATGAATTACCTTTTCTGCATTGAATTTACTCTTCTTGGCCTACCATTTATCATGTCATGTCCCAAAGCTGCACAATGGAACAACGAATTATAAATTTTGAACAAAACATAATTTGTATGTCTATATTCATATACGTGCTTCTACACATCTCGGGTTAAGTACATGCCTAATGTACTTTTTACATGACGGAGTTTAACCAAAGCATAAACCTCCTGTAGGGATATAGGACTAGGCTTATGTGATGGTTTGGCTGAATGATGATTCTTGAATGTGGATTAGGTTCTTAGCCTTCAAGTTTCTCATTGTTTTTATGCTTATGATATATTAACTTTGGATCTACTTAAATATTTTTATGTTGGATTTATGCTATATAGGAGCCTTGCTGTTTTATGTCAACCCGTTCTGGGACAGGCTTATCTAACTTGATCTAAAGTCTTAGACAACCAGGCTTTTCTCCTGATTTGTTTTCGTTGCAAAACCTTTTCATATTGTAGGCTAAACATTTTCATCTCTTGTTCTCCTTGGTTGTAGTAAAACACTTTAAAGTTTAACTTTTAGTAAACTTTCATTTCGCACTGGTTGACATAAAGGCAGATGACTTTTAACTCAGAATAAAATCTTCAGTAAACTTCTGGTTGACATACAGGCGGATGGCTCACTGGTCCTAAAATTCCACCCAGAATGATGCTCTACAGTGTATTCTGTAGCGATTTGACTGTTAACTGGTAGCCTGTCATTATAAAATGATTGATCAGGTTCTTTCTTGTTGTATTATTTTGGCTAACTTAAGTTGCAAATTCTGATTTTCTTCATTGAAGTTCCTTAAACATATATAATACATAATATGATATGCTTAATATTTGTCTGACTGGGCTAATTTGATGGATTTTGCCTCACAGGGGTTTCTTTTTCTTTCAGCTATCTCATATGCTTAAATATATTTTATAAATATCTTGCAATAAAATTTAGCAAATTTAAAGGGAGCTGACTGCTAAGTGCCACCCAGATGTTTCCAGAACTAGTGATGATTTACGGCTATGTAGCATGACTAATATGCTGTGGTGTTGCACATGCAAAATATAGAAAAGAATTCTTATCTTGCACAGATTATTGTTAGTTTGTCGTACACCTTGTTATTCATCTGAACATGTGATAGTAATGGTTTTCCTGGGTATCTTGTTTTTAGTATATAATATCTATGTTAAATAAAAAAGCTGAATAAAAGTAAAGTTTCAATTGCATTAATTGTGGAACTCTTTCCTTTTCTTGTAGGTCCAGGAGCACAATCATCCCCATATACTGCTACTGCAAATAGGAAATACTTTTTGTAAACTTCCTGGTGGACGTCTGAAGCCTGGAGAGAATGGTAGGTTTTCATTGTTAGTGGAATTTTATATCCTTATTCCACTTTTTCTGAGTTTGTTAATTGCTCATGAGAAATTTTCACGCATCTGATCATGTCTGAGCTGTGTTTATGTGACTACACTCATCAGAAATAGAGGGTCTGAAACGAAAGCTTTGTAGCAAACTTGCTGCAAATTCACCTTCCTTTCAGCCAAACTGGCAGGTACATAATCTCCACCTTCACCAGATCCACTTCCTAAGTATGGATCAAAGAATTCTATAAAAAGAAACACAGACCATAAGAATTGAACATAATTCATAGAGCAAAATTTGCTGTTTTGTGTTTGTGGGTAAGTCATATTCATTGAAGCATTCATCATTTCATGAAAAATAATTCATGAACATCAACACAGTAGCCTTCTGTGTCATCTTAGACTCAGCAACTTACATTTTCCACTCCACATTCTATGCTACCAGAGGTGGCAGACGGCTAAGTGTTCCCCAGTTTGTTTCTGATTTCCTCAACCATTAACCAGCATGGGCATTCATCTGGAAATTTGTGGTGTTGGAGCAATTATGAGTTCTACTTACAGTTTTCCCTGTTATGATAATTGCGGAAGGCTATCAGATTTCCGTTGTTACTTGTTAGCTGAAGTCCTATAAACTTCTACTTTTCTGCATGGGTCAATTTAATTTCTTTACCTGTGTCATGGGTTGATAATGTACTGGTTACTATTTCATTGAATTGTTGTGGTACATATGTTTAGCATGTACTGTGTTATCCAGTAGTGAGCCTCTTATGATGGTTATATTAAATTATTAATTACATGTTTGCTTTGACCTGCAGATTGGAGAGTGTGTTGCTACCTGGTGGAGGCCGAACTTTGAAACAGCAATGTACCCGTACTGTCCACCTCACATAACTAAGCCCAAGGCAAGTTGCATTTGTACCTTTAGAAGTCAGATGCAATTAGTGGTGACCAATTTCTAATTTGGAACCTGAATCTTTCTATTTACAGGAATGTAAGAAGCTATTCCTCGTTCACTTGTCAGAAAGAGAGTATTTTGCTGTTCCAAAAAACTTGAAGCTGCTTGCTGTTCCATTGTTTGAACTCTATGACAATGTTCAGGTAACTGTATTTTCACATGACATTCTAAATATACAGCATACATCTCAACTGTTGGAAGATCTGCTTAATTACAACAGATGCAATCAATTGTTTATTCTGTTAAATATTAGTGTTGTGTATTATTTTCTAATTCCTCATCAATTTTTAGACTTTCTTATAGATAAATATACCAATTAAACTAGATATTAATTTTGAGAGATTAGCCCATATATTCAAAGCATAATATCTTATGTATATTGGAAACTGATTTTGTGGTCTCAATTATATGTGCATTTTACCTTATTTGCAATTTTTCTTCCTTTACCTTATTTGTAATTGTAAGGTCCTAGTTCCTAACTGTATTTCATTTTTGTGATGGTGGACTTGCATTACCTACATCACATGGTAAACTAATATTTTTATTGGCCATTTTACTGTTTATTGGGTTTACCTTGTTCGCTGACTTGAGAATATCATGGATAAGCTGAACCTGTCTGTTAAAATGAATACAGAGATATGGTCCTGTTATATCTACAATTCCACAACAATTGTCAAGGTTCCAGTTCAACATGGTTACATCCTAAAGCTGGTGGAGCTAATGTGGTTACCTTCAAGGTAGTTGCATGGGTAGAAAATTGCTGAAGCCAATTCAATCAAACTTGATCTTGTCTGATACACAAGTATCTTAGTTTCTCTTTTCTTCCTTTTGGTTGGTTGTATGAACCTGTAAGTCAACTTACAAGCAAATGTATCCTTCGATTGAAGTTGTAAGCTGAGCAGGTGCAGGAATAAGAGAACCAACACAATGTCCACGCTAGGAGTTTTATGTGCTCCCTCTTGCAGTTCACTCACTGTCACCGACTTTGCTTATCTGGGGCTAGATATACAAGTATGGCGAAATTTATTAAGTTTGCGACAAAACATGTAGTTTGGTGGAAGACAGTGTAAGATTTAAAGGTGGTTTGTTGTTCAGCTCATTCAGTGCATGGGTGTTCATCATGTACCAAAGATTTAATGATATAGAACCTTTCTATGTCTATCCCAAGTCATGGCGGTGATGCTGATGATTTCATGGAGCTAAATTTAGGAAATGTACATTGTACAAAATCTAGGGTTGAAAGAATTCAGAAGAGAGCGCGAGCTGCCGAGAACTGGTAATGTTCTGTACCAGAGGCCTAGCATCATACGTCAGGCATCCATATTGAGGTATTTAGTGATTGTGCTTATCCTATGCGTTTAACACATAGATACATGAGTCAGATTTATATGTTATATATTGATAGTTAATCAGATTCAGAATTAAAATTGAGTAAAATGCAAGCCAACACGAGATAAGGCGATGATACTAGTTGGTACAAGAGGATGGTAAGCCACATTGGGGATGGGACACGACGTACGTAGACTCCTAAAGGAAGCAACAGCGGGTAAATTATTTTGAACCGGTCAAAGCAACGCCAACTGGGTTCTGATCTGTTGACGAAGGCAGGCTCAGAAGCAATTTTCTTGAAGAAGCAATGTTAGTACCTAAGGAACAAGCATCGGCTAAGTTCATATCATTCCTTCCGTCGATTGAAATTTCGTAAAAACCATGTGTACTAGTCCTTGACCGATCGATACATATCCATCGATATAGTATCAAAAAAGTAGAAATTTTTTCTTTTTTTTGATCCATCGAGGAAGAACTCAATCACACGGTGGTCGTTCATCGACCAAAAGTTTCTTCTATTGGTTGAAATCCCCCTTCACGTTAAAAAAGAAAAGAGTTCAAATGTTGGAGTAGGTGTAGAAACTCTAAGATTTGAGCAGAATTAAATTTAAGATTTAACATTATACGTATCTGCTTCTACTATCATACTAAATAATGAGACTCTGATCAATGGATTGGTGTTCTCAATGTTTTGAATTTGTGTCTCGATATTATAGGTGTGTTGGACCCAAGCTTAAAACCATTTCCATGTTATATTATATAGGTAAGTTATGTGCCGTTGATGTGGCAATATTTGTTGCCTCATCCTTATTCAACGTGTGGTGTTGGAATACGAAGAATTAAAGAAATGCTCAATTGATTCATTGATTCATTGTCAATTTATACAGGTGAAGATAGGAGAATTTTACTCAACTAACCTACATGATTTCTTTATTCAGTTGGGGAAATCATATCTAAATCCTAACTTAATCCTATATTCTATCATGCTCTCGCGAGATTGAGCTCCGGTAAGGACATCGATTTTGAATCGATGACAATGAATCTGAAGGAAGGAAGCCATTGTCAACCGCGATCAAAATCTGACAGCGGTTGACTTCGACGGTAATGTCAGCCTAGCTAAGAAGGAAGCCATTGTGTTGTCCATCGCGGTGAAGATCTGACGGCGATTGACTTTGACGGTGATGTCAGTTTGGCTGAGAAGGAGGCTATTGTGTTGTCAACCGCGGTGAAGATCTAATGACGGTTGACTTCGACGGCGATGGCAACCTGGTTGAGAACAGACGATTTTGCTAGAGCCAGGTTCGAAAATATGATTAGATCGGACTATCATACCCCCGTAAGATCAGGCTCCTGTGAAGGACGCAGATCTTGAATCGATGCCAATGAATATGAAGGAAGAAGATCGCTATGTTGTCAACTACGGTGAATGTCTAATGGTAGTTGACTTCGACGACCATGTAAGCCTGGCTAAGAAGAAGGATGCAGGCATGGCAGGAAGAGGAAGTCTAGCATGGGGATGCATCGCAAAAAGGATGGAGCATAAGCTATCGTTAGACAGTGGAGTGGAGAATTAATAGAGTTGGGATCGACTACCGGGGAAGAAGGCATCAGGGCTACCGAGTAGCGATAGCAAATAGAAGGATCTCGTGCATAAGGACGCCTTGACAGAGAAATGAGAATGCCGATGGGGTCCAGTGGGAGAAGAGGAAGCCGACGCACCAGAAGTCGTGGAGAGTGGCTTTGACGTTAACGAAATGTTGTCATTTGACAATAAAAAGAGATAAAAACTATCATTGAACAATAAAGAAAGGTAATCTTTCTTATAGAGAAAGGGACTTTGATACCATGTTGGAATATGAAGAAGTAAAAAAAATCCAATTGATTCATTGATTTATCGTCAATTTATGTAGGTGAAGATATGAGAGTTTCTCTCAACTAACCTACGCGATTTTCTTATTTAGTTAAAAAAATTATATCTAAATCATATATTCTATTACTAAAAGATTTCTAAAGATAGTACGGTATGACAAACAGGAATATGTTGGTTGAAGTGCACTAGAGCTGTGATTATCATCGCTGAATTATTGCTTTGTCGTGGAAAAATATCGTGATTTCGTTGAAAAATGATGAAGTATTTGTTGACTATGAGATTCTTCGTACTATGAAGGTTGCGAATTGACATCATAGAGTCTTTGTCGCATCTGCCAAAAGTCATTTTCTCTTCTCCTTTCCTGTATCCTTACCATCTTCAAGCTCAAGAATATGAATGTTGGTTATTATGTGTAAAATATTGTCCATCCATATATGGCCCCATTAAGTCTAAGTAGCCGAAACTATCAATTGGTTGTCACCATCTCCATTATTGGTCATATTGTTATTATTAATTATTTAAATTAAAAAATATTTTCCTTTTAAAGAGTTATTTGAAAAGATAGGTTTGTAGTTATTTTGGTAGTTATTTTTTAACATGACTCAAGGTCTTATTGACTCTCTGATTAATTGAACTTATGACCCATCCAAGCTAGGTTTATAACGTCAATTTCTTAGCTCAATGATCTTTAGACACAATGACCGACTCTCTATCTCAATATTCGACCTTCCAGTGGCTTGAATCCTTAGTCAAAATGTTTCTTGTGTCACTTATCTCCTCTAAACTTATCAATCGATATCATCATTATAATCTATCATCATAAATTACCCTTAATTAACTCCAAATTAGGTCTAAATGTAAGAAAATAACCCAAATTAATCAAGATTAAATCCACATAGATCATGTCATATTACAAAAATAAATAGCTAATAATATGCTAATAAGGCTTTACTTAAGATTAATTTTTGAACCACGCAAGAATAAGCCTTCAATTAGCTACAATATGAGTAGAATGAACTCTTAAATCATTTAAGTGGACAAATGATATCAATGAGCTTAATTTACTTAATTACAACTAATTAGATGTTAACTAAGCTTAATCGACCTAAACATGAATTAATTACTAAGACTTTTATTAGCCGTTAAACATAGTAGAATGAACTCATAAATCATGCAAGAAGTTGAAACATGATCAGCTCATTATGCTAATTACCCCTAGTTAGGCTAATTATATAAAATGATGAAAAAAATACATAGAGATCACCTAAATACCTTAAAAATGATGGTCAAATTTCAGCCACTCTCGAGATTTATAAAGCCTCTTTTATCTAAATCAACCTCCACTAATTGTAATTTGAAATCTTAAATCAAGAGAGCGAGAAAGAGAGTGGGAAGTTATACTAAGAGTGAGAAAGAGAAAAATTAGAGTCACAAAGCGAGTGATCGAGTAAGAGTGAAAAACAATGTGAGAGGGTAAGAGGAGGCAGCCAAGAGGGGGTCAAATAACTTAAAAAACAGGGCTAACAGAATTAAATTCGAGTTTTGACAACATTGTACCGATTGAAATTGAACCAATTACCGACCAATATACTGTTGCCAACGTGTACCAACTGAAATTAGATTATTACCGACTGATACCGTACGAGACTGATTAGTAACCATCAAAATTTTAACTCTTTCACTCGACACAATAAGTGTACTATCCGATACGCCTTATACCCCAAAATTACAGTCAATAACTTCGATGGAGTTAAGGTCTCAAATATGGCATAGAAAAATATTTGCATGACTCTAACATTCCGGCCCTGTAGGGGTAGAGGAAATGGAAAATGCCTAGAGGATGGATGCAACAATATGAAGCACTGAGAAGGAAGCAAAATACATGAAACTATCCACTGGTTTCAATATTAGCCCAAACACTACTATATTATTTAAGCTCACAACTAAAATTAAATGACATAAAGCACGTGTGTCACCATCTCCAAGGAGATATTCAATGGGTTTGGAGTCATTTAATCGTACCACTTCCATATCATTTAATTTCACTAGTAGACCTAGACTAAAAATGAAAAATGAAACTAAAACTGGACTGCTTCTAGACGGTTCTAGTTCCGATTTTGATTTTGGAATCATCAATTCTGGTTTCAAAACCACCAATTTCAAACGATATATATATATATATATATACCACCAACATTCAATATCAGGGCATTAGATTTTGAGTTTGAAGAGCAAGGTACTACACCATGAACTCATTTGTGTCTTAATTTTTTTTTTTAAATTTTCGGTAGATTTGGTACTGAACCCAATGTATCCTTATCTTCTGGCTCTTAGCAATTTCTCCATATTCCAAGAGCTTATTTTAAGTTTCCAAATGCTTGTTCTTTTATTTCCTACAAGCTCTAAGTTGCTTCCTCTCTGACGGATAGAATCTTATTGATGTCCTGATGCTTAACCACCTACTTGATTATCCATATGGGCTTCTGACATTTTTCCTTTTAACTTCTGACTCCCGTGACTTTTTCCCTCCCTTTTTGGCTCTCTGACAGGGATAGAATCTCATTGATGTCCTGATGCTTAACAACCTTCTTGATTATCCATATGGGCTTCTGACATTTTCCCTTTTAACTTCTGACTCCCGTGACTTCTTTCCTCCCTTCTTGGCTGTTCGTGCCAATCATTCTCCCTAGTTTTGCTCAAATACCTTCCCCTTCGTTCTTAACCTCCCTTCTTAACATAGTTTTGAGCAAACAGAAACAGGTTGGAGCAAGTTCCACAATACCATGAAATGTGGTACTGAAGTAGTAGTAGTTCTAATATTTAACAAGCTACTTTAGGCTACAACAGGTTAAATGACACAAATGCCTGGTAATGGATCCAGACATTCATTACAATGCTATCATAATATTACAGTGATCAGGCCAACAAGTGTGTTACATAAGATTATTTTATATTAATGTTTCTGGTATAAAGCAAGATAGCTAAATATTTTAGCATGCCTATTTAGGGCCACAAGATCAACTACTATCTCACCAGGGCTGCAGTGTCACTAGAACCAATGGCAATTAACAAGTAAACTACTCAGGCATTCACTACAATTTTAGCAGAATAATACATATAGTTGACAGTCAAATAAAACAAGATTATGAATTAGGTACCATGTACAATCAATCCGGACATTGGTTATTGCAGAATTGCTCTGCACAGGTTTTTTTCTGTCAGAAAGTTTATCAAATGTTTCGCCAGTTTGTAAGCAAAAGGATAACAATCAGTAGCAACGTTTGGATGATGAAGTGCAGGAACTTACACTGAGATAACAATCAGTTTTTATTAGCACTTGTAACTTCAAATTTTGGACTGCAATATGGTGTCTGCTTGCAAATATCTTCCGTGGAGTTCAGTTTTTCATCTGAGTCTAAATCCTGTGTTTTCAAAGATTACATACGAGGACCATGAGATGAGTAAAAATACTACTAACGTTTATTTACAAAGTACAGCAAACAGGATGCCAATTTTGACATTATGTCAAATTTAGCTGGCATCGCGCACAAGTGAACCTGCAGCATATTTAGATAAAAGGAGAAGCAAAAGTCACATCACTTTAATTAACATGATTATATGTATCAACAAATGGTGAATTTTGGTGCCTTAGTAAGATTGCTCCATTACATGTCAAGGGCTCAAGTCAATGATACAGCCACATATATTTGACCCTTCTCCACTCTGCATTCCTAGGAGACCCATACGTTGGGCCACTTCTATATATGTTTCAGCAAAACATAAATGAGTGCTTGGAAAAAGCCACCCTCATTGCAGAAAGAAACTCATGATAGTGTTGTTATATGTCTATCATGCAGGTATTTATGCACTTCTGCAGTGGTTCATAAAGAGTTTATCATCAGTAGATGCATTTTTCTAATTTCTTGTAAAACTTGATTCGTTCTATTCAGTAGCAGGATATGAAAAGCAACATGAAATCAATGGTTTTTTGACATAATGAAGCATATGTTATGCCATGTTCTGGATTTTCAAACCTTGATGGTCAAAAATTTCTCGTGTCACTAGGAAAATGGTTATTAAGGCTTTCTTGATTCCTGGGAATCTAGCTTAAGTAGTCAGCAAAAATGCAGAAATATACATGTTCAGATATGACTAATTTTAAACATTCTTGTGTATTCTTAGAAGTTACAACTATCTTATTCGGTGTTCTTTGGAGCTGCGTAGCTTTTCTTAGTTCATTCATGTCTCCAATCACCTTAAAGACCTACCCAGATCATAAAATAATGACAATTCTTTTGTCACTGAGATGCCTTCCATATGGTCAACAAGCTTATGGCAGATTGCTGCCTTGCCCATATAAGAGCACAGTATCCCCACAAAGTAGAGTAGCGAGCATCCATATACATCCAGGATCTGTGCTAGCCTAGTGCTTGATTGGTGTCCACTTGACATGACACCATGTAGTATTGTCCCAGCCAAAAGGTCCACAGTGATCCTTTGTTTCATGCATCTCAATTTATTTGCATATATTTCAAATTCAAGACACTTCTATTACTTCATACTCAGCCCGACAAATTCTTTTAAGCAATTATTATGCTCTATTTCAAACGATTCAAGTATATCATATGTAGGTCACTACTAACAGAGAATCTGAATAAGAAACTTGTGGACAAGTATACCAGATACTCCAAATTCGAACCCAAGATTGTTGTCTCATTAGATAAGAACTGTTGAAACATAAGAAGCAGATGTGTAACATTCATAAACTGGGAAGCATAGTGCCACAAGACATGAAATAAACGAGGAACTAGGAACCCAGTATACTTACAAGGAAATCTCGTTTGAAAGCAAGGATCTTGCAGACACTGTTTCTCTTTGGTTTAAAGGCATGTTTACTCAATACTCCATGCTCAATATAGCATATGCAATCCTTAAGGGTTCGAAATACATATCCACTTTCTGGATCAGTGTAATACTGCAGCAAAGATGATATTGTCATCAAAACAGTTCACTGCTTAACATAATAGAGGAAAATGAGAAGTAAACTAGACATGAACTAGAAGGGAAAATAGCGATGTCAAGAAACTTACCTTAGGAGTGCTACTAATAGCACTATCAAAAACACTATGACAAATAGCTAAAGACAGTTAAAGTGAAAAGAGGCATGATTTAAGATTTATAATTGAAGCATCAGAATGACAGAATGACTGTTCCAATAGGATAACAACGAGTAAGTTTTGATATTTAAGACATGAGAACATTCTTTAGAGTAACAGATATAGGACAATGAGATTTATGATAGAGCCCCAGAAGATTCTATTGTGGATGGAGATGGAAAAGGGGGATAAACAATCACTTCGAGAGGATCGGGCCTCCTTGATCACTTCGAGGGGATCGGCCCTATAGGGGATTGGCCCTCCTGGGGTTTTGCTTATTGGTTAAAACGAGACTTATTCATTCCTTGATTGATAAAAGAGTTTACACCATTATTTATAGGGCTCTACCAAGAGTCTCTCTCGGCTTGGACTTAGAGTCGCATTAAACTTTGACTCTTAACTAACTGATAGAAATCAAATAAACTTCTAACTGAAAATAATAACCGACTCCACTAATAACCAACTTATAACTGACTCGATTAGGCTCACCCGGCCCATAACTGACTCCGACTGAACAGACCAACATGGCTCAGCTTGTATTAATTGGGAACCGATGGACCCGACCCTGTTAGGGTCCTATCAAACCCGCCCTCTTCAAATCAGCCTTGTCCTCAAGGCTGAACAACATCAAACTTCTGGAGTACTTCGATCCAGGATATTTGTCATGTATCACAACCTTTCGATCAATTAAATAGGGTCTCCACTTGGTGTAAGCAATAGGTCGACCTTCTGGTGCAGTAGTCATTATAGTCTTGTGAGGAACCCTCTCCATCCGATGGTTACTGGCAGTTATAATCTTGCTTCCACGTCTTCCTTTAAGGATTACATGCTTTCCATTAATAAAAAACTGCATAATCAGTTTAGAAAGATTCCAGGTGACATCACCCAGGGTTGACAGCCATTCAATTCCAAGCACTATTTCAAAGTCCTCCAAGAGTATCAGAAAGAAATCCACCCGAAGTTCTTGGCCCTATACAATCAGTTTGATTTTTGAGCACTTACTATTACAAGTTAAAATTCGTCCATCAGCAACCTTGACTTCAAATCTGTCACATTCTTCAATGTGATAGGCTAATCGGTTAGCAAGTTTTATGTCCATGAAATTGTTAGTGCTACCAGTATCGATTAGAATAGTAACAGGCTATTGTTTCAAAATTCCTTCAATTTTCATGGTTTGCAGGTTAGAGTAATCGACAAATACATGCATTGTATGTATGACAATACCTTTATCAGAATCCATATCTTCTTTATCAGAGTCCACATCATCATTTTCTGGTTTCTCCTTAATTGGTTCAATCATTAGAAGATGGCCCTATTTGCATCAATGTCCTTTACTCCACTTTTCATCTCAATGCCAACACAACCCTTTTGCTGATCTTTCCTGGAGCTCTTCTCTGGTTAGTCTTCGAGGGTTTTGAGTGGAGGTAGGTGGGGCTGTCGGCTTGCTTGCTGCTGGTTGGTTTATGCTTTTATTTCTGCGATTGTCCCTGTTGAGCTTTTCTTCGTGTATGCGAGCAAATGATACGGCAGTCATCATAGTATGAGGTTGGCGAGCCTTAACTTCACATCGAATCTCCAGATTGAGCCCTTCAATAAATATTTCTAACAGTTGTTTTTCGGATCGATCTCGGGTTTGATTTGAGAGGCGCTCAAATCTACTCTGGTACTCCTGTACGGTGGAAGTCTGGCGGATTTTGGCGAGTTGTCCATCAATGTTCTCGTACTCCGATAGTCCGAAGCGAATCAGAAGCCCACTTTTGAATTTCTCCCACGAGGTTCTCTGTGAGTGTGTTCATACCAGTTGTACCACTGGATTGTGACTCCTTCAAGTTGAATAGAGGCTATCTCCACCTTGGACTCCTCCAGAGTCCTGTGAAAACGAAAAAAATTTTTAATACGTGAGATCCAGCCAATTGGGTCTCCATCTTCCCATCTGGGAAACTCCACCCTCATGCGTGGGTATCCTATGTCCTGCCTATGATCATACTTTTCAGATCGACTCCCCTTGAGATTGGAACTTTCATCATGTTGAGTTTTGTTGGAGCTATCTGATCGGCTTCTTCTGAATTTGCGGAGTTCTTGCAATCTGTCTTCTATGCAAACCTCGAAGGCTTTAAACCTTGCATGTAGTGCATTATCCGTAGCCATCATGTAGGATTGTAGATCAGTGATGTTTAGTTCTTTTTTCTGTTGTTGAGTCGGGGGCATGAGTTTACGTCGTCGATGTAGTAAGACTTGGTTGTAACAAGATTGTCGGTGTAGGAATCATCAATATGCCAAATAGGCTGATTGGAGATGGTGAAGGTTGATGGCAACAGTGGTAGCAAGAGGATGAGCGGGAGCAGCTACGATCTTGAGATTGATGGCAGCAGCGACAGTGAGGTGATGAGAGAGGGTGGCTGCGATGATACTACAAGATCATCGAGGGATGTGCATTGCAATAGGAGGCAGTAGTGGCAACGTTGCTGTACACAGCAACGTAACGGTAGAGGAGGGTTGTGCGTTGTAGTGGGAGGCAACAACGACGACAAGGTGGGGCAACTGCTAATGCAGAGGGAAATTTCACTGCTGGGAGCGGCTACGGTAGCAAGTGGGTGAGGCAGCAATTGAGGAGGAAGGTAGCGACGACGTTCCTTCTTGCTCGAGATGCTGGCAGCAAGGAGGGAAGGGATAGCGACTGTGGGGAGCGAGCGACAATAGCAAGATGGCAAGGGAGGACAAGTGCTGCGGCAGGGGACAGCGAGGGCTACGGCAGGTGACAGCGGTGCGACTGCATGGCAACAACGATGGCAGGGGAGGCAGAGTGCTGCTGGTGATTGATGGTGGCGCCGTCGACGAGGCAATGCAGCGGGAAGCAGCAGCGACGGTGGAGGAAGGGTAGCGGTTGGAAGATTGCCCCAGAAAGTAGGGGAGTAGAGATGGCAACGGTGGGCAGCAGGTGATAGATCGCTGCTGGCAATGTTGTGCAGTGAGAGATCACTGCTGGTGGCGACCAAATCGTTGCTGGCCGCAGAGATCGCAAGAGATCGCTGATGATGATGGCAGAGGAGGGCGGCTATGCGATTGAGGAGGAGAGGAAGAAGGGGTGACGGAAAAAGTGATCTCGATGGCGAGGAGGATGCAGGGGAGGAAATGGGCGGTCGAGGTGGAGGAGGGCATGGTCAGCAAGCTGGCGGCAGGGCCACGAAAGTGAGGTAAGAAGGTGAGGAGGGCGAGGCTGGGTAGCGATAGAGGGCGCAACTGGAAGCGAGGGAAGAAGGTGAGGAGGGCTCGATTGGGAGCGGTTGAGCAGCAATAGAGGAGAAAGGGAGATGGCAACGGCTAAAGAAGGCAGCAACGTGGGGAGAAAGGGAGATGGCATGGGCTATGGCAGGGGAGAAAGGGAGATGGCAACGGCCAAAGAAGGCAACAGCATGGGGAGAAAGGGAGTTGGCGTGGGCTGCGGGAAGGGAGAAAGGGAGATGGCAGTGGCCAAAGAAGGCAGCAGCGTGATGTCACGGACAATAATGTAAACAAGGTGTTCGATAAAATGCTCATGTTTGTTCGTGTCCTTCGGTTTGTGTACATACCTTGTACAACAAGTAGCGGGCTTGCAGTAGGCATAGCAGCTCTAGTTTGGTTTACTTTGTGGCTGATTTTGGCTTGTAAATACGAGTTTGTCTTGTAAGCACTTGTGGGGACTTCGGTCTATAATGGACCATTATCCTTTGTGTGCAGCCTTTCTGAGTTTATAATATCTATGGGTGTAATTTGTATTGGCTTTATAAAGTGTTTGCTTGAGCAGTTGCTTGTGGATCTCGTTGGAATTGCTTCTTCTGGCTCGTTTTCTCTTTTGTAAGTCTAAGGAACCCTAGGAGATCTCGGGGAAGGCTGACCTTTGCGGATAGACACGCATGGGTGCGATCTCGGTGGCGAGGAGGGCACGACTGGGCAACAACAAAGGGCGCGACTGGAAGTGAGGTAAGAAGGTGAGGAGGGCGAGGCTGGGTAGCGGTAGAGGGTGCAACTGGAAGCGAGGGAAGAAGGTAAGGAGGGCTCGACTGGGAGCGGTTGAGCAGCAATAGAGGAGAAAGGGAGATGGTGTGGGTTGCGGCAAGGGAGAAAGTGAGATGGCAACGGCTAAAGAACAGCAACGTGGGGAGAAAGGGAGATGGCGTGGGCTACGGCAGGGGAGAAAGGGAGATGGCAATGGCCAAAGAAGGCAACAGCATGGGGAGAAAGGGAGTTGGCGTGGGCTGCGACAGGGGAGAAAGGGAGATGGCAGCATCCAAAGAAGGCAGCAGCGTGATGTCACGGACAATAATGTAAACAATGTGTTCGATGAAATGCTCATGTTTGTCCGTGTCCTTCGGTTTGTGTACATACCTTGTACAACAAGTAGCGGGCTTGCAATAGGCTTAGCAGCCCTAGTTTGGTTTGCTTTGTGGCCGATTTTGGCTTGTAGATACAAGTTTGTCTTGTAAGCACTTGTGGAGACTTCGGTCTGTAATGAACTATTATCCTTTGTGTGTAACCTTTCTGAGTTTGTAATGTCCATGGGTGTAATTTGTATTGGCTTTATAAAGTGTTTGCTCGAGAAGTTGCTTGTGGATCTCGTTGGAATTACTTCTTCTGGCCCGTTTTCTCTTTTGTAAGTCTAAGTGACCCTAGGAGATCTCGGGGAAGACTGACCTTTGCGGATGGACACGCATGGGTGCCGCACGACTTAGGCAAAATCAGCTAAGCCCCTGACATTGTGGTATCAGAGCAGGACAAGCACGCGCAAAAACACTCGCCATACAAACGTAGGGGACCTAGTTGGGTTGGGTGGAGGACAGCCAGCACGCACAACCGTTTGGGGGAAACGGACATTGAGATATAGGGAAAGAAGTCGCTCAGAGGAGCGGATATTTGGCCAACCCTTTATGCGATAGGCACCATGAGGACAAGCAAGCGAAGAAGAATGCGTAGCGCACAAAGAGTGGGATGGTTGAGTTCGAGCTATGGCTCGACGTTGACAACCAAACTTGATGGTGTTAAGCGGGGCGCTTGGTGAAAGATAAGACCGTGTAAAGTGGGATGTGTTGTTCAATGACCGTAAGAGTTGTGCAAAGCTCACAGAGGTGAGGGGAATTGCTAACTCGAAGGATTCGGTACTCATGTAAGGGCTTGTAAATGAACAACAGAGTGTTCGTGCCCATCCCAAGGCATGATCGGAACTCGGCGCCATGGAGCATCAGAACTTTCTCTTCGACATGAAAAAGATACGTTACTAGACCTTAAAGGGTACAGTGGGGACTATATTGACGAAGGGTCGCAATTTAGCAAATACATTTGCGGGGGTAGAACAAAGCACAAGTTGTTCAGCAAGACGGAGTAGTCCAAAGGGGATGGTGGTCTCCGAAACTTCCAGTAGGAAGAATGCAAAGAGGAAAGTTGCTCCAACAGGACAGATATCCAAGAGAGATAAATCCTAGTTCTCCGGAGGGAGAATCATGTGCAACGGACCGCACATATTAAGGAAGAGTTCTTCAAGGCAATATCTCCATAAAACTCAATGGACCGAGCGAGTGACGATGAGTCATCGTATGATCTCGAATGAGATAATGCATTAGTAGATGCATTTCGAGATCAAGTGGGGGAACAATCCAAGGCAATATCATATGAAGGCACACTTAGAGTCGATGTGGAAATCGAACTCAATGGAGGGCTGACGCATGGAATGGTGGATGCGAGGGCTGCTATCAACTTAATGCAAATCGAGGAGCAAAGCGACTTGGGTGGAACTTGGTAAAGTATCCAAGCCGCATGAAAAGAGTTGACATAGAAGATGGAACATGGAGCAGAGGCACGAAGCTTTCCTTGGACAGAGGTCAAGGGTATGAACTCTTGTAGCGGCAAGAGTGGGATCATGTCATTCCATGGGTTCTTCATTCTGATGGGGCAGACTTAATCTTGTATGATGCCAAAGACAAAGGGAGTTTCGAGGCACATGCAAGTTACCTCAGAGATGCGTTTGACGAAGTAACTAAGGTGATTCAACTTGCGGAGGCAAAGTTAGGATCAAGATACCTTAGCACGGGGCAAGAGAACGCAGAGGCGGGTACTCTTGAAGAATATGCCATAGTGTTGCCATTCGAGTTGTTAGGAACAAGTGGTGCATAGCGGAGATTGTGTTGGTAGGGGATAGAGGCCCAGGATCCAGACAATGGTGCACTAAATCTAGCGAAGTCAGGGGACTTCAGGAGCTACTAGGCAACGGACTGTCCTAGAGCTATGCCTCATCCGGGTGTGACCCAAGAGTAGGTGGACGAAGGTGAATTGCCAAGGGAGCGAACCAAAATTAGAGATGGTGGAGGCCCTACGATGTGTTGGTAGAGGCCACACATGGAGAAGTCGTAGTCCGAGTTCATTACACGAGAATTAGTATGCAATGGAGATATCACCAGAAGGTGACATGGTGCAGCGGATCGTGGTAGAATAGTTCGTGGCAATACAACACAGGCGGTTATGTCTCGTGAGGGACACGATCATGTGGAGGTATGATCAGGAGTTACTGGGAGCTCCACTTTGGTGTACGACACAACAAGAAGAAGGGCTATGGATTCAAGGAGTGAATGTCGTGGTACCGCAGAGGCGGTCTTCGTGTGTGTATTAGAGCTTGCATTGGATGAAAGCCTTAGTCATCAGCATATGGGGGCTGTATACCACTGAGGAAGAAGTCCAAGTGCAAGTACCAGTGAGTCCCATGGAGGGGGACATGATCATGTGAATGATCAGGAGCTGCTGGGAGCTCTACTTCGGTGAATAATGTAACGACAAGAAGGGTTGTGGATTCAAGGGTGAATGCTATGGTACCGCAGAGGCGGGTCTTCCGTGTGTGCGCATCGAAGCTTGTATCAGATGAAAGCCTTGGTCATCAGCATATGGGGGCTGTGTACCACCGAGGAAGAAGTCAAATTGCAAGTACCAGTGAGTCCCATGGAGGGGACTTGATTATACAAAGGTATGGTTAGAGTGACTGAAGAGTTGGACTGCTTCAGTGCTCACATTCGCTTAAGGGAGCCCGGTAAGTCAGAGGACAAGGCCAAGCGAACATTACTACCAAGGAAGCCAAGGAGAACAGAATCGACGTGAACCCTGCAACAAGATAGCGGAGGCCATGCATGAGAGTTGCAGTCTGTCTTTTCATCAACCAATGAGAACTGCTAGGAGGACACAATGGTGTTGAAGCAGGTGGTCGAAAGGGGCGAGGAAGCGACGATGAGTCCAGTGGGGTTCAGCTAACCAAAAAGCAAAGTGTCGGTTAGAAAGGAGCTAGACTCGGAAGAGTGCCACAGTGCCGCAGAGGCGGATCTACCGATCCTGAAGGAAGGGATGCAGATGCAAGGCAACAGATAGTAGGGCCATGGGCTTGGCAGCGCCATGGTACCGCAGAGGCGGGACTTCCGTGGAGTCATCAATCCCTTGCTCTCATGGAGGCAGAGCATTGGTCGTAAAAGGGGCCGAGGAGGTGAAGAATGTAAAGGCAAACTCCAAGTACTAAGACATGGCGAAAGGACAGAGGCCAAGGAACTTCATAAGACCGGTGTCGATGGGCTTCTCATCAAGATAACCGAAAGCGATAGACTTCGAATTAATGCAAAAGTGCTCGACCAAGGAACGAAGTAGGTAGTACATAGTACTATACCTTTTCTACTCAGAGGAGTAAGCGGCAAAGGTGATGGAGAAGATAGTACAATCCAAGAGGTGACCATAACTATCAAAAACTTACTCCAAGTTGGGGGACTCCAAGTTGGGGTAAACTTTTTGCTCTTTTCGGGCAAAACTTCTTGCATTCTAGAAGTTCAATGGTAGTGGGTCGGCGAATCACAGTAGCTAACTCAATGCAAGGAGTGCAAACACTTCAAGTGTTTCAGAAGTGTAAGCAAAGAGCGGACAAATGTTAGTAACCAGCTCAATACATGAAGCACAAACTCGAGGAGGCAAGCGAAATCGAGTAACCTTTGCCTTCTCAACTCAAGAGAATGGGCGAAATTGAGTACCTCAATTCTCTTAACTCGAGGAGGTGAGCGAAGCCAAGTAACCTTGTCTTCTCAACTACTAAGAGAATGGGTAAAGTCAAGTACCCAGTTCTCTTACTTATCTAGCGAAGAGCTCTGCATAAGTTCAGTGACCCTTCAAAAAAAGCTTATGGAAGACAATAGTTGTCAAATCCTCACCATTAGTGATAAGTACTACTGAGAGTAGATTGTCCACTTCATTTCTCAATTGCCCAATTAAAAGCGGGAGTGATGCGAACCTCCTTGGAAGTGACAACTAAACGTGGAAGAAGGATCAATGGGCAAACATTATGGAGGAAAGACCTCAAAAACTTCAAAGTCTGCGAGGTGATGCTCGTTAAAGTTCCAACAAGCATCCATCCAGTTCAAGCAACATGAGTATACTGCGATACCGGTGCATAATAAGGCAGGTCTTTTCCTTCATCAGAAGGATCCGCGAAAGTCAACAAGGATCAGCACAACTCAGCCAACCCCATACCAAATTCAGTCATTGGTACGTTGAAGCAGTATGGCAGATCAGAATTCGACTACTCAACAACAGTGGCGGAGAGCGACTGGGAGACAAAGGGGCGTGTTGTAGCCAAAGCAGAAGATTGAAGATTCAACAAAATGCAAGGAGATGCAGCGTCTACGGTGGCTTCGACGAGGACATCGAAGGAATAAGCGGGGGAGAAAGTCACGGACAACAATGTAAACAAAGTGTTTGATGAAATACTCATGTTTATCCGTGTCCTTCGGTTTGTGTACATACCTTGTACAGCAAGTAGTGAGCTTGCAGTAGGTTTAGCAACCCTAGTTTGGTTTGCTTTGTGGCCGATTTTGGCTTGTAGATACGAGTTTGTCTTGTAAGCACTTGTGGAGACTTCGGTCTGTAATGGACCATTATCCTTTGTGTGCAACCTTTCTGAGTTTGTAATGTCCATGGGTATAATTTGTGTTGGCTTTATAAAGTGTTTGCTTGAGCAGTTGCTTGTGGATCCCGTTGGAATTGCTTCTTCTGGCCCATTTTCTCTTTTGTAAGTCTAAGTGACCCTAGGAGATCTTGGGGAAGGCTAACCTTTACGGATGGACATGCATGGGTGCCTCACGGCTTAGGCAAAATCAGCTAAGCCCATGATAGTGAGGAGAAAGGGATATGGTGTGGGCTGCGGTAGGGTAGAAAGGGAGATGACAACGGCTAAAGAAGGCAGTAGTGTAGGGAGAAAGGGAGATGGCAGCGGCAAAAGACGACGAGGATCACTACTTTGATACCAATTGATATAACCCCACAGGATTCTATCATGGATGAGTATGGAAAAGGGGGATAAACGATCACTTCGAGGGGATCAAGCCTCCTTGATCACTTCGAGGGGATCTACCTCCTTGATCTCTACAAGGGATCGATCCTCCTAGGGTTTTGCTTATTGGCTAAAACATATACTTCTTCCTTCATTGATTGATAAAAGTGTTTACACCATTATTTATAAGGCTCTACCAAAAGTCCCTCTAGGCTTGGACTTAAAGTCCCTCTAGGCTTGGACTTAGAGTCTCACTAAACTTGGACTCTTAACTAACTGATAGAAATCAAATAAACTCCTAACTGAAAATAATAATCGACTCCACCTAACTTAAGATAATAACTAACTCTAACCAACTCATAACTGACTCGATTGGACTCACCCGACCCATAACTGACTCCGACTGAACAGACCAACATGACTTAGCTTGAATTAATTAGGAACTGATGGACCCTACCCTGTTAGGGTCATATCAATTTATGTTTGTGCATGTTGGTTCTAGCCTAAGCTTAGTTTAAAGTTGCACATTTTTACACTCAAATTGTATGTCACAATGAAAATATGTTTGAAAGAACGAGAAAACAGAACGACTAATCAGTTCTCCTATGGCTACTATGTGAAGAAGGGCTGGAACATAGGCTGATGGTAAAATGAATGATAGAACCCTAGGGTTCTATCGTGGAGGAAGAGGGTCGAGGGGATCGGGCCTCCTAGATCACTTCAAGGGGATCTGCCTCCTAAGGTTTTACCTTTTCGCTAAAACTAATGCTTCTTATTGATTGATCTCCATAAAAGAGTTTACAACCTTATTTATAGGGCTCTACCAAGAGTCCCACTAATCTTTCACTCTTGATAAACTCCTAACTGGAAATAATAACTTACTCAATCCTAACTGATGATAAAAGCCACTCAATCTACTCATAACCGACTTGATGAGATTCACCTGACTCCTAACTGACTCTGGCTAACATGACTAAACCTGAATAAATGGACCCGACTTAGCTAGGATCCTAACAGACCCGCCCTCTTCAAATCAGCCTTGTCCTCAAGACTGAGCAGCATCGAACTTCGGGGGCACTTCGGTCCAGGATATTTGCCACGAGTCATAATCTTTTGATCAATTACATAAGGTCTTCACTTTGTGTAGGCACTAGGTCGGCCTTTTGGTGTAGCCGTCATTGAAGTCTTGTAAGGAAGCCTCTCCATTCGATGGTTACTAGCGGTTGTGATCTTGCTTCCACGTCTTCCTTTGAGGATCACCTGCTTTCCATTAATAAGGAACTTCATAATTAGTTTAGAAAGATTCCAGATGACATCACCCATGGTTGATAGCCATTCAATTCCAAGTACTATTTCGATGTCTTCCAAGGGTATCAAAAAGAAATCCACCTGTAGTTCTTGGCCCTGTACCATTAGTTTGATTCTTGAGCACTTACTATTACAAATTAGAATTCGAGCATTAGCAACCTTGACATCAAATCTATCACAATCTTCAATTTGATAGGCCAATCGGTCAACAAGCCTTCTGTCCATGAAATTATGAGTGCTACCAGTATTAATTAAAACAGTAACAGGCTGTTGTTTCAAAATTTCCTCGATTTTCATGGTTTGCGGATTAGAGTAGTCTATTATTGCATGTACTGTATGTACGAAAGGTCTAATAGCATTGTCAAAATCTGTACCTTCTCGATCAGAGTCCACGTCATCATTCTCCGGTTCCTCTTTAATTGGTTTTATCATCAGAAGATGGCCCTGTTTGCATCGATGTCCTCTACTCCATTTTTCATCACAATGCCAGCATAACCCTTTTGCTGATCTTTCCTGGAGCTCTTCTCTGGTAAGTCTTCGAGGGGTTGGAGTAGAGGGAGATGGGGCTGTTGGCTTGCTTACTACTGGTTGATTTATGCTTTTATTTATGCGATTGTCCCTATTGAGCTTTTATTCTTGTATCCGAGCGAATGATATGGCAACCATCATAGTATGAGGTTGTCGAGCCTTAACTTCGCACCGAATCTCTGAATTAAGCCCTTCAATAAATGTTCCTAGCAATTGTTTTTCGGACCAATCTTGGGTTTGGTTTGAGAGGCGCTCAAATCTGCTCTGATACTCTTGTACAGTAGAGGTTTGACGGATTTTGGCGAGTTGTTCATCCATGTTTTCGTACTCCGATGGTCCGAAGTGAATCAAAAGTCCGCTTTTGAATTGCTCCCACGATAGTTCTCCATGAGTATACTCATACAAATCATACCACTGGATCACGTCTCCTTCAAGTTGAATGGAGGCGATCTCCACCTTGGATTCCTCCGGAGTCCTGTAAAAACGAAAAAATCTTTCAGCATGTGAAATCCAACCAATCGGGTTTCCATCTTCCCATCTGGGAAATTCCACCCTCATGCGTGTGTATCTTGTGTCCTGGCCCTGATTATACTTTTCAGATCGACTCCCTTTGGAACTTTCACCGTGTTGAGTTTGCTTGGGACTCTCTGATCGGCTTCTTCCAATTTCGCGAAGGAGTTCTTGAAATTTGTCTTCCATACGAGCCTCGAAGGCTTTAAACCTCGCATGAAGTGTATCATCTATAGTCATTGTGTAGGATTGTAGATCAGTAATGTTTAATTCTTTTTTCTGCTATCGAGTCAGGGGCATGAGTTTACGTCGTAGGGAAGGGGCAGCGGTTGTGGAGATGCTGACAATAAGGAGGCGGCGGGTTCGTGAGCAACAGGTCCGACGAGGAAGAAGAAGTGGGAGGTCCAAGCAATGGGGTCCGACGAGGGTGGTTATGGCTGCTGCAGCAGTTGGGCAAGGTTGCGACAAAGGTGGCTGCAGAGGGAAGAAGATGAGGAGGGCGCGGCTGGAGGCGACCGCGGCAGCAAGGGGGGATGGCTACAGAGGGAAGAAGATGAAGAGGGCGTGGCTGGAGGCGAGGGTGGAGCAGTGATGAGGGTGGAGGAAGGGTAGCGACTGTGGCATGGGAGGAAGATGGCAGGATGGGTGCGACTGCGGTTGATGCAGGGGTGGCAGTGGCTGTGTGGGTGAAGCATGGGTGTCTTGGGGCGAGGTGGGGCATGGGGTAGATGGGGCGGCAGCAGCGGAGAGCACGGATGTCTTCGAGGAAGCGGAGGTGGCGCTACTGTGCACCAACGGGGAAGAAGGAGTGGGTGGCAGCAGCAAAGTAAAGGAGGCAACAAGGAAGCAGCGGCAGCGAGGAAGAGTGGCAGACAGCGGCCATTGACGGGTGGCAGCGACAGGTGAGGAGCAAGAAGGGGAAAAGCAAGGAAGAGGTGGTGACCGTGTGGGTGTGTGCGACCGAGGGCTGCAGACGACTGTGTGAAGGAGGTTGCGGCAGTGGGTTGCAGGCGATGGGAGATGGCGAGGATGGCCGCGGTGATGAAGAGGAGGGGAGGAACTGCGGTGGCCGGCGGAGGAAGAGGCAGCCGAGGGAGAGGGCAACGGCGGCATGAAGCGGTGGTGAGTGGCGATGGGAAGTAGATGCTGCAGTGGCAGGCAGCGGTGAAGAAGGCTGGTTGAAGCTGCGGTGGCAGCGGTGGCAGATGAGGAGAAGAGGAAGGCAGTGAGGACGTGCAGGCTGCGGCAGTAAAGGAGGAAAGGAAGAGGGTATCCGTGGCTGCGGCAGGGGAGAGGAAGGAGGTTGTGGCGTCGGTGAGTGCCCCGGTGGTTGGTGAGAGCAAGGGAGGCGTGGTGAGGCACGGCCGTGGCGAGGCGGGAGGAAGAAGGGGGAAGGTGCGGGGGCCCCTTATTCTTCTTCTCTTTTATTCTCCCTTTCTTCCTCTTTCTCCTTTTTTTTATTTTTTATTTTTAGAAGATGAGGAGATCTGTGGCTTATTTTCCTTTTCTCTCTCTCTCGCTCTCTCTCTCTCTCTCTCTTTCTCTCTCTTTTTTTTATACAGCAAGATGTAGATATGACGATGATGGTGGCGACGTGATGTTGACGACAATAGCGATGACAACGACGATGATGAGAGGAGTGACCGCAAAATCATAACAGGAATGCCGAGGACCGCGGCTTTGATACCAATTAATAGAACCCTAGGATTTTATCGTGGAAGAAGAGGGTGGAAAAGGGAGATAAACGATCTCTTCGAGGGGATCGGGCCTCCTAGATCACTCGAGGGGATTTGCCTCCTAGGATTTTGCCTTTTGGCTAAAACTTATACTTCTCATTGATTGCTTTCCGTAAAAGAGTTTACAACCTTATTTATAGGGCTTTACCAAGAGTCTCACTAATCTTTGACTCTTGATAAACTCCTAACTGAAAATAATAACTGACTTAATCCCAACTGAAGATAAAAACCACTCAATCTGCTCATAACCGACTTGATGAGATTCACCGGACCCCTAACTGACTCTGGCTAACATGACTCAACCTGAATAAATGGACCCGACTTAGCTAGGGTCCTAACAACGAACTCTTTCATCAAAACATGGAACATGAGATCAGTGTAGGTGGGAAAAATGACCTAACTCATTGTGGTGCTTAAGTGATTTTCGACCTGTATTACTATTGAGTGGCATAATTTATTCTTTTCTTAGATTCTCTTGTTTTTTCTAGTAAGTGGCTTGCACATGTCATCGTTGCTTCTGTATTAGTCCAGCATCATCCTAGGTGTAGAACGTAAAGTACAAACCTATGTGCTGAAATTGTGCTTTGCATCATCAAATAGCACTAATCAGCGTTACTAGCAAGTTCAATCCTTGTTTACATACAGCAGCATTTCCTTTATTGTATTTTCCAGTTTTCGTTATTTTTACCTTTTGTGATTAAAACTAGCACTACAACTTGAAGTCGAACATTGCTATTAGGAACTCTAAATCCAAACCAAAAAAGAAATTTAATAGAGAACAAAAGGAGCAAACTATAGGGACTGTTTTGCATCTTTACTTATCTGAGCAATTAAATAATGGCAACAAGAATTTTTAGAGACTCGAGATGCTGGGTTCACAACCATCCATGCAAGAGAAATACACCATGTTGAATCAATGACTTGTTGCCAAGCATGCTTTAGAAAGCATATGAATTTGGATATATATATATATATATATATATCAAGGTTTGACTTACCGGTCCGTACCGATGTACCGACATATTGTCGATAATGGTATGGTACCGATATTGAGCAATACACACAATGCATACCGCTCGATATATTAAATATAATATAATATTTTAATAATAAAAATATTTAAAAAAATAAAAGAAAAGGCGTCACCTCGATCTTTCTCCCACGCGAGGAGACGTCCGTCTCCTCGACTGCAAGTGCGCGCGGTGATCCGCGTGAGGCGCGAATCATGTGAGGGCACTGCACGCGAAAGGCGCTAGGTTTTCTTCTTCTCTTTTTTCTTTACCACTTCTTCTTCTTCCCTTTTCCTCCCTTAATTGACTTGATTTCTCCCTCAATCGACCACCGACAATCGATTTCTCCTCAATCGACGACGATCGAAACAACCGACGATCGATTTTTGGCCACCGCCATCGAGCGGAATGTCGAAATTACAAACCTTGATATATATATATATATATATATATATATATATATATATATATATATATATATTTATGTATGTATATATATATATATGTATATATATATACATATATATACTTATGTGTGTGTGTATATATATATATATATATATGGATTATGCACAGAGTTATTGGATATAAAGCTCATGACTATCTCAAGTCAAATCTATTGATAGAAAACACAAAGCTGATCCGTCGTTCCTCACTAGAATTTATGAACTATACTAAGGACATACAGAAAAGTAGCATGTGAAAGAACCATCCTATGGCTTTGATGTGAAGTAGGACAAGCTGAAACCACACCTAAAACACTAAAAAGAATTAGAGATTGTTGTTTGGATAACTCAGGATAAGTAATCAATTAGTTAAAAGTAAAAAAACACATTGTTATCTCATGCATTCTGACAAAGATCTGCCACTCCTGGGTCGAATCACATTGGATCAACTGATCTAAACTGAGTTAATCACAATGTTTTTCAAAGTGATAGGCACCATAGTCTCAAAATGCTCGAGGCGCTAGGCACCCACCGGAGTGAAGCAAGGTACTCTAAAATTTAAAATTTTTTAAAATATATATTACGATTTCAAACGTATGTTAAACTGAGTTCTACTGATGGAGACCTATGCTAGATAGTGTTTTCAATATGGTGCTAAAGAATTCTAACTCTAACATAGTAATAGTGCACCACAAGTTAATTGAAATGAGAAATAATGGGCTGAGAAGAAGAGTAACTAGTGGCTATGGAGGAAGGTACGGGTAGGAGACGGCGGCGGACGAAGCTTCGAATGAAGGCAATGTCAGCAGAGGAAACTGTGGACAAAGGCAACATTGATGGAGGAAGCTACGGACAAAAGCAAAGGTGGAGGAAGATGCGGATGAAGGCAGTAGCAACAAAGGAAGCTAGGGACGAAGGTAGCAGCGACAATGGTAAACAAAGCTACGGATGAAGGCAACAGTAGCAAACAAAGGCAATAGTGACAAACGTAGGATTTCACTTCAAAGACAAATTAGGTCAGGCACGGGGGGGAGGGGGGTGGTTTGTTAGCTTTGTGTTAGGGCAAATTAGTTGGTTCGATTGAACCAACTTCCTTGTTCAATCGAACCAGGCATTAACCCAGACCCATCTTCACTTGAGCACTCGCTTGAGGCACCCCGACAGCGCTTTATCGAAACACCTTGCCTAGAGGTTTCGCGAGGCGCTTGGGCCTCACCTCTCCTGAGCGCCAACACCTCGCCTAGAGGCTTTGCAAGGCACTTAGGCCTCACCTCGCCTCACCTGAGCAACAATCCTCGCCTGAAGGTTTTACGAGGCGCTCGAGCCTTACCTCACCTCACCTGAGCACCTGCTTGCTCAAGCGCTTTTTGAAAACACTGGTTAATGAACACCAATCACATAACTCTAATGTGTTGCATGCCACTTGTTGCGATGTACCCCCTTTAAATTTTGATTGTTTGAGACTTAAATCCTCCAGAAACTATGAGCCTCCTTGGATCATTTATCTAATAAGAAAAATCCTCTAATACAAACAACATACCTTTTGCATTTTGATGATCATGCTTTGGTTTCAATATTCTAGAATTATCATGCCTCGTATTGATAATTATTGATAACATCTGAATGTTGCTTAGAGTTCACTCTAATACTAAATCATGAAGTTTTAGCTTCCATGCCATAAAAAAAGAATATTTTGAACTTATTGAAATTGAACAAATCTCTCTCATTGATGTATTGTTTCATCAACAGTCATATCATGATGTAATATATTTTTTCAATGTGTCTTTACAAAGCTCTTTGTCCTAGACTATCAATGATTTTAATATTTTGAAAATTATCTTGTTTTACATTTTGTTAAAATTCCTATTGCATTATAAAACTCTGTTTTTGAAATCATTCTATGGTGAAATATCACTAAAGCAATCAGAAATGGGTGATCTTGCCTTAACTAAATCCAATAACCTCCCAGAACCAATCCCAACCTTTAAAAACCCTCCAAATCATGCCTCTAAACAAGCAAGATACCAATCCAAAGGATATATCAGATATTTTTTACTCTTTATTTTGGAGGGAACCAGACAAATTTTACATTAATCCTTAAAAAGAAACATAATTCCCAATGCAATTCTTCACTTTGATAAAAACCTGCACAGCTCCGGTGGTCAGCTCCATTTCTAAGCCAAAACTTCAAGTTCCTATTAGAATTCTCTTACAACATGGCATGAATTTTCAAATACACACTGACTTAGATTTTAACTTGCTTTGTCTGCTCTATTTTGCAGAGTCCATAGGAAGCTCCACATTCGAGGGATCATTTCAAGCAAGGTCCGCCAAACCATATCATACCTACGGTATGGTATGGGGGTACTAAGCAGTACGTCCAGGCATATCGAGCAGTACGCCTAAATTAATATTTTAAGCCTCCAGAAATACCTAAAAAACAAAAAAAAAGTTAGGATAGGAGTTTTTAAGATATAAAATAGATATATTTTTGGTATAGGTTTAGCAAAACCAATGTAGATTAGGCAAGAATAGTGTCACATATCTTTTTCAGGCTTTAAGGAATAGCCTTGTGCAAGGTTTGTAATTTCGATCCATTATAGATCATCCTTCTATTAATATTGAATTATCTACAGAAAAATTATTCGAATTGTTAGATTATTTCGTTACAACATAAACCTTCAGATTCAAATAAATTAAATAATCATATATGTATGTATGCCTGATTACTAATTCTACTACCAAAACGAACAACGGGCCTCCACGGGTGGTCGATCAGGATCCTCGATCCACTGTATCAACATATCAATATGATATGTTCGTCGAACCCAATTCTGAAATTGATCCCACAACATAGTGTATTGATACACCATATGTTATTGGTGCATCAATGTGGTGATGATCGTAGGTTGATCGTTATGAATCAAATGTGTCTGAGGCAGCTCCTGAGGCATGTATTGGTGAACGTCGGAGCTTCTACTTTCACTAATGATTTGTTGCTCCGTATCATATTGTTGTTCGAAGAAGAATGACCAACTATCACTGAACTGTTGTTGGCCATAAGATTCTCTAAAATACGACAATTGTGAATACGATGAACTTCGTTCTGTGTCGATATCGTGTAGGCTCTATCGCATCTGCTCAAATTCATCCATAGCCTTCCCCTTCCCTTCCCCTTCTGCACATAAACTTGACTAGTACCTTGTTGAGCTCCGTAATCTGAGTCTTGAGTGGCATATATAAAATACTCCTCGATCCACGCACCACCCTCAATTTGTGTAGACGAGACATATAACTGTCAATGTCGCTGTCATGATCAATCGAGGAACTGCTATCCGCGTTGGTATCATGTCTTTGGACTGAGCAAGTTGCTGAATGCAATTGTAAAGGTGTTTTGTCGCCTGACTCGATTCCTTCCAACAGTGTAACCGATGCTACTGCCTTCCCCTTTTCCTTTGCTTTTGCACGCTAGGTGGACGACTGCAATAGTTAGGTGTCTGATGTTATGTGACTCCTTCCACCACGTTCTGACTGAGGGGGACTTTCCACTTGCTGGGGATGTGCTTCCTCTTCTTTTATTGCCTCAGTGATAAAACGCAAAAGACGTTGAGGATCTCCTGCCTTATCAAGTAGAGATCCTTTTGGTTTTCCGCTGCTTCGACCCACTCTAACATCGTGAATCTTCGTCGAAGAATTGGAGGTCGATGGGATCAATGTCTGGTTCTTCTAGTTCTTTATCCAGCTCGACACAACGCAACCTTAACCGTATGTTATAATGAACATATACCAGTTTCTCTAACCGTCTATGCGAGAGTCTATTGCGGACCTTCGTGTGAATCAATGCGAACGTTGACCAATTATGTTCACAACCACTAAATGTCATCGTCTGTGAAAGTACATGAATGACAACCTTCCTTAGATGTGATGCATCCCCTCCAAATTATATCCACCACTCGATTGTAAAAAGATATAAGTAAGACTTTATTAGCGGTAATAAATAATTAACATTAAATATAATTAATAATCAATATGTGTAACTTTTTCTCACTAGGATCTATAGTGTAACAACATGATACAACCAAGGATTGACTTACCGATCCGTACTGGTGTGTTGACATTTTGTCGGTATCGATACCAGGTGGTACACACAGTGCGTACCACCTGGTATATTAAAAAATAATAATATATTATATTATATAATATTAAAAATATTAAATATCTTTAAAAAATTAGGAAAAGGGGCAACGTCGCCTCAATCTTTCTCCCCGTGCGGGAAGACGTTCCGTCTCCTTGCGCGGGAGAAAAACCGCCAACGGGTGTGGGGCGCGACAGTGCGCAAGCGACTCGTGAGCGGCAATTGGGCTCGGGCGACGCCACGCGTGCGATCTGCGAGCGACGACGGTAGAGGTTATATTTCTTCTCCTCTTCTTTTTTTCCTCTTCTTCTTCTTCTTCCCTTTTTCTCTGATCTCCGATCTCCGATCTCCGATCTCCCTCAATCGACCGTCGATCTCCCTCAATCGATCGCCGACAGTCGATTTCTCCCTCAATCTCCCGGTCGATTTTTGGCATCTGCGATGCGATCTACGTAAGATCGACGGACGACATGTACCGCTGCGTCAAGCAGATACAATTTCAAACCTTGGATATAGCTACAACATCAAAGAATGAACCAATTGTTTCTCGAAAATATCAACCCTCCATAAGAGCCTCGATTGCATAAGTAGCGTTTGGTAAGATTCGATATAATAACATTTCTTAGTGTCATTAATAAATTATTTTGCGTTCCGAGGGCATACCGATATTGAATTACTGGGTTTAGATAATATACTCCAAGATATAATTTTGCTAGTATAATTTTTTACATAATAAAAAAATTATAAATTAAATTATTCTAAATGCGAATTTACTACATTATGGATATCTTGATCCATATGAGCTTTAGTGCGATGATGAATGATCCATATATATTGGTCGGCCTTAAAATCATCTCGAAATGCTTTTCTGACCTCCTCTCTTGCTGAAATCAACATATATTTAAGATACGACATCAGTGTACGCTTTTCTATATCTACCTTACAAAGAACAGCATAAAATGGTTCAACACTTTTATGATTTCAATCACGGTCTCCTAAAATCTAAAGGAAAGAATGGCTTTCTCCGTCTTTCTATCGCTCGATCTCGAATATCAAGAGTTGGACCACTCTTGTGAGGTACTTATTACCTTCAAGCAATGCCTCTTTTGCTGTAATGACTTTAATGCAATGAAATTAGTAGCAAACCAAGTGACTCCAAGTCGGAGTATCTCACTGTTTACATACTTTTACATTAAACAGTGGACCCAGTGATGATTATATATAAATTTTATTATTGACTGTACTCGAGCTACATACTTCTTAATCGCATTCAGCTCACCAATATCCTTCAGCATTAGATCTATGCAATAAGATGCTCATGGAGTTCAAAACAATGTTTTTCTTTTTTCCATCAATTACAAACCGGTTCTCTTAAAATTTGCTTCATTGTCAGTGACTCTTTGCACAATATACTATGGTCCAATCTCCTCTATGATAGTATTCATTAAACTCTCAATATATTTTACATCTTGGATCTTGTCAGAAGCATTAACTGACTTGTGATGCACTACCCTTCTGTTGCAATAGATGAGAAAGTTAATGATACTCATTCTTGTTGGCCTGTCCAACTATCACACATCAATGTCACCCCATATTCGTCGCATTGTCTCTTCATCTGAGCACATGTCGTAAATCTCTTTCAGTGCTGGAGGTTAGATCCCCATGCCAGATTTTTGAATGGAGGAGACCATGCTCTTATAGTATGGACCTTGGGCTATGTTTGCTGGAATCCTATGGAAGTTGAACTATTTCAAAATTATCTTCCCAATATCCCTTTTTGTTTTCTTTTGTATATGCATTATTAATCCATGTTTGTTTCACTGTTTATGGAGGATAGGCTTGTGGATCAATATCAACAATATCTGGTGCAGACCTCCTGCCAAGACCTCTCATAAAACCACGAAATCCACCATGCCTCATGCTACTAGTTCGGCCTAATTGAGAAAAGGCAGTTGGTTGCCTCATGCTGACTGACCTCTGCATTCCACTGCCACCGTAATGTTCTCCATTGTGAGTTAGGTCATCGATGCATCATTCCTTCATCGGCCATATACTGATGCTTTAATGATACATGAATCCCAATTGTGAGAACTGGGTTAACATCATCGCCACGACCCTCATACTGATCGTAAATTGGTTCCTACATAGGCCTACAATATTCTTCCTAAGCTCATGCCTTCTTTTTAATGTGTCTTCCTTTGTTTGTTGTATCTTGATTTGAAATAATTTAGTGATCTTTGTCGAAACCATCTTACATTTTGCAACACCCGTCGATCAAATATATCTTCACCCGAGTTATTCCTTCACCCTTGCCAATGTAGTCAAAATAAATACATTGCCAATTATGACGGTTCCCATCCATCTTTCGGGCATAAACCCATGCATCATCTTGTGGCTGTTCCTTTGGTGTCATGTTCCTATTAAATTTATATCAAATAAGCTATAAACATATTGAATTGACTTATCGATCAAAAACCAGTAAGTGAAACATTATGTCTTTCAACATTATAAACATGTCAAATAACCTAATAAGTATTAAAAGCATTGAATTAACCTAAAATCAATCAAATTTCGATTAAACCATCATTAAATTCACTAATCACAACATTAAATATTTTTAGTACAATCTAATTAAACTTATTTTATCATCATAAATATGTAAAGCATATAAAAAATATTAAATACATAATTTTGATCCAATGTAGATCAAATTATGATGAAATCATCATTATATATACTAATCATATGATTAACATAGTTAATTATCTACCAATTACTTGTCTTTCAATACTATAAATATGTCAAACATCCTAATAAGTATTAAATACATTGAATTGACCTAAATCAAATTTTAAATAAATCATCATTAAGATCACTAATTACAGTATTAAATAACTCTAATAAAACCTAATTAAACCTATTTTGCCATCATAAATATGTAAAACATATGAAATAAACATTAAATACATAAATTAGATATAATAGAGATTAAATTATGATGAAATCATCATTAAATACACTAATTATATGATTAACACAGTTAATTACATATTAATTATGTCTTTCAACACTATAAACATATCAAACAACCTAATAGATATAAAAGATTATGAATTGACCCAATCTCAATCAAATTTCCAATTTCAATTAAATCATCATTAAAATCATCAATCATAGCATTAAATAACTATAATAAAATCTAATTAAAATTCGATATTTAATATGCATGAAATATAACTATTTAGCCTATTAAAAACTAATTTTGAATAAACCAAAATTAAACACACTAATTATAATATTAAAAATCTTGTTTACTCTCTAATTAAAGAAATAAAAATATGTACCTCTTGATTAAAAAGTTTTTCCTCTTAGTTTTCCTAAATTAGCCCTAATTCAATCCATAAATCGTTACCTTACAGAGGTTAGGAGAGTGCAAATGTTGAGAATAAGAAAGAGAAATTGGAATGTGAGAATGTGAGAGAGTTTAAGAAAGAGCAAGAGTGAAATGGAGTGAAATAGGGGGGTGGATGGGTTTGAAAAGAGGTGGGCAAAGTGTATTTGACCATTACAGGGTTAGTAACGATCGAAATTTCGACCGTTACCGCCCGATATAGACCTGTATCGGATGGTACGAGCCTAAAACTGCACTATTGCCCGATAGCGGGCAGTCCGCGTATTGATCAATTGACAGACTGGTACGTACCGTTGGCACCAGACGATATGATTCGAAAAGTCTTACCTTGATTTAAAGGTTGTTTGTAATTTGTAGTGTTGCCACACATTTTCTCAGCTAAATTACACGAATACTTTTAATCAAGGTTTGTCATACTAATCCATATCAGCGTATCGAGATTATCTCGACACTGTACGATACACGATACTCGGTGATACAAACAGTACGTACTACCCGATACATTAAAATATATTATAATATTTTATAATATAATAATTATATATTAATATATTTAAAAAAAGAAAAATAATGACGCGTCATCGAGGCGACGTCACCTCGATCTTTCTCCCCTTGCGGGAAGACGTTCTGTCTCCTCGAGCGAAAGAAGAATTGCCCACGGGCGAGGACGGCGAGTGGGCGACCTGCGGGCGGCGACGGCGCATGGGCGACGACAGTGCATGGGCGGTGAGGCGCATGGGTAGCGACGACGCGTAGGCGAGAGCGGCGCGAGGAAAGGAGGCATGTATCCTCTTATTCTTTCTTCTTCTCCTCTTCTTCTTTCTTCTTTTCCTCTTCTTCATCTTCCCTTTTTCTCCCTCAATCAACCGTTGACGGTCAATTTCTCTCTCAATCGACCGTTGACGATCGGTTTCTCCTTCAATCGACCGTCGACGGTCGATTTTCGTGGTATTGCCCAGTAGCAGGCGGTCCGCATACCGATCAGCTGTCGGACCAGTAAGTACCGGGCGATACGGGGTCTTACCACTTGGTAAGGTAAACCTTGCTTTTAATCCACTTTTGGTGATAAATCTCAGAAAAAGTACCAGCTAATAAATATTTCCTTGCATTTCCCCAGTATTTTTTTTTTAAAACATTTAATGGTTTGGAAGATTTTCAGATTTATCTATGCACAGGAACCTGAAAATTCAAGCAGTACAATGTTGAGCAATGAAAATAAAACTTAATTACTTCAAACAGATTGCTGATCATAAAAAGTATTATTTACCATAAAGACATAAAGTTAGTAGCTAAAGCTTTGTAAACAACATGGACTTATTTTCAGTGTACATACTGCATCCTGTTTGGTTGGGCTCTTCTTATCCTTGTTCCTTCTGAATCTGATTTCTTTGATCCATCCATCAGGTAAACCATCTGGGGAATATTCAATTCGGTATAAGACCTATTTGGAAAAAGAAGAAATAGATTTCTATGAATCATCAATTGCAGTGAATTTAACAAGGATAGGCATGAGATATAGGGTGCAATAAAAGAGTTTCAACAAAACCCATACAAGGTCACCGGATTTATTCCTGAAGCGTCTCTTCCGAGAGGACGTGGAGGCATTCCCTGCCTCAATAAACTGAAGTACTTCTTCCTTTGAATAGAAAACAGTTCCAGTCGATTGATGCAAGTAGCACTAAAATGATACAAGCATACAATTAATGTAAACACCCTTTTGATTGCCATTCAAAAATTCAGAAATTTACAAATATAACAACTATTCATCAGAATATCTATATCATGTTCTTTCTTTCTAATGCATCCAGGATGGGAAGTTTCTAGTATTTCCATATGCACCAAGTTCAATCTTTGTTCATCATACATCAAAAATTCATTGTAAAGAAATGTTGTTCTCACAAAAGAACAAAAATCTGCTAGCTATTCATTCACACTACCTATTTTCTTGACTTTTAATATTGCCACTATTCATCTGCATAACTTCCAAACCCAGTGAGTTTACACCCAAATCTGCAGCATATACCACAAAATTTACAAAAATATGCTCACAATTCTAGAAATACATTCATCTCATCATAGCAGATGTCTTGATCAATGAGCACGATAAGTATTCCTAGGAAGGAAGCACAACTAGACTATAATTTATCAAACTACAAACCAAGTGGACATAGCAAAGACCAGCTGATAAGACTCCAGCAGGATTGAGTCCTAATCACCCTAGAAGCAATTAATAAGAACCCTATAAGAATGTAATAAAACGCCACCTAGTCACTTTCATCCTATAAAGAAGTATGACTAAGGTTTATTTGGGGCCACGGATCCTAAATAATCCCAGGACGGGACATTGAGATAACCAGATAGATCGGTTTACTATATACCCATCTATATGATGGAGGTGGCTGGTCTCATAACCACTTGTGTGGAGACACTAAGGATATACTACAGGTGCTCATTAGAGAATGCGTTCACTGATTTATTCGCTTATGGAATGTTATATGGTTAATGATACCTAATGTCAGACAGTGATTCCATAGTCCCAGTTGTGTATCTGGTCTTTAGACTTGAGACACCAAGGATACATTGTATAAGTACTCCTTTCTTTGACGCCAGACTTAAAGGTTTGGAAAGTTTCAGATCTGGTACAGCTGGTTATCGGGATTGGTAGCCAACTCTACGAAGTCAATTGAGTGTCAATAGAGGATCATCCACTCTCGGTATCACGAGAGGAATATCTTATATGTGCTTGCTCAGACAAATCCTAGCTAGGGTCATTCGGATTGAGAGAAGTTCTCCGATAGAATCGAATAGAGCAAGACAACCGATTCCGTATGTGACTGACAGCACATGTCCAAGATACGGTCTCGAGATATTATTTGGATGAGGGATTATAGATACATGGTAATCGTGATGACAAGTCGATGGATTTGATCCCCTGCACTATCCGGGGACTATGGTGTAGTGGCCTAGTACGTCCATAGTCGATGAGTCGAGTGAATTATTATGGGATAATAATTCACTATATCGAAGGAGTTCGATGGAAGTACTCACCACTGATCGGGCCTAGAGGGTCACACACATATGGTGGATACTTCAGCTAATAGAGGATTGGATGAAGATCCAATTAGCCCCTATTCTCATTAGATGAGACCCTATGTTGATGTGTCATTGATTAAGGCCCAATTATAGGCCTAAGGAGATTATTAGATAGAGATCCAATAATGCAAGATTAGTGGGTTATTGGATAGAGATCCAATACCCACTAAGGAAGGAGCCCTAGGGTTTTGCTGGCTCTCTATAAATAGGAGGGAGACTCATGGTTGATAGGCTACAGCTTTAGCTACCACCTCCTATTTTCCTCCCTCCCTCTGAGCAAGAGTTGCAAGATCAGATTGGAGGAGTTTCGCTGCAGAGATCCATCGTGTGGATACCGCTAGAGAGGAGGACGCTTGACGTCCTTCATCTTCTCCATCCGGATCTGGAATACAGGGATATACAATCTCCCTAGGTAAAATTATTCTCTCGCACATTGCGGTTTTTTAGTTTTCGCG
Organism: Ensete glaucum; assembly: GCA_021527575.1. Lineage (NCBI taxonomy): Eukaryota > Viridiplantae > Streptophyta > Magnoliopsida > Zingiberales > Musaceae > Ensete > Ensete glaucum. The sequence continues at coordinate 39,038,328 of CM038557.1, forward strand.
ATTTTTCTCGCGACCCCAATCTTTTGCACGACGATTTGATCTGTGTGGGAAACCAATTTTTGTTTTGATTTCCGCAGCGCATGTGAGGCACCCGCTGAGGCTTCCCAACAGTGGTATCGAGCCAAGGTTTTCGTGCGAAAAATTGATTTTAAACTTCGTGTGATGAGATTGAATCGCGTAAAACTATTCTACGTGCTTGCTGATTGGCGAGCAGCCTCGGGAGGGGCGCCACGCATGTCGCATGTAGAGGTGGTGGCCACGCCCCTGCAGGGCGCCTGGCCTCGCAAGGCGGCCACGGGCCGGCAGCAAGGGTGGGCGACCACTAGCACCAGGTCGCGCCAACCCCGCCGCAGGGCGCGGCGCCGCCACGTACGTAGGTAGCGATGCAGTGAGGGTGAAGGAGGACTAGGGCATCTTTTTAAAAAAGATGATTATGCCCCTCATAATTTAAGAAATTCTAGCTTTGTCCCCTTTATATCGAATTCCAAAAATACCCTCAATAATTCTAGAAATTTTGAGGACTGTCCTCATGTACAGAATTCCGAAAATACCCTTGAAAATTTTGAAAATTCCGAGGACTATCCTCTCATCCAGAATTACGAAAATGCCCTTGACAATTCTAGAAATTCCAAGCATGTCCTGATTTTCAAAAAAATTAATTAATTAAATAATTTAATTAATTATTATATATCTAGTAATCCTACATATGATGCGATGTACATGTGATGTATGATGTGGATGGATGATCATAAGCCATGTATTGTGATGTGTGTAATTGTGATTATTATTATTATTAGGGCTTACGAGCTTATGTTTTTCTCGTTTATTGTTGGGCATGCGTGCCTGTGATTATTTGTAATTACATTGAGAGACACAACGAGAGCATGGAGGTTACAGCGGGACCCACGATGCCGTAGCGGGAGATCATAACGTATAGTGATGCAACGATCCGACGGAACCGATGATGATGAGATCAACAATCAAAGGGCATGGATATGCGCCAATGCATACATAGATCCTATTGTAAGTGATTAGGCCCACTGGCTCGCTTAATCATATTAGGTGACGGCTCATGATCATCTGGTGTCGCTTGCATATGTGATGTGTTATACACCTACTAGATATATATATATATATATTTGCATGCGATGTAGATATATATTAATATGTATGTGTGTGACATGACATATTAGGAGACCGATACGAAACAAAAACCCCTCCTACAATAATATTAAGTCGATAAGCGTGAGGCAATAAGTTTGACCCATGTGGCCTTCCATCGTTATAGGAAGAAATTGAATCATGGCATAGGTTGAGTTAATCGAGTCCCTCGAGGCTCACCTATCTACGTGATCGAGTTCTTGCTTACGACATAAAGATGTCATCGGTGACCTAAGGACATGGTATGCTTGGTCGGGTCCCTCGAGAGCATATCATCAAATCAGACTCATCTTGTAACGATGGTGATGACTTAACTGAATATCATGGTTGGTCGAGTCCCTCGAGACTACGATGATTCGGAGGCCGAACGTGACGGGAATCACAAGGAGTTGTGATTGGCAAGAGTTGCCTACCTTTTGGGCTTAGTGTAATTGATCGAGTCCCTCGAGGTTGCCCTAAGATGCCAATTAGAACCCGATCCCCACTAGGAGCCTGCCAGAGACTTCCGTCTCACGTGTCGAGGGTGTCGCGTGATTCGCTAAGAAAATAGTATGAGTATATTCAGATAGAAGTCCATATCTTAATTAGTATTTTTTACAAAATCTGCATGTTATTTATTTTTGCTATATCTTATTTTGTCAAAAACATATCGCTCACAAACCCCCTACGTGGCATACTTGATGCCAACCGCCTCACTGGTCCAAATTATACAGATTGGCTCCACAATTTGAGAATTGTTCTCACGGTGGAGAAAATCGTATATGTCCTTAATATGATTGTGCCCACGCTAGAGGAAAGGATAAGCGAGGATGAGATCGCTTGCTATGTGAAGTAGATAGATAGTCCTAGAGGATAACCTGTACATTGATCTTATCTTTCAGTCGCTACCAGATTCCTTTTCATTGTTTATTATTAACTTTAATATGACAAAGTTTGAGGTGACTCTACTTGAGCTCCTCAATATGTTGATGGAAGCTAAGAGTACCATCAAGAAAGAGAAGTCAGTTCTCTATATTGGTGAGACCAATAGGAAAAGGAAGGCTAGTAAAGACCCTTAAGAAGGGCAAGGGCAAAGACAGACCAGGTAAGGCAAAGGTTGCCAAGAGAGATCCGGCAAAGGACAAAGGATAGCGCTTTCACTGCGGCCAAGATGGGCATTGGAAGAGGAACTGTAAGGACTACCATGTAGATATACAAAGAAGCTTAGAAGCTTCATATTTACGATCGCCTTCACTTATCGATTTTCATGATAACACATGGGTATTAGATACGGAGTGCTTATCATATCTGCAATTCGTTGCAAGTTCTAACAAGACCTAGGAGACTAGCCAGAGGCAAGATGAACCTCAAGATGGGCAATGGAGCAAGAGTTGCTGCAGTTGTCGTTGGGAGGTCACCCTACATCTGCCTGGTGGAGCAATCATTGCATTGGATGCATGCTATTTTATTCTCTCTATTATCAAAAACATTACATCCATCTCTTGTTTGATAATTAGAGGATATAAATTAGTTTTTGAGAACAATAGTTGTTCAATAATTATGAATGATGAGATCATCACTAGAGGGACCCTTATAAATGGCTTATATGTGTTAGACACTTCTCCACATATCATGAATATAAATATGTCTAAGAGGAAAAGAGATAAGGTGAATAATGCATACTTATAGCATTGTAGGCTATGTCATATATATGAGGGAAGGATTCAAAAGTTGCTGAAAGATGGATACTTAGATCCATTTGACTATGAGACATATGCAACTTGCGAACCTTGCCTTCGTGGGAAGATGACCAACTCTCCTTTTAGTGAAACTGGAGAGAGAGCCACCGAGTTATTGGAACTCATACATAGTGATGTATATGGTCCCATGTCGACTCAGGCTATAGGTGGTTACTCATACTTCATTACATTCACTGATGATTTCTCTAGGTGTAGACATGTGTACTTAATAAAATATAAATTTGAGGCCTTTGAGAAATTCAGAGAATATAAGAATAAGGTAGAGAACCAAATTGGAAAGAATATTAAGACTCCTCGATTAGATCGAGGAGGAGAGTACTTGAGTACGGAGTTTACCCATTTCCTCAAGGACAATAGGATTTTATCCCAGTGGACACCTCCTTATACACCTCAGCTCAATGGTATATCAAAAAGGAGGAATCGCAGACATAGTGCGGTCCATGATGAGTTTCGCTGACCTACCCGTTTCATTTTGGGGGTACACCCTAAAGACTGCAGCTTACCTTCTGAACAGAGTTCCATCAAAGTTAGTAGTGTCTATGAGATATGGAAAGGAAAGAAGCTCAATCTTAAGATTGTTAAGATTTGGGGCTGTCCTACCCACGTTAGAAGACAAAACCCTGATAAGTTAGAATCAAGGACAAAATGGTGCACATTCGTGGGATACCCAAAGGAAACTTGTGGGTATTATTTATATCATCCCGAGGACCAAAAGATCTTTGTTGCCAAGAGAGTTGTATTCCTTGAGAAGGAACACATTCTTGGTGGAAACAGTGGGAGTGAGATAGAATTGAGCGAGGTTGGAGAACCTAGCTCAAGCACCATTCCAGAGCCCGAGTCTGTTCAAGTACCTAACACACAAGTTTCAACTTTACATAGGTTTAATAGAGTATCTCACCCTCCTGAAAGATATGTGGGACATATCAACGGAGATGACTCTTAAGATGCTGATCCTCAGACCTACGAGGAGACTATTATTAGTATAGACTCCGGGAAGTGGCAAGAAGCCATGAATTCTGAGATGGATTCCATGTACTCTAACAAGGTTTGGAACCTTGTGGATACACCTGAGGGTATTGTACCTATCGGCTGCAAATGGATCTTCAAGAAGAAGATCAGAGTGAATGAAAAGGTAGAGACCTATAAAGCAAGGCTGGTAGCTAAAAGATATCGTCAAAGACAAGGAGTTGACTATGACGAAACCTTTTCACCTATAGCCATCCTTAAGTCCATTAAAATTATTTTGGCCATTGAAGCACATTATGACTATGAGATCTGGCAAATGAATGTCCAAACGGTATTCCTCAATGGCAATCTCGAGGAAGAGGTGTATATGATACAACCAGAGGGATTCGTAGCCAAAGAGAGTCCAGATAAAGTGTGCAAGTTGCTTAGATCCATTTGTGGATTGAAGCAAACTTCCTGAAGTTGGAACATAAGATTTGATGAGGTGATCAGATCTTATGACTTCGTTAAGAACGAAGATGAGCCTTGTGTGTACAGGAAGGTAAGTGGAAGCGTTATCACCTTCTTGGTGCTATATGTGGATGACATCCTAATCATTGGGAATGATGTAGGAATGCTCTCTACAATAAAGACTTAGCTATCTGAAAACTTCTCCATGAAAGACTTAGGGGAAGCATCCTATATTTTGGGAATCCAGATCTATAGAGATAAATCCAAACAAATGCTTGGCTTGTCCCAGTCTAAGTACATAGACTCCATTGTCAAAAGGTTTGGCATGGAAAATTCCAAGAGAGGTCTCATACCGATGAGACATGGAATATCACTTTTTAGGAGTATGTCCCCAGAGACTCCTGAAGAAAGGGCATACATGAATAACATACCTTATGCCTCAGCGATAGGGTCTATCATGTATGTGATGCTATGTACTAGGCCTGATATATCACACGGGTGTCACGAGGTGATCGTATGCGTTTAGCACACTAAGGCGAAATGAAGGAGGTAGCATCCGGGTTGAGGGCTACAGACTCGAGTTTTCATTCAACATTGATAATAGAAGTCAAATTCGGTATGTTTTCACCCCGAATGGAGGAGTAGTGGAAGAGTTCCAAGAAGATACTATTGCGACCACAGGCGAAATACATTGATGTGATAGAAGCAAAGAAGCGAAGGGTGTGGATGAAGAAGTTCATCAAGGATTTGGGAGTCATACCAAGCGTGGAGTCGACTCATATATCAGGATGGATAGGGCGATAACTCTAACAAAGGAACTCAGGTCTCAACAGAATTGTTCTGAGGAGGTTCCATCTTATTAGAGTGATCATGACCCAAAAAGATATAGCAATGGAAATAGTTCCATCCGAAGATAACATTACAGATCCACTAACGAAGCCACTAGCTCAGATTATATTTGAGCGTCACAAGAGTCTGATGGAGATCAGACACATAGGTGATTGGCTTTTGGTCCAGTGGGAGATTGCTGGTTACATGTGCCCTGCAAGCAAATCACGTGAGTGATGACAAGTGTGACACGCTATGTGATCTTTTTACTTATGATTAATATTGGCATATTCTCACATTATATTATTTGTTACATATATATTGTGATGTCCTTGGTTCTGTGCAATGGGAATCAGATCGTGATGAGATCACGATAATGAGATCGATTCACCTTTAAACATAGATCCTAGATAATCCCGGTCATAGGTTACTCAAGAGGGACGTTAGGATAACCGGATAGATCGGTGTACTATATACCCGTCCATATGATGGAGACGGCTGGTCTCGTAGCCACTTGTGTGGAAACACTAAGGATATAGTACAGGTGCTCATTAGAGAACGAGTTCACTGATTCATCCGCTTATGGAATGTTGTATGGTTCATGATACCTAATATCAGACAGTGATTCCATAGTCCCAATTGTGTATCTGGTCCTTAGACTTGAGACACCAAGGATGCCTTGTATGAGTACTCCTTTCTTTGACGCCAGACTCACAGGTTTGGAAAATTTCAGATTTGGTACAGCTGGTTATCGGGATTGGTAGCCAACCTTACGAAGACAATTGAGTATCAATAGAGGATCATCTACTCTCATTATCACGAGAGGAATATCCCATATGTGCTTGCTCAGACAAATCCCTAGCCAGGGTCATTCGGATTGAGAGAGAAGGAGTTCTCCGGTAGAATCCGAATAGAGCAAGACAAATTGGTTCTGTATGTGACCTGACAGTACCATATCCAATATATAGTCTCTAGGATATTATTTGAACGAGAAATTATAGATACATAGTAATTGTGGACAGACAGGTCCGATTGATTTAATCCCCCCTGTATCGTCTGGGGACTATGGCGTAGTGGCCTAGTACGTCCATACTCGATGAGTTCTTTTTCCTATTCAAAGATCAGCCCTTTGTCTCTGTGTTTTCATGTCAAGAATTCTTTGCAGATGGGGATAATAATTCACTATATCAGAAGGAGTTCTGATGGAAGTGACTCACAGCCAGCTCGGTATCGGGCCTAGAGGGTCACACACATATGGTGGATGCTTCAGCTAATAGAGGATTGGATGAAGATCCAATTAGCCCCTATTCTCATTAGATGAGACCCTATGTTGATGGGCTCCTTGATTAAGGCCCAATTATAGGCCTAAGGAGATTATTGGATAAAGATCCAATAATGCAAGGTCAGTGGGTTATTGGATGGAGATCCAATACCAACTAAGGAAGGAGCCTTAGGGTTTTGGTGGCTCGCTATAAATAAGAGGAGAGACTCATGATTGATAGGCTGCAGCTTTAGCCACCACCTCCTATTCTCCTCCCTTTGAGCAAGAGTTGCAAAATCAAATTGGAGGAGTTTCGCTGCAAAGATCCATCGTGTAGATACCGCTGGAGAGGAGGACGCTTGACCTCCTTCATCTTCTCCATCCGGATCTGGAATACAAGGATATACGATCTCCCTCGGTAAAATCAATCTCCCACACATCGCAGTTTTTCGGTTTTTATGGTTTTTCTCGCGATCCCAATCTTTTGCACAACGATTTGATCTGCGTGAGAAACCGGTTTTTGTTTTGATTTCTGCTGCGCATGTGATGCACCCGCTAAGGTTTCCCAACACTTAGGGCTTCCTAGCCGCCACCCCCCTTATTGGGCTGGTCGGTTGGGTTTCTAGCAGAGGGGCATGGCTTGTGTAGCCACTTAGGTCACTGCCCCCTTTATTTAGGCATGACAACTAATAGGAAGGGCAAAAGGGGAAATTTACTTAAGAAGCACCCCTCTAGGGCTAGGGTTTTGAGCCCTATATAAGCTTGTAGCCTCCACCTCTTTTCATTAAGCAAGATCAATCTTTTATTCAGCCTTGTGCCAAGTTCTAGGAGGGAGGAACCCCTATAGCGTTCCAAGGGTTGATCACCCTCAGAGATCAGAATCTATAGAGCTCCTCCTGGGGTTCTATTATCTGGTATCAGAGCTGCATTCTTGCTGCCCCTGCTGCCATCTCTGTCGCCTCCACCCTTCCAAGCAATTCCTATAATTGCTGCAACACGTGCCCTCATCTTCCACCCCAAGCCGCAGATCAAATCAATTTGCTGCTGCCCCCTGCGTTTGAACTGGAGATCTGGAAAAATTCCACGACCCATACTTTGTTACTACTGCAAATCCTTTACCTTATACGTCGAATAAGTTTTCCCATATTTTCCTCACTGCAAAATCCTACCGTCGCAAACGTGAGGGGAAACACTGCAGAAAAATTTCAGCTAACTGTTGCTTCTTGAAACCGAATTATTGCTCATCCTTTTTTGCCAAAACTTTTACACAATTTCATAGATCATCTTAGCTCTCATCTAAGATTGATCTCTGAAAAAAATCCCTTCTGAAACTGGACTTATTGTGCTGTAATTCCTCACTGCATATTGTCGGAATTTTACGACGAAGAATCTGCCTTCCATCTTCTCATCTATTTTCCTACCGTTATGCTGCCAAAATTTTATCAAACTTATTCACTGATATTAGCCACATCTGAACCGAGGATTTGTTAACAAATTTCTGCATATTTTTCTCCAATTTTCCTCTAGAATTTATGTCGAGAATTCATTGCTTCTTTGACGCAAACTCTGTTTGGCACAACAGCACATACACAGTGATCTTTTGCTGAATACTATCAGATTTCCGCTGCTGTTTTTCCAGATTTGGAACTCTTTTCCTTATCTTCATCCCCTACCACCACAGCCCCAAATTTCACAATTTTTCGCTGGAATTTTCGTTGAGATGCTGTTTCTTCGATGACAATTCTGCTTCTGCAAGGCGGCATACACTGCAGCGAACTTCGTCGAATTCTATCAAATCTTCGCTGCCATCTCTTCCAGATCTGAAACCATCTTTCCCTAACCTTCACCCTCTACCATCACAGCCCCAAAACCCTACCAAACCGCAGCCAAAACCATACCCAAATCAGCCATAAAACAGCCTAAAACCAGAGCCTTCTACAACCAGCACCTATTCGCAGCATACCCCCATCGATCCCTATCAAACCTTTACTGACATCTGTCCCAGATCCAAAATCCCTTTTCCTAACCTTCATCCACTGCTATCACAGCCCTAAAACCACACCAAATCGCAGCCAAAACTCCACAAAACTGCAGCCCCAAACCGCACCCAAAACAGCCACAAAACAAGCCCCAAAAATCCACAGCCTTCCACCTTCGGTCCACCAACCTTTCAGCCACCCAATCTCCCTTGTCCCTTCAACCGCAGCACGCATCTCTCGCTGCACAACGCTGCTAGCAGCGATCTCTCGCTGTCATCCTCCTTGATTGCAGCCAACAGCTATCCCTTGCGGCACAAACGCTACCAGCAGCGATCTTTCACTGCCATCTGTTTTCATCACAACCGCAGCAATCTCTCGCTGCCATCTACCTTGATCGCAACCAGAAGCAACTTGATCAGGTCTAGCAGCGATCCCTCGCTGCACAATGCTGCCAACAACGACCACTCGCTGCCATCCTCCTTGATCGCAGCCAGCAGCGATCCTTTGCGGCAAAAGCTACCAGCAGCGATCTTTCGCTGCAATCTGTCTACATCGCAGCCCGCAGCAATCTTTCGCTGCCAACTGTCTTGATCGCGGCCAGCAACGAATTGAACATGACCAGCAGCGGTCTCTCACTCCATATCGCCGCTGCCCTCCTCCGCAACAGCCGTGCACTCCGCTGCCCCGTCTTCCTCCTATTGCAGCTGCACCCTTGCTGCAACCAACGCCACCTGCAGCCACGAAGTCGCAACGCAGCTGCAGCCGACATCGCTGCTGCCCTCTTCTTCCTCCACCATCACTGCTGCCTTCCGACTCAGATCTCTTGGCTGCCATTTTCCAAAAGATATCAGCCACCTGAAAAATCACAGCCTCGACGACCTTGCAGCATCACCGCAGAACCGCAGCTGACGTTACTACTGCTATCTTCTTCCTCCACCGTTGCTGCTACCCTTGGCTGCCATCCTCTATCAACGCAGCAGCCACTTGGAGATTTCACCACCGCAGCTCGAACATGATAGGACTCCAGCAGGGTTGAGTCCTAATCATCTTAGTAGTAGTCAATAAAAACCCTATTAGATTATAATAAAGTCACTCCTATCTTGTAAAGGAGTATGGCTAGGGTTTAGATTAGCCCTTAGGGTTTAGTAGCCTCCGCCCCCCTTACTGGGTTGGTCGGCTAGGGTTTCCCCCCTGCTTAGGTCAACTATAGAGCCAAATTAGCCGCTTCTTGTTCCTATTAAGGTAGGTCGGCTATAGGAGGGGCAAAGGGATAATTTTACTAAGGCAAGCACCCCCTTAGGCTAGGGTTTTGATCCCTATTTAAAGATGTAGCCGCCCCTCGCTCTTGAATCAAGCAATTGTCAATTTTATCAGCCTTATGTCGAATATAGGAGGGAGGAACCCCTATAGCTTAAATTCTGCCAGAATAGGGATTGTATTAATTCTGCCTATACTTGCTTCATCCATCCTTCAATTGAGACTTACAATATTGCTTAAACTCTTATGCACTCTTGTTCTTTATTCTTTGACTATCTGAATACAAATTATGAATGTTTATGTTGACATCGTATTGCTTCATATTAGCACATGTATATTTCATTGTTCCGCATGTGATTCCGATATATGCTACTTTTATTGCTCATGTCCTTTTGTACTCTGGTGTTTGTGGGATATTATAGACCTTTGCCAGAAATGGTAAAGGGTATATTATGCTTGGAGCCTGTGATGCTCTACTATGTTTGGCGGTCAGATGGACCACATTATGTTTGTGATCCCACTTCACCATCTATGTTTTTGTTATGTTATCGGATCATATTCTGTCAATGATCCAATTAAAGCCCATCCTTCAATTGAGTCTTACAGTATTGCTTAAATTCTTATACACTCTTGTTCTTTATTCTTTGACTATCTGAATACAAATTATGAATGTTTATGTTGACATCGTATTGCTTCATATTAGAACATGCATATTTCATTGTTCCGCATGTGCTTCCGAAATATGTCACTTTTATTACTCATGTCCTTTTGTACTCTGGTGTTTGTGGGATATTCTGGACCTTTGCCAGAAATTGTAACGGGTATATTATGCTTGGATCTTGTGATGCTCTACTATGTTTGGTGGTCAAATGGACCACATTATGTTTGTGATCCCACTTCACCATCTATGTTTTTGATATATTATCGAATCATATTTTGTCTATGATCCAATTAAAGTCCATCCTTCAATTGAGCCTTACAGTATTGTTTAAATTCTTATGCACTCTTATTCTTTATTCTTTGATTATCTGAATACAAATAATGAATGTTTATGTTGACATCGTATTGCTTTATATTAGCACATGTATATTTCATTGTTCCACATATGATTCTGATATATGCCACTTTTATTACTCATGTCCTTTTGTACTCTAGTGTTTGTGGGATATTATGGACCTTTGCCAAAAATGGTAAAGGGTATATTATGCTTGGAGCTTGAGATGCTCTACTATGTTTGGTGGTTAGATGGACCACATTATGTTTGTGATCCCACTTCACCATCTATGTTTTTTATATGTTATCGGATCATATTCTGTCTATAATCCAATTAAAGCCCATCCTTCAATTGAACCATATAGTATTGCTTAAATTCTTATGCACTCTTGTTCTTTATTCTTTGACTATCTAATACAAATTATGAATGTTTATATTGATATCGTATTGCTTCATATTAGAACATGTATATTTCATTATTCCGTATGTGCTTCCGAAGTATGTCAATTTTATTGCTCATGTCCTTTTGTACTCTGGTGTTTATGGGATATTCTGGACCTTTGCTAGAAATGGTAAAGGGTATGTTATGCTTGGAGCCTGTGATGCTCTACTATGTTTGGCGGTCAGATGGACCACATTATGTTTGTGATCCTACTTCACCATCTATGTTTTTGATATGTTATTGGATCATATTCTGTCTATGATCCAATTAAAGTCCATCCTTCAATTGAGCCTTACAGTATTGCTTAAATTCTTATGCACTCTTTTTCTTTATTATTTGATTATCTGAATACAAATAATGAATGTTTATGTTGACATTGTATTGCTTCATATTAGCACATGTATATTTCATTGATCCACATATGATTCCGATATATGCCACTTTTATTACTCATGTCCTTTTGTACTCTGGTGTTTGTAGGATATTCTAGACCTTTGCCAGAAATGGTAAAGGATACGTTATGCTTGGAGCCTCTGATGCTCTACTATGTTTGGTGGTCAGATGAACCACATTATGTTTATGATCCCACTTCACCATCAATGTTTTTGATATGTTATCGGATCATATTCTGTCTATGATCCAATTAAAGCTCATCCTTCAATTGAGCCTTACAGTATTGCTTAAATTCTTATGCACTCTTATTCTTTATTCTTTGACTATCTAAATACAAATAATGAATGTTTATGTTGACATCGTATTGCTTCATATTAGCACATGTATATTTCATTGTTCCGCATGTGCTTCTGATATATGCTACTTTTATTGCTCATGTTCTTTTGTACTCTGGTGTTTGTGGGATATTTTCTGGACCTTTGCCAGAATGGTAAAGGGTATTGTGTTCAGAGCCAACTATGCTCTTCCCAGCCCTACTGACTTCACTCAGACGTGGGTAGATGAAGCTCCCAGACTTGGGAGACTTATGTTTGTGGTCATTCAGCGATAGATGATCCATATTCTGTTTATGGTCCCACTTCATCATCTATGTCTTTAATATAATATCCAGAGCATTGCTTATGAGTTTGTTTCTGCGCTTTAAATAAGAATGAATGAATGTTATGTCTGATATGATATTGAGCTTCTATTTCTTAATTGTTCATTTGATAAGTTTTGAGATTTTTCCTACATTGATATGTTTCGAAATATGCCATATGCACCTTTGATATGCACCGAATCATTTCACATACCGTTGATATATTCCGAAACTCTTTATGCATCCTTAATATGCTCCGAAATGTTTCATTTATCATTGATATGTTCTGAAACATTTCATATGCGTTTGACATGCTCCTAACTGTTTCGAATGTCATTGTTACGTTTTCGAAATGTTTCATTTGCTATTGATATATTCCGAAATATTTCACATGCCATTGACATGTTCTGAAAGTTATTCTTCTTTGTCTTGGATATGTTAGTGTTGCTATATAAATTTTACAGGTTAGCTTGTCGCTTACAGAAAAAGTTAGAACTGAGCTGAGATAGTGGAAAGCTATGTAGATTTTGGATAAGTCTTGTTGGGAGATGTTGTATAAGAATATGTTGTATGTAATAAAATATTGTAGATAAATATGAACTAATGTATATTGTAAAAAGGTTAGAATACCTCTTAGTATTGAATCTTTGAATGTTAAGTTTTACAATCATATGAAGTGGTGGAAAATGGTTGGTTTTACATTTGTATAGATTTCTGAGATTGATGGTTTTATAAGTGTGGTTGATGTTTTTGGTTAAGTTAATCTTCGAGTTTTGTCGATTATCGAGTGATGTGGTGCAAGATTTATAAATTGCACAGGTTTTCTGAATGGATGTGAATGATCTTTGAAAATGTTTAATAAATATCCTCAAATTTAGTTTGGATCCTGGGTTCGGATTATGGACGAATTATATTATATTTCTGATTAAGACAGGGTCACCCCTCTCGAATGCGATATAATTCGGGGGGAGTGATAACTCCAACCCGCAGACGATGAAAGTTGGAGGACTTCTAAAACAGCAACCCATCATCGTTCTCATCGATACGGGCAGCACAAATAACTTCCTCAACAGTAAGGTTGTTGCACGTTTGGCGCTTCAAATCGAAGGTTGCAACAAATTCGATATAAAGGTCGCTGACAGCGGAATCCTCAATTGTGACCAACGGTGCCCGCGGGTGAAACTACTCCAAGACCAAGAAGTGGTAGCTGATTTCTTCCTCCTACCTATCGATGATTATGAAGCCGTACTCGGGATCGAATGGCTCACAATGCTAGGTGATATCTCTTGGAATTTTTCTAAATTAATCATGAAATTTTATTGCAAAGGGCGACAGGTCACGTTACGAGGCAAGAGCGAGAGCTATATTTCCATTGTTTCGTCGCAACAAATGGAGAAAGTTTTACACAAAGCACATGGTGGATTCATAATGCATATCCAACAGCCATCTAAGGGGGAGAACGTACAAAATTCAGATCCTAAGCTTGCACATCGGACGAATTCGGATGTTTTCTGAACATGGGCCGCCTAGCCGACCGCATGACCACCGCATTCCTATTTTGTCAGGCAAACCTCCAACAAATTTACGACCATACCACTATCCTCACTTGTAGAAGGACGAGATCGAGAACATTATTGAAGAGATGCTTGACACCGGAATGATTCAACCGAGTTGCAGCCCTTACTCCTCACCGATGTTGCTAGTGCGTAAGAAGGATGGTACGTGGCGAATGTGCGTTGACTACCGAGCTCTAAACGCCATCACCATTAAGGACAAATATCCTATTCCAGTCGTAGATGAACTCTTAGACGAATTAAAAGGAGCCCGATTCTTCACTAAATTGGATCTCCAATCCAGATACCATCAGATTCGAGTATGCACTGAAGATATTCCGAAAACTGCATTTCGCACGTATAACGGCCACTACAAGTTTTTGGTAATGCCTTTCGGACTTATAAACGCTCCTTTTACCTTTCAAAGCTTGATGAATGACATCTTCTGAAGGTTTCTACGCAAGTTCGTATTGGTATTCTTTGATGATACTCTCATTTATAGCCCTATGCTTAATATACATTTTGAGCACTTACGAACTGTTCTAACCATTCTTTGAGAGAATACTCTTTATGTTAAACAATCAAAGTGCAGCTTGTTACAGCATAAAGTGGAGTATCTAAGGCACATTATATCAGAGGATGGAGTGGCGGTAGACCCGACAAAGATCGAGGCAATGCAAGGATGGCCGAGACCTACAAACGTAAAATCACTATGCGGCTTCCCAGGACTCACATGCTACTACCGAAAGTTCGTGAAAGATTATGGCAAGATCAATGCCCCACTCACGTCCCTACTCAAGGACTCATTTTCATAGTCGGATCAAGCCTCTGCAGCCTTTAAAAGACTCAAGGCCGCCATGACGATGACGTCGATCCTAATGCTACCCGATTTCAGCCAAACCTTCATGATTGAGGCCGACGCGTCCGGAGTTGGAATTGGGGTTGTTCTAATGCAAGATGGTCGACCCCTTGCCTACACCAGGAAAGCTTTATCTCTCTCACATCTTAAAATGTCCGTGTATGACAAAGAAATGCTTGCTATCGTACATGCAGTTACAAAGTGGAGACCCTACCTGATCGGCCGGCATTTCCAGATTAAGACCGACCACCGAAGCCTTAAATATTTCTTGGAGCAAAAAATATCCTTCCCGGAGCAGCAACGATGGGTAAGTAAACTCTTTGGCTTTGATTATGAAATTACTTACCAAAAAGGAAAAGAGAATATTGTTGCAGATGCCCTATCTCGACTACCAGGACAAGCCAAAATTTCAGCCATCTCCCTTCCCTCCACCGACTTCCTCGACAATATTAGAGAGGAATGGAAGAATGATCCAGAAGCCCGAGCCATCATAGAAAAATTGGACAAGGACCCGGGGTCTATGGGTCACTACTCGTGGGATTCGAAGGACTTATGCTACAAAGACCGAATTGTTATTGTTCCTTCTTCCTCTTGCATTCAAATTATTTTGCATGAGATGCATTCTTCACCCTCAGCAGGGCACTCCGGATTTCTGAGGACTTACAAAAGGGTGAAACAAAACTTCTTTCGGAAAGGCATGAAAAAATCAAGTTATTATGATTGATCCAAATGTGATGTATGTCGGCAGTAGAAAGGCGACACAGTGGCAAGTCCGGAGAAACTATAGCCATTACCCATACCGGACTCAGCATGGACCAACATTTCTATGGACTTCATCGAGGGGCTGCCACTATCCCAAGGTAAAAGCAGAATCTTTGTGGTGGTAGATCGCCTAACTAAGTATGCTCACTTCTGCGCTGTGAAACATCCCTATACTGCTGCTAGTATTGCTCAACTTTTTGTGGAACATATAGTAAACCTGCATAGGATGCCAAGGTCGATTGTGAGCGACCGTGACAGGGTATTCACAAGTAAATTTTGGACAAAGCTCTTTCATCTACAGGACACCCAATTGAAGATGAGCATAGCCTATCATCCCCATACAGACGGC
Source organism: Ensete glaucum (assembly GCA_021527575.1). Lineage (NCBI taxonomy): Eukaryota > Viridiplantae > Streptophyta > Magnoliopsida > Zingiberales > Musaceae > Ensete > Ensete glaucum. Next base: position 39,053,957 of record CM038557.1, read on the forward strand.
CAAACAAAAGTGGTGAACAGATGCCTCGAGACATACCTACGGTGCTTCACCAGTGATCGGCCCAAAGAGTGGACAAGGTGGCTTCCTTGGGCCGAATTGTCACGGGCTTAGCTGAATTTGCCTAAGCCGTGCGACACCCATGCGTGTCCATCCGCAAAGGTCAGCCCTCCCCGAGATCTGCTAAAGTCCCTTAGACTTACAAAAGAGAAAACGGGCCAGAAGAAGCAGTTCCCACGGGATCCACAAGCAACTGCTCAAGCAAACGCTTTATAAAGCCAGATACAAATTACACTCATGGACATTACAAACTCAGAGAGGTTGCACACAAAGGATACTGGTCCATTACAGACCGAAGTCCCCATAAGTGCTTACAAAACACACTCGTATTTACAAACCGAAATTGACCACAAAGCAAACCAAAATAGAGTTGCTAAGCCTATTGCAAGCCCGCTACTTGTTGTACAAGGTATGTACACAAACCGAAGGACATGGACAAACATGAGCATTTCATCGAACACCTTGTTTACATTGTTGTCCGTGATAGAATGGTGGTACAACATGACATTTCATTCATCAACTAAATGTACCCCTTATGAGGCATTGTATGGCCGACCGGCCCCTGTAATAGCCAGATATGTGCTTGGTTCGGCCAAAGTAGATCAGGTCAACCAAAATTTGATTAACAGGGACAAACTGTTGCAGCTGCTAAAAGACAACTTGAATGTCGCTCAAGCCCGCATGAAACAACAAGCAGACAACCACCGGAATGAGTGAAAATTCGCAGTGGGAGATTGGGTCTACCTTTGGCTCCAACCATACAAGCAGCTATCAATCAACGCAAGAGCATCAATGAAGCTGTCTCCACGATTTTATGGACTATACCAGATCTTAGAGCGAGTTAGGGCCATGACATACAAATTAAAGCTTCTAGATAACGCTACGATACATCCCATCTTCCACGTATCCTTATTGAAGCTAAAGTTGGGAGAACATGGGAAGGCCCAGACTCAGTTGCCGAGCACCACCAATGATGGCGAAATCAAAGCCCTACCTAAAGCTATACTTGATCGGAGGATTGTAATGCGCTGACGACACCCTTCAACCGAAGTACTTGTTAAGTGGACTAACTTACTATCCAAAGATACAACATGGGAGTCACATGAGGAGTTAAGGATCCAGATTCTAGAGTTTATGGACCCTCAGCCTTGAGGACAAGGCTGATTTGAAGAGGGCGGACTTGATAGGACTCCAGCAGGGTTGAGTCCTAATCATCTTAGTAGTAGTCAATAAAAACTCTGTTAGATTATAATAAACCCACTCCTATCTTATAAAGGAGTATGGCTAGGGTTTAGATTAGCCCTTAGAGCTTAGTAGTCACCGCCCCCCTTATTGGGTTGGTCGGCTAGGGTTTCCCCCTGCTTAGGTCGGCTATAGAGCCAACTTGGCCGCCCCCTATTCCTATAAGACAGGTCGGCTATAGGAGGGGCAAAGGGGTAATTTTACTTAGGCAAGCACCCCCTTAGGCTAAGGTTTTGATCCCTATTTAAAGATGTAGCCGCCACCCCCTCTTGAATCAAGTAATTATCAATTTTATTTTAGCCTTGTGCCGAATCTAGGAGGGAGGAACCCCTACAGCATTCCAAGGTTTGATCCCCCTCAAGGGTCAAAATCTATAAAGCTCATTTTGGGGTTCTATCAGAATAATTTTGCAACAACATCACAGCAGCACTTTCTCATCCATTTGCTGCCATTGCTACCTTTAACCTGAAGATTGCAGCTACACTCTTGAACCGGTTTATTTGACAGGTTGGAGATCCTTACGTCATGGCATCAGTGGGCTTATTCGAAGCCAAATTGGAGGCTTTCGAGATGTGTATGGATGCTAAATTATGCGCTCTCTTCGAGGAGTTTAGATTGGGCCAATCACTGAGCTCAATAAGATCACAACGTGGTCAAAATTCAGATTATAAAAGGAACCCATCGGAGATAAGAAGCGAGGATAAGACACGACAGCCCTATACCTCGACGATATTGATCTCCTTTGCACAACTTCAAGAAGGGCACCTCAATCAAGATGCTCAGAGCATGAGAGCCACATCCTAACCAAAAGCATATAAACCTTCAGCACCAATCAATTACAAGAACTTTGACGAAGAACTAACGATGATCCGTCAAACCTCCACCATCCAAGAGTACCAAACCAAGTTTGAAAGGTTATCTAATCAAGCTTACAATTGGTCTAAAAAACAGATATTGAGGACTTTCATTGAGGGCTTGAAGCCGGAGATTCAGGAATAAGTTAAAGCGCGATAGTCATACATACTTAAGGCAGTCATCTCCTTCATACGACATCAAGAGGAGCGATTAAACTATGGAGCCCGAAGGACTAGGGTCGCTCCTCGACCGGCGGCACCAAAGCTTTCACCTCCTCCTACTGTCAGCCGACCCTCTCAACCAAAGAAATTAACAAGAGAAGACTCTCATGACGGATCGGCAAAGGGCCTATGTGGGCGTTGTAATAAACTGTGGAACCTAGAACACCATTGTAAAAAAGAGAGACCTCTGATGATCATGCCCACAATCTTGAAGATACGACTCTCGAGCCCAACGAGAAGGATACACCACAATCGGCCACCCGCACGATCTCTACCTTAGCCGGCTACACAAACCTATAGTAGATCAAAGATAAGAGGGTCGCCCAAGAGATGACAGAGACACGGATTATTCGGCCGTGCTTATTTCTCACTTATTGCTACCAAATTTAAAATTTGGCTGGATACAGGTCCATGGCACGAAAGAGGAGTAAGCCCAGAAGAATTGCAATCCATGCTCATGCCAGATTGGGCTCTCATTATCCTGAACAATACAAGAGGGTAGTCACCATTCTAGAAGAAAGATTGGCTATTAGTAAAGACTAACCACATGGCAGCACATGCAAAGAAGAAATGGTCTCCCGATAAACTACAGAATGGACGAAAAATTGAAGATCAAGTTTTCCTACACCTCCAGCCCGATCAGCAGGAAACTCGAGACTTAAGTAAGTGGTGTCCCTATTTCATTGGACCTTGCAAAATTGGGGATCACATTGGGGCCTTAACCTGAAGATCATATTTGCGCACCAGATCAAGATTACAGTTGATCCTCCGAGTATACCACCTCAAATAGAAATTTAAAGAAGATGACTCAGCCCAAATCCTTCCAACTGACACCCAAGCTGATGAGGAGGCCAAAGTTCAATTGATGATAGCATGAGAATCATATGAGGAGCTGAAGACTCGGTTCCCTAAGTTTATAGATCCTTAACCTTGAAGACAAAGCTGATTCAAAGAGGGCAGGCTTGATAGGACTCCAACAGGGTTGAGTCCTAATCACCCTAGAAGTAATTAATAAGAACTTTGTGAAATTGTAATAAAACCCTACTTAGTCACTTATATCCTATAAATAAGTGTGGCTAGGATTTATTTTGGGATCTTAAGGCTTCCTAGCCGCCACCCTCCTTATTGGGCTAGTTGGCTAGGTTTCTAGCAGAGGGGCATAGCTTGTGCAGCCACTTAGGCCATTGCCCCCTTTATTTAGGCATGACAGTTATACGAGAGGCAAAAGGGGAAATTCACTTAGGAATCACCCCACTAGGGCTAGGGTTTTGAGTCCTATATAAGTTTGTAGTCTACACCTCTTTTCATTAAGCAAGATCAATCTTTTATTCAGCTTTGTGTCGAGTTCTAGGAGGGAGAACCCCTATAGCGTTCCAAGGGTTGATCCTCCTCAAAGATCAAAATCTATAGAGCTTCTTCTGGGGTTCTATCACCAGCCTATATTTAAGAGAGTATAAATCAATTCTACAAGCCAGATAGACAACCTGAATTCAACACGAAAATTCAATCACCTATAAAAATCTAGCAAATACATAACCAAATAGTCGTGCCGAAAAGGTATAGCAGATAAGAATGGCAGATTAAGAAAGTTCACAAACATAGTCTTGCTGCTGAATACTTCTATATTTTGCCACTAAGACTCGCAGGGATAAAGTCCCATTTGGAGCCTCTCACTTAAACAAAATTAGTATATGGTTTCTTGACCCTAATGGGCTTAGATTTGCATGGTCTACAATGGAAGGGATCTATGAAGTAAATATGCATCAACTGAAAACTATGATTGAATCAGACCCCCTAATCCAAGCTGTCTCTGGAAAGTGGAGAATGAAAATGTGGAGCTAATATCAGTAGTTTGCTCAAGTGATTTGTCAATCTCAAATTGTGCATATCTGTAGAGAAACTAATGGATATGCTGATTATCCTCCTAAACTAATGTGTTAACTGTCTTGCTAATTTAATTTGTAGGGTTTGAGAAACTTGATGAGTTCTCTTCTCCTCTTTAGATATCTGCAAAGCTGTTGTATCTAGATATTCTATTTCAAGGGTAATATAAGGCTTATAAGCCTTTGCTCCTTCTTAACAAAAGAAGAATCAGGATGTAGACTTGTAGAGAAGATGCCATATTACATCCAGATCTGGTAATGGAAAATCATTATGTCCTTAGGCTGTTGAGAAATATCCATTATATAGTAATACTTTCATATGTTTATATATGTTAGTTCGTATATATTAATTATCATCTTTCATATATAATAATAAAAGTACATGCAGGGTAGAAAAGATAAAGGTGCAAACTTATATATATGTGCATACACCATCTTGACAAGATGCATGCGAATGTTTACCACATATATATGAATTTTCTTGCAAGAACGATAACGAGAAGCCACAGGTCCCAACTATTTTAGACAGGATGCATGGATCATTTTTTTTCCATTAAGATTTGCTGAGAGCAATATCGATTTTCAATTGAACCATTAAAATTTAGGGCCAGCTCTATAGATATAATTGTCTTTCGCTTGTGCTGCTAATCTGAAATGACTTACCTTGCTTAAGGATTGCACTCATAAGTCTCCTTTAACATGTCCTGATTACCCTAAGTGGTTTTCCCTCAATTTATGCTTGTTTGAGGCTGTCCCAATAGTTTATGAATGCAAATATCTTCAGTTGAATCAATTCTAGTGATCCCACATACCTCTGTCTCAACATCATCATCTCATCAACACATTGTGGATATATCTTTTCTAACTAGCCAACTTAAAACCACAAAATATGCAGACGTTTTATATACTTTACACACAAAAATCATACAACATTCATTTAACTATCCCTCTTCAAGTCTACAGAACATAGAATAAGAATAAAATGTTCTCTTAAAGATAAAAGATGCAGCTCCAAAAGAAAACAAAATAGATACTATACTTCATTATGTATGTGATACCTTGTATCTCTCTTCTGCTTCTGCGCCAATTTTTCGAGATCTAATCTCCATGATCCACCCACGAGGCAACCACTTGAGTGAATCTTTTACTTTATGTACAAGCTAATAATCAACAAAATCAGCAAAACATTATTATAAGTCCCAAATATGCAACTAAAAGCACAAAAAACTCGAAGAGAGGAACTCTTACTTGCTGATCTTCATCTCCAAAATATTCTGTATCCTCAGATGCATGGGATACAGCTGCTACAATGTTGAGATAATGGATAACTTCCTCTTTTGAACAGAAAGTGTTCTGAGATATAGGACATGTGTAATACTGTAATAGAAAACAAAATCAAAGACATGCTTGTCATGCCTACAGGGATTCTTTTTTCATTCACAACCTACAGCATGTTCTTCATTTCACAAAAATTCAGCATCAGGAGCACATATAGATCTTAAAGTACATATAAGGAATATCAATAATACAAAAAATGGCTATCATTATGAGCATTTGAGTAAAAGGGGATGAAAAGAACTGCAATAAAGAACATGGTTGGATGGAAATGGAAATATCACATTAAATATTGAGTCATACTTTCTAACCTTATTAAATAAAGGCTATCAGAAGATGCATGCTTCGAAGTTACCTTTCTGACAGTAATTTTTCGTATCAAGAAAAACCAGTTGTACTGCCTGAATAAATACAACTAAATTATGAATGAGATGACAATATTACTTGACTTTAGCATAGTAGCCATGAACATGTAGTTAAAATCCTACCCCTGTCTAAAATCATAAAAGAAAAACCACCATCACAAATGAATATTCTGTCTGCATTTGATGTGGAAGATGGGAAAAGCAAGCAAAGAGCTAAAAATAACCTGTAAAGGGAACAGGTGTTTGGATGATTCTGCTATAATTAATAGACCATCGAAAAAAATAACTGAAAACCAGCCATATGCATAGAGATTTTGTGGTGTATAATTGCAAGTTCTAATTTCAAAAATTAACCAAGATGTGAAACTGAATGCAGGTCATTTTAGCATATATTGAGTTACCAGTAATATCTCATAGTCAATAAAGCAGGACAGATTTTTTGATGCAGGGATTGAGTCATCGGTCACAATATACTACATGAAAGTGATAATGCAAATAAGTTGTTTCATTATGAAAAATGGAAGGTATTGATGATCATCTATTTATTAACATCAAAGATCGAGTTTATGCAAGCATGTTGCAACAGCTGAACCATCTTGAAATGTATCCAATAGTAAAAAAAGAAATTCAATGGTTCATGATCAACCGTAGCCTGGTTTGTGACAAGATCAGAAAAGAAAATTAGATGTTTCAATGAACAGATGGATTCCTTATGATTTTTTACAAAACAATGTTGGCTAAGAGTAGCCCATTTAGCAAAACAGATCAAGCTGCTCTCACAAAAACCATCGTCTTCTTACTTATCTGACCAACCTAACAATGAAAGTTTTAAAATAGAACCTAAGATTTGAAGTTTCCAGATAAGGGTTTTCACTAAATTTTCAACACCTCTCTTGTTCAATTCTGTCCTCTTTTTTTATTGCATGATTCGTTAAACATGTCAATTCATGTTTTAGACTGGACCTTATGTACAACAAGAATAGACCAAGACACTGGTGTCTTTCAGCACAAGTTCAAATATAGTATTACCAAGTTTGCATCATATGCATATGGCATAAATACCCTTCAGATATAATATTTCCAAGTTTTCATGATGACTAAATTAATCATATGGGTTTCACATGCAAAGTATACATGGATAAGCCATAAAGCCTATTACACTGTCAAATTGAACCATCCAAATTGATGATTTTCAACACCACTAAGATTCCAGAATAAATGAGCATTTAAGCTTTAACCATAAACTGAATCAACTGTAACGAATCAACATTTCTCAGTCCGAATTAGAAACTCTCAATTGCTCAAAAGTCAAAACCACTGGAACCATTTAGCAGACTTGATCAAAACCACAAAATTTCAGAAACCGTAAAATAAAAGCACCAATCCCATTAATTTCTTTACGTTGAAATCTCTTTGCAGTGACCCTTTCTTGTTGAAACTGCCAATCTCAATTCAGATCAATCAAGAACTTCCAAAGCTGTCAAAACCAACAAATTTGCAAATTTGTTCAATGGAAACTCTTTCTTTGGAGTTGAAAATGAAATTATAACCGACACTAAAGCCCTGCAGGAAATCATTTGTTTGATCGTCTCTCCAAGGAGGGTTAGCAAATCAACCAAATATTTGAAATCTTATTTATGATATCTGAGATCACGATGAAACTTTGGTTAAAAGTCATGAATATTTGACTGTGTGCTTTTAGTAACACAAAGTTAACACTGAATTATCTTTAACAAGTACCCAATGTGAAGTAGATACTTATTCAGTTCAGCCACACAAATTCTAAGTACAACTGCACTTAATTTGAATCCTTCTCAAACTGGTTATAAGCTAAAGACCGGAAGTTGTTCAGCCAGAAAGAAGCAACGAACTTCCTGACTTCATCTTCCTGCAAAAATTGTGGCTACCATTCAGCTATCATTGTTCGTTCAGAATAGAAGAGGTTTTGCAATGAGTCCCGTCGTGTAGCCGTTCCTCACCAAAACCAACGACTAAAGAACCGCATTCAGGATCAAACCGATGACCGCGGAAGAGGAACAAACAGAAGATGAAAATTACATCGTATCACCAGATGAACGGCTAGAACAGGAAAAAGAAAGGAGAGGCGTGGTGGGGTTACTCGATAGGTGAAGCCCTTCTTCCCCCTCCGGACCTCCATGATCCATCCGTCCGGCAGCCAATCCGGCGGCTTCTCCTCCGACATTCCCTGAATGTTTGTCTTCCTCTTCTATGTCGCGATGATCACCCGCCGGCGATTCTTCGTCGGCAGCAGCGGCAGGCACTCACTCTTGCTCACGCTCTCGCCTCGTCGGAGTTACCTTAGGGACAAGGACAATTGTGGAGCTGCCCGCCTCGAGATGCCCGGAGAACACGTCAAGATGGTGCATTATTAGACACTTTTCCAATTTTAATTGAAGGCAAGTTATCGCATAAAATCCATCATGATCATTTTTAGGAGGTTTATATTGACAATCCCATTATAATTCTACTTCTAAATTTTTTAATATTTTTAAAATATCCCTCTATAAATATTTTTAATTTATCATTTAATTCTAATAACAATTTATAATCTCGTTTTCTTCCTATTTTTCTTTTTTTAATCATTGAATCATCTTTTATGCTCTATGACATAAAATAAATAAATAAATAAAGATTAAAAATATAAAAAATATTTTTTATATTTATTTGATTGATTTAATAATTTTAGGATTTAAGATATTGTATTATAGATTTCAAAGATAATTGGTAGGACTCTAGCTAATAAAATTCTAATTTTAAATTTATTGAGATAGTCGCCCCTATTAATAGATGAAGGAGTCGGTTATGTGAAGGTCTTAGGTTAGACATTAAGCTTTTATTACCACTAGCTAGCCGCCCCTACTATAGTTAAAGGGGCCGACTAGGGTTAGGGTTAAAGAGGAGGTTTAGGGCCAAGTTAGAGGAGGCTTATGAGTCCTAACCATCAGTCTCCCCTAGTTGGGTCGGCTAGTAATTGCTTCTTAGAGTTGAAGTAGGAGTTGCTTCTTAGAGTTGGAGTAGGAGTTGTTAGAAGTAGGAGTCTTAGAGGAGGAGTCATATTAGGAGTTAGGGTTTAGAAAGCATATAAATAGCCTTGAATCAGTCGCTTTTCTTCATAAATAAATGAATCCTTTTAGCAGCCTTTGAGCATCAACTTAAAAGGAGGAACCCCTATAGAGTTTCAAAGAGGTCAATCCCCTATAATGATCACCCCAAGCTTAGAATCTGCAAGGGTTCTAATACCTCTTCATTTATTAATAGGGGTCGACTAGATTGGATTTATATATGTGCTCTCTCAATAAATTTAAATTAGGACCTTATTAGCTAGAGTCCTAACAGACTTCAAGGCTTATTAGCTAGAGTCCTAACAGCCTTGCCCTCAAGGCTAATGCTCCACAACTCTGAGAATTTAATCTTCAAGTTGCCATAGTCCTCCTAGGTGGCATCCTTTGCTGGTAGATTTGCCCACTATACTAGGATCTCAATAGTGGGTCGCCGTCATCGAGTCATGATTCATCCATCAATGATGGTACTCGGTTGGGTCTGGAGTCCTCTAGACAGTCATATCTATTAGTGGCTTTAGGCTGTCTCATTTTGTCCCAACTTGAATTTCAAGCATGACACATGAAAGACTGGGTGGATTCAAGAGCTAGCGAGTAAGTCCAATTTGTATGCCACTGCTCCGATACGCTCAAAAATCTGGTAGTGTCCATAGAACCGAGGTGAAAGCTTCATGATATTCTTGTCTGGACCGGTGTTTATTTGTATGGCTATTCGGATGACCTTACCTATTGAGGATTGCAGCAGGTTTGATGTTAAAGTCACCGACAAATGAATTTTGAAGTGTGATCGCAGGTACCCATGGGTGAAACTATTACTGCGGGACCAAGAGATAATTATATATTTCTTCTTCCTTCCTCTCGACGATTATGAGGCTGTTCTTGGCATCGAATGGCTGATGACATTAGGTGATATTTCCTGAAATTTTTTTAAACTAATTATGAAATTTTATAGCAAAGGGAAACATATGATACTGCGTAGGAAATATAGGAGCGACGTAATGACGTTTTACACTCAACAAATATAAAAAGTTTTGCACAAAGTATGTAGCGGCATTTTAGTACAACTTGAGTAGCAATCTATGGGGGAGCCAACCAAATCTGAAGATCCAAACCTACTTTCCCTGCTTACTAAATTTTCAGATATATGTGACAAACAGTACAGCCTACCTCCTACCCACTGGTATAATCATCATATCCTGATTCTTCCGAGTAAACCTCCAGCAAACACTAGGCCATACTAGTATCCTCATCTCCAGAAAGATGAAATAGAAAGGATTTTAAAGGAGATAATCGAAATAAGAGTCATTGCCAAGTTGCAGCCCTTACTCTTCACAGGTGCTCCTCGTACGAAAGAAGGTCGGAACATGGCGGATGTGCATCGACTACAGAGCTCTCAACGGTATAACCGTCAAGGACAAGTACCCTATTACAATTGTAGATGAATTATTTGATGAATTAAAGGGAGCACGAATCTTCACAAAGCTGGACCTTCGATCTGGATATCATTAGATATGAGTGTGCGAAGAAGACATATCGAAAATTGCCTTTTGGATACACAACAACTACTATGAATTCTTTGCAATGCCCTTCGATCTCACCAATGCTCCCTCCACCTTACAGAGCTTTATGAATGATATTTTCTAGAGTTATCTTCGTAAGTTTATGCTGGTTTTCTTTTATGACATCCTTATTTACTGACCTTCTCTTGAGAGTCATTTTGAGCACTTACAACTTGTTTTGATGATTCTTCGAGAGCATGTTTTTTTTGTCAAAAAATTAAAGTACAACTTTCTTCAATAGAAGGTGGAGTATCTTGGGTACATTATATCTGAGGAAGGAGTGGCGGTGGACCATTCCAAAATCAAAGCAATGCAAAGTTGGCCAACCCTGAAGAACATAAAATCATTATATGACTTCCTCGGTTTAACGGGCTACTATCGTAAGTTTGTGAAAGACTATAGAAAGATCAATGCCTCCCTCACATCTTTGCTGAAAAAAGATGTTTTCCAGTAGTCGGACAAAGCCTCTATCACCTTCGATGAACTTAAGGCAGCCATGACAACAACGCCCGTACTATAGCTACCTGACTTCAACAGTTAGAATTGGTGTTATTTTAATGTAAGATGGCCACCCCCTCACTTACACAAGTAAGGCATTATCTCTTTCCTATCTAAAGATGTGTTAGGATTCTAGCTAGGGGAGTCCTAATTTAGTTTCATTAAAAAGGATAAATATATAAATCCTAAGGGTATTTATATAAATCCTATCTAGTCAATTCCTAATAAAGAAGTAAATTATCTCTTTCCTATCTAAAGATGTGTTAGGATTCTAGCTAGGGGAGTCCTAATTTAATTTCATTAAAAAGGATAAATATATAAAATCCTAAGGGCATTTATGTAAATCCTATCTATTCAATCCCTAATAAAGAAGTAAGGAGGCTAGCTAGGTTAGGATTAGATGAGAGGAAGATATTTTAAGGAAAGAGTATGATATATGTTACCATAATTAATCATCATTATCCTAGTTAAAGAGGGGTTAGTTGAGGAGGGATTAAATTAGAGTAGAAATAGGAAACAATAAGCAACCAACTACCCTAGATGGGCCAACTGAAAGTTGGACTTAGAGATGCATCAGGAGTTGCTTTAGGAGTTGATTGAGAGTAGGAGTCTTGAAGTAGGAGTTCTCTTAAGAATTATGGTTAGAAGGCCTATAAATAGCCTTATAATCCTCCACTTTTTAATCATCAATAGAAGAGTATTTAATGCAGTCTTTGAGCAGCAATTTGGAGGAAGGAATCCCTGTAGAGTTCCAAGGAAGCCGATCCCCTATAGTGATCACCCCCAAGCTTAGAATCTGCTAGGATTCTATCACTTGGTATCGGAACAGTATTTTTGGTGTCTTGTTGCCCTTCCACAGCTGTCCATCAGCTCCCATAGCTGTTCAAAGCAATTCTCACAATTGTTTGAAGATTGTCATCAAATTCCACCGTTATCTCCACTACTATAGATTATCCTTTGATCTCCTTGTGAATTGTAATAGGTTCTGGTTTCCTACCTTACTACTGCTGTGATTTAGTTATCCCTATTCAAAAAATATATAAAATATATTCCTATTTGCTACACAAACTTTTCATCGTAAAGTTTCCATCTTTATGATGAAAGTTATGCTGCAGAATTCCAACTGCATACCCTTGACTGTTTGATTTACTACTATATTTTTACTAATCAAATCTCTACGAAATTTTTACCATGGCTTTAGAACTTCCTATCCTCGAATTTCCCTTTGGTTTCATCAAAAATTATCGAGATAACATACTGATCTTTTATGTCCAAACTACTGCACTTTAGACGTAAAAATCCACTATCATACTTCTTCGTGATCTTTGATTTTGCCAAACCTATTACTGTTAATTCTTTCCACTAAATTTTTGTTGACATTACCTCTTCCTTACTAGTAGATCCTCATTGAGTTTCACTCGAATTTTCATTGGAAATTTCTGGAAAAAATTTTGTCTTCACTGTTGGGATTTTTTTAACAAAAAATCTGTTGTTGCACCTTTGTCTTTCTTCTTCTTTTTAATCCATCTAAACCCAACCATCTTGCTACCACTACCCAAGACTATTGAATCTCATATTTTAATAATAAAATCAATTGATGGGTTATTGATCTAACAGAATTATTAGAATTGATTGATGTATGATTAATTATGATAGAATGATTACTACAATCAAGATTAGCCAAGCTCAAGTCCATGCATCGGGTCGATGTGGTTGGAAACTTGCTAGGAGTGCGTCAGGAGCTTGCCGATGGTATCAAGAGTTTGTTAGGATGACACAAGGAAATTCACTAGAAGAAGACCGAGACTCATTAGAAGATTGTCGGAGGTAGCCGAAAAGCTTATCGGGAGTTATAATAGTCTTATAATGAATGTTTGACAATTATAATTATATTTAATTAAGTCATAATTAATATTATGTAGGACTAACTATGATAGAAGCAATGAAGTTACAACCAAATGATGGGCCAAGATCAAGCTTGAGCATCAGACCGGGGGTTCGGATGATGTAGTGGGATCTCGCTGAAGTTCGCTAGGAGATTCATCAAAGGGATCGGGAAACTTGTTGGGAACACGCCGAGAGATCGCTGGAAGAAGACCAGAAGACTCATTGCAAGAATACAATAGGCTGTCGGATTGGTCAGAGTTAAGTCTTGGTTTAAGCTTGTGATCTTTAAGCATTGTAATCGTTAAGTCGTAGTTAGAAGTGAGTCATAATTGAGTTAAATTTGGATGAAATCCAAATCAACTTAATAAGGCAATTGAGTCCACTATTGGAATTTGATTAAGCTCAGGTTGAGCTCAATTGGTTAACCAAAGGGTTAGTCAGTATTAGGTTCAAGCTAGAATTTGAAAAGTAGAGGGAAGCACTTCTGCAGAAACAATCAGTGAGCAGCAGGTGTACTACCACCGCCTAGGCTTTCGGGCGATTGACAGTGGCTGACCCGCCTAGGCTGGGCAGTTAAATCGCTTGTACCTAGGAATCTGGATACTTTCGATGGTTGACCCGCCCAGGATCGATAGGTAAATCGCCCATACCCTGGTGTTTGAGTGGCTGAGCCACCCAAATCAGCGGGTAAATCGCCCGTACCCGATTTTTAAAGGTATGTTTGATATTTGGCTCTAAAAATCTAAAGCCACTTGGGGTTTATAAATATCCAAGTTTTCTTGCATTTTACACAATAATTTTTGGAGATTATATTCTAAGAAAATATTATGTGAGAATTGTAAGAAAAAAAAAAGAGATAAGGGAGTGATCAAAGAGTGTAATCTTATCTCCCTTGTAAGCGAAGTATAAGGGTTTCGTCTTCACCCAAAGAAGATCGGTAGTGGATACCAGTGTGCCTCAAGAAGGAGGACTTGGGAGTGGACGTAGGCCGTTGGTGCTGAACCACTATAAAAATTGTGGTGTTTCCTTGCTTTCATTACTTACATATTTTTGTATTGACGCTTTTGATTTAACTCAACTCTTTGAAAGCAAAGTTTTCACGATAAGTTCTTTCCTTTAAATATTATTTATCTTTTCAGTTTACTTATTAACTTAGCAACTTTTTTTTAATTACTCCTCGTTTTACTAAGAATGAAAAACTTTGGATTCCCTATCTTAGTGTAATAAAAAAGTTTTTATCTAAACTAAAAATTTATACTTGTACTAATTTACCCCTCCCCCCTCTCAATGTTAATTGATCCTAACAATTAGTATCAGAGCAAGGTAGTTACTCATTGGATTAACACCCATTGAGTAAATGGCTTGTTTTGGCATGAATGAGGGACATTCTATCTCATGTCCTCCCATGTTCAATGGGATGAACTACACTTATTGGAAAACTCGAACGAGAGTTTTCTTGCTTTCTTTAGACCTTGATTTATAAAGTATTGTTAAAAATAGATTTAAAAGGTCTTCCCTTTTAATGAATAATTGGAATGATTTAGAGAAGAAGACTTTCTATTTAAATGCCAATGCTATGAATGCCTTGTTTTGTGCCTTAAATAAAAATGAATTTGATCAGATTTCTTATTTTGATTCGGCTTTTGATATATGGCATGCATTATAAATAATATATGAA